>OX371279.1:18283200-19553200 GCA_947310995.1 Yponomeuta cagnagella | reverse complement strand
CTCTAAAAAACTTCAACCAATGATCATGATAAAGGGAGTAAATGGAGATATCACACCTGAGACCCTCACCACCATCCTCCGTACTCAAAATGACTGTGTTAAGAATAACACACCTGATGACCTCCAGCTGAAGTTCAAGCGCGGAAACAGGAACCCAAAGCTCTACAACGCTGCTTACACCGCCAGCCCTGCTCTCTGGCGGTCCATCATTGATGCTGGTAAGCTCAATGTGGACCACCAGAGGGTCCACGTTGAGAACTACGTCCCGGTTCTGCAGTGTTATCGGTGTCTACAATACGGTCATACAAAGAAATGGTGTAAGGAGACCGCCTCCACTTGCTCCCACTGCTCCTCAACTCAACACGCATACAAGGAATGCCCGGTTAAGGACGACCCCTCCAAACTCTCCTGCTACAACTGCAATGCCCACCACGAAAAACGAAACGTCTCCGGCAAAGATACTGCCCACAGCGCCACGTCTGTTACGTGCCCCCGATTCATCAGCATGAACAATGCTGTCCGTTCACGCACAGACTATGGGGAATAACTTCGCACCAGTTCCATCTACCTCCAACCCAAACAACATTAAATTTCTCCAGTGTAACGTGGGCCGCTCTTACGCGTGGCACCATGAATTCATACAGTTTTTCGTCAAACACGACTATCCAATCGCCCTCATCACCGAGCCCTATACCAATAAAGACAACAATACAGTCCGTAACATCCCAGGCTACGAAGTCTTCCAAGTTTCGAATGGAGCCCGTGTCAAAGCTTGCATAGTGGTCAAGGCTGGTCTCGGAGCCGCTCTAGGCCTGACAGAACATTCTACCTCCAACTTAAGCGTTATTCAATTAAACATTAGACAGCGTAAAATAATTATTGCTTCCGTTTACGTTGAGCCAGACTCAGACGAATCAAACACAATTTCAAAGCTTGACCTTCTTCTACAGAGCCACTATGACACTGACGTCGTTGTTGGAGGTGATTTTAATGGCTGGCATCCTCTATGGGGGTCGCCATCTGCGAGCCGCAGGGGCAACGCTGTCGTCAATTTAATCACCTCGAACGGCTTAGTCTTGTGCAACTCGGGTACGATTCCTACATTCGAAACGGTCACACATGGCGTTAGAAGGACCTCTATCATCGACCTCACTATGGTATCCGACTCTCTGGTTCCCCTGATTGACGACTGGCAGGTCAAGCTTGACGCATGCCCATCATCGGACCATCGCGCTATTGAGTTTACGCTGCTCTATAACCAGTCAGAGGTCACAAAGGCTAAAAAGAGATCGACATTCCTCTACTCCACCAAAAACGCTAACTGGGAACTTTTCACTGAGAAACTTCAACACAACATTGAACACACCAACCTATTACAAGCCGACATAGAATCATTAAATCCGGATGATATAGATAATTTCGTAAAAACCCTAACAAACACTATACAGAAAACCTGCAACAAAGTCCTACCAAGAAAACTTAATAGAGACAAATACAATCCGTGGTGGAGTGAGGAGCTGGAAGAACTAAAGCAGAAGGTCATCCGCCTTCACCATCGTATCCAGAGAATGGCACGCACTGGCCAACCGCTTGAAACCATTCTACAGGAAAGAGCTGAAGCAAAAGCTGCCTATGCGGAAGCCATCAAAAGGGCCTCAACCACAAACTTTCGCGAGTTCTGCTCTCTTCAACACAAGGAGAATGTATGGTCACTCACAAATAGACTTCTCAGTCGCGCACCTCCACCTAAACCGGCGACCACACTGACCTTCGACGGTGTACATAGTACAGACAGTGTAGACACAGCAGAACGCCTTCTTCAAAAATTTTACAATGATGACACACCTGACACCACAGAATCCCATAGAATAACCAGAAAACTTAGTAAACTCACCCCTGACACCCCGGACGACACACCATTTACATTGACTGAGATATTATCCTGTGCTCAGAGTATGAACCCAAATAAGGCACCCGGACCAGACCATCTTACCGCGGACATTGTCTCACAGTTTTGCTCCACCTACTCGGAACTCATTACCCGACTCATAAATCGTTGCTTAGTTTTGGCATTCTTTCCGACTTGCTGGAAAATGGCTCAGGCAATAACGGTCCCCAAACCAAACAAGGATTCCTACACGGATGCGTCAGCCTACCGACCTATTGGACTAATCAGTGTGTTCGGGAAATTAATGGAGAAACTGGTCACTAGGAGATTAACCCACCACTTAAATGTTACCGGACACCATAACCCCAACCAGTACGGCTTCAAAGCACAGACTTCTACAGTTGACGCCCTGAACCACGCAGTATCGACCATAAAAGCCGCCCGTGATGACAGGAAGCTTGTGGCTGCAGTGTCTTTGGACATCAAAGGGGCGTTTGATAACGCATGGTGGCCAAAACTCCTTCAGCGACTCCAGGCTGTGAACTGCCCCAAAAATCTGTACTGCCTCATCCGAAACTATCTGGAAAATAGACAGGTCACATTAAATTATGCAGACGCAACCTCATCCAAAACTACGACCCGAGGATGTGTCCAGGGCTCGGTCTGCGGCCCGAGCTTATGGAACATCATTCTAGACGAACTCTTTGAGGCGGACCTTCCACCCGGCTGCCGACTGCAGGCATACGCAGATGACGTCCTCCTCGTGTGCACTGCAGATGATATACCAGAGCTGGAGAGTATTACGAATGGCGCCCTAGAAACCATAACATCCTGGGGGGAGGATGCTAAGCTGGCGTTTGGACCTTCCAAAACGCAGCTCATCGGATTTACTCCAAGTGCACGTAAGGCTAAAATCATTCACCGCGGTCAGCTCTTAACATTTGTGCCTGAAATAAAACTCCTCGGCTTAATATTAGACCAAAATCTAACTTTCGTTAAACATGCAGAATACATCACCTGTAAAGCACTCAAGATCTACCGGACCCTTTGCAAATTCGTACGCCCCACTTGGGGCGTTCACAGTGAAAACATCTCCACCATCTACAATCAAGTCATACAGCCAATAATCACTTACGCAGCTGGCATATGGGGTGATGCTGTAAAGTTTAAAAAAGTTCAAAACAAATTGCTTTCCCTACAACGCGGCTTCGCTATTAAAACTATAAAAGGCTTTCGCACCATCTCCACCAACGCAGCAATCGCTCTGGCTCAGTTCACGCCCTTGGATCTGAAGGTTAAGGAGGTGTGTGTTACCGAGCGTACTAAGCTTTCGGGACACTGCCCATACCTTCCTTCAGATATCGAACTGCAGCGACCAACACCCCCCCAAGATCTACCACATCCGGCTGAACGAGCAGCAATAGAATTCAGCAAGGTCTACACTGAGCAGGAGATCAACGACTTATGCCCGCCTGAACGGACCCGCATTTACACCGATGGCAGTAAGCTGGATAGCGGAAAGGTCGGTGCAGCTTACGTCATTCAAAATCCCAATAGTTTACCTATCATCCGGAAACTGAAACTACATGACAGCTGCACCGTCTTTCAGGCGGAGTTGCTTGCCATCGAACAGGCGGTCATGTGGGCGTACGACAATGAGATACCTGCTGTCACCATCCTATCAGACAGTCACTCGGCCTTACAGGAGCTAGAGAACAGAGAATCCACTAACTCGTTTGTCACCAATATACACACCCATCTCCGACTACATTCCGGTTCCGTGGAGTTCGTGTGGGTGAAGGCACACGCTGGCCTTGCTGGTAATGAAGCAGCGGACGAGGCCGCTAAGAGCGCTGCCTCCTCACATCGAGCTCCAATTTACACTAAGTTCCCAATCAGCTACGTCAAAAAGAACACCAAATCTCTACACAAACATATACACAATGACAGGTATATTAACTCATCCAAGGGGGCCTACACGCGAGGTTGGCTCCCAGACTTATCTCACATTCAAGAGCTATATAAAGCCGTGGGGCAGTCCTTCCAACTAACACAGGTGCTCACCGGTCACGGATATCACCGACATTACCTTCATCGGTTTAAGATATCCGCGACCGACAAGTGCAACTGCGACGCGGACACTGTCCAAACGATGGACCACTTGCTGCGCGAGTGCCCCCGGTTCTGTGCAGAGAGGCTCACACATGAGCAAACCTGTACCTACCTAAATATAAATGAACCCTACACAATCTCTGCCCTTCTTGCCAAAGAAGGTGCAATTTTATCATTTGAACACTTAATAACAACAATTGTAAATAATATCAAAGAATATAACAAATAACTGAATATAAAAACTAAATACAATCTCATCCAAATAATCTTATTTCCTCTAACTACTTAACTCCTTCTCACTAATAACTCTAACTTCAAAATTATCACTGAACTTATCTCACCAACTACCAACAAATTCTAATAACGCGCTTTGTATCAAATAGCAAAGTCGCGCTAAACCAACTATCTGACAACCTAAACAAACAACTGTAACTCTGTACACAATATTTCATAAGTAAAACAATGACTCTGATAACAGAGTACAGAAAAAAAAAACCTAACCTAACCTAACCTAACCTAACCTAACCTAACCTAACCTAACCTAACCTAACCTAACCTAACCTAACCTAACCTAACCTAACCTAACCTAACCTAACCTAACCTAACCTAACCTAACCTAACCTAACCTAACCTAACCTAACCTAACCTAACCTAACCTAACCTAACCTAACCTAACCTAACCTAACCTAACCTAACCTAACCTAACCTAACCTAACCTAACCTAACCTAACCTAACCTAACCTAACCTAACCTAACCTAACCTAACCTAACCTAACCTAACCTAACCTAACCTAACCTAACCTAACCTAACCTAACCTAACCTAACCTAACCTAACCTAACCTAACCTAACCTAACCTAACCTAACCTAACCTAACCTAACCTAACCTAACCTAACCTAACCTAACCTAACCTAACCTAACCTAACCTAACCTAACCTAACCTAACCTAACCTAACCTAACCTAACCTAACCTAACCTAACCTAACCTAACCTAACCTAACCTAACCTAACCTAACCTAACCTAACCTAACCTAACCTAACCTAACCTAACCTAACCTAACCTAACCTAACCTAACCTAACCTAACCTAACCTAACCTAACCTAACCTAACCTAACCTAACCTAACCTAACCTAACCTAACCTAACCTAACCTAACCTAACCTAACCTAACCTAACCTAACCTAACCTAACCTAACCTAACCTAACCTAACCTAACCTAACCTAACCTAACCTAACCTAACCTAACCTAACCTAACCTAACCTAACCTAACCTAACCTAACCTCGACGAAGTCGTTAGAACCAATCATAGAGAAATTTATGCTTTTTATGGAGTCACAATCATACCGCGATATAGAAATCTTGCAGCGCCATCTAGTTCAGGAATAAAGTAAGTTATATCATATTTTGGATACAAACAATAATTTTGACGCATTAATTTAGTTGTTGCTACTCGTCCTCTTCTTAAAAAAAAAAAAAAAAAAAAAAAAAAAAAAAAAAAAAAAAAAAAAAAAAAAAAAAATTGTAGATTGTTTACCGAGGGAGTAAAATACTGTTTTTAAGGCGATAGTGTTTCTTTGTTGGATGAAAAGTGGACACTACTTTTTATCACGGTCTATGAGAAAATATATATAATATCACATTGTTAGCGTCTGATACGATACACTCCGGAGTTAATATTTCGTTATGACTGCTTGAAGACGCAGTCATTTTTACTCTAGTAAAAATAACAATGACAATTAGAGAAACGAAAAGACGGAATGCATTAGTCGCCTTTTCTCAGTTTTTTTTTTGCTCGCGCGCGGTTTTCTTTTAAACAGCCAGCAATTTGTGCAACATTGTTCGTGTTCGTGAACAATGTTGCGCTGTGAACTTAGCAACAATAGCAACATACGCGTTCCAAATTCGAATCACTTTTATTCCCTCAGGGAATAAAAACGCGTTATAGTCCCTGTTCCCGGGGAACGAACTAGGTCTTTTCGAATAGATGTGATAAAAAAGTTTTATTACGATACAGGTCTTGTATGGATACCTGTATCATAATATAACTTTTAAATCATAACGATACACCTATACAACCTCCAGCTGGACCAAGAAGGTTGAACCTCTACTTTAAAAAAAAAGGTTTCAAAGTCCGCAGCGACGCAATACGCATGCGCAATCGATGTTTACGCCTTGGCGCCAATATTTCACATTTTAAAAAAAATTCAATATTTAAACAAAGTTTGGTTCTGTTTGTAAAATAAATTAGTTTTTGTGTAAAAACATGTCTGAAAGCGAGGGTAGTGGTAATTGAATCGTGTGATTTTAAAACAACACAAGTCACATGTGTTTTTAAAATAACACTTGCCCATTTTTTTTTAATTAAATTATTTACACCTACCTTACATTAGAAAAAAAAATTGTAGTTTATTCATACAGAAATCAATATAATATGCTAAAATATTGCTGTTGTAGATATTAGTATTTGAATAAAACAGTTTTTTCTATTTCCTGCAAAGTTGCAATGAAAGGACATGTGTCGTTTTAAAATCACACGATTCAATTGTACACCACCAGACATTCTGGAAGCTGCGTCAAACATGACTATGAATCTGTTACCGGCGAAATCTAGGAGCAACTATAATAAATGTTACCACGAGTTAATGGGATGGAAAATGAATATTTTATGTATTATAGTATGAGAGTAGATAAAGTAGTGTATGACACTGTACATAACTTGGTCTCATAACACTCGTGTGATAATATAAACAAACTCGCCTACAGCTCGTTTTTTTAAAACACACTCGTGTTATAAGAACCCTTATTATGCAACAGTATCATAAACTACTATAAGAGTCCTTCTCGTAATAACTTATATTACGTAGTTAGCTAACATCTTATAGTAACCATATCAATATTAAAAGTCTTTTATGTTTTAAATAAATAGATTCACTTGGCAACCGCACTAAACAATCTAATTTAATATAATATGCGTGAGAAATAATGTATTTTCATGCGATGGCCAAGGCAATCTATTTATTTGTTTGAAAATTGATTAGATTATACGTACATTATGTATACGTCAACATTGATGTGGTGTCGAGCACCTGGGTGAGAGTGTACGCGGGTCACCTCGCGCGCCGCGCACACGCAGCGCAGCGCAGCTCTGTGTTGTGTTGTGTTGCGTGCCTGTGTTGCCCTGTCGCTGTCAGCAGCAGTCCAGCAGTCGAGTGCACTGCTCGAGTCGATTGTATTAGTCGACTGCACCGAGATATTTAAAAATAGGCCGGTACGGAAATAATTTCAAACTTTACTCTAAGATATTAATCTTAGAGGTTCAAATAGAAAGCGCAAACGATCGTATTATCTACATGATAAAACTAGAAAACTAGGATTCTATTGAGTTTTAAAAAGATTTAGCAAAGCGTAATTTTTTTGCATTTAATAATTGTAATCAAATTAGGATCCAATTAGGATCTCATAAAATACATAGAAATGCATAAATTTTACCATAGTAGAATATTACTATATAGTAATTTACGAAATTTATCATAGAGAGAGATATTTTATAGAGACAGAGGCACATAGCCATTTTATGAGGTTCAACATAATTTTATGTACTTATAAAAAATTTGCTTTATAATTTTACTTTAGTAAAATTTACGAAGTAATGGAGAAGACAGAGGCATTTCTATGTATTTTATTAGTCTCAAAATAATTTGATAACAACTTTAACTACAAAAATAAACGCTAAACAAATAGCAAGTTAATCAGATTATACCTATATACTGCTGAAAAAA
Organism: Yponomeuta cagnagella; assembly: GCA_947310995.1. Classification (NCBI taxonomy): domain Eukaryota; kingdom Metazoa; phylum Arthropoda; class Insecta; order Lepidoptera; family Yponomeutidae; genus Yponomeuta; species Yponomeuta cagnagella. The sequence continues at coordinate 19,545,420 of OX371279.1, read as the reverse complement.
TCGGAGGAATACGACTAAAAAGTGGAGTAAAACTTTCTTAAGTATAACTGGCCACTAAATATTGAAGTAACACCCTTCACAAAGATTAAAAATAAAAGATTAAAAATTAAGAAAATGTAATAATGTCACAATGTCTATAGGTGTGCATCGACTCTAGCCACTATATTAAGAACTGCTAACAAAGACGGTGATGTTCTCTTGTTTTTTTAATTTCATGAACAATGCCACTTTAATATTTGTTGGGCATTCATAATTCATTAAATATAATTAATTAAACATAATTAATTATTTTACTTTGAAATCTTATTCCCCTAATTGTTTTAAGCAGCATAATTCTATTATATGTTGATTTGCTTGTGCTTATTTATGTTGCTTCTTTTTCGTGCTCACTTGCTGCAGCAAGTGAAGGTCTGATGAAGACTTTCAGAGATGGAGAACGGAACTATTCAGTGGTCAGCAGTAAATAAGGCCGAATGTGGCCAAATAGCTCCAAAAAAATAGCTCTAAAAGTAGTTCCAAAGTAATTTCTGGTTAAGACTTTCGGAGATGGAAATTACGAACGTTACATTTTAAAGCAACGAATTAAGTAGGGTAAATTATGGTTATAAGGGACTCTTTTCTCCCACTCCCCCACAAAAAATAAACACCGACTTCGCAACATTACAGCACTAAAAAGTTAGAAATAATTTAAATAATTAGAAGTATGTATACATGTAATTTAAATAATTAGAACTATTATAATTTGTAGTCGGTGCCCAGTTTCATGACCAGTAGGTACATATATTTTGGGCACCGACTCCAAATTATACTTCTACAATACTTACATGTATACATATTTCTGTTTTTTTTTTTTGTAATTATTTCTAACTTTTTAGTGCTGTAGTGTTTTGAAGTCGGGTTTTATTTATTTTTTATTTTTTTATAAACTGACATTTGCTCTTCAGCACCAAAAATCTGATTTTCCTACTTAAATCCCCAGAAGTGAGGCTACGGAATTACTTGAATAATAAAATCAAGCTATTTTTAAATGATAAGACAGTCACAAATGTAGAGAAATAACTCACTAAAGTAAACGTTTTCTTATTAGCTGAAACATCCTCCAAGGCCATATGTATCGTCATCGAAAGCCAAGGAGGCACGCAATATAAGACAAACAGTCGATGACGAAGCGACAGAACCTAGGTCTGTGCCTAGTGTCCGTTCAGTCTTCTTTACATTTGAAACAGACAACCACATAACGACCGGCATATATAACTGCATGAAGCACATTTCAATTAAGTGGGATGCGCGTCGCGAGGCCGATAGATCGATATTTATAATCTTCCGCGGCGCCGCGCGCCTTGTAGGGCGGCGCGCGCGCAGTATAACAGCGCGCCGCGCCGCGCCCGCCGCACTCGCCCTCCGACAGCCAGTGAGTGTGCTCCTCCCTCCCATGTCACACCTCGAACGTTCACTCTACAACATAAAGAGCAGATGACAATATTTTATTGAATTTTATTAATACGTTACATTGATGTTTAACATTTCGGGTATCTTTGGGAAGACGCCTTGGGAGCGATAATATAAACCAGTTTATCAAAGACCGTGGGAACGTTCTAGGTCTGAAAAGTGGTTGTGGTGTAGATAAATGCAGTCGCAGTGTGAGTACAACGGCGGTTTCTGGTTACGTGTTGCAGGAGCAGCCGGCGGTCGGCAGCAGTCAGTAGCAAGCAGCTCACGCACCCACACACACACGCAGCAGGATGTGTGACGACGATGCGGGCGCGCTCGTAGTGGACAACGGCTCCGGCATGTGCAAGGCGGGCTTCGCCGGCGACGACGCGCCTCGCGCCGTCTTCCCCTCCATCGTGGGTCGGCCGCGCCACCAGGGCGTCATGGTGGGCATGGGGCAGAAAGACTCTTACGTCGGTGACGAGGCCCAGAGCAAGAGAGGCATCCTCACACTCAAGTACCCCATCGAGCACGGCATCATCACCAACTGGGACGACATGGAGAAGATTTGGCACCACACCTTCTACAATGAACTACGCGTGGCGCCCGAGGAGCACCCTATCCTACTGACCGAGGCGCCCCTCAACCCCAAGGCCAACCGCGAGAAGATGACGCAGATCATGTTCGAGACCTTCAACTGCCCCGCCATGTACGTGGCCATCCAGGCCGTGCTCTCGCTGTACGCCTCCGGCCGTACCACCGGCATCGTGCTGGACTCCGGCGACGGAGTGTCCCACACTGTTCCCATCTATGAGGGGTACGCCCTACCCCACGCCATCCTACGTCTGGACTTGGCCGGCCGAGACTTGACCGACTACCTCATGAAGATCCTCACCGAGAGAGGCTACTCGTTTACCACCACAGCTGAGAGAGAAATTGTGCGTGACATTAAGGAGAAGCTGTGCTATGTCGCTCTAGACTTTGAGCAGGAGATGCAGACGGCGGCTTCCTCTACTTCACTCGAGAAGTCGTACGAGCTTCCCGATGGTCAGGTCATTACCATCGGCAACGAGCGTTTCCGCTGTCCGGAGGCTCTGTTCCAGCCGTCCTTCCTGGGTATGGAATCTTCCGGCATCCACGAAACTGTGTACACTTCTATCATGAAGTGCGACGTGGATATCCGCAAGGACCTTTATGCCAACACCGTCCTGTCCGGCGGTACCACCATGTACCCAGGTATCGCTGACAGAATGCAAAAGGAGATCACCGCGCTGGCTCCCTCCACCATTAAAATCAAGATCATCGCTCCCCCGGAGAGGAAGTACTCTGTATGGATTGGTGGGTCCATTCTGGCTTCCCTGTCCACCTTCCAGCAGATGTGGATCTCGAAGCAGGAGTACGACGAGTCCGGGCCGGGCATCGTGCACCGCAAGTGCTTCTAGCCTCGCCAGCGCCCGCGCACCCATCTCAATTGCTTCGCTTTCGCTTTTACTAAATTTTTGTACTCGATATTGTATTTATTTTACATTTATTTACTATCGGAGACTGCACGCTACTGGCGTATTGTAATAAGTTTAAGTTATATTGTGATTTATAAATATAATTTTTTTACTAGTGCTTCGCTTGATGCTTTTTACATAATTAGTTTTTTTTTCTAAAACTTTGTCGTTTTGTACTACCTAGATAATCTAGAGCGTGCCTCTATGGTAACCGTTTCTCTTGGTGTAATGTCTGTTAGGTTACTTTTAAAATGCGAAAATCCTGAAACACAGTTTGACATTTACAACAACTATTACAACCTTTGAATTTAACTATCATTTTTATATCAAGTTATAATGTACTATACGGTTTTGTCGGCTTTGTGGTAGTGCTTTCTGATAGGTAATGCTTACCGTGTTATGTGTTAGAATGGACATTCTTCTATGTACCTCTAGTTCGTAAAAATATGTAAACCTTAAAAAAACTTAAAAGTAAACTTTGAAAAATACAAAATACGCCTCGTTGGTCTAGCCGTTAAGGCGCTTAGCTACCAAAACAGAGGTCGTGGGTTCGATTCCCACTGGGGGCCGCCGTACATTTGTACAAATGGCCTCAGTCTGGGTGTAGTTTCATGTTTGTGACGTCCTGGCCTGGATACCATAGCACAGGGTATCCTAGTTTGGGACCAGGTCAAGTGATTGTGTTGTGCGGATGTTATTATTAATAGAATGTATTGTGTGGAAGTTATTAGTCTGGCCTATTTCATGAACAAGTACAACATGAATATTTTGAAATAACAGAAGTGCCAGAGACATTCCCATACTCTTGACAAATATTACAGATACATTCCGAAAAAAATAAAAATCGGCCAAGTGCGTGCAGGGCCATGCGCAGTGTAGAGTTGCATTTCATAATATGAACTACTCACAATAGAGAGAGATAGAAACAAAACAAAATGGAGAAATGCAGCTAATCGCATATTATTATGTTTCGGAATCGAGTGCACTGCCTGGTTTATTCCGACACATACCTACAGGATTAGCCGTTGTGCAACTAATCGTGTAAATTATGGAACAAGCAATTGTATATATGTCTATCCTTCTCTTAAGATTGCATCATCATTTGGCTCGTGTCTTTGTTCTGGTTAGTGTTTTTTGTTGTTTACGCATAAATAATAAAAATAAAGTGCTAATTACACCAATCTAGCTAAGCTCAGTGAAAAAATAATGACCATAGATAATTTAGAACCATGAAGCACAAATTGTAGCAAAATTGATGATACTGTTTTTCGCAGTGAAGTTTTCGCAGTGAATTGGTTTAACAAATGCAATCGTTTAACAAAATAAAAATAATTTTAGAAAGCCCTTCATCCTCATCAAATTTAAATTCTTTGAAAAAAAGTAGTCACAGACCAACAAGCTCAAATCTTACTTATAATTATTTAAAAACTGGCCAAGTGCAAGTCAGATTTGCTCACGAAGGGATTCGTACCATTATCTACACAACATTAGACACAAAGAACGAGAAAGCAACGGCAAAAAAATCTCAATCGTTTGTTGTATGGAAGCCCCCCTTAAATATTTTATTTTATTCAGTTTTTAGTATTTGTTGTTATAGCGGCAACATAAATACGTAATCTGTGAACATTTCAACTCTCTAGCTATCACGGTTCATGAGATACAGCCTGGTGACGGACAGACAGTGGAGGCTTGGGTAATAGAGTCCGGTTTTTCCCTTTGGGTACGGAACCCTAAAACGCACTTTTCAAAAATATCTCGATACAAACCATTAGTAGCCATCCAGAGAAGTGCGCGTGCGCCACGCGGATCCGCGGGTCATTGTTCTGTTAAGCGGAGAGGCCGTACTATAGTACGATTATAATCGTTCGTGCATTTTTTTAAACGAGATTTATTAACTTTTTTTTTATGTACGTCTATATTTAAAAATAATAAATAGATGCCATTTTTATTTATCTACTAATTAAGTAGGTACATAACCGCAGCTTTCAAACCACCCAAATATCAACCAGTATATTTATATAAGTACTATATGTAAGACTCGCTCGTAGCCCCGGCTGCCTGAGTGATCTTAAAACGATCACGAAGGTTAAGCAACACAGGGCGCGTTCAGTGCATGGATGGGTCGCCGTCTATGCCTAACGCTAGTGGCATTTTTCCGAGCGGTTCCGTGCTTCGCAAGGCACGTTAAGCTGTTGGTGCCGGCTGCCGTCGATAGATGGCAGTCGTTAAGCCAAGTCAGAGGCCTTAGGGCGGCTTGAGAACTTCTGACAGTAGACGAGCCACTAGTCTACAAGCCTCCACCAATCCGGACTTGGCCCCCGTGGTGGAGTATGGCCTATACCTTCCTCAGGGAAGAGACCCGTGCCCCTTGGTGGGGACATAATGGGTTGATGATGATGATGATATGTATAAACAAGAAATTCTTGTAAATACTTCATATCATGATCTCCGCAGGGTGGCTGGCAAGAGCTGGATGAGAGTAGTCGAAGACCGTGCTCAGTGGCGTGCAATAGGAGAGGCCTATGTCCAGCAGTGGGCAAGCGTAGGCTGATGATGATTATGACTTCATGTTAATATGCGAGTCGGACTCGCCCACCGAGGGTTCCGTACAAATTTTTAGGTACCAAGCTCTTCCCGAACTACAGACTCATTTTTTTATGATTTAATTACAAATGTATTGTTTTCAGATTATTTCCTGTACTTCTACACTAATATTATAAAGAAGCAAAGTTTGGTATGTTTGTAAGTTTGTATGTAATCTCAGAAAGTACTAAACCGATTTCAAAAATTATGTCACTAGATTTTAGATGGGACCTTCAAGATGGACATAGGCTATAGGTCAATCAGTTAACCACGCGAACGAGGTCGCGGATGCTGAATTATAATAAAATAAAGACAATAAATAGTACTTGCGAAATTTCATAGTTGTAGGTCATCGGAAAGTACCCTATAAATTTTGATTCTCTTAAGAGTGGCGAAATACACGTTTCTTGCGGCATAAGCGGCCGTAACTTTACTTTACGTTAACTTAGAAATTTGATTTTTTCACAGCTACAAGGGACTATTATATAGACTTGGTTATAATTTCAACTCGATACCTCCACTTGCTCTCGAGATAAATGGTCTTGACAGACAGACGGATGGACGGACGGACGGACAACAAAGTGATCCTATAAGGGTTCCATTTTTCCTTGATGTATGGAACCCTAAAAAGAGATTTTTTTTAAATATTTTGTATATAGTTACCGCCTAACCACCGGTACTTTCGATTTTAAACAGTTTTTCACCAATATTTATCCTTCAACGTAGGCTATATATATTTTGTTAAACTTAAGGGTCTCTTCGAAGAGACCAGTTTTGCAATGTAAGTCGCCGAATAAACGAACGAGCGAACGTGTTTCTTACAAACACTGCATGTACGTAAGGTAAGAGATATAACGAATGAGGATCATTCAGAAATAAAAATATTGGATTTCTAAGTACTAAGGCAGTCGGAGAATCCGTCGGAAATCCATCAAGAAATGTCAAAGTTAGAGAAGTTTACACTTTGGCTGTTTAAAAACGCGCCCGGCGAGGCTTGAACGCTATTATGACGTCATCGGGTTCGTTCGATTTCCAAAAAATCAATTTTTGGTACTTAGAAACTACATACTTACTATTTTTTTATTTTATTTACAATGTATGGCACCCAGCTACCCCCGAATCCAAACGCCTCAGGTGCTTTTTCACGTCTCATATTGCATTTTGTTCAAATCCTATGTTTATGGCCCTGAACCTAAGGCAAAAGCCTAGGACTAGATAGCATTAACACCAGAAACGGCCGTTTTTGGCAAAAATATGCTATCTAGACCCAGGATCGAGATCCTAGGTTCTTTGTTGTGGGTCTTGAAAATCACTGTTAATATGATTGAGAGATTGTACTGACACTTTATGCAAATACGATCTGTCCATTTATGGAATAACCTGCCCGTGGAGGTTAGAAAAGCAAAGTCCTTGTCTTGTTTTATGGCATTGGTGAAATCTCACTACCTCACTGTTTATTTATTTATTCTTTTAATCATTTAGTATTAGGAAAGCCATTGACATTATATAACTTAATACTATTTAAAAATATGAAAACGGAAAGTCATTAAAAGGCTTTCACTGACAGCAACAAAATATTTTTCATTACTCATACTCTGAAAGGGGGTCATTGTTCATCCAAGCACCATGCTGAAGGTGGTACATGCCTGCTCTAAAGCAGAAAAGTATTAAAAAAAATATATATGAATCGTAGTTTATATTGAACAACGCAATGGTAGTAACCTATACAGCCATAAAACGATAAGTTTTGTTGACATTTAAATTCTTTTTGATGTTTATAATTAATATAATGTACTTTATGTATTTATTAGTCACTTTCAAGGCGAGATGTGATTTGCGAAATAAATTAAAATATTGTTTAAGACACAGATAAAACCACCAAATACGCAAATTCAAAATGGCCGTCTTTCGCGGTCGCGCACAAGTTGGCGCGCGAGCTATCTCGCCGCGAGCTAGACCATCCGTCTGTTTCGGCGTGATTTCCTTAAGTTTTATATTTTAAACTTGTTTTTGATTTTAACTGGCTTGTGTTTACTTTTCTCGTATTCGTAATGAAAAGTAGAGTGTTTTACTCGGGTGATAGCACCCATTTCTGCCTCGAACAACCTCGAAAACATCTTGTCAGGAATGGGTGCCTTTCAGCCCTCGGTTAACAATCTACTAAAAACTAGTAATTAAGAAGAACTAACGATTAAGTCACCGCAAAAACGGGTGTCTGTATAGAAAAAATTAAGATTTAAGCATTTCAGAAGGAAATATATATCATCATCATCATCATCAGCCTATGCTTGTCCACTGCTGGACATAGGCCTCTCCTATAGCACGCCACTGAGCACGGTCCTCGGCTACTCTCATCCAGCTCTTGCCAGCCACCCTGCGAAGATCATCGCTCCACCGAGTCTGAGGACGTCCTACACTACGTTTACCGATCCGCGGTCTCCACTCGAGAACTCGTCTACCCCATCGGTTATCAGTTCTTCGGATGATATGGCCGGCCCACTGCCACTTCAGCATGCTAATTCGGTGGGCTATGTCGGTGACTTTGGTTCTCTGTCGGATCACCTCGTTTCGAATTCGGAACATATATAGCTGAGATTTATACCTAAGTAATGAGAAGAGAGCCTACTCACTCACTCCTAAAAAAAAGTTCGCAGTTAGCCGTCGCCTAACCGCTGCAATACTGTCGTCATTAATATCAATGTCCGTGTCCGGGTCTCTGATTAATTTATTAAAAGCAGAACAAGCTCTCAATAAATAGGTGTTGCTTCTGTAATTTCTTGAAGCCTGCGGTATACTAAAAATGTGCTTTTGTGCCTTAAGGTTCTATTTGGTACGTGGAAATTAATTTTTGATAGCAAATCGGGACAGTCGATAGTCCCTTTGTTAGTTTTAACAGGAATATAATATCAGAGATATGGCGTCTCTCGACCAGAGGGAGAAGATGCATTGAGCGACATGACGGTCCTCATGCCGCCTTAGGCATCGATTTATAAACCTCACAAACTTCTTTTGCCGTCTTTGTATGCGGTTTATATAAATATCATATTGGGGATTCCAGACCTGCGACCCGTATTCGAGCGAGCTTCTTACATAAGTGCAATAAAGTAGTTTTAATGTTTTAATTTTTTTGAAGTCCCGTGAAGCGCGCATCAAAAATCCCAGAGCACGAAAAGCTTTTTTGCTGATTGCATCGACATGAAGGTCAAATATAAACTTTGAGTCGTGAATTATCCCTAAGTCTCGGGTATTATTTACGAGATCTAAAGTATGACCCTTTAACGTGTAATTGTGCGAAACATTGCGTAAAATTTTAGTAAATGTTTAAAATAGTGTAGGTAGAGGACAAAGGGAAAGGAAAAACAAACATTGTAGCGACATTGTGCAAACATCTGATTTAATCTCAGGATTTATTTTATCTTTTTTAAAAAAAAAATTGTTTAATAGTTTTTTGCATGCCCTGAGTCGGGCGTTACTTTACAAAACCACAAGAATTGCTCGTTTAATATAATGAAATATAGTATGACGAAAAAGTCAATAACAGTAAATAAAGAGTAAATGATGAGTATTTTGATAACAAATATTTTGCACAATTACTGATAACTTGTATTGTTTTATTATTTATATTAAGCATAAATAACGGTTCCGTCAAATACGCCTCACCTCAACTTTTAGAAAATATTGTACCTACTCCAAACGTGCTCTTGATAAAATAATATATCGTGCACATTTGCACATTTCGTGCGTATTCATGAATACTTTACAAACCCCTTATGAATTTTTTTTAACAATTTTTGCGGTCCAAAACTTTCCATCTAAAATCTCGGTACGGGAATATTTTTCAATTGACCAAAATGACCTAGGTTAGAAATATTTGTTATTTAACTAAACATGCCTACTTAGTAAAAGCAAAACCTTTATTTTCGTGAGTCTTCTTGTGATAAATGCGATAAATAAAAAATTATTGAATTTTACATTGAACTTATTATAGATTGAGTGAGCCGTTCCGTATATCTGTTTATGGTAATACCAAGATAATGCAGTTGATGTCTAAGTTTTGAGTTTCAAAAGGATTCGTTAACAATTAATCGAAAATGTAGCAAAATGGCAAGACGACTTGCTTGTCGCAGAACATGTATGCTCACTTAACGTCAGTCTATTGAATAGAAGCTTTAGGAGATTTAGGACAAGTCGGTTCTTGTCCTAAATCTTGTCTTGTCCTAAAACGGGACTTGTTGCAGCAGGTAGGAGCTGTTAACTAATGAAATTAGTGTGTAAGCAACTACGGTTATTTTGTACAATGTTAACTTAACTTTTAACATATAATATAGCGGCGCAGGCGCACAGCACGCGCCGATTGCCCTTATCGGGCGCGCGGGAGCCGATCGATAGACATTATTTATAAATCAATCGCCGCTCGCGCACCTTGTAGGGCGCCCCGCGCCGGTATATAGCGCGGCGCGGCGCGGGCGGCGCACTCTCCACTACCCTCCGTAAGTGCCGCCACTCGCCTCGCTGTGGCGCACCTCGACCACTCCTCTGCCTTTACTTCATTCTTATTAATCATACTTGGGTTACTAAGCAAATAAGTTTATAAACGATGTGTATATTCGTATCAAAAGGGAACATTTGTTCGTTCACAGCCAAAGCGGAGTGTTCGAGGCAGGACAGTTAGACAGAAAGTGGCTGTGATATAAATAAAGTGGTTTATAGTGTGAGTACAGCAACGGCTTCGGATTGTGTGTTGCAGGAGCAGCCGGCGGTCGGCAGCAGTCAGTAGCAAGCAGCTCACGCACCCACACACACACGCAGCAGGATGTGTGACGACGATGCGGGCGCGCTCGTAGTGGACAACGGCTCCGGCATGTGCAAGGCGGGCTTCGCCGGCGACGACGCGCCTCGCGCCGTCTTCCCCTCCATCGTGGGTCGGCCGCGCCACCAGGGCGTCATGGTGGGCATGGGGCAGAAAGACTCTTACGTCGGTGACGAGGCCCAGAGCAAGAGAGGCATCCTCACACTCAAGTACCCCATCGAGCACGGCATCATCACCAACTGGGACGACATGGAGAAGATTTGGCACCACACCTTCTACAATGAACTACGCGTGGCGCCCGAGGAGCACCCTATCCTACTGACCGAGGCGCCCCTCAACCCCAAGGCCAACCGCGAGAAGATGACGCAGATCATGTTCGAGACCTTCAACTGCCCCGCCATGTACGTGGCCATCCAGGCCGTGCTCTCGCTGTACGCCTCCGGCCGTACCACCGGCATCGTGCTGGACTCCGGCGACGGAGTGTCCCACACTGTTCCCATCTATGAGGGGTACGCCCTACCCCACGCCATCCTACGTCTGGACTTGGCCGGCCGAGACTTGACCGACTACCTCATGAAGATCCTCACCGAGAGAGGCTACTCGTTTACCACCACAGCTGAGAGAGAAATTGTGCGTGACATTAAGGAGAAGCTGTGCTATGTCGCTCTAGACTTTGAGCAGGAGATGCAGACAGCGGCAGCTTCAACCTCACTAGAAAAGTCATACGAATTGCCGGATGGTCAGGTCATTACCATTGGCAACGAGCGTTTCCGCTGCCCGGAAGCTATGTTCCAGCCTTCTTTCCTGGGTATGGAATCCTGCGGCATCCACGAAACTGTGTACAGCTCCATCATGAAGTGCGACGTGGATATCCGCAAGGACCTTTATGCCAACACCGTCCTGTCCGGCGGTACCACCATGTACCCAGGTATCGCCGACAGAATGCAAAAGGAGATCACCGCGCTGGCTCCCTCCACCATTAAAATCAAGATCATCGCTCCCCCGGAGAGGAAGTACTCTGTATGGATTGGTGGGTCCATTCTGGCTTCCCTGTCCACCTTCCAGCAGATGTGGATCTCGAAGCAGGAGTACGACGAGTCCGGGCCGGGAATCGTGCACCGCAAGTGCTTCTAGCCTCGCCTGCGCCCGCGCACCCTTCTCAATTGCTTCGCTTTCGCTTTTACTAAATTTTTGTACTCAATGTTGTATTTTATTTATATTTACACTTGCTATCGGAGACTGTACGCTTGTTGCGTGTTGTAAGTAAGTTATTGTGATCTAAATATACTTTTGTAACTGAAGCTTTGCCTATTTATGTAGTGGTCTGTATCTGCAGCGAGCTATGCCAAAGCAATCGCTAGTAGCCGCTGTCGATGTCGTCGGTCTGGCAACTGGCAACTGGCAACTGGCACCGATATAGCGCATGCCGCGCGTCTCGATCGGTTGCGCGCGCCGCGCGCGAACGTCACACTTAGATTATTTTTAGGGTTACGTACCCGAAGGGTGCCAATCGGAACCCTATTAATGTATCGACGATGACTGTCTGGCATAAATGCTATCTATGGCCAGGTCCGTGATTCTAGGTTGTTGGTCGTGGCTCCTAAACATCACTATTAACATGATTGACAGTTTGTACTGACTCTGACTTCGGCGGCGCTACTGTTACCGCACGGAGACCTAAACGAGTAAAGCCCAATCCCGCAGACTTACTATCAAATGTATACTTCTTTAAATGGTGTACCTACCATATAATAGACGATTAAAGCTATTGCCATTCATAAATGACGCTTAAAGCTATTGTTACCAGTAAAAGCCATTAAAAACATAACGGGTAAAAAAAACCAAGTCGCGCAACTCAGTTCTTCTACCGTAAAAAGTTGTGAGATCCATGTAATACCAAGTCGGTTAATTTATTTAGTCCTTACTTAAGGGTCCTTCTGTCTTAAGTTATTACGTAATTGGCTAACCTAACAACATTTTATAGTGACCGTATTAATATTAATGATCTTGTATGTTTAAATAAATAGATTGACTTGGTCTCAGCCCAGAGTAGCGAAATAGTTGTCACAAACGCGTTTACTTGTCATATGTCTTGGGGAATACAGCAGAGAAGGATATCGAGCCTTCTTTTATTTTGACAACTACGCTGGATGCTTGGAGGTAGTCTCGGTTCTACCCGTTTTGAGTAAAACATTCGAGAAGATAGGTCAACTACTTACACACTTCAATAACTGGGTCATTATACGATACAAGTAAAAAATCGTTACCTAATTATGACAAAATGTGTTCATTTTATGGGAATTAAATATGAGGAAACCTTGGCAACTCTCATGAAACAATTGTGCCACATAAAAAAAAATTATAAATTTTTTTTCATTTCTCGGGAAAAAAATATTCAAATATATGAACGTCATGTTCCGTGCAGCGTTACTCCATTGAGTTGTATACTTTACGGTACTCCAAAAATAGTAATAGTCATAATTGAACGGATAGTTTTTGGTTCACATACATCTTATATAATCTCCTTTATAGTATGTAAAATAAAAAAAATATTGGCCTTTAGCAAACGGGTAAAAATTACTGAAATAAAATATTACTTAGTCCAGCATCATTCCTGTGTAGTGTGTTATTTTACGTTTCAAATACTGGTAACAATGGGAGAGGCTAGTGTATTTTTTTACGCTGGCAACTCTATATCACTTAGTCACTTGAAAGTAAACAAGAGTTTCGTTCTAAGGTTGTTACAGCTAAATCTTAGGAAATATAGTAAATAGGTGCTGTGACATCGTGGAAGGTGTCAATCCTGTGCAAGGATTACGAAAGTATGTAGCAAGCTTAAAATTACAACACTCATATGTTCAAATAGGCAAACTAACATTTTTTCGTCAAACAGAATCGGCGATAACATAACCTCAAAATACCGGTTACCAAGTTTGTCCAAAGAAAGAATCGTCATTCCTGTGCATATCATTTCTGTGCACCAGATACGCACATGAGATAGCTGCATAACGTAATTATCTCCAAAGAAGTTATTTAACAAAAGACTTTCAAAGGAAATACTTTAAGAAAAGACTTGATCAAAAGACTGATTAGTTCCTATGAGAAAAAGGTCACAGGAATGAACGTAATTTCTATGCACCATATTATTTTAATTTACTTTGTTTAACAGATGTTGGTTTTTAAAAGGTCTAAGATTGTTTTTTTAATGAATACCTTAAGATTAAGTATTTTTTCGCATCACAATTCGATCATTTTAGTTACATCAATTCATCGGAGAGGATTTGTTATTTCTGTGCAAATAAATTTAAAAACTAAGCCAAAAACTCATTTCCTTTTAATAATTGATCTCGGGCACTAGCCACGTTTGATTTGTAACATTATAAGCTAAATAATAAAATAAAAATATTGTCAAAATAATTTAAAAAAAAATCTGATTCTCGATTTTTATTTTTTTAGAATGACCCAACCATCAAGTTCCCCATTGTCAGCAATTCGGCTTCACGCAAGGGCGGTCTACGGCGGACGCTGGCGACATCTTAGTTAAACATATATTAATCTATCGGAGGATCGCAAGGATGCTATAGTCATTTTCTGTGACTTGTCGAAAGCATTTGACTGCGTAGACCATGAAACACTTGTCTTAAAATTAAAACACAACTGAATAAATGGGAAAAGCTTAAAACTTATGAGATCATATTTAGCAGGGAGGGTTTAAAAAGCTGACAGGCAGGTTAAGATAGGAGTGCCGAGTTAGAGGTTCAGAGTTAAGATCTAAAATGGTTTGCCTTTCATGGTTCAAAACATCTCAGAGATAGCATTATTTGCAAATGAGGCGTCACTTGCAAATTTAAATTAAGAGTCAAGAAAATGATCTTGACGATACAAATAATGCTCTTTCTCAGGTACTAAATTGTTCACTTCTAGTAACTTACTGTTAAATTAAAAAAAGACAAAATGTCCCTTTCAGGACGGTCCAACACGATCGTGCACTTTTATTTAAAAAAATTCCCGCGTTTAGCGAAATCAACTTTAGGGGCTCAAGACCGATCGATCGTTCATGAATTACGTTTCATACAAAATAAATAATTTTGCGCGGTTGACCGGTCAGTTAGCCTTGGGCACGTGTCAAAGATGGCTGCGTTTTTCGACAGTGGCACTGGTGCTAGTAAGTATTATTAATTGTTATTATTTTGATTGGTACACAAAGCAATATTATTATATAGAGATAGCTGTTAAGATTACGGATCTATTGATGGCATTTTTATTGTGAAATCTTACGACTAGTAAACAAAATTTTAACCTTAAAAATCAAACAACACTATCGTAATGTTTAGGCATAACTCCACTTTTAGTAATGAGTGTCATTTAGTGAATTTAGTAGTTAATATTTTACTTTTTTTGCAGAAACGGAGCTTACTAGTGTCGTTGTGCTTGAGTTACTGGGAGAGGTTGAAGGCTTAGACATTGACGAAGATGGCCTTTAGAAGGGCTATCTAATTCTCCGGTGAGCCAAGTTCAATCTACAGCCTCAATATTGCCCCCGCCTCAACCTCAACCTACAAATACAGCTCAGAATTGACGTAGAACAGAAATTAGAAGAAGAATTTGGAGACAGGTACCGTATACTCAGAAAGAACATGCTTTTCCGGAACGTCCACATCCAGGTGTAATCCGAGAAACCTTAGAGTACTTGACTGACTACTTCATTGACCAGTTTTTTGAAAAATGCGCTATGTGTACACCAATGCCAATGAAATAAAAAAACTGGTCGGTATTAATTTCTTCATGGGATATATTCCGTACCCGTGGATGCACATTTAGAGAGAAGGGCTGAGATTGGACATAATAACAAAAGTCATGGCTAGAGAAAGGTACAAGACTGTTCGAAGAGCATTGGACGTTGTCGACAGCGACAGTACCAACTCGCTCTGGAAAGTCCAACCAATGCTAGACCAAGTCAAACAAACATGCGATCAACTCGAAAGACAGTCGGGACACTATTCCATCGACGAACAGATGTCCCTTTAGTGGCGTATGTCGGCGTGGTCTGCGACAGGTTATCAAATCTAAACCACGACCCATTTCCTTAGTCGCCTTCTACAACATCCACGGAACGAAATGGAGTCATGCTATTCTAATACGGACCCACACGTGATCTCAATATCTACTTTCTTGTCACTATGATTATGTTACATCAAAACTACATCTAAATAAATATTTACTTTGCCTAGTTGTCTTTTTTTTCAAATTTAATGTACCTCAAAAGCAATAAACACAACAACATCACACTCGCGCATAAGTATAGTTAAAGCCCACAAGTCACGATCGTGCAGGGGCTATAACAACTCTGGAGTAATTTGGATTTTTTTAAATATTTTTCGAAGATGCCTTTTAGCCTCACTTTCCATCACTAACACAGAAAACATGACATTTACAAAAAATAAAATTTAGGCCTAAAAGGGATAAAGTTAACTCTAGCAAATGTCAAAATGGTTGACAGCAACGTTATATTGGGTTAAACAGACCTTGAAGAAGAAAAATGTATTTCTAGGTGTCATAACTGATGCTAAGCTTCAATGGGGTCGTCATATAGAAAAAATGGCAAATAGGATTACTTCTGCAGCGTATGCAGTTAAAAGAATCCGGGATCTACCTGACGTCGCAACTGCTAGGCTTGTTTATTTTAGTTACTTCCAAAGTAATGTGTCCTACGGCATACTACTATGGGGTCGGGCAGCACACATTGAGACCATCTTCGTCTTGCAGAAGAGAGCGATCAGATTCATTTTAAGCTAGGCAGTAGGGATTCGTTGAGAGATTTCTTTAAAGAAACTAACATCCTGACAGTTGCTAGTCAGTATATCTATGAAAATATTGTGTCATCATCATCATCACCATGAGCTGTTTGACGTTCACTGCAGGACATAAGCCTCCTTCATGGTTTTCCATAGGTTTTTGCCAAGGGTTTTGCCATAATCGCCACGCTTGGCAGGCGGGTTGGCGATCGCAGTATGCGGTTGGAATCTGAGGAAGAAGCTGCTGCCCGTCACCTGGTAATTGATTTCCTTAGTCGCCTTCTACGACATCCAATATTGTGTACGTCAGGAAAAAATATCAGTATAGCTTTAAAACTGTGGGTAGCTAACATAACGTAAGTAAATACATAGTAAAAATAAACATAAACTTTCGTTCCCAAGATTTAGGCTGGCAAAGGTTTAACATCCTTTATGGGACATTGTATACGTTTCTACAGTAAGATCCCTGAAGATATTATATTAAGTTGAGCCAGAAATGCGGTTCAAAAAATGTGTAAAGCATACTTTGTGTCTGTGGCGAGCACATGTCAACTCTGCGCGCACTATAAACTCCAACATTCCTACATCGCGCAAGCAAAATGTTTCCGACGAACATCAGTTGGACCGGCCGTCCCCAGGCATACGATCTGCCTGGCGGGAAATTTCCCTTTATAGTGGAAGAGCACGATCACCCGCTCTTCCCTACAGTGGTGACCCTCGACAGAACAATGTCAACCTTCCTTCGCTCTCGCAGCACCCCACATACAATCAGTCTCAAAGCAAAGCCAGCATCCTCTTCCCTCTCACCTCGTCAGTTCCACTACAGTCAACGCACCGACTACTGGTACTGATGGTGATCTCCCCCAACCCCTCGGCACGGCAGTCACACAGCAACAGCGCACGTTGCCAGTGGTACAGCAGCCTTCACCGGTTCCTACCACATGCGCGGTCCCCATGGTACTGTCGCCGGTGAAGTGACTGTTAGCCACCGAACACCCTCAACCGCTAGTCGACTCACTGACTCAGCGACTCCTGGCCCTTGCAGGCTTTAGAGCACAGACTTCGATTCCTATCAGACCTAACTATGCGTAGCTACGGTCTTGAAGAGGAGTGATGTGGCGAGCACATGTCAACTCTGCGCGCGCACTATAAACTCCAACATTCCTGCATCGCGCAAGCAAAATGTTTCACATGACAAACCATAAATATAACGTCCGACGAACATCAGTTGGACCGGCCGTCCCCAGGCATATGATCTGCCTGGCGGGAAATTTCCCTTTATAGTGGAAGAGCACGATCACCCGCTCTTCCCTACAGTGGTGACCCTCGACAGAACAATGTCAACCTTCCTTCGCTCTCGCAGCACCCTACATACAATCAGTCTCAAAGCAAAGCCAGCATCCTCTTCCCTCTCACCTCGTCAGTTCCACTACAGTCAACGCACCGACTACTGGTACTGATGGTGATCTCCCCCAACCCCTCGGCACGGCAGTCATACAGCAACAGCGCACGTTGCCAGTGGTACAGCAGCCTTCACCGGTTCCTACCACATGCGCGGTCCCCATGGTACTGTCGCCGGTGAAGTGACTGTTAGCCGCCGCACACCCTCAACCGCTAGTCGACTCACTGACTCAGCGCCTCCTGGCACCTGCAGGCTATAGAGCACAGACTTCGATTCCTATCAGACCTAACTATGCGTAGCTACGGTCTTGAAGGGGAGTAATGTGGCGAGCACATGTCAACTCTGCGCGCGCACTATAAACTCCAACATTCCTGCATCGCGCAAGCAAAATGTTTCACATGACAAACCATAAATATAACGTCCGACGAACATCAGTTGGACCGGCCGTCCCCAGGCATATGATCTGCCTGGCGGGAAATTTCCCTTTATAGTGGAAGAGCACGATCACCCGCTCTTCCCTACAGTCCCACTATAGGTCCCACTATGGTTTGTCATGTGAAACATTTTGCTTGCGCGATGTAGGAATGTTGGAGTTTATAGTGCGCGCGCAGAGTTGACATGTGCTCGCCACATGTCAAAAGGGCTACTATAACATTGAAGATTATTTCGATGACAAAGATGACTGGAATTGAAGCCAGTTCAATGCATATAACTATAACTAGTGAATCCATACTTTAGTTAGTAAGGTACAAAGATTACAAAAGATTGTAATTTGAAAAGTTGTTATATTTTAATGTGTGTGTGTGTAGGTTATTTATAACTTAGTTAAACGTTATCGTAAATTAATATTAATTAATTAATTAATTGTTATTTTGATTTTTATTGTTGTTATTCATTAATTTTACTGATATTATTGTCAAGTATAAGAAGCATACATAACGCATTAGGGTTAGTCTGTAATGATATCTATTTGTTGAAAGTAAATAAAATAAAATATGATAATAAAAATTACGTAGATGCCTCTGCATCTACCTAATGAGATTATTTATACACCGTCCAGTGGCACCTTCACTCACACTAGATGGGTGAAGGAACCACTCGGACGTTGCAGTGCCTGGGAGATGTTTTTTTAGACAGAGTAGGCTTGCCCAGTACCTATACCATCCTGACAGCTTAGTCGGCCTAGCCCACAGGAAAGACAAGTCAATACGTGCTGAGCCGACCAAACCGCGGGTTTCCTTTACAGTTAGCGTGTGGTATTGCTACTACAAATTCGCAGATATACGTAACTTTGAAAACCAACAAACTCATAGGTACATGTCTGCACTGGAAATCGAACCTGCGTCTCTCGGTCTAAGCGGTGGGTAGAACAATAACCAGGTACAGTAGCTACAAAATTACTAGTTTCAGTAAAACACAGCAAAGCACCGTAACGTAAGTAGTATATTATAAGTACTTATTACCTACTACAATATTATTTACAGCTGCGCCCGCCATCAGCTTCCAACCCAGATCAGTCATAAATATTTAGTTTTCAGACATCAAGTTTCGTGAAGAGATGTACGTTATCATATTAAAAGCTGAGCGCAACGACGCTGACGTACGAAACCATAATTCAAACTATTAACAACATCAATTATTTATTTGTACATATCTAATTAAAGCCTGGTTCGGTTTGGTGAAACGGAAGTCGCGGCCCGTGATTCGTTTGGAGCTCGCCAGTGATCGGACGTCAACTCCGATGTAAGTATACAGGGTGTACCTAACAGTAAAGGGCGTTCTACATGTCGTCGATACTAACCACATTAAAATTTATTATGATTAACTTAATTCCGGAATCACTTGCTTGAGTTTTAGTCGGAAGAGTCCGACTAGGTTTCGCTCTTATTCGCAGAGATAATCGTGGTGAGTAGAGACGACGACTTGGTCAGACTCTTCCGATTAAAATTCTAGTAATCCTTACTAATATTATAAACGCGAAAGTTTGTATGTATGGATGGATGTTTGTTACTCTTTCACGTAAAAACGGCTGAACGGATCCGGATGAAATTTTGCACAGAGGTAGATTATAGTTTGGATTAGCACATAGGCTATTTTTATCCCAAAAATCAAAATTACCACGCGAACGAAGTCGCGGGTATCAGCTAGTAATAAATAATACTTTATTCATGTATTTGTCATATTAGTTAAACATATAATATATTTAGTGCATGGGAGGATCCGAATGATGCTATAGGCGTTTGACTGTGGAGACTATTAAAAGACTTCTCTTAAAATTGAAACACTACGGAATAGGTGGAAAAAACTTATGACTTATGAAATCATGTTTAGAAAGGAGGGTTCAAAAAGCTGATACGACTAAATCGTCAGGCTCGAAGGTTAAGATGGGAGTGCCACAGGATCTATTTTGGGGCCGTTCTTTTTCCTCGTTTATGTAAATGATTTGCCGTTCATGGTTCAAAACATGTCAGAGATAGTATTATTTGCAGACGACACGTCACTTATTTTTAAAATTAAGAGACAAGAATATTACCTTTACGATACAAATAATGCTCTCTGGAAGGTACTGTATTGGTTTACTTCTAATAACTTAACTACCCGTCTCCCTTTCTCCTTCGGAAACCTTTCCATCACAAGGTTGTCTGGAAGAAATTGCTGTTAGGAATAAGGCCGCCCATTGTAATTTTTCATTGTAACTTTCATATTTTATGTCTCGCTTCTTGTGTGCAATAAAGAATATTCTTATCTTATCTTATTATTAAATTAAATAAAGACAGAATGTATAAAGTTGACTCTACCAAATGTCAAAATGGTTGACAGCAATATTATGTTAGGGAATGATAAACTAGACCTTGTAGAAGAAACTGTATTTGTAGGTATCACAATTGATGCAAAGCTTCAGTAGGGTCTTCATAGAGAAAAAATAGCAAATAGGCTTAGTTCTGCAGCATAATACGCAGTTAAAATAATCCGGGAACTAACTGATGTCGCAACTGCTAGGCTTGCTTATTTTAGTTACTTCCATAGTATTATGTCCTATGTATACTACTGTGGGGTCGGGCAGCAGACATTGAGACCATCTTCGTCCTGCAGAAGATAGCGATCAGATTTATACATAAGCTAGGCAATAGAGATTCGTTAAGAGATTTCTTTAAAGAAACTAACATCCTAACAGTTGCTAGTCAGTATATCTATGAAAATATTATGTACGTTAGGAAAAATATCAGTTACTTTAAGACTGTAGGTAGCCAACACAATGTTCATAAACTTTCGTTCCCAAAATTCAGGCTGGGAAAGATTAATACATCCTTTATGGGGCAGATCCCTGAGTATATCATAAGCTTGCCAGAAACGCGGTTCAAAAAATGTGTAAAGCACACTTTGTGCCAAAAGGGCTACTATAACATTAAAGATAATTTAGATAATAATGGTGTCTGGAATTAATGCCAGTTCAAGTTCAAGTTCCGTTCCAGATTTAAGATTACATAAACTCGGTTAATTAAGGACTTGAAAACATTAAGCTTGGAGTTTTCATGTCAATTTTTTCTCCAAAATGCACCTATAACTTGCAACGTTCATTAAGTCGCAGTTTCTGTGCTACTATAAATAAAAAAAAAAATTACTTTGATTTTCATTAAAAATACTAGTAAGTGAGTGAATCCGGAATTAGGATAACAACGTGTAGTGTTTACGAAAGTTTTAACTTTTACTGTGGTATAACTTCAAAATAGCAAAAGTATGTCAGCTGTTCCATAATAAAATCACCACCTGCAACGTTAACATGTATGATACGGCTGTGCAAGGCTGATATTTTATTCGCAATTCAAAGTTTTCACTGTAATAAATGTTGTCGTACTCACGAATAAATTTTCCCCATTTTCGGATACATATGGGAAATATGTTACATTACAGCCATCCATCCCGGTTGCTACACCAGCTACCTCAGCCGGTGAAATTGTAGTACATTCACTGTGTAGTCGGATAGCCAAAAATGTTATAGGCTGCATGCCGACCGTCGGTAACTTTAAGTCATACTTTATGAAGTTGAATCTATTTTGGACTTGCATAATTTGTGTATCTTCAAAATATGTCTAAGTACATATATAAGGCTGCCAATCCTAAGCCAGGCAGGTCTTGAACAGTCACTTTTTTATATGAAAATCTATATAAGCTATAAGAGCTTTCAGGTTTCACACTGGAAATTGTTACCGTTAGACACATTTTTTAAAGATATACCCTAAATTCGGTCTCATTTTGGTAAAGTATGAAGAAGGATTACAGACGAGACGACCGGTAGACGGTCTAGTATATACTTAACAAGACAAAATTCTAATTAGCGCAGCCACCCGTATCATATATTATAATACCTGACACACAATTTCACCAAAAAGTCGCGTAGTCGGGATGAGTTTGCGATGGACACATAATTTTTTTTATTTTTATTATTTCACTAAACTGGGTATAATCCGGAGAAATCTAATCACATCACGTGTGACTTAAAATACATCCATGCGCAGTCAAAGTAATTTGATCAAGTTATATGCCGCCCATATAATTATAATAGGGCTTGTATTCACTTGTTTGCACGGCTTCAAAAATGAAACATTGTCTGATTTTGATGGCACTGCGTAGCCCGCACTCACTGTAGTAGTGTATGTAGTGCGCGAGCGCGGGCGCGGGGCCCGGGCGCGGGGCGCGGGGTGCGGGGCGTGAGGTTCAAAGAAGGCGCGCGTGCGGCGCGGGCGGGGCGTCCTCGTCGCTGTCGACGCACTCGAAGCGGATGTGGCGGCCCTCCGCCCCCGCAGCTCCGCGCCGCACCGCTGCTTCCTCCCCCGCGTCCGCCGCGCCCTCCGCCAGTCAAGCCTTCTCCTCGGCGCCCCCGCCCCCCGCTGACCGCACGAACTGCAAACGTGAGACGGTGTAATATTAAAAAGTATATTTTAAAGTTGTTACTTAAGACTATGTACGTTTGAATGATTGAAACCGTAAGAATAACCGTCCACAAAATTATTATTCTTATCGTGTCCTTTATCATAATACAAGGCGAACGAGGTCGCGGTTACTGCCGTTACCCTCACGACGGTTTTGAAATAAAAAATATTAAAAAAAAAACTGATTTGAATTTTTTTTAATTTTTTTTAATTTGGTCTTTGCCCCGTGCTACATCGACCAGCGCGGCCTTTGTGCGAATAAATGACAAGTTTTTTTTTAATTCCGACAGGTTGACACTTGGCTCCAATCACGCCTGATGGTAAGCGAAGACGGAGTCTAAGATATTACGTGTTTACCTGGTAAATTGATGAGAATTCACGGAATTTCCACGACAAATGCGTGCATATGACGCAGCCGTCTGGTTGTCCAATGGAAAAAAGGGGATGGGGGTATAAGTTCATGTAGAACATGCGCACACTCTTCAAAATATGGTTGATAAGATAAGCAGCCTATATGCGTCCCACTGTAGGGCAAAGGAATTCTATCAGAGAGAGAGTATGGGCTTAACCACCACGCGTGCCCACCGCGGATCGGTGATTTCAAGTGCTGAGGTATGTGAATAGCTCAAACACTCAGGTTTCCTCACGATGTTTTCCTTCACCGTTAGAGTGTGGTATTGCTCCTGCAAATGTACATAACTTAGAAAACAAAGTCATAGATACGCACATTTTTACCAAATTCCCATAACTCGTCCAAAATATAAAGATAAGATCATTAATTAAACATTAATAACGTACCTACCGTAAATTCCATGCAAACTAACAATTTCAAAAGGTAGACATTTTAAGAGGACCTTCACCTTCTTTTTGTTAATAGGTTAATAGTCACACTAAAACTTTATACAAATACAAATATACTTATTTTCTCAATCTACAAATCTAGTTCAGTTTATATAGATAACAATAGTTGATGCGATAGTTGATTGTTTTTTTTCGACAAAGTATGACCAGGGAAATGGTATCCCACAGCCCAGGATAATTTTCGGTGTTTTTATGAAAGCGCATTTTATGTACGTTTTAAAAAAGATTCACATTTTAAAGTAGACATAAAAAGTGTTACAATTTTTTTTTAATATCTTAAAAAAATTGTTGCTCTTTTAACAATTTTGCTATATTCTCAGTTAACAGCTACCTAATCCTTTTGAAACTCATAAAGTAGAGAGTTAATCTATGTTATTAGAAACCTAAATGCAATTGCATAATGGTCGATTAAGCGCATTATCCACAAAGACTCGTGCCAGTCGCAATATTAGAATAGCATTGCACTCCGACGCCAGTCAGTCGTTCGTCGATTTTTGCCCAAGAAACAGCTCAGCCGCGAAGTTTGTATATTGTGCGTAATTGTAAAAGTGCTGAAAGTTTGTGAGTGGTCGTGTCTATAAGTACAATTAATGTAGAAGTACGATCTATCTACTCGTATCTATCGATAACGTTGGGTAAAACGTTCATGATTGCATGACGCATAACATCTTAAAAGGTAAGGAAAGACTAAGGCTTTCTTATGATATGTTAAGAAAATATAACGATACCTACTATGAAATTTTGAATTGTACATTTCCCAAAAATAAAAACTAATAGATTTCCCGTGAAAGTGTCGACCGATTTTATATCAACGAAGGTATGTCTTTATAGAACGTAATATTACCTTTCCTGCTTAATTCAATGCAAGAGAGATCAATGCAACAAAAAAATAATGCATTAGACAGAAGTATGAAGTAGTAGTGGGAAGCTTGGAAAACCATGAGGGAGACCTACGTCCTGCAGTGGGCGTCAAGTGGCTGATGATGATGATGGTATGATATGAAGCAGGCTCCCTTGCACTGACCGAGACGGTGGTGTTGGTGGTGCTGTTGGCGCGCGGGCGAAAGGTGAGCACGCGCCAACGCCGCCGCAGCTGGGCCAGCACCTCGCCGTTGCAGAAGCAGTAGAGTACGGCCACGCACAGCCCCTGCAGCGACGAGCTCAGCGCCGCCACGTACTCGTACAGCAGCCAGCCCGCCGCGCCGCGCGCTGGTCGCGCTGGCGTCAGCAGGTACTGCAGGCCCAGCAGCGGCGCCAGCAGACACGTGGCGCGCAGCGCGTGCAGCGCCGTGGCCGCGGGTGGGGGCGGCCGCGCGCCGCCACCGCCGCGCAGCTTCGTGCACAGCACGCGCACGATGTTGCACAGGAACAGCGCGTTGAGCAGCACGGCGCCGCCCGCCAGCGCGGCCAGCTCAGCGGGCGGTGCGCCCTCGTCCAGCCAGCACAGCGGCGCGCCCGCAACCGCCTTGCGCGCCGCCGCCGCCAGCGCCACGGGCAGCGGCAGCAGCCAGCCCAGCGCCAGCAGCGCGCGTAGCAGCTGTCGCTCCGACACGAAGGCGTGCACGAGCACGGTATGCAGGTACAGGCCCTCGCACAGCATCCACGTGTAGGTGGTGAGTAGCGCGTACTGCAGCGCGGCCTGCAGCGTGCGGCACCACGCGGGCGACGCGCGCAGCGTGCCCGGCGCGCGCACCACCAGCGCGTACCACGCCAGCCACAGCAGGTTGTTCAGCGCGAACGACGCGAACAGGTTCATGTGCACCGTGATGCGCGCGCATCGAAGCGCTCTGGACAAACGTACTTCACTTAAAGACATCTGGGAAAATCATACAACATACACAAATTCTCCTCATATAAGTACGAGTATGTCAGCGGGGTATGTAGAATAGTTTAAACTACTTTTATGCCACACTTGGCACACTTTGAGGCCAAGTGACGACATAAAATTGTGTACACAACACGGACCGTAAAATAGAAAGCCCTCTATCGCATATTTATGACCCTCGTCTGCGGCTCGGTCCTTAAACTTCTGCGACATCGGCCTTTCTTTATTTTTCACACCTCCTGCTCGACAATGCCTCATTACGTACCGTCAAATATCATCGTAAAGCATGGCCTTGTCTCTCGAGGGCAATAATAATGAAGAATTTCCCTAGGGAATAAAGTGATTTGAATTTAGAATGTCAAAATTCGCATGAAAACTATGGAGAAGCCCCGCATTGCAATTCGAAATTCGAATTGTTCGAAACTCACCTCTTTTTTTTCTTTTTTTTCTGAAATACTGTGTCCTGTGACCGCGCGAAACACCAACAAAAAAAAGAAAAAAAGGCGCGAATTGCAAATATAAAAGTTATATTCAATTTAAGTTGCTAAGCCGTAAAAGAGTGTGGACTTTATATTTAATTTCAGGTTTTAATACATATTCTCAACTTATGCAGCCCTGTCTTTTTATTGTCTCCCAGATGGTGTGAAAAGTAGAGTATTCACCTCTGGAATAAAACATGTCTTAGTCTCGGGCGGTATGAACCCCTCGCTTCACTCAGGACTCTACATAACTCCCTCGCTTCGCTCAGGAGTTAAAATTTAGCTCCCTCGCTGCGCTCGCGAGTTAACTCGGAGTCCTTCGCTCCGCTCAGGGTTCAATATGCCGCCCATGACATAATACATGGTTTTATTCCCTTAGTACATAATCTACTATTACGGCCCTAGTTGTGTAAAACTATTTACGCCTGGTGTGCAATAAAGAGATGTAATTGAATCTCTTTTTGCTTAATTAGTATTCTTAACCCGACTGTATGATTATCAGCACGAAAATATAGGTAGGTATCATGTTAGCGGTGCGCTCACTTGAAGTATGCAAGGATGGCGAGCGCCAGCAGCAGCGCGAGCAAGGAGGCGCCGTAGCCCGCCTCGTATACTGCGATGATGCCGCTCGCATCCTGCAACAGTCGGCCGCCGGTTAACAGAGGGTGGGGACGCGGGCGGCGGAGCGGATGCACACTCACGTCTTCGGGCGCAACGCAGGTGGTGTAGTTGCTCCAGGCGCGGCCGCTATCGGGGTGGCGCCACCATTCGCCCTCCGCCGTGCAGAGCTTGTGCGCCACCACTGTGAAGAGCAAGCGTGGTCAATGCCGACAGGCGGGGACAGCGCGGGGTCGCGGGCGGGGCAGGGCGGGGTACTCACGATCCTCGCTGAAGCCGGGCACGAAGGCGGGGCAGGGCGCGAAGACAGTGGTGTTGGCGGCGGCATGTCCCCAACACACCCAGGTGTCGAACGTGCCGCGGCAGTGCAGCCCTGCAACAGACCGTAATCAGTCGCCGCAGTAGTGTAGCGGGACGAGGCGGGGGCGGGGAGGGCTAGGCTACCTGGTGGCGGCTGGGAGCTGTTGTTGGCGAGGTCGCACCGCGCGCGCTCACGTTCCTGCCACTCCAGGTCGTCCATGCTGGCGCCGCTCACTCCGCCATGCTACTTCTAGGACCACCACTGGCTTCCGTTATCTGAAAATACTCCGTAGAATTAGTAACATAAGTTAGGTAATTCTGAGCCTCCTAAGAGAGGAGATTTGGTACTTTTTAAAGAGGAAATCAGAAATCAATAATTTATTTCAACGTAAAGAATTTACATTCTGTTTGCTGAATGTCAATGTACTATGTTACTATGTTAGCCGCTGCCTTCGGGCCGTATTTGTAGTGGAGAAAAAGGCAGCGGGAAAAAAAACTCCACTCTGACCATCTTTTCTCAAATCATCTTAAACTTATACATCAAAGCCTATATGATATGATTCCATGATAGCCACTAATAACTTTAAAAGCCAAAATAACACTTCTTACAAAAGTAGGAAAAACAGTAATGCTGCGGCCAGACACACGAACAGCACCCGTTCACGAGCATAACGCAGGGGTCAGCCATCACCAGTCTCAACCATTTTAGAGGGAGACAGGTGACCCGGCCACCACGCCACCATTCAAATGACCTTTAGCAAACCTGCAGATTGAGTTCTTGTCAGCTATAAAATGTGTGCTATAGTTATTATCGTGCAATCACGTCGTCAGTACACGTTTTTAAAATTAAATAAATTATAATATTAATAATTAAATAACAATGAAATCGCAGTGGAATTGGCTTACTACCAAGGGCTTATATCGTTCATATACTCGTCTATTCTATAATAGGCTTTTTTACATAGGCCAACTGGTTCCCCGTTTTGGCACCGGGGCCGCATTTTAAAGTTGCTATTACGGGAGGATGGGACTCCACGCATCGCGGATGAGTTGGTCGATGGTTCAGTTCTGCGACGAGCCGTGGGAACACTCTCTCGCCTCCCGGTTAACTAAGCTAGCGGTCTGAGCTTCTCAGCCCGAAGCGGGGGGATGTTCGGAATAAAAGTAAAACCGGATCCGGTTACAATCAGCATATATGGGCGGGTGTTTAATCTGTGGCAGATGTTCTTGTTTCTGGTTTGTTTTAATCTGTGACAAACGGGAATTGACAAATAAGCTAAAAAAGTATTGTTTGTATTTTTGCGTGGAGTGAA
Source organism: Yponomeuta cagnagella (assembly GCA_947310995.1). Lineage (NCBI taxonomy): Eukaryota > Metazoa > Arthropoda > Insecta > Lepidoptera > Yponomeutidae > Yponomeuta > Yponomeuta cagnagella. The sequence continues at coordinate 19,517,573 of OX371279.1, read as the reverse complement.
ATAATATGTAATACGGGAGGACTTCCAGTTGTCTTTATATAAAAAGTGTTGCGGCGGTATCAGTAATCGGTGGAGCAAGGAAAACAGTTAATGAACATTGATCAAGTGGTGTGCGCTAACGTCTTACATGCGGCAAAATATAACCTCCTTCTCCTTGGTGTGGAAGGAGCAAATCGGTACTTGTAAGTAGCTTTCTTGGGAAGAGCGCTCTTGTGGGTAGTCTTAGGGGAAGACTAGGGCCTCCACTGCAAGTGCCACATAAGCCGGGAGGAGCCGGCGGACACTCTAACCTCCACGCGGACCGTGCGAGGACGGACTGTACAGTGAGTGTTTGATAATTTTACTGTTAGATCTAAGGTCAGCGCAGAGAGTTAAATCATACCGCTTGTTTATGGGCCCCAAGCGAAGAACCCCTTTTGAGCGTCTGCGTCTGACAGTTTTGGTAGCAGGGCGATTAGTCCCTATATCAAACACAATTATAAGATAAGACAAGATAAGAATATTCTTTATTGTACCAGGAAAAACACAACATAAAATATTTATAAAGATACAGTACAATTGGCGGCCTTATTGCTAATTAACTCTTAATTAACTCTTAGTAATTAACTCTTATACCAAACATGTGTTGCAAACAATTAAACGTACGGAGTCCGCGCATGTACGGGTAGTTGTGTTATCGGCAGTTCCGGAGCATCACGGACTTCTGCGATGCCTCCCTTGACCGCGTCAGTACTAGTGGTTACACTGAAACAAAAACCTTAGGGCGTCGAACCCCTCGACTTAAACTATTAAAAGCAAAACAAGTACTCACAATTTAAAAACCGGAAGTTTTAATAAACACTAGATATTCGTGAACTTCGTATTAGTACTAAACTACAAATTTGCGCAGTCTTATGTAACGAAGCAGCTGGCGTTTGTATTTTTAAGGAGAAGAGGTTCGTTGCCGCACCTTTAGCTAAGTGTACAGCGTGTACTGCACACGCTCGGGAATAATTCAACAAAAATATTTGCTTACACTTGACTTACGATTCGCGACTCCTGTCAGCCGTTTTAATAAAGCAAGTGTGCTACTGAATACATTTGAATTAAACAGGTATGTATTCAGTGTCAGAAGTCCTTTCTCGAGCTGTAAACATTTCAAATCAAGATAGAAGACAATAGGTTGATATTTATTGGATCAATGACATTAACGAATGACGAGCAGCAAACAACTCGATAAACATTAATGCGATTAATTAATTAATAATAATCATTCTAAGCTATTCATTTATTTCGATTGTTTATTAAGTAAAATTTTAACGGTGCAAACCTTCTTACACCATTTCTGTTATTTTCTTTCATTCTGTCTATTAAAATTACGTCACCCATTTTTCTATTTCTTTCGCATTTTCATGATTACTACTTCACCTTTTCACGAAACACCACTACTGACAAAGTTACTTGTGAATTATCTATTTTCATTCTGTATTTTATCGAAGTTGGTGAACTGCTTATCACCGAAATAAAACCACAATATTGAAGAACCCTTCATCTGATACGAACCGCGTCTCAAAGTCAATTACGTTAAAGTCAATTACCCGACGATAAACATTTCTTGATATAACGAACGGTTTGTTTACATCTGGGCTAAAGTTATCTGAATTCTAACTAAATCATTCAAGATAAGATAAGAATATTCTTTATTAAACACAATTAACAAGAGACATAAAATATGAAAGTTACAATAAAAAAGTACAGTGGGCGGCCTTATTGCTAACAGCAATTTCTTTCAGACAATCCTGTGACGGAAAGGTTGCCGAAGGAGAAAGACAGACGGGTAGTTGGTGCAATAAATACTGATAATACGTACTTAAACTTAATAATAAACTTCCATAAATCTTACTTCAATAATTGTTATATACTACTACATAAATAAGTTTGTGTAAGAGGAGGATATAATGAATATAATATACCTTAATTTAGAGAGAAAGATACAGTTCTTTTACCCTATTTTTGAAGAGACTGAGAACGCCTTATTGAGACCGGCAGATCATTCCACAGCCGGACAGCCCTTACAGTGCATGAGCTGTTGAAGAACCTTGTCGTATGAAGACACCGGTCTTCAGCGTCAAATTCTGATTATCTATTAACGGACGCCCCCAAACCGAAAATGTGAAGCAGGAATAAACATAACATAACATAAACTCACGCCTGTATCCCAGAGGGATAGGCAGAGACCAGGGACTGCCACTTGCCACGATACTGACAGATCACTTTCGCTTCCTCAACATTCATTAGTCGTTGCATGCACGCATGTCTTTGAATATACCTATTAATTTTCGAAGTGTGATTTAAATGTATGAAATAACATAAAGCCGACCGTTTTTTTGCCACGCCTAATCGGTCAAATTGCATTGAAGCATATTGTATTGTAATAACATCACTGTACACACATGTAATTTATGGCCATAAATATATTGATTGATTGATGAGCAAAGGACGGCTAAGCGGCTCAGGCAGAACCAGCGAGGCCAAGACGCTTATGTGAACCAGGGGAGGAAACCGCCCCGTGGCTACGAATTAAATTCTTTAGTTTTTGTCAGGAAGCAGACCCAGTCAACCGGAAAGATGGACTCCGGTATGCGTGGCGCCTACCGCGTGGTGAAGGTCCTGCCACAAGGGCATTACGCTCTGCAACTTCTGGCCGGCTCGTACGGAAAGGCGACCCAGGCAGCGGCGGGGTTCATGCTCCCATGGCACGGAGACATGGACTCCTGATGTGTGTGCTGCATATTTTGAAGGTAAGCAACCAGGCCATCTGTAGACATGTTGCGAACTGTCGTGCTTACTTTCTGGTTATGTAATCGGTCGGATATGGCAACGTCACGCCTATGTCCAAGTGGTTCTGGTCGGATATGCCAACTTCATGCCTATGTCCAAATGGTTCTAGTCGTAGATGCCAACGGAGTGCATCTATTCTAACGAGGTCAAGTTATGCCGACGTAGTGCCTATAACTTAAAGATGTACTTATGTTGTAAACTGTTTTTTTCCATGTATTGTTTTCTGTGACATGCCAACGCAGACTACGAGGAGTCTACTCCGGTGAACACTGAGCCATTGCAATAGACAGCGGGACCGTCATCGAGCTTAGAGATGCTGCGACTTGCCGAGACACTGGCCAGCGCCAATGAAACGCTGACATGACATGACATAAACGATTTGCAGTGAAAGTAATAAAAAGTTAAGGGATGATAAGCATATTTTTGCAAGACGCCATAACGGACATCGAAAACGGTTAAAGTACAAGCTTGCCATCCTCGACGGATACAAGAGCATAAGGCTGGCGTAATTAATCAATAATATGCGTTTAGCACAGGTAGAATCACTGTCAGTTAGTACAATTAAAATACAATTAACAGATACCTACAAATGGCATGAAAGTAGTAATTTTCTCACACTTACCCAATTAGCCGGAGCAACACAACACAATAAGTATAGTAATTTACAAAAGGGTGAACTAAAGGATTGGGAATACCTATATGCGTAGATTATTCCCCTTCCGGACTATTAGAGCGATCAGTGGCCACGGCGATATAGTGCGCACGCGCCTGCTGCCGCAGCCCGGAGGGGAACTGGGGAATGGCCAGAGAACACAATTACTGGAATGGCGACGCGACAACGTCGATCAGGTTGGCCAACATAGCCGCGAAATAGGGCGCGGACATTGGATCGGTCAGTTGATAAAAAAATATCGAAAGTAGGGTCGCATACCTACTTAATATCGACTGACGATTAAAGTTGAAAGAAACGGATGGTTCTGAGTATAGAATCATTATAATGAAATAAATGGCGCCGGAATAAGAATAGCGTCACTCCATTTCTTTCCGTGGATGTCGTAGAAGGCGACTAAGGAAATCAATTACCGGGAGACAGGCAGCAGCGTCTTCCTGCGATTCCAACCGCATACTGCGATCGCCAACCCGCCTGCCAAGCGTAGCGATTATAGCAAAATCCTTCGTGGTTATGAAAACCACGAAGGAGGCCTATGTGCTGCAGTGGGCATCAAATGTTTCATGATGATGATGAAATAAAGAAATTTGTAATAGTACGTAATTGTTTGACGTGAGGCGGGAGAGGGGGGGGGGGAGAGGCTAGAAATCGTTATTACAATACGCTGAAAAGGTTTATTATTCCTTTGAAGTGATATCATAACACAAAGCCGCTAGTGTGCTGCTGAAAACTTGTATCTTTTGATATCGAACCTTTTTGTGGGATAAATCTTATCTCAGTCGATTTGTTGTATTTTCGCAGGGGTCATAGACTATATGAAATCAGCGTAGGTCCAACAAACTAAACAAAAACTTGATAAGACTCCAAGACAATGGCAAGATGACGATGACAAGAAATGTAAACTTTTATACGCTACGCTATTCTAAATATTGCTATCGTGTAATCTTGCTACTCATCACTGTTTAAGACAGTATCGTGATATTTTTCGAGAATATTCTTTTCATTAAACAATTAATTATTTAATTAATATATTTATTTCAGAATAAATCCGTATAATAGTATTAGTAACAGAAGGACTTAGTCTATATTAGTAACTAAACCTAGAGGTCATAGAGGCGTAGTTTAATTGAAATATTTAGTGGATCCGCGCACATGCATGCAAATCCGTGCCTGAAAATGAGGCACTGGGAAAAACAGTACCATTTTTTATTATTTATCGGTAATGGCATAATATAATAGGGGTTAAAGTATGAAATTGCCGTTTTATTGCAATAGGTTCTTTGAATTGACATAGAATCTTCATGGTTTGAGGTATCCGAATGAAACTTTTTTCAAATGGTTTCTATGATATTCTTTTTTTAAAAATGTGAAACATTTGAATATCGACTTTCAATTGTTTTTGTTATTCAATTTAGACAAGAAAGATGGATACTGCGAAAATTCGAGTGATTTTTGAATACGAGTTCCGACGCGGAACTAACGCGGCAGAAACAGCCCGCAATATCAATGCTGCGTTTGGAGAGGGGTATACTAATGAACGCACCGTGCGATTTTGGTTTAAACGCTTTCGTGATGGAAATTTCGACTTAAAGAACGAGCCACGAGGAAGACCGCCCACACAGGTGAATAACGATGAATTAAGAGAGATAGTGGAAGCCGACCCTAGTCAAACTACCCAGGAATTAGCGGCATGGTTTAACGTTACCTTACCCACAATATTGACTCACTTGCGTCAAATCAATAAAATAAAAAAAATACGAAAAATGGGTACCTCATAATTTCTTGTCTAAATTGAATAACAAAAACAATTGAAAGTCGATATTCAAATGTTTCACATTTTTAAAAAAAAAGAACATCATAGAAACCATTTGAAAAAAGTTTAATTCGAAAACCTCAAACCATGAAGATTCTATGTCAATTCAAAGAACGTATTGCAATAAAACGGCAATTTCATACTTTAACCCCTAATATTTGTAAATATTCGTGGTTTCCGACCTTTTGCTCGAAACTGTGAATCCAAATTCGGAGTAGTAGGAAGTACCATGACTTTGAAAATTGTTTTCTAATATGTTAAATGTATAAGGTCTATCGTCTGATATACGTAAAGAATTGAGTTGGCCGGCGCCGACCATAAGACGTTTTTTTCGATTTTTATAAATGTTCGTCCTGATATTGCTTGAGTGAAGTAATTTTGTGTAAAAAATTTTTTTTTTGAGGTTCCATTCCTTTCAGAACTAGAGCCATATATCTCCCGAGTTCGAAGTCACCCTGTAGATAACGCTGCTATTACTAAAATAAACAAATACTAAAAAGACAAAATTAAAAGAACTGAATTAAAAAAATACCAACCCCATTGATCATTAACAACTAAGCAGCTTGCTTAATTGGCCTGCTTAATAGTTTATTTGAAATCCTTGATAGAGGGTACAACGGTAAAGGGTTTTTATACCGAGAGGCCCAGACCCGCTAAAAATAAAACTAAGCGAGCGGGCCGCGTAGCGCCCAGCTACGTCGTAGGGCAAACGACCGGATTAGCAAGCCGGATCACAAAGCGTTGTACCCTTGAGCTACGGGCGGCGTAGCGCAAGGCAGAGGGTTGGCGTAGCGAGCTCGCGTAGCTACGGCGTAGCGCAAGGCAGAGGGTTGGCGCGTTGTACTCTTGAGCTACGGCGTAGCGCAAAGCAGAGGGTTGGTGTAGCGAGCCCGCATTGTACTCTTGAGCTACAGCGTAGTGCAATGTCGGCGTAACGTTTTGTACGCCATAACCGACATACAGCGATATGTATAGGTATTTACCATGTACAATGTGAATGTCGGTTCAAAAACCCGTGAGTTATTTATGATATCAAGTGTGAGTGTAGTAGGTAATATCGCGGTGACAGAACTACAATAGCGCCCCACTAGATACGAGGCACCGGTGAATAGAGTTCGGAGGCGCTGAGGGGCCGGGGGAGGGGAGAGTTCCGGCTGGGCTCGCTCTCACGGTATTCACACTCATTTATTCTTCAACTTAATAAAATAAATATGCTCCCATTTGCAATAATAGAATCCTACACAGAAATCACAACAAAATTATTTGTAAAAATGATGATGATGGTAGAAAATGCTTATGGCATTAAGTCCGCCGCATTGTACGATTTCTTTAAGTGCAATAAAAGTGATTCAGATGATGCCATCCTGAATCAATTAAACTCGTGTCACTGTGGTAACTATTGGCAATGATGATACGACTTGCGCTGCACGCCGGCGCGGATCCAGCCCTCTTAAAAGTTTGTGGTCACAGCCACCCAAAAATCTGCCAAGTTCGAGTCGGAATATTTACAAAGTGTTTACAAAATATATGACACTCATTATTAATATTATTCGCGCGCCGCGCACTCGCCCGCAGTCAGAGACGAGCAACCGACGACGCGGGCTCCGCTCACTAGCATTAAGCTCTACGAATCAGAGCGAAATCTGGTCGGACTCTTCGGACAAAAAATCAAGTTAGTGGACCCGGAAATAAGCTTATTAGCTTCATTATATACCGAAAAAATAGTTACAGAAATAGCAATTACAAAAGAAAATATACAATAAATATGAATAAGTTAAAACCACTTCTGTTTATGTACATAAATAAATTAATATTGATATTAAAAATGAGGACGCCAATCGCTTTCTTTTCACTTGTCGCCGTCCCTGTAATAAAATGGTTTTCAAGTGTATCTTATTGGGTTTTCCGGTCAATCCACTGATTTTGCGTGTAATAATAATGAACACAGAGACATACCAGACAAAACGTACAATCCTACTATGAATATCATGCAAAAATCTGCAATGAAAAGTCAGACAGGTAGCAAACCCCCGCGTAACATTAAGAAGATAGTTGGGTGGAACATGCATGTGCAGCATTATCGTACAATTACCAAGCACAATTTGATTAACTGGTTAGATAATAGAAAACCATCGGCAGGTCCAACATTTAATAAAATGACACTAAACAGAAAAATTTAAGAGCAGGATAAGGTAATAATAGATGACTAATAGATCAAGAAATCCTCATAGGCTTCAAAATGTTACTTCAAAAACAGCCCTACTAAGTAAAAGTGTAATTGGACTAGCACCAAAGATTTATAATAAAATTCCGAATGATATTAAAAATTTTGACATTAATAATTTTAAATTAAAGCTAAAATCGATTCTGACTGAAAAATGTTATTATTCTATTGTTGACTATTTAAATGACAAAGAATTCTGCAAATAACTGTTGAGCCACTCTAACTTACCTATGCATGATGACTTTGATTGTGACTCTCTGATTTCTTATAAATTTAACATAGTACTTATTGCATGTTAAACTATACCTACGTAATAAAAATTTTTGTATGCTTTTTAGCAGAATGTAGAGTACATAAATGTGTTTAACAACTTATATATCCACCTATATTCCACAAATAAACGATTTTGTATTTTGTATTTGTAGTGCCTTATGGTTATTATTAACCAAGAGCAAATACGCATGGATATTCTGGCATCACAACATGCATCGGGAGACTTTAAACAGTTCTGGAAGTCTACAAATAAACTTTATATAAGATCTGGTTTGTCAGACTCCGTGGAGGAAGAGACGGCTCATAATAAGATAGCTAATTTGTTTCGTGATTATTTTGCTGTGAGGTCGCCACCCGGTGACGTCGGCTCAGGGTACGTTGGATAGAGAGATTGAACATGTCAAGGTAGGTCTGAAATTCTCCACAAAGGAGGTTCAGCTTGTTATTGAAAAAACGACGAAATCACCTGGCCATGATGGTCTCTCCATAGAACACCTGCAATGTGCGTCTGCCAAGGGTTCTCAAGTATAAGACTAGTGACAGCCGACAAAAAAAACTATCGGCCCATTTCACTCGCGAGCATCCTATCCAAGGTAATGGACGCACTTCTTAATGCACTAAGCTACCTTGGAGAAATACCTCTTCACTGTGGTCAGTTCGGTTTCCGGTTAGGTCTCATTACTGATAATACAATATATTGTTTAAAGAGTACTGTTAAGTTCAATCGTGTACGGGCTGGAGTGCGAAGTGAGACAGGGGGGACTCACATCGCCCACGAGAATCAACCTTTACATGAATGATCTGATCATTGAACTTAACAGCTTGCCTGCGGGATGCTACGAGTATGTAGACGGCGTCACTATGAACAACATAAGCTATGCCGATGACATGATGCGACTGGGCCCAACGATCAGCTCATTAAGAAAAATTATAAGTGTAAGCGAGAAGTACGCACTGAAACACGGCATGAAGTACAACGCTTTTTCCTGTATTTGTAGTATAAGACGATATTACGTGCCAAATTTCACAGTTCTAGGTCGACGGTAAGTAACCTATAAATTTTGATTACCTTGAGTGTCGAAATATACGTCATTGCGGCATAAACGGCCGTATGAATTCTATCTATGTTTTTTACGTTAACTTCGACGTTTAATTTTTTTCAGCTTCAAGGGACTGTAGACTGAGCTGCCCTATAATCAGGTCCCTTAGTCACGAGGACATGATCAGAAAGAATAAGAAGAAGACCTGAGTATATGGTTTTAATTTCAACTAGATACCTCCACGCGTTCTCGAGATAAAAGCTCTTGACAGACAGACGGACGGACAGACGGACAACAGTGCCAAGATCAGAAAAACAGTTCATTTATATACAAGTTTTATTCACGCTGAATAGATGTTCACTGGCACGATGAAAATTACAATATACAGAAGGAGTTAGCACTGACTAACTGAAATAAAAGTTCATGAGGAAAAGGGTAGTTCAAAATAAAAAATAAGCTTACCAAGATGCGGGTGCAGTCGTGTTTAAATCACATTAAATAATAATATCAATATTATTGGGATATTTAACTCTCAGAGCCCTAAAAGGGAGATTTTCCAAGACATCTACTCATGGAGAACATCCGCGAGTGTTTCTACAATCCATACTTCACGTTTCCCTTCCTACAGTTCATCAGCCAATTCCATCCAGATCCACCATCTTTATTCAAAGTACTTGTTTTTAATTGTCCCTAAGAACGGCTGTTCGATTCTTATACATTATATATTTAAGGCATAATAATAGTTATTTAAGATACACGTGCGGAAAGTAAGGTTTTATACGAATAAGTGCCAAATTGAAAACACGAGCGCAGCGAGTGTTTTCATTGGCACGCATTCGGATAAAAACCTTTGACGCTCAAGTATCTTACAACAATTTTCAATGCATTTTGCGAGGAAATACAACAAAAAAATAAGTATAATAAAGTAATTTTATTTCACCAAAGCCTATTTACAACAAAATGGCGTGCTTTCTTTGCAGAGCGCGCGTTTCATACAGTTTTTTTTTCTTGAGGCAAAGGTACAGTATACATACAGCCAATAATGTGAAAAATATTTTTGTTTGCGGAAACAAAACACGTATTTTTAAATGAAGAAGAAGAAGAAGAAGAAGAAGAAGAAGAAAGACATTTATTATACCAACAAGATACATCACAGAAACAAAATAAGCAGATAATTACCTAACATAATATGCACAACACAGAAGGAAATCTAAATACACAACAGACAAAACGAATAAATAAAACAGGACTATAGATGTAGCCTGTGGTGTATCCACATTGCCACAAAAGGCAGCTGACTCAGCGTTGTGCTGAGGAAGTGATCCCTCGGCGCTGATTTTCAGTCAGTGCCTACGGTAACCCATAATTGTACTACGGAGTGCGTGCCGTGGTGCAGTTAAAGAATGAAGTCAAATTCAATAACATACATACAATAAAGTAAAAAAAAAAAATATCGTCATAAAATACTTACATATATTATTAGTTTTAAATTAATATGTATGAAATATAAAGGAACACCATAATAAATTAAATTCAATAAGTAAATATAAGTGAAAGAAATATAAGTGAAGGAGAAGAGAGGGGAGGATACACACCAAAATAAATGAGATAATCAAGAATCTTATGTGTTATGGTGTTTATCATCATTCCATTATTGCTAGAGCGCGCATGCTTATAAATAATTGTTTTTTTTTTTTTGGACAGCAAAACCTCCTTGCATCCTTGTAATTTTTTAAATTTTATGACTTGCACCATGCACCACAGAGTCAAAAACTTAAAAAAAATACTTTATTTCACGCGTGAAATAAAGAGTCGGTTTCCGCATAATTTTGTTACACAAAAAAGAAAACTTTACGAGCAACTGCATTGAAATAGTTATTTGTTATGCAAGGCTGCAAAGTTAATTTTTGGCGCGAGTACCTTGTATTGAAACCTGAGCAAGCGAAGGATTCTAGGATTGAGCCACGAGCGAAGCGAGTGGTTCAAATATAGAATCCTGAGCGTAGCGAGGGTTTCAAAGGTACGAGACGCTAAATAACTTTGCTGCCGAGCGCAACACACAACTTTTCACCTCACTAAAGCGAGGAAAATGTTAGGTGCAAGAAAAACAGTTTTAATAGTTCGCTCATATTTTATGATTTCTTTCGATTTTATCAAAAAACAAACCAAAATAATGGAAGTAAAGTGAATTCAATAAAGAGAAGAAAATTTTAAAGTTTTTTTTTTAAATCAAATTTTCTTGCCGGCCTGTGCGATTCTTTAAATGAGGCTGGCGCATGACATGAAATAAGTATTTGCATTTCAATCATCAATGGACTGGCTGCAGAGAATATAAACTATTACGAAACCAATGAGGTTCTATATATATGTAATTTATTGTACGAAACCTTTATTGAATAAAAATATTCGAATTTTAAAAACACTTTCCACGCTAGCGGATAAAGTGCGATTTTCCACGCAGATTTCGAATGATAAACAGAGCTTTTACGAGCTAGTGAGGTGAAAAATATGTTGCTTTGTGCTCGGTCAGTTGAAGAAGAAGAAAAGAGAGAGAGAGAGAATAAGTCACAGACTAAAAAGAGATACTACGTGAATAAATGACAGGTGAATCATAGAAAGGAAGTATATTTTAATAATACCTAAGGAAAAATTAAAAGAGGATAGAAATGCGATCTCTGGCGTTGACAAAAGTGATCCTAAAAGGGTTATGTTTTATTTTCCTTTTGAGGTACGGAACCCTAAAAAGAAATTTTTGGTTTAAAGCAAAACCAGTTTTCAATATAATGTACTATTTTAGTCTGAATACGTCCTAATGTTGCTGTGAGCAACAAGTGAGTAACGTTACTAACCGGATTTCCTGTGAGTGACGGTCAATTATTTTGACTTGTACCGAAATGTCACTCGTCCGAGAAGCATAAAATGATAAGTAACCGAGATAGCGCAACGGCACATGGCCAGCCGCCAGCCGCCAGCCACCAGCCGCCAGCCGCCAGCCACCAGCCGCCAGCCGCCAGCCGCCAGCCGCCACGTGCGACACGATAAGCCGCCGCGGAGGTTTTTTGTTCCCGCTGCTGCGAAACAAAAGAGACAATGTTTACGTCAAGAACAGGTTTATTACCCGAACCGAAACGAGAAGATGATTGATTCGCTGCGCGGTGGCGATGGCGTGGAGGGCTTTGTGGCGGCGGCGGCACTCAATAGCCAACTTCGAACACATTTACATTAACATAAAATTTACATGCTAATTATTTACGTAGGTACCGAAAAATGTTTAAAACATACCCTATCATATCTTGAATAGTCTATAATGCTGTTTTGTACATCTTTTAACAATAAACAAGTACCGGCTCCCGCTACACTAACCAGAATAATCCATACTATATTTATAACCGTTTTAGAATTTGCAAATTGTTGATTGCTCTCCTGAGTTTTTCTTCTCGCTGCCTTTTTCTCCACTACAAATTCGGCCCTTAAATTCGGATTCGGAATTTAAATTCCTTACGTTGAAATAATTATTTAAATTGTTGACATCGCCCGCCTGAGATTCGGATAAAAATGACAAAATGTCACTCTCCGGTCCCTAAAAGTAATCTCTATGTTTTCCAAAAAACTGGAATATTGTAAATAGTACTCATATCCTCTGGATTCCGAAAAAAATATTACAAATTTAACCTTGCAGTAGAAAATAACGTTAGTTTTGATAAAAAAATGTTTTTTCATACATCCTAGCAACAATCTATTTTTTTACCGTACTGAAAAGCAAATGAGGGTCATGTTTTTCTCATCAATTTTTGCCATTGTTGTCGCTAATAACAATTTTGTTATGTATATAAATCCAAAAACTCAAAATGTATGATATTGGTCTCTTTTAAAGAAATTGTATTTATGCGTGCAAATTGGAGGCACATTAAGTAATATAGTCTATAGTAAGGAAGTAGTTTCTAAGTACCAAAAATAAGTTGTGTGTACCTACTAATAAAACTATGGATTTATAATCTGTAATATGTAGCAACTAGAATTGAGAAAGGAATATTGCGTTGGTTTGGACATGTGGAGAGGATGAAGGAAGAAAGATTGACAAAAGAAATATATCGAGCGAATGTGAATGGAAGGGTCGGTAAGGGACGACACAGACATACTTCGACCAAATAGGGGATGTATTAGCAAAGGGCAAGATAAAAAGTACCCAAAACCGGCGTGCGTGCATGCAACGACTAATGAATGTTGAGGAAGCGAAAGTGATCTGTCAGGATCGTAGCAAGTGGCAGTCCCTGGTCTCTGCCCACCCCTCTGGGATACAGGCGGGAGTTTATGTAATATTATATATAAGTTAATATAACCCCTGTTGATGGATCAAATAAACAAATCAAATCAAATTAATTTGACAAATGAGGCGTCATATTAAAGGTTTAACGATATTAATTAGTATAAAAGTCCCTCTCTGGTTAGTTTTTAGAAATAGCACATAAAAAACTTATTATAACTTATTCAAATATAGTGTATAGATAATGGTAAGAAACTTTTCGTGCGCGAGTCTGACTCGCACTTGGCTGGTTTTTTTTTTTACTGGTGGCGGTAGTGAACCCTCCGGGACCCCTTAAAGTAGGGAAGTAACTAGTTCATAGTAATTTTGGCTCACGCCCTACCTAACCTCAGCAAGCAAACTAATTTATAGTAATGTTGGCTCATGCCCAACCTAACCTGAGCACGCAAACTAGTTTATAGTAATGTTGACTCACGCACAACCTAACCTGAGCACGCAAACTAGTTTATTGTAATATTGGCTCACGCCCAACCCAACCTGAGCACGCAAACTAGTTCATAGTAATGTCGTAGCCATATCATAGAATTGACCACATCATGATGTGGTTAGCCATATCACGAAATGTGTCCTTTTCATGAAAAGGCCAAGTCAAACTAGCCGTATCATGAAATGGCTTAGCCAGATCAATGTAAAATGGTTTTTTGGTAAAATAAATCTATTTGTATTTGTATTTGTAATGAACGACCAACGTTTGACGATTTGAATAGCGAAATGCATGACTATTTCATGATGCGGCCAAACGTTAGCGGCCATATCGTAAAATACTTCCATTATCCACCGTTAGAGGCGCTGATGTTAGTTTGTTGTATATTTCTACCATGGAGGCGACAGAAAATATTTCTAGTGACAGCAATATTCCCGTAAATACTGTGCAAAATGAGGAAAGTAGGGCAGCAATCTCATTTTGTTGTAATCATTGTACCGCATTGTATTTTATGAGTGATAAAATATAAACTGTTGCTTCTTTTATTGGTATTTTATTCAACCTATAAGGTTCAAATGCACCAAAACACTAAATACGTTAGGCATCTTCAATCTATTTTTCAGCTCAATGCAGTAAATATGTCAAACTTAAATCAGGTTGGTGCATGGAAAGTCGTGGGTACCCTACATTATGATATGGCAAAACGTAGATTGCCATATCGTCAAGCGTTGATGCTTAAACGATACGGCCAGTTTGACTTGGCCTTTTCATGAAAAGGACACATTTCGTGATATGGCTAACCACATCATGATATGGCACAATCTACGATATGGCTACGACAGTAATATTGGCTCACGCCCAACCTAACCTGAGCACGCAAACTAGTTTATAGTAATTTTGGCTCACGCCCAACCTTACCTGAGCACGCAAACTAGTTTATAGTAATGTTGGCTTATGCCCAACCTAACCTTAACATGCAAACTAGTTTATAGTAATGTTGGCTCACGCCCAACCTAACCTGAGCACGCAAACTAGTTTATAGTAATGTTGGCTCACGCCCAACCTAACCTGAGCACGCAAACTAGTTTATAGTAATGTTGGCTCACGCCCAACCTTACCTGAGCACGCAAACTAGTTTATAGTAATGTTGGCTTACGCCCAACCTAACCTGAGTACGTAAACTAGTTTATTGTAATGTTGGCTCACGCCCAACCTAACCTGAGCACGCAAACTAGTTTATAGTAATGTTGGCTCACGCCCAACCTAACCTGAGCACGCAAACTAGTTTATAGTAATGTTGGCTCACGCCCAACCTAACCTAAGCACGCAAACTAGTTTATAGTAATGTTGGCTCACGCCCAACCTAACCTGAGCACGCAAACTAGTTTATAGTAATGTTGGCTCACGCCCAACCTAACCTAAGCAGGCAAACTAGTTTATAGTAATGTTGGCTCACGCCCAACCTAACCTGAGCACGCAAACTAGTTTATAGTAATGTTGGCTCACGCCCAACCTAACCTAAGCACGCAATCCTCAAGGGACCCATATAATAATAATTAGCTTTATGAATTTTAATATTATCGGATATTGTCATGTCAGATTAAACGGGGACGTTCCAAAGGTGGGTTAGTTTCGTCGTTGCCTTTTCAGGTAATTTATTCTATGTAATGTACTCTATTTCGGGTAATTTAGGCTTTCTGTGCATATGAATTTTTGCTAGGGTATTTTGTAACAATATTTCACAAAAAAGTCCTACCTTTCTATCGGCAAAGAATGTAACTCAGATTGTTTTTCGTTTTGACGAGTAGAACCACCCATTTCGTTACACTCTGTATACCCAACAGCAACCAACCACCGGCAATAGTGTACTAATATTATGTTTTTCTAAATGAAATGTTTGAACTGAATGAAATGTATTTCTAGTTAAACCTTTTGTGGTTTTCGCCCGCTGGTAGAATAAGATATATAAGTTTACCTTGTGCCGGTACGGAACTAATTAAAAAAAATTGAATTAGAAAATCTTTATTTGGTACTTATACAGTTATGAAACTAGGTTAACTAAAATTAATATAAAAGTACCACGGCGCTGATTTTCAGCGGATGCCTAGAAGCTTATTATCAAAAACTATACGTACAATCGTTGCCCATTCTCTCTCATTTTCAACGAAATTTGTCCGAAGTGTTCCGTTTAGAAGATGATCGACTTTTGCTCGCTAGCGTCTCAAGCCTTCTTACCTACTTATGATAGTTTCCGCTCGCCCTACTCTAACAATATAATACGCTATACGCTTTAAAGCTAAATATTTCGTAAACGGATCCTAAACGTTCTTCTACACCCACAATATTTTTAAACAAGCAATTCAACGACAGACGGGTTATAAAACTCATTCCTAATTTAGGTGTACTCTAAGGCATTAGTAAGGCGTTAGTAATCTTCGCCAAATTTTTGCTTTCCACTACTAGTCGTGCCTGAGCTAAGCCGCGGTCAGACAGACAAACAGACGGACGGACATGGCGAAACTACGGAACCATTTTTTTTTATGTAGCCTGTATACGTCCCACTGCAGGGCACAGGCATTCTCTCAGAGAGAGAAAGTGCTTTTTCACCACGCGCGGCCACTGCGGATTGGCGATTTCAAGCGCCCACCCGAGACTAATGTAGGGGGGTCCCCATACAATGGGAAACAGTAATTCATTCAAGTCTCAAACTTAGGATTTATAGAACAGTTCCAATAAATATTACATCAATTGATAAGTATTTGCATCAAAAGCTTGCACCAAATGAAATATCGATTACTAAGTAGTAAGTACATCAGAATTTTAATAATCGACGAAACCATTAGCTTGGAGTAACTGCTATGAAATATTTATTCCCCATGCGTATGTAAATTAGATCGGAAATATGCGGAATATCGGATTTACGAGGGATCAAGACCGCCAATTTCCAATTTATTTCCATCCGAGTCCAAGATATCGGGCGTGAGCCGTCGGGGCGGTATCGGCGCGGCAGTGCGGCAGCGGGCGGTAACGGCGTGGCGTGGCGGTGCCGGTACCGATATAGCGCGGAAGCTGTAGGCGCCGGTATCCGCGCGGCCACACAGTGGGGCAGGGCGGCCACGGGTGGCAGTCGGGCGGGGGGCGAGACGGGGCCGCGTCGCGGGCTTGGGGTAAACGGAGCGGCCGGTGCAGAGCAAAGTGGCAATTGTCGTTATAACAAGTATGTATAATGACCATTGTTCTCGACTAACGGAGTCCTCGACGGAGACGGACAGGCGCTGGGGGCAGGGGGAAGATACTCAACGTCTCGGAGATATTGCCTCACGTTGCGGAGACGCTCGCGGAATTCACAAAGGGTTAGGAAAATACCATCGTTCGACTCTTATCATTTATAAGAAGGAGCGGAAAAGTTCACAAAAAAAAGCTCCGGCTCTCGAAGAGCTGTTAAAAAAAGAGGCCGTGCTAAATAATATCGCGATAAGACTTTTCTCTATACGTAATACTTTTCACAATATAACCTGCTGAAAAGTAATTCTAGTCACGTGGTACAATAACGCCCCATATAAATCTGAAGCAAACTATGAGGTGACAGCGTTTATCAATACCTATTTGAGTTATCTCGTAAAATCGGGTTTTTTATGTTTGTACCCTTAAAAATTAAATTGAAAAACGTTTGGAGTTTAGTAGAAAAAATAAATCTAATAAGTTTTTTTGAATTATTAGGTAGACTTAATATAACGTAATATAAAATTCCGTGTGACGCCGGGTTAAGAAGAGCGTCACTCCATTTTCTTCCGTGGATGTCGTAGAAGGCTACTTAGGAAATAAATTACCAGGAGATTGGCTGCAGCGTCTTCCTGAGATTCCAACCGCATACTGCGATCGCCAACCAGCCTGCCAAGCATGGCGATTATGGCAAAACCCCTCATTGTTATGAAAACCATGAGGGAAGCCTATATTCTGCAGTGGGCGTCAAAGGGCTGATGATGATGATGATGAATATAAGATATAAAATATTTTTATTTTGTGCGCTTTGTATCTCCTTTGTTAGCCAACATAATTCAGTAGCTATTCTTTACATAGTAAAGGTTTTATTTACAAAAACTCGATTCCTCTAAAACATTATTAACTTAAAGCACTTATTATTATACAAACACTTATGCCTCCAAAACACTCCTTAGAGGTAGTTTAAATAATATGTGGTTACGTTTTTCCCTCTACCACAGACTATTTAAACTGCTTCTGAGGAGTGTTTTAAGTCATGATGCTTTTATAAATAACTCCGCCAAAGCCCCTACAGTAGGCGGATGAGCGAGCCGACAGGATAAAACATCATACAGTTCATACAGTGTTTTGCGGATATCACTTGTACATCAATTAACTACGTAGTAGTTGTGATAAGCATAACGCCCGGCAGAATATAACTCCAACAAAAATCCACGCAGTCGGGTTGAGTTTGCGATGGGCGTGTGAGAGATTCCTTGTTTTCAATTATTTGTCTTTTGATTAAACTAAAGTCCAAATAATTAAATAAAGTCTCACCCCGCGTCCCCCGCCAATGAGACCCGAAATATGCCCATGAAGTCATTTGGACAAGTTATTTATGTGATTACATGACTTTGGAAAGAACAAACTATTTTTCGGTAACTTTTATTAAATTTTTCTACAATCTCTTTTCAGCCCTACCGTCGCTTAGTCCGATGATGTTCAAACCTCTTTAACCCATTATGAAATGTTGTTTGTCAAACGCTGGAAAATAGGCTTCAGTTTCAGCTTAAGCCTTCTCTTCAATTTTGGCAAGACAAAAATCGTTGTTACAAGCATGACCAGATTAGAAGTACGACGTAAGTTCACCTCGATCTTAAGTAAAGTTAACCTCCCTGTAAAGTCAAGTAAAATAGGGCTTGGCACAGGCCTCCTAGCTTTTCCCGACCTTCAAAGACAATTTTTTTACGGTTTTTTTTTGTAGTATAAGACGATATAACTGGCCAAATTTCATAGCTCTAGGTCGACGGAAGGTACCCTATAAATTTTGATTCCCCTGAGTGTCGAAATTTACGTTTTTTTTGCGGCGTATCTTTTTTTACATTAACTTAGAACTTTGATTATTTCACAGCTTCAAGAGACTGAAGACTTGAGTATATGATTTTAATTTCAACTCCATACCTCCACGTGTTCCCCAGACAAAGGGTCTTGACAGACAGATGGACGGACGGACGGACCGGACAACAAAGTGATCCTATAAAGGTTCCGCTTTTCCTTTTGAGGTACGGAACGCTAAAAAGTGCTGAAGTTCTTCTAAAAGACACATCAGTCTTGGTCAACTGTCGCCTTACAACTTTGAACACAAAACATGGATTCAATCCAAACCTTTTACAAATCTTATTTTATAATGCCATTACTTACTCGGATTACAAAGTAAAAAAATGAACATGGTCCGTGGAGTATTTTCATGTTTATGATATCCATGCCCATAGCACAGGGTATTCTAGTTTGGGACCAGGTCAAGTGTTGTATTGTATGGAAGTTATTATATTATTAGCACATTAGCGCATTTGTTTGAGTACTTTGGGTTCCGGAGTCAAACAAAGATATTTATTTGAAAGGGGTTGATGTAGAAAATTTTGTAAATGATGAGTAATATGGGTAATCTTGGGTAATATTATGTTGACTTGCATTGTAGCCAATTTATTAAATAATGAAGGCGGTGGCAGCGGCGGGGGAGGTGGGGGGGGGGGGGGCGATCTGACTGTGTTTGGTACTTCTCTCCGCATGAGAACAATATTTGCATGAAGCACGCTAATTTGTAACACAAACAGCGAGCGCCGTATATTACGTCTGAGATAAGTTTTCCCTTGACGTAAACACAACGTTGATAAAGTTAAAACACGTACAGTAGGTAATTGTTTTATGACGTTACATACGAACAAGAACTTTTCTAACATTACTAACTTTAGTGAATCCGGACTTGAGTTATAATGGCAGTGATATGGACGTAATCTTCGACGTTATTGGCTCCTCCTAACTCATTCATTCATCTCTTTAATTCAGGAATTACCAACCCGTATTCTCTTCTCTATTTCTAGACTTTGAACATTACAAAAATTAATAAAAATGTGAGAAAAGTAATCTAAAATGTAAAATTGAAATAAAGCAAAACCTAAAAACCGATTTCTCAGTATTGATAAATAGCTAATTCCAATAAGAAAATTCCATCAAATTCTTTATTAGATTTTTATTTTTCAAACCATCTTACAACTTGGTGTCAATTTGTACGGAAAACTAAAAAAAAATGAATTTTAATCTTTTGCTTATTGAAAGTGTTTTAATTATAAATAGTGAAGAATCAGTTTCCATGTTTTATGTTATTTCGGCAAGTCATTGTGGACGTAAATATCTACTACACATCGCTGCGCCCGCGCCGCGCAATAGGCTCCGAGCCGCGTGCCGACTTGAGCTAAAAACGGATTTTATTGCACAAAATTCTGTTCACTCCAGGAAAATAAAAAAATAACAGAAAACATCTGCTCCCGCAACACAAGATTGACGTGTAACGAGGTTCGCGCCGCGCGTCACGCGCATCTGGCGCCGCCGCCGCCGCCGCCGCCGCCCTCCAGCAAGCATTACATCTCAAACTATTACTCTGTCAAACTATAACTGCTACTGTGGCGATGACAAGGGTCTCCAGCAGTACTTTACAATGTAGGAGCCGCGTAACGTACACACTTTGCAAGACTATACGCACGAAGTAGCTCTGGATAGGTTTGTTTTTGTCATAGACTGTATATGTCGCAGTCAAATCGCATAACACGCCGTATTACATGTAGGCGCGCCGGATTGAAAAACGTCGCTGTAATGTAATGCGGTCACTTCACGTTCAGCCGGATAGTTGACGATACGTTCTACAAAGCGGCTTCTAACGTTCAGTTTTATTGTCAGCAAGAAACAATGTAGGGTGACTATAAATTGTGACGAAAAAAACAAAAAAAAAAACAATTTTGTAAACACAAAATATTTAAGTATATAAATAACAAAGTCCTGCGATCTTATCTATAAAAACACGATTACTTAAAACACTATGAACGCCGGTTAAAATAGTCTGTGGTGGAGATTTTACAAGGAAAGGACGTAACCACAGATTAAATAACAACAATAACTTCCACACAGCGTGTAATACGGTATGGCTGTGACATAGACACAATCCAGCCATAAAAAGGTTGTCAGCGAGTGCGGCGCGCCTGCCGGACATCGCGACCTTCCCACACCCGCATATTTTACATTATCTACCCCGGGTTTCCGGTTCCATTTAGTCTCCTTTATCTCTGCAAAGATAAGTCTGGTGTGATTCGCGTTTGGAATATGAGAATGCACGTACCTACTCTGACGGCCAGTTGTCTGCGTATTGTGTAAGCCGGGTCACACGAGGGCTCGGCGTGTGGCCTCATGCATTATGCACACTCGGGCCGACTACGACTCACGCAATTAAACTTTTCAAAGAATAACCAGGCCAAAGCGTGTTACGAGTCGCCATCACTAGGCTTGACTAGGCTAACAATATTTTCTATTTAGAACCATTACCTTCATAATTACCGATGTATTCATATATATTTAAGTAAGAAGAGACCACAGTACTCGAGCTATGTGTTATCATGGAGTGACCTGAGAGTAAATAACTGGAAGGGGACTAGGTATAGAGCGCTTAATGGAGCGTTAAAGATAAAAGCTCGAATCACTTATACCCTCCTCCCGAGGCTCCCTTCGGTAACACTAGCGACACCCCCTCCGGTACAATCGGTCTACTTTCCCGATCGGTCAACTTTCACAAACGGTCTGTTTCCCAAATAGTAAATTTGTTTTTCCCTATCGGTCTACTTTCCTGATCATGCTCGTTACGGGTGAAAATAAAAATATTTATTGACAGTGTAGGTATCTGTAAACTTAAAACATGTATTTTTTCTTAAACATAAATGGGCGTCTTCTCTGCCGTAAAGTGTCATCAGATTAAACTCATTAAGAAAAGAGAGCAGTATTTAGTATCTACCCTTTTTTTTTTAACCCTCCGGTATAATAGCCGGACCCCAACAGACTAGAAAGTCGACCGATTGGAAATGTAAACTATTTGGACGACAAAGCTGATGAGAAAATGAATTCACAGATTGAGAATGTAGACCGATTGGGAATGGATGGACCGTATGTAGACCATTTGAGAAAACAGATCATTTGTGAAAGTTAACCGATCGGGATAGTAGACCGATTGTACTGGAGGGGCACCAATGGAGAAATATTATTTCATTTTTTACAATTTCTCAATCATGTTAATAGTAATTTTAGGACCCGCGACCGAGAACCTAGGATCACGGAACTGGGACTTATGCCAAAAACAGCCGTTTCTGGCATAAATGCCATAACATGGCCATGGGTCCTAAAAAACACTACACTATAAACACGATTCAGTACAATCGTTTACAATACTTTTTGTAAAAAACAGTCTCTAAAAACCGGCCAAGTGCGAATCGGACTTGCGCGCGAAGGGTTGCGTACCATTATCTATACAATATTTCAAGCGTCTGCCTGTTGTCGTTATTAATATCGAGCTAAAAACGACAAAAATAATCACCATTGTTGTATGGGAGCCCCCCTTAAATATTTATTTTATTCTGTTTTTAGTATTTATTGTCATAGCGGTAACAGAAATACCTACATCATATGTGAAAATTTCAACTGTCTAGGTAGACAGACAGACGGACAGTGGAATCTTACTAATTTGGTACGGAACCCTAAAAAGATACGTTTTTTCCATAAGTGCCGCTAGTGATGCCACATGGAGCCCTTGATACGAGTATCCGTGTATTGTGCATATGATACAACAAAATAATTGAAATAACGAAAAAACCTAAAAATTGTTTCTTCAGTATCGATAAATAATTAAATAAAGAAGAGTTTGAAATTCAAAATTTTTATTTATTTTCGTTTACTATTAAATTCAGAATTTCAAACTTTGTTATTGGAACGCTCATGGTGGGCTCGCTAGCCCAGTGCAAGGCACAAGCCATCTCTTTCTGAGAGATAGCCTGTGCCCTGCAGTGGGACGTATTCAGGGATACCCCAAAAATTAGCAATTTTTGAAATATCACTTTGTTGGTCATTTACAACAACTTTTGTTTTACGAGTTTTGATTTTTCTTGTTCAATTATATTTTTTTTCATTTTCGGCACATAATGGGGAACTTGCGTTAAGCTTAGATTGAAGTGGCATTGCTTTTATACCACAGAAAACAGAAAAACTCAAGATTTTTTTTTAAATAAAACCATTGAAATATATTTTCGGGCTTTTCAGGGTCCCAAAAAATTCGAAAAATCAAGTTGCTCTAATAATAAAATACATATTAGATTTCGTTTTTTCATTTAATTCTAAACGTTTTCTAAAAAGGGTGTAGACGCACAAACACATTATTTTACGAGATAACTCAAATATTGATAAACGCTCCATACATTATAAGGCGTTACGATCAAGTCGTGACATCATAGTTTGAGTCCAATGATGACGCGTTTTTGTACCAAGTGACTAGAATGACGTGTTGACAGGTCACATTATGAAAAGTATTTGTCGTAGAGAAAAAAACTCACTACGTTTTTCATCTTTTAAGATGGCCTCTCCGATTATATTTTTAAAAAATCGTGCCAGTTTTCCTTTGATATTTCGTAAAATAAATCTCGTAAAAATGTAGTAAAACACAAACTGTAATTGGGGTGTTTTAGGAATTGTGCATTGTGAGGTTACCTTTTATAAGCTGCTTACTAGTAGATACTATGCTCTTTGCTGTTGGAACGTGCTTATTGGAAGTTGTTTATTGATATTGATACTACATAACTGATTAGGTGCTGTTACGTCACGGTGCAAACGGTGCTGTCGACTGTATTCGCTCGACGAGTCGATGCTCGTAAGCGCGCCGCACTTTTGATGACCTTATAAACCGTATTAGCTGTAACGTTTCAGGTACACTACGGAATTCTGCATACTTATTCTCACTAAGCGGTTGAAAAGGGTTATCAACAGGTATGTGGACCCATAGTAATAGAGGCCTTTTTACGTCTATGTAATTTTTTTTTCCTAGGCTATTCATACCTACACTAGATAGGTACAATAACCATTCAGAAGCTGTAGTATCTGAGACATATTGTTAGATGGAGTAGGCTTGCCCAGCAACTGCACCATTTCGTCATCTTAATCGGCAGGAAAGGCAGTGTCGGTGCTTGCGAGCCAACTACGCAAGTTCTCTCGCGATGTTTTCCTTCACATTTAGTAGTAGTACTGTTACTACAAATTAAGAAATGTACGTAGAATGTATGATTTGGATCCTACATTCATGCCAGTATTCAAACTTACGACCCCACGCCTGTGATGAAGTGAGGCAAGGGTTCAATACGACACGCTTCAAACCCATAGCGCACCTGTGTGGGATGGCAGTTTGCTGAACCCAGGATCTACTAAATTTTCTACTTTCTTTATGATTAAACGCCAAATAATGTCCCGAGAAAAGTTTATCAATGTACTTATAGCGGTCACCCGGCCCCTTTTTAGAAAGTCATAGGATACCTAATGAAAATTACGCTTACCAACCTTTTAAATGGGTTCAATAATTATTAACTTAACACCGAATAAACTTACTTACTTACTTACTTTATACGGTGTTCAATTAATAATTTGTAGTCAATTGTAGTGCTTATGTAAGTTTTGGTTCAATAATTCATGGATAAGTCGCAATAATGCGCGCGGTCGTCATTATGGAAAACCACACTTTTGTTTTAGAAAAAACAGGTGAGACATGTGCTGCTGGCATGCCGCATGCAGACGCTCGAAGGTATCATCAGATTATCCTACACAAAGACGTGCTAGTTGCCGGGATTTCCACTTTACATGCAAAGGTATACGAAATAATGCTATCGCAATATGTAGATTAGCCCTGGTTTTTGTGATCTCGAAAATGAGGACATGATATTAAACTTTTAATTAATTCCACCTAGTGGCTTCAGCGGGGACCGCAGTAGGGAGGGGGAGGGTGCCATGACAGCCGATCAACCGACAGAGGGCGTGTATTCGCTATTGGTCTGATTGCTTTACGGTAGCACAGCAGAACAAGTTGTTGACTAATGAACAGCGTAATACAGTGGAACACGTTATCGGCTAGTGAGTGGAAATATCTTTTTATGTGATCTCGTATTTATGTGACTTGTTGTTCCTTTGTATACAAGTCACTTGTTATGCCTTTTCTTTCTTGTTATGTGTTAATTTATCCCAATAAATATCTTTCTTTCATTCTTTCTTTCTAAAAGAATTGCACATCAGCCCTTATGTTACGCGCATCAAATCCTGTCGAAATTCTGATGTTTGTGTGACCAATTCGTATGGAATTTGACGGTGAGCCTTCTAGCTTTCTGAAGGCAGCCGTCCCAACTGGATGGACTGCGTTCAGAAAGCTAGAAGATGTCTTCAAAAGGTGAAATCCCGCAATGCCTGAAGACTAAGGCATTTAACAAATACATACTGGTCGTCCTTACATATGGTGCCAAAACATGGACACTCACAAAGGCACATATGGAGAAAATCCAAGTTGCACGAAGTGCCATG
This sequence comes from Yponomeuta cagnagella, assembly GCA_947310995.1. Lineage (NCBI taxonomy): Eukaryota > Metazoa > Arthropoda > Insecta > Lepidoptera > Yponomeutidae > Yponomeuta > Yponomeuta cagnagella. Next base: position 19,492,360 of record OX371279.1, on the reverse strand, counting down.
GAGCGACCCATAGTCTCTTGTCGATCGTGTGCGCAACGTCTTAATTCGACAGAAGACCAAAGTGGAAGACGTGGACACACAAATCACGAAGCTTAAGTGGAGATGGGCGAGACATCTAGCTAGACGAGAAGACGGACGGTGGACTAAGGCAGTCACAGAGTGGTGGCCGGGAACTGGCCGTCGTTCGGTGGGTACTGTGGGTAGGCCCCCTACCCGATGGGTTGATGACATTAAGAAGGCGGTAGGAGGACAATGGACAAGATTAGCAGGGGACCGGCGAGGTGGGCGTGATGGTGAAGAAGCCTATGCCCAACGGTGGGCGTCTTTCATAGGCTGTATAGATAGACGTTAGGAATCCTTCAGGATTCATAATCATAATCAGGCCTCTGAACGAGGCGTTGGCTACTGGACAGAGTAGCGCAACAGAATGAGCTATCGGCTAATGAGAGCAGTACAACAGAACTGGTTGTGGACAAAGTAGCGCAGAGTCGTCGCACGTCGCACACGATACTTATCACGTATATTTTATGCAGTATTTATGCGCTATAAACCCCAGCTAAAATAACTGCGCCAACGCTTTGCGTTTATTTTGAACGAAAAAACATTGTATCCATAAAGCCGTAGCGGCCGGGCGCCTCCGGAATACATAACGGAACCGAGAACGCCGCACTAGTAGAGTCCTTGCAGCGACACTCTCGCTATCTTCGTCCTGGGACAAGGAAAAGATATTCAAATTATAACAAGATTTTTCATTTTATTATTCATAGGTAAATTCCGCCGGCATGTGAGTTCAAAAGGCGCCGAACGAAGACGTATAATTGAATTTGTCGCTTGTCACCCGAGCCGAGCCGGAGCCCCCGCAGGCGAGGGCGGGCGGCCGGTGCGCCGGGCGCCGGGCGCCGGGCGGCGGGCGGCGGGCGCCACTCGCGTCTCACGCACGTACACACGTACGTCTGACAGCCCTCACCAGGTCACATATTGTTCTTTCCTAAGTGTATTAATTTATCTTGAGTTAATAACGCGCTCGTCGAGACGTCCGCACCCACACACATCTTGATCACAATATGTATTGTTTCCACACAAAGATAAGTGTTCAAATCAGTTATGTAGGTACAAACTACGAGCAGTACAACTAGAGAGACTGGAATGTATCCCTTGTAGTGTCCGACTTCATTACAGCGTACTATGTGGGAATCAATTACGAGGCCAGATATAAAGCATCTTTTCACAGATTAGGACAAGAAGATAAAAGTAGGTGAAGAGAAGAAGCCTCTTTCTTGGTCTCAGCTTTTATGAAAATGCAAATAAATTGTAAATGACTGCTCTATAGTCAAATGTATAGTTTAAAAAGTATTCGTAGAAAATTAACTAAAACTATACTTAAAGAACAGTAATCTATTCGTTGCACTTTGTACAATGTGGCAAATATTTTTTTTTCTTTATTTTGCAGGGTTTTTCAGAAAGGTGCGGTAAAACTTAAAGGGGTTTTTCTACTCATCAATATAAACAACTCTTATTATGCGAGCAACTCCGCAATATTGGAAGATATATTAGTTGTTACGTAAGAAATTTAGATATTTGCTCCAGCGAATGAATTGAGTTGACATTGCCGAATTATTTTTTTACGATAACGAGTGAAACTCGTCCGAGTGAAGCGTCTCCGTTGCCTTGTTCTCCACTACCTACTTACTTACTCGAGCCAAAGGCGGCTTTAGCTTGTGACGGTTTAGCGTCGCAAGAATGTAGGTAGATAGAAGCCGGTCGAAATTAAACAACCCGGAATAAAATTTACAATTATTTATTAAAAAAAGGAAGTAGACTCGACTAGGTCGCGGGTTTATTATTGGCTGGCAATTAGTATGAAGCAATGTCCTTGTAATTGGGGTCACTTCCCTGCACTGTGTAACGGCACGTAGTCCACGTCGAAGCAGCACGCAGAAGTTCCAGGTTCCGGGATTAGGGTCTGCAACGCAGGTCTACCGGATACGCGCAGGAGCGTGTGAGTGAAAGTTGGTGAGCCCCAAATCGAACCCCAGACTTGGTCCCTGGAATTCCCGGAAAATAGTCGTTTCACAAAAAGTCCAAATTCGTGTAAGTGACTGCGACATCGGGATTTTTGTAGAATAAATATGCTCGCGTTTTAGTTGGCTATATTAGTGAACCCCAAAGCATTTAATGGTGATCAAAGGATGTGGCAGTCACAAACAAAATCAACAGTTTTATGATCAAGCAAAGTATGAAATGAAATTATCAAAACCTTATGATGAAAGTTAAATGTACTACACTAATTACAATATGACCAAAAGCGTTATAGTTGCCTTTTGTTGCGATTGTATATGAATTTACAACTTAATTAGCTAGAATTAAATGTAATTTAGCTAGTATACTATGAGTTTTTTAGGAAGCGGGTAGATGATATTTCCAGAATCTCTTAGAAGCGTGATATTCCCAGCCTGATTCGAATATGCAGATAATGTTATTACATTATTTAAACTAATGTATAATGAGAACTAGTTTATTTTTAGTATTTTCTACATGTAAAGTGATTTATAGCTATCTATGTTAACTTAATCTAAGTAGTACAATGTTCACAACACTCACCCGATTCGGGGAAATACTGGCACTTAATTTTGACACAGGTTATAGGTATTTATGGTTTACTCCAAATCTGAGTATCTGTCACACCATCATAGTTAGGAAATATTATTTGGGAATAAATCCCATAGTTATTAAATTGGTCGACCTGTCGCGGTCCTCGCCGTAATGCAAATGTCTAGTCGCGTATGTGTCTCCTTCGCTGGTCGCGGCTGCGCTCTTATCGCGAGTCGGTGACGTCGCTCATTGTATTCGTAACTAGTTTATCTAATAGTAATTGTGCGCAGACGATTCTGTCTGTATGTAGATACATTTTATTTATTATAGTTGTAATATGTAGATTGGATGATTTTTGAGTTGTAAATATATAGTTTGGTTTTTAAATATAGTATGGCAGTCTCAATTTAGTACACATAAAGGTAAACCGTTACATACCCCCTTTTTTAGGTTAGGATTTTTGCTGAAAGAAAAAAAAATCCGCTATCTCTCTATGCTGCTCAATAGATATACTAGTTATCATTCAGGCCTCTCTCTCAACATTCCTCCCCTAATCATTCATACTTCACGCTAAACAGGCAATAGACACGTATAATGTGTGTTATTGCGTCCATACAGATTGAGTATTTTGCTGTAGTGAGTAACAAAATACTCTTATATAACTATTGATGGATATAAGGTTAGCCAATTATTACCCACAGTATCAAGGCTGTATATGCTGTCATTCTTTTATTATTTGTCTATGTAGTAGACATAGGATCCTACTTACAGTACACTGAAAGGTACCTACTGTATAGGAAAATACTCCGTCATCCGGTAGAGGACACGATTCTTTTTTTTTAAACAAATAACACATCAACTTCAGGAAAATATATTATTAGTGGGCCTGTGGATTAAATCAGACTATTGGCGCAGAGATAGTAACACGATTTACACAGGGTACTTACATATTCTATTATTGCTTATAGTTAGTTAATTTGAAATCTTTGACATGCCAGTCTCCTATATTATTTCCGGTCATATCTTCGAGTTCGTATACTAAATTAGACTTTTTCTTTACAATTTTGCACTTCGTAAACTTCGGAGCAAGCTTCTTACAAAACATTTTGTTTTTGTTGCTTAGGAAAAATGTCTTCTTCCAAATGATGTCACCTACGTTAAAATTTACGTCTTTACGGCGCAGGTTATAGTGACCACTATTTCTTGAATGGGCTTTAGTTAAGCACAATTGTACTTTTTCGAATATAGTTCTTAAGTTACCTAAATTTTCAGCGTATTCGTCCCTTGGCGTGAAAATTATATCATCGCTGAGCTCCGTATCGATATAATGCAAGCCAGTTGTAACTAATTCACGCCCATATACCAAAAATGCCGGCGTATAACCAGTCACCTCATTTACCGATGAATTCATGGCAAATTGGATTTTTGATAGGTTACAGTCCCAAGATCTATGGTCGTTTTCAACGTAGGTAGATACTGCTGTTAAAAGGGTCTTGTTGTAGCGTTCAACGCTGTTAATCTGGGCCGTGTATTTAGGCGTGAACATGACGTTAGGGATATTGTACTTTTTATATAGTTGCTTTAGAATATTACCCACAAATTGTTTTCCGTTGTCCATTAATACAGTGCTGGGTACACCGTGAACAAGAAAAACTTCTTCCTCGAGTAACTTAGCTATTATCTCGGAAGTTGCGCGGCGAATAGGGAACATTAGACAATATTTTGAAAAACAACAATGGACTACAAATATAAATGTGTTTTGTTTTCGTGACGGTGGTAGGGGACCTATTAGATCCATACTCAGCATCTGGAACGGTCTTGAACAGTCTTTAGGACGGCCCATGATGCCAAGTGTTGCATGTGCAGGATATTTGTGAGCACAACATGTGTCGCAAGTAGTTACAAATTTGGAGACATCGCGGTGCATATCTGGCCAAAAATAATTTAAGGAAAGACGTTTGTGAGTTTTATATATGCCAAAGTGGCCTGAAGTAGGGTCAGTGTGATTTCTAGTAATTATGTCGGATCTGTACTCAACAGGAATAACTTCTTTCCACTCAAACTCATGAGTTAAGGGATTCAAACTCTTTTTATATCTAAAAAGTTTACCATTAGTTACTTTATAGTTAAGAAACGATGTTGGAGCGTTTTGGCAACCGTGGTAGATGTTGAGATACCAACTGTCACCTGTAGAGTAGAACATGTGGTGATTCGAAGAGTCCTGATCTATTGTAGCTATTGGTACTGAACGGGAAAGACTGTCAGGGACTACATTCTCTGAGCCACGACGATGTTTGATGTCGAAGTCGAATGAGGACATACGAACACCCCAACGAGCTAAACGACCTGTGGGATTATTTAAATTCAAGAACCATTTTAAGGACGAGTGGTCAGTGTACACAGTGAACGTTTTGCCGTTTTCCAAGTAGCATCGCCAGTGTTCGATAGCTGTCAAGACTGCTAGGGCCTCCCTTTCCGTAGCACTGTAATTTCGTTCTTTGGTAGAGAGGGACTTGCTCATGTAGGCAATGACCTTCTCCTCGCCTTCTAAAATCTGTGTCAGAACCGCGCCAACACCGAAATCACTTGCATCCGTATGCACTTGAAATGCTTGTGAAAAGTCGGGGCATGATAATACTGGTGAAGTTATAAGAGCTTCTTTTAAAGTGCGGAAGGCTTTTTCGGCGTCAGAAGACCAATTGAATGGAGGAGAGTTTTTAGCAAGGGAGGTTAATTTATTAAGTGGTGAAGCTATTGTACTGAAGTTAGGTATAAATCGACGATACCACGATGCTGTGCCTATGAATCGACGTACCTCCTTGCGATTAGTAGGGGTAGGGTAATTTATAATAGCTTCTACTTTTTCGGGATCTGGATGTAGTCCATTATGATCCACCACATAACCCAAGTATTTTAGTTTGTTTCTGAAAAATTGACACTTTTTGTAACTTATTGTCAAATTCGCCAATCTTAGTTTTTCCAGAACACGGACTAGTAGGGAGATATGTTGTTCGAAGGTCGGTGAAACAATGATAATGTCATCAATGTAAACAAATACTTTATTTTCGAACTCTGGACCGTAGAACAACATGTCAACCAATCGCTGTTGCGTGGCAGGGGCATTAGTAAGACCGAACGCCATAGAGGTAAATTGGAATGTACCCTTAGGAGGAATATAAAATGCCGTCTTACACCGGTCTTCTTCCTTTATAGGAATCTGCCAGAAACTTTTTGAAAGATCTAAACTAGAGAGATACTTTGCGTCTCGTAAATTATCAAGTATTTCGGAAATGTACGGAATACTGTATGCATCTTTCACAGTAACGGCATTAAGCTTACGACTGTCTAAGCAGAACCTTAGTTCACCATTCTTTTTAGGCGTCAGTAGTACAGGAGATGACCAAGGGCTTTCGCAAGGTTCTACTACGTTTTCTCGTAACATTTCGTCAAGTTGAATAACTAGTAAACGTTGTTTTTCAGGTGACATTCTGTAGTACCTTTGACGTATAGGAGCAGCATTCCCAGTATCGATACCGTGAGTAATTAGACTTGTGCGGCCAAGACCACGTTCTTCATATGAGATGTCACGAAACTGTGCTGTGATATGATCAGCCGTAACTTTTTGTTCTGTAGAAAGGTGGTCGTAATCACATATGTGTGTAGGGGTATTAATCGATAAAATATCTGGAGTGATAGTCTCTTTACCTATCATGATTGAGTCCAGATGTTTAGGGAACAAATTTAAAAGCCTCCAGAAATCCATGCCCAAAATCAAGGGATTTTGAATCTCTGGTACTACGTAAACTTTTAGAATGTGTAGTTGGTCCAAAAACGAGACAGGTAAATTTATGATACCAACATTATTCATCTTTTGCCCACCTGCAGCGACAAAATTTAAAAGTTCAGTGTTATCTAATCTAAAACCAGCATCTAAGAAATTGGTATGATAATTTTGTCCGAGAATTGTGACACTACTACCAGTGTCCAATAAACCATTGATAGTTATACCGTTTATATCAACAGCGACGTATGGTCTGCTGTTTTCATGCTCTATCGCATTATGTGAATCGTGGATTGAAGTGACAGAATAACAAGAGAAAAATTTGGATATAAAATCAAGCCAAGATTTCCAATCTGTTTTATCAAGGTTACTATTAGGTTTGCTGTCAGCTTCACGTTCACTACAATCCACTAAATTCAGTTTTTTGAGTGAGTAGGTTTAGGATTGCAGGTGGTACAGTCAGGGTAGCGAATGCCTTTGTTTCCACACTTAAAGCATATATCAAAATGTGGCTGCTTGCACTCTTTTAGAGAATGAGTATCACTGCGACACCTTGGACAATATTTTCGAGTTGTATGGGCATACTTAGAGCTTCTCGGTGTCACTTGTAATGCATTGGTACTTGTAGGTCTTTCTTGTGTAATTTTAGGTTTATTGTTGTAGTGATAAGTATTTGTGTAGTTATTATCTTTGTTAGGAGTAGTATAACCCTTATATTTTTCATTATAGTAAGCACTTTGGTAGCTTTTATTAGGATAGTAGTGGCTAGATTTTTGTTGTTTAGTGTAGGCGAACTCCGGTGCTACAGTTTCCGAAGTCACGCGAGGAGGCTCATGAAATAGAGACATACGTGAATGTATGTTCTCATAGTTAGAACACACACTTTTCAAAGACTTCAGGTCCTTGATCTCGGGAGAAGCTGTCAAAGTGCTAGCATAGCATGGTCTGATATTATGTAAAATAATTTCTAATTTATCATCTTCAGACAGTGGTTTGCTAAGCCTCGAAAACATGCCATGCATAATAGACAGGTAAATTGAGATGTTTTCGAGCTCACCCTGAGTACGGGACCGAATTTCAGCCAAAAGGCGGTAGTCATAGTCCTTTTGACTAAAATCTTGTTTTAGTTGTACGACAACGTCGTCCCAAGTTTGCACACTTTGTCTAATACTACGGAACCAGTGTAGTGCGTCGTCCGTAAAAATCTCATATGCAAACTTTAGTAACCGGTCTTTCGAGATGTTCCTAGCGTCTACAAATTCATCCACTCTTTGTATGAAAGAAAAAACACAGGATTTGCCAGAATATTTTAATTTTGCCAAATCAGAGGACAGATTACGATCGCAAGTAACCATTGTAGTTTCAGGTTCTGAGCTTGAACCTGCACCAGAATTTGAACCTGGTCTTAATCCTGTGATTTCTTTGTACTGGTTGTTAAATACAGCGCGATTCGATTTATGCTGATCGACTACCTGAGCACTGACATTTGTGATGCGTTTAAGTCTGTGGTAAATATGATGCAGTAAATTTTCAGTGCGCAAGAACAACGTTTTGTCAAATTTACTTTTTAGGGACGACAGCATAGTTTGAGATTTTGTTAGACTTTCCTTGACTGCGTCCAGGTCAACCACAGGCTCTAAGTGAGATTCCAAAATATCCTCAGGGGCTATACCTAATTTAACAATCTGACTACGAAGGTCTTGTACAGTCTTGGCTGGCAATTAGTATGAAGCAATGTCCTTGTAATTGGGGTCACTTCCCTGCACTGTGTAACGGCACGTAGTCCACGTCGAAGCAGCACGCAGAAGTTCCAGGTTCCGGGATTAGGGTCTGCAACGCAGGTCTACCGGATACGCGCAGGAGCGTGTGAGTGAAAGTTGGTGAGCCCCAAATCGAACCCCAGACTTGGTCCCTGGAATTCCCGGAAAATAGTCGTTTCACAAAAAGTCCAAATTCGTGTAAGTGACTGCGACATCGGGATTTTTGTAGAATAAATATGCTCGCGTTTTAGTTGGCTATATTAGTGAACCCCAAAGCATTTAATGGTGATCAAAGGATGTGGCAGTCACAAACAAAATCAACAGTTTTATGATCAAGCAAAGTATGAAATGAAATTATCAAAACCTTATGATGAAAGTTAAATGTACTACACTAATTACAATATGACCAAAAGCGTTATAGTTGCCTTTTGTTGCGATTGTATATGAATTTACAACTTAATTAGCTAGAATTAAATGTAATTTAGCTAGTATACTATGAGTTTTTTAGGAAGCGGGTAGATGATATTTCCAGAATCTCTTAGAAGCGTGATATTCCCAGCCTGATTCGAATATGCAGATAATGTTATTACATTATTTAAACTAATGTATAATGAGAACTAGTTTATTTTTAGTATTTTCTACATGTAAAGTGATTTATAGCTATCTATGTTAACTTAATCTAAGTAGTACAATGTTCACAACACTCACCCGATTCGGGGAAATACTGGCACTTAATTTTGACACAGGTTATAGGTATTTATGGTTTACTCCAAATCTGAGTATCTGTCACACCATCATAGTTAGGAAATATTATTTGGGAATAAATCCCATAGTTATTAAATTGGTCGACCTGTCGCGGTCCTCGCCGTAATGCAAATGTCTAGTCGCGTATGTGTCTCCTTCGCTGGTCGCGGCTGCGCTCTTATCGCGAGTCGGTGACGTCGCTCATTGTATTCGTAACTAGTTTATCTAATAGTAATTGTGCGCAGACGATTCTGTCTGTATGTAGATACATTTTATTTATTATAGTTGTAATATGTAGATTGGATGATTTTTGAGTTGTAAATATATAGTTTGGTTTTTAAATATAGTATGGCAGTCTCAATTTAGTACACATAAAGGTAAACCGTTACAAGCTTACGATACATTGTACCTTGATATTTAACAGTGTAAGTAAAAGCTTTACGTTGCAATAAAGGGGGTTGGGTAATTTTGGTTCGCGTGGCAGAAAACCAAATTAATTTTCAAGTAATAAAATAGTCCCTTCATGATATCTCACGTACAATATTTTAGGTCGTGTCGCAGCCCATGTACCGCCTACTGCGTTTACAGAAAGAAAGACGTTTGTATCTTTTTTTTTTTTTTTTTGTAATCGCAGTAGGCGGTACATGTTGATGGCATTCATTGAGTTGAAAAAAAGGAATCCCTTTTTACTCAACACTCGTTATGATTTTTTTTGAACCATCCTATTCAATCCTACATTTTGGATTTTGAATGTTAAATAGTAGATTATGTACTAAGGGAATAAAACCATGTATTATGTCATGGGCGGCATATTGAACCCTGAGCGGAGCGAAGGACTCCGAGTTAACTCGCGAGCGCAGCGAGGGAGTTAAATTTTAACTCCTGAGCGAAGCGAGGGAGTTATGTAGAGTCCTGAGTGAAGCGAGGGGTTCATACCGCCCGAGACTAAGACATGTTTTATTCCAGAGGTGAATACTCTACTTTTCACACCATCTGGGAGACAATAAAAAGACAGGGCTGCATAAGTTGAAAATATGTATTAAAACCTGAAATTAAATATAAAGTCCACACTCTTTTACGGCTTAGCAACTTAAATTGAATATAACTTTTAAATTTGCAATTCGCGCCTTTTTTTCTTTTTTTTGTTGGTGTTTCGCGCGGTCACAGGACACAGTATTTCAGAAAAAAAAGAAAAAAAGAGGTGAGTTTCGAACAACAATTCGAATTTCGAATTGCAATGCGGGGCTTCTCCATAGTTTTCATGCGAATTTTGACATTCTAAATTCAAATCACTTTATTCCCTAGGGAAATTCTTCATTATTATTGCCCTCGAGAGACAAGGCCATGCTTTACGATGATATTTGACGGTACGTAATAAGGCATTGTCGAGCAGGAGGTGTGAAAATATTATTTTCACCTCACTAGCTCGTAAAAGCTCTGTTTATCATTCGAAATCTGCGTGGAAAATCGCACTTTATCCGCTAGCGTGGAAAGTGTTTTTAAAATTCGAATATTTTTATTCAATAAAGGTTTCGTACAATAAATTACATATATATAGAACCTCATTGGTTTCGTAATAGTTTATATTCTCTGCAGCCAGTCCATTGATGATTGAAATGCAAATACTTATTTCATGTCATGCGCCAGCCTCATTTAAAGAATCGCACTGGCCGGCATGAAAATTTGATTTAAAAAAAAAACTTTAAAATTTTCTTCTCTTTATTGAATTCACTTTACTTCCATTATTTTGGTTTGTTTTTTGATAAAATCGAAAGAAATCATAAAATATGAGCGAAGCTAGCAGCGACGAATTTAATATTTATTAAAACTGTTTTTCTTGCACCTAACATTTTCCTCGCTTTAGTGAGGTGAAAAGTTGTGTGTTGCGCTCGGCAGCAAAGTTATTAGCGTCTCGTACCTTTGAAACCCTCGCTACGCTCAGGATTCTATATTTGAACCACTCGCTTCGCTCGTGGCTCAATCCTAGAATCCTTCGCTTGCTCAGGTTTCAATACAAGGTACTCGCGCCAAAAATTAACTTTGCAGCCTTGCATAACAAATAACTATTTCATCGCCCTATCTCGGAAAGAGTATTTTTGCTCTTCGATATCTGAATGCAAAAGCCGTTTTTATCCGCTAGAGGATAAAGTAAATTGAATTTAGAACATCGAGTGCACTATATAAGTTTGTAAATTCAAAACATCATTAAACCTATTTACTACTACCTCCATGGTGCCGAATTTATTATACTATTTTTTTTTTCGTTGTTATAAACTCAGACTCGGAACCTCCTTTGTTTTTTTGCATTTAGTAATTTCCTCGCTGAGGTGGGATGAAAAGTTACGTGTTGCACTCGAGTGCAAAGATTTTTCACCTCGTGCTCTTTTGATTCCCTCGCTAACGCTCCGGATTCTAATCCTTCGCTTGCTCTGTCTTCAAAATTGAGCACGCGGTTAAAAAGCAACTTTGCACTCTTGTATAACAAATAACTATTATATTCCAGTCATGCGTTCTCGTGAAATAGTTTAATCGCGTTCGTGATTAGTATAATAGTGAAATCAGCCGCAACCTTGGCATGCCATATGCTCACAGCTTCTGGATATCTCCGACTCACACTACTTTATACTACAATGAAATGAAATAGGTACATGTCTAGTCCGACTCCTACACATTCTGGAGAACAATCAAACTTTATCCTTAAAATGTAACCAGAACCATATAAATCGGTTCATAGAAATTTTCGTTCATACAAATATTGCCCATGTATAAAACAAGATGATCATGGCCTCGAATACGAAAATTTTCAGTTCTTCTGAGTGGAGGAGAAATGCCACCAGATTACGTGTAAACGTCCTACCATTTACACACAGTAAACGCAGATTTACATCTTAACAAATGGAGGTATTAAAGAAGAATACATACTGAAAAAAATTCTTGGACGTCAGGTCAGGTACGAAACGGTTCTGGAGATAATGCACAAAGATTTGGAGACGGTATTGAGGAGAAAACTGCAAAACGTGGACCGCGTATTAGTGATAGCAGTAATAAATAATCCACGAAAGAAATTACGAGAAGAGAGGGCACCACCGTCGCCAATACAAGTCAAACTATCTAAACTATCAGTGCTATACTTTGAAACTAAATTTAAAATAAACAATAGCTTCGTAAGCAGTTAAAACTTAATTATCTGTATTATTTAACCAACAGTTAATCAGCATAAGTGTTAGTGAAGTGATTAACCGAGGCTTTCAAAAATAAATTTAACTCAAACCTAGCTAGGTACCTAACAACAAAACCGTGACAGTAACATAAACATACGTTTAAGAGTACAGACAATTCACCTTTGTCGTACATAAAAGTATGAGTGCTCCACTTCAGTGACAAAACAAATCGTAAAGTGCAAATTTTTTGCTTACATTTTGTGTTTTAGATCACTATGTCCAAAGTACAACAACGATCCAACATTCTGCCAAACTTGAATGCATACCAAACATTTCGCTTCGATTGTAAATGGACTGCGTAACCGTTAAGGTGTTTAATGATACGAAGCTACACAGTGAGTCGAGCGTTCAAGAATAACATTTTTTTTTTGCATGGTTATAAAAGAAATTTACTTCAAATCTAGAATTTAACGACAACCCCAAACTCGGCTGAGCCTCTATCTTGGGGACTCTTATTCAGTTTTAAAATATGAATTACTTTAATTAACGACTGACTGTAGCGCATCAGTTTGTTATAGACATTTAAAAATAAACTAAAATTATGATTAAGGCTAATAGCTCCGTTGCAAATAAAAAATTATACAATTTTTATCATAATAATAAAATATTGTAATATAATTAATTTATTTTTAGGTATTTTTACTAAAGAGGTTTTCGGTATCTTCGTAATTTAAGGTTTTAAAATATTTGGTAAGAACTGTTTTTGCCGCGAAATTAGTTAAATTTGTGATGTTACAGAACGGCAAAAGTCATATGGTTACAATTTTTCCATCGTTCCATAGCAAAGAATCGTTGCGTATAATAAGGAACTTTTTTGACAACATCACCCGCCGGAATCGGCAACGCAATCATTAGGAAAATACAGTAGAAAGTATATTTAATACAATACCACTAGATGGCGCAAGCAGTAGTTTACCGGAGATGTCGGATGACGAAAGTAATAATGAGGTGATTAAACCACGAGACAAGCTAGAAAAAATTGACAAGAGTTACACAGCGCTCATAGAGAAATAGAATAGCTTACTTTAGAAAATAATAAACTGATCTCTATAGATAAATTACAAATAGCCCCATTACGAAAACGAAAGCAAAAGCCAAAACTAAAATACCAAATAAAATCCCGCAACTGTTCTATAAACAACTGTTCCACTTAGTTCGACCATCGGACCAAGAGGATAATTATTTAAAATTCCACTTGTTTCAATCCGCAAATTACGAGGATTTTTAAAATTCCACTTGGTTCGCCCCTCGAACTACGAGGATCATTAAATTCCACTTGGTTCGACCCTCAAACTACGAGGATCATTAAATTCCACTTGGTTCGACCCTCAAACTACGAGGATTGCTATATAGAAATTTAAACACATAAAAAATAAATATATCCTCTTTATTGAAACTTAAAAGATCTCTACGTTTTAAAATATCTTTTTTATGAACTGTGTTCCCCATACAAATTCATAAAAATAAAAACTGTCAAGAGACCCAAGTGTGCATTACGTGGCATAAAAGCATGCTGTAGAAAGAAAAGGGAGTTACTATGGACTTTTAGATGTAAACCTAATGATATAAATCAATATAATATTTAGAAAATACGCAATTACATTTTAAAAAATTATCCGTCTTACGAATTGAGCTCAAAATAACTATAAAATAAAAACCTCCGACAACAAATCTAAAAGCGCTTGCCGATATGTGGTCTCCATTCGAGAACTGTTCGGCCCCATCGGCCATCAGTTCTGCGTGCTATGTGCCCCGCCCACTGCCACTTCAACTTACTAATCCGCTGGGCTATGTCGACGACTTTCGTTCGTCTACGAAAATCAATCGTCGAATCCAACTCGGCTGGGCAGCATTCGGGAAACTTAGAAAAGTCTTTTCGTCTAATATACCTCAATCGCTCAAGACAAAATTATACAACCAGTGTGTGTTACCAGTGATGACTTATGGCACTGAAACGTGGTCTCTCACTATGGGCCTCATAAGAAGGCTCAAGGTCACGCAACGAGCTATGGAAAGGGCTATGCTCGGAATTCCTGATTCCAATATTTGCGAAAATATTTGAAATATGTATTTACAAACAAGTAAATTAGTACGTACAGAAAAATAATATACTGACTAAAAAGCAAAAGGGGTTTAGACAAAGCAAAACCATCAATATGGCAATATACTATTTGCTTGATGTTATCATGATCTGTATTTATACAAAAATGCCCGTCTCTACCATTTACATGGACTTTTGACTAGCCCAAGCTTTTAACTATGTAGAGCACAATATCCTCTTAAGCAAGCTCAAAACCTATAGTATCCAGGGAAATTTGCTACAACTATTATACCCGTTTTCACTAACGACGAACAATGAAACGCCTCACTAAATAACTTCTAATTTAGGGCAATGCTTGCATGAGTCATACTTGAAACATAGGACTCAAAGCACAGAGATGTTGAGGATAAATCCTAATATCAAACGAGAGGTAAATTTCTTATCAAATGAGCGAGAAACTTTGTACGATGTGCCATGCGTGCTTGGCCCGCTACTCTTCATTTTATATATAAATGACCTGCCTACTTGCCTAGTTCTACACGACTTCTTATGTCGTTTTTGCAGATGACAGTACGGTGATTATACAGTGTAAAAATGAAACCATGTATGAACATGATATTAATGAAGCCCTAGATTCTATAATAAATTGGCTTAATAACAATAACCTTAATGTTAACCTGACCAAAACCAAACTCATGCAGTTAAGCCAGCGCTGACCCTCTGCAAATCTAGATATAAATTATGATAATAAAAAAAACGAGGAAGTAGAATCGCCTAAATTTCTAGGACTATTTGTAGACAAACAATTAAACTGGAAAGCACATACCCATTGCGGAATTGTGCAAAAAAGTTAGCTCTTCTGTATAGAATAGCTCCGTGTAGTGTAGCTCCGATCACAAACACTGATGCAGTCATCACTGCTTACCACGGACTTGTGGGGCAACTCCACAGATAGAGAAACTGCATTCAAAGCCCAAAAAAGAAGTATCCGAGCTATGTTTTGACTTAAACAAACCGACAGCTGTAAACCGTATTTCAAGGAACACCATATGTTAGCTCTGCCGTCATTATATATTATTATTATATATTTGAAGTAGCGCTGTTTGTGAAATCTAATCCCAACATTTTTAAAGCAGTTTCACAAGTCAGTCAGCGAATGCAAAGGGACGAACACCGCACTAACGTCCAAGAGTATATTTTACATGGGACCTGCAATATACAATAAGCTGCCGAGTGCCTGCGAGAGTTGGAAATGGGCCTGTTCAAACACAAGCTTAAAAAATTATGGAGTGAAAAATGCTAATCTTATAATAATTCACATTACTTGAATTTCTGACAGAAAAATAATAATAACTAGATTAACTATTGATATTTGTAATTTCCGGTAAGCCTCTCTTACTTTTCGAAATTTTTCTTAATTTTTTTTTTTACTTTTGATATTATTATTATTTTTCTATTCCATGTTTTATTTGTTTTATTTTAATTACTGATTTGACGATTTTTATTTAACATAAACATAAACATTTATATACAGGCACATACATTGCTTCTGGCCCCACACTAGGATACCCTGTGTCGTGGGAATCAGAAACAACGACATCACAAACATGTAAGCATCCAAGACGTGGGTTTTTTTTTTTAATTTTAATGACTGATTGACCGATTTCGTCGTTTAGTTGACATAAGATTTCTTTTTTTCATAACAAACATTTATAAGGCAAAACATGTTGGACGAAATTTCTGCACTACATCTCTACACACTCTGGTTTTACAAATAAAGTTCTTTATCTTTATAACCAGAACCCACTGGCTACAAATTATCGCTGCATGGTTACAGTTCAGCACCATAAACTCGCTCCGAACCGTTCGATTCTTGATTTTGATATCAAAGTGGCCACGATAATAGCCTATATGAGATGGACCACAAGAAGAGAAGCCCCAGCTTGCGGACTGCATGAAGTGCCCCTATCGAGCATGCACCGGAGGCGCGTGTGGGAGACATCGTTCTAAGATCAATTTAGAAGAATATTTTATGAGCTCATTAAAGGGGCATATCGGCGATACAGCGAGAGCGCCCCGCCGCCCGCCGCCCCCGCGCCGCGCCCCTGCCCGCGGCCTGCCCGCGCCGAGTACCGAAATACCGCGCGGGCGGAAACGTAGCGGCAACAATCGGCGCAGGTATTGCTATTGCGAGTTTTGATTAACGAGCCGACGGCGCGGTGAGTGGTTCAAACAGAGTTCAAGTCATATATCGATGAGGAAAGTTTTGTTAATACAAACAAAACCTGTTGAAAAGCGCTACAAGCGAATATACTTTTTAACTTTGTTTTACATCGATTGGAGTGCAGCTGTGTGGGGCTTTGCCCAGCAGCGCGACATAATATTACAGGGCTAACTAAAAAACATTATGACCACGCCGAAGACTGACAGCTTGACTGGTTTTAATAAATGCGTTGTCAAATGAAATATATTGACGACGAAAGTTTCATTAGCGATATACATTACAGTAAAATAAAGAGGCAGACGCCAGCTGTTCGTAAAAAGTTACTAAAAAGTGTCACATAAACAAAAACTTATCATAAAAGGTGAGTGTTGAATGTTCAACTTATGCAGTAGGGACGGGAGCAAATGAACTTACCGCCAAAGAATTGACTGAGAGGTCCCGCCGGTGAGATTAAAAATTCAACAAGCTCATCTAGGCCTTTTTATATTTTTTAAGCATTCGAGATTTTTGTTTATATAATTTGTTTATTTACACTTACTATAGAATATTACCATTTTACCAAGTTTTACGCATGCACGCGTTACGTTATGTACGGCTGATACGTAAATAAAGTGTTGTACACAAACTGTCCTTGTTGTTTTAACTTTTTGTATTTTTTATTATTTGTATAGCAATTCGCTGGCAAAATCGCCATTATATAAAAAAACCAGTAAACACTTCAACTAGACGGGCGTACAAACAGATAGCAAGGAATTCAAAAGAGAGTCCGTATTACACTGTTCACTGCCTCGTTGGTCTAGCAGTATCGCGTCTGATTACCATGCCAGAGGCCGTGGGTTTGATTCCCGCTGGGGGCCGTCGTACAACTGTACAAATGGCCTCATTATGGGTGTATTTCTAAGTTTGTGATATATATTTCTTGACAGCACGTGAGACTGTACATTTTTGTTGCAAAGTCGCCCGTAACGTAACGGGGTTGAGAGATGCGTGTAAGGGTTTACGTGCTGTCGACTTTCCATCCCATATTTGTAGAATATTTAGGGCAGGGATCTTTGCGTAACTGGAAAATCACTGTACAAGCCTATTTATTTCGTCAGTACAATGAGCGTTAGCCGTTTTTAACAAAGATAATTACATATCACATGTCTTTACATTTCGAGAACGGAACCCAGCCGTGCGTCTCATCTCCGTTCAGTAGCTTTTTTGGTGAAAATGTATCAAATATCCATCCATACATTCAGGGCGCGTCCAGACGAAACCGTTTCTGTGCACGGATCCGGCCCGGCGCTGTGAACGCGCTCCCGTTTTTTAAGCATGGCAGACAGACTGCGTGCAGTCTAGGAGTATTTATTGACGAGTTCTGGTATGTATAGTTGGTGTCAGAAAATGTTTACTACCATAAAGATCACAATTGCCTGACACATTTGAGTCATTATATTGTATTATAATAATAATAATAATAATAATATCATTTATTTCAGACAATTTAGGTCCATATAAAAACAAACAAAAACAAAAACAAAAACAAAAGGGTGTTAGTAACAATTATAAACTTAACTATGTTAGTACTTAGCATTACTATTTACATGGATCAGAGTATAGGTATTGCATCAGTATCGGTATACACAAACATACAAACAAATAAATGCAGCTTTCGCAGTATAGGTCACGTCCGTGTGTAATGCAATCATACGTCCGTATATTATGAGACCAGAGTCGATAATTTTTAAATAAATTGCAAAATATACGGACGCCAACTGTATATACGGACGTCGAATGAATAAAAGGACGTCAAATTGTCAAACTACTGAACGGATTTTGAAGAAGATTTGCAGTAATATAGGACATTTACTTACATTTGATCCTGATATTCCCACGGGAACGGGAAACAGGCGGGTGAAACTGCGGGAAATTGTGTATACGGACGTCATCCTACATTTTTTTTTCAATTGTATATGGAAGTCAAATTGCACAATATACGGACGCCAAATTGCATGTACGGTGGTCGAATGAAAAAAAGGACGTCAAACCTAATTGTTAAATAATCACAAACATCACAAAAATAAATGTTTTGTTGATTCAAGTTGTAGAACTCTGAACAGTATTGAACACAATGACAGTAAGAAACCTAACGAAATATGCAGATACCCAGATAGCTCGCGGAAGGCCTTGAAGATTTAACGGCGAATATCTATGAGCTGGCAACGTCGCATTGGTTGACGCCAAATACGCTGTCCACTGTCTGCGATGTGCCCGCGATATACTCCTGGGAATATACGCGTGACAGGAGCGCCATACGTGTGCTGCGGAGTCGCCCGGAACGAATGATTATATTTTTTCAGTCCTTGTGCCGCTTTATGACTTCCACCTATTTTTTGCCTACAAGCTCCTAGGACCACAAGGGCCTAAGTGAACGGCTCAAACAAACGCGTCCGGTATGCGGACGCCAAATGCCGGGGGACGCCACTTCGAATGCACTTTTTTCTTCAGGGGACTTGTTTGAGAACGCTTGCACCGATTTGGCAATTTTTTTATTTGTGGAAGTCCAGGGAAAGTTGATAGGTGATAACAAAAAAAGATGATTATCTGAAACGAAGCTCAACGGATCATCTAGTATAATATACACGCTGATTTCTGGGTGGTTTGAAAGCCGCGGTTATGTAATTAGTCATTGAAAAGGTAAAAAATTAGGCATCTATTTAGACTATAACTTTTAAATTATAGACTCTAATTAAAAATGTATTTATTAAGAAATCTTGTTTCGAGTTGAGAAATCTTGTTTAAAAGAATTCCCGAACAATTAGTAGGAACCGCCTCTCCGTCTAACAGACTAATGACCCGCGGACCCGCAGCACGCAGCACGCAGCACGCAGCACGCAGCACGCATGTACTGGCTGGCGACTCGAATCTATTGGATGTTCTAAACTTCTAATAGATTCGAGTTTGTGTCGAGATATTTTAGAAGTGCGTTTTTTAAAAAACAAACTTGTGTATTCGTTAGGTATTATCAGGCACGTTCGCTTTGCTATGTCTTTCAAACCACCCAAAATGAATGCAGTATAAAAATCTCGTGTGTTTGTTATCGGGGTGCTGAAACGGCTTCACCGATTTTTATGAATTTTTTTGTGTATGTTTGGTAGGTCTGAGAATAGGTCGTAGGCTAAATCATGTGGCAAAACAACGTTTGCCGAGTCATCTAGTAGTTAGTTAGTTAGACCTGAGATTTCCGCACTTAGCCTCATGGTTGGGTTAGGTTAGGTTGTACGTAGCAAAGCTGTGAGCTCACTCCAGCCAGCCTATCTCATTCCAGAAGGCCGGCAGTGCTCTGATGTCACTACAGGCCTCCTGAAGGGATCCTAGCTTCCCATTGATGGCGGTTCGTTGCTTTTCCACGCCTTCACAGTGAATGGTCACGTGGGCGGGTGTTTCCTCTTCTTTGAGGCATCCCCGGCAAAGCGGGCTCTCGGTTAGTCCCATGTTGTGGAAATGTCTATTTAGTGAGCAGTGACCTGTTAAAATTGCCACAGTTTTGCAGTAATAGTTTAGTATTAGATATAATTCTTCTATTGAAGTCAAGTCTTCCAAGTCAGCCAGTGATTTATAAAATTTTGGCATGTCATCATAAATTACGTGCTGTAGCATTTAGTAGCAACTACTAGTCTTAGTCTGTGCTGCCTACAAAAGATAAAGTTGACCTCTAAACATATCTTAAATGACTACAGCATCTTACATACGATGAAACTGATAACCTACTCTCTACTTCTGAAACTGATAACTCTCTATTCTAAAGTAACTCTTAAATTTAAATAACATAACTATTCTATTGTTACTAAAATCATTAAATTTATTAAACACATCCTCTTACAAGCACTCATTCACAACACTACTCCCATACACTCACATACACCACACAAAAAGAGGAACTCACTCACCAAACACACTACACATACCTAACTAGTTCCATACTATCTTATTTTGTTTAATTTAAACTAACTTAATCCTAGGATTTATATATCTTTTTCATTATGTTAGTAAAATCATTAAAGTTATTATTATCAAATAGAACTAAATATTCTGTACAAGCAAAGTTCAAGTTAAATAAATTGTCACTTCCGTGGGGAATTGGCACTGACTGCTGTAACACAGGTTTTTAACCTAGCACAGCGTCAGAAGCTAATCGTTAATTTTGTGTAAAGCATAAGTGACATTTTATTGTAAAAGCTTTGTACCAATGCTCTTGCCCAATAAATATTCTATTCTATTCTATATCGTAAGCGATATATTATATGAAACACAATATATGTAATTACAGCAAAAACGAAATATTATTTACACTTATCACTACACACACATAGCATAGTTCAATTCCAGCAAAGGCTGTCAGCGCGGTGTGCGGTGGTAACTAACCGTGCACTAGTAGTTTCCATATGATGTGCGCTCGCTCGCACACCAACATGTGTCGCAGTCTCTGCGACCATTTACTTCATCAGCAACGGATTGTACCACAACAACATTCGATCATCTCAACAGAAAAATAGGTACATCCTCGTAGAGCGGAGTGGGGCCGGCCGGCGGTCGGCTCGCGACACCGCCCAACCGGAATTATTGGGTGAAAACAAGGTAGACAAAAAACTCGGCTAAACGTTTACTTAAGTGCACAGAAGTTTTGAACTCGCTTGGCGTGTTCATCTTATTTTGCGTCCAGTGCAGTATAGCCAGAATTCAAAGTTATTTTGCTGTTGATTTTGCTGTAGTTTTTCTATCATAAAAATATGTAAAGGGCGTTCTGTGTTGCCGGCTAGATATTATAAGATTTTGTGTATAATATATTCAGCACAGAAGACTGTGTTCGTTTACCTATTTATGTTTAAATTGCCACATACTTGTGAGCGGGCTAAAACAAACTCACATTTGTAAGCTAAACAAAGTTAAAAAGAGAGCTATAAAACGAGCTCCGCCACCGGCAGCTGGCGAACTGGCACATGGCGGCGCGGGACAGCGGGCCGGCGGCCGGCGACCGGCTGCCTGCCCGCGGCTCTATCACTGCACTGAGCTGGCTGCGAGCAGCACAGTCCCTGTAAATGTAACACTGGAGAGAATATAATACTCGTATTATTATAATTAACTCCATAGAGCCTGACAACTCTAAAAGTCCCAATCACAATAGAATTGTATTCATAAAATGTTCCTGGAGAGATCGTTGTTTATAGGTGTAGGAGGGATCTTGCAAAACAATTTGGTAAAGTAATTCAATAGCTTATTATAAAAAATGCAAAAAGAAATCCAGTTGAAAAACAGACTGTGAATAGAGCTTGGCGAGGCGAGGCGAAGCGAGCCGAGAGAGTGCGGGGAAGTAAACATGAGGACAAATTAATCTCAGAGGAGTAGCGGAGCGCCCGACACCGACACCGACACCCAACACCCGACACCGCGGTCTGACAGCACACTTGTGATGTTACGGAACATCCACTCCGATACCGAAAAATAAGTTATTTTTCACCTCACTAGCTCGTAAAAGCTCTGTTTATCATTCGAAATCTGCGTGGAAAATCGCACTTTATCCGCTAGCGTGGAAAGTGTTTTTAAAATTCGAATATTTTTATTCAATAAAGGTTTCGTGCAATAAATTACATATATATAGAACCTCATTGGTTTCGTAATAGTTTATATTCTCTGCAGCCAGTCCATTGATGATTGAAATGCAAATACTTATTTCATGTCATGCGCCAGCCTCATTTAAAGAATCGCACTGGCTGGCAAGAAAATTTGATTTAAAAAAAACTTTAAAATTTTCTTCTCTTTATTGAATTCACTTTATTTCTATTATTTTGGTTTGTTTTTTGATAACATCGAAAGAAATCATAAAATATGAGCGAAGCTAGCAGCGACGAATTTAATATTTATTAAAACTGTTTTTCTTGCACCTAACATTTTCCTCGCTTTAGTGAGGTGAAAAGTTGTGTGTTACGCTCAGGATTCTATATTTGAACCACTCGCTTCGCTCGTGGCTCAATCCTAGAATCCTTCGCTTGCTCAGGTTTCAATACAAGGTACTCGCGCCAAAAATTAACTTTGCAGCCTATTAATAACAATAACAACTAAAAATTAATAGCATAACAAATAACTATTAATTTTTCCAATGAACTCCAAGGTAAAGGTGTACACAGTAGAAAGTTGTTCGAACTCGAGTTGCTGGTGACGCCTTATAATGATGCTTTATCATGCATTATAAGGCGTTACTAGCAACCTGTGACGTCGCAGTTCCCGCCCGAATATTATGAACCGTCTCTGTACCACGTGAGTAGAATTACTTTTGATAGGTAGACAATCATTTATCGGATTGCCAAA
Organism: Yponomeuta cagnagella; assembly: GCA_947310995.1. Classification (NCBI taxonomy): domain Eukaryota; kingdom Metazoa; phylum Arthropoda; class Insecta; order Lepidoptera; family Yponomeutidae; genus Yponomeuta; species Yponomeuta cagnagella. Next base: position 19,469,649 of record OX371279.1, on the reverse strand, counting down.
ACACAATGGTATATAACAACAAGCACAGCACAGCTTGCAAAAATATTTAGGTAACAATAACAAACATGAAAACAATATATAATAAACAGCAACAAGAAGGAGATTTTCCGCAAACGAATATTATATAATATTATTACATTATTAAAGCACACCTACACTTATTATTATTATTATTATTATTATATGGGCAGTACACGCTATGGCAATAAAAAAGGTACACGGATTCTGCATAATGCTACAGGTATACCAAAACAATATTGTGCAGTGCTAGTTTTCAGTCGGGGTCTACGAGACGCATCGAGAGCAATCGAGAGCCAACGATAGCATTGGGCTCTCCAGCTATAACAAACAATCTAGCTCCAGCTATAATAATACAATCATTAATAAAAACAAAAGCTTTGGCCTTTGCATATAGGTAATGAGATTATTTATGCGGCGTCCAGTGGCACCTACACTCTAAGTGGGTGAAGGGACTACTTGGATGGAGTAGGCATGCCCAGCACCTATACCATCCTGACAGCTTAGTCGGCCTAGCCCACAGGAAAGACAACTCAATTCGCACGGAGCCAACCAAGCCGCGGGTTTCCTTTCAATGTTTTCCTTCACAGCTAGTGTATAGCATTGCTACTACAAATTCGCAGATGTGCGTAACTTTGAAAATAAAGAAAGTCATAAATGCAAGCCCGTACTGGGAAACGAACCTGGGTCTCTCGCTTCCGAGTCCATTGTTCTAGCGACTGGGCTACCACCGCTCAAAACCATAATATTTATCATCATCATCATCATCATCATTCAGCTACATGGGCTTCCAAAAAGACCGGTTGGAAGCGGCTTGCATCTAGCGTCTTCCTGCCACTTGGATGAGGTCATAATATCTGTCCATCTTGTGGCTGGTCGTCCTACGCTGCGCTTGCCGATACCTACGACTTTGTTTTCTAAGTTAAGTACATTTGTGAAGTTAAGTGTGAAGTAAAGGAAAACATCGCGAGGAAGCCTGAGTGTCTGAGCTATTCACATACCTCAGTGCTTGAAATCGGCAATCCGCGGTGGGAACACGTGGCGGTTAAGCCCATACTCTCTCTCTGAGAGAAGGCCTGTGCCCTATCATCATTAGCCCCTTGACATCCACTGCAGGACACAGGCCTCCCTCATGGTTTTCATAACCATGAGGGGTCTTGCTATAATCGCCACGCTTGGCAAGCAGGTTGGCGATCGCAGTATGCGGTTGAAATCCCAGGAAAACGCTGCTGCCCGTCTCCTGGTAATGTATTTCCTTAGTCGCCTTCTACGACATCCACTGGAGGAAATGGAGTGACGCTATTCTTAATCCGACGCCACACGCGTCGGACGTTTTTCATTTTCACTGTGATCCGTACTTAATTTTCGATGTTTTATTTATTTTCAACAAGAGTGCCATTTAAGCATGATCAAAGCGTAGGCTTTTGAAATGCTTTTAAATTATCGTGTTTAGTTTGGTCACTACATTTCTGACCGTTGCTTGCAATTTCACCGACCTGATTGCGATGTTATTCCTTGGCGAAGCAAGTTCAAGTTCAATAGTTTATTGCCATAAATTCCAGTCATAAAGATGGTATGATATTAAAAATATTGCACTGTGTAATTTTACTGTATAACAGCATAGCAAAAATAATAATTATTAAAAATTAATTAAATAATTCTCTGATATAAAATAATTTTAAAACACACAAGCCATTAGCACAAGCATTTAGTATTTATTTACAATTGTCATAAAATTCCTCCAAATTATAGGGACACATGTCTAAAAGATATTTACTCAACGCCTTTAGGAACTGATTATTAGGAGCTGACTTGAGATTTTCAGGTAATTTATTATAAACCTTCACCGCCATTTGTCTAGTGCTCTTACTATAGGACCTGGTTCTGTTAGGTAGCATTTCAAGGTTAAAACGGTTACGATTTTGAAGTCGGCTGCATTTGTGACCCACACTGATCGGAAATTTATCTGGATGACGCCTTACCAACTTGCATAACTCTATAATGTAAAGGGCCGTTACAGTATGTATTTGGAGAAAAGATCACGACAGGATACTCTATTTGATCTTATTCCGTTTAAAATGCGGACGCATCTCTTCTGTAAGACAAAATTTTTTTTTATCTCTACACTTCCACCCCAAAGCGCCAACCCGTGAAGGAGTCTCGAGTGGAAGAATGCGTAGTACGCTTGCATAGATGCATGGGTTGTGGTGACTTTTTTTAAACATCTCAAAGCATAAGTAAAGCTACTCAGTTTTCCTTGTAAAACTTCAATGTGTTTTTTCCAGCTCATGAATTCGTCCGTGAATATACCCAAAAACTTTGCGTTTTCTACGAGTTCTATTTGTGTACTGTCTATTTTAACATCCAGTGTAGCTCTTGGAGTATTGTAATTTCGGAAATGAATTAGTTTGGTTTTGTTTCCATTTGTTTTTAGTCCTAAAGCCAGCAACCATTCAACAACAATTTTTAATGATTTGCATATATTGTCCGATAATAAAGTGGCGTCATTTCTTCCAAACAGGAAAGAAACTGATACGTCGTCAGCAAACATTATAACCTTGTTTTCTAGGAGTTCTGGTAAGTGATTTAAATAGAGGATAAAAAGCAGAGGGCCCAATACACTCCTTGTGGTATGCCACATGTTGTCTCCGTACTTAAGGATTCAGTGTTCAATATTAACTTTGTTCTGGGGTCAACGCTAGAAAGTATTACACTTTGTGTGCGTTTTGTTAGGTAAGATTTTAGCCAATTCAAGCTGTTCCCTCTTATTCCATACCGATCAAGAATGCGAGCTAAGACTTTATGATTTACATGATCGAATGCTTTGGACAGATCAAGCAGCACTGTCACTACATTTGATTTTTTGTTCAATGATTCGGAAACAAAGTCCATCATGTTGAAGACTGCATCCACCGTTGATCTGCCCTTTTGAAAGCCAAATTGACTCGATGACAAAATTTTGAATTTAATTAAATATGATTCCATTCGGTTTGCAAAAAACTTTTCATATATTTTTCAAATAATCGGTAATAGTGCAATCGGGCGATAATTTTTAACATCCAGACGACTGTCACCTTTATGCAGTGGTAGGATGTGAGCTTTTTTAAGTCTATCTGGAAATGTACCCGTATTTATTGATACATTTATAAGATAAACCATAATATCGGCTATGACCTCAATGATGTACTTTAAAATAGTAATGGGTAGGCCATCATATCTAAAAGACTTTTTGTTGTTTAAACTTAAAACGATTTTTAAAAGCTCGCGTTTAGTTATTGGTGAAACAAACATAGAGTTCATTCGGTAGCTGGGAAGTTGCAGATCAGATGATATTTCTATGCCACTGCTACATTTAGATATATTTGAAAAATATGTATTAAATAAATCAGCAGCTTCTAACTCCTTTTAAATTTTTTTGACTCCGTCAATGAGTCCAACAAAACTTTCAACTTTTTGATGTTTTCTCCCTTTTACATTTTCATTTACTATATTCCAAGTTGTTTTTATTTTATTATTAGAGTTTACGATGCGGAATTCATTATCTTTCTTTTTAGTATGCGCTATCACTTTATGCAAGATTGCACAGTACTTCTTATAATGTTGTGAAAGCAGTGATTTGTTCTTTGAGTGCTTAATTTGGATAAAAAGGTCACGTTTTGTTTCACATGATTTCCTGATGCCTTTTGTAATTCATTTCGGTTTTAAGTTTCTTTTGCCTTCCTTGATTTTGATTAGTGGGCAAAACGTGTGAAATGCACTTATGAGAATGTCGTGAAATAGATTAAAAGATTGATTTGTGTCAGAAAGTGAATAAACATGGTCCCAGTTCATGACACTTAAAAAATTCTTAAGATCGTCTAAATTGCCTTTTTTTAGATCCCTTACAAGTCTATAACAACTTATTGACTTGGAGTCTAGTTTCACGTCCAAATCAGCACGTTGGAGGCAGTGATCAGAAAGACCAGGCTCAACCACTTTGACATCCTGCAGGCATATGTTTGAGATGATATTATCTATGCAGGTACTGCTATGATCCGTAATCCGAGTGGGTTCCAACACATACGGCTTTGAATTAAAAGACTCAAGGAGGCAAAGGAAATCTCTCGTCTCAGCACTATTTACCAATAAATCTATGTTAAAGTCACCACATAACAGAAACTTTCGGTTCAGCCTGTTGCCCAAAATGTGATTCAACACGTTTTCAACATTGTCGAGAAAATTGTCATTTCTTATAGTTTTTGGTCTGTATGCGCAAACCACATGAATACCATTAAAATCAATTCCACAAACTTCGAATATGTTTGGTACAGAAAACTGTTTTAAAGACAGAAGTTCTTCGAACTGTATACTGTCGTGGATAAAAATACACACGCCACCTTTACTGTTTGTATTTGCACGACAAAAAGATGAGGCTAACGTGAAATTTGTAAAACTTATTCGATCGAGGTCACTTTTCATTCTGTGATGCTCTGTTATGCATATAATTTTTACATTTCTTCCATGTTCCGAGCCTAACCAACTCTCAAGTAAGGCTTGTTTCTTGTAATTTAAGCTCTGTATGTTTATATGTGCTATTTGTATGGTGGCTGACTTCAGGGAAGTTTTTTTATTACATATTTTATGAGTTACGAAAAAATGATTCTTTTTGCAGAGTGCCGTTGCTTTGGGTTGGCACAAGCGGTTTTTTTTTTAAGTAGTATGGCATAGTTCCTTTTTTTGCATTATTTTGGACTCCGTCCTCTAGTTTCTTTTTTTTAATATTATTTTTAGTTTCTTGAATTTTGAAAAAATATGGTATAGTTCCTTTTTTTAAAGATCCCTTTAGTAGTTTTGCATTTTGGTTTCTAAAGAGTTTTCCGAAGTTTGTAATAAATTTTTCCTTGTATTGCAAGTAATCTATTTCTATATTCAACTTAGAACTTAAATGTAACTTATTTTTTCTTTCCACAAAGTAACAATGGCGAAGCCGAGCAGCTATGGTTTTTAGTTCTTTATTGAGCGCATTTGCGTCAGGATATTGGTTGACTTTAATTTCACATAAAAATACTACAATTTCTTTATTATTTGTTTGCAATGTTCTTTCCAAGTCTGAAACGAATTTAGAACTTTTTTCATTCGAACCTAATATAAGGATTATAATGTCGTTTTTAGAGCTTCTAATAATCAATTCCCTGAGGTCTGCGAGTATCGCACAACATAACGAGTGAGGCTTAACGAGAGCAGAAACCTCATAATCGCTGTGACCCTGAGTTCTTCTTAAGTCGTGGAGTTTTTCTGCAATACCACGAGCTCCTTCATCGCCTAAGATATGGATATGAGACTTTTTGTTATTTTGCTTTGAGTGGCGTCCAATATTTTCTTCTCGTGGTTTTGGTTTGCTGGTTGTAGGGTGCTGACAATCCTCGGTAATCATCTCGTTTTCTGAGACAGTGTTCTGCTTCTGGATGACTGGATTTGGTAGAAGTGGATCTGTCTCTAATTTATCAAAACAGTTCGAAAATTCCATTTTCTCGAATAAGATTTTCTTTTTTTTGCTTCACACACACACACCTCACACGCACACACACACACACACACACACACACACACACACACACACACACACACACACACACACACACACACACACACACACACACGCGCGCGCGCACGCGCAACGCACGCACGCACGCACACACGCACACACACACATACACGCGCGCGCGCGCGCGCACTCGCGTCGCTGTTGCCTGTCGCGGTGTCCTGCCTAAGCGATATAATATGCGGTGCATTAACCAACCGCGCGCACACGCAGTTCTGCGTCTGAGTTTACATATTATTTATTCTAGTACATTTGCCAGAATGCAAACGGCAACACCAACGGTAGTGTTGCAGTATCATGTACAGACGTCATTTTTTAATTTCTTACAGAGTAACAATTTGTAACAAGACTTTGTATATAAGTATATATACTGGTCTTTGTATTATAATACTAATTAGAAATTGATTAATAATAACTATACAAGTAATAATATAAACTAAAACGAATAAATAAAATTTCTAATTAAGTACCTATACATAATTATTTCTAACTGAATTTTTTCATTCATCTATGGCCAGTGTGTAGCAAGACTGGTAAATGTTGATGAACCGTACCTACGCAGGTTACGTTTTAACATGGTAATGCGTTCTTTATTTAACATTGCCCCTCGGAAGGAGCGTCAGGCGACCTTATTTTATTAAAAACCGCGATATCGTATGGTCAGAGACGTCGAGTCGAGACGACGCGTCGACCACCCGAGCTGCCTCTCCGCGGCCGTGGGCCGCCGGCGCCGGCCGCGGCAACCGCGCTAGTGTTCTCTATCTATCTATAGCCCGGAACAAAGCCGATGTGTCCTAAGTCGCCAAGAGGTTCTACTCGTACTTGTAAGTAAACATTTGTTTCATTTATGCGACCGCGGCTATTCTTTTTGTGTATATTGCAACAGATCACAAATCGTTAAACCATAATTAGATTTAGTTATGGTAATATGTACAGAGTGGCATTTACATTTACTGTCTACGTATTGGGTTTCAAAAGGATTTAATTTTGTTAACGGTTAACTGAGAACTTGGCTACATTGTAAAATTACGAACATAATAAGTACTAAGAAACTAATGTGAGATAATTGTTTACATGTCATTTCTAGGGTTCCGTACCTCAATAGGAATAAAACGAAACCCTTATAGGCTCACTTTGTTGTCCGCCCGTCCGTCCTTCCTTCCGTTCCGTCCGTCTGTCTGTCTGTCAAGGACCTTTATCTTTGGAACGCGTGGGCGGTATTGAGTTGAAATTAAAACCATATCAGTTCCCACTCAGGTCTACAGTCCCTTGAAGCTGTGACAAAATCAAACTTCTTAGTTAACGTATAACACATAACATAAACTCACGCCTGTATCCCAGAGGGGTAGACAGAGACCAGGGACTGCCACTTGCTACGATCCTGACAATTCACTTTCGCTTCCTCAACATTCATTAGTCGTTGCAATGCGTGGCATGCTCGAACGCCTGTTTCAGGTGCTTTTTATCTTGCCCTTTGATAATAGATCCCCTATTTGGTCGAAGTATGACCATCTGGGTCGTCCCTTACCGGCCCTTCCACCGATATTCGCTCGATATATTTGTTTCGTCAATCTTTCTGCCTTCATCCTCTCCATATGTCCAAACCAACGCAATATTCCTTTCTCAATTCTAGTCAATACATCCTCTTTCAGTCCACAACGTTCTCTAATCACACTATTGCGTATCCTGTCATTCTAAGTAACGTATAAAAAGATATACAAAATTAGAAAAAAAACCATTATTCCAAGTAACACAGTAACTGTGACTTATTAAGCGTTACAAGTAAACCTAGGTGTTCGTTTCAAAATTTAAATAATTTTGAGAAAAAACGGACAAAAAAACTTAGTCTTTTCAAATAATATGTTCCTTAATAAACAGAATTTACACATTTTAGTTTTATAAAAACCTAGTACGTAATGTAATGCATTGAACTGGCTTTAATTCAGATATCTTTGTCATCTAAATAATCTTTAATTTTATATTAGCCCTTTTGGCATAAAGAGGCACATTTTTGAACCGCGTTTCTGGCAAGTTTGTTATATCCTCAGGGATCTTCTGAGGGGATCTTATTGTAGAAAAAACGTATACAATGCCCCATAAAGGATGTATTTACCTTTGCCAGCCTAAATCTTGGAAACGAAAGTTTATGTTTATTTCTAGTATTTACATTGTGTTGGCTACCTACAGATTTAAAATTACTGATATTTTCCTAACGCACGTAACATTTTTATACATATGAGTAGCAACTGTGAAGATGTTATTTTCTTTAAGTAAGTCTCTTAAGGAATCCCTACAGAAGAGAGCGATCAGATTCGTTTATAAGCTAGTTATAAATGAAACTGATCGCTCTCTTCTGTAAGACGAAGATGGTCTCAATGTCTGCCCCCCCCCCCCCCCCCCTCCCCCCTGCCGACCCCTACAGCCGATACGGTCGTTTATGCCGCAAAAAACGTATATTTCGACACTCAAGGGAATTTAAATTCAAAGGGTACTTCCCGTCGCCCTAGAACTATGAAATTTGGCAAGTAAGCCACCGAGAAATAGGTTTAGGCGATTTAGGACCGTATATCAAACAGTACTAAAATGACTGGCTCAGTAGGTATGCTGGTGAGTCAGGCGGGTCACGGGTGTGTCGGCTGCACGAGTCGCTTGCTATTTGCAGCGCGACGCGACCCGCGACCCCGACTCCTGCGCACTTCCGCGCACCGACGCACCACGTCTACACAACTGTTATTTTATTTTTATTTTTATTTTATTTTATAAAGGAGGAAATACAGAATTAACAAAAAATACTTAAATAGAGAAAATGAGTTAACTTAATACATTTTGTTAACTCCTAAACATTCCTCACCGATAGATAAAAGCTTAATGATCTTAAATGACAAACTTAAAACAAATGGCGTGCAAGAAAATATACAACAATACACACAAAAATTATGATGTGGTTAAGTAGGTACTTATAGGTAGGCACTTTGTTACATCAAGGACTATGCAAGTATCACAAATTTCTCAAAATAGAAATAAACATTTGTTTACAACGGTACTTGGAAAAGTAAAATAAGTCGACTTCTGTAAACGAAATATTGTAGGTATCACACATTCGGTACAATGGAGCTCTCTTACCGGCATTGGTTCTTGTAATGCCTAGCGAAAAAACGCGCATGCTTCTTTGAGGACGGACAGGTACTCGGAAACATATCTTTGATAGTAGATCGGAGCAGTTCAGCTGTGATGTGCAAATGCCCTGGAGAACATTCAAGTCAGCCAATGTGCGACGATTTTTCAGTGATAACATGTTATATTTTATCAGTAGATCCGAGTAAGACAATTTCGGACATCTCATTCTAAAGTTTAGAGCACGGAGAAATTTCTTTTGAATCATTTCCAACCGCTTGTTATACACGTCATAGAGAGGATTCCACACCACAGATGCGTATTCGAGATGTGAGCGTACCAGAGGCTGATGGAGTGTTATGTAGGTTTCAGGTTTCTTAAATTCTTTACATATGCGCAATATAAAACCTAACATACGATATGCTTTATTTACTATACTTTATTTATTATACTGTACAAAAAACTAAACTACTTCTTGGGATATCATTTGGCAGTTCAAATATTGAGCGTTCCCCACAGTCAACAAAATAAATCACGCCAGAAGTTGCGCCAAAAGGAACAAACCCGTCCACAGTCTGCCGCCATCGCTCTGTTTATTAATTAACACGTAATTATGGATTCGCTCCAAGTGAACAACTCAAGTAATTAATTATTTTGTCTAAATTGAACAGTCTATTGTATTGTTTATGATAAAATTTAACATATTTTCGCGAGAAATTATTTAATTTCAAATCCGCTTTTATTGAAATTGTGTTATTTAGCCGTAGACGAGAGCCTCCGAGCAGGGCTAGCACGAATTTGCATCGCGCTGATGCAACAAACACGGAAACGTGAGAGTTATTATCGGGTTATATACAAATGAACTAAAATAGAGGTTCCTACCTTTAAGTTATGTATGATCTTTAAAATAAATAGTTTTTACTACAATTTAACTTTATAGTAACTATACTATGAACAAGTCGTCTTTAGAATTGCTACTAAAGCTTGCATAGCTTGCACACCACTCGCACACGATAGCTGCCGATACACGATACAGTTTTAAAGTGACTGATATTTTTCGTGACCTACATAATATGGTCATAGATATCAACATCATCATCATCATCAGTCATTTGATGCTCACTGCAGGAAATAGGCCTCCCTCATGGTATACATAGATATACTGACAACCAACTGTCAGGATGTTAGTTTCTGTAAATAAATCTCTTAACGAATTTCTAATCCAGCCTGTTTGTCTGGGTGCAACTGGGTGCTGTAAGTAGTGTGTTATTATTTATCATTAGTAGTAATAAATTAGTGTAAATTCTCTTGTTTATATGCCTATGCAGTAGTAAGTTTATAGAAAATAAAGTAATAAATATATGAGCTACTTTAATGCTGAATATAATTTAGTTTACTTTATTAATTCATAGTGACATAAAATTATATGGCAGTTAAATGGTGTTTTGATTATAAAGGGCCGCAGAAGACCCGGCCGTGGGAGAACTCACTGTCCAGAAAACCTAGATGAATATTTGCAAATACGCACCATCGATATGTTAGGTTGTGAGTTTGTGACACCACAAGAAGAAGAACAAGATTCTTTTGTATTATAGAGGGTTTATTTTATTGCAGTCGTACCAATTTACAGCTTACAGTGCGGAGTATTTTTAAAGAGCCCATGTTATGATCTCCCGTATTCACACTTTGTTTTGTTTGCAACATATTGTAGCGCTATTAGAGCAAGTGCCCGTGCTGCCGGTGCAGCACGCCGGCGGCGGCGGCGGCGGCAGCGGCGGCAGCGGCGGCGGCTGCGGCCGAGCGGAAGCGGCTATTGCCAGACGACGGCGGACCGAGAGCAATCAGCAGTGCTTTCCAGCACAACAGGTACAAACGTACAATACGGCGACCCCTTCCTTACTTACTAATCAAGTGTCACCTCTTCCACATTTGAATTCTTGATGAAGTGTGTTGGCTAGGCCTAAATAAACATAAGGAAACTCTGAACCCGTTCGCCAGCTCATCGGACGGATTAAGTGAGTGTCAAAGTTTTGATGAATTATGCGAAACTGATGCTGTAGTGAGTAACGCGCGGTACCGAGTATGCATACCTGCGGCGGCGCGGGAGCCGCGATAAGCGATTCGCTGCGGTGAGCGGAGCGGGCGCTGCTTGCGAGGCGAGGCGGTGAGGGGCGGGGCGGGGCGGTGCGGGGCGCGCGGCAGCGACACACACGGCGCGGCGGACGGTCGGCGCGTTACTGCCGGTCGCCGCCACACGCCACACGCCGCGCGCCGCACGCCGCACGCCGCACGCCGCCGCCACGCAACAGGTCGCGCCGAGTTATAAACTAAGTTGGCATTGACCGCGATCCCGTACTCATACATCAGATGTGCTTCATCTAACAAACAATAGCTAAGATATCAGTAAAGCAATATGGTGCTAGGAGTCTCATAAACAATTTCACGTTACCACATACATTTACGTCTACAAAAAGTAGCAAGGGTTTCTCGCGGTGTCTTCGATGGAACTAAATGCAATGCCATAAAAATGATTTTGCTGTAAACAAACGTACTGAGCATAATACCTACCCACCTTTCTATTATAAAATAGCTCAGCCCTACTTTAATCAATTGAGTAAAGAAGCTCAGTGTTATTCAGCGTAAGAAGCTTTGCGGCAGGACTGAGTTCTTATCAAATAACTGTCGAGGATTATGAAATTTAAGAGCCCTACTCTCCCCTCGGCCTTTCTCCCTGCCGCCTCCCTCTCGGCGCAAGCAGGCACAGATTAAATAATGAGTAACTCGCAGTAGCCGGCTGACTAGCGAGAGTTCCAGCGAGTTCAGTACATGCGCACCAAATGCTGTCGGAATTCTGACGTTTGCGAGAGCAATTTGTGTGGAATTTGACAGTATACGATATCGGAATCGTTCTGGATTTGGTGCGCGTAGTATAGGGGCACGGCGCGCGCGGCGCCGGCCGCCGGCCGCCGACGAGTGGCGAGCATCATCATTAGCGCCGCTAACGAGCCGCACTCATTAAGTAACAACGCAGCAGGCTGCATTCAGAAGCACTTCATTTGAATGAAATATACTTAATAGAAGTTCAGCCACACACACACACCGTCATCACCAGTCACCCGGCGTACCTGCCTATGGTGAGATATCATTATCTATTCAGCGGCGGCGTGTATATTAGGGCTTTTAGCCTTTTACCGAAATCCCCGTAGGTACTCAAGTATTTAAGGAGGGAATGATCGTATTCATATAGAGGGGTACCTTCTCATCATATTGTTTTCCTAACGGTGGCGTGGGCGGCGGGGCAGCGGTCGCGACGCCACCATCGTGCTGCAAGCGACCCCGCCCTCCTCGGTCGGCTCAATACCCTACCGGCTACGAATAAAAAAACCTAGTATTAAAATACTATTATTAGTATTAATAGTATTAGAAAGATTAGTATCTTTTGTTTTTATTCTGAAGATTCTAAAATGTGATGAAAACTGATAGTTATTTATTATTTATTATCAACATGTTTTAGAGTCTATGGTATTATATCAATATATACGCGTTATGTAAACAAATAAGTTGAGAGAAGAGAACATAACAATTATTTTAAAAATATGTATAATCCTTCACTAATTTAAATACAGAACACAATAAATTAAACAACAACAATCTTCTCGCTTTTTTATGAACAAAAATTAAATAACACTTGAGAAGGTTTTTATCGGAAAACAAAATCACGCGTTCAAAAGCCTAGCTCTAGAGTGATTTTGGAAATAACACCCTAAAACGGAAAGAGTACTGATGGTGCTGTCCGACGAACGGCATCTTATGTCTGTTCCTATGTACCCAGCAGCTGAATTTACCCTCTCAGACTCAACTCTGATCGGTACCAGCGTAAGTAAGATATTATCAGCAATCTAGCTTATCTATAGACGTAGAAACACGCAAAACCGGACGTTTAAATGGCTGCCTTTAGAACCTCTTATAATTTCTCTTGAAGAATCGTGTTGGCCTTTTCAGCAGGATCACGCTGCCTGATCTTGTCCAATTAATGTTTCGGGATTGATCATCGGGATTACGTTCCGTAATGCTAGCGCGTCTAGTGGGAACTCGCCGACACTAGATAACTGGTATGACGACTCCGACGCTCTTTCAGGCTTGGGACATAAATATATTTTGTGAAAAGAATTACGATATTTATTCTGGCTACTAAATTCTATCCTGCTGTGGATGTCACAATTTCCTAAGGCGTTCTTGAAATTCACTTCTATATTTTCCTCGTCCTTAAATAAGATAACGTCTACTTAGGACAAACAGTCCAACTAGGCCGGTCCAACTTCGTGAAAGAGGTCAATCGTCGAATCCAACTCGGCTGGGCAGCATTCGGGAAACTTAGAAAAGTCTTTTCGTCTAATATACCTCAATCGCTCAAGACAAAATTATACAACCAGTGTGTGTTACCAGTGATGACTTATAGCACTGAAACGTGGTCTCTCACTATGGGCCTCATAAGAGAGCTCAAGGTCACGCAACGAGCTATGGAAAGGGCTATGCTCGGATTTTCTCTGCGAGATCAAATCAGAAATGATGAGATCCGTAGACGAACGAAAGTTGTCGACATAGCCCAGCGGATTAGTAAGTTAAAGTCGCAGTGGGCGGGGCACATAGCACGCAGAACCGATGGCCGATGGGGCTGAAAAGTTCTCGAATGGAGACCACATATCGGCAAGCGCAGTGTAGGACGACAAGCCACAAGATGGACAGATGACCTCATCCAAGTGGCAGGAAGATGCTGGATGCAGGCCGCTTCTAACCGGTCTTTTTGGAAATCCATGGAGGAGGCCTATGTCCAGCAGTAGATTTCTTGTGGCTGAATAATGATGATGATGATGATGATGAAATAAAATAACAATATCTAAGACAAAAATATTTCCACGTTTTTGTGCAAACGCCGATACAACGAGCATTTCTTCCCATTTCCCCCCAAGGATCCGAAATTTTCAAAACATCGGGATCTTACAGAAGCGGCCATTGTATGCTACCAGTTATTATGCTAATAAAAAGTTTTATCAGTTAAACTTCATGGATAAAGTAGTTTCTTTTGTAGTCGTAATGAGTAGCTTTCGAGTCGGACATCAATTTTTTCACACCCTGTAGTGTTGTTTCCTTCTGATGCACCACACTTGGCCACGCGTATTTGCGTATCTGGCAAATATTAACCATCCATTTCCGGCGTCCTGACAAATGTTAGGTGCATTTTTTTTTCAAACCTGCAATGTATTCTAAATCGTCGGCGAATACGCGAATACGATTAGCCAAGTGGAGTGCCAGCATGAAAAGGTGCCTAACGTAATACCTCTAACGTAATTAAGTAGTTATTTCGTTTATACTTATATGTCTGTCGTAGACACGCCGCGGCGCTTGGCTGTAGTGTGTGCGGGTAGAGTGTAGGTGTGTGGTCGTAAAGCGCGCTCGTAAAGCTGCCGCGCAATCTCGTCGCGCCATATGAGCCACATTATCCGACGCGACTCCGATACAGTTTCATTTTTATTTGTAAACACGAAGCAAAACTGTCACGTGCACAAACGCCTACATCTGCTGAATCGGCATTGACATGTCATTGTGCAGCAGCAAGCGAACCGAGAAATTAGCCACCCCAGTGATGTCACGCAATCTTTTACAAAACCCCAAAAACCCCAAACGAGGACCGAAATTAGATTTAACATTTATAATCTACTTAGCTGCCCCGAACGGGACGAGGATATAATTTATGGACGATAAATATGGTCGGGAATTATTCAGGACCCTGAATATTAATTGGAAAGTGAACCGGCAGCGGGTGTGAGGCGTGACGTCACGCATGCAGCAGCACGGCGCGGCACACGAGCAGCACACGCCGACAGCTTCCGCCGCCGCATCAGTCGTTGGCAGGCACGTCCGGCAGGTGTCCTAACGGTATATTGTACAATATCATGCCCTAACAATACAGTTGATAGACTTTCTTAAACTATTGCTGGGCTGGGAGTCGCGCCGGAGACTCCAATGGCCGAGTCCGGATCGATGCCGGACAGGGATGTTTCTTGATGCCGGCCGATCGCCGATCGCCGCATAGCATCGTCGTTCTTTGAATAAAGAGCGCCCAGAGCGTAGGCAACTAATGATAATACATACTCGTACTATTCAAGTAAACATTTTGGTCAAAAAAAAATTTCATTTCATTTTTCAATAGTTATCTAGAAGAATTGTTATTCGGTAGAGCGACTTTAAATCAGTGGACTAGTCCTACCGTCAGTATCCACGTGGTATCCACGTTTCCGTTCCGTTGGTCATAGCTGGCAAGACACACCGGTTGAAGACGTCCGGTGTGTTTTACAAAAACACGATTCCTTGAAACATACCTGAGAGGCAGTATAAATAGTGTGTAAACATAACCACAGACTATTTAAACTGCCTCTGAGAGGAGTTTTAGACGAATCGTGTTTTTATAAATAACACCGTTTATCTTTAGGCTCTGAGGAATCGTAAAGGAAAAAAAACACCTGGCGTGGTTTCCGAACGCAGCCTAACCCAACATTATCATTGATTACAATATTTAGTGGCCTCTCCCAAGTTTAGCAACAGAAAGAAAGAACAAAGAGGAACCAAAATTAGCAAGCTAATTAAATATCAATACAGGTATTTAACTTGCTAATGCTTTGGTTTGACGTGACCAGCTCTACAGTTGGTTACATTGTAGAAAACCAACTCCGTAAACAGCGCCGTTAGTTTGTGTCGTAATGGAGAAACATTTTTCGAGAGAAGGGAGAGTCACCACGAAATTAAATATGAAACGCAGCGGATGGATGACGACAGCAAAACTTCATGCCTGGGAGGCCCACAAAGTCCAATAACGAACTGCTATGTCCAGTTCCCCGCCTCACCTAGTCCTTGTCAGCACTATAGCATACTGTGACTATAGTGCCAATAAAAGTGTTTTTCATCGTCACATCGCATCGCGCGGCAGTCATTAGCAGTCATAAGCAGTCACAAGCAGTCAACAGCACTCGCAAGCAATCATTAGAGTCCTACAGTAGTCTCTACCAGTAATTAATCCTAGTATCAAGATATTGTAACCATGGCGCGGAACGCAAGTGTAAGCCAACGTTCCGCTAAACAGCACATTATAGTAGCTATTTTTTTAAGATCTCGAAGTTTTTCAAATGCCTTTTCTAAAAGACAATTCAAAACTTTGAATTATGACGGTATACGAACTATTGAATGGTTCCTTGAGAAAAAAAAATTGTATGACATAGATGAACGACAAATATATTCGGAACGGATTTTAGTTCCCTGACTCCCGCGGAACATGGTAAATTAAAATTATGCTCTCTCTGAAAGAAAGCCTGCGCCTGTTGCTTGTGCGTGTGGCGATTTAGAACCTCTCTGACATCGTTTTACGACGTACTTCTTTGGCGTGGGAAGCTTACTGAGCTTCAGTGTATGGGTCGCGGTTTGCACTCGACGCGCAATCGAGTTAGCTTGGGCGCGTGGGACGCGGGGCGCGGGGCGCGAGGCGCGGGGCGCACGGGACGCGTGGCGCGGGGCGCACGGGACGCGGGGCGCGGCTTGGGCCTGCCGATGGAGCGCACTCTACGAGTACCACATTACGCGCCTAATACACAAATAACGCCCTCACTTACCACAAATGGAACCACCTATTGTAACCACTTACGGTGACTGCTTATTTGGCCTCAAGATGCCGATATTATGGGGGCTGAAGGTTGATACAAACAACTCGGTCCATATGTACGTACTTGCGTACTTATGGACCGAATCAAATCAAATCAAATCTTTTATTTGTCATAAACATAGGTTTTGATTACAGGTCTTGAGTGTGAATTGTATCTCTATGTTTTACCCACAGGGCATACAAATATTTTAGGTCTAATAAATTCGAAACGTCTACGTCTGCTGTAGGTCAGCAGACATTTCGAATGTATCTAATGTAAACATGAAGCCACCATCACAATTTTGTGCGACAATAGTTTTTATTAAAGTGCACTGAGCTTATTGTTTTAGGGTTCCGTAGTCAACAAGGAACCCTTATAGTTTCGTCATGTCCGTCCGTCTGTCTGTCTGTCCGCGGCTTAGCACAGAGACGATAATTACTAGAGAGCTGAAATTTGGCATAGATATACATATTCATTACGCCTACAAAAGAGTACAATAAAACCTCGAAAAATAATTTTTTAGGGTACCTCCCCTACACCTAAATTACAACTTTTGTCAGAGTCGGGCGTCCCCCCTCTCCTCGCTAAACGGTTGATTGCAGAAACGTGAAAAAATTCAGGACAGTAGCACACGTAGTAAAAATTTCAATCTAAGCTAAGTAGTTTTAGGCTTTACTAGTTAACGAGTAATAGGCGACCAACTTATAAAAGGAAAACTTCGTACAAAATCCACTGAAAATAACTTCGATGAAGTTGTGGCTTCTGTAAAGCAGATAATCCCTCTTTCTACGGAACCTTACATTGCGCGTGAACCGACACGCACTTGGCTTTCAAAGGATATTTTCCTGAGAATACAAAAGATCTTCCAAAAACAATTAAATGCTAGAATGAAATCGCTGCAGTTTGCGGGCTGGCTCTGCAGTGTGAATTAGCTCAAAATCGTATTAATTTAGTTTCACATCCTTTGACGATTTTACCGACTTTCATATGTCTCGTAATAGCTACATTCAATAGATTGCAGTTATTGTAAGCAAATCACACTTGCACACAAACACTATTTATCACTGAAATGCTTATGGCATTAGGTCCGCTAAGTGCAATAAAAGTATTAAATGATAGTAACTCCAGAAGCTCTCGGTATTCGCCACGCGGTGCCGAGTTCCGTGAGGCAACTCCAGATACGTTCTCAGGAGAAAAGAGATGTTGTATTTAACTTATAACCTCAAAGAAACAAAACAGAAGGTGGGTTAATTTAAAATGTTTACCAAGCAAACAACAATTCGCCGACACTTCTCCCCACCCAGTAGGGAGCGCCCGAACAGAGGCCTCGTTCCATCAGGCGGCCGCTTGGAGGATATAACAAGTGATTCCATACTCCGCTCTGGCCGTCCCGCCCGCCCCCGCCCGCCCCCGCCGGCCCCGCTGCCGGCCGCTGCCCGCGCGGCGTGTCTGACACGGACTTTTAATCACGTCGCAAGTGTCGCGCTCCGACACCCGCTCGACACCCGCCCGACGCCCGCGCCTGACACCCGGACACATTCCATGCAACTAGCCGAGGCGCTGACCTACTTGTAGTGCTCGGTAGAGAAACAAGTGTACTCACGTGAAAAAGGAAATCACATTTTTTAGGAAATGTTCACATTTTAATACATACAGAAAAGGAAATCAACTTACCTACGTACTCGTAAACCTTTCCTGTCTACTTTTATTGTCGTGTCACCAAGGTGAATCCCTTGATTTGCGCATCATCATTAAAAAACTAGGAACTTTAGTAGATCATGGGTATGTAAGTATCTACATCCTAGCTACAGCATCCTATATCAACTGCCTACCTATCACGGTTCATGAGATACACCCTGGTGACAGACAGACAGACGGAATAAGAGGTCTTTAGCTCTTTTGTAAAAAATACTAACGGTAATACGTTTTGAAAACGCATTCGTTGTGATTTTAAATTTTTATTTTAGATGTTAATGTTAAACTGTAATTTGATTTACCATAAGTATTTTAGCCACAGAAATTATTAAGCATTTATGTTTTGTTAAAGTTAATAGTTCGGGCGTAATACTAATATTTTGTAGTAAGACGTCATAAAGTTTGTAGCATATTGCTTATTTTGTAGAATAACTTGTGACCAATATGACTTACCAGTTATACTTATCCAGCCGCTGCCATAAATCTGCCTCAGGTCATCAGTCCAGCGAGCCAGTCCTACGCTACGTCTGCCCGTTCCGGTTCGACGGCTCACGGCTCATAATAACCGGCCAAATGCGTGTTGGGCCACGCGCAGTGTAGGGTTCCGTAAAAAAGGGGGTTTTTATCTGCTTTACAGAACTAACAACTTCATCAAAGTAATTTTCAATGGAATTTGTACAATGTTTTCCTTTGTAAGTTGGTCGCTTATTACTCGTTAACTAGTAAAGCCTACTTAGCCGTGATATTTTTCTTACGTGTGCCCTAAACTTTTTCACGTTTCTACAATCAACCATTTAGCCATTTAACCATTTAGCCGGGAAACGGGATGCCCTACTGCAACAAAATTTTGCGCTTTAAACGAATCGAAAAATGGTGTTCGTAACTTACAATGTTTTTAACGATCAATCCAACGATACCTCACATAATAGGCGAGAAAAAAAATTGCATCCCTAATTTAGGTGTAGGGGAGGTACGCTAGAAAAATATTTTGTAACATCTTATCCCACCGTTTTATCGGCGTGACTAATATGTATGTCTATGCCAAATTTCAACTTTATAATACTTATAGTCTATGCTAAGCCGCGTACAGACACGCAGACAGACGGACGGACATGACGAAACTTTAAGGGTTCCTTTCTGACTACAGAACCCAAAAAAATCTGTATAATAATGACAATAAATAACTTCCACACAATACAATCACTATCACAATCAGTCTTGTTCCTAAACTAGGATAGCCTGTGCTATGGTAACCAGGCAAGGAAATCACAGACATGGAAGTACACCCAGACTGAGGGCATTATGTACCAATATACGGCAGCCACCAGTGAGAATCGAACCCACGGGTATGATAATCCTCCTATCATACTAATATTATAAATGTGAAAGTTTGTGAAGATGTTTGGATGTTTGTTACTCAATCACGCAATAACCGCTAAACGGATGTACATGAAACTTCGCGTATAGATAGACAAAGACCTGAATTGAGACATAGCATACTTGATAATATTTAATTTAAGTGTAAAATAGAAGGCATTGTGCGAGCGAACGTTGTATTTAAAAATAGATGGCGTTGTGCAAGAATCGTATAAACGGATTCTGTGGCGGTACGAAGTTCGCCGGGACAGCTAGTATGAAATAAAACATGGAGTAGACGAGAAAAAAAATCACCCCACTTTTCATGTTAGAGGAGGCACACTAAAAAAATTTTTTTTCTAAAATTGTATTCTTTAACTTTGACGTCGTGATAAATATGTATACACATACCAAATATCAGCTTTCTAGTACCAGTACCACCGGTCTTTGCGCTAGGCCGCGGACGGACAGACAGACGGAGAGACAGACATGGCGAAACTATAAGGGTTCCTGGTCGGACTACTTTTTTAAGAAACATTTATTTTTGAAACAAATATAGAACTAAATATTCTGTGAATATTTCAAGCGTCTACCTGTTTCCGTTATTGGAGCGATGAGCGATTTGATGGGAGCTCCCCTTAAATATTTATTTTATTTTGTTTTTAGTATTTTTGGTTATAGCGGCAACAGAAATACATCATCTGCAAAAAATTCAACTGCCTAGCTATCACGGTTTATGAGATACAACCTGGTGACAGACAGACAGACAGACAGACAGACCGATTAACAGTGAAAACTTAGTAATGGGGTTCCGTTTGGCACCCTTCGGGTACGGAACCCTTAAAAGTGTAAACTTACCTGCAATAAGTCTTACACAACAATAAGGCCGCCAATGACAAGTCAATCGATTCAAAGTCGCTCAGCGTATTATGGGACGGGCTACGCTCGGAGTCGCTTTGGTGGATGAATGAGACAATTCGCCAAAAAACTAAGGTGACTGACGTAGCCTCTATGATTAGCAAGCTGAAGTGGAAGTAGGCTGGTCACATATGCCGAAGAACCGATAGTCGATGGGGTGTAAAGATTTTTGAGTTGAGGTGTTCACATACCTGAGCGCTTGAAATTATCAATCCGCGGTGGGCACGCGTGGTGATTAAGCCCATACTCTCTGGTCTGTGCTCTACAGTGGGACGTATATAGATAGATAGATAGATAGATAAAACATTTATTCACATTTGCACACACACATGACCAGGAACAGAACAAAAAGGAGCACCGTGTACATACAGCAAACAAAGATAAAAATAAAACTAATACAGTAAAACAATCCACAGAAAGAAAAGCCAATATACACATGAAACAAGTAATGTACACGACAACAACAACAGAGAATTGTGGGTGTGGCAAATGTGAGAAGGTGCTGGAGTGGGCGGCCACCTCAGCGCTGTTATTATGTCAGTACCCGATGGTAAGACAGCGTGCAGGGCCCGGAGAAATATAGGTGGCATCGCTTCACAAATGTAGGTATAGAAAAAGTACCTAATATTAAATTAGTGGTAATTATAATGAAGTAATTATAATTGTATAAAATGTCATAATTCGAGATAACGAAGTAATGAATAAATAATTTTAATAAATTGCATTAGAGTAACTAATGTTTCATTATGTCATAAAATAAATAAATTAAATTAATAGTAAATAAGAGAAATTATAATAATGATAACAATTAAATTTTATTGTGAAATAGGCAAAAATGTCAGAGAAATTATCAGAATTTAAAAATTTAAAGTAAAGGTCGGCAAATGGTCACTGGGAAGGCTGCATTATGTGTATATATATATGAACGGGTTACTATAATCACAGAAATAGTAGATTGTTTACCAAGGGAGCAAACAACTATTTTTAAGGCGAGTGTTTCTTTGAATCTCTCGCTGCGCTCAGGATTCTACTTTAGAATCCCTTTCTAAAAATACTCTGGATCGTATTTATAATATCGTAACGACGTTGTTCGGAAATATTGTCATACCGTACACACTCGAGATAAATGTATTGGAACAAGACGCGCGTGGAGGCCAGTGGCGTAGCGCGGCTACGGCGTAGCGCGACTACGGCGTAGCGCCACGGTGCGGTAAGCAGTACTTTCACCTTCCACAGCGTACAGGGCCTTGTTTCTTTAAGCTACTATTAATTATAAACATGTGAGTGGTTGACCAAAAAGGGACCTGGAGGGATTGGAGACCGTTATTTTTTTTATTTGAATTTTTGATTCTGTGGTATTTTAGCTTTGCTTTGGTCTAACCAAAATATTTTTAGGTGCCGTAGTTATTTTTTTATGATTTTTTTTTTGTGAGCCGAGGCAGTTTTGGAAAAAATACACCTTACACACAGCGTACACTAGGTTTTGTGATCGAAACCTGTTGGTACACGTAACTTCAAACGCGATTTTCTCGAAGTCAATTATTTTCCCTTGAGGTCCCTTTTTGGTCAACCACTCACATATATAAAATTATTGTCAGTATTTTTTTCTTACCTAGCCTAGATTGGGCGGCTGGGCGAAAATATCAGACAATCTAGTTTATTAATAGACTCCTGGCATGCGTGTTAACATAAGGTTACCAACAAGGTGAGATTGTTATTGGAGATGTAAACGGAGATGTATACGTTATGTTACGTCATGTTATACAATCAGTCATTTGAAATAATAATAAATATATACGTATACAATTTCGGTGGCAGCCTAGTGGGTAGAACATTGGACTCGGAAGCGAGAGACCCAGGTTCGATTTCCAGTGCGGGCATGTACTGTAACACGCTACTTATTTAAAACGCGGATTACGGGCAATGTTATAATATTTTATTATACTCTTTTTTATCGATTCCCTAGCCTAGCCGGGTATCCACTGACATCTAAAACAAAACGTAACGATTCCCTTCAAAATATTCAAAATAAGACGAGAAGGCTCTGCCAGCCAGCTACTATAAAGAGGAATCGTTACAGTACCTATGACTTTGTTTTCTAAGTAATGTACATTTGTGAAGGTATAATAGCAATACCACTCGCTAACTGTGAAAGAAAACATCGTGAGGAAACCTGTGTGTCTGAGTTATTCACATACCGCAGCGCTTGAAATTGTCAAACCGCGGTGGGCGCGCGTGGTGCTTAAGCCCATCCTATCTCTCTGAGAGAAGGCCTGCGCCCTACAGTGGGACGTATATGGGCTGCTTATGATGATTGGACACAATTTGCGTTTCAAAGCGATAGCATTTTTATTGCCTCCACACTATCGAACCCGGGTAAATAGCAGGTTTAATGTAGCTCAGCGAATCCTAAATGTGTAAACATCCAGGAGATTTCGATAAATAAGCAGGAGAAACACTTAACTGCGCGAACTATTGCTGATCAAGAAGAAGTACAAGCAAACGGCGAGATAGAATGCTTGTTTGTTTTGAATTGATCATAGATGGGCGAAAACGAAAAACGATGTGAAGAAACGAATAGTGTTCGAGATGCCTTGGCTCGATTTATGCTCATACCAATGATCACTTTGTTTCTAATCAAGTAAGCGTTTGTAGTTGCTAAGCCACCTGTTATCAGAGAAGGAAAACAAAATGTATACCTTCCATCGGCATTTTTCACCAATCGCTAATATCTTTCCCGAAATGAGCTTGTACTTTCTTAGCTTGTACTCCAAGGGTCTTAATAGGCTACTTGTTAATAAAAACACAATGGAAATTATCGCGAGGAAACCAGAGTGTCTGGGCTATTTTTTACGAGTTTCAACGGTATGTGTTGTTGGAATCGCCACGACGCGTCGCCGCAGGTCGCCGCGGGTCGCCGCGGGTCACCAGTAGCCGCTGGCTCGCTCTGGACAATAAAACTGATTTTATAGCGCACACTTTATTGACGCGGCTAAATATAAAAATGAGATTAGTTCGTAGGATCGTATCGCCTCTGCTTTGTTGACACTTTTATCTCTCATTGGCGACAGAGTCGTAGAGGTGATCGTTTGGTTTCATACCTATATTTTATTACCTACGTGTATATCCATAACAAATAAGAAATGTAGGAACGTCTGTCCATCGGTTTAGGTTTAAATTATGAAACGATCGCAGCTATATAAATTGATAGAGAAAGGACCCGCCCCGATCGGAGAAAAAGTTGGATGTATCGGAGCGGGTGACCCTCGTCACGGCGGCGGCGGCGGCGGCGATCGATGCTCGTAGTCCGCTGCTGCGAGTTCATTAATACGATCCCGAGGGACCGGGCCGCTGCGCGCTGCAGGCGAGCGCTCTCCGCCAGCCTTGTGAACGCTAGACAGGCCGCGCCCGCGCGTCACTCGTTCCAAACTTCATCGCCGTAGCACTTTCTCAACTCAGCAACTCTTTGAACTAGTTTGCATGATGATAATAAAATACTTACATTAAGAACTACTTACATTTCGTGTTAAATAATGTGTTTACATAAACCATGTTTACATTTTAAATCAATGACTCCAATTTGCTCGCACGCATCGCCATGATAAAGCATAATAAAGTTTCGGTGAGGTGCGTTTCGGCTTCGGTCGGGTGGCGCGAGCAGACCGCCCGCAGGCTCGATACCTAAACGAAAACCCTTTGCCCATTTGTAACATGATTGTAATAATATGAGAAATAACAAACTCCCTTATCCGCTTAACTTTGTGTGAGCACACCGCTGGGCACGCCGCGACCTATGTAAGATCATTACAATAGCAGACCTCGAAATTTAAAAATGTAATATAATAACTAATCAGATTGTGAAAATCTTAACATTCATCATCATCATCAGCCACTCGACGCCCACTGCAGGACACAGACCTCCCTCATGGTTTTCCTAACCATGAAGGGCTTTGCCATAATCGCCACGCTTGGCAGGCGGGTTGGCGATCGCAGTATGCGGTTCGAATCTCAGGAAGACGCTGCTGCCCGTCTCCTGGTAACGTATTTCCTTAGCCGCCTTCTACGACATCCACGGGAGGAAATGGAGTGACACTATTCTTAATCCGGTGCCACACGGCGCCGTGTGAACATTCAATATCGTGTTACTTTCACTTATTAGTTATTTGTTTTGACCAAAACAAATTCACCGTTCAGCGTTCAGTTCAGTCGTTCAGCGCATGACCATGCATTATTCACTTCGACTATGTACTTTAAAGTACTAGGAGGCTCACCACATGAACAGTTACCTAGATCAGACGAAGTATGATCAGAAACGGAAGAAATCGGAATGAGATTGTAAGTGTTTTGTTAGACCACGAAAGCTTAAAACAAAGCTAGGTAAATCGCTCTAATGAAATTGTTCTTTTTTATCCGAGTGGAGAGAGCCGTGAGCGCAGTAATTAATTTATTTAATGGTCGCCGTATTCCGCTGCGAGACTGAGCTCCCGGAGTCGGTACATAATTAAAAATTCGAATTGACTTGAAAAGCGAGAGAGCGATCACGGTGTTTGTCGAAACTAGCGCAGTCAAATCTCTTTTAATTACATATTATATTCTATAACTTGTCTTCTGTGTAAGTTTGCTGAATTCGCGAAAAATACGTTGTTCAGTACATCAGTGAAAAACAGTTTAATTTCACAAATTTAAAATTGTACAACCCTATTAGCTCATTTTTAGGGTTCCATACCCAAAGGGTAAGGGACCCTGTTACTAAGACTTCACTGTCCGTCTGTCTGTCTGTCTGTCACCAGGCTGTATCTCATGAAGCGTGATAGCTAGACAGTTGAAATTTTTACAGATGATGTATTTCTGTTGCCGCTATAACAAAAAATACTAAAAACGGAATAAAATAAATATTTAAGTTGAGCTCCCATACAATTAACGTAATTTTTTGCCATTTTTTGCTCGATATTAATAACGGCAACAGGTAGTCGCTTGAAATATTCAAATGTTTTATAGATAATGGTACGGAACCCTTCGTGCGCGAGTCTAACTCGAAGTTTTTTAAAATAAATAAATACAAAATACCATGAATAAACAAACTTAACATAGAAAGAAAACTTCCGGGCTGAAGCGGGATTCGAAGCCGCGCCTCTAGCTTACCGTGCCAGCGCAAATACTCGTGGAATTTCTCTGGCTATGCTTATCACAACGCTTCAACTGGCGTTAGGTACTGCCTATCGGTGTAATTTTTGTTACATCTCAACACACTAAACTCTTGATTCACATACTAACAAGCTTTCAAATAAAAATGCGAATTCAAATTTAAATGATTGTCGTTACCACACGGCAAACTCCAGAATTGTGTCACCTCATCGAGCTGTACTTACTCAGGCTAATGAGTACGCCGCGCCTCCCGAGTGTCGCACCGATGACAATGGAAATACACAATTTCCCACATTTGCATTAAATTGGTAGGTGTTTGTGTATGGCTTTCGAATCCGCATAAGCGGCAAACAAGTGACGGTCTACTCTTACCCCCCCCCCCCCCCCCCCCCGCACTCTCACATGTTTTTATTTTATTTTTCTATATTAAGAAAAACAACAGCTTTGGTTTGAACCTTGGTCAATTACAGTTTCCAAAAAGGATTTAAAACAAGGATTGCTGAGACGAAAAAAAGTTTAATTTTATTAGTAAAACAACGATAGGTGAGTCTGAGAATGCAAACAATGTTGTTTTAAATTCTTATATGTGTGGTAAAAAATATGTAAAAGATGATAGGTTTTTAAGATATATTTAATAAATAAAATTAATACATAATATACTACATACAAACATAGAAATTGTTAAATAAGAGAAAGTTAGTAAATAAATAACGTGTACTTGGCAGCATTTCAATTATATGGCTGAGTATTTAAATAAATAGATGATGTTAATGTTCTTCTTGTTCTTACCAATGGTATCTAGATCATATGCAAAAAATGATGATGATGATGATGATGTCCTCCACAACGATTCCGTCGACGGCGACACTCCGACAAGGACCCATCTTAGACCCGAGCGTGCGCTCGAGCGTGTGATGCAAAACCGAATTCACAGCTGCCGCAATACAGTTGACCGCTAGAATTATATGTGTTATTGTAAGAGGGCTTAGGACGAGTTTTCCGGAGCTGGCGTTTGGCGTGCTTAGCCCTACGATTTCTTCGAAATCTACCTACGTAATCTTAGGATCGAAAAACCAAAGCACTAGTACTACAAGCAGTGCTCATTTTAAAGTTATCTATGTATATCTATGTATAGATACACAGATTCTTCCACATACATTCTTCGACTTGTCCGCATGCATGTATTTATCGGAATAATATAAATTTGAAGAAATGTGACTAGCCCTACGGCTATTAATTCAATAATAATGTAATTTAAATTTCATGTTAGTTCCGACATTTAATTATTAATTCAATATTTTTTAAATTTCGTTCTTGATTTGTATATGATTTTATTTGATTTATATCGAAGTAACTCAATAGATTTTAATGTAATTACTATTAACTTGTATTGGACTTTTTCTGGATTTAATATGATATTTGTAGGTATCATATCAGAGTATGGCCTATACCTTCCTCAGGGAAGAGACCCGTGCCCCTCGGTGGGGACATTATGGGTTGATGATGATATTAATATGATACGCACGTATTGTATATATCCTACTAATATTATAAATGTAAAAGTTGTGATGATGTTTCGATGTTTGGAGGTTTGGATGTTTGTTACTCAATCACGCTATAACAGCTGAACGGATTTCAACGAGACTAGCATACTCTAATACACTTCGGACATATAATAGCGTTGGTAGCGTAGTGGGTAGAACATTGGACTCGAAAGCCACAGACCCAGGTTTGATTCCCAGTGCGGGCATGTACCTATTGGCTTTGATTTCCAAGTTATGTAGGTACATTTGTGAGGTTATAGTAGCAATACCACTCGCTAACTGTGAAGGAAAACATCGTGAGGAAACCTGAATGTCTAAGCTATTCACATACCTCGGCGTTTGAAATCGTGAATCCGCGGTGGGCACGCGTGGTGATTAACCTTATACGCTTTCTCTGAGAGAAGGCCTATGCCCCACATTAGGACGTATATAGGCTGCTTAGGTATGTATGTTATGTATAAGCATAGTAAACTACTATTATACTCTTAATTAATTTTAATGGTACAAGTACACACGTACACATTACAAAACCGAGACTGCGGTAGGATTCATTTGTTAACGATCTCATCATAAGCATTTTTAACCGACTTCAAAAAAGGAGGAGGTTACCAATTCGACGCGTATTTTTTTTTTGCTATGTTCCTCTAACTTTTTAGTGTTGCGATGTTGGTTTTTAATTTTTATTTAAAAAAATTTTACAGTCTAGTGTTACGCCCAAATCTTTTACCTACTGTTAGAACTTTGTCAATATTTATGTTATTAAAGTTGTAGTTAACTGTTATTGGATATTTTTTAGGGTTCCGTACCTCAAAAGGAAAAAACGGAACCCTTATAGGATCACTTTGTTGTCCGTCTGTCCGTCCGTCCGTCCGTCTGTCAAGACCCTTTTTCTCAGGAACGCGTGGAGGTATGAAGCTGAAATTTATATCAATTACTCAGGTCTACTGTCCCTTGAAGCTGTGAAAAAATCAAACTTCTAAGCCAACGCAATCAAAAGATACAGCCGTTTATGCCGCAAATTTTCGACACTTGCAAGGGAATCAAAACCTACAGGGTGCTTCCCGTGAACTCAGAATCTTGAAATTTGGTACGAAGCAACATCTTATAGCATAGATAAAGGAAAAATTACGAAAACCATAAATTTTTTGTTATATCACATAATATATTTTTTTTTAATAATTTTAAACTTACTACCCATTTCCTCATAAACGCGTAGAGGTATTAAATTGAAATTCATACCAAATACTCAGGTCTATAATACCTTTAAGCTGTAACAAAATCTAACTTCTATGTCAACGCAATCAAAAGAAACAGCAATTTAAGCTGCATATTTTGAAACTCGCAAGTACTCGCAAGGGAATCAAAACCTAAAGGGTACTTCCAGTCGACCTAGAATCTTGAAATTTGGCATGAAGCAACGTTTTATAGCACACATAAAGGAAAAATTCCGAAAACCTTAAATTTTTAGTTACATTACAAAATATATATTTTTTAATAAATATAAACTTATTACTTTTTTCCTCATGAACGCGTAGAGCTATCAAGTTGAAATTCATATCAAATACTTAGATCTAATTGCCTTTAACCCGTGAAAAAATGTTGTTGACATTGCAGGTTTGTACGGAACCCTCGGTGCGCGAGTCCGACTCGCACTTGGCCGGTTTTTCGAGTGAAACTTATATATTAACATTTAGCTATACCCAATGTGATTTTGTTTGCAGCATAGTATTCCGTTAATGCATCTAGAGTATTTTGCAAAGCTACAGTCTGCAGCAGTATTTATACGCTTAAATATTTTTTATCGTCTGCATTCAACACATATGATGGGTATCTTTAATAGCGCTATGTGCATTGTAGAACAAAGGCCCAATAGAGACGGTACCCCGGGGGTTAATAATAAAATCAAAACATCACGCGGAACATCGAAATTGATATTATGGACGGCCCTGCTCCAACGGCCGCTTTGTCAAAACTGCCTAGTCACCGTAAAGAGACACATTCCCGAAAATCTTCAAGGGCCACCTCATCGATGAAGACCGCCTCCACCACGATCATATCGACTACAGTCTTGTCCAGCTTCATGCCGAGGCCCACACTTATGGAGCCAGTATTAAGGTCGAAAAGCATCTTACTTAGTACCGGACTAGCTGATAAATTGTTTCAATTTCCCTTCAGTGCAGCGGCCAAGTACATGTAAATGGCTGCGCCGCGGCGGTAAATCTACGGGGGCTGTTAGCGGCACTGTCGCTCGTCGCAGCGGCGTTTATTGCTTTCGTGGAGGAAAATTGGAAACCTCTGATCCTGAAATGCAATTCAATATTCTATGGCCTCCATTCGGCCACTGCTGGCCATAAGCCTTCTCTTAAAACAATAAAGATAAATATTTCCATTTGATCCACAACGTATCTTAATTCGTGTTGGATACCTATACAATGTATCCAACACGAATTAAGATAGTTAATTTCCGGGCCTGCCATGCCATAAGCCTTCTCGGTATCGATATGTGGTAAACCATGGACACTTCAGCTTACTTTTAGGGGGCTCCGAGAGGTTAACTAGCAGATGGTTTTTGTAACAATTCGAAAGTGAAAGGCGATAACGATCAGTGTAGATATGTCGCCGCCAACTGATTAAATCAGCCATCTAATACACGCTTAGGACGTTTATTAGGCGGCGCGCGGCATTCAATTACATGGCTAGCCTTTTAATTGTAATCAAGCACTGTCTAAAACGTTTGACTACTGATCAAAATCTAGCCTCTTTATTAAAAGGCTGAATGAAGAGCCGCCATCAAGTTTGAACTGCCATTTTTCAAGATGGCGTCAACGCAACAGCTGATTTGCTTCACCTAAGTCAGCTTTGGTAGGGTGACCAAGAAATTGGTTGAAACTGAACTGAAAGTAGATATTAAGAAGGTAGTCTCTTCGTGTTGATTTATTTTAAATAACCTATTTAAAAAAGAAATTGCTTGGCCACAAAAATTATCCCTGATAAATGAAAAATTTATTAAATCAAAATTATGTATAATTTACTGCAGTTTAGATTATTCAGATTACCTTCTAACCTGTTATTTGTTATATTATATTGGTTAAGCAACGGTTTTTTTATAAAAAAATATTTGCCATAGGTGATATGTCCCCTAACAGCACTTGCATTTAACGGGACTAATCTAATTATTATATATAGTCATGGCAGAAACGATGGAAGACCTCGGCATAATGCTCGAAGACCTGCCGAGTTTCCCAACGTGTGGGCCTTAAAATGAACATGGACAAAACGAAGGTCATGTCAAACGC
This sequence comes from Yponomeuta cagnagella, assembly GCA_947310995.1. Classification (NCBI taxonomy): domain Eukaryota; kingdom Metazoa; phylum Arthropoda; class Insecta; order Lepidoptera; family Yponomeutidae; genus Yponomeuta; species Yponomeuta cagnagella. The sequence goes on along the minus strand of OX371279.1, from coordinate 19,439,291 downwards.
CCGTATTGTGCCCACCCCAATAACATTGGGGAACTCGACTCTCGAAGTTGTAGACGAATACGTCTACTTAGGACAAACAGTCCAACTAGGCCGGTCCAACTTCGTGAAAGAGGTCAATCGTCGAATCCAACTCGGCTGGGCAGCATTCGGGAAACTTAGAAAAGTATTTTCGTCTAATATACCTCAATCGCTCAGGACAAAATTATACAACCAGTGTGTGTTACCAGTGATGACTTATGGCACTGAAACGTGGCCTCTTACTATGGGCCTCATAAGAAGGCTCAAGGTCACGCAACGAGCTATGGAAAGGACTATGCTCGGAATTTCTCTACGAGATCGAATCAGAAATGATGAGATCCGTAGGCAAACGAAAGTCGTCGACATAGCCCAGCGGATTAGTAAGTTGAAGTGGCAGTGGGCGGGGCACATAGCACGCAGAACTGATGGCCGATGGGGCCGAAAAGTTATCGAATGGAGACCACATATAGGCAAGCGCAGCGTAGGACGACCAGCCACAAGATGGAGAGATGACCTCATCCAAGTGGCAGAAAGGCGCTGGATGCAGGTAATTACTGTAATTAAAAAAACATTCTCTGTATAAAAATATATAATAACCAGGCTTATAACCCTCGCGGAATAGGTGTTACCCTCGCGAAAGTAACACCTATTCCGCGAGAACTTATTATAAGTGGGTTATAATGTATCTGTCGCCGCCAACTGGTAAAATTAGCCGTCGAATTAACTGCCTAGGACGTTCATTAGGCGGCGGCATCCAATTAAAGGACTAGAGGTCATTTAGCCTTATGATTGAATGAAACGTTCTACTAGCCAATTAGTTAGTAGGTACTAGACGGCGTCTGCTTTGCTTGGGTGACCAAGATACAGTACTCGCTACTTCAATTTATCCGTGACCATGACAACTGCAACATCGCCGAAAGGTCGGAAGTTAAGGTAATTCTTCAGTTTAGCCAGTAAATAATTAGATTCATCATCATCAGTATTCAGCCACAAAAAGGCCACTGCTGGGCATAGGCCTCTTCCATGGATTTCCAAAAAGACTGGTTGGAAGCGGCTTGCATCCAGCGTCTTCCTGCCACTGGGAAACATCTATTTATGATAAAGTATTTCCCAGAAACTTTTATCGCCGCTTATGCGTAGTCTACTAATGCATCTAAAGCTAAATTCCTACTAGCATGCTTACTACTACTAGCACTAGAGAGCGTTTCCAACACGCAGAAATTCAAAATAAGTAATGTCTTATATCGACAAAATGAAGGTTCTTTCAAATTCTCAAATACCTGTAGCTAATAAAACAACTTGAAGTCACCTTACATTAAGTATGTGTTTGATCACGTAACCAATCGAAGTCGAAGAATCATAATGGATCGCTTTATGTTGATAAATTGAACGTAACAGCTTTACTTCTCTCACTGTGTCTATACTATATTAACTAGCTGACCTGGCAAACGTTGTTTTGCCATATTTAATTAGCGTACCTACGACCTATTCTCAGACCTACCAAATATACACAAAAAAATCATAACATTGGGTGAAGCCGTTTCGTCGGAGTTCGATAACAACGAACTTAGGGTTAGGAGGGACCTCGCACTGGTATCATATATGCACAAAGTGCTAGTGGGTAGGATGTGCAATCCGGTTGCGTTGGGGGCGATGAGTCTGTGTGTGCCGGACGAGTACGTGGGGCGCCGCCGTCGGCCGCCGCTGCTGCTAGTGCCGCGCGCGCGCACTAACCTGCTCGGCTGGTCAAACGGACCTCTTCAATGTTGCTCTGAGCGACTTCAAGAGAGCAGCGTTGTTTGTGCTGTGCTATAGGGAACACTTATGTTGATTGGTAGTATGTGAATTATAGGGATAATAAGTTAATTAAATTAAATAGTTAGTAAGTTGTTAGACATAGGATATTTTGGAAATTGTATGTTTCATACCAATCGAATTAGGCTAAGCCTGTAAAGATAGGTATAAGTGGAAATAAAATAAAAAAAATAAAACAAACACTGTGATACGACATTTTTATATATTAAATAATAACGAATTCCACACAACGCAATCACTTATCTTGGTTCCAAACTAGCATACCCTGTGCTATGGTAACCCAGCAAGGATATCTAACATCAAGACTGAGGCCATTGATACAAATCAAGTACGGTGGCCTCCAAAGGGCATCGAACCCACGACCTCTGTTTTGATGATCAAGCGTGTGAACCGCTAGACCAACGAGGCAGTCAAAAATAAAGCAAATTACACCATTACACCATTTACAACTTAAGAACTGCCTGATTTGTCTCCAACCTGAATTGCAGAACAACTATTTAAAAAATACAGGAGGTGATGAGGTGGTACAAAATTCACCAGACCAGCTATTTTTGAATAAAAATTCTTCAGTTGAGTTTAATGGTTACATGTGTGATCAAAGAACATGGGAAATCATGTAAGGTTCTGAGAAAGCACTCAGGTATAGGTGTCTCGAGGGTTATATTCCATGCAGGGAAGGAGGCTGGCCCTGAAAAGCGATACCTGAAAGCCACACCGAAACCCCATGGGTCTTCACCAATGGATCTGGTAGACTTTATGTGGATCATTTTGTTTTATTGTGCGTTAATTATCAGGCCTAAATCGTGTGCTCATTAACAGAGCTGGCCATAATTGTACTGCTGCTCCAATAGGTACAACTATGACCAGCTTCTGTAGACTGAAAATAAATACAAATAATTTATTGGATAAAAAATGCGGTTTACAATGACAAACTTATCCTAAAGCACAAATTGTCTTCCAATTGGCAACTGTCACCTGCACTGGCCTTTCGACCGAACCGCAGAGTGACAGTCATGCGAAAAAAAATGGCCTTATGCATTTGGGATAGATACTTGTTACTTACAAATTGCCATAATAATAAGGTGATAAAGTTAACAAAATAGTAAAAGTTTAAAAATGACCACGAAATTAGAATTGTTAGGTTTTTTAAAAGACAAAATGGTAATATTTTGTATGATTAGATTGTAGGTAAGTTTATGTATTTGTAGTGTATGTTTGAGTTTCGTGAGGGTGATTGGTGTGTCCTTCCTACCTAGGCTGCTAGGTAGCACATATGCACTTAAAAGGAGAGAAAGAAATCACAGAGAATACGATGAATAGGTTTGGTTATAGGTTTTGTCACTAAATCACAGAGAATACGATGAATAGGTTTGGTTATAGGTTTTGTCACTAAATCACAGAGAATACGATGAATAGGTTTGGTTATAGGTTTTGTCACTAAATCACAGAGAATACGATGAATAGGTTTGGTTATAGGTTTTGTCACTAAATCACAGAGAATACGATGAATAGGTTTGGTTATAGGTTTTGTCACTAAATCACAGAGAATACGATGAATAGGTTTGGTTATAGGTTTTGTCACTAAATCACAGAGAATACGATGAATAGGTTTGGTTATAGGTTTTGTCACTAAGCCACTTTTTTATTGTGTATTTGTGTCTACTACATCTTTGAGCTGTAAACATTTCTTGCGTCAGCTTTGTCAACAACTGTGGTGCAAGAAAAGAACGGAACCTTTATGCAAATGTTGTTTTTATTACGGGTACTTTTTCTATAGGTGTCCAGAGCGAGTTTTTGATAGTTCAGTTTGAGGTGATCATTGACGTACCTACATTATATACTATGTTGGACCGATTATGGACGCTTATGCAGCGCTTTCAAATATAGGGTGGATACGTGAGCGAGCCACAATGACCGACTTTTGGTTACGAATAAAACCAAATATAGCTTATCGCCTGTTGCCGAGTATACCTGTACTTGTGCAGGGTTTGCAAATGTTTCGTGGCCACTCATCACACTGACCTATCAACAGGATGTGTCCGACGATAAACGGATCGGTTCATAACAAAAGAAGCTTTATTATTTTTAATTTTGGCGAGCGAACCGCGATTAAAACCACTGGACCAAATAGGGCAAATCAATAATTAAAGCATCAAACTGCCTCGTTGGTCTAGCGGTATCACGTTTAATTACCTTGCCGGAGGTCGTGGGTTCGATTCTCACTCGGGGGGCGCTGTAAAGGAGAATGACCATTAGCGCATACACAAATGTACTTTAGCATAATAGACGTATTACCGAACAGAAGGTGGCTTTATTTAACTAAAATATTACAACTAAGTAGAGTACCTATTTGCTAAGTAGACATTGAATAGGTAGGTAACCATTATATAACAGAGTTGTCACTGTTGACAGCCAGCACAGGCCACCATGGGTACATCCAAGGAGGTCGTCGTCAATAGGCATATCACCTCATTCTTCCCGGTTGAGTTTTCACTCCCTTCTCCATCTACCACAAACTCGCTTATTTGATTGTTTCCGTTTATTTGTTTGTTTAATTGAGCTTCGGTCTGGAGTAACGGAGGAGGCGGCGAGCCACGTAGATCCTCTGAACGTTGCGGCTCTAGTTGCGGAGCTGTAACACTGTCTTCCATCTCTTCAGAGCTCCGTACAATATGCGAGATCCATGTAATACCGGTCGGTTAATTTATTTAGTCCCGACTTAAGGGTCCTTTTGTCTTACGTTATTACGTAAATCGCTAACCTTCCAAGATTTTATAGTGACCATATCAGTATTAAGAATTTTTTATGTTTTAAATAAATATATTGACTTTGCCATTTTGCCAAAATGTTATGTGTTAGCGATAAGCTGTTAGTTTTCCCAATAAGCAGCCTATACACGTCCCACTGTAGGGCACAGGCCTTCTCTCAGGGAGAGAGTATGGGCTTAATCACCACGCGTGCCCACCGCGGATTGGCGATTTCAAGCGCTCAGGTATGTGTATAGCTCAGACACTCAGGTTTCCTCACGATGTTTCCCTTCACGGTTAGCGAGTGGTATTGCTACTATAACTTCACAAATGTACATAACTCAGAAAACAAAGACATAGGTAATGTCCGCACTAGGAATGGAACCTGGGTCTCTCGCTTCCGAGTCCAATGTTCTACCCACTAGGCTGGCTACCACCGCTAAAATAAAATAAATAAAATTTAAAAGTTACCTTTGCACATCCGTGTGGCGCCGGATTAAGAATAGCGTCACTCCATTTCCTTCCGTGGATGTCGTAGAAGGCGACTAAGGAAGTTAATTACCAGGAAACGGGCAGCAGCGTCTTCCTGAGATTCCAACCGCATACTGCGATCGCCAACCCGCCTGCCAAGCGTGGCGATTATGGCAAAACCCCTCATGGTTATGATAACCACGAAGGAGGCCTATGTTCTGCAGTGGGCGTCAAATGGCTGATGATGACCTTTGAACATAATTATATTTAGGAAAGGTTTATGGAAAGGGCTATGCTCAGAATTTCTCTACGACATCGAATCAGAAATTATGAGATCCGTATTCGAACGAAAGTCGTCGACATAACCCAGCGGATTCATCATCATCATCATCATCAGCCTATGCTTGTCCACTGCTGGACATAGGCCTCTCCTATTGCACGCCACTGAGCACGGTCCTCGGCTATTCTCATCCAGCTCTTGCCAGCCGCCCTGCGAAGATCATCGCTCCACCGAGTCTGAGGACGTCCTACACTACGTTTACCGATCCGCGGTCTCCACTCAAGAACTCGTCTACCCCATCGGTTATCAGTTCTTCGGATGATATGGCCGGCCCACTGCCACTTCAGCATGCTAATTCGGTGGGCTATGTCGGTGACTTTGGTTCTCTGTCGGATCACCTCGTTTCGAATTCGATCTTTAAGAGAAACCCCGAGCATAGCCCTTTCCATAGCACGCTGAGCGACTTTAAATTTGTGGACCAGCCCCACCGTGAGTGTCCACGTTTCGGCACCATATGTCACCCCAGCGGATTAGTAAGTTGAAATGGCAATGGGCGGGGCACATAGTGTTGAGGAATGGGCGCAGAGAAAAACGTGTGAACAGTGGAAAAATTGTTTTAATTTTTACAGTACCGACTAGCGGCCGACATTTTACGAATGACCGATTGAATGATTGAAAGTAAAAAGAATGAATCTGAACGAATGAATGGAAGAGTAGACTGGGATTTTTGATTATTCCAATACATAGCACGCAGAACTGATGGCCGATGGGGCCGAAAAGTTCTCGAATGGAGACCACATATCGGCAAGCGCAGCGTGGGACGACCAGCCACAAGATGAACAGATGACCTCATCCAAGTGGCAGGAAGATGCTGGATGCAGGCCGCTTCCAACCGGTGTTTTTGGAAATCCATATAGGAGGCCTATGTAGAGCGGTGGACTTCTTGTGGCTGAATGATGATGACGATATCTAGGTATTCAATGTAGGTACCTATCTACCATATTGATGACGCGAGCGTCACTGACAATCAGCATCACGTCACGAAAAACATAGTGCCATATTTCTGATAAGTAAAGAAACAAAAAACCCGACTGCTAAAAAGCTTAAAGCCTGTAATGTCTATTAAATTTATAAGTCACCAGGCGATAAACTTACGTAAAAGAAATAGAATGAGATGTCCGGCCCGAAAAAGTTATCCAACAGACTACAATGTTCTGCCCGAAGGCAAATACTTAACTGTTAGAAAGAGAATGTAATCTCGCTAATTTTCAAATATTCAAATGATTGCTAAATTCGCGTAGGCGGCTACTACGTGGCTATGTCATAGTATTGTGCTACGATTCGCGCTTCCGTAGAGGCCGCGCGTAGCACGCTGCTACGTCATTGTACTACGACAGACGCAAAGACATCAACGCGCGCACGTAGCGTGCTATTAAGAAGTACACGCTTGAGGGCAATTTTATTGTGTGTAGTAATTAAAAGGCTACTTACTTACGTTTATTTTTATGTAAATGTCAACACTGTCTTGAAAGAGTTGCATATTATTTATCAAGATGATCTGTTCCCTGATCATTTCAATAATATATTAGTGCTAATTAAACGCACTGTCCCTAAAAAATGTTGGGTGCTCTTAAATATGGAAAAATCTCCAAGACCCCCTATCAATTAATTTTAATACCTAGGTACTTTGTTCTCTGTTAGGTTTCCGTAGCAGCGTGTTCGTTCAATCGTAATAACGGGATAAACCGGCCAGGTGCGAGTCAGACTCGCGCCCGATGGGTTCCGCACCATTATCTATACATTTTAATATTTCAAGCGTCTACCTGTAGCCGTTACTACAAACGGCAAAAAAAATCACGTTTGTTGTAGGGGGGGGGGCCCTAAAATATTTATTTTATGGTTCTTAGTATGCGCGCGCGCCACACACACGCACACGCACACGCACACGCACACACACACACACACACACACACACACACACACACGCACACGCACACGCACAAGCACGTGCACATGCACACATACACAATGATCTGAGTGGCTAATATCATTATACCTTTTTGTTTTTCTGTTTATTTTAATTTAGTTTTTCCTTGCATGTGATAGATATAGATATGTTTTATCTACTGACAGTCGTCCACCCAATGTTTCTCGATGTACGCACTTTTAAAGGTTTCAATTTAATTTCACCTTCTTTTAAGATACAGGTTTTTCGCCTAGTTTAGGAGATAGAATGCAACGACAAGACTATTGTGCAATAGATTTCCTAGTTTACCCTAGCACAGGGTATCCTAGTTTGGGACCAGGTGTTTGTATTGTGTGGAAGGTTTTTATTTTTTCTAAGTAACTAAATACGTAATACTGTATTCCAGCCTCAAAATAATGTGATGCATAATCTGTTTAGCGAATAAACGGTGAAGTCAAATAGTGAATAAAATCAAACAATTCGTCCGGTTGCCAACCTACGTTTTATTGTAACTTACAACACAATTAACAACGACGAGCATCTCTGCTGATGACTGCGCAACTCATGCTCTTTGGCAGAAGACTAGATCTTTACGACCTAAATGTATAACAAATAACTTTTCTGAAATGTCACTGTTGCTTCCGACAGGCTAACATATATTATCTGTAATTTAATTAGTTACTGATTACGGCGATAGAAATGTTTAGCTGACTTAGCATCAACTTTGTATAAGGTCAATACAAAGTCCAACGTCAAATGTAATTCGTGGTGTCATTTTGGTTCCACTCATATCATGTCGCAGAGAGAATGTAAGCACTACGTTTATCATGTCGATACAAAAGTGATGCCACTGCACGGATATTCTCATTCGCCCGATCGAACAGACAGACCCATCGATCGGGCAATTTTTTTTTTCTCATTTGTCCGACTGACGCTCGGTTCATACTGTAGAGCATGAACCGAGAGTATGACAGAGAAATTCGAAATAACCGTGCAGTTGCAGCTGATAAATAGTTCCGCCGTCTATTGAATTGGTACCTGTACTAAAACAAACATTTATTTACATTGTACATTGCCGGATGAAAGGGAAGACATTTTCAAATTCCTTAGGCCCAGTATACAAATGAGGAAAACATCCCGTTTAGATGTAACGTTGTTTCATTTGACCGTTCAATCGGAGCGGCAAATCGATCGAATGAGAAGCGCCCCATCCATATGATAGTACAGCATTGGTTTGTCTTATAGGCCTTCTCTAAAAATATTAAATATTACAATTACATAAGAAAAATGTACACTCACTACAACTAAAGCCACTATGCCAGCGAGGTTTCTGTTCACAAAAACCATAATAGCAGATAATGTGTCAGAATAGGCCAAAACAAATAAATAGAATAGGCTTTCAAATAAGCCAAAAGCTAACAAAGGAATGTTTTTTGTTTTGTTAAATGAATTACTTGTGGAAATAACAATCCGGCAGACGCAGCATACTGCGAGCGTGTTGCTGCTGCGACGCAAGGCGCTAGCGGCTGGACGGAGACAACGTCGATGATACCGATTATAACCGCAGCGTGTCTCTAAAAGGCCTGTAGCGAACGAACAATGATGACCGTTTGGGCGTCCCTGCATTGGAGCCAGTGGAAAAGTGCCCATTGACTAACCTAAGCGACACGAAACGGCTTTGTTTTTTCAACGCAGTGATTGACGTCAGGTCGTTGCATTTACTGTTTTTGATATAATTAAGTTTAGTTCGTTGAATTAACGGCCACCTGTAACATACACCTAGTAAACGTTGACACTACGTTTTATGGAGGTGTACAATACACCTCGCTGGCTTTACAGATGTACCAATTTATTGGTACAATTGTCTAAACTCAATGATAAAAAAATTAAAATACATCAATAACTAATGTAGGTAAATAATCTTTCTATTAATAAGATACCTATTTTAATATAAGACTAATCTGCTGCAGATAAGTTGCTAAATCTGTACCAGGGATTTACTCAATTCCTTGTGTTCCTTTAAATTACAATCATTACACCTACTGTCGATAGATTAAAGTTATTTTATAGATATTTTTCGAATGCTGGTACTGTCAAAAGACAAGAAATAGTAAATGTTCACTTTCATTCAATATTTTGATCTTGCAGTAAACTGGTCTTAATTAATTTTTTTTATTTTGCAGTCTTTATTCCGTCGAATGTTTGTCAGTCACATGGCTTGTTTTAAAAGTTAACTTCTGCATGAATCTGGTAATTTAAAGTTTAGAATCTGTTAATGTAAAGGATAGTAGGTATGCCTCGTTGAATGTCTTGGCCTTGGTTATTCATAATTTTGTATAAAATTACAAGGATAATATACTTCTATCTACACTGAGTTCGGTGCCACGTGTTTGACACAGATATAACAATACATTTAAGGCTTATATATATATTTTTAAATACAATATAAATGCTATGCATTGACTTAAATGCTGCTTACAGAGAATACATTGTTATCTAACACTTGACAAATAATTTTAAATATATTATTAATTTCGAGAGGGCGTTGTTCTTTAAATGGGCGCTTACAGCAACCGAGCGCGGAAGCAAACAGCCCGCGGCATCTGACGGACGCTTACAGCAGCGCGCAGTAGCCGAGCGTCCGAGCGCCCTCCTGCAGCGTCCCACCGGAAGCAAAAAGCCCGCGGCATCCGACGGACGCTTACAGCAGCGCGCAGCAGCCGAGCGTCCGCTCGCGCCGCCCCCGCTTGTCCTCGGGCACCGGGTGGTTGCGGATGATGCGCACCAGCTGCAAACGTATTGCAACCTGAGCTCGTCTTTATGCAATTTCCAAATCTAGACACGCGCCAGCGTGTAAAGTCAAGTTTGAGGTAAAATAGGCAACACACCTGCAGTATTTTATAGCACACAAACCGTTTCGAGCTACATTCGACGCCCCCGTAATTTAAAAAAAACCTAGAAAGTTACAATATTACATGCCTGTTAAAGTCCCACTTATTAATAAAAATTTCTAATTAATGAAACTTATATAGTTATATAATCACTCGTAGCCCCGGCTGCCTGAGTGATCTTAAACGATCACGAAGGTTAAGCAACACAGGGCGCGTTCAGTGCATGGATGGGTCGCCGTCTATGCCTAACGCTAGTGGCATTTTTCCGAGCGGTTCCGTGCTTCGCAAGGCACGTTAAGCTGTTGGTGCCGGCTGCCGTCGATAGATGGCAGTCGTTAAGCCAAGTCAGAGGCCTTAGGGCGGCTTGACAACTTCTGACAGTAGACGAGCCACTAGTCTACAAGCCTCCACCAATCCGGACTTGGCCCCCGTGGTGGAGTATGGCCTATACCTTCCTCAGGGAAGAGACCCGTGCCCCTCGGTGGGGACATAATGGGTTGATGATGATGATGATGATATAGTTATAGGGAAGAGCGGGTGATCGTGCTCTTCCACTATAAAGGGAAATTTCCCGCCAGGCAGATCGTATGCCTGGGGACGGCCGGTCCGACTAATGTTCGTCGGACGTTATATTTATAGTATGTCATGTGAAACATTTTGCTTGTTGGAGTTTACAGTGCGCGCGCAGAGTTGACATGTGCTCGCCACATAGTTTTCGAGATATTGACGTCCAAAAATTGCTATTTTTATGACCGGCTGACTGACTGACTGACTCACTCACTCACTCACTCACTCACTCACTCACTCACTCACTCACTCACTTACTTACTTACTTACTCACTCACTCACGTGAAAAACCCAGAATACTTCCAGCGCACTTAGAACGTTGGTACCAGGTTTCTTCCAAAACGAGTCATGACATAAATTTTATATTTTTTTATAAGACCAAGATAAGGCGAAGTGGGATATTGATTGCCATGAAGAGCGATCATCGATGAGCAAATGATCATCACCATTGTAATCAAAGTATGATCGACTAACAGTGCCCGCGACTACGTTCACGTGGTTAATGTATTACCCTATAGTCTTTGTCCACCCTGAAGGTAAATTCTAAATACAGGTGAAAATTTTTTTTTAAATCGGATACGTACCCCGTACATACAAACATTATAAACTTGTTTCCTGTCTTAGCATCCTCAAGTAGCCAAAAATATATCCTACTTATAAATATGAAAGTTTGTGAAGATGTTTGGATGTTTATGACTCAATCACGCAATAACGGCTGAACGAATTTAAACTTGATGTACTGAATTGAGACATAGCATACTTGATATCCCGGTAATGCGTTACCGTGGGATAATATATATTTTAGGTTTAACATAGATGGCGTTGTGCGAGCGAACGTTATGTTTTAAAAATAGATGGCGTTGTGCAAGAATCGTATAAACGGATTCTGTGGCGGTACGAAGTTCGCCGGGACAGCTAATTACACATAATTACAGATACAAAAACAGGTTACTGGCTCCCAAACTAGGCTCCCCTGTGCTATGGGTAGCCAGGCTACTTCCAGATTAGGTGAGATTTGACATAAGAACTAATGACTAATGTAGATAAGTACCTAAGTGGTATACATTACTAAGTAAGTAAACATTGAGTAAACGGTACAAGCACAGGCACGGGCTAGAGCGGCACTGTACCTCGTGGAAGGCGGCGTCGACGTTGAGCGGCGGCTCCTTGGCGGAGGTCTCGATGTAGGGCGCGTGCAGGGCGCGGGCCAGCGCGCGGCCCTGCTCCTCGGCCACCGCGCGCGCCGCCACCAGGTCCACCTTGTTGGCCACCAGCAGCATCGGGAACGACTCCCTGCGCCACACACACACACACACACACATCACACGTTACCATACTTCACATAACATAACATTATATAATATGATCATTACTTACTATATTTCAAAGACATTGTACCAAGGAAAACATCGAAAACCTAACAAAAAATATATATATTTTTGGAGTTTTACAGGTCTCAAAAATTGCCTATTAAATCAGATAATTTTTGCCTTTAGTTAATTTGTGATAATTACCTACTCATAATTTGTTATTTAGTTTTTATTTTTATTGTCTTGACTTATCCGTTACTTGGGTTATTTGTAATAATTATGTACATATTCTTCAAATATATATCATGTACACCAACCTACCTACTCTCTTCATCTTTCAGTTCTATCCATCCTAAGGATTTCTGAAAGAGATCGCTTTTAGCGATGAAAGTGGAAAAATGGCAAAAATGAAATATGTGAGCCTTTTAATGTATTTTGTTTTCTGGTGTGTAAATAAAGAGATCTAATTTAATTATTTGTATTTCCCTACGCGTCAAATAAATAACTTTATTATTATAAATGTCCCTCTGCACAAGCCTTCTCTCAGAGAGAGAGTATGGGCATAATCACCACACTTGCCCACTGCGGATTGGCAATTACAAGCGTCCCAACAAACACCCCAAAGACTCAGACATCGTGGCGACAACTTCACAAATGTACATAACTTAGAAAACAAAGTCATTGGTACATGCTCGGGTTCGAAATTAAAAATTAAGATAAGTCATTAGTTTTACCTAATTTTCTAATATTGATAAATGCTTCACACAATATTATAAAGCGTTATTACGAGCACCTTGTGACGTCATAACTTGAGCCCAATATGTACGGCGCGTTTTGCAGCGCGTGAATAGAATTACTTTTCGACAGGTAAGTAATATTGTAAGTATTAGTCAAAGAAAAAAAAACTTTGGTCTTTGCATCTACAGCGTACAGTGGCACCTTCACTCACACTAGATGGGTGAAGGGACCACTCAGACGCTGCGATGCCTGGGACATCGTTGTTTTTTTAGATAAACCAGGCTTGCCCAGCACCTGTACCATCCTGACAGCTAAGTCAGCCTAGCCCACAAAAAAGACAAGTCAATACGTGCGGAGCCATCCAAGCCAAGGGTTCAAAGAAGAAAATTAGCACAATCTTTTATTTCTATCTTTTAACATGGCCTCTCTAATGACATTGAAACATTTTTTTATGCAAGTTCTCCAGTACGAATGAAATACCATGGATGCACTGCAGTCGATATCAACTTCCATCTCATATAATGATACTACTCTTAATAGCTGTTGGGTCTCAGAAGATGAAGTACTTAACTTAATTCACAGAATCTGCGTAAATATTACCTGTCCTTAACGCGTAGTATCTGCGTGTGGAAGTGGCGCACATTCTGGTAGCTCTGCGGATCAGTGACGGAATAGACAAGCAGGAAGCCATCACCCTTGCGCATGTATTGCTCACGCATCGCGCTAAACTCCTCCTGCCCTGCCGTATCCAGCACTGACGACACAATAAAAATTTAAGATTTAAGAAAGGAAGTATTTTGTCTTATATCTCAGTAGCATTTAGAGAGATTAGATTAGAGCCGTTCCTTTTCCTTGTATATGTAAATGATTTGCCGTTCATGGTTCAAAACATGTAAGAGATAGAATTATTTGCAGATGACACGTCACTTATTTTTTAAATTAAGAGACAAGAAAATGACTTCGACGATACAAATGATGCTCTATCTCAGGTACTAAACTGGTTCACTTCTAATAACTTATTGTTAAATTCAAAAAAGACAAAATGTATAAAGTTTACTCTACCAAATGTCAAAATAGTTGACAGCAGCGTTGTATTGGGGAATGACAGACTAGAAATTGTAGAAGAAACTGTATTGCTAGGTATCACAATTGATTCAAAGCTTCAATGGGGACCTCATATAAACAAATTGGCCAATAGGCTTAGTTCTGCAGCATATGCAGTCAAAAGAATCCGGGAATTAACTGACGTCGCAACTGCTAGGCTTGTTTATTTTAGTTACTTCCACAGTATTACGTCCTACGGCATACTACTGTGGGGTCGGGCAGCAGACATTGAGACCATCTTTGTCTCACAGAAGAGAGCGATCAGATTCATTTATAAGCTAGGCAGTAGAGATTCGTTAAGAGATTTCTTTAAAGAAACTAACATCCTAACAGTTGCTAGTCAGTATATCTATGAGAATATTATGTACGTCAAGAAAAATATAAGTAATTTTAAAACCGTAGGTAGCCAACATGATGTAAATAAAGTAAACATAAACTTTCTTTCCCAAGATTTAGGCTGGCAAAGGTTAAATGGGGCATTGTATACGTTTTTACAATAACATCCCTGAAGATATAAAAAACTTGCCTGAAGTGCGGTTCAAAAAATGTGTAAAGCGCACTTTATGCCAAAAGGGCTATTATAGCATTAAGGATTATTTAGATGACAAAGATGTGTGGAATTAAAGCCAGTTCAATGCATCCTAGTACTAGCTTTTTAGAAGATATGACATGTAAACTCTGTTAATTAAGGAATATGTTTGAAAAGACCAAGTTTGGAGTATTTTTGTCCGTTTTTTCTCCAAATGATCTAGACTTTGAAACGGACACCTAGTTTGTCTTGTAACGTTCAATAAGTCACAGTTTCTGTGTTACTTTAAATAAAAAAAAATTTGACTTTTGACTTTTGATTATGACCTGCTTAGTGCAATTTAAGTAAACTGAAAAAACAAGTTTAGTGTAAAATGTAATATTTACAATCCGAATATTTAATCAAGTGATGGTATAGAGGCTCACCGTCTAGTATGCACCACTGGCCGTCCACCTCAGTGTGCTGTATGTAGGAGTCCTCAATGGTGGGGTCATAGTCGGTTACAAAGAGCTTTTGGAAGAACTGGATGGTGATGGCGCTCTTGCCCACACCACCATCACCGACCACCACCAGCTTCACCTGCAACCATAACGCTCACATCATGGTACCACCATTCAGCTACTTTTATTGAGGAGTATTAACATTTATTAAATGCATGGGAATAGTTAGTGGTAGGAAGAAAAATAACACTACAGAATAATTTTAAATATCGAAAGTTAAAAAAATCAGCAGAAAACAGTGGTAAGATGCACACCTGGACACTCAGGACTAATAATTATTCAATAAAATATTTAAACTTGATGGTATTAAGGTTTTAGGTATTTGCATTAGAGGAAAGGTGTTTACTACATCTCTAAGTTCATGTAAAATACAAACATACGCTATCACTGTCTTTGAATATTGACATTTCACACGCTGTAGGTACATTGCATTCAATGCTGAAAAATAAAATAAATAAACTGCAAGTATGTACCTACTGAATTAATTACAAAAATTAAAAAATATTTACCTACCCTTCAATTTCTTCTATTCTACCCTTGGCCAGTCAGATCGTGTGAGTTTCCTATATGGTTTAATAAACCACTCATTCATATTTTCAAAGATAAAAATAAATTTTGGAAAAGATGGAAAAGATATAAGAATATTGTAGATTATGAGACTTTTTCAATTTTTCGTGAGAGATTTAAGCGCCTTAGCCATGAATGTTTTAATTTATATATATATTCTGTCGAAGAAGGTTTGAGAAAGGATGTTAGGGTGTTTTGGTCTTTCATAGGTAACATGAAACAAAAATCAGGTATCCCATCCTCCGTCATTTTCAATGATACCGAAAGTAAGGATCCAGAAGAAGCATGCAATTTATTCTCTAGCTTCTTTAGTTCTGTGTATGAACCATCAAACATAGAAAATTTTAATCCTAATCGATTGCCAGCTGACAATGCAAATGCACATTTAGCTAACATTATCTTTAATATTGAAATGGTGGTCAAAGAACTTAAACTGCTGGATGTTACTAAGGGATCGGGACCAGATGGACTACCCCCATTCTTTTTTAAGCATACTTCTGACACAATTTCTCTACCTATTCTGATTTTATATAGTAAATGCTTGGAGGAAGGAGTCATGCCTCGAATATGGAAAAGCGCTAACATTACCCCAATACATAAGAGCGGCAGTGCTAAAAACGTAGAACATTACCGTCCTATCTCACTGCTATCCACCTTGGCGAAGGTCTTGGAGAGACTAGTGCATAATTCTACATATCCTAGTCTTCATGAGTTAATTATTCCCGAACAGCATGGGTTTGTGAAAAAACGGTCTACAGTTACCAATTTATTAATCTTCACCAATTATCTCTTTGGGCGCATGGACCGACGTATTCAAGTAGACGCTGTATACACGGATTTCTGCAAGGCCTTCGACAAGGTGGACCACTTGTTGTTATTGCAAAAAATAGCTTTCAATGGTATACGAGGGAATCTACTCAGATGGTTCCAATCCTATGTCACAAACAGGACCCAAAGGGTAGTAATTAATGGTTTTTCATCGGAAGCCATAACTGTTACTTCCGGAGTGCCTCAAGGCTCAATTTTAGGACCCTTACTATTTATATTATTTATTAACGATATTTCAGAGTGTTTTGAACACAGTAAATTTATTCTTTATGCGGATGACCTCAAAATTTATTATGATATTTTAAGTACCGATGATTGTATTCTATTACAACAAGATCTGGATCGTGTCTCGCTATATTGCCACAAAAACAAATTAAAATTAAGTATACCCAAATGTAAGTCCATTACTTTCACAAAAAAAATCAATGTCGTAAATTATACATATTCTTTGTGCGATGCTCCTCTAGAATCGGTTACAATTATAAGGGATCTTGGAATTCTAATTGATTCTAAATTACATTTTGACACTCATATTAACTCTATCACAACCAAGGCATTCCAAATGTATGGGTTTGTTATGCGCGCCTGTCAACATTTCAAACGTTCAGGTACATATATACATTTGTTCTGTTCATTAATAAGATCACAATTAGAATACGCCTCGCAGATCTGGAATCCATATTATAATAAATATTGCAACCAAATTGAAATTATACAACGTAAATTTCTTCGTGCTGTTAACTACAGATGCTTTCGTACCAAATGCTCCTATGCTAGTGCACTGTCTAAATTCTCACTTCCTTCATTAGAAGCGAGAAGGCTGCTGCTTGATGAATTACTCTTGTATAAATTATGCCATAACTTCTTTGATTGTAATCAATTAACCGCTCAAATATATTATAAGATTCCAAGTCGCTCGATAAGGATTCAAAGTGCACATCCTCATCATCTATTCATTACCAACCAATGTAGAACCAACGCAGGTGAAAGGGCACCTCTTAATAGAATAGTCAAAACATACAACACTTACCTTAATACTCTAGATATATTTGCACTTACCCCTGCGTCGTTTAGGGCACTGGCTCTTAAAATTATTAAGGATGTTTCAGTAAAAAGTTAATGGTGAAGGTTTTGTTATGAAGTCATTAAATTTCTTTTTTTTCTCCCCTTTTCTTTTCAGGGTTTGTTTTTAGACAAACCTTGGACTAAGCGTGCGTTCGTTTGTTTGATTAGTTAGTTTAATAAAAACCATATTGTAATATGTGGATAACGGAGCTGGATGTACAATTAACTATTGTATTTTTTTACGTTTAAGATATTTGTTTAAAATACATTGTACTTCTGTTTGTTGTCCCTAATAAAGAAAATAAAATAAAATAAAAAATTCAAGTTGGCACTCAGATAGCTGAAGGTTCTATTGTAACGGTCCTAAGTCTTAAAAAAAAATTATAATGTCTGGATAACCCTTGGATAAACAACACTTACATATTCAGTTCTAAAATTTCAAATTTTAGGAATTAAATTCTGAATTTACAAGGTATAAAATTATGTGCATTATGGCAATATTTTGGATAACTTCAGTTTGGTTGATGAGTAAAGTTCAGTTTTTCTGTGCTCAATTTCCTTGCCAGCTTAGCAACGTATGAGCATACTGTAGGTTGATTACAAGCAAAGCAACCTGACAGCACAGCTGGGGCACTTACCGTGGGCAGGTTCTCGTTGGGCGGCCCTGGCCGCGTCATGCCGCCGCCGCCGCCGCGCCCCCGCTCGCTACCAATACTATCTGAAACGTAACCGCAGATAATCAGAGGCGGCCCGACCATCACTCGTCCATTCGTGTCGTTCGAGTGAGCGAACGAGAGCCAGGAGCTCAACTCTACATTCCCCGATTGTACCGTGGTATGTAATAAATCTCTTACCTCATTACGAAATATCAGTGTTTAAGCCGAGTAATAACGAAATCACAAAAGGCATCCGCCCTTTTTCTTTTTCACTCCAGTGTATTGAGTTTTTAATTTCGGTAGATTGATACGCGCACTAAAGCATTTTTCCCTAATAGTTTCTTGTTCACCACCACCACAGACTATAATTATATCACACACATCACATAATGACAGCTGTCATTTGCGTGTGTGCGCAACTAGTGATGTACCTGTTAAAAATCTGTGAAAACCGGTTTTTTTTAAACTGCTAATAACCGGTCTTGCAGTTTAAATTTGAACACTAGAAAGACGGGAAAATCTACCTACCTACAAAGACGGCGGGCAGTCAAATCAAATGACTACTTAGGCAGCAAATCACTTTTTAGCTGAGAAGCTAAATCTTTCGATACTAAACAATCATAGAAATCGCGCCCTCGCCCCATCTCTTCTGTGTGGGCCTCGTCCCGTCTCTTCAGTACATTTCGTATGAAAAAGAATTGGAAAGACGAGATGGCTTTTCCGCGCCCTCACCTCACGTCCCTTCCTTGTGGCAGTAGAGCCTGACCGATCGGAAGTCGCTGACAGGCATACTTTTCGGCAGCAACACGAGAAAGTATTCGCGAATACCTACCCTCAATCTCTGAAACATCTAGCGAGGACGTGTAATTTTGTGTAATTTTAATTGGAAGGCGAGACCAATTTGTATCAGAAGGCAGTGTCGTTTCAAGTATTATAATTGCGATGGATGTGGTGAAAGAGCTCACATTAAGTGAGTGTGTTCTAAAAATAAAAGTGAAAACAGCATTGGCAAAAAAGCAACAGAAAATCAGTTCTTTTTGGATTAATCGTACACGGATTATGGAGATTGTAATTTTTATAATTTAGCAATCAGTAGTGATGGTCATGTGCCCTATTATACCTAGTCCAACATAGGATGATCTCTGACAGCTGTCAGTGTCAAAACACGCCTATGAAGTATCGTATTTTTCGACGGTAAAATGTATAGAGACAATTTAAATACTTTATTGGCAAATAGTGACGTGCTACACTTATCGTAAGACAAGTTATCGATCTTGACTCGAAACATATAATAGAATATTGATGATATTTTGTAAATAAAATAGATTGCAAACAACAAGGTAAATGAAATAGAAATACTATTAAAACAACGATAAAAAATAGCAAACTGAATTTTTAACGAGTGGCGCTTCATGGGCGCTCCACACTCGCGCGTGAAACAATAATGAAATCCCATTCATCCATTCATGCATGTTTCGCGGGCTTTGCGCGTGAGTGTGTAGAGTGGGCTTCACCGCGCCATGCCGCCATCTTGTTTGATTGCATTGCATCTGCCATTCTGCCATCTTGTTCAGTACGAGTGCCAACGCCTTGTATACGCCACGTGTTTTCATTCAGTCTCCATTCGGTTATCGTTATTGTTATTAATTTGTTGAGTTTTGCTGTTATTTGTTTGTTAAGTTTGTTCTGTTTTTGGATACAGTATGCCAAAAAGAACAAAGAAAACTGTTTTAAATAGTGAAAGCCGGGAGTTTGTGATTCGCTTGCGCGAATACTTTGAACGCGAGAGTCAAAATGGCGGACCGTTGTTGCCATTAACACAAGCGTGCAACAGAGTTGCTGATGCTCTGGGAATCGGGATTGCTACAGTGATTCGTGTCAGCAGAGAAAAGTATGGTGAGCAATCATCTGCGACAACGACGACAGAGGAAAACGAAGAGCAAAAACTGTCGACGCCAAATAAAAAAAGGAAGAGGACGTGTCCAATATCAAAAATTGACGATTTTGATGCCGCAGCAATCCGGAACCATATTTATGGGTACTACACGCGTGGAGAGTTACCAACACTCAGAAAACTACAAACATCTCTTGAAGACGCTGAATTATTTAAAGGTGGCCACTCGTCGTTAGCCAAAACACTAAAAAGCATCGGGTTCCGCTACAAAAAAAGTGACAAAAGAAAAATACTAATGGAGCGGACAGATGTTGCGCTCAAGAGAATTGATTTTCTCCGAAAAATTAAAGAGATCTCAAACTGGGACAAAGTGGTTTTTCTGGACGAAACGTGGCTAAACGCAAATCACACAGTTTCAAGATCTTGGACGGATGACACAGCTGAGTCAACTACAAAAGTGCCCGAAGGCAAAGGGCAAAGATTAATTATAACACATGCTGGGACGTCGTCTGGCTTTGTGCCGAATTGTTTGCTGGCGTTTAAATCAGTAAAGACCACCGAATATCATGAAGAAATGGATTTCGAAAGATTCAAAAAGTGGTTTTTAACTCTTTTGGAAAACCTGAAAGAACCGCATACCATCGTGATGGACAATGCATCGTACCACTCCGTACAAAGAGATAAAGCACCAACGTCAAGCAACCGGAAATTGGATTTAATTTCGTGGCTGCAAAGCAAAGGTATAGAGGCCAACGAAAAGATGTTGAAAACTGAATTACTACGATTGGTCCGTATACACAAACCCCGTACTCCAACATACATCTTGGATGAAATAGCAAAAGAAAAGGGCCATACTGTAATTCGGCTACCTCCATACCACTGCCAGTACAACCCGATAGAGCTGATCTGGGCTCAAGTCAAAGGTAAACGTGCTTATGTGTTTCTTTCACCATCGCTCGCATTTCTCTCGTTTGCTTAAAAAAAGTCAATTAGATTAATATTTGTAATTTATTGTACTCACATAAAATTATAATCAAATACATTTTGATAGCATAGGAAGATAAGAATGTAAAAATATCTCATAAAACATCAATTAGCTAATAAAACATCGATTAGCTATTAAGACATCTCTTCCAACAAGCCATGGTGTGTTTTATATGTATTTTATTTCTTTGTTACAGGTTACGCAGCCAGACATAATACAACACCGCCTTTTACAGCAAATAAAATGCTGAAGTTACTGAAGGATGCATGTGACAGTGTCACATCGGACAATTGGAAGAAAGACATAGACAGAACAAGAAAAATTATGGAAGATGATTGGGAGCGTGACGTACGATTCGACCAATCTACCCAGGAACTGATTATAAATCTACAAGACTGCTCCAGCGAGTCAGAATCAGACTTTGATGATAGTGATTTGGGCTGTGAACCGATTTAACAAGAATAAAAACATGTTACAACATCCTTTTGTTTGATTTGCTTGAAACATTCAGAAACTTTGGTTAGAATATCGATAATTTATTTCGACATTATCCCCATGCCTAGTAAAGTCACAGTGACAAGCTGTCAGAGATCATCCTATGTTGGACTAGGTATACCTATGCGTCATTAAACGTTGAAAACATATTGTGCTGAGAGCGGTGCTACAAAGACTCAAAGAAAATGGTCTGAGAATTAATTACAGAAAATGCCAATTTTTCCAAGAAAGTGTAACTTACTTGGGGTACAAAATAGATAAATTTGGTTTGCATACAGACGCAAAAAAAAAAATTGAGGCCATTGTAGCAGCGCCACCACCAAGCAATGTAACCCAATTAAAAAGTTTCATGGATTTAGTAAACTTCTAGGTACTCCAAGTTCTGATGTGAATATAAAATGGGAGTGGAATGCAGATTGTAACACGACTTTAAATAAAATAAAAAAGATTTTAAGCAGTCCTCCTGTGCTCGCGCATTACGATCCGAGTCTTGAGTTGATTTTGTCGGTCGACAGCAGCGCGTACGTACGTACGGCTTAGGGGCGGTACTGACACAGCGCTACGCGGACGGCACGGAGCGACCGGTGTGCAGTAGGTACGTCACGCACGCTTAACTCGGCCGAAGCTAATTATTCTCAAATAGATAAAGACGCGCTCGCCATTCGGGGTCACAAAACATCACCAATACCTGTATGATAGGTCCTTTAAGTTACATTTTTGGTAAGAATAAAGGTTCGCCGGTGACGGCTGCGAGCCTGCTACAGCGTTATGCTGTAAAGTTAGCCGCTTATGATTTCAATTCAATTCAATTCAAATATTTTTATTCATTGTAAAAACAGAATGTTTACTTAATGAACGTCAAAGTTGTTAGTTTCACAATTAATGGATTATGTGGAGAAGAAACTAACAAAGAAACTCCACATTTATTCTTTTCAAAACACGTTTTAACTTAATTAACAGAGTTTTCAACTTAAAATATTAGTCATTAATGTGTTGAACACTAGTCACAATCGTCCTTTAAATAATATTAATCTACTGTTTAATGCCAAACATCTTTGTCTTCTAAATAATCCTTGATGTTATAGTAAGCCTTTTTGCACAGAATGTGCTTAACACATTTTTTAAATCGCGTTGGAGGTAACTCTAATATATCTTGAGGAATTTTGTTTCGGCATTGAATTCGTAACTTCATCAAAAAATTGTTTTCCGGGCGCTCCATTTTAAAAGAAATCCATGAAGGGCATCCGGGCATCGTCAAAATGAAACAAATAGCGCGTAATTATGTTTGGTGGGAAAACATAGACCGAGATCTAGAACAGGTTTCGCGCGACTGTGTTCCGTGCCGGGAGCTGCGGCCCGCGCCCCCCGCGCCCCGCTCCACTCGTGGTGTTGGCCCACAGCTTGGGCACGATTGCATGTTGACTTCCTCGGTCCATTCAATAACAATTATTATCTAATCATTATGTAAGCAATATCGTTTGTGATTGCCTAAGGCGATTATTTTCACCTTTCGATTTGCCAAAACGCATTGTAAGCGACAGTGGGCCCCCATTTTCCTCGACCGCCTTTGCGTATAATGCTTAGAGTATAATAGCATAAAACATACTCTGCTGCCACCGTATCACCCTTCAAGCAATGGCGCGGCGGAAAACGCGGTGCGCTCCATTAAAAGAGTTCTCAAAAAGGCAGAATTAGAAAAGACGATATAAACAAGGCATTGAGTCGGTTTTTATTTATGTATAGGAATACCGAGCAGAGTACTCGGCAGTGGCCATGCTAGGGCGGCGGCTGCGCGGCCGCCTACCTGCTGCGGCACGACGCGGCCGAGCGCGTGCGCGCGCGCCAGTTCGCCAAGGAGTAGGGTTGCCAACTTTTTTTCTACCAAGAAAAAGCTATTACCTCTAAAAATATGTTAGATAGCAAAATAATAGTATAAATAGCGACAGTCGTGCAGCGCGATTCACGGACTTAAGACTTGAAAAGCGAGCTTTAGAAAAAAATTAAGGCTGGGTTCCGCTTTACGCAAAATATAGTAGTTTCGCCTACTTTTTTTCGCTTTTTTTTTTTTTTATATAGGTAGTATTTGAGCCCCTAATATAGTAGGATACTATATTATATAGTAGGGTTGGCAACCCTACCTTGGAGCAGCGTCCCTGACGCAGCTGCAAGTTGCTAGCCAAAACGAGCCTATATTGCTGCGGAATTATTCCAAGTCGGGCAATAAGTGGATAGAGGGTGTAATAGAAAAACGGATAGGACCAGTTTCACTGATACTGTGAAAACGAATGACGGTGACTTTCACAAGCGACGTATTGACCAAATGCTTACTAAGAAACGCCATTTACTTAGTCAGATCGCGCAAAACAATGAGGCCGTAGCAAACCCTGTTGAGCATACCCAGGAGAAGGACAAGTCCTTTGATAGTGCGGAAGAGGAAGTGAGCGAGAGCCCGCGGCGCCGGCGTCGGCGTCCGCGGCGCAGCCTCCGCCGTCGCTGCTGTCACCGACTACTATACTTAGTGGAAATCCGCCCACGCAGGGAAGCTGCATTACGTTGCCGTGACAAACTAAAATGTACATGTATGTAACAAAAAAACATATGTAAAAACAAGTAACCATCTTAACATGTTATAGATTTAGAAATACTGCATAGGATATCTAGGTACTAGCTTCGGATGATTATTGTTTGGTTTGATTATAGTTTTTAATGTTTATATGTAGTTATTTGTATGTAGTTCACATTTGGAAGTGTTATGAATATTGCAGGTTAGCGCATAAACCTCAGTCTGCATTCAGTCATTGTTTCATAGGTACGTACCTATCAGTTTTCATGATTTCTTCTTTAAAATTCTTCATATCTTGCTTAAAATCGCAGTAGTCTACTTCTTCCCTTCGTCTTTTCAAACGCGAAAGCATGTAATTTATAGATGTCGTATCATTCTTAATAATATTGTTACGACGGTGAATAGGAAGTAAAACTTTGAACGCGTTTTTCCGTGCCTTGGAGGCGTTTTCAGCAGGCTGAAATACCGTTTCAGGCCGTTTCAGAGGGTGCTCTGTCACATACTAGTTTATCAAAATGTCACCCAAGTTACCATGGTTTTCAGGCGCCTGAAACATGTTTTCAGTCCGTTCCAGGCCACTCTCTATCCGATGACGCCATAACCTGAAAACCGGTTTTCAGACATTTTCAGTACCCCTTATGGGCCCTTGAAGTACATTTCAGTATATGACGAAATTTTCAATAGGAGTGAAAGAGATAGCACTGTTAGAGAGGGATAGCTATAGTCCGAACATTCCGGAAAGATGTGACAGAGACATCACGATCAAGCGAGACGGCAGAACCTTCCACGATTTGATAGAGTTTTCGAGAACATCTCAAACGGTATATAAGCGGGGACGGCGCGCCTCGCTCGACTCCGAGCCCAGAACCTCTCCCTGCGCACCATCGTCGGCGCGCCTCGCTACGTGAGGAATGCGACGATCGCGAGGAACCTCAAATGGGAGGAGCTCGACGCCTTCGTGGCGCGGCTGGCGACCGACATGTTCACGCGTGCGGACCGGTCGCAGCTGCAGCACCTGCGCGGGCTGGCGCCGCTAGCGGTCGCGCTGCCCGACGGCCACGCCAAGCCCGTAAGCCTGGTCGAGTCCACGGCCAACTCCGATTGAAGAAGTCACCTGCGACCCCCAGTGAAGACCACCGCCTGGTAAGGCCACCCAGTGACCTGTCCGTAGCTGCGGACAGCGGTAGATCCCTCGGGA
This sequence comes from Yponomeuta cagnagella, assembly GCA_947310995.1. Classification (NCBI taxonomy): domain Eukaryota; kingdom Metazoa; phylum Arthropoda; class Insecta; order Lepidoptera; family Yponomeutidae; genus Yponomeuta; species Yponomeuta cagnagella. Next base: position 19,414,104 of record OX371279.1, on the reverse strand, counting down.
AGAGGGCCACGCCCTGACCCCGACCCTCCACTTCCCCAAGGGGAGGCGTGAGAAGACCGCCTGATGATGCCGCGAGTCAATTTTATTTTGGAAGCGGATGTGAACCGAAGTACAAGTGAAGGAAGAAGTACTATGAGTATTATCGGACCAGTGTTTGTTTAGAGAAAAGTGTTGTGAAATTTAGAAATAGTGTGCAAATAAATCCTACCCTTATTCATCGGTGTATAAAGTGCTTTTTCGATCACGAACCCACCCCTAGAACGTAACAATATTAATCTTCGGATCTGACTTATAGATAGATAGATAGAGAACACTTTATTGCACAACCAGGTGAAACTTATCTAAGGGACAATCATTGCTTTCGAAACTCATTGCAAGTTTAGTTGAAGTTCGCAGTTTTTGTGTTCGACGTTCAATGTTTCAATGCAACCAAAATTGTGTGACCTCAGTTGCTGAGCTGCGGAAAAGTAAGTTTAGTGTCTCCTTGAGTTGGACTCACGGTTATCAGTTGTCCGGTTTTCGATGAACTCAAATTGCCGAGCCAACGTTGCGCGATGAAGATCTGGATATGCTAGTCGAATCACTCTATTCAAAGACGGGGCTTTTGTTCTCTTTTGTTCAAAAAATTTTAAATGCATTTTAATTTTGCACGGACGACACGTCCGCCAATAGCAGCGGTCCGAGGGATGAGGTTCAACACGATCCAACCACACAAGTGGCTGGATTGTGTTGAAGGATTGGATCCCTCGCTCTTTTTTACCGCATACCAATGTGATTAGCTAAACTCAACCCATATTTTATGCAAATCAAGTAACGTGAGTTTTACAGTGTTTATTAAATAGGAAAGTGTAACTTACTAGCCGTTGATAGTACCTAGTTACCGAATACAATACAATACAATACAATACTATCAGTTAGTCCTGCTTTCCGGATTCAGGTTATACAAGTAAAATGTTCGCAGTGATTCCGCGAGTGTGTCCACCGCGCGGTTCGAGGCTCTGCCATTCACTACCCAGAGTACCCAGTTTAAAAGTAGCAAGCAGCACAAATACAAACAACCCATCACATTATACCAGTCATATACAGGCTGCTCACAAAGCGATTTCGGCACATGACCACATGAAATTAAAAATAATTGCAATATATAGGTAGGTAGTCACTACACAACTTCTGTGTTCACAACGATAACATACATAGACACAATTTATTGGTAATACTCATTACACGTCAAATTGAACGATAATAATTACATTAATAGCTATAAAAATAATATTAATTCAATTGAATACCGAAAAATGTCAATGATATAAAATGTCAAGAATAATGTCAAATTTTACATAATTGTGACAATAGTAATTTTAAAAATGAAAGAAAATAATATCCATTGTCTACATTACGTAGACTGTTTAAAGGCCAGGAACTCAGCGTACTTAGCTGTAGAAGCACCTCTCGACAAGCCATTTTTTAAATTTTATTTTAAAAGTGGACTCACTGCATGCGCCTACAATACCTTCCGGAAGTTTGTTATATACTTCCGGACCCGTGGACAGACTCACTCACCTGTCTTGGTCAATTTACGGGCGACTGCGGCCAGTATGTGCGCTCCCCGCGTGGCGTGCGTGCTGGTCCCTCCCCGCGGGCCCATAGGTCCACGCCGTACTGCGGTAGCGAGTGCACGGTAGCGAAATAGCACGTGCGCACTGAATCTGTCGGCACAGTCGATGTGAGCCGGCGCAGCGCGAAGGATACCCTGCCCAGGCGAGCGCACAAACTCTCAATATGAGCCCTCCATGTCAACGCCTTATCCAGCTGAAACCCTAGAAACGGTGCTGTGTCAACCTGCCTGATCTGGACTCCTTCAACATCGACTGCTAATAAAGGCTTGATGCGTGCTGAAAGGTGGAACTCAATATACTGAGTTTTAGACAGGTTCAGCATCAGTCCGTTCCAGCAGTACCATGCCCACAGGCAACCTACGACTGCATTTAACCGCTATTGTCTAATGCTGCTGCATTATGGGCAGTTACAACGGCTGCGACGTCATCTGCGAACATAAATATTTCGCCGTCCGGCACCGCGTTTGGCAGATCGTTCAAAAGCAACGAGAAAGCTATATTTGATAGCGAAGAACTTGCGGTACGCCCATGCGCGTCGTCAACCCGTCTGATGGAAGGCGGCCTCCGTCGCCCACCACGAATTGGGTCCTTCCGCGCATAAACTCGGTCAACTGGTTTAAAGGAGGACCATAGATACCATAATGCCGCAATTTGGTGTGTAAGTCTGCGACATCGAAGGCCTTCGAAAAGTCACAAAAGAACACGGCGACGGCCTGTCGGCAATCGCAGGCGTCTAGCACACGCCGCACCACCTCTCTCGCCAGCTTCGCGGTGGAGCGCCCCGCTCAGTACGCGAACTGATGGCCGTCGGACAGCGCTGAAGTGTCACTGAGGTACTGCGTGAGCCGGGCGCTAAGACCCTTTTCGAAGAAGATTTATAAGCTATAATGGTAGTAATTGATTTCGCCGAATCGTTCACGCACATTGTTTTAGCGAATGTATAATTTCAGTCGACACTATCAATGGCTGCAGCGAGTGGCGGCCTGGCGGGCTGGGGAACGCGCCCCGCGCCCCACACCGCCCCGAGCACGTACACCGTGTGCGTGTGCGCTGTGCGGCACACGTGGTCACTCAGGCTTGTGTCGACGGTTCGCACCGCCACCGTGTGACCATTTGTGGCAGATTTCTGCCATTTTGGCAGATTTGGCTCCAAAATGTTAGCTGTTGCAGATTATGCTGACGATTTACCTACTAAAGTGGCAGATTTTGAAAGATTCCAAGAAAACTCATATTAGTTTTAATATTCAATGAAGTCATCTTTAACCTTAAAATTATTTTAAGGTTTTCAACTAAAGACATGATTACAAACATGTGATCAAAATCTATGTATACGCAAAATTAAAATCAAATTTTTGAAGCAAATATAGATACAGTGTACTGATTGTATGGTAATTATAAATTTTTTGACTATACAATGTTGATTAAAGAATTTTCTTGGAGTATGTACATAATGTATTTGATTTTTTCCGTTTCTTTGAAGGCGATAAGATGACGACATATTTTTCACAGTATCTTCATAATACTTCATGTTTGGCAGATTTTTGGCCCAATGTGTGGCAGATTCTCAACTTTTGAGATGGTCACAGTGCCACCGACCCGTCCTCAGTGTTAGTATATAGGTGATCAAGCGATGTTGACGATGTATGTGTTATGCGCGTGGGAAAGTCTTTCCAATTCCGGAAATTGTGCGCAGCAAGTGTATCACACAGTTTGTTTGATTCAACAACTTACCAGAGTATTAATATTTGTGTCACCTACGATTACACAGTTTAGGCCAGTGCCGTTACACTTATCGAGAAGCGCATCCAAAACCATCATGAATTCGTGTGAGCTTACAAGATTTGTGCGGTAGACTCATCAGCCTATGCTTGTCCACTGCTGGACATAGGCCTCTCCTATTGCACGCCACTGAGCACGGTCCTCGGCTATTCTCATCCAGCTCTTGCCAGCCGCCCTGCGAAGATCATCGCTCCACCGAGTCTGAGGACGTCCTACACTACGTTTACCGATCCGCGGTCTCCACTCAAGAACTCGTCTACCCCATCGGTTATCAGTTCTTCGGATAATATGGCCGGCCCACTGCCACTTCAGCATGCTAATTCGGTGGGCTATGTCGGTTGACTTTGGTTCTCTGTCGGATCACCTCGTTTCGAATTCGAGAGGTAGACTACGACTACGTAATTAGTTCTGAAACTAGTTCGATTGCGGATATTTCGCAGATCTCTTCCTTGGACAGTTTACAAATATCTGTGCGCTCTATAGCGTTAGTGTAAGATCGCAAAAACAAACCTAACCCACCGTGTCTAATATTTGATCTACAGTAACTAGAAATTAGTGTATAGTTAATTAAATTTATACATTTTAAATCTTCATTTTTAACCAATATTCCGTTAGGGCTAATACATCGCACTTTTAATCATTTTGTAGAGGGACTTCAATTTTTTTGGTTTTTGAATAAATAGACTATGTTTTGCAATGCTATTTCTATGTTCCTATTACTGACTGTCGTCTTTGGCTGTAGAATCAGTGCGTCTGCCGGGGCTGGAGCTGGCAGCGGACGGGCGCGCCGCCCGTCTGGCGCTGTTGCGAAACCACTCTCTAACCTCTGCTCCTGGCGACCAATTGTTGGGATCCATCAAATACACGAACTTGCTAACAGGGATAGAAATAGCAAATGAAGCGTAATAGGAGTGCTTTAACTTTAGTTTTTCTGCACGGTAGTTGCTGTTCTGATTTTTTTTTCATGTAGGAGATCATCGCTTCTTCGATGTTTCTGGGCTTAGAAGCACGTGTGGATTTTGTAATTCCTCTCTACAGTTTTTAGCTCAGAGTCTAAGCTACCTGTTGGTACCACGGCTCTAGAAGATAGCCGCCACTTTTTACGATGTACCTCATGGCACGAACCGCCCTGTTCGTAGTCATTATTATTATAAATTTTGTCCTGCAATTTACAAGTCATATCATGTTTGTCCGTTGTCAAAGGGGTTTCAATTTGAATGTTGTGAGGGGTTGCTGCATGTTTGTTGACATTCTGTGCTGGCGATTGCGCCTTTTCGGCGGTGCCCGGCGGCGTTGAAAGGGACTTCCGAGGTGCGGCGCTCGCAGCCGTCAGTGTTGGAGCACGGAGACTCCCGATGGGTGCCGAAGAGCGGTTGTCTCTCGCATTCGCTCGCCGAGCGCGCATGCTTATTGGTGCTGGCGCTAGTGGTGTTGTCGTCCAACTTCGGCTGCCTGATACCTCGGGGGTTTTCGCCGTAGCTCTGCCTGCTCTTTCGGCAACCTTCGTAGACGGTTGGACAACAATGTCCGCTTGTTGTTTTGACAAATTACTTTGAAGCGGATCTATTTTAACTTCCAGGCTTTTCACTTTACTTATTAATCCGATATTTTTCTTTCACTGGCATTTAAACATTTTTTCACCACTTTTCTATAGTTTCAGGGCTTAAATTGGCCCTAACCAGCTTCATGTTCAGCTGCATTTGCAGTTAGAAAAATTAGGCAACTTACAGACATATCGACTGCGAGGCTGGTCTATTTTAGTTATTTTCACAGTATCATGTCATATGCGCTGTTATTATGGGGACGGGCAGCAGATATAGAAATAATATTTATTTTGCAAAAAAGAGCAGTAAGAGCAATTTACAACTTAAGCAGTAGGAAATCGCTAAGGGAGCGTTTCAAAGAAATAGGAATTCTTACACTGGCTTGCCAATATATATTCGATAATATAATGTATGTCCGTAAAAATATAACAATGCTCAAATTAAATAGGGACGTCCATAACGTAAACACTAGAAATAGAAATAAGCTTTCTTATTCTAAATTTCGTTTAGCCAAGGAATACATCGTTCGTAGGCATTGCGTTCGTTTTTACAACAGAATTCCAGAACATGTTCTATCCTTGTCTGAAAATAACTTTAAAACATTCAATAAAAAATCGCTATGTAAAAAAGACTTATTATAGAATAGACGAGTATATGAACGATATAAGCCCTTGGTAGTAAGCCAATTCCACTGCGATTTCATTGTTATTTAATTATTAATATTATAATTTATTTAGTTTTAAAAACGTGTGCTGACGACGTGATTGCACATTATTAACTAAGTATAGCACACATCAAGAACTCAATCTGCAGGTGTGCTACTAAAGGTCATTCGAATGGTGGCGTGGTGGCCGGGTCACCTATCTCCCTCTAAAATGGTTGAGACTGGTAATGGCTGACCCCTGCGTTATGCTCGTGAGCGGGTGCTGTTCGTGTGTCTGGCCGCAGCATTAAAGTTTTTCCTACTTTTGCAAGAAGTGTTATTTTGGCTTTTAAAGTTATTGGTGGCTATCACGGAATCATATCATATAGGCTTTGATGTATAAGTTTAAGATGATTTGAGAAAAGATGGTCAGAGTGGAGTTTTTTTTTTTCCCGCTGCCTTTTTCTCCACTACAAATACGGCCCGAAGGCAGCGGCTAACAATAACATAGGACATTGACATTCAGCAAACAGAATGTAAATTCTTTACGTTGAAATAAATTATTGATTTCTGATTTCTAACAACATTTAAAAATAATTTATAAACGGGAGCTTCTAATAACCGACCTCCACTCCGAAATGTAACTGTAAAGCGGTAGTGATACTCAATACTTTATTGCAGCCATAAGTTTGGTAGGATCTTAAATTAAATAAGTAACGCGTATCATTATGGACCCTGTCGGGCACAGCAAAAGCCTTAGAACCAAATTCTTAGAATTTTTTTATAACTAAAGTGGTATCCAATACCTAGGAACTGTTTAATCTTAACAATTGTATTATTCCTTATATAAATACTCTTCTTATATACTCTTTACTATACATACCTATTATTTAAGTTTATCTTATAAGTATTCAATAACAGTATAAAAGCAGCAGCTGTTTTAGGTTTTTACAAAATTCTTTGTCATTAATATTGTTTCTGAGTGTCTCTGGTAACTTGTTAAAAATCTTTATTAACATTGTAAAAGGACGTTTAATTTGTTTTTTGTGGCGTGGTGAATACGCAATCTGTATGTCTTTTCATTTTAAATAAAAATCTGGATGTTTTCGTACAAAAATTTGCTATATAAGTGTCTATATAGCCGCAAACAGTCGTTTAACAAAACTAGCTAAATGGCCGCAACCTCACTTATTATGGAACTAGCTCTTTAGCGAGTTAGGCAGAACAAAAAGGTCCCGTGCCAAGTAAGAAATGTTCTAATTGACTGATACTGATATTGACTGTTATAGGTAGTTGACGGGTAGAAAATGCTTATGGCATTAATTCCGCCGTATTGTTCATTAGGTTAAGTGCAATAAAAGTATTAAATAATAATAATAATATTGATATGCCCTCTACTAAAAATCACAATGTTTTTAACTTCTAAAGGATTACAGAGCCTTTTCTTCAAATGGCAAAGAAAGAGTATTTACGCTGATGGAGAGGCTAGGTCCTCTATTTTTTTGGACTATTCGACTGCTTGGTGCTGTCGAGACAGTTCGACAAACGTTAATGAGTAATGACTATACTCATCAGTTTTGACTTTTTGGCGCATGTGGCATAAAATATAGATGCCTATGCACATGCAAAGAGCAATATTGTCAAAATAATGTCAAAGATAAACAAAAATATCTTTCACGAAAAGAGATTATTTACTTTTATCCTAGTAATTCCTCGAATATGTGGACCCGCTGTTTCTGGACCATCTGATTTATGCCGGAGTCTCTCAGAGCATCTGCTTATCGCTGTGTCATTACACGGCCTACACGGACGATAATTCGATGTTGGAGGGTACATGTATCGACGGAGAAGCGGATTTTGAATTGGACGGATGGACTATTCTCAGAAGACAGCGCCTTCTTCACCTCCTCACGTAAAGTAACTCCCACCAGTCGGAAAGTTGCAGAAGCGGCTGGACAAGCTGCCAGAGGCTCGACGTGGGACTTGGCCGTCAAGGTAGAGAAGACGACTGTGATGCTTACTACTCGCCTTAGCTACGTTCATACCACACCCAAACGGCGCAACGCTGTGAACTATGTTTGGTATTTATGCGCGTCTTACGTAAGAAGAATCGCAAGAAGCTACAGGCTTAGCAGAACATTAATCAAATGTGTCAAATAAAATGGGTGATTTTACGATTGCTGTGCACTTTTAAAGAAATCATCATCAACCCATTATGTCCCCACCGAGGGGCACGGGTCTCTTCCCTGAGGAAGATATAGGCCATACTCCACCACGGGGGCCAAGTCCGGATTGGTGGAGGCTTGTAGACTAGTGGCTCGTCTACTGTCAGAAGTTGTCAAGCCGCCCTAAGACCTCTGACTCGGCTTAACGACTGCCATCTATCGACGGCAGCCGGCACCAACAGCTTAACGTGCCTTGCAAAGCACGGAACCGCTCGGAAAAATGCCACTAGCGTTAGGCATAGACGTTTAAAGAAATACCACCCACTAATAGATCTTTCGTATGATGGAGAATATCAGCGAATAGCTCAAAAGTGAATCCATATTCAAAATCTCTTAAGCGATTTCGTTACCTATACTTATATTTTAGTAAATAGAAGCAAAAACGTAAGTAACAGTAGTAGTTAGGAGCCGCAGCGCCATAACCTATGTTTCTACTGTTCCTGCCTTGTGGGAAAAACAGCGTTTGGTTTTTGCGCACATGTTTTGTACAGTTATTTTGAAGATAAATAAAATACAAAGCACCTGCTGCATCGTAATTATTTTCCTTTCTCTCAAAATATTAAACAAATAGAAATTATAGAGCTGTTCAGATCTTCTTAAATAAAAAGTATCTGAAGAATAAGTTGCTCATTCATTCGATTTGTGGTCTGGTTATCAGCCATTGTTAGCCCACTGCTTAACATAACCTCAAATCGAACATCTTATTCGTTCAATATTTCTGAATTCCGGAAACCAATGCTCCTGATATTTTCTATGTACTTAGTATTTAAGGGCGTTGTGTAATTAGGTAAATAGTATTTGATGAAGACATAAAAATGTTGAACCAGTACATTTGTGTATGAGCTAATGGGCATTCTCCTTTGTTGATTTTTTAATTTCCCTAAGTTCATAAGAAAAGCTTGAATTGTACTTTTTCTATGCGTGTTTTCCAATAAAATTAATGTTTGTGTCTATTTCTAAGCCAAGAGTGTGAAATTTGTAACAGTTTCTAAATTTGTATTGTTATATTGGAAGTTAATATTAATGGGGTTTTTTTGATGGGGGTGAAAGAGCATTATTGTAGTTTTCTTGTAGTTTGTTTCTAGATTGTGTTCCCTGAGCCAGTTTGTTGTTTTATCTAGTATCTTAATGTGTTTCGTTTACATTACTGTTGTTTTGGCATGAGGTATAAATAGTACGCATCTCCTCTTGATGTACGGCTCCTCTTGATGTAGATTAGGAACAAAAGACAACATATGACATTTCCTTGAGGGATTGAGGCATTTATAACCTTTATTTCTGATTTAAAATTCAATGGTAATATTCCAATTGCATATTTTTGTCTCTTGAATACATTTATGATAGCAGTGGTAGTGCAGCGTAATGTGTCATCCGACAGGTCCTAGGTTCTAATCCCAGTTCAGAGTTATGTCAAACCTGCTATTAGTGATCAAACCACCCTCTACCTAACAGGGATTAGTTCAGTTCACTAGTCATTCTGATTAAAGATCAAAGTAAATCGAATATTGTGTTTAACGAGCAAAAAGGTGTCGATCCAGTGAGTTTCCGATTAATTATATAGGTCTACGATTATAGTACAGGCAGTGGCGTAGCGATTGGGGAGGACGGGCGGGGGAGCGGCGTTGGGGACGGTCCGCCCCGGGCGGCACTTTTAAGAGGGGGCAAAATTTCACAATAGACAATAAAAATATTTTGTAAATTTTTGAAACATTTCATATTTTTGTCGCACTTACAATTCGAACCAATAGAATGAGTGGTACCTATTCTGTACAATATAGGTACGCTGAATTGAAATTTGAAATTAATATCAAAACACAGCTATTGATATAATAGGTATGCTAATCAAAAAGAATAAAATTTCCTGAAGGAAAGTTGTATTCGTAGAGAAAATAATTAAAATAGATTTCACACTTTCATACTTGTTACCTATCTTCGACATCGTTTTAGATTTTTTTCTAATCGGTTAGGTTTTCTTGTGAACTCATGATGAAGAGCGAGCTAAGCACCATATTAATTACTTTTATCTACACTAATGTTGTAACATTCTACTTATGTTTTCAATACTTGACTTATAATTACTACTGTTATAGCGCAGACAACAAAACACTCAATTTAAGCAATTTCACATGATGGTATAATATTCACATCGATATCGTAAAATCTCATTATAACATCAATAAAACGCGACCAACTAGATTGCAGGGCCAATCAGGTTGGTCGCGTTTTATTGAAGCGCGCAGCTGCGCTCTCATTGGTTAAATTTTAATGGCGGCAAAATCACTGTGATTATACACGTACGCGTGAATTTAATTTTTAATTGCATTAGAATAGAATAGAATAGAATAGAAAACGTTTGAAGATAAAGTAGTGTATGCAACTGCATATAACACGGGTATTAAAACACTCGTTACTATTATGAAACTCGCTGCGCTCGTTTCATAAACTCACACTCGTGTTTTAATACCCTTCATTATATGACAGTTGCATAAACTACTATTACATATCTCTTGCTCTGTAAGTAGTCACTTACTTCCCTGAATGCCGGGGTGTATGGATATCATTACAGCATAGGTTTCAAAACATACCATGTAAATGTTAACATTACAGCATAGGTTTTGGAATTTGAAAAAAGAACTGTCATACTCATACTGCAAGAAGAATAATATTTTTTTCACTTCTCATGCTCTAAAAGTTCGTCTTTATGTCGTGCGTAGGCGACATAAAGTCGCTTTTTATGCTCTAGAGCATAAAGTAAAATCTTCGTCGAAGACCAAGGCAATCGCTGCAACAGCCACACGAACATCTTTAACTTCATACAACAACCTCTTTATTTTATTTCGTTTCGTTCGTATTCTAAGACCAAGGCAAAGATACCAACAGCCAAAGTACACAATAAAACTTCATGAAATAAACTTATAATTTGTATTTCGTCTCATTTATTATTTTTTATATTTGTTTATTTTTCAATTTAGTAGATCAGTATAGTATTTAAGCCATAACAACAACTTATCATAGTTATAAAAAGAAAATGTTTTTATAACTGAGCAGTATGTAACGACCTTAAGTCAGGTGTCACGTCCCTACAGAAAAAAAAAAGAAAAAAAAGTTAATTGGCGGGAACCATAATTATTTTTACATGTTGCTGTTTCATTTCCTCGCAATCGAAGTGAAAAGTAGAGTGTACAACTCGTCCATAAAACCCATTTTACACTCGACTTTATATCTATCCTCGCTCGCAAGCTCGCTCGGATGGATAAACGTCTCGAGTAAAATGGTGCGTTTTATGCACTTGTTGTACAATCTACTATTTAAAAGTTTTTTTTTTCTCGGTACCGATTATTTACTCGAATCGGAATCGAGACAATTTATGAAGACTTTATTTTAAATATCGAACTATTTGTTTCGCAGTCACATCGTATGTTAATTGAAATCGATTTAAAAATCAAACTGGCCAGCACGATTTGACGCGCTTGCGTGCCATAAAATCGTGAAGAGTAAAAAAGTCAGTCGACTAGCTAGGCGCGAAAGTAAATTTTTTTCGTGTTTTGGAGTTCTTTCTCAAAAGTCCTGCTTTCTTGTTTTTTTACTTACCTCACAATCGATATGTAAAGCAGAGTGTTTACCTCGGGTGTAAGTTGTGTTCTGTGGGTGTAAGCATCAATTGCATACTCGGGCTAATTAGCCCCTCGTATGCAATTGATGTCATACAGCCCTTGGTTAACAATCTACTATTACCTACATATCTCTTGCTCTGTAAGTAGTCACTTACTTCCCTGAATGCCGGGGTGTATGGATATCATTACAGCATAGGTTTCCAAACATACCATGTAATGTTAACATTACAGCATAGGTTTTGGAATTTGAAAAAAGAACTGTCATACTCATACTATGCAGTTGATGTCATACAGCCCTTGGTTAACAATATACTATTATATACTTCTGCCGAAATCAATTTTTTTCAAAGGTAGGTTACGAACATTAAAACTGTAAAAATGATTGGAACAGAAAACCCTGTGCCGTTCAACACACAAAAAAACAACATTATATTCAAACTCTGTAGGCAGCTACACTACCAAGCTCTGTAGGTAGCTACACTACCAAACTGTAGGTACCTACACTACCAAACTCTGTAGGTAGCTAGACTACCAAACTCTGTAGGTACCTACACTACCAAACTCTGTAGGTACCTACACTACCAAACTCTGTAGGTAGCTAGACTACCAAACTCTGTAGGTACCTACACTACCAAACTCTGTAGGTACCTACACTACCAAACTCTGTAGGTAGCTAGACTACCAAACTCTGTAGGTACCTACACTACCAAACTCTGTAGGTACCTACAGTACCAAACTCTGTAGGTAGCTGGACTACCAAACTCTGTAGGTACCTACACTACCAAACTCTGTAGGTACCTACACTACCAAACTCTGTAGGTAGCTAGACTACCAAACTCTGTAGGTACCTACACTACCAAACTCTGTAGGTACCTACAGTACCAAACTCTGTAGGTAGCTAGACTACCAAACTCTGTAGGTACCTACACTACCAAACTCTGTAGGTACCTACACTACCAAACTCTGTAGGTAGCTAGACTACCAAACTCTGTAGGTACCTACACTACCAAACTCTGTAGGTACCTACAGTACCAAACTCTGTAGGTAGCTAGACTACTGTGAAGTAGGCATGGCATACTAACTCTATGGTTCAGTTGGTTACCATGGCTACTGAAAAGATATTTAAAATAACATGTGTGTCAACCTTTCATCTGACTCTATAAAAATTGTCTTACGAATTTCTATTATAAATAAAACACATTATTATTATTTATTACTCCTGCTTTATTCCTGCAATATAAATTAGTATGTTATGAGATCCACAAATATATATAAAATTCAAATACCGCTCTTGAATTTTACATGTTAGCAGAGCGAAAATCTAGTTCGAAACCTGTATAAAACCAAGTTCATACCACTAGAATTTTACAAGCAGAACTTCGAAGTTGCAAGAATATTAAATGTAAGTACCCAAATAAAATGTCGAGTGCAAAAATAGACGCGCTCATGAAAGACAACTATGATACATGGGTAATTCTAGCAGAGGCCGTCCTAGTGAGACAAAAACTATGGAAATACGTTGAGACACCCTTGGCTCCGAACGCAAATGCCGAAGACGTAGATAAGGACAGATTAGCAAAATCTGAACTCATCCTTATTATCGCTCCATCTGAGCTTAAGCAAATTAAAAACTGCGGCATTGCTAAAGATGTTTGGGACAAGTTGAAGAATACTTATGCCAGTAAGGGACTTGCCCGAAAAGCATCTATACTAAAACAACTGATCCTAACGAAACTAGAAGGACACGACATACGCAGTCACCTTAACAAGTTTATGGATACAGTAGACAAGCTTGCCGACATGGACGTTACTATCAATGACGACTTGTTAACAATTATGATGTTATACAGTATTTCTCCTGAATATGAGAACTTCAGAGTCGCTATTGAATCGCGCGACAATCTTCCGAAGCCAGAAGAGCTTAAAACAAAAATATTAGAAGAATTTGAAGCACGTCATAACCAAAACATGACCAATACCGACGAACCTGAAGCCTCATATGAAGAAGCACTATACGCGTTCTGTCAGATTTGCAAAAGAAGAGGTAACATCTTCAAACGCAAAAATCATAAAATATGCAAAAACTGCTGGAAGAAAAATAATGAGAGAGCCAAGAAACAAAACAATAACTCTCATCTGAACAACTATGCTACACAGTGTCTTCTTACACGGAACAAGAGGCCTGAAAAAAACATTTGGGTCCTGGACAGCGGCTGCACATCACACATGACGTATCAAAGAGACCTATTTAAAGCTATGGAGAAAACTTCCAGAAAACTTAACTTCGCAACTGAAGATTGCACTGCAGAGATTAAAGGAACAGGTACAGTCTCTTTCATTTCAAAAAATGGAGATGGTGAAGCACTCACACACCTGAACGACACGCTGTACGTACCTAGTCTGTGCACCAATCTACTGTCTGTTAGCAAGATGACGGATGCTGGCTGTTCTGTCCTCTTCAACAAAAACAAAGCGACAGTAAACAATCCAAAAGCTGGAATCACTCTCACCGCTTACAAACAAGAAGATGGTCTCTACTACATCAAACCAACCAAGCACGAGTGCAACAACCTGGCCAATGATAAAGATGACACAGGTCCGACTTCCTCAAAGAAAATGGAGTCATCAAACATCTATAACTGGCACAGAAAACTTGGGCCCATGAACGCCAACGATTTAAAACTTGCACTTCAGAATCAAAATCTTCTTGGGTTGAACTTCGATGCATCAGAAACATTACCAGAATGTGAAACTTGCATACTAGCTAAAATGCACCGAGTACCAGCTCCACGTGAGAAAACAACTCAACGAACATCTGAGCTCCTAGAAATCGTTCACACCGACGTTTGTGGACCTATCAAAACGCCCACAAAAAGCGCAAACAAATTCTTTGTCACCTTCATTGATGACTACAGTCGCTCCAGTCGAGTGTACATGCTGAAAAATAAGGGCGATGTCTTAGAAAAATTCAAAGAGTTCAAACAGATGGCAGAAACTCACACAGGGAAGAAAATTAAAGCCCTACAATCGGATAATGGTACCGAATATGTCAATAAAGACTTTGACGCTTACCTGAAACGCTACGGGATACAACGAAGGCTTAGTGCGCCTTATACTCCACACCAAAACGGAGTAGCTGAAAGAAAGAACCGCACTTTTATCGAGAAAGCAAGAGCCTTACTCATTGATGCGAAGGCACCATTAAAATACTGGGGTGAAGCCATTATGACTGCAAACTATCTATCTAACCGGAGTTTGAACAGTGCCATCGAGAACAAAACGCCATATGAAGCGTGGGTTGGCAGAAAGCCGTGCATCAACCACCTTTATATCTTTGGCTCCAAAACGTTTGTTTTGATCAAGGGCAGTAATGGTCACAAATTCGCACCGAAAGCAATTCCCGGCATGTTTATCGGATACTCAGAAACCTCAAAAGCGTTTAAAATTCTTCTACCTTCCAAAAATAAAGTGGTCACATCAAAAGATATTCGAGTGATGAAATCCATGTTTTACAAAGAAACACACAAAAATGATATCACCGATTTTTTCAAAGATGAACCTTCAAAATCTTTGACATCAAAACCGAAACGTAAACAAGTAACAATACACTTTGATGATATTGAAGATGGAGACGACACACCACTTGACAGCATTAATGAATCTGGCAACGAAAATCTCGACAACATATTACAACAAAATTTGGTCAACAGCACTGAAGACGTTGAACTAGTGGAACAACTGGAACCAGCTCACAATGAAAACGACTACGAATCCTTGTCTAGTTCCAACTATGTCGATGAGACAGGTCAAGAATCTCAGCTCCTAAGCGATACGACGATTTTTTTAATGGCAGCTGCTGAAGAGATTGAAAACCTGCACAAACCGAAAGAACCTCAAACTTTCCAGGAAGCGATGGAATCTCCTGATAAACACAAATGGCAGGAGGCCATGAAAAACGAGATGACCTCATTAAAGGAAAACCATACCTGGGACCTGGTCGAAGTACCTATAGAACGCAAAGCCCTTCCTAGCAAATGGGTGTACAAAATAAAAATTACCCCCGATGGTTCTGTTGACAGGTACAAGGCCAGATTGGTTATCAAGGGCTATTCACAGATACCTGGAATTGACTATGACAGAACGTTCAGTCCAGTGGTGCGACTGAGCACTGTGCGATCTCTACTAGCAGTAGCTGTTCGCGAAAACTTAGAATTGACTCAGTTTGACGTAACCACTGCCTTCCTTAATGGCGAAGTAAAGGAAGAAATCTACATGAAACAGCCCGAAGGCTATAAAGATGGGACGAAACGGGTCTGTAAGTTAAAACGCAGTCTGTATGGCCTAAAGCAGGCACCACGCTGCTGGAACACATGCATTGCAGAATTCCTTTTAAATCTGGATTTAAACAGAGCGAGGCGGATCCATGCTTATTCGTCCGAACAAAGGACCGATCAAAAGTCATTGTAGCTCTCTATGTCGACGATGGACTTGTAGCACACAACTCGACCTCCGCAGGCGAAGAATTTTTAAATGAACTTAGAGCAAGATTCAGAATTACAACCAAACCTGCGTCGTACTTTCTCGGAATGGAAATTAACGTGCAAAGGGACAGCACCATCACCTTGTGCCAAAAGGCATACACAAAGAAAGTCCTAAAAAAATATGGAATGTCCAAATGCAAGTCAGCACCGTCGCCCATCATTAAGGATAGTGAAACGAGAATGGAAGATACCAATACAAACTTTCCTTATAGGCAAGCTGTGGGTGCTTTGGCTTATTTATCAGTAGGTACAAGACCTGACATCTCGTACGCTGTTGGTGTCGCATCAAGGAACCTTGCAGCGCCTACAAAAGACGACGTCATGCTAATCAAGCGCGTCTTTCGATATTTAAAAGGGACCCTTGATAATGGTCTGACATTCACAAAGAAGTCACCGCCACACCTGGTTTGCTACAGCGATGCAGATCATGGAGGAGATCAGACCACTGGAAGATCGACATCTGGTATAGTGTGCCTATTCTCTGGTGGCGCCATAAGTTGGAGAAGTCAAAAACAGGCAACTGTGTCTATATCTTCAACTGAAGCGGAGATAATAGCAGCAAGTGAATCTGCACAAGAGATTTTATGGCTGAATCGATTATTCAATGACATGACAAAAGTAGAAAAACCCGTCTTGAACTTAGACAACAAGTCAGCGGTTTATCTCGCACACAACCCGAAGTACGAGTACCACAAGCGTACAAAGCACATCAAGCTAAAACACTTCTTCGTTCGGGAATGTGTCTGTAATGGAGATTTCAATGTCAATCAAGTTCCGTCAGAAAGTCAATTGGCTGACATGCTAACAAAACCTCTGTTCGGGCCCAGACTACAAGATTTAAGTTCCAGAATGGGACTGAAGAATTTATCTTTAAATTCTTAAAAACTTCCGAGGATGTGAAGTAGGCATGGCATACTGAAAAAATATTTAAAATAACATGTGTGTCAACCTTTCATCTGACTCTATAAAAATTGTCTTACGAATTTCTATTATAAATAAAACACATTATTATTATTTATTACACCTGCTTTATTCCTGCAATATAAATTGGTATCTTATGAGATCCACAAATATATATAAAATTCAAATACCGCTCTTGAATTTTACAACTACCAAACTCTGTAGGTAGCTTAACTACCAAACTCTGTAGGTACCTACACTACCAAACTCTGTAGGTAGCTACACTACCAAACTGTAGGTACCTACACTACCAAACTCTGTAGGTAGCTAAACTACCAAACTCTGTAGGTAGCTTAACTACCAAACTCTGTAGGTACCTACACTACCAAACTCTGTAGGCAGCTACACTACCAAACTGTAGGTACCTACACTACCAAACTCTGTAGGTAGCTAAACTACCAAACTCTGTAGGTACCTACACTACCAAACTCTGTAGGTAGCTACGCTACCAAACTGTAGGTACCTACTCTACCAAACTCTGTAGGTAGCTAGACTACCAAACTCTGTAGGTAGCTTCACTACCAAACTCTGTAGGTAGCTACACTACCAAACTGTAGGTACCTACACTACCAAACTCTGTAGGTAGCTAAACTACCAAACTCTGTAGGTAGCTTAACTACCAAACTCTGTAGGTACCTACACTACCAAACTCTGTAGGTAGCTACACTACCAAACTGTAGGTACCTACACTACCAAACTCTGTAGGTAGCTTAACTACCAAACTCTGTAGGTACCTACACTACCAAACTCTGTAGGTAGCTACGCTACCAAACTGTAGGTACCTACTCTACCAAACTCTGTAGGTAGCTAGACTACCAAACTCTGTAGGTAGCTTCACTACCAAACTCTGTAGGTACCTACACTACCAAACTCTGTAGGTACCTACAGTACCAAACTCTGTAGGTAGCTAGACTACCAAACTCTGTAGGTAGCTTCACTACCAAACTCTGTAGATACCTACACTACCAAACTCTGTAGGTACCTATAGTACCAAACTCTGTAGGTAGCTTAACTACCAAACTCTGTAGGTACCTACACTACCAAACTCTGTAGGTAGCCAGACTACCAAACTCTGTAGGTAGCTTCACTACCAAACTCTGTAGGTACCTACAGTACCAAACTCTGTAGGTAGCTAGACTACCAAACTCTGTAGGTAGCTTAACTACCAAACTCTGTAGGTACCTACACTACCAAACTCTGTAGGTAGCTAGACTACCAAACTCTGTAGGTAGCTACACTACTAAACTCTGTAGGTACCTATACTACCAAACTCTGTAGGTAGCTACGCTACCAAACTGTAGGTACCTACTCTACCAAACTCTGTAGGTAGCTAGACTACCAAACTCTGTAGGTAGCTTCACTACCAAACTCTGTAGGTAGCTACACTACCAAACTGTAGGTACCTACACTACCAAACTCTGTAGGTAGCTAAACTACCAAACTCTGTAGGTAGCTTAACTACCAAACTCTGTAGGTAGCTTAACTACCAAACTCTGTAGGTACCTACACTACCAAACTCTGTAGGTAGCCAGACTACCAAACTCTGTAGGTAGCTTCACTACCAAACTCTGTAGGTACCTACACTACCAAACTGTAGGTACCTACACTACCAAACTCTGTAGGTAGCTAAACTACCAAACTCTGTAGGTAGCTTAACTACCAAACTCTGTAGGTACCTACACTACCAAACTCTGTAGGCAGCTACACTACCAAACTGTAGGTACCTACACTACCAAACTCTGTAGGTAGCTAAACTACCAAACTCTGTAGGTACCTACACTACCAAACTCTGTAGGTAGCTACGCTACCAAACTGTAGGTACCTACTCTACCAAACTCTGTAGGTAGCTAGACTACCAAACTCTGTAGGTAGCTTCACTACCAAACTCTGTAGGTAGCTACACTACCAAACTGTAGGTACCTACACTACCAAACTCTGTAGGTAGCTAAACTACCAAACTCTGTAGGTAGCTTAACTACCAAACTCTGTAGGTACCTACACTACCAAACTCTGTAGGTAGCTACACTACCAAACTGTAGGTACCTACACTACCAAACTCTGTAGGTAGCTTAACTACCAAACTCTGTAGGTACCTACACTACCAAACTCTGTAGGTAGCTACGCTACCAAACTGTAGGTACCTACTCTACCAAACTCTGTAGGTAGCTAGACTACCAAACTCTGTAGGTAGCTTCACTACCAAACTCTGTAGGTACCTACACTACCAAACTCTGTAGGTACCTACAGTACCAAACTCTGTAGGTAGCTAGACTACCAAACTCTGTAGGTAGCTTCACTACCAAACTCTGTAGATACCTACACTACCAAACTCTGTAGGTACCTATAGTACCAAACTCTGTAGGTAGCTTAACTACCAAACTCTGTAGGTACCTACACTACCAAACTCTGTAGGTAGCCAGACTACCAAACTCTGTAGGTAGCTTCACTACCAAACTCTGTAGGTACCTACAGTACCAAACTCTGTAGGTAGCTAGACTACCAAACTCTGTAGGTAGCTTAACTACCAAACTCTGTAGGTACCTACACTACCAAACTCTGTAGGTAGCTAGACTACCAAACTCTGTAGGTAGCTACACTACTAAACTCTGTAGGTACCTACACTACCAAACTCTGTAGGTAGCTACGCTACCAAACTGTAGGTACCTACTCTACCAAACTCTGTAGGTAGCTAGACTACCAAACTCTGTAGGTAGCTTCACTACCAAACTCTGTAGGTAGCTACACTACCAAACTGTAGGTACCTACACTACCAAACTCTGTAGGTAGCTAAACTACCAAACTCTGTAGGTAGCTTAACTACCAAACTCTGTAGGTACCTACACTACCAAACTCTGTAGGTAGCTACACTACCAAACTGTAGGTACCTACACTACCAAACTCTGTAGGTAGCTTAACTACCAAACTCTGTAGGTACCTACACTACCAAACTCTGTAGGTAGCTACGCTACCAAACTGTAGGTACCTACTCTACCAAACTCTGTAGGTAGCTAGACTACCAAACTCTGTAGGTAGCTTCACTACCAAACTCTGTAGGTACCTACACTACCAAACTCTGTAGGTACCTACAGTACAAAACTCTGTAGGTAGCTAGACTACCAAACTCTGTAGGTAGCTTCACTACCAAACTCTGTAGATACCTACACTACCAAACTCTGTAGGTACCTATAGTACCAAACTCTGTAGGTAGCTTAACTACCAAACTCTGTAGGTACCTACACTACCAAACTCTGTAGGTAGCCAGACTACCAAACTCTGTAGGTAGCTTCACTACCAAACTCTGTAGGTACCTACAGTACCAAACTCTGTAGGTAGCTAGACTACCAAACTCTGTAGGTAGCTTAACTACCAAACTCTGTAGGTACCTACACTACCAAACTCTGTAGGTAGCTTCACTACCAAACTCTGTAGATACCTACACTACCAAACTCTGTAGGTACCTATAGTACCAAACTCTGTAGGTAGCTTAACTACCAAACTCTGTAGGTACCTACACTACCAAACTCTGTAGGTAGCCAGACTACCAAACTCTGTAGGTAGCTTCACTACCAAACTCTGTAGGTACCTACAGTACCAAACTCTGTAGGTAGCTACACTACCAAACTCTGTAGGTAGCTACACTACTAAACTCTGTAGGTACCTACACTACTAAACTCTGTAGGTAGCTAGACTACCAAACTCTGTAGGTACCTACACTACCAAACTCTGTAGGTACCTACACTACCAAACTCTGTAGGTAGCTAGACTACCAAACTCTGTAGGTACCTACACTACCAAACTCTGTAGGTACCTACAGTACCAAACTCTGTAGGTAGCTAGACTACCAAACTCTGTAGGTACCTACACTACCAAACTCTGTAGGTACCTACACTACCAAACTCTGTAGGTACCTACAGTACCAAACTCTGTAGGTAGCTAGACTACCAAACTCTGTAGGTACCTACACTACTAAACTCTGTAGGTAGCTACACTACCAAACCTCATGTTTTTTGGTAGAGAAAAACCTCTTTGTTGTGTTCTGTAATGGAAAATGGGTAAAGTACGAGATTGTGAAACTTTATTTTTATTTTATGTAGAACTAGTAATTTTGGCCAGGAATTTTTACGCTTTTTTTTTTGTTATAGTTTCGTTAGCTGTATTTATATGGTAGGTATAGTCCCGCCTTTTTTCCGCTAGCTCTCGCTGTTTCAGATATAGGTATACGCAAAAAGCGAAATGAACCTGACCTCGCATAACAAACAACGCATACGCGCCGTCTGTTCTGTGAATTTCCATTTGTAAGTACAATAAATATCTATCTGTAGTGTTCTCTTTTTACTAACCCTTACCTTAGTTCCCAATTAAACCTAAAAGAATTGTGCCCCTATAGGTACTGAGTACCGGTACTGCAATGAGTAGGTACCTGGTAAGTAGAAGACGCAAATGCGCATGTCCTCGAAAACGGCGGCGGCGCGGCGGCGCAGCGGCACGCGGCGGCGTCAGTGCCGCTACAGTCGCCGCGATGCGCTCGTGCGTCTCGCTCGGCGCTGCAAACGAGAGGAACGTTTCCTAGTTCAACGCACTTGGGTCACAATTACCGGCCGCTCAGCCTGTGTCCCTAAATAGAAGGGAAAGTACTGCGTTGATCGTGCGAAAGTATATAGTGGCTACTGGCGAGAGCGGCGGCGAGCGCCCAGCGCCGTGTTGTGGCGACATGCTGCACACGCTTTACTCGGGGAGACCTTATATCCACTTAACGTGCTCCTTCAATGGGTGGGTTCCCTTTGTTTATGTACTAATGAGCGCTTGCATTGTTTAGATATTTTCCAATCGATTTGTTGGAGGAGGTACGTTATTCGTACCTACTGTATTTTAACTAACAACTTTGTAGATTTCTACCTAGTTAATTTTTTTATACCCGCAGTCAGATATTGCTCTGCATTATTTTTTGTGGTTTGTAAGTATATAGGTACTGGTTTTGACTTCGGGTCAATTTACTTGTAGTTTACGTGTACCTACTAGCAATCCTAGAAAAAAACTTTTCTGAACCATTTAGTGGATGCGTAAAATAAAGTACCAAAGACAGTAATTTAGAGCTCGCTCAGTGAACTCATTTAAAAACAGACTTGATAAGCATTTTAAAAGTGCACGAAAGTGATATACACTTACCAGCGTAAAGCTGCTTTTGTATTAATAAATCATCATCATCATTATCAGCCATTTGACGCCCACTGCACGACATAGGCCTCCCTCGTGGTTTTCCAAGCTTCGAACATAACCATGAGAGGTTTTGCCATATACGCCACGCCATAATTAATAAATAATAATAGTAATTAAAGAGGTGTATATTTATGTAGTAGATATATCGCCTTAAAGCTGAAATATTCACACATGCGGCATGCGAAGAACGTTTATTATCTACAGTTTGGCGCCCAACGTGGGTCCTCCCTTACGTGGGACATTGAGTCTACGGTTTACGGCATAGTATTAGCAGTCATAATAAAATACGAAAAAGACAGATTTAGGTATTTGAAAACGTAGTAATGATTGCTTTCATCCTTGAATCACATAATGCAATCAGCAGTCAGGGCCGCGTTTCATAAAACTACAATCCATAATTTATTACGACAATTCGATATACATTGCGCAGCCGATTAGTACAATTAATCTTCAAACATGTTAATCAGCTATGCAATACAGCGAATTATCATAGTAAATCATGAGTTCTATGAAACAGGTCCCAGAAGAGTCGCCAACTGCAAAGCTGTCGTGATGTCGTCGACTCGTGTGCGCCAGCGAGTGGCGGGGCTCTAACGAAGCTCGAAGGCTCGGACTCCGGGGAGGGTCGTTCACCCCACACGCAGCGCCCTACGTGGAGGGACACCCCCTTGCACGCCAAAAACTACCTTTTTATTCAGATATTAAAATAGTGGTTCCTATGCACTTTTTGATAAGGGGAGCAGTAATTAAATGGGTTCACAGAAAGCCTGCTTTTACTTCCACATACCTACCTACTAACTACATACAGTGCTTTCATTCGTAGGCTACATACCGTTTCCCTTCAAATATTATGTAAAAAGGTACTAACATTATAAGGTACACATATTATGTCCTACCGAATTTTGTCCTACTAGGTATATAAAAGTTTCGGACTAGACATGCCCACCCAGTAGTATTTTTTTAATTAGTTTCATTGATGAAATAA
Organism: Yponomeuta cagnagella; assembly: GCA_947310995.1. NCBI lineage: Eukaryota > Metazoa > Arthropoda > Insecta > Lepidoptera > Yponomeutidae > Yponomeuta > Yponomeuta cagnagella. Next base: position 19,390,980 of record OX371279.1, on the reverse strand, counting down.
AAAGATAACAAGTAGGTAGGTAGGTACCTAAACAATATTGTAGTGAACCTTGTAAGTATGCAAATCAAAACGAGTTAAGATTAAGTTTAAATCTATCTATCTAAAACAAAATAATTAAGTTTTTTTTAATGGAGATTTAATAAAGGATCGATTTTTTAATGGAGTGAAACGCAGACTGTTAAGTAATCTGTTTTAATTAGGTTTTATCAGATTTCTTGTTGAAATCTCTTTTTTGGTAGTAGGTACTTAGGTACACATGACAGACACCCCTCACAGGAGTCACGTGACGCCATTTATTTTCGTAAGTAAGTACAAGTTGTAAACGATAAGTAAGAACAAACAAACCCTCCCGCACACAAGGGGGTCACAAATACCCAATAAGCAATACTCACGTCTGAGGCAGCTAAAGAGGGCCGCGGCCGCCGGCCGGGAGCACCCTCGAGGGAGTACTAGCATCGGGGGAATGCGCTCTGTTATTACTTGTTGAAAGTTAAGTGGAGCGATCTCTCTGTGTGGAAGTAGGTACCTAGTCTGTCGATGTGGAGTTTGCGTTATTTTTGGGCCCGGAAACCACTATAATCTTTTCGTATCTCTAGTAGGAAAGTGTGTAAAGCATGTTTTTATGTATTTTAATAATAAAAATGCTTTACGTGTTCTTCTGGTAGATTAAAGATAATAACGGGGTGTCATTTAAACGATCACCAAACAGTTATGGGAGTACCAAAATCCTAGGCATTGCTGTGCTGACAATGTGATCATTTTGCAGCCCAATTACCTATATTTATTTTACTGACCGAATGACACTGCCCAAAGTTGAATAGATAGATAGAGAACACTCCATTAATTTATTAGCTGACTGTTTGATTTATTTTGTGACCTCTTATATCAAATAATTTTACGCGTGCTGCTGATAATTGAATTAGTTCCCTCAGGAAGGGTAGCTATGCTTAGGTTAACAATTGGTTAACATCGATTGCAGGTGAGTGCCGCAGCGGCATGTGGAGCTCTCTGACGCCAGTGGGCGCGGTCAAGGAGGGCGCGGGCCCGTGCGCGCGCGCCAAGCACGCGGCGGCGCTGCACGGCGGGCACGTTTACGTGCTGGGCGGCCGCGGCGGCGGCGGCGGCGGCGGCGGCGCGCTGCCACTGCGCGACTTCTGGCGCTACAGCCTCGGTCAGTCACTCAGCCAGCCGGCCTCTACTCTACTTGACCAAGTACTGCATCGTCCACTCACTCTCACGCGACGCTCACTCTGAACAATTTCTCTGGAAATAGGATCGTACGTGCTGTTAAAATCGAGAACGAGAATCAAGAACCCTCCATTCGAGGCATTCGAGGTCGATTAACTGGGTCAAGCAAGTATCACGCGCGCAGCGTGACTACTAAACTCATAACATCTAGATAATAACGTCCTAGGTATATTTGCCAATCTAAAACTGCCTTAGACCCTCTGTAATAATCAAGAACGTTTAAAACATCCTTGGTATCTAACCTACTACAGACCTCACTTATTCTATTGGTTCATACCATTTCCTGAACTATTGTTAACTTAGGTATGTCATTATAATAATTTAAGCTCTTACATACACAGCCTAAAATACAGGTTTATTCCTAGTGTAGGCTACGTTTTTAATCGTACGTATGTCAAATTTAACTGTAACAACTACGATTTTATGAATGAATTTTATCTCATCTTATCTAAACAAAATTAATTATGACATACCTACTTACTTATTACATTTACAAAGTTTATTATAAAGTGGGTTTCATTTATACGCTAGTTTTTCTGCGATCCCATACTTAGGCCAACCTGTGTCGCAACTAGGTCGCAACTAGGTCGCCACTAGGGTTGCCAGGTGACTCGCGAAAAAATACCGGACAACCCCAACACCAACTAATTACTACTATTTTCATAAATCAATATCACATAAATCAACTAAATTATAACAAAATATAATGCAGTCATAAAATTGTGGTCGCCAAGACTATGCTAACTTTGAGAAAGTATTTATTAAACAATGGTATGAATATTATAATCTAATACTTACTTAACAAAAACAAAGGTAGGAACTTCAGAAAAAATAAAATCACCTAAAACTAGATAAGTGTGTTTAACAAAAATAATAGGAACTTCCAAGGAACAAATAATAAAGTTGAACCATTCTTGTAAAACAAATTTATGTTGTATTTAGGTGCTTTTAGGTAGTTACTTACCTACCTACTTACTTCTTTTTAACATACAGACAGCGAGCGAGGAGCGCGCGCGAGTTTTGCGTTTGAGGGATTTCATATGCCTACTTTTGTAGGCGCTTGTGACCAGTAGTACCGGCTTTCCTCAAAATACCGGACATTGTTCTGTCCGGTATGACCATTTTTTTTTACCGAACAGGCCTCGAAAATACCGGACTGTACGCTTAAATACCGGACATCTGGCAACCTTAGTCGCAACCCATATTGCTTCACAAATAAAGTGTGGTTTACATGCAGAAGAGGCGCGCTGGGAACGGGTGGCGGGCGGCGGCCAAGCACCCCCCGCGCTGCAGGAGCACAGCCTGCTGGCGCACGGGACGCGTCTCTACGTATTCGGCGGAGAGGCCGGCGCCGGCGCCGAGGTGCCGCTTTGGATCTACGACACGGAGGTGAATGCCGTGGCACGTGCCCGACACGTCGTATCGTGTTTATGTGTGAGAGCCCTAACGTGTAATTCCCGTGTCGCAGACGCAGATGTGGCGCAAGCCAGTGACGCCGGCGGGGGCGGCGAGGCGGCGCGACGCCCGCGGGGGGCCGCCCCCCGGCCCGCGCCCGCGCCGCGGACACTCCGCCCACGCGCTGCACGACTGCTTGCTTATTTACGGCGGCTACATGGACCTCAAGGGCTCCACCGACGAGATGTGGGCCTTCCATTATGGTAAGTACCTAATTTGCATGGATCATAGGCAACGCTATCTTAGGAAGATTCCTTTGGAACGACTAAGTATATCGATTCTTTTGGATGACTTAGGTATTTAAATATGTGTGAATTGATCGGCAGAGACGGAGACGTGGCGGCAAGTGCGCGCCGCGAGGGCGGGCCCGGCGCGGCACCGGCACGCGGCCGCGCTGCTGGGCGCGCGCCTGCTGGTGCACGGCGGCCGCTGCGACCTGCGCGCCTGCGCTGATCTCTGGCTCTACGACACACGTCAGTTGCTCTAGTCTCAGCGTGTGGACTGGCTCACGCTTCTCTTTTCCTTAGAAAAGCTTAAGTACATTAATTGTATGTCTAGTTTCGCGATCGTGGTCGGCGCTGAGGCCGCGCGGGCCATCGCCGGGCGCGCGCTGCGGGCACGCGGGCCTGCGCGCCGGTGCACACTTCTACATCTTCGGCGGCGAGGTTAATGGACAGCCCTGCGACGAGCTCTGGAGGTTCCACTTCGGTGAGTCCAGATGGTGCATCCACTTATGAAAGAGACGGGCGGGACCTAAAAGTTTGTACGAGCATCTCGAGTCATTAAAAATACATTTGTTTCAGCTACGGAGACGTGGGAGCGACTGCACGCCGGGCAGGGCTGGCCACCCGCGCGGGTGGACTGCGCTGCCCTGCTGTTGGGGGTCCGCGGCGCCGCGCCCGCACCCCGCCCCGCGCCCTCGCCCGTCCCCGCGCCCGTCCCCGCACCCGCGACGGGCCTGCTGCGTGGGTTGTCGCGACTGTCGGCGCTGCATCTGCGACGCGGCGGCGGATGCGCGCGCGGCGCCTACAGCGCGCTGGCGCGGGACTCCACCGAAAGCCTGCCGCGCGCGGAGTTGGCCAAGTCGCGGTCGGCGCACGCGCTGGAATCTCAGCCGGCGGCCGGCGAGGGCGCCGGCAGCCCGCGCGTAGCGGACGAGGCGGAGCAGCGGGGCGAGTTGGCGCGCGAGCCTGTCTCCGTGCCCGACTTCGGCGACGCGCTGCTGGCGGTACCCGCTCTGTCGCCGCGCGAAACGAGGCTCGTGTTCCTGGACTCGGACGAGGAGGAAGAGGAGCTGCGGCGGAGGCCGGGCGAGGCGGAACAGACGTCGGAGTACGAATCGGAAGGGCGACTGTCCCTGGGCTTCTGCAACCCCCACTACCTGTGCGGCGAGGCGCCGCCGCCGGCGCGCCTCACGCCGGACTCGGGCATTGAGCTGCAGGAGCTGCGGCCGCGCGCCCCCGCCGCTGCCGTGCGGCTGCTGCTGGTGGTGGGCGGCCGCGAGCCGGCACGGCCGGCGCTGCAGCGCCGCCCACTGCCGCTCTGGCTCTACCGCCTGTTCTAGACACCCTGCTGCTGGTGACAGTGGGCGCCTGGGAGACGCTCTCGCTGCTTTATTTTTTCGTCCGTGGCCCACTCCGGGCCACCGTCCTAATTGATAAGCATTCTGTCCAGCGATGTTGCCAACTAAAGTATCGTCGTAAAGTATTCCGTATTTGTACACTTTTCTGTTACACTTGCAACAGTTATGCGTTTCATTATGTTAAGTTTAACAAAGTAGTTAGTTAAGTGGTTCCTTGCGCCAAGACGAGACTGACTAGTGTAGTTCTATCTATCAAGTCTTTCACTTTGATACCTCAACTTTTATTAATTTTTAACGAGTTGTACATTGTACACTTATTAGTAGGTAATAATACCAAACTGGGTAATTTATTTGATTGTTAGTAAATACCTAATCAAAGGTAATTCCATTATGTTTATGTTAAGAAATTGTAACATTAAAATAAGATTAAATTTTGGTAGGTAAAAGTGGTATAATTTCTGTTACTAATAAAATTAAATGCTCAGCAAAATGTAGAGTGAAAATTCGGTGTACGTACATGGCTAATAAATTAGCAGCAAGTCGTGGTCCGCAAATAAATGAGCAGCAAGTCGTGGTCCGCAAATAAATGAGCAGCAAGTCGTGGTCCGCAAATAAACCAAATTTGAGTAGGTACCGACCATAAGCTCATTTTGGTCTGCGTAATAATATTTTGATCTGCATATTACGTAAACAAAATGATTAATCGGGCTGCACAGCACATCCTTTCCTCTCTGAATTTTTTTGCTGATCACGTGCTGCAGGAAGCTTAATAAATAAACTGCTGACGAAAATTATTGTTAGCTAGCTTATAAATTATTATTTTGACGATTTTGGTTGCTGATTGATTGAATGATTGAAGATTTTTATTCAGATAAATACATAAACTGCTTAACCGTTTGCAGCGAAATAAATTTTACTTCACATTTTTTACAATAATTAAAAACGTCAGAATGTGTGGTATTGTACCTCTCCGTCGAGAGGGATGTCAAAAATATGGTTCATCTACGAATCTGACCTCTCCATGATACTTCGAAGCCGCAGTGACGCAGCCATCGAATTACATCGCTACATGTCGTTCGTGTAAAGATCACACGAAATAAAATAAAGCCCGCGTTGTCCACTGCTTGACGTTTGCTTAACCAAGGCACTAAACTTATTTCTGTCGCCGGTCATCCTCATTCAGCCGCTGCCCGCAATCCGGCTCAGATCGTCGATCCCGCGAGATGGTGGGCGTCCTACGCTGCGTTGGTCAGTTCGTGGTCTCCACTCGAGAACTAAGGTGATTAACATACCTAGCCTATAAGATTAGCAAATTGATGTGGCAGTGGGCTGGTCACATCTGCGGAAGGACCGATAGTCGATGGGATACAAAGTTTCTCGAGTGGAGAACACGAACATAAATTTGCGCGAAGAATCAAAGGAAGCGAAAATTCTTAAAATAAATTATTTTTCTGAATGAAACATGGACAATTGTAAGATAGTCTTACAATTTTCGTGGCTCATTGTTTTGTACACATTTTTTGGATATGATTCCAGTAACAACATTTTGGTAGATATAAAAAAAGTAACTTTGTTTAATAAGATGAATGTTTGGCCAAGGAATTGCTCGAAGTTGCGCGCAGTTAGCATTATATACCATATTTGATGCAGTTGGAGGTTAAAATCACTAACGATTGATCTGTTGTCAATTGTACACGTAGGGCACATCTAATTAACAGATTACAATGTTAACTGCTGCCTACTGCGTTGATATTTTACGAGAACATATTCAGGGCCACGTGTCATAAAACTATAAATTATTTATGGTATATTATGAAATGAGCGGTGGTACCCTAGTGGGTAGAACATTGGACTCGGAAGCGAGAGACCCAGGTTCGATTCCCAGTGCGGGTATGTACCTATGACTTGTTTTCTAAGTTATGTCCATTTGTGAAGCTATAGTAGAAATACCACTCGCTAACCGTGAAGGAAAACATCATGAGGAAACCTGAGTGTCTGAGCTATTCACATACCTCAGCGCTTGAAATCGCCAATCCGCGGTGGGCACGCGTGGTGATTAAGCCCATACTCTCTCTCTCTCTCTCTGAGAGAAGGCCTGTGCCCTATAGTGGGACGCATATAGGCTGCTTATGATATTGTTACGACGGTGGATAGGAGGTAAAACTTTGAACGCGTTTTTTCGTGCCTTGGAGGCGTTTTCAGCAGGCTGAAATACCGTTTCAGGCCGTTTCAGAGGGTGCTCTGTCACATACTAGTTTATCAAAATTTCACCCAAGTTACCATGGTTTTCAGGCGCCTGAAATATATTTTCAGTCCGTTTCAGGCCACCCTCTATCCGATGACGCCATAACCTGAAAACCCGTTTTCAGGCATTTTCAGGACCCCTTATGGGCCCTTGAAGTACAGTTCAGTATATGACGAAATTTTCAATAGGAGTGAAAGAGATAGCACTGTTAGAGAGGGATAGCTACAGTCCGAACATTCCGGAAAGGTGTGACAGAGACATCACGATCGAACGAGACGGCAGAACCTTCCACGACTTGATGGAGTTTTCGAGAACATCTTAAACGGTATAATAAGCGGGGACGACGCGTGCCGCGAGTCTCCTGCCCCACGACGTCTCATCGCGGTCGTGGCCTCATTCCTGAGGGATCGCCGCTTCAGAGTGGCGGTGGAGGATGCCGTGTCCGAGGAGCGCCACATCCTCGCCGGCGCCCAGGGAAGCTGCCTGTCACCGGCCTGCTACGCCCGATACACCGACGACATACCGGTCCCGGAGGGCGTCCAACTGGCACTGTACGCCGACGACGCCGCCTACCTGGCGTCGTCCATGTCGCCCACGCACGCTGCAACGAAGATGCAGCGAGCCCTCGACGCTCTCCCCGACTGGCTGAAGAAGTGGCGTTTGTCGGTCAATGTCGGGAAGACACAGGCCATGCTGACGGGCCGCCGCCACCCGCCGCCGCCGCCGTCCGTGCAGCCGGACGGGTCATCGAGTGGCAGAACCGGGTGAAGTACCTGGGGGTCACCATCGACCGTGGACTCACGATGGCTGCGCACGTCAGCGCAGTCGTCAACCAGGTGAAGGTGGCACGCGCGAAGCTGCGTCCAGTCTTCACCTCCCGCCTCCCTCTGCGATCGAAGCTCGGGGTCTACAAGACGTACGTCAGGCCCCGCCTCACGTACGCTGCGCCGGCTTGGTTCGCGCTCGTCTCGGAGCCGAACAAGAAGCGGTTCCGAGCCCAGGAGAACCTCTCCCTGCGCACCATCGTCGGCGCGCCTCGCTACGTGAGGAATGCGACGATCGCGAGGGACCTCAAATGGGAGGAGCTGGACGCCTTCGTGGCGCGGCTGGCGACCGACATGTTCGCGCGTGCGGACCGGTCGCAGCTGCAGCATCTGCGTGGGCTGGCACCTCTGCACGCGCGACCGCCCGACGGCCGCGCCAAGCCCCTCCCCCGAAGCCTGGTCGAGTCCACGGCCAACTCCAACTGAAGAAACCACCTGCGACCCCCAGCGAAGACCACCGCCTGGAAGGCCACCCATAGACCTGTCCGTAGCTGCGGACAGCGGCAGATCCCTCGGGAAGAGGGCCCCGCCCTGACCCCGACCCTCCACTTCCCCAAGGGGAAGTGTGAGAAGACCGCTTGATGATGCCGCGAGTCAGTTTTTCTTTGGAAGCGGAAGCGAAACGAAGTACAAGCGAAGGAAGAAGTACCTACTACGAGTATTATCGGATCAGTGCAGTGTGATTAAAAGTGTTTGTTGTTAAAGTGTTGTGAAGTTAAGAAATAGTGCGTAAATAAATCCTACTCTTATTCATAGGTGTATAAAGTGCTTTTTTCGATCACGAACCCACCCCTAGAACGTAACAATATTATGAAAATTTGGTGTACATGGCGTAGCCGATTAGTACAAGTCTTCCTACTTGTTAATCTGTGGGTTAATAGGCTATATACATCGAATTGTTCTATGAACTGGGTCCCCGGTTGTTACAAAGTACAAGTACCGGCCGACACCCGACAGTACAAGCGTGCTCTCTACTCAGATACTTGGCGACTTATCAACAAAAATAAGCTGATGAGCTGTCGATTGAACCTACTCACTCAAATAGAATACAGTTCCATAGGTAAATTAAATGCAAATGTACTTGATGAGAGTTTATTGCCGAAAAGACAACGTCTGCTTACTAGATTACACCACGCTAATATTTCGCTAGGATAAATTTCAAAGAGTAACATTTCAATACTTATTAATCTTAAGTATAAGAAAAAAATCGCCTGGTGATTATTTATTAAATTGATTGCTTTTTTACAAAATACAACATACGTAGAGTACAACTTATTGTTTCCTTGTGGGAAGGTTGTAAACTAGATCGACGACATATAGAGAAGGTATATGTAAGTTTAGTACATAGTATCCCGCTTAAGCGGCGACCTGTGCGCCGGCGCCGGTGGCGGCGGTGGCGGCGGCGGGCGGCGCGGCGAACGTGACGCCGAAGAGCGCGCTGCACGCCGCCGTGGCCGCCGCCTTGCGCGCCTCCTTCTTGTTGGACGCTGCAACACACACACAGACGTGCCACTACACTACGATTTGACTTTCCCGATGACTAGTGATGGAAATGTAATCGCTGGATGTGCGATGTTAGCGCCACCTGGCCTCCATTTTCTAAGATAAGAAACAGTATCTATTCCGTATTTGCATTATAATACTATAAGCAGCCTATACCTATACGTCCCACTTTAAGGCACAGGCCTTCTCTCAGAGGGAGAGTATGGGCTTAATCACCACGCTTGCCTACCGCGGATTGGAAAATTTTTAGTGCCCTAAGTTAAGTGGCACTCAAGGTTTCTCACGTTTTCCTTTACTAATAGCAACTCGTATTGCTACTGTAAATTTATAAATGTACTTAGTACTCTTAGCGTAAAAATTAATTGAAATAATCGTTCTTATTAGTCCGACAATTAGTGGCACCTAATGGTATGGAATCTCCGAATTTTACGATTAAAAGAAGCCGCTTGGCGCAGTGGCTCCTTGATTCCAAGATTTAGACCGAGAGCCATCCGGAACCAAACCACCGTGCGGCTAGGTGCGTGGAGCCTTTTCGCTCGGTATACCTAAAACGCAGTGAGCCAAAGTCGCGTTATGCCTAAATGTCATTTAATATTATCGTTGTGACTAAGTGGTTATGTGCCAATTTCGTTGAAAACCTCTTTCTCAAACAGTCTAAATCGCGTTTTGCCTGCAATAATTAAAGCTGATTTCGCTAAAAAGCTATTTTCCAATTAGTCTAAATCGCGTTATGCCTAAAAACTCTTCTGTTTCTAATACAAACTCTTTACCATTTATTGTCTTTACTGGCCACTTGAACATAAATTGATTGAAGTTTGACAGCTGTCATCCGTAATTAAGGTCTTGAAGAGATCTATCTATAACTTCCTGCTGACAACTATAGTCTAGGATGAATAGTTTCCAAGATGTAACGTTTTTTAATTATGAAACGTCAAATCGATAACCATTTTCGTTGATAACCGCAAAAGGCCCCAGTTACGAATTTGTTCTATTTCCTTGCCGCTCCCGCACGCGGTTTGTTTGATTATATAATATAGCCTAAAATATAGAAAAACTCGGTTTTAATTAATCATCAGCCCTTACAAATACAGTCCTCTAAACTCTAAATGTGTGCTACATACTGTTCAAAACAATTAGGGGAATACAATTTCAAAGCGGAATAAAAAAAAGTTATTTGTTTTTAATTATAACTATTAGCCCACCAAATATTAAAGGGACATTGTTCATGAAAATACAAAACAAAAGAACATCAGCGTCTTTGTTAACACTTCTTAATATGGTGGACAAGAGTCCATGTACACGTAGAAACAAAGTGACGTTATTGAATTTTCTTAATTTTTAATTACCTACAGATGAATTCTCTCATTTTATGTGGCCTTTCAAGTCTTCTGGGTGTTATTATTGGTTGAAGTGTGAATTTGGTTTACAAGGTCATTATGCCAGATCTGACTGAAATCCCGAAGCATCCCGAGCTGTCACTTTGCTTCTAGCCGGTCGAACTATGGAAAATGTAGGATCTAGATAATATGGAATTTCTACTCCCCGTCAGAAAGCCGACTTTCAAGTTTTCTGAGGTACTTTTATATAATTAAAAAGTTTATTTAAAAAATCATAAATAAATACATTAAAATTAATAGTTAATTTAATAAAAAATAAAAAAAACTGGGACGAAAAAAAAACAACGGCGCGCAGAGAGGCCTACTTAGTGTTCTGATAAGATTACTCTAATAAATGTTTAATTTGGATACTATGGGACAATATTTTACGTACGTCTAATTTTATTATATTTCCACTAAATTCAATATCTGGGTGACATACAGGATGGTTCGAGAAGGCTTTAAGGGGATCTGCCTGAACCGTTATAGCTAATGTGAAATATTCTTTAATTATCTGAACAATTACAAACTGTGTTCACATCTTTGAAAAATTGTACGGTCAGCAAAAAATGGGAATATCTCACACATATTTTTTATCCTCTCCGGAATGGAACTTTTTAGTAACAAGCTCAAAACAAGCTGCATAAATTATCTTCAATGAATGTAAAGGCCATTGATTGATTATTGATTGTTATCACGTCAATAGATTTTGCCGTGTATGACGTTCAAGAACTATTCGAGCAAGTTAAATCAAACTTACACTGAATCCAAAAGACCTAAGAACAATTCTAATATAATAATAGCTACTAACAGATTTCGAGCCGGTTTTAGCCAATTAAAGATCAATGGGAATTTGCCTACACTGAACCTACAAGATCCAATGGCAAAGCTTACTTATCATGTAAGTACTCTATTTTGGCCTGGCTTAGATCAAGCGGAATCAAAACAACACTGAATCCATAAGACTTAAAGAATAACTGGCCAGAAAGAACGAGTCCGTGAAAAAAAAACATCACACAAGCCACTTTGCAACATTTTCTATAGGCTTGTCTTCTCTGGGTTTCTTGTGGTTTTGTGTATTGTGTCAGCCTATTAAACTCTCTTTTCTTCTATGTTAAGTAGGTGCTTAGCTTTGTTAGCTTTGTTTCTTAGGTTTTTTGGTTTCAGTGTCACTTTGATTTTACTTGTGGGTATTTGAATATAGAATTTTAAATATCCCCTTTTAAACATCCGTAATTTTAAACGCATAAACAGTAAAATCGATTTGCGTGATAAAAATAACATGTGAAATATTACCCTTTTCTGCTGGCCATGCCATTATTCAATCCAGTTTGTAATTGCTTAAAAAATTGAGTTAGTACCTATACAAAGAATATTTAACAGTAGCTACAATAGTTCAGGTTAACCCTTAAGTCCCTTCTCAAATTATCACCCTGTACATATATCACATGGATAAGCAATAAAACAATATTCTGTCTTTCAAAATTTTGCAAGAAATGTTGTTCAACGTTTTTGGTTTTTATCAAATATTTTGGTTTTTCATTATGAAATTAGTAATTTCTTGTTTCATAAATGAATTCCTCGTCTTTCATTTATTTATCTGCAAATTATAAACTTGCCCCAGTAGCTGTAAGCAGGGATATAGAGAGCTTCATAAGGTGTACGGCGGAAGCAAACTTCCTACCTCCGCTACCCGCACGGGGGTTCCGGATAGCTCCCGGTTTAAATTAGCTCAGAATCACCCATGGAATAACTGTGCTCAGCGGCCGCCTTTGAGGGGCTCCATAGAGTAACGCGAGCGCCACCGAGGAAAAATACATTTTTACATATCTTATTACTAATCCGGGCTGAGGACAATTTAAAAAATATTGTGCAACAAAAAGAATATAATCATGTAGGTACAGCGGTGTAAAACATAAATGCATAAAAGTATGTACTCGGGGCTGCAAGTGATGTAAATTACTTTAGTCAGATGCCTGCACTAGCTAATTAGCTCAGTTGGGAGAGCGATGGCACGGTTAGCCAGAGGTCGCGGGTTCGGGTCCCGGCATGGGTGGAATTTTTTGCCTCCAAATAAGTTATTTTTTAAAAAGGAAATTCCATATATAGAACTTTATTCTATGACGTAGAACGTAATTTTTTGTAGAATTTTGTTGAGTGGAAAAATCCAATCAAAATCACGAGTTAAATGTAAACTAAGAAATGTGTGGTCCGTATTAGTGTAAAAGTAAAAGCGAAATGACGCTAGTCGATAGGAAGACAAGAACGTTTATCGCGGTATCGCGCAACGGGAGCGGTGGACTTTATTAACTTTGAGGATGTTTAACAAATGCAACACACGATAAGAAAAGTGTAAAATAAAGGACAGAACGTACCTTTGCCGATGTAGGTGGCGTTGTCGACGTCGACGCCGACGGTGTAGAGCATCTTCTGCGGCTTGTCGCCCGCCACGCACAGCTCGCGGTACGAGAGCTGCGGCCGCATGTACGTCAGCAGCATGCACGGGTGCATCGTCGCCGCGTCCGCCGGCAGCTCCTGCGCCCCGCACACACCGACATTGCACTTCTACCCTCGGCACTGAGGCGGTTCTTACGTGGACCGTGCTGCCTCGCCCGCACTATTTTACAATTTTTTTGAAAAATGTGGTCAGGGCGTTTCATGCATAATTAAATTACGGACATTTTAAATATTTTTTGATCTTCCTATACGTAGATTTTAGTAAAGAAAAGTTGTTTCCAAAATTATTAATTTTAGAATCAAGTTTTCTCAATCAAAAACTTACTACAAGATAAGACACGTGTCATATGCCTTGAATATTCGCAATTTTATTTTCTATCAAACCCTCAGACCACGTTTGTCAAAAGTATACTCATTTTCATAAAAATTACTAAAATTATTAAATTGTGCGAGCGGGACAGCATGCTCCACGTAAGAGCGGCCTTAACTATTCGATAGCGTCACGCGGGTACAGGAACCGACTTAGCGTGCCCGATCAGGAATCGAGTATACCTTGGGTGCCTTGACTTTAGTGCGCGGCGCTCGGCGCGGTCCGGCGACGCCGGCGCCGGCGGTCCCGGCCCCGGCCCCGGCCCCGGCCTCGGCGTCGGTCGCGACCTCGGCTGCGTCGGCCGGCGCGCCCGCGGGCTTCAGCTGCGGCACCTTGTGTCCCTCGTACGCCCACTCGGAGAAGAGCTTGTGCAGCGCAAACGACGCCAGCTGGATCATCGGCAGCGTTTCCTCCTCCGCATCGCCGTTCTGCGAGCCCGTGGAGCTGGCTGCGGACAGAGGGCGCGCGGTGAGCGGACGCGGCCGGGCGGACGGGCGGGCGGTCGGTCGCGGCGACACTCACCGTCTGCGCTCAGCACCTTGGTCATACGCTTGATGATGATGTCGCGGATGGCCTGCTCGGCGGCGGCGTTGCGCGCCGTCAGCTTGTTCTCGCCGTAGCCCTTATAGCTGTGGCCCTCCACGGTGAGGTCGGCGCAGAAGCTGCTCCCGGACTGCGGCCCGTAGTACTGCGGCGGCGCCGGCTCCACCTTGAATTGCTAACAATACAAAAACGGTTTCGCGTGAGCGATGCGACGACATGGGGCGCGACGGCACACTCTGTGGGGCACTCACGTTGGCGAACGGCTCGCCCGGCATCATCTCGTTCAGCACCATGAGCGCGTTCTTGGGCGTGAGCAGGCGCCGCAGGTTCTCATTCTGGCGCCGGCGCCGCTCCTTGTTAGAGATCTTCTTTACTGCAATAATAACTGTCTGTTACAACCAGTTACAAGGCAGAACAGCATACGCTTTATGTAGACGCCTATTTCGTGGCTACTGGATTTTGCTACATGCTCTTACCGATCAGCAAGCCGGAGAGCCGATACCTACAAGCGCCAGGGCGCATGACGTGGCGATCGCTCTTGACATATTGTTTTGAAAATGAAAATGAAAAAATATTTATTTCAAGGAATGTTAGAATGAGTTACATTTTGTGCTTATATTATTCCTACAGAAAAACATAACAAAAACGTAATTTTATGTGACTACTACCATAACTAGACTATCGCGTAGCCTGTATTTATGGTTAGTAGGCCCGTGCCTCTTGCAAAAGGCGGAAGACAGTAGGTGGTGAGGTCATGTTTATCAAACAAAAATAATAAAAAACAAAAATTCATAAAATAATAATGAATCTAGTACATAGTAATGTTATGTTATTGCTTATTTAACATGCGGCATGCGTTTTGTGTGTGTGTGTGTGTGTGTGTGTGTGTGTGTGTGTGTGTGTGTGTGTGTGTTTGTGTCTTGTGTGTGTGTGTGTTTTTGTTTTATGTGTGTGTTATCGTGTGTATGAAGGAGGACGTGTGTGTTGTTTTTAACAGGTTAAGAAATTTTCTGTATCATCATATGTTAATGATTTTAGACGTTCTAGCACTTTCTTTTTACATTCGTGAATCGGTAGGTTGAATACATAACACATTTTATTGAACTTATTATACAAGGTTGGTCCTAAATATAACTGCTGCCTTTTTGTGAAACTTAAGGTCGGCGTGGGAGTACTGCAAATTTTGTCTTTGCGACGTTTTGTGATCTCATAATAAGGTGTATTTTTATGTTGACGGATCAGGGTATTGTATATGAAAAGCTGTCTAACAGTGAGGACGTCGCAATCTTTATATAATTTAGAAGTTTTGTTTGTAACTAATCACCTTTTTCGTTTTTTTATTATTTATTTAGATATCTATGGTGAACCAACAGCTATTAAAATAACATAGGGAAACATCAAGCCAATTACAGGTTCACACTTATATATAGCACACAATTTAGAAACATGATTCTTAGCCTTCTTAACAGTACAAAAGTCACTCGCTGCACAAATTACTCATATCCCATAAATTACAGAGACATAACATAACATAAACTCACGCCTGTGTCCCAGAGGGGTACACAGAGACCAGGGACTGCCACTTGCTACGATCCTGACAGATCACTTTCGCTTCCTCAACATTCATTAGTCGTTGCATGCACGCACGCTTCGGGTGTGTAAATTGTGTAAACGGTGCATTGCACTCCTTTATGAGTGGCCAAAACATCGAGTGGAGTGTCATGGAGTGCTGGTCCCAACACTTATGTATGCTAGCGAGAATTGGGTATGGCAAAAGAAGCAAGAAAGTGCTTAGAGAACGTCGTGGACTGAAAGAGGATGTAGTGACTAGAATTGAGAAAGGAATGTTGCGTTGCTTTGGACATGTGGAGAGGATGAAGGAAGGAAGATTGACAAAACAAATATATCGAGCTAATGTGGGTGGAAAGGCCGGTAAGGGACGACCCAGACGGACATACTTCGACCAAATAGGGGATTTAAAGAAAAGGGCAAGATAAAAAGTACCGGAAATTACACAGAATAAGTAAGGATTCACGTGGGGTGCCGGCTTTAGAATAGCAGCGCCTTCTGCGGAAATGCGACATACTGCGCTCGCCAACCCGCACGCCAAGCGTGGCGAGTAAGGGAAATACCCTCAGGCAGTAAACCAAAAAACCAGGCCCCCAGTCCCCGGCAACTCCGCTATTCCTGGCTACGGTAGCGGCCACGGTAACGGCGGAGCAAGGGGTGCTAAGAATCTCCGGCAGAGATCTGGCTACCACCCCCAAAAACGAAAACGACTGGCGCTGGTAACACACAACATTCGCACATTGAGGACAGACGAAAAGCTAATTGAGCTGGAAGAGGAAATGGGTGGGATATCCTAGGGTTATCTGAAGTCCGTCGAGAGGGCGAGGACACGATAACCCTGAAATCCGGTAACCTGCTCTACTACCGGGAGGGCGAGCAACAGTCCCAGGGTGGTGTCGGGTTTCTCGTCCACAAGTCCCTCGTAAATAACATTTTGGCCATCAACAGTGTGTCGAGCACGGTGGTGTACCTAATACTCAGAATATCTAAGGGATATTCGCTGAAGGTCATTCAGGTATACGCACCGATCTCGTCACACTCCAATGAGGAGGTAGAGGCGATGTATGAAGACATCAGTAGGGCCATACATACCTCGGAGACCTATTTTAATGTGGTTATGGGGGACTTCAATGCGAAGCTGGGCACAAGAAGCGAGGGTGAGATGAGAGTGGGGCAATTTGGTTTATGAGCAACAGAACCCTAGAGGACAAAGGTTGGCAGACTTCCTGGAACTTCCGCCTTTATAATGGAAGTTTTTCCTCAGCCGACCCTTTTCTGGGTTCCAAGGCTTCATTTAAGCATAGTATTTTAACTATACTCAATGATAATACGTAATTTATTGGAGAAACCCCCCCCACCCATTCGCACTCATTCATCACACACACACACACACACACACACACACACACACACACACATAATGGGCAAATTTTGAAATTTTAAATTTTGAATCTTGATTAGTTTTAAATTGTAATCTAAGATATATTTATTTTAATAATTAAAAAAAAATAAAGCATGTATTTTTATATTGCATCTTGATTAGTTTTAAAATGCAAATCTTGAATCTTGATTAGTTTTAAATTGTAATAAGATATATTTATTTTAATAATTTAAAAATATGCATGTATTCTTTATTGCTGAGCGCTATCGTGCTATATTTCTAGTAATTATGAACTGCCTATTTGTGGATGTCTGTTATTGGCCTTGTGAACTGTTTCTTTATTATTGTAATCAAATTATTTGTTTTCGCTGTTGATATCCTTAATAAAATAAAATAAATAAAATAAATAAAATAAATAAAGAGGGACTCTTTATGATGAACTCTTTCGTTCAGAAGCCACCTAACAGAAAATGGACCTGGTTGAGTACCGATGGTTCCACGAGAAACGAGACAGACTTCATCCTGACCTCCAAGAGACAATTATTCAATGACGTCTCTGTGATCAACATGGTGAAAACCGGAAGCTATCACCGAATAGTAAGAGGCACATTGAATATCAATGTCAAACTTGAGAGGTCGCGTCTCATGAAGTCCACGCTCCGACCTACTCGTGCCCATATCCAGAACCCCGAGAACTTTCAACTCGAATTGTCAAATCGCTTTGAGTGCCTGGAGAGCGCCGCATCGGTGAACGAGATCAATAACAGGTTTGTAGAAACTGTTCGTACAGTGGGCTCGAGGTTCTATAGACCAAACCGTACGAGTAGACCACAAAAGCTCTCAAACTATACTCTCGACCTCATGGCTAAACGTCGCGCGTTGCAACTGCAGTCCTCCGAGGACGCTAAGTCATATAGGCAGCTCAATAGACACATCTCAACGTCTATGCGGCACGATATTCGGTCCTTTAATACCGAACGTATTAAAGAGACTATAGAGCGGAACAGGGGCTCCAAAGTGTTCGCAAAAGACTTGTCTATTGGGCAAAGCCAGCTGACGAAGCTGAAGAGAGGACGGCAGTATAGCGTCGACGAAATCAGAGGTGCTGGGGGAGATTGAGAGTTTCTACGAACAGCTATACAGACGGACAGACTGAGGTAGGTAGTCGCAAAACCTGTTAGCAGTTTGAACAAAGATCCGAGAGCCAAACTGACCCGACGTTATACCGAAGATATCCCGGACATCAGCCTGTACGAGATTAGGATGACCCCGAAACAGCTCAAGAATAACAAGGCACCAGGAAAGGACGGAATCACATCAGAGCTCCTGAAAGCGGGTGGAACACCAGTACTTAAAGTCCTTCAGAAGCTCTTCAATTCCGTCGTGCTCGAAGGAAAAACGCCAGAAGCATGGAACAGAGGCGTGGTGACGCTGTTCTTCAAGAAAGGGGATAACTCTCTATTGAAGAACTACCGACCCATCTCACTTCTGAGCCATGTTTATAAGCTGTTTTCGAGGGGCCTCACGAATCGTCTCGAATGCAGGTTTGATGACTTGCAGCCTCCCGAACAAGCCGGTTTCCGAAAGGGCTTTAGTACCATAGACCACATCCACACGCTGCGGCAAATTATACAGAAGACTGAGGAGTATCTGTTCTCAAATGCTTTGGAGGATATGTTCAAGACGCTGGACTGGCAGGGGTACGGCATAAATATAAACGGTGAGTACCTTTCACACTTGCGATTTGCAGACGACATCGTCATCATGGCGGAAACGCTGCAAGATCTACAACATATGCTGAGTGGCCGAGCTGATTCTTCCCAACGTATTGGTCTCCGGTCAGAGTGGAGTTTTTTTTCCCGCTGCCTTTTTCTCCACTACAAATACGGCCCGAAGGCAGCGGCTAACATAGTAACATAGTACATTGACATTCAGCAAACAGAATGTAAATTCTTTACGTTGAAATAAATTATTGATTTCTGATTTCTGATGAACTTGGATAAAACCAAGGTTATGTTCAATGAACACGTCAGTCCGGAGCCAATTGTTGGGTAAAAACAACTTCGAGAAAGAGGCCAATAGAAGAATACAGCTGGGCTGGGCAGCGTATAGGAAACTACGTCAAGTCTTCACATCGCCAATCCCACAGTCTCAAGACGAAAGTCTTTAATCAGTGCGTCCTACCCGTCATGACATATGGTGCCGAAACGTGGACACTCACGGTGGGGCTGGTCCACAAATTTAAAGTCGCTCAACGTGCTATGGAAAGGGCTATGCTCGGGGTTTCTCTTAAAGATCGAATTCGAAACGAGGTGATCCGACAGAGAACCAAAGTTACCGACATAGCCCACCGAATTAGCATGCTGAAGTGGCAGTGGGCCGGCCATATCATCCGAAGAACTGATAACCGATGGGGTAGATGAGTTCTTGAGTGGAGACCGCGGATCGGTAAACGTAGTGTAGGACGTCCTCAGACTCGGTGGAGCGATGATCTTCACAGGGCGGCTGGCAAGAGCTGGATGAGAATAGCCGAGGACCGTGCTCAGTGGCGTGCAATAGGAGAGGCCTATGCCCAGCAGTGGACAAGCATAGGCTGATGATGATGAGGCGTATAATTTGCCATTCTGCTTAGCGTTTGTGGACTATGAGAAACCCTTCGATTCGATCGAGACATGGGCTGTGCTCGAGTCTCTCCAGCGTTGCCGTATCGACTATCGGTATATCGAGGTGCTGAAGTGCTTGTACAACAGCGCCACCATGTCGGTCCGAGTACAGGAGCAGAATTCGGATACAATTCCATTGAGAAGAGCCGTGACACAGGGAGACGTTATCTCTCCGAAACTGTCTTCAAGCTTCTGGAATGGCAGGGACGCGGCATCAATATCAATGGCGAGTAAATCACGCACCTTCGATTTGCCGACGATATAGTAGTCATGGTAGAAACGATAGAAGACCTCGGCATAATGCTCCAAGACCTCAGTCGAGTTTCCCAACGTGTGGGCCTTAAAATGAACATTGACAAAACGAAGGTCATGTCGAACGCCCGTGTTGTGCCCACCCCAATAACATAGAGGAACTCGACTCTCGAACTTGTAGACGAATACGTCTACTTAGGACAAACAGTCCAATTAGGCCGGTCCAACTTCGTGAAACAGGTCAATCGTCGAATCCAACTCGGCTGGCCAGCATTCGGGAAACTCTTTTCGGAAGGTCTTTTCGTCTCATCATCAACCCATTATGTCCCCACCGAGGGGCACGGGTCTCTTCCCTGCGGAAGGTATAGGCCATACTCCACCACGGGGGCCAAGTCCGGATTGGTGGAGGCTTGTAGACTAGTGGCTCGTCTACTGTCAGAAGTTGTCAAGCCGCCCTAAGGCCTCTGACTTGGCTTAACGACTGCCATCTATCGACGGCAGCCGGCACCAACAGCTTAACGTGCCTTGCGAAGCACGGAACCGCTCGGAAAAATGCCACTAGCGTTAGGCATAGACGGCGACCCATCCATGCACTGAACGCACCCTGTGTTGCTTAACCTTCGTGATCGTGTAAGATCACTCCGGCAGCCGGGGCTACGAGCGATTCTAATATACCTCAATCGCTCAAGACAAAATTATACAACCAGTGTGTTTGTTACCAGTGATGACTTATGGCACTGAAACGTGGTCTCTCACTATGGGCCTCATAAGAAGGCTCAAGGTCACGCAACGAGCTATGGAAAGGGCTATGCTCGGAATTTCTCTGCGAGATCGAATCAGAAATGATGAGATCCGTAGACGAACGAAAGCCGTCGACATAGCCCAGCGGATTAGTAAGTTGCAGTGGCAGTGGGCGGGGCACATAGCACGCAGAACTGATGGCCGATGGGGCCGAAAAGTTCTCGAATGGAGACCACATATCGGCAAGCGCAGCGTAGGACGACCAGCCACAAGATGGACAGATGACCTCATCCAAGTGGCAGGAAGGCGCTGGATGCAGGCCGCTTCCAACCGGTCTTTTTGGAAATCCATGGAGGAGGCCTACATCCAGCAGTGGACTTCTTGTGGCTGAATGATGATGATGATGTGGAATAAAAAGTGGGAGATGGAAGCACCTAGATCTTGTAGGCACTGTAAATGATAATTTACGATTCGGGAGAGAGTCTACTAGGCTCACACTGATTTATAGCAAATATGTTGGTTTGTTCTGAAAGAAATCCAAACATCACTTGCTACATATTTTAAAATGTAACTAATGGCAATAATATAGCTACCTAATCTTTTATGCCTTAAACCTAACTATACTGGGCCTCTGCTCTTTTTGACACATCTACTTAAATATACCTGTGTACTCATAGAACAACCACTATATTTTTGCCTTTACGTCTGTTATATCTGGTACACTCGCACATTACAACATTTATAATTATTTTAAAAAGATTAGTATACCGTTGTCAAATAAAGTCCGATGCTTTGCCAGATAATAAAAATACAGGCATTTCAAATACATTTTCTTTATCATATACCTAATCTTGATTAATAAAATTTGGTACTGAAAAGCTTCTTCGAAAACTTCTCTATATCAAAAATTATATAATATAGAAGAAATGTCTGTGATTTTATTTTACATGAATTTTTCTTATGTGCGAGCAAGAGGGACACTATATGTTACAGCAGTTTTTGTGTGATGAATAAAGTCAAATTTACGCCATTTTTTCGTTACTTTGTGACTTAATATGTAATGCTGTGCATACGTGTGTGTGTGTCTTGTGGAAATAAATAAATTATCTATCTATCTAATTTATTTACTTTAATAGCCGATTAAAGAGCTGAACCCTGGCCGCCACCCACCTCCTTGCAACCGGTTCTTCATCCAGGCTGGGCGTGGGTCGGAATTGTCTTCGTCGGCCCCGACCGCTGGTTTCATATCGACATCTTCGCCACCCTGTGGAACACATATTGTTTTCTCAATAGCGGGAATACCTTTACTACTAAAAACAATTTGGATTCAACTGAAGTTTCACAGTATACGCACTTCTTGTTTCAAGCTCACCAGGTTTGACGCCTGTTGCTGCTGTCCCGAGCCAAACAGTTGAGACATCTGCGACGACTGTTGCTGCTGCTGTTGCTGCTGCTGCTGCTGTTGTGGCTGCTGCTGCGGCTGCTGCTGAATCTGAGTCAGAAGGGAGAGTGTGAGTGTGGCGGTTTGCGGCGTGCGGGGCGGAGGAAGGCGACCGCGAGGGCACTCACCGGCTGGCGGTCGCTGTAGAGCGCCGCGGCGGCGGCGGCGGCGGGCGGCGCGGTGCGCGCCTGCGCCAGCTGCCGAGGGACGCACATGGACTTCCGCGCTCACCCTCTTACGCACACACAATCACTATGCAAGACTCAATTCCATTTGGACCAAACCTTCCAACTACTAACTTGTAGGTCTGAAGTTTATTGCTTTAAGTTCAGGGCAGGCACAAATCTAGAAAATTAAGAAGGAAACAAAAAACAATTTGGCAAATTGTTCAGCCATTTTCGAGTGATACTCAGTCTTACATGTGCCAATTCACTTTTATTTACATATGTAGATATAAAATTATGAAATATTTATGATATCCTCAGTGTAACAAAATCCCCAAAAACATCCAAAAAACAACTTTTACATGATGAAAGCTTGTGAAAAACTATCAGCAGTTCCTTTTTAAGTAGTTACCATTTAGAAGTTGTCCGCTCAGTAAAAGGTCTTTGTATTAACCACATTGACGTAGTATGCAATAGGTTTTTAGAGTTTTTGGATGGAATTATCAGCTTTTAGATTGTTCAATGACCTAGATGTGGTGAGAACTCAGAACACTGTGTTCTGAGGGTGAGAACCTTTCAACTGACCTGACCAACTGTCTCTTCCCATCCTCACCCCATTGGATATTAACCCACAACAGTATGAAAGTGAACTCATGGTGAGTAGCAGTATTTATATGATATGAAATAATTTGGAGTTGATATATATAATCAAGGTATAAAATAAAAGAAGTATCATGCCTTTGGGGAGACCTGTGTCCAGCAGTGGACGAGTATGGGCTGATATTGATTGATGGTAGAGCATAATATAATATATATCTTTAATACACATCATCAAACTCTTGCCAATAATATGATTGTATGTTACAGATATACATTATCCATGTTGCAGAATGCTGCTCAACAAAGTGACAGTGGATTATACATTTTTATTTCTTGCATGTTTTTGGTAGGTAATTGCAATCAATTTATTCCAAAATAATAAATCTGATCCAAACTGAAAAGAATCAAGAATCATTCACCACAAACAGGCATCACACAATCAGTCATAGTGAGCTTGCAAGTTCCACATTAAACTGTATTCCATACATGTAAGTTGCCCATTCAAATTAAAACACTTCCATCATTAGCCCTCACACACAGCATTGATTCAAATTAAATATTACAAACAGCAACTTACTTCATACAGCTGATGTTAAAAGTCAAAAGGGCAACCACACTTAAGGAATCCAGAGTAGTTTACTGTCTACTTAAGTCTAGAGAACCCCGTATGTTCACGAAACTAAAGCTTATCAGAATCGTGACCATAATGCATTCTCCGCTAACCGAGCCACCCTCAGAGAGGCTCAGGCTGGCATCTACACCACTCGCACCATTGGCACTCAAATTTAACATTTTGATACTAACAAGATCAATGGGTATTTTGCCTTAGGTGAAGAGGGATAGCCAAACATTGCATGAGACTACAGCTGCAAGGCATGCCAAGTCCCACACCATGTTGGTAGAGACACCAAGCCTTGGCTCAGTCGGAGGGAGGCTGTTGACTTGCGCAGTCAGTGCCGGGGCTCGGACGGCTCGCCACGCTGCTGTGACAACAGACGCGCGATTTATTAAATTGTTTCATTAGAACATCTCATGGAAGAGTAAATAACGTGCGATTCCATCAAATTAAACTTACCTCTCCTGCTGATACAAATTGTCCAGGTGTGTTGTACCGCCCGGAGTTCCGGGTGTTGTCTGAAAAACAAAACAACATTCATCTATCACAGGTACAATAATCTTGGCAAGATATAGAACCAATAATAACAGGGCCCAATTCTAATGCTGCTAATACAAACGAAATATTCATTATGAATGCTAAATAAACCCGGTGGTCTACAAGAGAATGCGCAGATGCCAGCAGCGTAAGATGCGGCGACATCATGGTAGGTCATTTGTCGATCAGTCATTTTGTAGGTAAAATATAGATACTTACAGTTTCTGTTATTGGCGTACGGCATTGTAGCTTCTTGATATTCTTTGGTAGCAAGGAAACAGTAAATAGCGTTATAGTTTTTCGGAAAACCACAAAACGACGCAACCACAATCAAAGACGCAACCAACCAACCACAGACTAGACTAAAGTAAAAACTAAAAAGAGAACAGATTAAAAAGAATAAAAGAGATACCCTACAGATTAATGGGGATTGCAACACGAAACTAATTACAGATGGCGCCACTGAGATTTGCCCCCCCCGACAATGTTTTGTTTTGTAAGTGTTGCTTATTTTCGGATTTTTTCGTGGAAATTCAAGATAAAAACGTCATGAAATGTTTTTCACTAAAAAAGGAAAATCTACAGTTTATACCGCGAAAGGAATACATATCGTAATACAAAGGTTTCCTCAACAATTTTTTTTTTCAAATTTTTTGCAGGAATAATCGATTCAATAACTCTCTACTGGATGATTTATTGATTATAAAGTGTAAAATGTTAAATTTACTTAAGAAAATTACTCAGAAATATCGAAAATTGTAGTAAAATTATCCACACTATGTACCATACAAACTTATTTATAAAACCATACTATTTCTACATGAACTCTCTAAACTTTATTCCAGTTTGGAGACGAAGCAGCTTTATGAGCATAAAATGATGCTACGGGACTACTACTTAAAGGTTCCTATCACCAACAACAAAATTATCCTATCAGAAGTATTGATATTCAGATCAGATCAATTCAATGCTATGGCTTACTCTGGGTAATTAAGTGCTGCTGCCTACCTATTTTGAGATACGGGCTTAGGTCATTAGGCTTATAATGAATAATTATGATTTTATTAAATAAAACCGATGTTAACAAGTAGCGGAACATTGTTTTACTTCACTTACAATTGCAGCAGTCCCGTAGCATCATTTTACGCTCATAGAGCTGCTTCGTCTCCAAACTGGAATAAAATTAAGAGAGTTCATGTAGAAATAATACGATTTTATGAGTACGTTAATAATATGGTACATAGTGTGGACAATTTTAAAACGATTTCGATGTTTCTGAGTAACTTTCTGACAGTGTCTTAAGTAAATTTGACATTTTACACTTTATAATCAATATATCAGCCAGCAAAGAGGTATTTAATTAAAGGTATGCGATTATTTCTGCAAGAAATATTTAAAAAATATTTTTTATGTTACGTCTGTATTCTTTTTACAGTATACAAAACTTTGCTTTTTCAGTTTGGTGTAAACTATAGCTTTCCCGTTTTTAGTGAACGCATTTCATGACGTTATAAAAATCCGAAAATAAACAACACCTTATAAAACAAAACAACATTGTCGGGGCAAATCTCAGTGGCACCATCTGTAATTCGGGAAGGAAACTTTTTATGATAGCTGTATTTTATTTTATTTTCTTGATATAAGACGTAATTTTAAGAAACCAATTTCATTTTTTTCCGTTTAATTAAGTTTATCACTATGAAATAATTTTTTGAAATATATAAATTTGTGACGTCATACAGCGGCCCAGCCGTGTAGAGTGTCACGCGATTGCGTTAGCATGTGAGTGAGTCAAAGTCAGGAGTCTGAATACTACACTGTCATAAAACCACAGATTATGTAAAACGTCGAGAGACAGCGGTATGTTTGTTGCACACAAAACCCATTTTCCAGAATAATGCGTTGGTCTTCCTATAAAACAGCGAGTCCAATCCGTAGGTCAAATAGCCGGGTCAATATGAAATGATGGAATAAATCAGTGTCCAGGGCGTATGCGAAATCGTTGGTGTTAGCTATACAAATAGCCAAGAAAAACTGAAAACCACTAAAGCAAATCCACAACAACCAAACGTGATGATCAGTCAAGTCAGTCTGTCCTGCAGTGCTGCCAACTTAGCGCTTTCGGCGCCAGATCTAGCGCTTTTAACTGTATATAGCGCCCTTTAGCGCCTAGCGCTAAAACTAGCGCTTTTTAAAAGAAAACCAGATGTGTCTCTCTCGTCCGCACTCTCGCTGACTATTAATATCTCTTTATCGTCTGTGCCACACTCTAATGCTGATATTGAAAGAGTGTTCAGCACCATGAATGTGGTCAAAACTAAGCGGCGAAATTCTTTAGGCTTAGACGTAATATTCGCTATGGACTTTCTTTCAAAAAAAGTAACTGTGCAAATTATCAGCTGCCAGACTCGGTTTTGAAAAAAATTACATCTACAGACAAATATAAATTTAAAATAACATCAAACATTGACGAAGGCCAACCATCTACTTCGTCTGGTTCTAGAGCAAACGTAGTGTCTCACGGTGAAGTAGTCCAATCTGATGACAGTATTGACAGTGTCGTAATTGATTGACAACTTTGTATTTTGCTTGAATTGTTTTAATTTTACTGTGTTATTTGATTTTGTTGTATGGGACGGACACACCTAGACTGTTTATTTTATTTCATAACGTCAAATTAAAGTACGATTAATGCATTGGTAGTTTTAATTTGGCGCCAGATTTGGCGCTTTATTTCCAGTTGCTATTTAGCGCTTTCTAGCGCTTTTTCAAAGGCCTGGCAGCCCTTTTTGGCTTAGCAGAGTTGGCAGCACTGCTGTCCTGTCAGCTTGACAGCTCGATCTGGATATTGTGTTCACAGTATACCTATACATTTTGGTCTGCTGCCTACAGAGTAACCGTCGTATGACGTCACGCAGCAGTTTGATAACAAATTTAAATTTCCAAAAATAAAGCCCATCTTTTGATTTCATTAGCTCTAACATTGAACATACTGCTATTTGGATAAAGACCTCGAAATGGTTTTCGATTTAGCCTATGTAACAAATTCTTTCTTTCGCGAATTAGTGTCGTGTTGCCATCCTCATTAGGCCCCTGTTCTGTGCAGTGTATGTATAGAAAGAATATACTTCTGAATCTGAATAGTCTGTCTGCTTGTTGTGATTATCATGGGTTAATTTTTCGTTTCCTCGGATAGTTTTTTGGATTTTACAATTTTTTATTGCATACGGAAAACACATCTGATACCAAAGCAATGTTATTAGAAGCCAGCATTTGCCATACCTTGTGAAAATCACTCGTACAACTCGGTCGAACAAACAAAACCAGTAGCAAGTCTCAATATCAATAGTCCATTTCTCTGTCTGCGTTCTTCCTTGAATAGCGAAATCTGGAGACGTCGTTTGCCTGCCAATAAAATGTAAGTTTGCACATTCGATTTTTGTTTTGAACTGGTTTTTGTCAGAATTTAACACACTGTTGTACATATCACGTAAATGCTTGTGAATTATGTACCTACCTGTAAGTAGATTATTCGTTGGTTATTTGATACAGAGTGGTGGTACAGTGCTATCAACTTAAGCTGAGAATTGCATTTGTGTGAGTGATCGCCAAAAGTACAGTTAGTAAAACACATACAAATAAAATTAATGTTTTATTAAAAGGAAGTCCATAAAACACAATGTTACCAACTGTCCAATTCTCGACCTCATAATGACTGAATCTTATAACTCTTCTACTCCGCTCATTGCATCTTCATCTTCACTCTCGTCTGATGACTCATCAGAGTCAGAGCCTGTGTTAATAATTAATCGTTCCGTTATATCGTCGATTGTGGTTTCTCGACTTTGAAATTCTTTTTCTTTATTAATTGCATGGTCACAAACATTTTTCCACTCTTGTGCAGTGATCGCGTCAACTTTTTTTTTGTTAATTTCATTATAGTGTCCATATTCATTGACACATTTCTTTTGGCTATGTATCCTTTTACCATTGACCATATATTTTCAATGGGATTGAAATCAGGGTGGTAGGGTGGTAGACGTAGAACGCTGTGACCATGTTCTTCGAACAAATTATCAATTTTATATTAAAAAAATCTTGCTTTGTTTTGTAGAATCAACTGATAAAGTTGCGGTTTGAGCATCTCTGCAGAGTGGTCGATATTTCTATATTTGAGCCATTCAATCATAGTTTGTTTACGATTGTTTGAATTGGGGGCGGGATTATGTAACGTATTATGATATGCAGCGTTGTCAACCACCACAACACTATTCGGTTCTAAATTTGGAATCAGCAGCGTTTGCAACCATTTTGTGTAATTCTCGGTGTTCATATTATGATGATAGTCGCCAGTTTTTTGGTTTGCCTTGAACATGAGTAGGGCATTGGGTATAAAACCGTCCTTTCCGCCGGCATGAACTATTATTAAACGATTTCCCTTGGAAATTGGTTTCGTTAAGCCAGAGGTGCTTCCATCTGAATAAGACTTCGACGAAGTGTGACACGTGTCGATATATGTTTCGTCAGTATACACGATTGGACGGCCCTGGGCACGATATTCAGCTATTTTAATCAGGAACAATATTCGCAGATATCTTATTTGGTGTTTCTCCATAAGGATTCTGCGATTGTCTTCTGTCCTTTTCCATTTAAATCCCAACAGACTCCTTTAAAATACGTATTCAATTTGCATAAAATTCCTTTCACTTGGCTGCTTAATGGTTTTCGTACAGGAAATTCACTTACAGTAGGAGCCATTTCACTAATATTTCAAACACAATCACATAAAATTACACGTCTATCTGCTACCAGTACCAGAGGTGAAGTGAAGTATGTGGGCGGCAGGCAGTGTTGCCAAGTCTAGTCCGGTCCGAGTCGCCAAAAATTTGGCACTAAGTAGCCTAAATTCGCCTAATTTTTTTTCTGCAAAGTAGCCTAAAATCGCCCCATTAAATATCAGGTATCCTAAAGAAATTTTTTAAGACATATAGCTTTTTTTTTTTTTTTTTTTCATTTTCAATTTTCAATCGGAAGTCAAATACTGTTAAAAATTAATAAAAATATTTGTTTATTTTTAAACTAAGTAACAACTTGAGGGATTTTCTTTTTATTTTTTTTAATTTCTTCCCTAGTCGCTGGATAGATGGCGCTGCACTTGTTACGTTACTGCAAGGAAGGGAACGTCACATTATTTTTTGATTAATTCACTTGGATGTAGTTTGAGATCATAAAACGAAACTTACTGACAGCATTACTTCCTCTCTTTTGTTCATATCGAAGATTCGTATGCGAAATTAGCAATAACCTACGACTTTAATGTCTTCCTCATTGAAGTCGTATAATTTAAACGTTTTCTATTAATTAATCTGAGTATGTAAGCGATCTGCAGTGCGTTCAGGTTTGCCCACGGTCGCGAATTGGAACGTTCGGCTGGTAACGTAGTCAGTTGTTCAGCGCCATCTACAGAGTCCTTGGGAACTACTTTTTTTTTAATAGTCAAAAAGAAAACCTCCCATTATAACAACAGCCTTATAAACAAAAACTCCATTCTGTTTTAACCTTGGAAGGACCAATAAAATTTACAACGTATTTGAAGTGTTTAAAGGAATCGTGTTTTTATTAAAAAGACCGTAAGAGTTCAACGAGGTGATAATAAAATATTTATTATTATTCGTCATCCACCAATAAAAGAACCTCTTCTAAAATGCCTTCTTCATCACCATCATTTTAAAAACAACACCG
Organism: Yponomeuta cagnagella; assembly: GCA_947310995.1. Taxonomy (NCBI): domain Eukaryota; kingdom Metazoa; phylum Arthropoda; class Insecta; order Lepidoptera; family Yponomeutidae; genus Yponomeuta; species Yponomeuta cagnagella. Next base: position 19,361,671 of record OX371279.1, on the reverse strand, counting down.
GATGGCCGAAATGATTATTAATACGGGCAGTTTGTATATACCTAGGTACTTACTTTTAAAAATTGGTATTTTTTCCCAGTCATCTCTGTAGTGTTTTATGTATTTACCGTGCTTTCCCATTGTCATACACGTTTATTTGAACTCAATTCAATAACAATCTGTTCACTTACTAAACCACTCACAAAAACTAAAAGAAATCGTCCATATACTTGTATTTTCAATGGCATAGATGGACTAGACTTATTGATTGTCACTCAACAACAAACTGGAATTAACTGGATACAAAACAAAAGCAGTAAGCACAAACAACAAACGAAAAGAAATCAACAAACTAATCGGCAAGGGGAAAACCCGGTGACCAGTGTTGGCAGAGCCTACTCAGCCCAGGTTGCCATTTGCAGGTTCAAATGTTGCCGTTTTACCCCAAAGGTAAAAATCGCCTAAAAAGACACCTATTATTTTTCGAAGTAGCCTAAATGGCGCCTAGTCGCCAATCACAATTTTTGGTCGCCCCGATACCCTTAGAAGTAGCCTAAAAGGCGAAAAATCGCCTAAGTTGGCAACACTGGCGGCAGGGAAGCGGCGCGTGGCGGACGCGCCGCGCCTCAGGCCGCTTGCTATAAACTAGTATAAACCGGTTTAAACCATGCGCGGGACGCGCCGCGCCACAAGCCGATTGTCACTCTACACTATCGGTGTGCACTCACACAAATGCAATTCTCAGCTTAAATCTTGGAGAGAAATTCCGAGCATAGCCCTTTCCATAGCTCGTTGCGTAACCTTGAGCTTATGAGGCCCATAGTGAAAGACCACGTTTCAGTTCCATAAGTCATCACTGGTAACCACACTGGTTGTATAATTTTGTCTTGAGCGATTGAGGTATATTAGACGAAAAGACTCTAAGTTTCTTCTAAGCTGCCCAGCCGAGTTGGATTCGACGATTGACCTCTTTCACGAAGTTGGACCGACCTAGTTGGACGGTTTGTCCTATGTAGACGTATTCGTCTACAACTTCGAGAGTCGAGTTCCCCAATGTTATTGGGGTTGGCACAACGCGGGCGTTGGACTCATTTTAAGGCCCACCCGTTGGGAAAGTCGACTAAGTTCTTCGAGCCTTATGCCGAGGTCTCCCATAGTTTCTGCCTTAACTACTATATCGTCGGCAAATCGAAGGTGAGTGATGTACTCCCCACTGATATTGATGCCGCGTCCCTGCCATTCCAGAATCTTAAAGGCATCTTCCAGTCCGATCGTGAACAGTTTCGGAGAGATAACGTCTCCCTGTCTTGCGCCCCTTTTTAATGGAATTGCCTCCGAATTTTCCGACCGACCTTCGAAATCGAATCGAAGGCTTTCTCATAGTCCACATACGCTAAACATAATGGCAAATTGTACTCCTCAGTCTTCTGTGTAATTTGCCGCAGCGTGTGAATGTGGTCTATGGTACTATAGCCCTTTCGGACACCGGCTCGTTCGGGCGGCTGGAAATCGTCAAAGCTGCGTTCGAGACGATTCGTGAGGAACCTCGAAAACAGCTTATAAACATGGCTCAGAAGTGAGATGGGTCGGTAGTTCTTCAATAGAGTGTTATCCTCTTTCTTGAAGAACAGCGTCACCACGCTTCTGTTCCATCTTCTGCTTTTCCTTCGAGCACGACGGAATTGAAGAGCTTCTGAAGGACTTTAAGTACCGGTGTTCCACCCGCTTTCAGGAGCTCTGATGTGATTCCGTCCTCTCATGGTGCCTTATTATTCTTAAGCTGTTTCAGGGCCATGCTAATCTCATACAGGCTGATGTTCGGGATATCTTCGGTATAATGTCGGGTCAGTTTGGCTCTAGGATCTTTGTTAAAATTGCTAACAGATTTTGCGACTGAGGTGTTTAGCTGTCCGTAGAAAGTCTCAATCTCCCTCAACACGCTATAATGCCGTCCTCTCTCTTCAGCTTCGTCAGCTGGCTTTGCCCAATGGACATGTCTTTTGCGAACACTTTGGAGCCTTTTTTCTGCTCTATAGTCTCTTTAATACGTTCGGTATTAAAGGACCGAATATCGTGCCGCATAGACTTTGATATGCGTCTATTGAGCTGCCTATATGACTCAGCAACCTCGGAAGGCTGCAGTTGTAACGAGCGACGTTTAGCCATGAGGTCGAGACGAGAGTATAGTTTGAGAGTTTTTGTGGTCTACTCGTACGGTTGGGTTTGTAGAACCTACAAACCTGTTATTATCAATAAAAAAAATATATTCAAAGTAGCACAGGAACTGCGACTTAATGAACGTTACAAGTTAAACTATCAAAATCTAGGTCATTTTCCACGATCCCGTGGAAAAAATTTAATGAAAAAATGGAAAAATGGATTGATCTCGTCCACCGATGCGGTGCTCTTCAGGCACTTTTGACAATTAGAGTTGAAAGTTCTCGAGGTTTTGGATATGGGCAAGAGTAGGTCGGAGCGTGGACTTCATGAGACGAGACCTCTCAAGTTTGACGTTGATATTCAATGTGCCTCTTACTATTCGGTGATCGCTATCTGTTTTCACCATGTTTATCACAGAGACATCATTAAAAATTTGTCTCTTGGACTCTCCCGTTTCTCGTGGAACCATCGGGACTCACCCAGGTCAATTTCCTGTAAGGTGGCTTCTAAAAGAAAGAGTTCATCATAAAGAGTTCCTCTTTCTACAGGAAGGTGGCCAACCTCTGTAGAGGACAGCCTCTAGAGTTCTGTTGCCTATGACTAAATTGCCCCACTCTCATCTCACCTTCGCTTCTTGTGCCCAGCTTCGCATTGAAGTCCCCCATTACCACATTAAAATAGGTCTCCGAGGTATGTATGGCCCTACTGATGTCCTCATACATCGCCTCTACCGCCTCATCAGAGTGTGACGAGGTCGGTGCGTATACCTAAATGACCTTCAGCGAATATCTCTTAGATATTCTGAGTATTAGGTACACCACCCTGCTCGACACACTGTTGATGGCCAAAATGATGTTTACGAGGGACTTGTAGACGAGAAACCGGACACCACCCTGGGACTGTTGCTCGCCCTCCCGGTAGTAGAGTAGGTTACCGGATTTCAGGGTTATCGTGTCCTCGCCCTCTCGACAGACTTCAGATAACCCTAGGATATCCCAGTGTAACCTATCCATTTCCTCTTCCAGCTCAGTTAGCTTTTCGTCTGTTGTGTGTTACCAGGGCCAGTCGTTTTCGCTGTTGGTTGGGGGTGATAGCCGGATCTCTGCCGGAGTTTCTTAGCACCCCTTGTTCCACCGTTATCGTGGCCGCTACCGTAGCCAGGAATAGCGGAGTTGCCGGAGACTGGGGGCCTGGTTATACTGGCGAGTATATGGCATTTCCGCAGAAGGCGTTGCTGCCGACCTCCTGGTAATGTGTCCCTTAGCCGGTTTTTATGGCACCCACGGGAAGAGATGGAGGTTACTACGGTATTGGTAGTTTAATGTAATGTTACTGTATGGCACTCAGTGCTATTGTATTTTCTTTATTTTGACAAAGAAAGGGTTAAAAACATTGAATTGCACAAGAATGTAGGAATTAGAAGTGAAAATTGTTGCAGGTGTAGCAGGTGAAAGCGGGTGGAGCGCGGGCGCGGCGGCGGCGGCGGCGGCGGCATGTCGGCGCTGCACGTGGTAGTGGTGTGGGAGTGGCGTGGCGCGGGCGCCTGGCTGCCGCACTCGGCCGGCGTGGCGCGCGCGCTGGAACGCGCTCACGCCAAGCAGCTCACGCGCGTCGTGCTGGCCGACGCCGACCCCGCGCTGCGCGGCCACTACGTCAACCTGCGCACGCTCACGCAGACCGAGCAAGCGGGTATGCGATGCTCACACTCCATATTCGGTGCCCCGCTACACTCTACACTCCATTGATTCCACTCACGATTATGATAGTACAGAAAATATAATCTTGATAAAAATATGAAATGAAATAGGTATAATAATCAAACATGAATATAACACATAGCATCTATCAATAAGAGCGAGTACACATACACACACACGCACGCACGCATACCCACGTCCACACACGTGGTTTAAGAGTAGAGATGGGTAATGGCCCAGGTTATAAACCACTGGTGAGTTATAATCCAATTTTGACCCAGTTATGCACCCGTTATAACCCATTATGGCGGTTCATAATGATTTCGTTCAATAGTAATACGGAATATGTCGAATAATGTGCACGGCGTTGTAGTAGTTGTAAGCTGCATGTATCGTTATGAAATTATGCACGCAAAAATATACAGGAAATTCTCCATACAATACAATATTAGGTTGGGATTTCACTACCATGTTTAGTTTTTATCTCTTGCGCTCGCATTGTACTAAGGGCCAGTGTCCTAATGTAATTGCGTGGACAGAAGGGGCCAAAATAAAAAGGTGAGCGACTTTTGACTTGTGTTTTCTTTCACACTGCTTACTTTACACAATAATAACTTATAACTTAGGGAGAGACCGAATGTCGAGGAACTGAGCTATGAACTGCTATCGAGGAACTGAGGAACTGACTCAAAGATGTAAGTATTTATACTAAATTATTAATCAACTAACTAATGATGTTATTTTGTACTTTGAATTTTTTTATCCATCTTTCTTGTCTAAATTGAATAACAAAAACAATTGAAAGTCGATATTCAAATGTTTCACATTTTTTAAAAAAAGAACATCATAGAAACCATTTGAAAAAAGTTTCATTCGAAAACCTCAAACCATGAAGATTCTATGTCAATTCAAAGAACCTATTGCAATAAAACGGCAATTTCATACTTTAACCCCTAATATTTATACTAAATTATTAATCAACTAACTAATGATGTTATTTTGTAGTTTGAACTTATTTACTTCACAATTTCTTAATGAATTTGTCTTTCTCATCAGTAATGTTGTTCTAGACTGTTCCGTAATTAAGTTATCTAATTATATTCAAATAGATCAACTAATAGTGTTTGAACATACAATCATCTGCAAACAAATCATCAACTTGAGAATTTTAAGATAAGTCTATGTGGTACATTACACTAAATGGAGTTTAAGTCGAGATTTTGACAGTTCGTGCATTATCTGTCAAATGCTTGACTTAAGCTCTAGTTTGCGAGATCTGCAAGTGGCCCTAAGTACCTAAGTACATTTAAACCTAAGCATTGCAGGCAATGCATCTCATAAAGTATATCAAGCAAGCCACACTTTTATGATCCTTTGCGCCGGAAATCCCCGGGCGTGAGCGAGTGGGACAACGACATCGTCAATCTCGCTCGCACTTGCGCCGTGCACAATGCGTACGGCGCACAGCACTCACTCCAGTACTTTGTTGCTTTGAATGCGCACGAGCGTTTTTTGGTATAATTTCGTGTTTTTTTTTATCGAACCGGCATTGTTTATTGTTACTGTGATCACTGTTTACCTGAATGACCTTGGCCTGAATGCTGACTGAACTTCCAACGCGCTATTTTATGCGCTTTTTCATTGTGTAAAGGATTCAGTCACTCACTGCAGTTCCTGATGAAGTGATGATGCCCGCCTGTGTTGAATGCACTTGGAGTTTTACTTAAATATTTCTGGATTATTTAGAAAGTATAGATGCAGAATCATTATTAGGACTACATTATCTGAAAATATTTCACGGGGACTGCAGCGTGTCACTTAGTCCAAATCTTACAACATGTTACTTAGGTTAAATCTTCCATTTTTAGGGTTCCGCAGTCCGACAAGGAACCCTTATAGTTTCGCCATGTCCGCCTGTCTGTCTGTCTGTCTGTCTGTCCGTCCGTCCGTGGCCTAGCGCAAAGACCGGTGGTACTTGTATGTCTGTCTGTCTGTCTGTCCGTCCGTCCGCGGCCTAGCGCAAAGACCGGTGGTACTAGAAAGCTGTAATGTGGTATGTGTATACATATTTATCACGCCGACAAAGTTAAATAATAAAATGGCAGAAAGTTTTTTTTAATGTACCTCCCCTAACATAAAAAGGGGGGGGGGGGGGCTGATTTTTTTTCTTCTCTACCCCACCGTGTGGGGAATCGTTGGATAGCTATTTTAAAAACATTGGGAGTTTACTAAGATCATTTTACAATTGAGGCATCCATTTTCGAAATATTTAGCTTTTACCTGTGTCCCCCCCCCCCTCTACAATCTAAACCTTTGCATTTAAAAATCTAAAAAAAATCACAGCTGAGTAGGCTTTACAGGTTAATAGTCGATTACATTAATGGGATTAGTAAAAAAGCCTCCTATTTTGTGATTATGTTAGGTAATAGGTTGTAATTATGTTAGGTAATAGGTTGTAATAATAACTAGATGTATGTGGAACCCTAAGCTACGCGTGGCCCGACACGCTTTTATTTGTACTTTTATTCATAGAAAACATAGTATTTTGAAAGTGTATGCAGTTCATTAAAACTTAAAAATACTTCAGTGGTGCAAAAATAAATCACTATAGCACTATAATGTCAAGCAAAACTCCCGATTACCCAAAGCATATTTGTTTAGTTGTAATTTGTTCTTGTTAAATCGTATCGCTCCTGTCTTTCATTTTGACCCACCAAAAAAGTAGTTAATGGGATAAAACTGGTAGATAACGTTATAACCCGGATTAAAACTGGATTATAACTACTGGGTTATATTATAATCCACTACCCATCTCTATTTAAGAGTTTTAGATAATTTTGTTTATTTTTAGTTTCTTTTTCCTATTTGAGATGTGGCTTGCAAATAAGACAATATTGAGGTGGGAGGCCTGGAAACCTAAAATACACATCTGATCTGGTTTAGGCTCCCAGTCTTTCCACAAATTCTACTATCGCATCTACCATTTGCCTCTACAATAAACTGCACTACATTTGTGGATTGACAAAATAAACAAAATATTTTTATTCGTTAACATCTCGTGGACGTCCATGTCAAAATCGTAGAGGGCGCGGAGAGTGCGAGCTCGTCGTGCCGCGTGCGGCGCTCCGTGTACAGCGTGCAGTCGCCCGCGGCGCGCGGCGTGTGCTGGAGCTGGGCCGCGTACGAGCAGCCGTACGAGCCGCCCTACGAGCCGCACTTCGAGCCGCTGCCCATGGAGCTGCAGTGCAAGCTGGAGGAGGCGTGGGCGTGCGGCGGCGAGCTGCACTGGGACGGCTGGGCCGCGGCGCCCGCGCGCATGGCGGCGCGCCACGCCGGCGGCGCGCTGCGGCTGCTGCGCCGCGCGCCCGCGCCGCCCTACCCGCTGGCGCGCGCGCCCGCGCCGCCCTCGCCGCCCCCGCCGCCCCCGCCGCCGCGCGCCGGTGCGTCTGCCACCGCGACCGCTAGTGTTGCCGTGCAACCGATATCACAAATCGTCGGTATAGAGCCGACGATTCAACGACGCCCCCTGCACTGTGCAGGTCGAGAATTTCGCAACGTGCAGCAGCACGGGAACTCCTTCGCCGCCGCCCCCGCGCCCGACCGCAGCGCCTCCCCGCGCGACCGCAAGCCGGGTTTGGCGCGACAGATCTTGCACAACCTGAACATCTTCCGTGAGTATAAGTTTCACTCTAAACTTTACACCGCTCATTATGTGGCAATAACGCATGTCTTTGGCGAGTTCGTTAGCGATTAATAATGTGGGTGCGTCGGCAGGCGAGGCCCGCGGCGCGGCGTCCGAGAGCGACGAGGCGGGCCGCGCGCGCCGGCTCAGCGTCGACACCGTCTCCACGTACCTCAGCCACGAGAGCAAGGATGGCGACCAAGTACGCGCATGTTTAATTTTATACATTTTCAAAGCCCACGCCAAATATTCGCATCACAAAAATATGTTTCGTGCGTGTGCAGCGCGCGTCGTTGGGCTCGCTGCTCAACTGCAGCGCCGGCAGCGACGACGCGTTCGAGACGGCGGCGGACGAGCGGGGCGGCTCGGGGGCGGAGGACGAGTGCGAGCGGTGGGCCTGCCGCCGCGCGCCGCCCGCCCCCGCGCCGCCCCCGCCGCCGCCGCTCGCCCCCGCGCAGCCGCCCGGCAGCATGGCGTGGCGCCTGCAGCCCGAGGCGCTGCCGAACTGTGCCGCCGAGCGCTCCATCCTCGTCACGTACAGGTGAGGCGCGGGTCGCGGGTCGCGGGGCGCGGGGCCGGGGCGCGCCGACCGCCACTGACCGCTCCGGGACAGCTTCCAGTCGGGCGTGCAGGCGGCGGGACACCCGGCGCCGGGCGCGCCGTACTACGCGGTGGGGTTCCCGCGGCACTCGCTGCTGCCGGACTGCGCGCTGGGCCGCGCCGTGCTGGCGGCGCTGCGGCGCTGCTGGGCGGCGCGTGTGCTGTTCGCCGTGAGCGCGTCGCACACGACGGGGCGCGAGCACGTGGTGGCGTGGCGCGTGCCGCCGCCGCCCGCCGCGCCACCCGCCTACCGCGCCGCGCCGCCCGAGCGGCTGCTGCGCGCCGCGCTGCAGCGCCTGCAGCACCTGCTGCCGCCGCCCGCCGCCGGCGCGACCGACTGACGTTGTCAACGTGTGGACGACCGCGACCACTCGCGTTCCGTTTTCGAGACCACCCAGTAAGTTGCGAACCCTTATGCAGTGTTATATTTGAGGTACACGAGAAATGACTCGTCTTCGTTTTTACTCGTTCCCATAAGTATTAAGTTTATTAGTACCTACCTACTATCCGTTCCTCTTCATTGTTATCACAATGAAGGATCATTGTTATCACAATGAAGGATCATTGTTATCACAATGAAGGATCATTGTTATCACAATGAAGGATAATATCAAAATATACATGAACTGTTCTTGCATATTTTTATAGCGCCCAACCGCCCGAAAAAACGACACATTTTCATGTGTGTGTGTGTGTGTGTGTGTGTGTGTGTGTGTGTGTGTGTGTGTGTACGTGTGTGTGTACGCGGCCTGTCTTCTCTGCTAATGAAATGAATTAATTTTAATTAAAGCTTAATTTGCACGGATATTTGCTAGTTTCGGTACTTTTGCAAGTCTCGTGGTCTCGGTAGACTGAGGTGACAGGCGTCTTTTTGAAAGCATTGACGGTTAGTTTAATAGCCTCGGCAAAGATCACAAAAAAAAAATTACGTTCCAAAATTTTTTGGCAAATTTTTTAACCTTAAATTGGCACAACAATTATTGTATAGAAAGTCAAAAATATTGATTATTAGTTATTGAAATTAAAATTAAATCTACAGTCACACTTCTAGCAAAGGGGTCTCATGCACTTAAGCACTGGTTCCCATGCTGTAGCTATTTATTATGTCTTGTGCCCTTGTTAACCTTAGAAAATACTATAAATGAATTTGGTTTTAACAGATAATTATTTACACGACTCGCATTCTTCCAATTATGTAAACATTGTCTTCCAAACTGCATTTATGTTCACACTTACAACGCGCCTATTCAAAACATGTTGCGTAAGTAATGTAATTCTATATATTGTAGTTGTAGCTATTATGTACGTTCAGTATTTCTTAGTTTATGCGTGCTATATAATATCTTAGTTGGTAATAGATCTTAATTTTTTTTGTAATAAAGATATTTTGACTGAACTATCTTAGTCTTCCATTGTTCAGAGTTGCAATAAGAAAAACATTCTTGTATCATGTAATTCCACTATTAATTTTTATTTTATACTACCTTAGTGATTATATAAGATATTGTTCTTATGAGGCCATGTAGTTGGTAATTAGTGCATAGCATACTATGTAGTCAATTTGTACATATTTATTTACTCGATTAAGTGCCTTATATTAGAAGTGTTCCAGATAAGTAATCTTTATCTAGATTTACATTAAATTTTATTATGAGCGATGCCTGAAAACAAAATATAGTATGAATTTAAAGAAGACATTGGTTTTATTGATTGTGGAGTGCAATGGTACAATAAGTCTTGCAATGGCGATGTGGCGATGTGGCGATGTGGCGATGTGGCGATGTGGGTCGCTCCATCGCGCTCAGCGTTCAGCGCTCAGCGTTCAGAGCCAAGTTCTTACTTAGAGCATGCTGCCTTGCTTGCTTACAACCGATACGTAGTTTTTAATAAAGAAAAGTTATTTACAAAAGTATTTAGTTTGGAATCGAATTTTCTCGACGAAACATTTAGTAAGAAAAATATGCGTTGAATTGCCGACATTTAATTATCCATCAAACTCTAACACCCATTTATCAAAAGTTTACTCTTATTATGACTATTAAAAAATGATTATATTCACTAACCCGTGCTGAGGACAATTTTAAAAACATATCTAGAGGCTAAAAAATCTACCCATGCCGGGACTTGACCCGCGACATGGGTGGAATTTTTAGCCTCTATTGTCGGTCCAACCGTTTATTTAACTTTTGACAGCTCAATGTAGTGATGTTCTATGAAGTTACCGATTCGATTTTTTGTGATATTCGACTTAAATTTCTTTGAAGTTTTAATCGATTGATTGCATTGCTATGTTATTTTAATTTTTTTGTAGTTTGTCTGTGGCAACGTGATAAACCAAAAACTAACCAACAGGTTTTCATATTAATTTGTTACTTATAATAATTTAAAACTAATTTCTTATAGTATAGATATTTGTAATAAGATAGGTTTATATTTTTATAGAAAATCAACTTGAATGGTCTTCGCTACATAATCTACTCGTTATAATATTCGCGACGCATCACTATCGTGAAAAAATAAAGGTGTCCATGAAGTGTTGCATATGGTTTCCTGTCTAATAAATAAGGAACTTCATGGGTGTGCATCTGTCAAAAGTTAAATAAACGATTGGACCGATAATAGATAGGTTTTTAAAATATAAAAAAATGTTAAATTGTAGGAGCGAGACAGCAGGCTTAAGTTATTGCTGGAAAGCCAAGAAATAACTGAAAACCGGCCAAGTGCGTGTCGCCGTACGCGTGTACGCGCACTGTGCGCTCCCGTAGAAGGACGGGGTTTTTACCTACTTTACTGACCTAACAACTTCATCAAAGTAATTTTCAATGGAATTCGTACGTAGTTTTCCTTTTATAAGTTGGTTGCCTATTACTCTTTAACTTGTAAAACCTACTTAGCCGTGATAGTTTTCCTTTTAATTCATTATAATTAAATTGTGCCGCTGCCCTGAATTTTTTCATGTTTCTACAATCAACCGTTTAGCCGGGAGAGGAGGGGGACACCCTACACTAACAAAAAATTGCGCTTTAAAGCTTAATATTTCGCAAGCGGTTTACTAATAATAGGGGTTAAAGTATGAAATTGCCGTTTTATTGCAATAGGTTCTTTGAATTGACATAGAATCTTCATGGTTTGAGGTTTTCGAATGAAACTTTTTTCAAATGGTTTCTATGATGTTCTTTTTTTAAAAAATGTGAAACATTTGAATATCAACTTTCAATTGTTTTTGTTATTCAATTTAGACAAGAAAGATAGATACTGCGAAAATTCGAGTGATTTTTTAATACTGTTGTGGCATTTGACCTGGGGTCAGCCATTGCATTTTTCTTTTCCGGTTATCATAAAGAATCCACTTTTCGTCACATGTTACAATTCGATCCAATATTCCTTCATTTCTGTACCGGTTCAACAAGGCAACACAAGTTTCAACACGCGTTTCTTTCTGCAGATCAGTCAAATCATGAGGCACCCATTTTTCGATTTTTTTTATTTTATTGATTTGACGCAAGTGAGTCAATATTGTGGGTAAGGTAACGTTAAACCATGCCGCTAATTCCTGGGTAGTTTGACTAGGGTTGGCTTCCACTATCTCTCTTAATTCATCGTTATTCACCTGTGTGGGCGGTCTTCCTCGTGGCTCGTTCTTTAAGTCGAAATTTCCATCACGAAAGCGTTTAAACCAAAATCGCATGGTGCGTTCATTAGTAGACCCCTCTCCAAACGCAGCATTGATATTGCGGGCTGTTTCTGCCGCGTTAGTTCCGCGTCGGAACTCGTATTCAAAAATCACTCGAATTTTCGCAGTATCCATCTTTCTTGTCTAAATTGAATAACAAAAACAATTGAAAGTCGATATTCAAATGTTTCACATTTTTTAAAAAAAGGACATCATAGAAACCATTTGAAAAAAGTTTCATTCGAATACCTCAAACCATGAAGATTCTATGTCAATTCAAAGAACCTATTGCAATAAAACGGCAATTTCATACTTTAACCCCTAATATTTTTAAACGACTATCTCACACTTGTGTAGGCGAGAAAAAAAATGCATCCCTAATCGAGGTGTACGTCATAATCATCATCATCAGCCATTTGACGCCCACTGCAGGATATAGGCCTCCCTCATGGTTTTACAAACCATGAAGGGTTTTGCCATAATCGCCACGCTTGGCAGGCGGGTTGGCGATCGCAGTATGCGGTTGGAATCTCGGGAAGACGCTGCTGCCCGTCTCCTGGTAATGTATTTCCTTAGTCGCCTTCTACGACATCCACGGAAGGAAATGGAGTGACGCTATTCTTAATCCGGCGCCACACATACGGTGTACGTATTGTAAAATATTTTTTTATTTAAAAATATGTTAGAACAGATCTCCCAACGGCCACTCCGTTAGAAGCTCTCTTAGGAGGTCTGGACACTAATAAAATGGCGAACTCCTATGTACTCCTATCAACGTTGGCGAAGTTCTCGACCTCGAAGTTGTCGACCACTTTGTATACCTGGGACAAACAGTCCAGTTAGGTAAGTCCAACTTCGAGAAAGAGGTCGACTTCGGGAAACTAAAACACATTTTCGCGTCCAAAATACCTGTGTCTCAAGACAAAGGTGTATAACCCAATGTGTGTTGCCAGTGATGACTTATGGATGTAAGACCTGGTCGCTGACTATGGGCCTTATAAGAAGGCTCAAGGTCCACTAGCGAGCAATGGAGAGAGCTATGTTAGGAGTTTCACTGCGTGATCGAATCAGTAATGAGGAGATTCGCAGAAGAACCAGAGTTTCTGATATAGCTCGAAGAATTTCTCAGTTGAAGTGACAGTGGGCGGGGCACATAGCTCCGTTGGGGCGAAAAAGTTCTTAGCTGGCGACCTCGGACCGGACGACGCAGTGTGGGCAGGTCCCCCACTGTATGGTCTGACGACCTGGTTACGGTGGCGGGGAGTCGCTGGATGCGAGCGGTACAACATCAGGAAGCTTGGAAGACCATGAAGGAGGCCTATGTCCTGCAGTGGCCGTCAAATGGCTGATGATGATGATGATATCTTAGTCGTCGTGATTAATATAAATATCTATGCCAAATTTTAGCTTTAGTTTCGAAATGTCCGTCTGTCAGACAGACGGACATTTCGAAACTAAAACTGTTCCTCGTTGACTGCGGAATCATAAAAATGGATTCCTTATAGGATTCTTTTGTGGGCGTATTATATTCTCAATTCAGAAACCGGAGATAAACCTAATTAAGACTTTATAGGTAAGCGAATTCTAAGAAAACTTCGGCAAATAAATATGCCTTATTAAATTGTAACCTTATTTTATTTTTCTAATTATTTAAATTATTTCAAACTTTTTAGTGCTGTAGTGTTTTGAAGTCGGTTTTTATTTTTATTTAATAAAGCCCATCAACTGCTATAACGAGTGGGTGGTAGTATTAAATTTTAAAGCAACGAACTAAGAAGGGTAAATTATGTTTATAAGGGATTTGTTTATTTTTCTCCCGCTCCCCCACTAATAATTTTTAAATAAAAAATTAAAACTGACTTCAAAACACTACAGCACTAAAAAGTTAAAAATAATTTAAAAGAATACCTACATGTAGGTATTGCAGGACTATAATTTGTAGTCGGTTCCCAAAATATATGTGCTATTCATGAAACTGGGCACCGACTACAAATTATACTTCTACAATACCTACATGTATACATACTTCTACGCCACCACCGAAGAAAAAATTTTATCTTTTGTTACAGACCAAATTCGCAAAAAGTGACTATTAAATAAACATGATCGGTACAATCTCTCAATCGTGTTTATCTAATAGTGATTTTTAGGACCCATGGCCCTGAACCTAAGGCAAAAAAAAACTAGGATTAGATGGCATTAACGCCAGAAAAGGCCGTTATTGGCATAAATGCTATCTAGATCCCAGGTTCTTTGTCGTGGGTCCTAAAAATCACTGTTAACATGATTGAGAGATTTCAGTGACACTTTTTGCAGTAAAAAAAGATATGATTTTTTTTTTCCTCCGTGGCGCAAGTGTTTATTGTGCTGTGTTTAGTGTTTTACTCGGTCCGGGAGGTCACCCTTGATGCTCAGCAGTAGGGCTATTGATTATTTTTATTTCAGTTTTGATTATGTTGTAACAGTAGATGAAAGTGGCATTATATTGCTACGTACCCCAAACGAAAAGACAATCTTCGCGATGGATATGTTTCCGTTCGAGGATTTAACAACAAAAGCTAAGAAAGAATGTCAGTTAAAGGGGTTCTACCATACTTAAAAGAATAAATAATAATAAATGTTTATAGAATATTGTTCTGAGGGTTCTACTGGTTCTACTCTTCAATACGTTCACTTTACCATTCTTCTACTTAGACGATGACAAGAGGATCATGACAAATTCTTGCCGGAGTGGTCAGAGGTGGCAAATCACCGAAAATCTTGGTCTGAAGCGGGGCCCTTGCTCCGTAGCGGCACGCCTGTGTCATGGAGACTACATAAAAAAATTGTGATAGTGGCTTAACTTGTCCTGTATGTCTGACGATAATTTAAAGTGACGTTTCGTTTCATTACCGACGTTTACCCCGAACGGCAAAACAGCATCCAAAGCCGAGCCCGCATGACGCAAGCCGCGGCGCCATGTGGCGGTCCATATGGCCGCGCGGTCACGCGGTCACGCGGCGCAGCGCCTTATACGACCTGAAAAAAGCTAAGAATGTGATTGCGCGTGTGACCCGTATCAACACCGGACCGAGTATAGACAGTTTTGTTGATCTATTACCGTCGCGTTTGTGGATTGCACAATTTGCACTAGCCTACCTTGCTTGACTAAGCCTCTGTTTCTGAGACTCTTCGGAAGGTTCGCAAAACCTGTGGCAAGGCCCATGCTCTTTGCTGACTGAGTCATTACCATCAAAATAGCTAGAAGGCATCAGCCTCGTGCAGTAGTTTCAACTGGTTCCTTGCCGCTTGCCGCTTCCAAATTAGGTTTACTAGCTACCAAAAGAAGTTTTCGTCTTTTGACATTATTTAGAACAATGGTTTTCACAATAGTCAACATGGACCCAAATGTCATAGAAAATTTCACTCTTTGCAAGTTAGCGGAAAAAATGGAGGTCCTTGAGGTGTGATAATTTTTTTCTGTACGATTAGGTACTAAGTCTAATTTCTGGTACAAGAATATCCAATTTATGGTCTAATTAAAATGGTTAAAAATAAAACCTTGGATGTTTATGATGTCGTTGTTTCTGGTTCCCACGACACAGGGTATCCTAGTGTGGGGCCAGAAGCAATGTATGTGCCTGTATGTAAATGTTTATGTTTAATTTCTATTCCCATATTAATTATTTCAGAGTATACGTATTCATATTTAAAGGGTTACTAGAACATTGTGGAACAAATTGTGATCTTATTTAAGTCGACTAGACATTTTGTCTAGATTTTATTTTATCTTTTGTAATGAAGTTCTTTAATCACATTGAATAATTATTTTGTTTGGCGAAGAAAAGGAGGATTGTTTAATTTGAGACGTGTTTGAGACATCGATATAATCTGAAGTATTGTCTCTACCTGAGACTTCTGTAGCGTAGGTAGTCCATGAGACCGTCCATTCATCTTTGACTTGAACCTATGCGAGCTCTAAGGGGTTGAGCTCGCAGTGGTAGGGCGGCAATCTTATACCGATGCCCAAGATTTATTTATTATCGTTTTTATACCATTTTGTTTTCTTTTTCTAAATTGTGAATAATACGTCACGGGCATGGTTCGATCGTTTCTGTCATTGTGACAGAATCGTGGTCCTGAACACAGAGTCTAGAACACAGGGTTCCGCAGTGTTATTAGCTGCATGGGATACTCCTGAAGACCTGCAAATGTTGGTAAATTTTTATCGTGCATAAAACCTGTTGCTATTAAGTCATGTGAAGGAAATAATAATAATTTACGAGAACGCTATCGCGCGCTGTCTCTTTTTGGAAATATGACCCGCAAGTAAGCCTCAGTTAGCAAAAATCCTCATACCATAAGATTTCTGCCACGGACTAATGAGAGCCAGACTGTTGCTTGCCATTAAGTACCCTGTGGCTTATACTGTGTCTTCCATGAACAGATGTTAAAACTGTCAAACTACCTAAATATAGAAAACACCAAATTGTGGCAAAATTATTACAAATAGGTACTCGTACAAACATTTTTGTTTTCGGGACAAAAAAGTTGAGAACCTTTGGATGATCCGTTACTGAGCTAAAAGCCTTTGATAGCGTTATTACCAGCGTGGGCTAATTCGTTAATCCCCGCAGAAGATGGGAGCAATCATTTTTTTTTTACAAAATATACATATATAGATACCTACTAAGGCGTCTCAGAGCGCGAGCGTCATCTAGTATAGCTGGCATAGCTAGATGTAAGATTAGATTAGGCTTTCCATTATATGTACACTTTTACAATAAAATATGAGTGTGCAGGAGCGGGCTCCCGGCCCGGCTCCCGGTCCCGGCTCCCGGCGGCGGCGGCGCGTGGCCACGGCCGCCCGGTGACACGCGAGCCGCCCGCTGCCACCTCACAACTCGTCTATTGACTTCATACATACTACCCTGCTTCGGTTTGCATTAACTTGCATTGCATACCTATTTTATTGTGTCATGTAATTTTCTTTTTCTAAGCATTTCATCCATATCCACGCTACTAAGACCTAACCGGGCTGTCTTCCGTTTTTGTCGGTCGGCGAAAGAAATAGGTAAAGACGTCTAAACATAGTGACGTACAAACCTCCCTACTGTCTCCCACCCTGTGCACCTGTACCCACATCACGCAATTGCCTGGATCACTCGCAGACGTGCATTTCCCCTTCCCCCGGTGAAGAGTGCCTTCTGCCAATTGCATGTAGTTCACCTTCTCGTTTAGCTGCACCAGGCGCGGATTCGCGGGCATATCACCATGGGCGCTGTTGCACTAGACCGTGATGGTAGAACTAAGCACCACAAGTGTCTTCGTGGTAGTTAATAAACGTCTATAATGTCGTATAATTTGAATATATCTCTTACCTACTGATAAAGCTGATGAAATATTGGCGGATTTAAGAGATGGTTTCCTGAAACAGAATGATTGAAGTTCATTGACCGTGTATTTTTTATTTTAGTTGTTAGTTAGCCTTTTTATGTGAACTTGAAGAAAGGTTCCTGCTCCCATGAAGTAATCCTGGATCCGGGCCTGGGCGGCGCGCGCAGTGGCACAAGGGCAGTTTGTCACCACATAAGGCGCTCATTGCCAGCGCGGTATACAATGTCACCAAAATACTATAATACTTACTTGCAATTATGACTTTAAAATAACGTAGCCAGAAATGTGAAGGTGGCGAGATGGCGCAATCTGACAAGGAATGGCACAGCTGTTTATTTTGACGATGACGAGACTTGTCGGGTTGGCTTTATCCAATAAGAATCCCGTCCTGAAGGAAATGTTTGGACTTCCTTCTATAAACATATTTTGTCCCGATAAGTCCCTATCATCGAGTAAAGAAATATCATGACACTTGCAAATACAAGTAACAACTTCATCAAAGAAGTTTCAATGAAACTTGTACGAAATTGTCCTTTTCAATGCTATAATTAAGTTGTCTCTGATCGCGCTCGAATGTTAAACGAGCACGAAATGTAGAAAGTAAGTTTTAAAAAGTTCTAAAAACTTTTACGCTATTTTATTTAACATTCGGATGTTACTAAAGGATGGGCCCCATTAGGCACTATTTACTGCTGTTGAGTTCCGTTCTCCATCTCTAAAAAGTCTTCATCAGATCTTCACCAAATTAAAATGGGACCAATAGGACGTTATATCCTATTCGAACAAAAAAAACTCTGCGCGCGCACTATAAACTCCAGCGTTCCTGCATCGCGCAAGCAAAATGTTTCACATGACATACCATATATAACGTCCGACGAACATCTGTCCCAAGCGGACACTCCCTTAAGGAGCTCCGCTGCGCGCCCTCCTCGGCATCGAGGTGGGTCGCTCATGATGTCGGTTTAGGGTCCTTAGGAACAAACCAGCCCCCAGGTGGTGTTTAGTGGGTAGGCGCACTTCCTGTGAGTCCCACATTGGCAGCACGGCCGGGCCCGTGCTGTTATGCATGAGCATTCACCACCTCCCTCCCCCCTGTCCTCCGGAGAGTGCCCTTTTTAGGGCTAAAAAAAAAAAAAAAAACCGTCGGACCGGCCGTCCCCAGGCATATGATCTGCCTGGCGGGAAATTTCGCTTTATAGTGGAAGAGCACGCTCACCCGCTCTTCCCTATAAAAGAATTGTCGAAATCGGTTAAAATTTTACGGAGTTATGCGAATACGTAGCCAAAAAAAAACCGTCGAATTGATAACCTCCTTTGAAGTCGGTTAAAAACTCATTCATGCCGTTCCTGCTATTCCCAGTACTTCAAAACGGAGCGTTCCCAGGAATAGCACTTCATACGTACGCATCTTGCCCCTCGCCTCCGCTCACCGCTCAGAATTCATCAGCTAATGAGTCAGATAATGAAGGCAAAAACATACGATGCATTACATGCTCAGATTCACGTTGCGATGAATTGAAGCACAAGCTGAATGTGACCACCATTAGATATTGGTCCTCCAAAAGAGTGCGGGTCCTAGCGGCTCGTGGGGTTTCTTCAGCAGACGAAGATTAAAGATTTTTAATTGTTGATTTTCATCATCATCGGCCTACAGTGTTGTGCACTGCTGGACATAGGCCTCTCCTATTGCACGGCACTGAACACGGTCCTCGGCTACTCTCATCCAGCCCTTGCCAGCCGCCCTGCGGAGTTGCGTTGATTGTACCTGTTATGCATGTATGTACATTGTACAATTTTTTTATCAAATCCGCTTTTTCCTAAAAGGACGATCACGACGCCATCTACCGGGTCCAATTGTATTTCCAATTGTCCATCCGGGTGTTATTGCGTCAGCAATCCTAAATTATGTTTTTCTTTTTTTTTTTTTTAGTGCTGAACGCATATGTGTCATCTGTCATTTTCGATACGTCTCTCTCTCTCTCTCTCTTAACACGATTTGCCTGTTGCTTGGTTAGAATTTTCATTCGTCTTAATTGAAGTCATCCACTTTATCGTCCGCGACTATCCCTCGGGTATACAATTTCAACACCAGGGAGGCAATAAAAAAAAATGTCAGTTGCTTATCAAATCCGTTTTTTCCTGAAAACGCGATTATGACTTCATCATTCTTCAGAGGTTCAGTTGTATTTTCAAACCATCCAGGAACCCACACAAACCTAGGTCCAGTCGTTTAGGAGTAGGTGACAAATATACGTACAGAAGAATGATATATACTCGTATATTAATATTCATATTTGCACCCAATATATAGGGTTGTCTGGAAGAAATTGCTTTTAGCAATAAGACTGCCAATTGTACTGTGTGTTATCTTTCCTTCTTTCTTAATATTTCACAAGCGGATCCCACAATCGAAAAATGGTTTTCCTGCACCCACAATATTTTTAAACGACCAATCCAACGATACCACTATGGGATAGACGAGAAAAAAACTGGCCAAATGTGTCAGGCGGCGCGCAGTATAGAAGGAGGGGTTTCGTACCAGCTTAACAGAACTAACAACTTTATCGAAGTCTGGAATTTGTACGAAGTTCAACTTGTAAAGCTTGAAGTTCATTATATTATGTGCTACTCTGAATTTTTTCACGATTCTACTATCAACCGTTTAGGCTGGAGAGGAATATGTCTATGCCAAATTTCAGCTTTATAGTACTAATTGTCTCTGAGCTAGGCTGCGGACAGTCAAACAGACAGACAGAAGGACGGATATGGCAAAACTATAAGGGTTCCTTGTCGATTGTTAAAAAATTTTATGTTGTAAATAAAAAAAATACTATTTATTTTATCTTTTTAAAAGAGAATGAACGAATTTCGATGAAATTTAGCAGACAGACAGACGGACAGTGTAGTCTTAGTAATAGGGACCCTATTACTAAGACTTCGATGAATTTTAACACATACGTGTAAAATTAAAAACCGGCCAAGTGCGAGTCGAACACGGGCACGAAGGGTTCTGTACCATTGTCTATACAACATTAGACACAAAGATCGAGAAAAACGGCAAAAAAATCACGTTTGTTGTGTGGGAATATTTATATATTTTTTTTAATATTTTGGTATAAAATAATTATTTCATTTTATTCCGTAACAAGAAGCTCACAGCACAAATATAATTATTTTATTCAGTTTTTAGTATTTGTTGTTATATCGGCAACAGAAAACATCATCTGTGAAAATTTCAACTGCCTAGCTATCACGGTTCATGAGATACAGCCTGGTGACAGACAGACAGTGAGGTCTTAGTAATAGGGTTCCGTTTGGCACCCTTCGGGTACGGAACCCTAAAAAACGTCCACTCAACATAATCACTTTTATTAGGTGGACAGCACATCAACCTTTATTACAGTATAGTTGCAAAGTTGCCCATAGCGCGACTGAGTAGAGTGCATGGATGTAGAGTATGTTGTGTTGTTAACTGTACATTTTTTTTTCGAACCATTGGACGTCCAACGATACAAAATAAGGTTCCTGAGCAAGGGCAAATCTCTAATAAGTATTTTGCATGAGCTGCGAGGTACGACTTGTGGCAAGAAGCAACACCATATTTGTCACTAACAGCATTAGGTAACTTGCAAAACCCGATTAGGCGCGATCTTAAAACGTGCTAAATGGAACAGGAAAACTAAGCTCAGAATGTGCTCCGCTTATGTGACTTCATCACCATTCACTGGTAGGTAATTAAATGACTATATTGCTCTTATTATATGATTATTCGCATGTACCTACTTGGCTTCATATTCAATTCAATTCAATTCAATTCAAATATGTTTATTCATTGTAAAAACAGAATGTTTACTTAATGAACGTCAAAGTTGTTAGTTTCACAATTAATGGATTATGTGGAGAAGAAGCTAACAAAGAAACTCCACATTTATTCTTTTCAAAACACGTTTTAACTTAATTAACAGAGTTTTCAACTTAAAATATTAGTCATGAATGTGTTGAACACTAGTAACAATCGTCCTTTAAATAATATTAATCTACTGTTTAATGCCAAACATCTTTGTCTTCTAAGTAATCCTTGATGTTATAGTAAGCCTTTTTGCACAGAATGTGCTTAAGGGGCTACAGTGTGCTGGAACTGGCTAGCAGACGTTTTTGAATCGCTTGTGACATCCTCTAGGACCATGGCAGACCGTTGAAATTAATATATGATATAATTTAACTCCTTGATTCCCTATTGGATGTTTGACAACTGTCATAATCTTACGCCTTCTATGAGTAAATATATTCCGTAAGAATGCTTAAAAAAAAGCTAAGAATTTATGTACCATTTTAAATGCGCAGTGGATTACGTTTAAGCTTATACAGTCTTACGGGCAATATCAAAATCTTGTATGTTAATGTTTAAAACTAACAGGAACCATAGTTACTCATTCAGAAAAAACGTTTTCATCAATTTATCACATTACGCCTTACGAGGTAAGCCCAGTCTACTCGTTGCCTGTTGTCTGTGACCAGGCGCTCTTCGCATCACCATTGATTTCATTGTAACTTTTCATAAGCGATTTATCAATCATAAATCAACCTTCCAAAGTTCACCTCGAGCGCCATATAGTGAAATTAATTCAAAGTAGCAATTCTCATACAAAATTACCGATTGTAGGCCAAGGACGTGGGGCGAGGCGAGGGACCGAAAAAGACGCCGCATCTTTCCAATTCACTTTCGTACAAAATGTACTGGGTCAAGTTTCATAAAACTATAATTTCGTAGTTTATTATGACAATTCGAAGTACACTGCGCAGCAGAGTCTATTTGTTAATCTGTGGGTTAATCGGCTTTGCAATCTACATCGAATTGTCATAGTCACAATGAATTGTAGTTCTATGAAACAGGCTCCTGAAGGGATGGGTCTTTTCCGCGCCCTCGCCCCACGTCCCATGTCCGAACAAAACAAAAAAATATTATATAGCTATTAGTCTAATCGGTGGAGACATTTTCGAGTGTTTGCAAGACCAACGCACGGCAACTGATTTTTGTAGTAGTGATCGAGCTTCAAATGTTAGAAAAACATACAATATAAAATCCCAATTCTTGTATTTTTTTATTTAAGTAAATAACTAAAAAAGAAAAGTAAAAAGGAAACCGATCATTTACTAGTATTCGAACCAAGAGCTCTCTGCCGTTCAAGGGACGCCTCTTCCCAACCGAGCTATTGTAACATTACTAACCTAAGCGAAACATCGTTTTAGTATTTGTGCCTAAATCACGGTAAAAGTGAGGTTCATTAAAAATTAAACCTAACTACCTATGTATTATAATCCATTTATTGTCGCGATTAGGTCGGCCGCACGCGGCCAGACTTGTTGCTAGAGCCTTGTAGTCTCTAATTACTAGCACTTAAGGTTCATTTTAGTTTGATTGAGTTTTGTTTCACTCCTTGCGCTCGCACTTCGCCTCCTCGTTAGATTGTAGGGTACATAGGCGGTAAATAATGTGTTGGTAAATAATAATTTCGATTGGGGCGTTACGAATAATACTTGATTCATAACCTTTGAGTGAACCAAGCCGAATTACAGTACTTAGTATTTCCGCACCGCTCACTTCCGTAGCGACAGAAGAAGATAGCGCTATCGAACTCGGCTCGGTCGTTCCATCCGGATATATAGAAAAATATTTTACATAGTTATATGAATTGTGTCAATAATGTTATGTTTAGAACCTTTTCTAAACATACAAAACGAATCTGTGTAGATTTCGTCTCTGATTTTTTTTTCTATCTGCCTGACATGTTTTTCTGTTTTAAATAAAATAAAACGCTGTATATTTTTATCACGCATTTTATTGTACATGCGGAAGTATTGTTAGAAGAATCAATGGCGTAATGCTAAAAATTTTGTAGGAATTATAATTTATATACGTGTGTAGGTACTTGTTTTTAGTTTTTTTATTTTCTCGAAATTCCGCTGTATTGGGATATCTACACTGCAATAATTATGCTCTTTACCTTCCCTACATGTAATATAAATCACACTTCCATGACATGTATAAGTTGATCCTATTCAATTGTTTTTGCTAGGGTTGGCACAAAATCCGGGTTTTTTTTATTCAAGATTTATTCGGTGCTCATTTTTAGGTACAACGTAATTTAAATATATAATTTAACGCGCATAATATTTTTTGGGTTCCGTAATTATAATGACAACAAAAGAAAGTAGGTAAGTTTTTTGTACACGTAACAAAAAAAAAACAACTGAAACCTTAACAAAAAGGAAAAGTGTAACAAAAAGTAACCAAATAGAAATAGAAGTACTGTATCACACAGTAGATTAAACAAAAATCTGCGTTCCTGGTTTACCGATATTACATATTTTTATTTAAGTGTCACAATGAATAGTTTAATGTATCTTGAAAATATTCGTCGGTGGGGAGTTCCAAAATTATAATAATAATAACGTCCATACAACGCAATCAAACTAGAATTCCCTGCACTATAGTATAGATAGTTTTTAACTATCAGCTTTAACGCCAAAAATCAC
Organism: Yponomeuta cagnagella; assembly: GCA_947310995.1. Classification (NCBI taxonomy): domain Eukaryota; kingdom Metazoa; phylum Arthropoda; class Insecta; order Lepidoptera; family Yponomeutidae; genus Yponomeuta; species Yponomeuta cagnagella. The sequence goes on along the minus strand of OX371279.1, from coordinate 19,337,967 downwards.
TTAAATGCTGTATGTTTCCTGTGCTATTGGAATGAAATAATAGAAATGGTATGAATTACACTATTAATACGATTATCAACAGATTAATCTGTTATAATATACCAATATAAGTTAAGACGAGGAGGCACTGTTGATTAATAATTATATTTATCAGTCTTTGTGCTGAAACAAGGATGCAGGCCAAATAAGCACTCAAATCCATTTGTAGCTCTTTTGCCAACATCCTTAGCAACGAAGTCTTTTTCCATTTTCATAATTTTTGTTTTATTTCTTTGGTCAATATCCATTTTGAAATGTTTTTTTTTCTGTAAAAAATTAATTATTTTGCTTTTGTTCTTAAAATTTTTATAATTTTGTTTGTGTTATACCATAGAAAAAAAAATATCGAGTCAGATTTGCTCAATGGACTATTGGCCACACAGGCACGATAGCGATGACACATATTCACCCTTTTTAAACCGCTTTAGTGAATGCGCGTAGTGTAAAATAAAATAAAAAAATGCGTAAAGTCGATGATTTAAATTCAAAGATTTTGAGCCAAAATCTTAATCCAAGCTTCAAATTTATCAAAATTTCCACTATTTTAAAATGTTTATAAAAACCTCTGTATTTTTACACTATATTTTAAGTTTTCAGCAGCTTTTGTAAAGAAACCTCTCGAGTCATGGAAACACAAGAAGTCCACTGCTGGATATAGGCCTCCTCCATGCATTTCCAAAAAGACCAGTTGGAAGCGGATTTCATCCAGCGTCTTCCTGGCACTTGGATGAGGTCATCTGTCGGCTGGTCGTCCTACGCAGCGCTTGCAGATATGTGGTCTCCATTCGAGAACTTTTCGGCCCCATCGGCCATTAGTTCTGCTTGCTATGTGCCCCGCCCACTGTCACTTCAACTTAGTAATCCGCTGGGCTAAGGTGACTTTCGTTCCTCTACGAATCTCATCATTTCTGATTCGATATCGTAGAGAAAGCATAGGCCTTTCCATAGCTATTTGCGTGACCTTGAGCTTTCTTAGGAGGCCCATAGTGAGAGGCCACGTTTCAGTGCCTTAAGTCATCACTGGTTGTATAATTTTGTCTTGAGCGATTGAGGTATATTAGACGAAAGGACTTTTCTAAGTTTCCCGAATGCTGCCCAGCCAAGTTGGATTCGACCTCTTTCACAAAGTTGGACCGGCCTAGTTGGACTGTTTGTCCTGAATAGACGTATTCGTCTACAACTTCGAGAGTCGAGTTCCCCAATGTTATTGGGGTGGGCACAAAACGAGCATTCGATATGACCTTCGTTTTGTCCATGTTCATTTCAAGGCCCACTCGTTGGGAAACTCGACTGAGGTCTTCGAGCATTATGCCGAGGTCTTCCATCGTTTCTGCCATGACTACTATATCGTCGGCAAATCGAAGGTGAGTGATGTACTCGCCATTGATATTGATGCCGCGTCCCTGACATTCCAGAAGCTTGAAGGTATCTTCCAGTCCGTTTGTGAACATTTTTGGAGAGATAACGTCTCCCTGTCTTACGCCCTTTTTCAATGGAATTGCCTCCGAATTCTGTTCCTGTACTCGGACCGACATAGTGGTTCTGTGGTCATAGTGGACTGTTGTACAAGCATTTCAGCACCTCGATATACCGATAGTCAATACGGCAACGCTGGAGAGACTCGAGCACTGTCCATAACTCGATCGAATCGAAGGCTTTCTCAAAGTCCACAAACGCAAAGCATAATGGCAAATTATACTCCTCAGTCTTCTGTATAATTTGCCGCAACGTGTGGATGTGGTCTAATGGTAGAAGTCATCAAACCTGCTTAACACATTTTTTTAATCGCGTTGGAGGTAACTCTAATATATCTTGAGGAATTTTGTTGTAGAACCTTATACAGTGCCCCATAAAGGATGTGTTAACTTTTGCAAGTCTAAATAGTGGAAATGACAATTTATGTTTATTTCTAGTATTAACATTATGGTGGCCACCAACATTTTCGAAGTCTTTGATATTTTTTCTAACGTACATAATATTTTCATAAATGTATTGACATGCAACTGTTAAGATGTTGGTTTCTTTGAAGAAATCTCTTAGCGAATCCCTAGTACCTAACTTGTAAATAAATCGGATGGCTCTCTTCTGCAAGATGAAGATAGTCTCAATGTCTGCTGCCCGGCCCCATAGTAGTATACCGTAGGACATAATACTATGGAAGTAACTAAAATAAACAAGCCTAGCAGTTGCAACGTCAGTGAGTTCCCTAATTCTTTTCACTGCATATGCTGCAGAGCTAAGTCTGTGTGCTAATTTTACAATATGTGGACCCCATTGTAGTTTTGCATCGATTGTGATGCCCAAAAATACAGTATCATCTACAAATTCTAATTTTTCATGTCCATGTATTATTATGGACATTGTGGATAGAACCAGATTAGTTCTCATTTGCAAGTTCATTTTCTAAAGGGTGTTCTATTATATTGGCGGGTTCTGTTCTACTCGTCAATAGAATCACCTTTTGTTATGGGGAAAAGTTTAAATTGCAAAAAAAATATTAGCTGTTACGTTTTAATGCCGTATCCTTAGTATGGCTGATATTTTTTTTTAGCATTTTGTTCTTATCAAATTACTTTATTAGCATAAACACGAGTATTGACACATGCAGATGTTACATAATAATGAGTTCCTTCGTGTTTTGCCATTTCGGCGTACAAATTTAAGCTTAGTTTATTACTACGATAAACCTTGAAATGGTCACAATTTTATATATTAAGTCAGTGTTTTGTAAAAATTAACTAAATAGGTAGATTACATACATGAATATCAGCATTTGTGTTAGTACACTTAATTAAAGTAACGCCAAACAAACAATATAACAATCTTAACATTAATGTATGGATCCCATGTACAAATATTATGTCAATAATTAATAAAATGTCAAGTAATTATATAATTAAGGTTATAGTTTGTTAAAAACATTTGTTATGTAATAACATTTCTCTATCAGCAGATCCTTAAGCTTCTTCTTGAAAATTGTTATGTTAAGATTTTTAAGTGACGTTGGAAGTTTATTAATATTTTTGGCGCCATGCAAAACACACTTTTGCTCAAAAGTGCTGTGTGAGCGGAATTCAGACATAGCCGCCGGGTACTATCACGCTGATTTCGTCCGTTGATGTGGTGTCCATAGTAAAAGTTTTTTAGAGCTCTTGGATTTTGCTACACACTGTAGTACACTAGAGCTATGTACGTTCGCACGGGATTATGACAAAACGTGGGGTAGGTACGTTACTATCCAGAACGTGGTCTATCTGTAATCGTTATCCAAAAACGCTCATTACGCGACAAGTATACAAATTCGTTTATAATAATAGGGGTTAAAGTATGAAATTGCCGTTTTATTGCAATAGGTTCTTTGAATTGACATAGAATCTTCATGGTTTGAGGTTTTCGAATGAAACTTTTTTCAAATGGTTTCTATGATGTTCTTTTTTTAAAAAATGTGAAACATTCGAATATCGACTTTCAATTGTTTTTGTTATTCAATTTAGACAAGAAAGATGGATACTGCGAAAATTCGAGTGATTTTTGAATACGAGTTCCGACGCGGAACTAACGCGGCAGAAACAGCCCGCAATATCAATGCTGCGTTTGGAGAGGGGTCTACTAATGAACGCACCGTGCGATTTTGGTTTAAACGCTTTCGTGATGGAAATTTCGGCTTAAAAAACGAGCCACGTTCACCACACAGGTGAATAACGATGAATTAAGAGAGATAGTGGAAGCCGACCCTAGTCAATCTACCCAGGAATTAGCGGCATGGTTTAACGTTACCTTACCCACAATATTGACTCACTTGCGTCAAATCAATAAAATAAAAAAATACGAAAAATGGGTGCCTCATAATCACTCGAATTTTCGCAGTATCCATCTTTCTTGTCTAAATTGAATAACAAAAACAATTGAAAGTCGATATTCAAATGTTTCACATTTTTTAAAAAAAGAACATCATAGAAACCATTTGAAAAAAGTTTCATTCGAAAACCTCAAACCATGAAGATTCTATGTCAATTCAAAGAACCTATTGCAATAAAACGGCAATTTCATACTTTAACCCCTAATATTAATGGCAAGCCAATGCCAATGGCAACATGGTAGTTTAATACATTTAGGTACTAAGGCCGTTGTGCGAACGGTCTGTGATCGTTGTATGAAATTAAATGATTTTATTGTGTTAAAACATGGGTTACATTTAGCAGTTGAGGTTGCTCATATTAAGGGCACCAGGTTCTACCTTTTCAGGTGTTTACACATTTGTTTACTTAAAGCTAGAAGTTTTTGGTAAACTAGGTATTCTTAAAAGTAAAATGTTAAATCTATCATCACTCCCTTATGACTTATTGTCTAAATATGTATAGCCTTTACGAAATAAAAACAGCTTTCTATGAGATGTCTAAAAATAAGAATTTTAAAAGTACTAAATGGCTTTTCTTTATATATATCAAGTAATTTACCGGCCATTAGGGCATCAAAGATTACCAAAGTTAACACGCGCGAACGGTGATCTGAGGCAGCTTACAACATACGATGGCTCTGATCGAAACTAATTTTGCAATGGTTTTGTTCCTATTGAATCCTACGGGACCGTGCTCACCAACCCGCGCCGCATCGGACGAATTTGGAAGTATCCCAATGACTTCGGTGCGGTCAATTCGTTCGGTTCGGTTTGGATAGGTCAGATCACACCATCAGTTCCTACTTTTCATTCTCTTTTTTGTACGTGAAACTGATATCGAGATCAGACCACACCTTTAGTGCGATATCAGTTTCCACCCTCAACGGATCTCGTGATCGTATAATCTACGAACCCTAGGCACATAAACTGTGCCCAAGGTGTGTCGCTCATTGTATTCCTGAGTACGGAGTACCTACAGCAGTAGGTACTTTGCTTCGCTCGGAATAGGCTCGGGGCTCGCGGACAGGAGGCAGCTTTGCGCGCGGCTCGGCGGGACCCCGGCGTTGTGCCTCCGCTGTCAGCCCGCCTTGATCAACAAACATGTCGCAGCGCCGAGCACTTTGCTCGCTAATTATTTCTTGTCAGCTCGTGACTTGAACTCTCACTTTTGCTCGAATTCGCGCTATCCGCAGCCCGGTAGAAAGTGATTTATTGTTTCCTAATGACTTTGTTTAGTATTCAATTCTTATCTACCGGCATTAATTTTCGTTGTCCACTTAAAATCTGTTATGTAACATATCTTGCTTGAGACGAGATTAAATATTTAGGAGCTTTAAGTTGACTTGCACCACTTTCTTAAGTTGAATTTTACTATAATTCGTCATACAAAAGTCACTTGAAATGGCTGTTAAAGTTAATTTTGAGAAGTGGTGCAAGTCGGTCTTAGTATTGCGCATGCATTTTTACTTTTCTGATAGTGTTGTGGTGTATAGTTCGCAGGAGTCGAGTGCGGTGGCGATGGCGCTCCCGATCCTGGCCGCGTTGCGCCACGCGCGGTCGCCGGTCGCCGCTTGCGCCACTTGTGTAAGCGATCCTGCGCCGCCGCCGCGGCAGAAACCGAGCGCGCCGCTTGTTCCAGGTCATCGCGTTTCACCACTGAAACAAAATTGACAGCTTCAAATTGTGAGTAACTGTCCGTTTAATTTGTCACTAGATAAATAAATAGGAACAAAAAATCCAGGTTTACTCAACGTTTTTTGTTTGTTCCTTATTGGTAGCTTTGATCGCACGCGACCCCAGATAGTGCTGCAAATACTTACGGGCTGTCTCTCTCAGACGTGACACCCGCACGCCTCGCAAGAACGTGCCGTATCTAAATCTGATCTACCTCCGAGAATCTAACACTCGTGGGTATAAACAAAAACTACGAAACCTGCTATGTTGGAAAACCTTCGACAAAAGATAAATTATTCACTTGCGGTCTATAACTCAGTGACCCTTGAGGACTCTATCTTCGCGAAGATGTAACATGTCAATTATGTAGCAACTTCTTCCCTTCATAATGACTTGTGGACCCAAACTAGGGAAACTACCCTGTGCTGTGATAACCGGACAAGGACATCGTAAGAAAACTTGTGATGAAAACACATGGAAACACACCCAGACTATGCTAGACAAATACAGATCAGGCACGGCGGCATCCAGTGGAAATCAAACCGACGCGACGCCTCCTGTGTTGGTAGTCCTGCGTGCTAACCGCTAGACCAACAACGCAATCGATATTAATTATGGCACTGTCTGAACAATACGTTTTACGGTTTTAGTCACAACGGGAAATGAATGGGTAACGTATTGACTTTTATCTATGTGAGATCCATCGATCTGTACGAGATCAAACACAGATACTGCACTTGATATGGCCGGTTCGCTGCGGGCACACACTCTCACCGCGAATTTTAATTCCAAACAATGCCAACGTATGAGATAACGATATCAAACAATGACACTTCGCGTTCGCGTACCGTTTCACCTCCGCGGACGCTCAATTGATATCTCGGTGGGACGCGGGCGGGACGGTCGGTCGTTACCAATACAAGCTAATAATCTGAGTCATTGATGTTTGTGGCGTTATTTAAATGCCCTTACACATCCACCACAAGGCAAAATGTATTGCCATGCGATACTTACCTACTGTAGCTCTTGGTAACGGTGCTGATGTAGAATGTGAGTCTCTTTATTTTATGGGCCACAAATTTTTAAAATCAAAGAACATCCTTTTATATCACCTGTTATTTTTAGGCTCACTCTGTAACTTACTTAGTAAGAATCAAATAAATGAATAAAGTATAATAATAATGGGGAACTAGAGTTACACAATAATTACTTACCCTAAGATCTAATGAGGCTGTCGAAAAATTATCTTTAATTATTTGTGGACCAACTCGGTTTGTGACCAGATTGTTTCATGAAGAAATGCCAGTTTTGAAATATTAAGCCTCTGTCCATCAGTGATGGTTGGCAGTAATCCAGGGCCGTCGTCAGGGTAGCGCCAAGGCAGGCGGCCTGCCCTAAAAAAAGGATCCCCCCCTACCCGCTGACCTGAGTTTGCTAAGGATTTCAACACAACAATCTTAGTGCTATCCTATTCGAAATAGATATCTAAAAATTCCATATTCCAATTGAGTCACCATAAAGATTAATTCAATCAATCAATTTATCATCATTCGATTTCTTTATTTTTTATCTTTTGTTTTCACACGCATGATCCCAGCGCCACACAGGGTGTGGGTAAAAAAGAATAGTATTATCGGTAGTTCTTTAACCACTAAGAGATCGTACGAATAAATTAATGGTAAATAATAAAAAAAATATCCAATAATCCATTCCTACTTATTAGCTACTTCGCTTATAGAGCTGTCATTTCCAATTTATTTAGATATGAATCCATGATTCCATCCCATTCCGATCGCGAGGATTATATTGTATTGTCATATTTATAATAATTATAACTTGAACCAGCGAAAGGGGGAAATAAAAAACAAGGGATGTTAGATTATATTCTAACTGGAATTAGATATAACTCGATAACTTCATGTGAATAAATAAAAAGTTACTTGTGCTTCAGTGTCGTTAGAACTAACGAGCAATCAATCAGCCCTGACTCACTCGTCGGCTGCTGAACATAGGGCAAAGGCACGCTATTTACGTCCTCGGCAATCCTCATCCAGCCGCTGGCAGCAATCTGCCTCAGATCGTCGGTCCAGCGAGCCGGTGGGCGTCCTAAACTGCGTGGTCTCCACTCCAGTCCATAGGTTGACGAAAATTAACGAAATCATTGCGGATTAAATAGATCTAAGAGAGAGAGCGGCTCGGAGGGCTGGTCCTCTCCAGCCCTCATCGTCACGCCGGGCGAGAAGAATCATTGCGGATTAAATAGATCTAAGAGAGAGAGCGGCTCGGAGGGCTGGTCCTCTCCAGCCCTCATCGTCACGCCGGGTGAGAAGAATCATTGCGGATTAAATAGATCTAAGAGAGAGAGCGGCTCGGAGGGCTGGTCCTCTCCAGCCCTCATCGTCACGCCGGGCGAGAAGAATCATTGCGGATTAAATAGATCTAAGAGAGAGAGCGGCTCGGAGGGCTGGTCCTCTCCAGCCCTCATCGTCACGCCGGGCGAGAAGAATCATTGCGGATTAAATAGATCTAAGAGAGAGAGCGGCTCGGAGGGCTGGTCCTCTCCAGCCCTCATCGAAACGCCGGGCGAGAAGAATCATTGCAGATTAAATAGATCTAAGAGAGAGAGCGGCACGGAGGGCTGGTCCTCTCCAGCCCTCATCGTCACGCCGGGCGAGAAGAATCATTGCGGATTAAATAGATCTAAGAGAGAGCGTCTCGGAGGGCTGGTCCTCTCCAGCCCTCATCGTCACGCCGGCCGAGAAGGGACCCGGGACGCTTTCCAAACTCTGCAAGAAGGCAATCTTTTCGCATTCTTGTGGAAGTTAAAAGATTGCATACAATGCTTCTTAATTGGTAAGAAGATACTCTTTCTGGTCTTAGACCAGGGCGCTAGGAGACGCTGAATTTGCATGTCAATTGAAAATATCGCCATAACCAGTTCAAACGTTCAAAAAAACGTCATCGGCGAAGTCAGATTGTTTGAGTACTACCTACCTATAGCTTTTTGCATCGTTATGTGCAGCTTAATCCAGCAAAAATCTTCTATAATTTTGACTCTGGTGCACTCTTTAATGTTGCATAACCATGACATCGTTCTTCTTCCAAACCTTCCATTCCCTTCTACCTTATCCATCGTGAGGTGACCTAAACTTAAATATTATGCCTTTATACTCTCTCCACTGGTCATGGATTTTTATATAGTCTATATACGCAGGGCACCGGCCTCCTCTCAGAGAAAGAGTACGGGATTAATTAGCACGCGTGCCCATCGTGGATTGGCAATTTCATGCGTTGAGGTATCTCAGACAATCCCTGGTCTTAGATCCTACTAATATTATAAATGTGAAAGTTTGTGAAGATGTTTGGATGTTTGTTACTCAATCACGCAATAACGGCTGAACGAATTTACATGAAATGATAGTTGGCTTACAGATAGGCAAAGACCTGAATTAAGGTCCCGGTAATGCGTTACCGTAGAATAATATTAATTTTAAGTTTAAAAAAGTAAAAATAGATGGCGTTGTGCAAGAATCATATTAACGGATTCTGTGACGGCACGAAGTTCGCCGGGACAGCTAGTAATATTATAAATGAGAAAGTTTGTTTGTTACTCAATCACGCAATATCGGCTTAACGGATTTAGATGAAATTTGGTATGGAGATCGTTTGAGTCCCGAGGAAGAACATAGGATACTTTTCATCCCGGAAATTACTCTTCCATGCAGACGAAGTCGCGGGCAAAAGTAGTGTTCTAATAATATTCTGTTATTAATTGCGCAACAACAAATCACGCAGATCTCTTCACATAGCAAATGGTAAACAATCGTCAATATTGTGCCGTCCGCTGTTAACTGAAGGTTGCGCCGCGCCGGTGCAGCGTGGGCGCGAGCGCATGACGTCATCCCGCGGCAGCACTGCCCGGGAACCCTCACGCCTGTGAACATGTAGGGTAAACAGTCACTCACAAATTAAATACTAGGCAGCTGGCAAAGTGATCTCCAACCGGGACGTGACGCCGTCATGGATATTGACGCAGCCCAAAACGATGTCAGTCTTTATCTGTTAGAGTTGTACCCAGACCGGTATAGCCTTATGTACCTAGGTACTTTTATTACCACTCCAACTATCGTAGTGATCGCAGCGTGAATTTTTGAACCCACAGCGGTGACTAGAAAGCAAGACGCACCTTCTCAGATAAATGAAATAAAATGCCAAATTGCGGTCCGGTTGCTTCGCGACCGGAACCGAGTGCAGTCTCTGTCTACGCATAAGATGCTTGTATTAACATAACAACTTTACATAGTACAGTCCGCGCACAATGGAGGCTGCTGTTATTGGGCACACGGACGCGATCATGAGGGGGACGTCTCGGTGAGTCACCGCCGCGACTGCGCTGACACCTCACCACCGTGTCTCTCTCGTGTCAAACTCTATCAATAAAATTAATCCTACTTTTGGCATTCCAATGTGACTACAGGGTTACTTCGAATTCGTTCACTGTGTTAAGGCGACATTTTAACCATCATTTAGAAACATAATGGCGCTATTGTTGAAAATTGCACGTCTTGTGGTCGGCACCGGCCATCTCAATTGGTCTTTCACTTGTTTACGCTTATGAATTTAAAATAATAGAGAACATTTTCCAACGTTCCTGCCACTTTGAATTTTGATTCACAGCTTTGAACCAAAGGTCGGAATCACGAATATTTACAAATATTTTATAATGGTATACCATTACTAATGCTGTTTACCATAATGTAAAGAATTTCAACTTTAATCACACTGTAAAAGCAAATGCACCTTAACAGCCTCCTTGTTGGTGACTATTGTTTAGGTCGCTAGTACACTGTACAAGTATCCTCAAAGCTATACGTCAGCTTCAACAGACTCGCCTTCTCCAATTTTCCTTCCATTTGTTTAAATTATGATGACTCAATGGCCTACATTTAGAGCTCGGTTGTGATTGCTCGCATTTAGGATGAACCCTTTCTTGTGGCCGTTGGTTCTATTGAACAAGGAAGCTGAGGCGGCGTGGGCGCAGCGGCGCGCCCACTCGCGCATCTAGTCTTCTGTTTATGCTAACTTGGATTGCCTATCAGTATCACGTTGCGATAACTTCGAGCATTCACAACAAAACCGAAATCAAACTGTGATGTTGCACCACAGAGTTGCACTCACTCGTGGCATGTAATTAGTTATGAGTTCCCGATGTGCCCTGTCCAGCCGGAGCGGTCGTGCGAGCGCTCGCCGAGGACAATGCCTCCCTCGTGTCCACCGCCTCTATACTTCGAAAGCGTGACCATTGTTTATTATTATTGCATGTCTTTCTTGTTCTTTGTATTTTTATGCAAGACCGTTTTGATTCTAGTAGGTTTCCAACTGTCGTTGTGAAGACCCAGTGTTGCGCGACCTGACGGCCTGCGTCTTCGTGGGAATCTCTATGGAATGTTCAACTACCTACTTAACGACCATCGGTCCCGTTTTTTTAGAGTTCCGTAGTTGACAAGGAACCCTTATAGTTTCGCCATGTCCGTCCGTCGTTCTGCCTGTCTGTCTGTCCGCGGCCTAGCTCAGAGACGATTAGTAGGTACTAGAAAGCTAAAATTTTGCATAGACATGCATATTAATCACGCCGACAAAACGGTAGAATAAAATAATGAAAAAAATTTTTTTAGTACCTCCCCTACACCCCCCTAAATTAGGTATGCAATTTTTTTTCTCGCTTACACTATATTGTGATTGTGGGGTATCGTTGGTTTGGTCGTTTAAAAATACCGTGGGTGTAGGAAGACCATTTTTCGATTTAGGGTTCCTTTTGCGAAATATTGTGTTTTGTCCGAGTAGGGGGCGTTCCCAGCCCCCTCCCCCCCACCACCTCTACCGGCTAAACGGTTGAAACTATCACGGCTAAGTAGGCTTTACAAGTTAACTAGTAATAGTGACGAACTTATAAAAGGAAAACTTCGTACAAAATCCATTGAAAATTACTTTGATGAAGTTGTTAGTACCTACTGTAAAGCAGGTTAAAAAAAACCTTTCTTCTACGGAACCCAACAGTGCGCGTGGCCCGACACGCCGGTTTTTTATTTTATTGAAAACGAAGAGGACGCTATTGGTTTGTTTTGAGGAAGAGGATAGCCCTTTATCGCCACGGGATAGATAACGTAGCTGTGGAGTCTAATTACAAACGTCACTAGGGCCGGGATGGCTTCTCGGAATGCAGGAGATAATGTAGTGTAGGTACCGCGCTGGTGCGGGGGTGGCAGGGGCGGGGGGGCTCGGCGCCGCACAGCCTGCTGCGGCCGCGGCGCGCACACGCGCAGCGCAGTGCCACCGCAGTGCCCGCCCGAACGTGCCACGCGCCGCACGCGCAACCCGACCCGACCGCGACGACACGAACGATCACACACAACACAACCATCTCATTTTAACATACGACGATAATCGCACTAACCCCGCGCTTGCCGTAACACGTGAGCCGCTTCCACTCATCCCTAGTTTTAATGAAACGGTGAAAGGTTCGAACGATACAATCAAAGAACTGTGCAAAAGAAGGAGGACCAAGTTTTCAGAATTTAAATGTTAACGGGCCACGGGCGATAGCTCGACGACCGGCTTCAGGTGAGTCAGGTGAGCTGACGGCTCGCTACAAACGCGCCAGCAAACAACTCATACAAATTATTAATTTATTTCGTCGGTCAGCTGACCGGCAACAAAGCGGCTCGGCTGCTTAAATAAATAGGAGTTTTGGGCGCTCGGGTCTGCGCCGCATATTTTACCGGGAGGGTTCAGGAATGTGTCGCGACTCGCGGCTGCGGTTTGTTTGCGGACGTCAGCCTTTGTCTCGCGGCCCCGGGGCTCGTTGCTGCTGGCGCTGGCGGGCGGACGAAAACAAACCGGCGGCGGCGCGCCGCACGTCTCCGCCCGCTTGCCGCTTGCCCCTCGCTGCCTTGGTTATTGGCTCTCTCTGTTTGGACACCTCTTCCAGCACAGAGCTTTTTGTCCGAATTTTGAAACGCTCGTTCTGTACGTAATGTACATCCCTCTTGTCTTTGGGAGGGACTGTAGAAACTGGGGCCGCTGAATTAGATCATTAATATGACAAATACAGCTAACGAATTTGACTTTTAAAAGATATTAATATGGTGCTTGAGTGCGTGATTTCACTAGCAACCTAACTACAGCTTCTGTGGTGAAGTTTTTTGTTATGGCGGGAAGCTTCGCCCAACAACCCCTTCTAACAGGGGGTTGCTTTTACGGTTTTTTTCAAGTATATCGGAAATTTTACTATTAAAGTGTGAAACCATTTTTTTACTTTCTCTGAAAATACGAATTTCCTCCGGGAAATTTTATTCTTGCTGAGTAGCATATCAAGAGCTGCATTTCTGGCATTAATTTCAATATTCAATTCAGCGGCCCCTTATACCCCACGTCACTTCTTTCTGTCGTCGGTCTTCCTGTGGTCTTCCTCATCCAGCCGCTGCCAGCAATCTACCTCAGGTCGTCCGTCCAGCAAGCTAGTAGGCGTCGTCGTACGCGGACAGAAAAATTGCTTGCGAATTCGAACTCGTTTTCTAGAAAATCCATGTAGAGATTCACTTCCGTAGCTAAATTGCAAAGTTGTCTCAGCTTGCGTTGGCGTTATTTGCTCAGACTCCAAGTAAAGGACGTATCGGTATTTGTAAATCCTAAAACCTTGGAAATATTCGCGATTCATTTGCGACAAATAGTGGGCGAGAGTCGCGTCATGCGCCGGTCGAGCTGTGATCGCAGCTTCGACTGAAATAGACGTTACATCACGAACGGCAGGCGGTGCACGGATGCAGGACGTCGAATCCTTGCGCCGACATCTAATACCGCCTCTGCATAGTCTGCATGCAATACGCCCGATGAGTTCACCGGCCAATCTTCTTGTCCATAGCCTCTCTCGGTAGACTTTTCAGTGGATATAATCCGAAGCATTTCTGCTGTTATGACACTCGACCAAATTCCGAACCTATCTATGTACAAATGGAACGCGGTGCAGTTGCGGCTACCGGCGGCGGCGGCGGCGGGCGGGCCCAGCACGTGCAGCACGCGCGCTGCCGATAAAACTTGTCACTGTCGTCTAGCTTTCGAAACCGGTGATGTCATCTTCACGAAGACAAAACCGCTCCTTTGTAACCATCCTCTGTGTCAGACCTCTAATCTATACTTATTCCGCCGGAACATTAACAATGTAACAGCGAACGTAGATACCTGCATCAGGTGGACGACTAATTGTTTTGTAACTATATAATCAGTCATCTGTTATTAAATGGTCATCGACTACCCTGTTGGTCTAGCGGTGGTAAAACTCTTTCGGTAAAATTCGATTCCTTCACGGGGCCTCTGAATAAACTTTGATTTGTCTGGTAACCATAGCACAGGTTAGCCTACTTCGGGACCAGATGCAGTAATTGTGTTTTCTGGATGTTAATACGATATTGTCAAATGGGCATTATTGGTTAATATATCGATAGAGTAGCGATAATCTCGCTAATGGGCAGCAGCCTTGTAATGTGTCCGCGCAGTTGCATCTGGTAGGCCGCGCGCGACCGTCCCAATGGAGAGATGATGCGAGCGAGAGGTCGCGCTTTCCGGCGAGTGGGAGCAGTGGGAGGCGCACTCGCCGGATCGCGGAATCTGTCATTGATGCTCTATTACCTCCTCGTGGTCTATCGGTCCAGCTGATCTAATCATTACGCGTCAGACAAGGCTACAGCAAGTAGGATTTATGATGTTGGTGGCATTTGTCAATTAATACCCTTGTGTACCTTCTCATATTTTAAACGCTTGACCAAATGTACGGTTTTTTTATGAATGACTGTAAACTGTTGTATAGACCATAAATTAAACTTATATAATATTAATCTAATAAAGACCTTAACAAATTAAACACGCGATCTAAGTCTACAAATTTACTCGCTATAACCAAACATAAGACCAAAGGATATGAGGGATGTTTCAAATATGCGGCTTCCAAAATTTGGAACAATTTGCCACCGCCATTACGCTCAAAAATTGGACTAGCTTCATTTAAGACCAAATTGAAAATTATCTTCTTGGACAGACAGAAAATAAATGAGAATTTGAGACGTCCCTATAGATAGATACTTTATTTTTACTATCATCACCTCTTGCAATTTACTTCGACACAAAGCACACACTTGCCTCTTAGCAGTACCTACTACATATACTGAACCCAAGACCTTGTCGCAGGGCTAAGAGGCACGCACCCATTCATACATACATGTACTCACACACTCATACACTCATACATACTCATGCACTCATACACACACACACACACTTAGCACGTTTCTTGTTTGTTTCTTTTAATTACCACTAGTCGGGTGACTGCCGATTCTTAGTTGTTTTGTTTTCTTTTTATTTATTTATTTATATAATTTTTTATTTAACGTGTACCTACCTGGCTTAACTCCTGCTCTAAATGTCAACCTAAGAGCTGGGGAGTGCTGAAAACCAGCGTTGGTTACTACCTGGTGGTAGCCGACATGTTAGCTGAGCTCTCTCCAATTACCAAAATGATTAGACGTGGTCTAAGAAGAAATATAAATCTGCTATTATTGCTTTTTAAATTGTTTGTGTTTTGGTAATAAACGATTTCTATTCTATTCTATTCTAATTATAAAAATCGCTTGTCACTGTGTTTGTTATCGAAATCCACCGAAACGACTTCACCGATATTTGTTTTTTTTTTTTGTGTATATTTGGTAGGTCTGACAATAGGTCGTAGGCTAATTAATATGGCAAAACAACGTTTGCCGAGTCAGCTAGTTACAATATAAATTTGTTGTGTGACAACAGTTAATACCAATACCTCTTTACCTCTTCGAGGTAATTTAAATACCTCTTTTCCTTTACCATTACGAATCAAATTACTAACCTGGAGTTACACAAGTAAATAATCGAAAATTGTTTATTTTTAAACACCTAAAATCTACAATCTTCCCTAATCTTCTTGGCTATCCAAAAATTGCTCAAAACTAACGAAACAGGCGAAGCCATTTAGTACGGTAAGGCAAAGCTCCAGTATCGAGCCTAGGCATAAAACAAACAAGCGAGTGCATCCTCGCGCGGGCCGCACGCCGCACGGCAAACCAGTTCTCCGCCTGCAGCCTGCAGCGACCAGCCACCATGCAATGCACTCGCTGCTAATAATAGCAGGATGCTGCGAAATGCCTGTCCGAGCGAATAGCCCACTCGGCCGGAGCACACCCTTGCTGTGCCTGTCTAGGAGCAGGCTGTGTGACGCTTTGTTCTTGTATATCATCGCAGTAGGACTGGATAAACGAGTGCGCGCAGTAACGTTTTGACTGATGTTTGATCAGAGCCGAAGTAGCTGGCAGGTGCCGATGTCGCGGCAGGCAGGATCATCGATAGATCACCTCCATAACGCGGGTTTATTCAACGGCAGTGTGGGTGGCCCGCTGACTCACGCCCCGATCACACGTCTATAAACTTAAAACTTATGTAGGTAAGCTAAGCAACGTCTCTGTTTTCTTGCTGTTTTGAGTTTGAGGTGAAATGTGTATTCAATGGTTGTGTAATACATCTTTACCAGGTAGGTAGTCTTATATTGTTACTATAACGTGATGGCACTTTAGGAGTATTCAACAAAATTCTAAATAAATGTATCTATGATCTAGTCTAGTTAAGCAGGTATATAGCGCGGAGTGGTAGTCGTAGACTACGTCGTAGTACACTTTCGATCCAGTAGGTAGGTATTTACTTTCACACAACACGTTTGACGCATGTGCTTTAAGTTTCCTTAAACATGCAATACCATGAAACACCTTTTAAGTAGGTAGGACCTAAGTCCAGGAGTTCGGCCAAATTACCGTGCAGCTTAATATCTAAGTAGGTACCTGGATGACCAAACTTTGTGCGGTTGTTTTTTGTTAATCGTGTTTTTTGGAAATTATGTAGATACGATGAAAAAATAGGGAAAAAAAAAATCGAACTGGAGACATCTGGACTCCAACCAGAGTGTTCAGGCTTCGGGACAGCCTGATGTCCCACCTGAGCTATTACAACCTTGTAGATGGAGGCAAAATTTACCTTCGTATTTTAATGATATTGTAGCATTTTTTCATTGCCTGAAAACACGAATAAAATGACGTTTCGTAAAAATGAAACCTAGCTAGATCGATTTATCGCCCCCGTTACCCCCTGCATACTAAATTTCATGAAAATCATTGGAACCGTTTCCAAAATTCAGATTATGTACCTATCTACAAGAATTCCTCGTTTAAAGGTATTAGATTAGATAGATAGATATAATTTCTCTGTCTGTCCGTCCGTCCGTCCGTCCTCTGTGCGTCCGCCTGTCTGTCTATACGCAAATAGACCATGTCCAGCTTAGCCCCTGAAGCATGACGCCGCGATAATTTTTTTTTTTGTTCTATCGACTAGTAACGACTAAGCAATATGGCATATGCCTTATTACACTACGTAAAGCGTGATGGTATAACGTTATCGCCTGAAAATAACGTTTTTCGCTGTGTGACTCGTGTTTGTGCCGCGGAAGATTGGATAGTTGCAGATCCTAACGAAGAATAAAATATTAATGTCCGAAATATTCCCAATCCCAAGCGAAGGATGTTGCAGAAACAGCTAATGTGCTATATTGGCTAATTTACTTAGATACCCACTTTTTTTTGTAAATCGTAGATTTTTGTTGACTTGGCCTGCGCCTTCCGCCCGCAGTGAACAAATGCATTGCTGTTTGCGTACTGAATATCCCAGTAGTTTCTGTTTTCACAAGTTCACACTTTAAAATCACACCGTTTTATCTTTCTCCACTAGTTGAGTCGTTATCTAAATTATTAACGAAATTCATAATATTTTTTGTTCTATAAACGGAAATAAACAACCAAACATCACTTTTTTGCATGAAAAAGAAGGACAATTTCAAACGTAATTTTTTTTTCTGTGTGAATCTACGAGTAGCTTTGCTCCGTAAGTCTATGGTAATGAGAAGTGTTTTGGCAATTTAGTTATTATATATTTCCATAATAAGCATATGCTTTGAATTCGGCCAAGCTAGGTTCGCATCAATGCGAAGCTGGGCACAAGAAGCGAAGGTGAGATGAGGGTGGGGCAATTTGGTTATGGGCAACAGAACCCTAGAGGACAGAGGTCGGCAGACTTCCTGGAGAAAGAGGGACTCTTTATGATGAACTCTTTCTTTCAGAAGCCGCCGCACAGGAATTGGACCTGGTTGAGTCCCGATGGTTCCACGAGAAACGAGACAGACTTCATCCTGACCTCCAACAGACAAATATTCAATGACGTCTCTATGATCAACATGGTGAAAACCGGAAGCGATCACCGAATAGTAAGAGGCACATTGAATATCAATGTCGAACTTGAGAGGTCTCGTCTCATGAAGTCTACGCTCCGACCTACTCGTGCCCATATCCAGAACCCCGAGAACTTTCAACTCGAATTGTGAAATAGTGCCTGGAGAGCGCCCCATCGGTGGACGAGATCAATAACAGCTTTGTAGAAACTGTTCGTTCAGTGGGCTCGAGCTTCTATAGACCGAACCGTACGAGTAGACCACAAAAACTCTCAAACTATACTCGATCTCATGGCTAAACGTCGCTCGTTGCAACTGCAGTCCTCCGAGGATGCTGAGTCATATATATAGGCAGCTCAATAGACACATATCAAAGTCTATGCGGCACGATATTCGTTCCTTTAATACCGAACGTATTAAAGAGACTATAGAGCGGAACAAGAGCTCCAAAGTGTTCGCAAAAGACATGTCTATTGGGCAAAGCCAGCTGACGAAGCTGAAGAGAGAACGGCAGTATAGCGTCGACCAAATCAGAGGTGCTGAGGGAGATTGAGAGTTTCTACGGTCAGCTATACACCTCAATCGCAAAACCTGTTAGCAGTTTGAACAAAGATCCTAGAGCCAAACTGACCCGACATTATACCGAAGATATCCCGGACATCGGCCTGTACGAGATTAGAATGGCCCTGAAACAGCTCAAGAATAACAAGGCACCAGGAGAGGACGGAATTACATCAGAGCTCTTGAAAGCGGGTGGAACACCGGTACTTAAAGTCCTTCAGAAGTTCTTCAATTCCGTCCTGCTCGAAGGAAAAACGCCAGAAACATGGAACAGAAGCGTGGTGACGCTGTTCTTCAAGAAAGAGGATAACTCTGTATTGAAGAACTACCGACCCATGTTTATAAGCTGTTTTCGAGGGTCCTCACGAATCGTCTCGAACACAGGTTTGATGACTTCCAGCCTTCCAGGTTTCCGAAAGGGCTATAGTACCATAGACCACATCCACACGCTGTGCCAAATTATACAGAAGACTGAGGAGTATAATTTGCCATTATGCTTAGCGTTTGTGGACTATGAGAAAGCCTTCGATTCGATCGAGACATGGGCAGTGCTCGAGGCTCTCCAGCGTTGCCGTATTGACTATCGGTATATCGAGGTGCTGAAGTGCTTGTACAACAACGCCACCATGTCGGTCCGAGTACAGGAGCAGAATTCGGAGGCAATTCCATTGAGAAGAGGCGTGAGACAGGGACACGTTATCTCTCCGAAACTGTTCACGAACGGACTCGAAGATGCCTTCAAGCTTCTGGAATGGCAGGGACGCGGCATCAGTATCAATGGCGAGTACATCACTTACCTTCGATTTGCCGACGATATAGTAGTCATGGCAGAAACGATGGAAGACCTCAGCATAATGCTCGAAGACCTCAGTCTAGTATCCCAAAGGGTGGGCCTTAAGATGAACATGCACAGAATTCGAACCCACAACCTCACATTCGGGACGTTGTGGGTTCGAATTCCGGCATATACCAATGACTTTGTTTTTTAAGTTACGTACATTTGTGAATTTTCAGTAGCGATACCACTTGTTAACTGTGAAGGAAAACATCGTGAGGAAACACAAGGGTTTCACAGGTATTTACATACCTCGCTTGCTATCTACGTACAATGGCCCAACTATGAGGCTAAATCTCAATTCTAACTATTCGGATA
Organism: Yponomeuta cagnagella; assembly: GCA_947310995.1. Classification (NCBI taxonomy): domain Eukaryota; kingdom Metazoa; phylum Arthropoda; class Insecta; order Lepidoptera; family Yponomeutidae; genus Yponomeuta; species Yponomeuta cagnagella. The sequence continues at coordinate 19,318,296 of OX371279.1, read as the reverse complement.
CTTTTTATCTTGTCCTTTGCTAATGGATTTGGTCGAAGTATATCCACCTGGGACGTCCCTTACCGGCCATTTCGTCCACATTCGCTCGATATATTTGTTTTGTCAATCTTCCTTCCTTCATCCTCTCCACATGTCCAACCAAACCAACGCAACAATCCTTTCTCAATTCTAGTCACTACATCCTCTTTCAGCCCACGTCGTTCTCTAATCTAAACTATTGCGTATCCTGTCATTCAAAGTAACACCACACATACTTCTCATCTCAAGGACCTCATTTCTACTTTATTATAAAGAATCAATAAAGTAGGATTAACCTACTTTATTGATTCTTTAACCAAGTCTCGCTACCATACTTAAGTGTTGGGACCAGCACTGATACCAAATATTCTTATGGTTTCACGATCGCGATGCTTCTTTAGAATAATATTTGTAGAATGCAAGAGGCCGACAGACGCGACACTAAGCCGGTCGTAAACGGCAATATACTTACGTTATCTCGCTGCACAGCACAGCACCGTCGCAACCATTCTCTTCTACTTGAACATTATTGTAATCTTGTACCCGTTTGATGAAAGTATTTGTACCATTAGGACGTTGACAACTTACTTTTGACCTTATCAGGCATTTTACTTATTATAGACAAAGCCCTGTTGAAGTGGGTGCATACTACTTCTCACATATATTAAGTCCAACTCCAAACAATAGTTTTTATCATCAATGAACAAAGTTCACGTTTTGTTTGTTCGTATCATAATACGCGGTTGGTACTACATATTAACGGTTTGGGTCAGCCATTAGTGACATCACCGACTTGCGTTCTTGCTGTTTGTAAAACAATGGGTGTGAATCTCGTATCAGGTTCTAATGTGCCGCGGATGTGTTTCGGGATCGTCTCGGACACTTTACACTTGCATAACTCTCGCTACAGTTGTGAATTGATAAACAACATAACTTGATACCCGTCTTTACAACGTGAATAATCTTCTAATATATGTAGTGTAAGTATATTTGGTAGGTCTGAGAATAAGTCGTAGGCTAATTAATTTGGCAAAACAACGTTTGCCGGGTCAGCTAGTGTTAAATAATAATCTCAGGCCATTACTGCGGCGATGGTTTTCCTTGAGGCTCGTTGCATTCGGTGAACGAGTCGATAAATAGATGTAAAAAAGCTCGGTCCAGTGCATCGCCATGTAAGGCATAAGCCGCGGCTGGCGGCTGGCGGCTGGCGGCAACCGGGACAAGGGCGGCGGGTGCTGTACAAGGCGGGCGAAGGCCTGCGCACGGCCGGCAGCCGACCGCCCCGTCTCACACATTACCATCACATTTTACCCGTACACAGTGCGCCGCTGACCCATTTGATTGGACAATGATCGACAGCTTGACACGTTCATTGCATTCAATTCAATGGGTGACTGCTTTATTTTTAGCGACACTGCAAACTCATGAGCGCTGTTTGTCTATTACTTTATAGAAAGACTTGTACAGGCAGAGCGCTTGCTGAGAACAGCCCGGTAGATCACGGGTTGGTTTCAAGTTCAAGTTGTGTAGGTATTGTGTACTCATTTTATGAGCAGCACGATTCCCCAGTAAGATGGCCCTTTATGTGACTCACTTTCTAGCCTCAAGTATAGCCTTTATACAGGGTTACTTAAAAAATGCGCAATACCTAAAATGGAGATGGCTGGGGCATTTGGTTAGACGGGAAGACGGTCGCTGGACAAGGATAGCCACTGAGTGGTGGTCAATAACGGGTCGGCGGTCGGTTGGCAGACCACCAGCCCGGGAAACATTGGACGAGACTGGCAAGGGACCGGATGGGTTGGCGGGAAAGAAAAGAGGCCTTAACAGTGAACTCTGTTTATGGGCTGATTAGATAGATAGATGGACCTAAAACACCCATTAGAGTTTGTGTTTTCGTAACAATTTTTGTTTTAGAAGTTTGTTTTTCGATTTATATTTACGAAGTAAGGGTTTTGCAACAATGCAGCCTATACTCGTACGTGTAACGGACACATGCCCTCTCTCAGAGGGTGAGCATGCATTTCATCACCACGCATGATTGACAATTTCAAGCGCTGAGGTATGTGAAGACCTCTCAGGCACTCAGGTTTCCTCACGATGTTTGCCTTCAAAGTTAGTGTGTGGTATTGCTACTATTAAGTTCACAAATGTACATAACTTAGAAAACAAAGTCGTAGGTACATGCCCGCACTAGGAATCGAACCTGGGTCTGTCGCTTAACGAAATGTTTTTTTTTTTTTATTCAATTTCGAGAACAAAATATATTGAGACATTAATATTGAGTTGTAAAAGATAAACATTCATTAACGTGTTTAAGAATTGCGTACTTTTGAAGTAACCCTGTATAGTGACTTCACATTATTATTATTATTAATATTCCAAGGTGACTCGTAAACTCAAAGAAAGTGCGGCGCCCCGCTGACGCATAGGGCGCCGCTCAAATTCCTTCCTCCAGTGACTGACTGGTCAGTCAGCAGTCAGCACTAGCTATACATGTGCTTATGGTAGGTACGCTTACACAGTTTACGCGTTGGTCAGCCTTTATTTTTTTTTCTTTGAACAGTTCTTGTAGTTAGGTCCATAGGTAGGGTGTCCATGAGGCATAACGATCCTAGGAGCCAAGTTAGCGATACAATTCAAGTATTATTAAGTACTTTTCGTATCCATCCATACATGAGACTATTTCAAGATTTTCTGCCTGTCTAGACAGTACTGACTTTTAGCTGGATCTAAATTACCTAGAGGTTCCATTTTACAGGTAAAAATAGGTCAGAGCGTTTGAAACGCAGTTGGCAACCCAATAATATAATCTGATTTATTCAGTACGTGTGAAGCAAGGTGTGGGAATTCAGAGTATCTAATCTTAGGGCCCTGTATCATGAGCACAGCGTTTGCCACGCCCCTGGTCTCTTCTATCATCCACACAAAGGATATTTCTCCCATCTCTGGTGTTATCTACGGTGTACCTACATGCGTTATAGGTACTTCTCCTGGGCCGCAATTTATAGTTTATTATGACGATTTGATGTACCTACGTTGCGTAGCTGAGGGTCCTACTTGTTAATCTGTGTAAATCTGTGGAATTAATCCACTTTGCAATTTAGATCGAATTTTCATTTCATAGTAAACCATGCATTGTAGTTCTATGAAACAAGGCAGGATTGTAAGGTGGATAATTTGTATCATCATCATCAGCCATTGGACGCCCACTGCAGGACAGGCGCCCCCATGGATAATTTGTATAAGTAGGACCAATGACCTTCTAATTAGAGGACATTGAGTAGGACGAACTTTCCTTATTTACAATGTGTGTTGTTTAACTCGCCTCGCCTTCCCCAGCAGCAGCAGCAGCAGCAATGGAGGGCGACGTGTCCGCCATCCGCGATGAGGACGTGCTGCGCCGAATGGTAAGCTCCGGCGCCCCCACTTAGTCCAGTCATTAGAGGGTAAAAACTAGGGTGTACGATGCAAAAGGTGGTGCAGTAGTTTTTATGCTTTTATCTCGTAGATATGGGTGCAACTAAGTAAATATAAAAAATGGTAACTCGAGATGTCTCGGCACAACTTTTGACAGCTAATAAACTTCGAAAATTTGAGACTTTTTTTGGTTTCTCCCTCATAACATCTATACGGTGCATCTTAGCAAAAAGTCACTTTCGAGCTAATTAGAGAACATAAAATGTTGCATTATAACGAGTACTAAAACTTCTAAGTTCGGTCTAGCAATATAGTAGAAAACCATTGCCAAAAAACGAGGCTTTTCCCCAACATTGTAAATAAGTGGAATATAGTGGATTTTATACGTCTCCAGCTTGGAAATCGGCATTCTTAGAGAATTTTTTATAAGATGTGAGTTGTTGTCAAGTTTTGCGTATATTGAATACCACATATTTGTCGAATTCGGTGAAGTACACTCATCGCAATTAGCATTATATCAATCGGCGTCTGCGTTACCTGCTATCGGTGTTTGAATTTACTCATAATTTCCAATCCCTCAATGGTAATATATCTGTGGTAATATTTAATATTAGAGAGATATATTGGCATTAGTAGGTATCATCAAATAATTTTCTTGAATTCTCATTTCTTTATGTGCCGTCTCCTATCGAAGGTTGGCAACGAATTCGGCTATCTTGCTTCTCGAGGCTGCCAATACAAACAAGGAACTGGTACTCTGTTGATTTTGAAACCACTGTCGTAAGTTGTGTAGCCATGATATCCTTGGTCTCCTTCCTTCTTTCGGCGACGGTCAAAACGCCTGGCAGATAGAAATAGCAACAATTGCTGTTCGCTCTTACTTTTGCCTAGTGGGTGTTTTCCGGGCGAGGCTTTTTTCTATTTGACGATTTGACAAACTGAAAATCACAGACTATTACAAGTTAAATTATAATACCCGACACATAACTTGAACAAATGACTTTGACTTCACACAGATGTATTTCAGTTCTCATTGGCGGTGGACGCGTTTCTAAATGTTTATGTATTTATTATGTATGTAGTTCAGCCCCCTGTGTCTATTTTTACACGCTTCTTCTAAGTTTGCAAGCCTTTGTACCACTTTCTACAAACGCATGACTTTTGATGACAACGTCCTAAAATTATATAAATTACCTGTTGCTGCATCCAGGCTTGTCTCGTTAAAAATGATAATTATTAGTTAGTAGCACGGTTACGAACCTCTGCATATGGAAGGAAAGATCTTTTTCACACCTGCTATTCAGAAAAGATCCCTTGATTCCCTCAAATGAGGGATCAAAGTTGTACTCTCAGAACACAATCTGAGGTTGTACTTTTCTTCCCTGATATTCTAGTTTTTTTTATTGCCCTCAGCATGATCCGTGTGCAGATTTTCACAAAATGTAATTCCAATTCGATTTTTATTTTGTTGCAAGCGATCATAAACTTCTTTCGATATCTTAATTGTGTTTGATTTAAATTTTCCTTATAGCAGGTGTGAAAAGAAGTATGATGACCCCAGTAATCAACAAGCACCCAATGATCGACACTTTTTTCTTGAAATAAAAATAATAAGGTCTGTGAATTGATTTTTAATTATGGAAACACATGTCCATAGACTTCATACTTCCTGCTGTCAATTTCATTAACATGCCGAAAATCGTCCATTTTATTTCAAAATGGCGACATGGAAGTTGTGCATCCTGCGTGCAGCGGTGCCAGATTAGGCGAATTATCGCCAATTAGGCTACCTTAGAGGGTCAAATGGCGACCAAAAATGTGGATCGGCTACCAGTAGCCATTTAGGCTACCTAGGAAAACAATAACGGGCGATTTAGGCTATTTCAGAATACCCTAAATGAATAGTTCCTTCATAGTAATTATTGATTGTATGTTTGCTTGTAACGAAACGTTATAATCACGTCAACAGCGGCCTAATTATGCGCACGTGCACACCAAATCCTGAGTGATTCCTGTCGTCTTACTGTCAAATTCCATACCAATTTGACAGTTAGACGATTGGAATCGCTTATAGCCCCGGCTGCCTGAGTGATCTTAAACGATCACGAAGGTTAAGCAACACTGGGCGCGTTCAGTGCATGGATGGGTCGCCGTCTATGCCTAACGCTAGTGGCATTTTTCCGAGTGGTTCCGTGCTTCGCAAGGCACGTTAAGCTGTTGGTGCCGGCTGCCGTCGATAGATGGCAGTCGTTAAGCCAAGTCAGAGGCCTTAGGGCGGCTTGACAACTTCTGACAGTAGACGAGCCACTAGTCTACAAGCCTCCACCAATCCGGACCTGGCCCCCGTGGTGGAGTATGGCCTATACCTTCCTCAGGGAAGAGACCCGTGCCCCTTGGTGGGGACATAATGGGTTGATGATGATGATGAATCGCTCAGGTTTTGGTGCGCGTAATAAAGGGGCAGGGCCCCGATGCTACACACAATGATGACACACACAACCACAGATTATAAACACAAATCGCAAGCTCGCGCGCGATTTTTTTCATTTCTTGTTTTGTTTATTTCCTGTAGTTATCATCAAAAGCAAAGTTTGCTACCTATTGTTTATTGTGTAAAGGTTTTGTGTTGTTTGGTCCGATTCAAAGTTCTAATGGGTAAACACGGTAAATATGCTAAAGAGAAGTGACAAGAGTTAGTCGAAAGCTATGCTGCAGTACATTTCGCCCTACGGACAAAATGATCAAAATGCACAATTCAAAAGTGTTGTATGGGGGGAGCGCATCTACGTCCAGTGGGAACGAGGATTCCGCTGCTGATGAACTTCTGCAGGAAGTATTCATTTTGTTAGAGGATTAAGCTATAGTTTTCTCCAAAACGAGCACCGACTTCCGTCCATCGTAAATGCGCCTTCATTGTGCCACTTTTGGAGGAAATCGTAGCTTAATCAAAAATAACAATGTAGATACTTCCCGTAGAAGTTTTATAAAAGAATTTATTGATAATTCTTTTTGTTTTTGTAGTCCCACTGCTGTCCCAAATTCATTAAATAAATAAAATATCAAATTTTTAAATAGTATTTTATTACTTTTCTTCTTTTTTTGGACCAAATAAAAAAAAATGGGCTACTTACCTAAAAATGTAAGGCGAATTAGGCTACTTGACCAAAAACATATGTTAGGCGATTTAGGCTACTCTGTAGGCAAAATTAGGCGAATTGAGTTAGCTGATATCTGGCGACCCTGCCTGCGTGCTCCTTCTGGAAATATAGTTTTCTTAGCTAAATCGTCAAGGAGGTGAGTTTGTAATTTTCATAATAACTTCCTTATTAACACTTTTTATTTAATCTGGTTTGATTTTTTAGTTATGTATGTAGGTTGATAAGATATTTTAGTGTGAATGAATTACGTGCAATAGGTAATATTTCTTTTGGACCCGATGTTCAGCACTGGGTATGACAAATTAAAAATCTCCAGTAATGGACAGGTGTCGAAACTAATTATTTTCTTTACTTTTGTCCTTCTTGCACAATTATGGCTCATTTTCGAATGGTGATTTCACTCATATTTGAACGGGGCCGTTTAATGAACTGGTACCAGTAATGAACAGTGTCCAAGATTGGGTATTATAGGTGTTCATAATTGGTGCATTGGTGTCCATGACTGGAAAATTACTATTGTCGATTATTGGTTCCTTGATTGTTTTAGATGGCACCGAAAAAAGATTCTACCCCAGAACAGATGAGGAGAGCGATCGAAGCAGTAAAAAAGGCGAAAAGGTGGCAACTGCAGCCAAAATAATATGGAGTACCGCGTGTTACACTCCTTTATAAGGTTAATTACCTTAGATAAATTAATTAATTAATTAGATAATTACCTATTGTGCCTAATAAAGTTGAATTAACTTTTATGAAAATAATAACAATGAGACTGATTTTATTTAGTTCAAAGAAAAAAACGGTGTAAGACTTGTAATTGTTGGTAGTTATCATGTGATTATAGTTACTTTGACACTTATTTTGTTAGTAAGAATTAAATTTTTGTGTTATATTTTCATGTGGCCTATAGTCCAGAAATATAATTAAAGCACTTTCCTCGAAATTTAATTGGTTTTAATTTTTATATTTCCTTGAAATCAGTAAATATTTCTAGGTTGTATGTACATCACGGGGCTTCTGGGGAATGTTGATTACTGGATGTTGATAGCTGGTGCATGTCGATTACTGGTTGTCGATGTCTGGAAACTAGGTGTCTATTACTGGGGATTTCGGTAATTTTTAGTTTTTATATTATTTTCGCAATTTTATGAATTATTTTTAAACTATATGTAGCTCCAATAACTCTTGACTATACTTAGAACAATATTCGATTCTAAATTTCGTTCTAAGTAAACACAAAAAAATATAATTTTAGTTCAAAATTACCAACTCCCTTAAAGTGTCGATAATTGGGGTCATCACTGTGTCACTCGGTAGCAAAATTATTTCCGTCTTGGGCGTAAACACTTGAATCCCTCGCTACGCTCAAGATTCTACTTTAGAATCCCTCGCTACGCTCGGGATTCTATTGTAGAATCTTTCGCTTCACTCAGGATTCAATATACCGCCCTCGCCGTAAATATATAATTTTGCTCCCTTGAGACACAATCTACTATTGATAATACGGATGTTAGCTAATGTCCTAGGATATTAGCGAAGAGACGGATAATATAGACAGAATTAATTTTATTATTACAAAATTATTTGTCGATCGTCCTAGGATGTTGTACAAGATACGAGTTCATTTTAATAATTAATATCTTCAGTGGCTCACGCGCGCTTGCGGAAGCAGGACGTTCGTCTCGATACCGGTTCATTTTGTTTACGCGCGGCGCAGTTTATTCTCGTGTTTGATGATATTTGCGATGCTATTTATACCTACGGAGTATGGCTAGCGCGGATATGCAGTTGTCGGATACGGAACGAGATAGTGAAGTAAACAAATCTTTAGAAGCGGCGGAGACTAACATAAGGAATGCGAAAACATCGGAAGTTTGTACCATGGAGTTGAGTGAAGAGAATTATTCAAGAGAGGGTAGAAAAAGAGGTCGAACTGTTGATGAAGATGAGTTATGGAAAGAGGTTGGGAGAAAAGGAAAGATCTTAGCGCGAAGTACTGTAAACAATGGGATAGAAAGAATTCCAGAACATCAAATTGAAGTAAGTCTAACATCGAGGAAAGATAAGTTACCTAAACAGATTGGGCTCGCGCGAATTTTGAAGAACGAAAACATTATGGGTGTCACACAGATCAAATTTGTAAGCGATTACAAAGTGTTACTTAAGTTCCCTACGGAAGAAAGCGCAGAAAAATTAATGACATGCAGATATCTCATAGAAAAGGAGTATAAATGTCAAAAGACATTGGAGGTTGGGGTTTCCTACGGTATCATAAAAGACATAGATATGGACTTAAGTGAGGATGACATACGCCAAGATTTAAGTAGCGATATACCCATTATAAGCGTGAAGCGCCTACAGAGGCGAAGATTTGACAGCAACGATTTTGAAGACTGCCCAAGTGTCAAACTATGCTTCAAAGGGCCAACCTTACCATCATACATATATACCTATGGCACTCGTATAAAAGTAGAACCCTACATTTTCCCGGTCACTCAGTGTTCGAACTGTTGGAGATTTGGACATAACCACCGAACATGCTCAAACAAAGTCACGTGCCCAAAATGTGGTAAATCCCATCCTAACTGTGAGAAGACTATATATAAGTGCGTTAACTGTGCTGGCCGGCATATGGCACTTGCAAAATCCTGTCCATGCTACCTGAAAGAAAGGAGAATACGAGGATTAATGGCTCAACACAATTGCACGTACAAAAAAGCGCTAATATTCTACGAGTCTCCCCCTCCTACCCCAACAATCCCACAGACAAAGGAACAGAATAAAACTGTAATAGACGTCGAAGTGAAAGATATTTTTGATCAATCGGACAGCAGTGACTCTTTGCTTAGGGCAGGAACTTACGCATCAGCTGTACGTAATGAACTCTCATCAACTCCCAAGTCACTAATTCTAGCACCTAAAAAATCTGCTACTAAAAAGAAGTCGAATAAAGAGAGAAGCACACGCGTCGTCGAAGAAAGCTCATCCGACTGTGAGAAAGTAGAACAAACAAAAGAGAATAAAAACGAGGGTGGAACTAAGACCCATATGCAACGATTAATACTGAAACTGAAAGAAATTATATTTATGAAGAAAATTTCCTTTGAAGAAAAGCTGAAGTCTTGTGGAAAACTACTGTTTGACTGGATAGTTAGTCTAATTGCAGATTATATAGGAGAGTGGTCCTTCCTCAAAACTCTGTTCCAAAATGGATAGTACGCCTCAACCTATTAATCTGAATATAATACAATGGAACTGTCAAAGTATAAGACCCAAGTTAACAGAATTAGAACAATTAATGTCCCAAGAAAAGGTACATATTGCTATTTTAAGCGAGACTTGGCTTGAGCCAGGAAGTCCTCTAAGACTAAGCGGCTATACCATATTGCGCCAGGATCGAAATGACGGATATGGTGGAGTGGCTATCATTCTTCATGCATCCATACGGTTTCAAGTTCCTCAAGTCAATATACCTAATGCTGGCATTCAAGTTCTACATGTGAAAATTCTAAATTGTTCTAATATAGAAAACATTATCTCGGTATATTGTCCCTCATCCGTCCAAACTACTCTTAATGATTGGGATACCATATTTGACTTATGCCAGAATAAAGCCCTGATTGCTGGTGACTTTAATGGCCATCATTCAAATTGGTCATACAAGACTGATGCAAGAGGTAATCAGATATTTGATGCAAACTTGAACAAGAACTATGTTACCCTAAACAATGGCACTCCCACCCGAATTAAGCTAGTCAATGGCAGACTCCAAAAAACATCGCCTGATATCACCTTCATTACAAACGATGTAGCATTAAATTTTCACTGGAAAGTAACCCACGAAAGTCTTGGAAGCGACCATTTAATAATTAAAGTGACCACATACTCCACCCCTTCGATAAGCTGCCCCAGGAAAAGGAACTTTAAAAAAGCAAACTGGAAGGAATATACAAATTATGTGGAGACCAACCTTTCTGATAAGGCAATACCCGATTCACCTCAAGAAGCCTACAATTTGTTAATTGAGACAGTGAACTCTGCTGCAGATTCTCATATCCCCTATGTGAAAGTTTGTCAGGATCCTATACGGCGGAAGAAGTTTACCCCTAAACCATACTGGAGCGTAGACGTGTCTCAGGTAGTTGCGGAACGAAGACTAGCTTTAGCCATATTCAGAAAGAACCCTACTCCACAAAATCTTATAGTATTACAAGATAAAGTTTCGAAAGCTCAGAGAATCATTCGACAGACCAAACGAAAAGCTTGGCGTGAATTCTGCAGCAACGTCGGCGAAGCAACTACAGCAAGTGAAATGTGGCGCAGTATGAGATGGTTGAAGGGATACCGTCAGCCAAGAATATACATTGATGAAGGTTCAGCTAAGAACCTTCTGTACAACTTGGCTCCCGATTTCGTTTCTCCTAGAGACCCTACATTCAGATCTCTAAATCAGAAGCTTAAGCAGGATATCTCTTTACATGAAATAGACCGCGCCATCAAAACCAAAGACACAGCCCCAGGTGATGATGATATTTCATTTTCTATGCTGAAGCATCTTCCTAAGATAGGTAAGCAATTTTTGGCTACAATCTATAATAAAATCCTGGCTGAGGGATGTGTGCCCTACCAGTGGAGACAAACAAAAATTGTCCCCATACCTAAGACTGGGTGTGAAAGACAATCTACTTCTTCCGTCAGACCCATAGCCTTGATGTCTTGTCCGTGCAAAATCTTCCACAGTGTACTCAAGAATAGATTAGAGTGGTACCTAGAAAGCAATATGTTTTTTTCTGAAAACACTGTGGGCTTTAGGAAATCTCGTTCATGCCTTGATAGCTTGACTCAGCTGGTTTCACACATACAGTTAGGGTATGGGAACAATTTAATAACTTTGGGCTGTTTTGTAGATATAAGCAGTGCCTATAATAATGTAGATGTTACAGGTTTACTACACACGTTGGACTCTATTGGAGTGGGAGACATAATATGTAATTATCTTTGGCAATTTTTAAACTGCAGACAACTAAGTGTAAGACACACAGACGCCTTTACTTTAGTCAGAACTACGAGTCGCGGTCTAGCCCAAGGGGACCCTCTCTCTCCGCTATTATTCAACGTTGCAACAATGCACATTTGCCGAGACATAACTAATGTTTTTATATCTCAATATGCCGACGATTTTGTGTTATATGGCTCATATAAATCCATAAATGAAGGATGCGTAGACTTACAATCGGCATTAAATATGTTTTGTAAATTAGTTGAGGGCTTAGGCTTGGAAGTTTCTGAAAGTAAAACCAAAGTATGTTTGTTTAGAAGAGGGTATAACAGACATGATGTTAACATCTGCCTTAATGATACTCGTCTTGAACTAGTTGACTGTGTCAGATATTTGGGTATGTGGTTCGACAGGTCCTTGAAGTGGGGTAAACATATAAATGAGATAACAGAGAAAACGCTTAAATTTTTGAATGCTCTTAAGGTTTTGGCCGGCTCCAATTGGGGACTGCATCCTAAGCACATACGAAGACTTTATATTTCAGTCATTCGAAGCCGGTTAGACTATGGATGCTTCCTCTATGACAGTAGTGTCAAAAGCCATCTTTACAAGGTACAAAAAGTGCAAAACCAGGCCATGCGTGTCATTGGCGGCTTTATAAAAAGTACGCCGATACACGTGATGGAAAACGAATTATGTTTACACCCACTACATCTACGTAGGAGGTACCTCGGAGGTAAGTTTTGGCTGAGAAGCAGGTCTATGGAGCGTAATATTAACATAAAACTTCTGGATGAACTTTCAACTCAGTGCACTACATTGGATTATTGGAGAGGCAAAAAGAAACCCCTACTAACAGAAATACACAACAAGTTTAAAACACTTAACGTTCATGTTTCAAAAAAATTAGAAATGTTTTCTTTGGACACGTGGGTACAAAATATAAACATAGAGAATACAGTGATTGAATTTGTAGAAGGAGTTAAGAAGTCGAAAAGAGATTTAGGCGCTAAATACTTAAAAGATAAGTGCTGCGAATTACTAAATTCTAAATATTGTAATTTTTATAAGATATACACTGACGGTTCGAAAGAAGGGAGTACTATAGGAGCGGCCATATTTGATCCACAGTCACAAACAAAAATTAAGTTTAAACTTGAGGCCGATGTTTCCATCATGTATGCAGAGTTGTTTGCGTTGTCTGAGGCTCTCTCATATGTTACTACGGTTAACAGTGAAAGATTTGTATTACTCACGGACTCTAAAAGTGCACTTCAACATGTGGCTCGATGCACCTCGAGCTTTCGAGGAGTACCGATAGCCTACACTATCCTAATGTCCTTAAGACAGTTGGAGAAGGCAAATAAAAATGTAATTATGCAATGGATACCATCTCATGTGGGGCTGTGCGGTAACGATGAAGCCGATCGTTTAGCAAAAGAAGCTAGTTCAGACGGGATTTCTGAATGTGTGATGCCGTTTTATACAGATATCATACCCATGTTAAAAGAGAACACATTCAATTGCTGGGTTGAATACCTAAAAGGTATTTCCTTACACAAAGGAATTTGGTATAACACCATACGATCCGAGCCATTTCGATATCCATGGTTTGAAAGTAGTCATTTAGATAGATGCTTACTAGTGATTGCATTTAGGGTTCGTTCCGGCCACATTCCGCTTAATAAATTTGCATATATGATGAAAAAAGTCACATCTCCTAATTGCTTAGAGTGCGGTGTTATTGAAGACGCATATCATATTCTAGTGGAATGTGGTCGAAACGAATCCGTAAGAAATACCATATTTAATAAAAATATGTTTAGTGCAATAGGAGGCTGCAATACAGTGTTGGCATCTCCTTGTTCCAAAGACGCTATAGCTTTGTATAAGTTAGTTAATTTCGGCATAAAGGCTAGAGGAGAGATTTAGACTAGATTAGTTAATGTGATTATATAGGATAAGTTAGATTATACATTTACACTGTGTGTCATTTAGTATGTAGCATTACAGGACGACATGGTCGCTTCCTTTCTGTGTACCAAGTCCTTTAAATAAAGATAGAAAAAAAAAAAAAAAAAAAAAAAATTAATATCTTTGAAATCTTGAGTCAATAATGACTTGCTCAAGCATGTATTCATTATTTACTTGATATTGTTTGACAGATTGGTGGTCTTATTTGTTATGTAATAAATTTTTAAATTCAAAGTTTTAATGTACAGACAGAGAGGAGTGGAGGATGTCGAGGGAGGCCTTTGCCCAGCAGCGGGACACAAACCCGGAGAAATAAACATAAACTTTCGTTAACAAGATTTAGTTAGGCTGGCAAATGTTAATACATCCTTTATGAGACATTGTATACCCATATTGTGACACTTCTTTATAGCATCTTACATGACCCCTCCTCTCCCCAGTATCTCCGCGAACGTTTCGCCCCTCGTGGCGTGCGTGGTCGCCTTCAGCGGCCATGCAAAGGCCAGCTTCTAGACATCCCCGTGCATGGTGCGGTAGGCTATTCGAATTCTTTCACTGTGATAGTGGTGCACTTGTGGAACGCGCTACCCCTGTACAAACGCCAGACCCCGTCAGTCGACGTGTTTAAAAGTAAAATCCATGAGCACTACTTCGAACTTCAGAGTAACAATCCTATTAAATAAGTAAATTTTATCTAGTTGTCTTTATTGTGTTATAGTCTGTATTTTATGTGTATTTGTGTATCTTGTTACAATAACTATGAAGTTTTATTATAATATAGTTTATGTTATTATTATAATTTTATTTTCTTGGCACTACCCACATAACCCAAGGTTAGCTGGAAGAAAATACTTACTAGTATTAAGCTCGCCTTTTTACAAACACCTTTTTGTGCAATAAAGTAAGTATTTTTGAATCGTATACGATTCTAAAATAACCGCGTTTCCTGCAAGATATAATAAGCTTGCCAGAAACGCGGTTCAAAAAATGTGTAAAGCACGCTTTGTGCCAAAAGGGCTTCTATAACATTGAAGATTATGTAGGTGACAAATATGTCTGGAATTAAAGCCAGTTCAATGCATGAGTTCTAGGTTTCCAATAATATGTAAACTGTTAATTTTGAGCTTAGTCGCCAAGAGTAGGTACATACACTATGGCTGCGAACCGTGAAGCGAAACTCTGTGTATGTCGCATCTCGCTCTATCTGTCAATAGTTTTATTTACATTTCATGCCTTGTTTCTCTAAAATTTCGCTGCTCCGATTTATTTTATTATTTTTCATTCCAATTGAATGAACTCTGGAAGAGCTGATGACGTCGTCAGCGTCAGCGTCAGCGTCGCCACGTTTTAGGCCGCGACTATGAAGACTTTTAATTAAATTTGTTTTGCCATCGACACGTTAAGTAGAACATTTTACCTATTATAAAAATAACATAAACGATAAATTTGTCAAAAAGTCTAGGAAAAATGTAAGAATTTAGATGCCATGCATTGACCAATCTGAACAAAGCAAAGTATCGGTTGTTTAACGAGTCATTCAATAGTCAAGATTTCGAAAATCCCTAACTAAAACGAACTGCTCTCTAAGCTAAGATCCTAAGACGATAGAGAGATAATTCTGTAGTTTTCTATTATTAACTCTTCTTTGACAAAATACCTAACACAGTTTTCGGTGCGCGCGGGTGTGTTGCAGTGGCAGCAGACCGAGGACTTCTCGCGCAAGAAGGAGATCCGCGCGCACATGTACCGCCTGCGCGAGCTGCGCCTGCGCACCCTCTACTCGCCCGACGCCGACGCCCACGGCAAAGGTACTGCCGGGTCATCCTTCAAACTCATTGCCTTTCCAATATTGATCCATAGTAAGACATACGTATGTAAACACGCCCGCATCCCGAAGGTGTAGGCAGAGACCGGTGACTGCCACTTGCCACGATCCTGACAGATCACTTTCGCTTCACATTCATTAGTCGTTGCATGCACAAAAATTAGTATAGGAACGACGTAATCGAATCGTGAACTTACTAAAGTTGGATCTACGATTCGACTGTTTGTACCAATTTCCCAATCGATCGATGTTTCTAAATCACTGACTGTAGCGACAATGTGGCATGCGACCGCCTGCACAGTGTTCGAGAGATCTGAGAGTCGAGTGTGCGCTTGCGCAGGTGCGCGCGCGTCGCACGTGACGTCACTGGGCGACCACAGCTTCCAGTCGCTCAAGAGCAAGGAGGTGCGCGACGCGGGCTCCCCGCCGCCCGCCGCCCCCGCGACCGCCCCCGCCGACTCCCTCTCAGGTTACACGACCGACACGGTGTGGGCCCAATAACGAATAACCGGACTAACTCGACGCTTGCTAACCGGTGACGCATCCCGAGCCGGCGCGGTCGGAGAGTAACCGACGGCCGCCTTTCGTTGCAGACGGAACGGCGGAGAGCGAGTGGGGCGCGCGGCACGAGCTGCTGTTGCGGCACGCCCAGCAGCGCGCACGCGCC
Organism: Yponomeuta cagnagella; assembly: GCA_947310995.1. Classification (NCBI taxonomy): domain Eukaryota; kingdom Metazoa; phylum Arthropoda; class Insecta; order Lepidoptera; family Yponomeutidae; genus Yponomeuta; species Yponomeuta cagnagella. The sequence goes on along the minus strand of OX371279.1, from coordinate 19,302,238 downwards.
GCCGACGCCGCCGACTCGCAGCGCGCCCGCGACGCGCGTGACTTCGCCGACCTGCAGCTGAGCGCCGCCCGCGCCTGCGCCGCCGCCGAGTACACCTGCGAGCGGGGCGGCGGCGTCGTAGTGACGGACGCGGACGAGACCGATCGCTGCGGCCGGAGGGCCGCCGGTGCGGTCGTCGCGGTCGACGGCGTCTCCGAATTTCACGCCGACACCGCCGAGCGACTCGCCACGACTGTCGAGAGTCATACCGTTAGCGGTAAGCTGCGCGTCACTCAGAAGTACGTCGGCGACGTCGAGCGGTACGTCGGCGACGTCGAGCGACACGCCGGCGGCACCGAACGACGCGCCGAGAGTGTCGAGCGGCACGCCAGCGGCACTGAGCGGCGCGCCGACGGCGCCGAACGATATGCCACGATTATTAAACATCGAGTCCGTAGCGCCGAGCGGAGCGCCGGCGGCACCGACCGACTGGACGGCGGGGTCGAAGGGCACACCGGTAGCCCCGAGCGGCGCGTCACCGTCGTCGAACGGGACGGCGAAAGTGTCGAGCGGCACGCCAGTAATACTACCGAACGACACGCCAGAAGTGTCGAAAAGCATGCCAGTATCACGGAGCACGCGAGCAGCTGCCGGACGCAGTATTCGAGCACGCAGCAGACGCAATACGCGCAGCGGAAGATCAGCAGCGATTGGAGCGCCACGCAGCAAGCCTGGGCCTCCTCCCTGCGCGCCGACCGCAGCCCCTCGCCGCGTCTGCACCGCGAGCGCAGCGCCTCCCCCGTCAAACGAAACGGTTCCGCGCCGATGACAGAAAAGGTGCCCCCCGGTCGGCGCCGGCCTTCCCCGGCCGGGCCCGGGCCGTCGCCGAGCCCCGAGCGCAAACCGCACCAGTACGGTCGGACCGGCGTCGCCGGCCGGCGCGAGGAGGACCGCCGCGAGTCGGTCGACGCGTCGACCGAGCGACCGGTGGCGCCCGGCCTCGAGTCGGCCCGCTCGCCCTCGCCTCCCAAAGGTCCCGTCAAGTTCACTGAAGAAATCGACGACCGGTTCGACCGCTCCGACAAAACGGACACCGAACGCGGCGCCCGTACGGAAGCCACGACTCAGTACGAGAACTACACAGAATATTACAGACGCGCTTCGAACGAGAAAGACTCGCCCGTGTCCGCCGAACTGAGTAACCCGGCCCGGACGCCGTACCGGACCAAATACGGAACTTACGACGAGAAGCGGCGATCGGAAGAGACCGACACGACTACGCGTACCGACAGACACGAGTCCGTCTTTCGGCGCGACGAAACGAGCGACTTCATCCGCTCTGAAGTTTCGAGCGAGGAGGCGGCTCGTCGACGCCGGTCGGTGACCCCCTCCACCAGCCCCACGCGGCGCCCCGCGAAGGAATCTAGCCCCGTAGAGGCCACCGGACTCCGGCGTCCTGCAGACACCTACGGCCCCGTGGAGATACCCAGCCCCGCCCGGTGCGGTGCAGAGTCGTCCAGCCCCCGACGTCGCCCCGCGGCGACCGCCAGCCCCACACGTCGTCCTACGAAAGCCTCTAGCCCCACCGGGGGCCCCGCAAAAGTATCTAGTCCGACGCGACGCCCCACAGAGGCTACCAGCGGGAGCGACTCGGCCACGGATTCCGTCAGCGACATCGTGTACTTCGCGACGCCCCCCGGCGCGCCCGTCACCGACCTGGACGACGACTGCGGGCCGACCGGCGGCGCGCCGCCGACCCCGGCGCCGGACCGGCAGGCTCCGAGAAAGGAGAGTCTGCCGCGGAAGAGCTCGCTGAAAAAGAGTTCGTTCGACTCGACCGTCGGTAGCGGCCAGGCGCCGCCGCCGGAGCGCGCCCGGCCGCCGCCGCTGGAGCGCCGCGAGACGTACGAGGAGCGCTGCCGCAAGATCCTCGGCATGATGGGCCGCGCCGGGACGGCCGACTCGGCGGACACCGCGCGCGAGCGGGAGTCCAGCCTCCACGCTGAGACCGTCACTCGGGAGACTGGAGAGACGGAGCGAACTTCCGGCCGAGACACCGTCAGTAAATCGGCAACCCCTTCCAGAGATTGTTCTCCTACCAAACTGCGTGACATTATTGACATGAAGACCTCGACGGAGTCGCGCGAGTGGAGCACTTCTGTAGCGTCCGAAGACACCGACTACCGGCAGCAAACGATGTCCTCGCGTATTGACTCCCAGTCCCGCGCGCGCTCTCCTTCTCCGCTAGAGCCAGTAGAGTCTCCTACACATTCTAGAACTCCATCGCCGACTAAACGAACAAGGACTCTGCCACCTGAGATACATGTGAGACCTCTTTCGCCTGAGAAACAGTCGAGACCCTTGCCGTCAGACAAACATACCGTACCTTTGTCGTCAGACAAACATACCGTACCTTTGTCGTCAGACAAAAATACCATACCTTTGTCGTCAGAGAAACATACCAGACCTTTGTCGCCGGAGAAACATACCGGACCGCTTTCATCTGAGAAACGTATTAGAACTTTGTCGCCGGAAAAACATACACGACCTTTCTCGCCTGAGAAACATACCAGGCCTCTGTCGCCTAAGAAACACACCAGACCTTTGTCGCCGGAAAAACATACCAGACCACTGTCGCCCGAGAAACATACCAGACCTCTGTCGCCGGAAAAACATACCAGACCACTGTCGCCCGAGAAACACACCAGACCTCTGTCGCCTGAGAAACGTACCAGACCTTTGTCGCCGGAAAAACATACCAGACCACTGTCGCCCGAGAAACACACCAGACCTCTGTCACCTGAGAAACGTACCAGACCTTTGTCGCCGGAACAACATACCAGACCACTGTCGCCCGAGAAACACACCAGACCTCTGTCGCCTGAGAAACCTACCAGACCTTTGTCGCCGGAACAACATACCAGACCTCTGTCGCCGGAAAAACATACCAGACGACTGTCGCCCGAGAAACATACCAGACCTCTGTCGCCCGAGAAACATACCAGACCTCTGTCGCCTGAGAAACGTACCAGACCTTTGTCGCCGGAAGAACATACCAGGCCTCTGTCGCCTGAGAAACACACGAGACCTCTGTCACCTGAGAAACGTACCAGACCTTTGTCGCCGGAAAACCATACCAGACCACTGTCGGCCGAGAAACATACCAGACCTCTGTCGCCGGAAAACCATACCAGACCACTGTCGCCCGAAAAACATACCAGACCTCTGTCGCCCGAGAAACGTACCAGAGCTCTGTCGCCTGAGAAACGTACCAGACCTTTGTCGCCGGAAAAACATACCAGGCCTCTGTCGCCTGAGAAACACACCAGACCTCTGTCGCCTGAGCAACGCACCAGACCATTGTCGCCGGAAAAACATACCAGGCTTCTGTCGCCTGAGAAACACACCAGACCTCTGTCGCCTGAGCAACGTACCAGACCTTTGCCGCCGGAAGAACATACCACGCCTCTGTCGCCTAAGAAACACACCAGCCCTCTGTCGCCGGAAAAACATACCAGGCCTCTGTCACCTGAGAAACGTACCAGACCTTTGTCGCCGGAAAAACATACCAGGCCTCTGTCGCCTGAGAAACCTATTAGACCTTTGTCGTCGGAAAAACATACCAGTTCATTGTCGCCTGAGAAACATACCAAACCTCTGTCGTCTGAGAAACGTACCAGACCTTTGTCGCCGGAAAAACATACCAGACCACTGTCGCCTGAGAAACATACCAGACCTCTGTCGTCTGAAAAACGTACCAGACCTTTGTCGCCGGAAAAACTTACCAGACCACTGTCACCTGAGAAACATACCAGACCTCTGTCGTCTGAGAAACGTACCAGACCTTTGTCGCCGGAAAAACATACCAAGCCTCTGTCGCCTGAGAAACCTACCAGACCTTTGTCGCCGGAAAAACATGCCAGTTCATTGTCGCCTGAGAAACATACCAGACTTCTGCTTCTGTCGTCTGAGAAACGTACCAGACCTTTGTCGCCGGAAATACATACCAGGCCTCTATCGCCTGAGAAACCTACCAGACCTTTGTCGCCGGAAAAACATACCAGGCCTCTATCGCCGGAAAAACATACCAGGCCTCTATCGCCTGAGAAACCTACCAGACCTTTGTCGCCGGAAAAACATACCAGGCCTCTATCGCCGGAAAAACATACCAGGCCTCTATCGCCTGAGAAACCTACCACACCTTTGTCGCCGGAACAACATACCAGGCCTCTGTCGGCTGAGAAACGTACCAGACCTTTGTCGCCGGAAAAACATACCAGGCCTTGGTCACCTGAGAAATACGACAGGCCCCTGTCGCCGGAAAAACAAACCAGGCCTTTATACGCGGAGAAACAAACCAGACCTTCGTCGCCTGAGAAACATTCTAGGTCTCAGTCGCCTGAGGAAGATACCACGTCTACGTCGCTAGAACAACATACCACACCTGTGTTGCCAGCGAAACATACCACGCCTCTTTCTCCAGAAAAGCATATTAAGCCTACGTCACCTGAGAGACAAACCGGGTCACTCTCACAGGAGGAATATACCGGGCTCCTGTCATCCACGGAGACCACATTCAGAACAACCGACATCACAGAGTTTATTAGTTCGGAGAGGGAGCACGAAATACTGGACCGAGTCCAGCACTCGTTGCGGAAACTGTCTCGCTCGCGCTCGGCCAGCCCGGCCGCGCCCCCCGCGCCCCACGCCCGCTTCGGGGATCGCCCCGCACTCCTCGAAGAGACGACTGCAACCTCCACTGTCGTGAAGAAGGATGGAGTGTCTTCAAAAATACAAGACACCAAACAGACGAAGACACATAAGACGGCCAGCAAGCTGCCCTCGAGGACGTCCTCTCCGACGAAGAGGCAGACGGCGCCCGCGCGGCGGCCCGAGTCCCCCGTCCCCGCCCCCGCCCGCCCGCGCCCCGCCTCGCCCAAGAAGGCCGCGCCGCATTCCCCGCCCGCCCGCGCCGACGGTCACGTCACGCGGACCGCCGCCTCCAAGTCTACCGTGAAGGTCCGGACCCCCCGGGTCGCGCCCGAACCCCTCGCGAAGACTCCGCGATCGCCGGAGCGAAAGCGCGACGCACCCAAGGGTGCCGGGGAAAACGTCAGTCCGAAAAAGGAAGCCGCCGCGACTAGGGTGACTCGCACGGTCAGCGACGACTCGATGAAGGCGAAAAAGCCGTCGCCGCAGCGGGTGAAGTCGAAGCCCGAGATCCAGGTGACGGACACGAGCGGCGGCGGGCGGGGCGGCGGGGCGGGCGCGGCGCGCTCGGCCGGCGGGGTGGGCGCGGCGCGCTCGGCCGGCGCGCTGCACGCGCGCGCGTCGCCCGACGTGCTGGTGCAGGAGGCGCGCGCCGCCAGCTCGCGCGAGCCCTCCCCCTCCGCGCCCGCGCTGGCGCCGCTGCGGCCCGGCGCGCGCGACCCGCCCGACGCCGCGCCGCGCCTGCCCGACGACGTCTGCGAGCCCGACGACGCGCCGCCCGCCCGCCCCGCGCGCCCCGCGCCCTCCGTGCACATCTGCGAGGAGCCCGAGCCCTCCCCCGCCGGCCGGCTCCACCGCCTCGGCGACTCCGACGAGTGCCTGCTCAGCGTCGGCGACAAGGTCTCCAAGTTCACCGACAAGATCGAGACCCTCCGCGGCGCCAAGGATGCGACGGCGCAGTTCAGGGACGCGGAGCGGCGCGCGCACTCCGTCTCGGAGCGCGTGCGCGCAGCGGGCTCGCCCGACGACCGTCGGCCGTCCGTGGGCGGGAAGGTGTCGCCGGTCTCGGCGTCCCCCGCGCCGCGCGGCCGGCCCGAGTGGCGCGAGCGGTCCGACCGACACGGCGGCGTGCTCACCGAGCTCGTTAAAAATACCGACCGTTTTAACGATTCCTACGCGGAGGAAGAATTTTCCACGGTCGCATTTGAACAGACACGAGAATACTACGAACAGAAGCGCGTCACCGCTAAGAATGATACTGCGGCTACTCAGGCTAAGAGTGAGGACGAACCGATCGAGTCCGGGGATGAGTTCCCCGAGCCCGAGGATAAGTCGATCAAACCCGAGGATCTGTTGACCAAATTCAAGGATCAGTCGATCAAACCCCAGGATAAGTTAATCGAGTCCGAGGATCGGTCGACCGACCTCGTAGATCAGTCGGCTAAACCCAAGAATCTGTCGTCCAAACCCAAGGATCAATCGACCAAGCCGAAACCCGCGCCGATCGGCAAAATAACTGCCCTGCGTAGCAGCGAAGCGGTCAAGAAAGCCAAGGCTCTGTTCGAGAGCATCGCATCCTCCACTCACACCGGTGCACACTCAGCCACACACACCACGAAGCTCACCGACATCGGTGTAGTGCAACACCCACGAGGGGAATCGCCGATCCGTCTCACCGACGAGAGCGCCGCGAGATCTCCCGTGCCTCACCGTATCGGTACTAGAATTGAATCTCCCGCACCCCAAACGGTCAAGGTCGAAGCCGACTCCCCCGCGCCGCCGACGACCGTCGCCATAAGTACGAAGACCACGTGCCGGACGCGCGTCGAGACCGGAACGTCCCCGGCGCGGCAAACGGTCGAGGTGACCGAAACCGTGGTGTCCCGTTACCCGGACGCGGGGGGCGCGGACGGCCGGCTGCGGGCGGCGGCAGAGACGGTGCGGGCCATCACGGAGGAGACGCGCGGCGGCGGGGCGCCGCCGAGCTACCGGCGCGGCACGGAGTCGAGGCGGCAGTACGGCGCGCGCTCGCCCTCGCCGGCGCGGCGCGGCAGCGGCGGCGGCGCGTTCGGCGTGGAGCTGCGCCGCGCCGACCGCGCCGGCCGCGCCGACCGCACCGACCGCGCCGACCGTTCCTCGCGCAGCAGCGAGCGCCGCAGTCCCGGCCTGGCGCCCTGCATCGAGGATCTCTACGACCTCGCCCTGCTCGAACAGATGGTCAGTATCACTTCTGTACTAGAAACATAGAATTTTCCATAAGTACCTACCGATCCGAAAGTCGATTTTCTTGTCAGCTCAAGATTCACCGAGTGAGTTCATTTAATGGCTCTTGTGTTTTTAGCTGGAAAAGGTCGTCGGCTACGAACAGAGGCGCAGGATCAGGGCCCAAATTCGAATCGCCAAAAAGAAGTTTGAAATGGAGCATTCGACCGCAGCCCAAAGCCGGTCGATCCCCGCGCCGGCGCGGTCGCCGGCCGGCGCGAGCGCGTCCCCTGCTCGCAAGCCGGCCCGCGCCAGCGCGTCCCCTGCTCGCAAGCCGGCCGGCGCGAGCGCGTCCCCTGCTCGCAAGCCGGCCCGCGCCAGCGCGTCCCCTGCTCGCAAGCCGGCCGGCGCGAGCGCGTCCCCTGCTCGCAAGCCGGCCCGCGCCAGCGCGTCCCCTGCTCGCAAGCCGGCCGGCGCGAGCGCGTCCCCTGCTCGCAAGCCGGCCCGCGCCAGCGCGTCCCCTGCTCGCAAGCCGGCCGGCGCGAGCGCGTCCCCTGCTGGCAAGCCGGCCCGCGCCGAGGTCAACGGGCACGCGCGCAGCACGCCGCCGCCGCACCGCTTCGACGAGTACGCCTCCGCCTACATGAAGAGAGTCGGCCAGAGCGAAACGGACTCGCTGCAGATTAAGAACAAACTAGTCGTGCCGACGGTGGTCGAGAACGGCACGCACAAGGAGAAGGAACGTATCGAGACCGCGTACCGGACTAGAGAGATCGAGGTGGTCTCCGAGAGCTTCACCGAGAGGAAGAGCGCGCAGACGAACGGGCGGGGCGGTGGCGGGGGCGGTGGGGGCGGCGGGGGCGGCGCGCTGCGGGAGCTGACGTCGGGCTACGGGCTGGGCCCGCTGGGCGCGGATGGCCGCCCGCTCTTCGGCATACAGGCGCTGCGCCGCACGAACGCCGGTAACTATATTTGATTTCATTTATTTTTCCACAAATATTTTGGAAATCAATCTATGAAATTCATTAGAAAAATTCACCTAGATTACACCCAGACTAAGTATACAAACATTTCAATTAAAGATAAAAGAAAGACGACATATTAACTCAGAAATACAGAATAAACTATATTAGTGTTAAATTCTCATATGTAATTCCTGGTGTACATACAATAAAGAATATTCTGTCTATCTATCTATCTATTTAAACAAGACTATACTAAACTACACTTCTTTTATCTCACGGACGAGTACCTAGTTATTTTTTTAGGGTTCCGTACCTCAAAAGGAAAAACGGAACCCTTATAGGATCACTTCGGCCGTCCGTTCGTCCGTTTTTCTGTCGCGCGTGGAGATATCGAGTTGAAATTAAAACCATGTGCTCAGGTCTACAGTCCCTTGAAACTGTGAATTTCGACACTCAAGGGAATCAAAGAGCTACGAAGATTTTTGTATGGGGCCTGGCATAGTTCATAGTGGCGCCCTCTATATTTTTTTCAATATCGTGGAGCATGATGAAACCTAGCTAGATCGATAGAGGACAAAAAAGTAAACAAGAAATTTATAAAGTCACCATGTCCTAAAGTGGCACGTTTAGGAGTTATTGAGCTTTGAAGTTTGTATGAGATTTTTATAAAACTTAACTTTTGAATCATTTTTCACTAAATACTGGACTATATGCTTGGCACCTGTGACTCGTTGCCGATTCTTGACTAAATTGCTAAATAAGTCGTAGAAAAAACACCCACTTTATTATAGATACCGTATATTAAGGCACCCGAGCGTAGCGAGGATGCTTACAATGCGAGGGTATTACGGGAGCTTTTACCAGAGTTATAAATCTGCTTTTCATCAATCCTATCAGGTAAATAAATAAAATAGTGTATTTAAAGGAAAATTCACAAGATATTTCTTTATTTTAATTACAAATTACACTTAGCTGCTAGACTAATTACAATATACAATTAGGCATTACTTATCATTAAATCATTCTACCGAACAGTGAGCGAGTTATTGATCGGAGAAGTAGGTACCGGAAGAAACATTTGTACTTAAATTAAGTTTTATGGTGGCTGTGTTTAGTTATAAGCATTATATGATTAAATATTAGCAGTTAAACAATAATTAGGTAGTTAGACCTGAAAATATGATTAATCCCTGTTTCTATGTTTAATATGGTTTCATAGTAAACATATGTCACTTCAATGTAGGTAATTATTGGCTGACAGAAGTCATTTTTATACATATATCCTCATTCCCCAAATCCAAGTACAGTCTATTACACCAGGTAAGGGAAGCCTGAAGATGAAGGTACCTACCTAATTATTGGATATTGCCTACCTACTACGCTACGTCAGGAAATGGTATTTATGTTAAAAACATGGTTGAACATGGTTTTACACACAGCAGCGGTTTAAGTTTCTAGCGATATGTACCTATCTACATTATTTATAGGTACCTACCTACCACCTAAACCTATCTATATTAATTAAACTGTAGGTTTTATATTGACATGTTTTGAATTTTAATCGAATTGAACGAATTGGATGCATGAATAATACTATAATTTCATGTATATATGTATATAAGTAGGTAGGTACCTACTAGACATAGCTACCCAGACTTTAAAAAACATCAAAGTAGGTTTGAATCCCCGAGAAAACTCATATCAAGTGACAAATTCAGTGATGAAACTCAGTTAGTGGAAATTCCATACAAACTTCAAAGCTCAATAACTCCTAAACGTGCCACTTTAGGACATGGTGACTTTAATAATTTCTTGTTTATTTTTTTGTCCTCTATCGATCTAGCTAGGTTTCATCATGCTCCACGACATTGAAAAAAATATAGAGGGCGCCACTGAGACTATGCCACTAATCTTCGTGGCTCTTTATAGGCTATTTTTCCGTTGACCTAGAACTATGAAATTTGGCAAGTATTTCGTTGTATACTATAAGTATTGGGATAAATCTGAAAACTATACATTTGTAATTAAATCACAAAATAAAATTGTCTTTTAAGTTAGGGAAAAGCTCGGAAAAAATGCGGGACTCGATTCCTGAACTATTTATAATACTTATGTAGTACCTGTACCTCTAGTATTTATAGTACCTACAAGTTTGTACGGAACCCGCTATGTGTATATCTCTGCATGTACACACACAATTAAGACCATACCGCATCCGTCAGATAAACACCTGTGGCTATTTCTTCTCTCTCTAGTTGAGAGTTAGTTGAGGTAGTTCATAAAGTTAATTGTCAATAAGCGAAGCCCGAGCGACCAACCTACACTTCTATTTAGGTACTTGCTTTTCATAGAAAACTTCGGATGTGTGGTCAATATTGCTTGCGTAGTTAGCTTCAATTGTAAATAATGTCGCACAATTCCATTACCTACTTCTTTTAAATAAACATCAACTAAGATCTGGGGCCCTTTTAATAGAGCTACAGTTCATGGTTACTATGACAATTCGTTTGCCAATTATGTATAAAGTCTATTAACCCAAAGATTAGGAAGACTTCTGCGCAATGTACCTTGAATTGCCATAATAAACTACGACTTGTAGTTGTATGATAGTTGTCCCTGTCGCTGCATTCGGTTTGTTATTATCTTTATTGTGTCAACACTGATTCATTGCAATCTCCAAAGGAATGTGAAAAGTAATGATTAATCTCTGGCTTAAGATCACTGCTTATTCAACGAACTGATAAGTAAATTAATAATCATGTGACGCACCGGTATTGTGCCGGCAGTGCGGCACGTAGTGAGCAAACACAGGTGTCGGTGCTCTGTCGGTTGCAGAGTGTCGTGTTTTCATCGACAACAACTTGATTCTATTCATGACAAAAAACTGTACATAGTTTCGATCAGCGGTAGTTACATACAATACGACCGCTTAGAAATAGGGTCACTTCCGTGGGATATCAAGTGCGGGCACAACTTGGAAAATCAATGTCAGGAAACGAAATAAATTACCCAAGCAAACGTAGTTTCGGCGACGGCTTTGCAATACAATCGAATGGAGGCAGCGTGTCCGAGGTCTGATTCACCGGCGACTGCGGCCCCGGCGAGGCAGCGGGGCGCTCGCCACTCCCGGGGCGCCGGCCGCCGGCCGCCGGGCGCCAGTACCGCGCGGACCGCGGACCGCGCCGGCGCTCACTCACTTTCACTGGCAGCGCGCGCCGCCGAGCCCGCTCCCCCCGCGCCCGCAGAGCCCGCGCCCGCGCCCGCCGGCCGCCGGCCCGCCTCGCGCCTGCACGGGCTGGCCGCGCTCAGCCGCCGCGACTCCGGCGACGCCCGCCGCACCCTGCTCCACACGCAAGCCGTGAGTTACGATGAAGCCCATATAACTCGACATTTTGGAATCGGTCAACATCTGATATAAAAATCCTTAATGCTGCCGGGAAAGCTACGAGTATGATTCCGTGTGCCAAATTGTATGGCATAGGGGTGACTATAAGCACCTCACTAAAAAATAGGCGTCTTTCTCACGAGATCTGCATCCCTACATATTCCAGCATTTAAAATATTAATCATGTGCCTTGACAGATAGTGAATAGTATTTAATTCATATAGTACCTTACATGAGCCGCCGGGGTCTACTCTTGGCTGTGAAACATTATCTGCTCATAATCATTAGATCGTGAACAGAAATAATGTATCACAGCCAAGTGAATAGACTAGTAAAACCATTGAATTGTAAAACTGTAAGTTGTGTCACAAACACAACTGAAATAACTGGGCCGTGACGGTTGTGATAGGAGCATTAACTTTCACAAAACGAGATGTCACAACACAAGTTAAATTGAATCGCAATTAACGAGTTATCAGTTACAACAACAAACGCGTAGTACTAAATTAGTTCATTGTTTTTTTTCCTGCTCGTGGCTCACAACTGACCGGTAATGAACTCGGTACAGACAGAGCAGAGTGAGACCGTAAAGCGGGTGAGCCACAGCGTACACACGGTGGAGGAGACCGGCGGCCGCCAGGAGACGCACACGCTCGCGCACACTGAGCTGCGCCGGCGCAGCGCCGCCGCCGCCACCGTCGCCGCCCAGCCGGCAGCGCAAGCGCAGCGGCAGCCCAGCCAGGAGCGCACTGACGAGTGCGAGGGCAGGCAGCAAGGAAGTGACCAGGGCAAGGGCAGGCAGCAGGGAAGCGAGGATCGCAAGAGCAGGCAGCAGGGAAGTGACGAGCGCAAGGGCAGGCAGCAGGGAAGCGAGAATCGCAAGAGCAGCCAGCAGAGAAGTGTCGAGTGCGAGGGGAGGCAGCAGCAGCAGGGGACTGACGAGCGCAAGATGGAGCGGCGCACCGTGCGGCAGAGCTCCGTCAAGTCGCTCACCGAAAAATACATCAAGAATGCAAGTTAGTATTAATCTGATTATATTCATCGAACTCAATTAATTTATCGTCAGGATTTTTAAACAGCTTGTATGCAGTGCAGCTTCTCCTAGTTTGGGACCAGGTCAAGTGATTGTATTGTATGGAAGTTCTTATTATTGTTGTGCATTTAACGGTTTTAATCGTGATTGGTTATGAGACTAGATTAGATTTCACAACAATGCAGTTGTCGTGGTCGCGGGTAGACTGAGGGTGCGAATACAGTCAATTATTATCTCATATATAAAAATTCACGTGTTAGTTATCGATCTTCTTCGAAACGGCTTCACGAATTTTTATGAAATTTGTTGTACCTATATATTTGGTAGGTCTAAAAATAGGTCGTAGGCTAATTAATATGTTGTTTGCCGAGTCAGCTAGTAATGAAACAATTTAATTTTGAGAGGTCTCGTATAGGTATGTATGTTGCAAAGGGCAAGATAAAAAGTACCCGAAACCGGCGCCGCTAGTAACGCCTAGTGAATGTTGAGGAGGCGAAAGTGATCTGTCAGGATCGTCCCTGGGATACAGGCGTGAGTTTATGTATGGATGTATGTATGTCGTATGGGAAAAAGGGTTCTCATAAATTTAACACGTTGATTTATTTATGTGCAGCACGTATTCTGTGAAAAAATGACTACAGTGTGGAGGGGACACAGCAGCGGGTAGTATAATAGTGAGTTGATCCCGCAGGCGAGAGCGCGCGCGCGGAGCGGGGCGGGGCCTACCCCAAGGCGGGGCTCATCCTGCGCTCGGCCGGCGCCCCCTCCCCCGCGCCCCACGCGCCCCACGCGCCCCACGCGCCCCCCGCGCCCGTCTCCTTCCTAGACAGCAGCGCCAAGGTCACGGGCGTGCAGGACATTCTCACGCGCATGAAGAACGCCGACATCGGTCAGTACTTTTTTTTTTAGTCTTTTGGTTTCAGACAATTAAAAAGTTAAGTAATAGTAGATTGTTAACCGAGGGCTGCATGACATCAATTGCATACGAGGGTTTTGGCGCCCGAGCGCAGCGAGGGCGCTAATTAGCCCGAGTACGCAATTGATGCTTACACCTGAGGTAAACACTCTGCTTTACATATCGATTGTGAGGTAAGTAAAAAAACAAGAAAGCAGGACTTTTGAGAACTCCAAAACACGAAAAAAATTTACTTTCGCGCCTAGCTAGTCGACTGACTTTTTTACTCTTCACCATTGATTTTATGGCACGCAAGCGCGCCAAATCGTTCTGGCCACTTTGATTTTTAAATCGATTTCAATTAACATATACGATGTGACTGCGAAACAAATAGCTGAACAGGCGCGCTTGCGGGCGGTTTCCCGGCCGGAGTCCGGCTTGTGGTTGCACGCGTTGCCATCGCCGCAGTTGGGGACATTGTTGGATGACGATTCATTGCGCGTGGCGGTGGCACTTCGCCTTGGGTGTTCCGTGTGCGAGCCACACTAGTACTGTGTCTGTGGAGTGGAAGTGGATCGCCTGGGTCGTCACGGGCTTCACTGCGTGCGAAGTGCGGGTAGGCTCTCACGGCACCATGCGATAAATGATATTGTCCGGAGAGCGTTGGTTTCGGCTGACGTCCCTGCGGTTCTTGAGCCACCAGGGTTGTGCCGCAGTGATGGTAAGCGCCCGGACGGTCTCACCTTGGTGCCGTGGGAGAAGGGTCGCAGCCTCTTGTGGGACGCAACGTGCGTTTGCACTTTTGCGCCTTCCCATTTGGGTTTGACAGCTGCATCTGCAGGTGCCGCTGCTGAAGCGGCGGCTAAACTCAAGATAAGGAAATATAGCCAGCTTATTCTTCATTATTTGTTCGTCCCACTGGCTGTGGAAACGATGGGAGTATGGGGGGATGAGGGAAGAGTTTTCGTAAGGGAAATCGGTCGGCGCCTGAGAAGTCGTGGGTATGACCATCGTTCCGGGGCATACCTGATGCAAAGGATTTCCCTGGCGGTGCAGCGGGGGAACGCTGCTAGCGTCATGGGAACTTTTGGATCAGGCGTGTCCCGGGGCGGTATATTTAATTAGTTTAATTTAATATTTAGTTTACTCCTTAGTTACAAAATGTATGTGTGTAATATTTAGTTAAGTTATTAAAATGTAACAACCATAAAACTTGTGGAATGCAATAAAGATATAACAAATAGTTGGATATTTAAAATAAAATCTTCATAAATTCTAATATAAATTGTCTCTATTCCGATTCAAGTAAATAATTGATACCGAGAAAAAAAAAATTCACTTTTAAAAAATATTCTTCTTGCAGTATGAGTATGACAGTTCTTTTTTCAAATTCCAAAACCTATGCTGTAATGTTAACATTACATGGTATGTTTTGAAACCTATGCTGTAATGATATCCATACACCCCGGCATTCAGGGAAGTAAGTGACTACTTACAGAGCAAGAGATATGTAAAATTAATTAGCGGGCGTCACTTTGTTTTTAGGTGTTGTATAGTAGAATTAGTAGACTCTTAGCCACCATATTATGAACGACTAACAAAAACGCTGAAGTTGTAATGTTTGTAATTTTCGTAAATGATGCCACTTTAATGTTTAGTGGCCAGTTACCATTAAAATCTAAGCAAAAAGTTTTACTCCACTTTGAAATCTTATTCCCCTAATTGTTTTTTATCGTGCTTGTTTTTGATTCGTGCAGTGGTGACAGAGGGCGACACGGACGCGGAGCGCGAGGCGAGGGCGCTCCTCAACAAGTTCCTGGGGGCTAGCGCGCTCATGGCGGGCATGCAGGGCTACATGCAGCCGCACTGCCAGGTTGGTACACGGGTACATGCAGCCGCACTGCCAGGTTGGTACACGAGTACATGCCACGGGTACATGCAGGCGCACTACCAGGTCGGTACACGTGTACATGCAGCCGCACAGCCAGGTCGGTACCCACAGCTGTATGGTACATGCAGACCCACTGCTGCGTCAGTACATGTGTGAGTAGGGCACATGCAGCCTCACTGCCAGTAGGTACCTACGTGCGGCTTTTGCCGGATCAGTCCGCAGATAAGATAACCGTAAAATTGAAGATTCAGCAGTGAAAGTTGAAAGGAAATACTCGTTCAAGGCTACTTCTACGCTGCCAACAGTTCACCCAATCAAAGTGTCATTCGGACGTCCTTATTTACCGCCTATATTATTAGACCGCAGTACAACTTCACAAGTTGTAGGCGCTGCGCGGACTCCGGACAGTTGATTGCATCGCGCTGGCACGCGGCCCGCGCCTCGCGGAACACCAAAACCGATTTCGTCTTTGTTTGTTTAAAATCCCTACATTCACAACACGACGAGTGATACAATCATTCATCACATTCATAAAGATTTACCATTTTATTATTTAGAAGTTTATTTGCCTTCTGACACAAGAAGTTCAGATTCGATCGTCTCGATCGAGTCCGGGCTCGTCGTGTCTGAATCGCGGTCTCGACCGAGAGCTTTTATTACGCCGGTGAAGTTAGGGCCCGCTGCAGCGCGGCGCTGACCCGGCGCCGGCGCGTATTGCCGTTTAAAGCCAGACCGAGCTTTCCGCGCGGAAAGCGACGAAAATCGGCGGCGAAAATAACACGCCGACATTTCGCCGCGGCGGCGGACAAGGGCGCAACCGGCGGCGGGCGCGCGCGATCGTAGCCCCTGCGGCGCCGGACGCACGGCGCAGAGCGGCGCGCGCGCCCGCGCGGGCTATATCGGGCGCCGACCGCCGACCGCCGACGCTGCGCCCGCGCAGTGCGCCCGCAGCCCGCGCCGCGCGACGCTCGCCGACACACGCTTCGTATTGTGCGGTACCGATACCGCTTCTCGCGCCTATCGTGCAGTGACGTAGCTGGAGAAGGAACCCCGTTAAAACCCGACCCCCACCTGGTTCAGGATTGCGCGTTCGAGTCTCCGACCCCGAGGGTGAGCTTTTTCTACAGATTTTTGACTCATTAATTTCAGAAATCTACATGATTGATATTAAAAGTCTTAATGATCGTGTACCAATGGCATCAAACGAACGTTGCAGCTACATACAATCTGAAAATACCATAGTCTCCGCTTCCCCCAGATCTAGAGTAAAAACGACAAACTTCAACCTCTACGGGTATCCAATTCAGTAATAAAATGTATAGGTATTCAATCCGTCGGTAGATAAGCCATTAATATTTGACGTAACTTGTATGAATGAACTGCGAAAATCTGACTGAGTAGACTTATCTATGGATCGTTTTTTAGGGAGCGGGTGCAACTCATTATTATTGACTAACATTAATATAAACATGTTTCTGCGGCTTAGGATTAAGTATTTTCAGAGTGGGGGTGCTATCCCTGAAAAGCGGTGCCTTGCATATTTTCTGTACCAAGGTAGCTGGAATTGTGCAATTGAAACATATCTGCATTGTAGTGATGGTAACTGTTGAAAGCTTAGTACCTATAATTATGTCACCGGTGACTCTTTGAAACCTTCGTGATTGTACACAGATCGTTATCAAAACAACAACATAAATAAATAAACGGTATTCGTTTTCAACGGTGGTAAGAATCCCGTTTTGGAAATCCCTCAATTTGGTTTGTCTATGTATGTCACTGTAACACAGAACACTTCGTTCGGACGGAATCCGTTAATAGGTAAGACTGCAAATAACCCGTGAGATATTTTTGTGAGTAAAGTTGACAGCACAGATCACGGATTACTATACCTAGATACCTATATAACAGTATGCAAAAAGAAATGTTCACGAGCACGTTGTGAAATTGACATACAAGCTGTCAACTAGAACCAACTCCCTCACACGCGCATTCCAAGCATATTTCCCTGACGGCTTTAGCGCACCGTCCGCGTCCGCGCTACGGGAGGCGGTCGGCCGCGGCGCCGGCGCCGGTGGCGGCGACTAATTAAATCAATGAACGACTACGTAAAAACACTTCTTTCGCGTGTTCGCCTAAGCAAACTTATTGCCAAGATTGCATGAGTTTTTAAAACGATCTTGAAATGGATCTAAGCTTAACTTGTAACGTTCAGTTTCTGCGCTACTTTGAATGAAAACATTTCGTTTTGACTTTGATCTTCAAAATTTCTGAACATATATTTTCTTATAAACATCATTGCAATCTTATGTGGTGACTAATGTGGCTAATGTGTCCAATTCAGTCTTATTTTTGTGAAATGTGTGACACTAAATATCATTGAAAGATAAACTTTTTTTTTTCACTCCTATACAGTGATTTAATTTTGTTAGACATTAAATGAATCGGTTTTTACAATCCTGGAAATAACGCTCATTTTTTTATTTTCAAGGCAATTCCCATGCGTTTTGGTTCCCGAAACTAAATTGCGGACATTTTAGAGTTTTTTTATTCTATACAAAAAAAATTAGCAAGGAAAATTATGAACTTACGCCATGTTTCTCCATTAAAATAGTTATATGACAATTTTGATAATTAAGTATACTAGCTTTTTCCCGTGACTTCATTGGCGTAAATAATGATTTCTTCATACAAACTTCACTCTTAGAGGGGAGTAAATTTCGTATGAAATCATCAGGGTATTAAATACAACACCAAGCCATTTCACGGACACGGACGGTGCGTCCTAGGTAACTCTACAATTCTTATATAACCTAAATGAGTATGTACCTACCTTACTCTTTTGCTGTTGCGCGTACATCGCAAGCTCATCCTGACTGCGCAAGCTATCTTTGTTCAAGCTATCTGCCGAGCGTAGTACTAGTACTAGTGCCAGCAGTTTGTTAAGCTAGCGACTAACAAAAGAACCCACTCTGCAGATAAACTTTGTCGGTTTCGGCGGAACGGAGGTACTTATAAGTTGTGTGTATTTTTTTATTATCTTAAATACGTAAAACGTTTAAAAACACGTACTAAGAAAGTATTTATGGAAATTCAAAACCAGAACAAAAAGTAATGACAGTTCAATGCCAGTTTTTCACTTATGAATTAAGAAACGAAGATTGTCAAGAAAGTCAGTTATTTCAGCGTTTTTGGAAGTTCATCCCCTAAAGCGGCTGGATCAGGACTAGGAGGGAGGGCCCAGGACAGAGGAAGTGGCATGCCTTAGAGATTGTCAGTGAATGAAATTGAAATTGAGTTTGAAAATATTTATTTCAAACTTACTTAAATAACATAGGCAAGATGAATATGGGCTGATATTTTTTATTCTATTCTATCTACGGAAGGGGTGAAATAGAATTTGTACTAATTTTCAAGAAAATCTTATCACGAATGTTTCACCGCCCTTACAAACTTTGTTACCCCTTTTCGGCCTCTTGAGGTTGACTGAAAAATGCGTATTTCATCAACTGTTTTGAAGTAAGTAAGAAAAGTTTTAAGAAAATCAAACTCGTAACTAATTAAAAAAAAACGTGAAATTTGATACGCAATTCCAAGAAAATCCGACCGCAAATAGGTATTGTGTTACCCCTGCAAATTAGAATTTTGAAAACCCGTGAAATACGTGTCTCACCAATTGTCTTGATGTCCGTTTGTAATAAGTTTCACTAATTTTGCATACAAACTTTGACCGCACCTTCATCACATTTTTTTTGTGTACAAAACAGATCACAACCATTACACGACATAAAAGTAATAATATCACATGAGTACTAAGTTGTGGTCTAAAGCATGCACACACAACATTGCCACATGTACATTTGAGTATCTGAATAAAGTATTAAATTCTATATTATGAGGGAGCCGTCTATCTGTGCAAAACTTCAGCTTCCTAAGTCCGACGGTTTGGGCTGCGCTTTGTCAGAACCAAAGAGAATATAGAACTTTGCCTTTTATAGTTAGTAGACAGTAGTGCCGCCTTAGATAGCATTCTACATGACATAAGTATAGATACTCATTTTTGTACAATCACTAATAATGTTAGAACGTGCGAGCGAGAGGGATGCCAGAGGGTAGCACTCTCAAATACTCTCAATGTTTGAGACACAAACGTCTCCTAAGCCGGCGTCGGCTGGTGGGTGACCACTGGGTGACGGGTGGAGATGTAAAAAGGTCTGCAGGACAAACCACTGCACCCGACACGGTTTTGGTGTCGTAACACCTGCAGCATTCATTTCAAAGTGTCTTAAACAAGCAGCCTATAATCGCCGCATCGGTCTCTAGTTCTAGATAGACCAGAGATTTCCGCACTTAGCCTTATAGTTGGGCCATTGTACTTAGCAAGCGCTAAGGTATGTAAATACCTCAGACTCTAGGGTTTGCTTAAGATGTTTTCCTTCACCGTTAGCGAGTGGTATTGCTATTGTTACTTCACAAATGTACTTAACTTAGAAAACAAAGTCATTGGTACGTGTCGGGATTTGAACCCATGACCTCTCGAATAAGAAGCCGGCGTTCTACCGATCCGCTACCACCGCTTGCATCGGTCTCTATTGCATAGATCCATAGTTTACAGACCAAGTACTTGCCCACTTACTAAAGTATCTACTGACGATTCTCTTTACAGCGTATCCGAAACTGTGTCGTCTAACGCATTCCAAACAATATGAGGCACTTTAGAAGTCATCAATTATTTACAGACCCTTTTACTAATCAAACCTATCAATGCAATCACTTCTCTATTCTTATATCGCTAACTTTCGAAATAGGTCAGCGATACGATATTAATAACTTCATAATGATTCTTTAATATCAGTGGCGATTGGCAATGAATGAGTGCCGAAGTATTGCGGATGTAGCGCAGGTCGACTGAAACTCGACGCGCAGGGCGTTCACTCGGGCTATTCCTGGCGCGAACTTTACTATAGATGCAGCTGCCCACTACTACGCGTTACACGCACTGCGGCCGCCCGCGCGCCCAACTGGGTCACAACCGAGCTGCTCTGGAGCGCCGGCGCCGGCGCCGCGCGCCTCCAGCGGCAGCGGTCAGGCGGCCGCGGCTGCCGGGCCGGTGGAGGTCCTCCACTTCAGACTCGTAAATCATCGCTAACGGCGCAAGCCACGGCCGGTGGCTAGTGCTCTACATCTGTGAACTTGTCTACTGTTGTCCGAGTTCCAAAATACAATTTAGAACAAGAAAATATGTCGCCGATATCTGCTTTGTTTTTACTTCCAAGTAAATTGACGTCGTTATGTGCGTGAGACGGGCAAGGAAAGCTCTCGCTCATCTCTTTGTTATATTTGCATAATGGCGCGTGCGCACAGTATATTAAACTGTGGCGTGCGCGTGTCGTCACCGTGACGTGCATTGCATAGGTACGCTTGCGCACGGGGCGCGTTGTCTAACCCAAACTGAAAGCAAACAATAGCACCGACCATGGCTTCCTCTATTGGTAACTGACACGCACTTTGCATTGTGTTGCAGCACCTGAAAAGGGCCGCCTCTACCGGTGACGAATTACAGGCTTGCTTCAAGTACCTACCCTCTGTAGAACTGTACCATGTTCTGTATAGCTATGTATTCAGGTCAGCCCAAGCGTGCCAGCTGCGCTTGCGCAGCGAAGTCGCCGCCGCCACATATGGAGTTGTAGCCGCGATGTAGGAAGATCACCTAAATATACTCCTGTCTGCGCAAATTACTGTGTCACTCATCTTTCTCTGCACGTGGTGAAATCTCGTCACTTTTAAGAGTACATTTAGCGGCATGCACTGCTCGGTTCGACACGTTTTCTGCGCTAGTACGTACCTACTAAAGGGAGATCTAGAGAGTTCGGATTTTTACTTTGTTCTTACAACACGTAGGTGAATAAAAGAGTATTATTGTTTTCACTCAATTCTTGTTTTCACTGCATCTGATGAAAAATGTAATAAATAAATAAACAAGAAGGCAAGTTAGCGCACAGACACGGATGTAACTTGTCACCTGGAGTATGATCGTTTAAATTTTTTTGCTCTAAGTAAGTATTTAGCACTACGTAGAGTCGTTGCATGACCAGCAGTCTTCTTTCTCATCTCTGTTTCTGACGAAATAAAAACGCGACATTTCCGTGAAAATATTGTAAGCGTTCCGCTTTCTGCCCCTATATTACGCTCACCAAATCCTGAGCGATTCCAATCGTTTAACTGTCAAATTAGTATGGAATTTGACAGTTAGACGATTGGAATCGCTCAGGATTTGGTGAGCGTAATTAGGCCACTGACCATCTGTTGTGTGATTGTGTGTGGCGTACCCACCGGCCACCGTACGTTTTTGTCTACCTAGTTGACTTCACTGCCAACTGCCGTTAACATATTAGTACACTGTACATATTATTGTGTACTTATCTAATTATTCCGAGATGACAACCGCTCGCTTGAATGGACTATTCAGATAATTAAGACTCATTCATTACATGTACAATGTGTGTTTTGTCAATAAATGCTGCGTTGCAGTGTAGATACACATAGTTGTCAGTGCCTTGTCGCAGTTGCCCTAAATAACTGATCGCGAGGCTGACCAATGTGGAGGCCAGCAAATTGATTGACGACCAATATCAGTGCGCCCCGCGGTGACAGCTGAAGCGTGTCTGCCGCCGACGCGCGGCGCACGCGTCGACACTCGCCTCATTCAACTCTAATAGAAACTATTAGTACAATCTTCTCTTAAACTACATTGCCTATTGAGATTGTTTGTTGTTTTCTATTACATGCTACTTATTTAATTTCGACTGTTCTGGCCGTTGTTGGCCTACTCGCTTCAGAAAGAATTTTACATTACAACTTGTGTTATTTAAAGCTGCGCGGATAGCGTGGGCTTAGTGCTTCGGATTCACATAAAAACCAGAACAGACGCGCACGGTCTGATTTTATTAGGTGATATAGATGTGTATGTTATATTTTTCAGATGGTTTTAAAATGCGGTATCGCGTCGGGGATAGTAAAACACAAATAGACTAACATTAGTGTGAAGGGCAGCCTCGCTGCGCCGCCAAGGTCCTTTCCACGCACGCACAATACTACATCACTGAAAATAATCTTACCATTCCTCAACTTACACAAAACCTACATTCTTTGGATACCATCGGCTTGCCTTCCGCTCTTGGATAGTGTACCTAATACAGTGGTTCCTACACGTTTAAGGCTATGGAACACTAACACACCTATTTTATTGTACGGAACCCCAAGCTTCAAACTTCTTCGCCACTGTAAATATTTGTCGTAGCTGAGGGATGAGGGAATTATTTTGATTGCTGATAAGGCAAGTGTGATTCGCGGAAGCCGTGTGCCTTTTCCACGGAACTGTTTGGTACCGAGGAACCTTCTTTCGGAATCGCTGCTAATGTGTAATTATTGCTTACTGTGCAGCAGGAGCAGCAGCAGCAGCAGCAGCCGGCGCCGGCAGCGCAGCGCGAGTGGCGCGACCCCGCCGAGTGCTGGGACGAGCGCGTGCTGCGTGCACGGGTGAGTCCACGCCACACACGCTCGCTTCTCGACTCTTTTTGTTTACGTAAGCAGGGCTCGCACCTGGGCCGCGTTTCATAAACCTACAATCCATAGTTCATCAGGTTGTCATAATAAACTGTAACTGAGTGGGTATTGAAGCTACTCGCGTCCGTTACCCTACACGTGAGCCCTGTGTCATAGTGGCGCCACACATGGCTATTTGCGTTGGCGTATTCGAATTGGCTTAATTTGACAACATTTTTTCAATAACGTCAATATGTCTTTTTGTCTTTACGCCTACTAACCAAACTGTGTGTATATTGCTCACTAATCAAATGGATCAATGTTATCTGAAATAAATAAATATTATTATTATTATTATAATACCCAACACGGCATCCACACATGGAGTCAAATACCAAATTACCGTGAATATTTTGGCAACTTCGCAAATATTGGACACACACAGAGTGAACACAGACTAGTGCAGTGTCTAAGAACTTAAAACAGTAGAATTGTCCCAATTCATATTGGAGAAATGCACATCACATCGCATCAAATCACACGCAAAGAGAATTTTATTTTAAACAATTTTAAGTGAACTCGATCACACGAATCACGACAGAGAAAGTAATCACAGACTAGATCCGTTCCGAGGTAGATCCGTTGCGACACGCGCGAACTTGTCCATGTGTAGTTACAATATTTGTGTATTTGTCTATTTGCCTCCTTTTGATGTGCGTTGAAAAACCGACAGCAAGGCGGATACGCGTGTTTGCTATTTGCATGTTTGTCAAATACGCAATTAAGGTCATTGTTTTGCCAAATACACCATCCACACATAGCCGTTGTTTTGTCAAATACACAAATAAGCCAACGCAAATTGTGTGGCGCCACCATCACAGCCTGTGTGGTGCCAAAACTACCCACAAGACAAGCACACGCCCGCCAGGCGACGGTGACGTCACATCTAGTAGAAAAGTACTTAAGGGGATTCAGTGGGCTAACTAGTGTCAGATATGAAAAAAAAACGTGTCTTCTCTTACAAATCAGCATTACTGTTTTTCCTACTTTTGTAAGAAGTGTTATTTTGGCTTTTAAAGTTATTAGTGGCTATCACGGAATCATATCATATAGGCTTTGATGTATAAGTTTAAGATGATTTGAGAAAAGATGGTCAGAGTGGAGTTTTTTTTCCCGCTGCCTTTTTCTCCACTACAAATACGGCCCGAAGGCAGCGGCTAACATAGTAACATAGTACATTGACATTCAGCAAACAGAATGTAAATTCTTTACGTTGAAATAAATTATTGATTTCTGATTTCTGAATCGTATTTGCAAAAAGTGTCTGTGCAATCTCTCAATCAAGTTAACAGTGATTTTTTTAGGAGCCACGACAAAGAACCTAGGAGCACGAACCTGGGACTAGACAGTATTAATGCTACGCTAAAAACGGCCGTTTTAGCGGCCACGGCCATGACTCCTAAAATTACTATTAATATGATCGAGAGATGGTACAGACACTTTTTAGGGTTCCGTAGTCCGACAAGGAACCCTTATAGTTTCGTCATGTCCGTCTGGCTGGCTGTCTGTCTGCCTGTCTGTCTGTTCGTCCGTCCGTCCGTCCGTCCGCGGCCTAGCGCAAAGATCGGTGGTACTAGAAAGCTGTAATTTGGTATGTGTAGGTATACATAGTCAGTCGTACATATGACATTCATGACATACGGTGCCGAAACGTGGACACTCACGGTGGGGCTGGTCCACAAATTTAAAGTCGCTCAGCGTGCTATGGAAAGGGCTATGCTCAGGGTTTCTCTGAAAGATCGAATTCGAAACGAGATGATCCGACAGAGAACCAAAGTCACCGACATAGTCCACCAAATTAGCATGCTGAAGTGGCAGTACCGGCCATATCGTCCGAAGAACTGATAACCGATGGGGTAGACGAGTTCTTGAGTAGAGACCGCGGATCGGTAAACGTAGTGTAGGACGTGATAACTAACCGCCCCTAACATGATAAGTGGAGATGATTTTTTTTCTCGTCTATCCCATCATGTAGGGCATCGTTGGATTGGTCGTTGAAAAATATGGGTGTAGGTAGACTATTTTTTGATTTGCGTTTGCGAAATATTGTCCGAGTAGGGTGTCCCCCCCCCCTCTCCTGGCTACACGTTTGATTGTAGAAACGTGAAAAAAAATTATTCAGGGTAGTAGCACATACCTATAATGATCTTAAAAGGAAAAGTATCACAGCTAAGTAGGCTTTACTAGTTAACGAGTAATAGGCAACCAACTTATAAAAGTAAAATTTCGTACAAAATCCATTGAAAATTACTTCGATGAAGTTGTTAGTTCTATAAAGCAACTAAAAAAAACTCTCTTTCTACGGAACTTGGCCGTTTTTATGCAAATTCTATCTGTAAAAATGATATGATTTTTTCCTCCATGGCGCTACTGTTACTCCTTGGAGCCCCTTAACATCTTAACATCTTAGGCCTCGTCTTCACTTACCGTTAGGGTCCCACTACATAAACGACAATTAATCATGATTTACTTTGACAATTCGATATACCTACATTGCGAAAGGCATTGCGATTTCGTATACCTACCTACCTTGCAGGAGATATGTCTTCAAATAAAAACATCTAAGAGCATATCCTTCCTTCTTTCCTTCTTCTGGTTTGTTCCATTTGTCAAAACCATTCTCATTATCTTACAATAATTAAATATTATGTTGCGCGAGCGAAAGGGGTACCAGAAGTAAAAGCAGCCTTTACTTGACTTATGCAACACACTTAAGTAAGTTTGTCTACAAAATGAGAATCATCACTCGTCACTCGGAGCTGGCGACGTAAATGGAAGTACTTACATTGCAATAAACAAGTGTGTATGAATGGCGTATTGCACTCACACCGCGTTGCGGCCGGCGCGGCGAGAGTCAACGCGGATGCAGCAAAAAGAAAGCTAACTAGCCGCAGCGGACCAGCGCTTTCACTTTTATGAGGGGCCGCTGCCCGCTTCACGCCACTTAACTCACTAGTACGGTTACATTGCAATGGTTGCTTTTTGCTCTGCCTTGATCAATAGATAGATTCTACAATTATTCAGTAAAACTGCCGCATGCCGGTAGGCGGTAGGTACGACCTTAAGGTACTGAATTGATCTGACAACTAGATTGAAGGAATCGAGAGCACGCGCTCATCTAATGGTGAGTATAGACCAGTCTAGCGAATGCGAACGAACGGACGGTTCAAGTCAATCAGGGCACACGGCATACATCGACCAATCCTGATGGGCCTACTCAACAGTTTGTCCATTAGCTTCGTTCTGTCTGTACCATAAAGAGAAATTTATTTTAATATTTTAAAATTTAATTTATATTTTTTTAGGGTTCCGAACCTCAAAAGGAAAAATATAGAATCACTTTCTTGTCCGTCCGTCCGTCAGTAAAAGTAAAGTAAAAGTAAAAAATGGTTTATTTTTCATCACTTAAAATTAGGTACATTTTCCAACGGCACCCACACTAGGAGACCCCGTATCGTGGGTTCCAGTTTGTCATGACCCTTTATCTCGGGAACGCGTGGAAGTGAAGAGTTGAAATTAAAACCACATACTCAGGTCTTCTAAGTTCGGCCGTTTATGCCGCAAAAAAACGTATATTTCGATACTTTCAATGGTCAATGGAATCAAAATTTATAGGGTACTTTCCGTTGATCTAGAAAAATGAAATTTGGCAAGTAATATACATAAAATCATAAAAAAATTGTCTGAAGTTCGGAAAAACTGCGAGACTACGGTATCCTCGGTGGGCGAGTCCGACTCGCACTTGGCCGGTTTTTTTTTGCGTTTTGAATCGATTTGACTTGGCGAGGCTAGTGGACGCTAGGCTTTAATATGTACATGGTGACCGCGTTCCCACGCACACATGAGTCACAAGGCTAACAAAACAGAATGTCTACTTAGGAAAGGCTTTTACTTGAGGTAGACGATCTCAATCTTAATTTTTATAACAATGTCAGATGGTTGGTCCGAAAGGAATTAAAAGACAACAATTCATCGCGCTCAAGACTTTTCTTGTACTTCCAACTTAGGGCCCTAACGGAGGCTGAATAAGTAAAAAAAGGCGGAAGGCACATATATGGGGCGTCCAATCAATTGTGTCGATGTTGCTGGAGTACACCGTATCTAGCACAGAACTGAACTATTCACCACCAATGCAAAGTGCAATGAACTGTGCGTGTCTACGTAAGGTTTTTTTCATGTGATTTTTTTCCGCCCTGTCGTGTTACTTAGTTGTAGTTTTAGGTTGGTATATGTACTTTCATCAACTGCTATGTATGCGAAATTATTACATTTTAAGAACTGCAAGCTCACAAGTATAGGCACGGCGCTCGGCAATGAGGGTGAATTGGCGGATCCACATTGACCGAGGTCTCTGGAGTCCTAATGAAGTAAAACTGGAGCGGACCTTTTATACTTTCTTAATGTGCTCGCATGTATCACGTTGTGGTCGCGCCAGGGAACCGAACCCGTCGCCGCGCACCGTGACCCGCGCACGCAAACCGTGAAACTCGATAGTGCAGATAGTTACCGGAGCTAACAGTACCGTGAGCTAGGTGCGCGGGCGCTTCCGCCTTCCGGCGTTGGATTTCAACATTTTGCGAATTCAACATCTCACGAATTCGACATTTTATGAATTCAACATTGTGAGCCGGAAGGATTCTGTTGATGAACGTGTAATGTTACAAGTAATACCAGAGTACTAGAAGTTGTAATAAGCAATAGCTGAGTGCGTGTGCTCGTGTGTAACGGGCGCGGGCGGCACGAGACGGGCCGAGCTCCGGCGCCGAGCGGACACTCGACGCCGCGCCGCCGTGCTCCGCGCCGGTCTCTGCGATACTGTGTCATTGTTGTCCATTGCACTAGCGGTATTTGTGTAGCTGTACACATATGTAGTTTTTTGTTGCACATTGTACGTAGAAGTCGATGATGTGTTTTGTAATGTTGCAGTTGGAAGAGTGCAGCGACTACGAGCAGAGACGACAGCTGCGTGCGCGTCTTCGTACCCTCATGGCGGAACAGGAAGGTACGTTCGAGTGGGCTTCGTCCAGGGATTATTTTATTTATTCATATTCAAAGCTGACCGATTCAGTAAATCGTCGAATTAACAATAAGAGTTAGGAAACAGTTTAATAGTAACGCGTCTTCGGTCGTTCGCAGCGTGTGCCGAGGCGGTGACGGCGGCGCTGCAGCCGACGGAGCCGGCGGAGCGGCCGGCGGAGAGCGAACGCGGTGAGTCCCTACTGCTGCCGCTGCTGCAGGGGCTGCTGGGCGGCGCGGGCGCCGAGGGGGGCGCGGGCGCGGGGGGCGAGGAGCGGCTGCTGGGCGGGCTGGGCGCGGCGCCCGCCGCCGTGCTGAGCGACGTGCGGCGCGCGCTGGCCCGGCTGCGCGCCGCCCTCGAGCCGCCCGCCGCGCACCCGCAGGCCGCCGCGCTGCTGGCGCTGGCCGCGCGGCTCGAGCGGGCGCTGGACGCCGCCGCGCGGCTGGACGGCTGCCGCCGCCGCCCGCGCCGCCGCCGCGCGGGCCGGCACACCGTCGGCGTCACGCGCGGGGAGCTCGACCAGGCGCGCCGCCTCGTCGACGGTGACGACCTGCACCTGGAGCGGGAGCCCCCCACCCCGCCCTCCTCGTACGTCAGCTCGGACGAGCCGCCCGAGCCGCAGCGCCGCCGCGCCGAGGACGAGCGCCCGCCTTCGCCGCCGCCCCCCGCTTGCGCCCCCGCCCCCGCCCCCGAGCCGGCGCCGGCGCCGGCGGTGGAGCGGCGCGCCCCCGGCCCGCGCCGCCCCGATTTCTTCCGGCACTCGGCGGCGGAGGCCGCCCCCGCGCCTCCTTCGCCCCCGCCGCTCCGCTACGAGCGTCGTCCCTCGCGGAGCGGCATCGCCGCCATCGCCAACAAGTTCAACGCGCAGATAGAGAAGGAGAACGTGCCGCCGCGCCGCTCGCCCGTCGGCGAAAGGGTCCCGCACAGATCTGCCGTCGCCGCTCCTAAGATTCAACGAAAACCTACAGACGATGAGTTCCGCAAGCCGCTGTACCGGCCCCTACCGCCCGCGTACAACTTTGCGGCGCCCCCGGCGGCGGCGGCGACAGGAGAGGCGGGGGAGGCGCGGGGCGCGCGGGCGGGGCGGCGCGCGCGGCTGCAGCGGGCCAACACCGTGGACATCGGGCGCGCGCTGGCCGCGGCCCCCGCCCCCGCGCCCGCGCCCCGCGTGCCCCCGCTGCGCGCGCAGACCGACAACGATCGCAAGTTCCTCGCCTTCATGCAACGCAACGCGCAGCCGCCGCAGCCGCACACCAACTGGAGCGACCGCTTCGGCAACATCAAGGGCGCCTTCGAGCGGCACGAGCGGCCGGACCCGTACGAGCGGCACCGACCCGCCCCCCGCCGCACCGCGCCCGCGCAGCCGCCGTGGTCTCCGCCGACCCCCCCGCCGCAGCTCCCGCCGCGCACCCCCTGGGCCGCCTCCCCCGCGCCGCGCCCCGCCCGGGCGCCCCCCTCGCCCTTCTACGACTGCAGTCCTCCCGCGCCCCGCCCGCTGCCCGTCAACCGGTTCTCGCACGCGCCGCAGTCGGCCTTCAAGCCGCCCGCCCCCGCCCCCGCCCCTGCGCGTGCGCACGTATGGACGCCGCCGTCGGCGACCTCGCCCCCCGCTCCCCGCGCCCCGCGTCCCGCGCCGCACGAGGTCGACGTCGACGCGCCTCTCCCGCGGCCCGCGGCCCTGCGCCCGTCTTCCTTCTACCCGCCCCCCGCGGTCGCACCC
This sequence comes from Yponomeuta cagnagella, assembly GCA_947310995.1. NCBI lineage: Eukaryota > Metazoa > Arthropoda > Insecta > Lepidoptera > Yponomeutidae > Yponomeuta > Yponomeuta cagnagella. Next base: position 19,272,839 of record OX371279.1, on the reverse strand, counting down.
CCCTACTCGCCCCCCCGCCCCCGCACGCCGGTCGAGCTCCCCCGGCCGCGCACCCCGCACACGCCCCCCGCGCGCGGGCCGCCCTTCCCGCGCGAGCTCGGCGCCCCGGAGCCGGTGCGGCGGTTCGCCGAGCCGCAGCCGGCGCCGCCGGACGCCGCGCGGCTGCAGATCGAGTTCTACGAGCGACAGATCCGCGAGAAGCGGCACACGCCGCCCGCGCCGACGGCCCCGGCCTCGCCCGGCTTCGTGCCGCTGCAGCGGACGCCGGACATCGAGAAGGCGGCGGCGGCGGCGGAGGCGGGCCGGCTGCCGGACGTGGTGCTGCGCGGCTCGGCCACGGAGCACCGCGGCGTAGCGGCGCGCGTGATGCGCGGGCCGGAGCGGCACGCGGCCACGATGAGCGGCGGCGCGCGCACGCGGCAACAGCACGAGGCGGCGGCCGCGCTGCCGGCCGTGCTGCGCCGGCTGGCCGAGCCGCGGCGGCAGGTAGGCGAGCCCGCCCGCCCCGCGCCCCTCGCCCGCACGGAGTCCCTGCACCGGCTGGCCGCGCCGCGCGCCGCCTCCCCGCCCGCGCCCCGCGCCGCCCGCGCCGCCGCCCCGCTGGCGCGCAGCCGCACGCTGCCCGGGCTGCAGCTGCTGGACGAGAGCAACGCGGACCGCGCCTTCGAGGACCTCGTCTCCGCGCTCGCGTAGCCGCGTGAGTCTGTGTGCGCGTGAGCCGGCCGGCTGTGCTAACCCGCCCCGCCCCCGCCCGCCCCCGCCCGCCCGCATGCGCCCGCACCGCCCCCTGTACATACCGCGCATCGCCGACCCGTACCCGTGTTATTTTAACTAATAGCTTCTAGGTATCGTCGTTTACGTGTTTCATGTTTGCTGTCGTTTTACCGAGTGTTCGTCCGTGGAGACGTCAGCGTAGTGCGGCCGACGCACCGACGGCCCCCGTCTGATCGAGACCGTTTCTCTTACAGCGGAGGCGGAAGTGACGCCGGCGAGCGAGAGCGGCGCCGCGCCCGACACCGTCGCAGGTGACCGTTGAAACCTTGCAGCTCGCGAGCCATACATACCCTCTCTCTGTTCACGTTACTGACCGCCTGCTCCCCCGCAGCGGCCGCCCCCGCGCCCGCGCCCGCCCCCGCGTGGCCCTCGCCCTTCGCCAAGTTCCGGCAGCTGGAGCGCCAGTCGTCCGCCGGCGCCCCCCGGTGAGCGCCGCCGCTAACACTACTGCAGTTACCCTCAGCCCGCGAACATTCATACCGCCGTACTTATTTATCGTATGCTATGTTGGCTTCGTAGACACACAGCCTAACGCGTATACTTTTAGCAGCCATATCCTTTACGTTTACGAAATCAGTCATATCTCTGATTATTACATACAAATAGAATAGATACCAAGTACTTATTTTATTAATGACACGTACTATATAAAATCATAGTATTTTTATCCCATCTCATATATAATAGCTCGCTTTTCATGGCATTATTTCATACCCACCAACAAATTAAGCGATATCTAGTAGGTACCTAGTAGAAATATACTTGCGAACAAGTATCGCTCTGTTTCTCGCGAGTGTTGACTTTGTGCCGCCCACCACACGACTCGTCAACTGTTGGCGTACCTACCTGTTCTGTCGTGCTCTTCTCTTTATTACTCCCATTACCCATCGAGTACCTGTGTCTAATAAGGATACTGAAAGAAACGACCAACATATTTTATTCTATTAACAACGATCGCTCTTTAAAAGAGTATTTTTGGGTCTTTCACCACTTTTACATTAATGAACTTTAAGTCAAAGTCAAAGTTAAATGAATGTCAAAGCTGTTAGTTTCACAATTAATAGATTATGCGGAGGAGAAGCTAACAAAGAAACTCCACATTTATTGTTTTCAAAACAGGTTTGCTTAATTAACAGAGTTTTCAACTTAAAGTTACACTTTACTAGATACAATCGTTGCTAACATTATTTAAATACTTTTGCAAGTCTTAACGTGGAAATGACAATTTATGTTTATTCCTAGTATCAATATTGCCCGCATACATCTTCATAGTGTTGTCATTATCACCTCAACTGAACACAATAAGTGGAAGGAAATGTCACGGAGGAGATACATAGGTGTGAACGAACTATCAAATTCATTCAACCCATCGACCAATACACTATTGTACCTCGCCATGCCTATGCAGCTGCCCGCGCCGCGCGCCGTCGATCTAACTGACAAGGAGGACAAACTTATTACCTTTTAGAGGCAGCTTCGAACTCTGCTCTTACCGTAGTGTCCATTCGATCACGTATCGTACGGATAAATCTCGGTGCACAGTCAACACGGGCAGCGGCAGCGTAGAGGCGCGCATGACGCTGACCCAAAAGAGGCATTTACACACCCCTGTGAATGAGTCCGACACCGGCACGCTCGGAGCCGCACTAGCGCCGCGCCGGAACTAACCGCTGCTGTTGCAGCGCGGGCGCGGGCGGGGGCGGGGGCGGGGGCGGCCCCCAGAGCCCGGGCTCTCCGGCGCCGCTGTTCAAGTTCACGGACCCCGCGCTGCAGGCCAGCGCCGCCACTATTAAAGACCGCTTGCTGCAGTGGTGTCGCGACAAGACTCGAGACTACGAGGTACTCGCGAGCGCGCACACGTACACACACAAGCACACGCACGCACCCCTCGCTTCCTGGACGCATATAACCCACACGCCTCGAGTCACTAATGCAACCCGTAAACGACTAAATTGTAAACGAAACTTACCCTAGATTGAATGTTCGCAAAAAAAAGCTAAATCTTATTGTTGTGCCTATTTATTTATTTTTTTGTTTTATGCTAATGCTCAAATATGAACCAATAAAATAGCTTTCCTTGGTTATGATAGATATAAGAAACAACCGTTTGCATACGCATGATCTCATGCGTAGACCCAGAATAGAACATATTTACCCATCACTCACTCGCCACATTGTACGCTTCATTGCGACTGCCTCTATTAAATATTTTCTTATTTGTTTACTTATATACTTACTTATTATCTGTTTATTCAATTTAATTTACATATGTTTCCTATTATATTTCCCTCTGATTAGCCTAGCCTTAGTTAGAATATTATTGAATTTTATGACGCAGTTTTACTACTCTAGTTCAAGAATAACTACATCAACTATGGGTTTCATCACTAGTTACTTTCTCTATGTCCAAGTTTTTTCTATGTGGCATAATAATAGGTCAACTCATAGGAAGTAGGTATACCAACAACTATCGATTTGGTCTCGAGTGATAGTGATAGTGGCCCTTTCGCGATTTGCGACTCCATCGCCAATATTTCCCGCCAGCTTGTATCCTTTGGTAGCATCTTGGTTTGTTGTAGATAGTCGTTGTTGTTTTCTTAACAGAATGGACTTGGCTGTAATTTTTTAGGTACTGACTGACCATGTTAACGTTGACAGACTGCTCGGTCAGTCAGTAGGTACATACATGGCCTAGCTAAGGGCCAAGAGCTTAGGGGTCGTCCACAAATTACGTAACGCAATTTGGAGTCCTCTTTTCGTCCTCTTACGTGGAGGAAGAGAGGAGGGGGGAGGGGTTAGTTACAAGTTAATGAGGTAGCCGAATTGATGCCAACCTCCGTTTGGATAACGGCACTTGAAGAAAAAGCGAAGCAGCTGTTAGGTCCTCGGTTCGAGCCTCGCTTACGGTCCTGTTGCTTAGGTTTGAGAATGTTGCGTTACGAGATGCGTAGACGACCCTCGCAGCCAGAGGTTGTGCAATGGGCCGTCGAGCCCCCCGGCCCGTCGGACGCGGCGGCCGGCAGGCGTGTGACCGGGCGCGGGCGCGTGTTGCAGAACGTGAAGCTGGTGAACTTCTCGACGAGCTGGGCGGACGGGCTGGCCTTCTGCGCGCTGCTGCACCACTTCCTGCCCGACGCCTTCGACTACGCGGCGCTGACGCCCGAGCGGCGGCGGCACAACTTCACGCTCGCCTTCAAAATTGCTGAGTGAGTACCGATCCATATAACCCTCACTTTCTCCATAGAGCACACGCTGGGGCCGACTCTTAACCCTTAATAAGGCCTGGCTAGTATGAATTTTTCATTGGTTTCGGACTTTATTTCAGTGTAGCAAGGTTAAATTTAAAAGAGGTAGGTAACTATTATCCCGATGCCTTATTAACGGTTTACTGACAAAGGACAGGTTCACCAGAAAAAGAATACCTATTTTGAAACATTTTATTATGATTTTCGAAAGTTTTTTTTTTTATAGGGTCCCGTATCCCAAAGGGTAAGGGACCCATTTACCTATTACTAAGGTACCCTATTACTAAGACTCCACTGTCCGTCCGTCCGTCCGTCTGTCACCAGGCTGTATCTCATGAACCGTGATAGTTAGACAGTTGACATTTTCACAGTTGATGTATGTCTGTTGCCGCTGTAACATCAAATACTCCCATACAATAAACGTGATTTCTTTGCCGTATTTTGCTCGATATGAATAACGGCAACAGGTAGACGCTCGAAATATTCAAATGTTGTATAGATAGATTTTCCGTGTGGCGCCGGATTAAGAATAGCGTCACTCCATCCAGCCTTTCGTGGATGTTGTAGAAGGCGACCAAGGAAATCGATTACCAGGAGACGGGCAGCAGCGTCTACCTGAGATTCCAACCGCATACTGCGATCGCCGACCCGCCTGCCGAGCGTGGCGATTATGGCAAAACCCCACATGATTATGAAAATCATGAGGGAGGCCATGTCCTGCAGTGGGCGTCAAATGGCTGATGATGATAGATAGGTAATGCTACGGAACGCTTCGTGTGCGAGTCCGACTCGCATTTGCACGGTTTTTTTTCCAATGTATAATAAAGAATATTGTTGTCTTACTTATCTGCCCAACTACTCTGTCGCTTAGTTTGTAACGTCCCCCCGCCCCGCAGTGAGAAGGCGGGCATCTACCCGCTGCTGGACGTGGACGACATGGTGGCCATGCGCAAGCCGGACTGGAAGTGCGTGTTCACATACGTGCAGGCCATCCACCGGCGCTTCCGCGACCTGCCGTGACCGCCCCGCCCCGCCCCGCCCCGCCGCCGCCAGGGCATTAGTCGAACGCTAAGTCACAAAACGATATTGTTTGTTGCAATGATTATATAAACCCAAAGAGTATTATTGATTGTTTGTGTTAAAGTTTGTCAGATGTATTTATCGCCGGCCCGTCCGCTGTCGCTCGTCTCGTCTACCATTTGTTTTGTATAATCTCAAGATGTGATTTTTCTTTCTACTAGCTTGTAAGTACCTACGACTAACAGTCATTGCGATGCAATGTAATTCTAAGGCGTAGACGTATAGATTTTAGGTTTTGTATTGATTAGATCTGATCAAAAGGAGGAAGATACGGTACATACGTTCTTACTCACAGCGTTAAAAAACCTAAGCTTGAGTACGCCAGTCCAATTGGACTCGATTTTATGGGATACCTACTCATAACGTCCTCCTTCCAATGTGGTCTATGGAATGAGATGTGTTGTATTGTATAAGCGGTTCACTTCCGGCACTCGACGCGAGCAGTTACCGCGAGGATCGCTTTTACTTATTCCCTTACATAAGGAAGTAGAATCCCCGCCCACTTTGTTCACTCTAGTGTACAGTGAATTGCACATTATTTTATTGTACCTATAATGTTAGAGCTATATCTATATATCATTTAATTTAAACATAATCTCAGTATAACTTACAATAATCGCCTATGCCTAATTGATATTGTGAATGTTTTAATTTTAATCATTATTACTGAAATGAAATAAATATCATTAACAATAAAATTCCATCCGTCTTTATTTTTTGTATCTTTTGAGAATTATCTATTTTTATGTGCCAGCTAAAAGACAACCGTAGAGTTTGGGAGCTCGTGCCGGCCGGCCGAGGTTTATTCCGAGATGTTTTATGCACGGCGCGCGTCGAGGGTCGCGGAGAGGAGCAGCAGGAGCGCGAGCATCACGGAACACCAAACGAACGTCATCCCGAGGAAGTAAGCGAAGGCGGCCGTCATGGGGCTCGCATCAGGGGTCCGACAGGGGGTAGGGCAGCGCCACCGTGAAGGGGTCGGCCACGTCGGTGGCGCGGTCGCTGGTGGGTCGCCCCGTATCGGCGCCCGCGCCCGCCACCACGGTTCGCTGGCTGGAGCGCGCGCTGGCGGCGGCGCCGGCGGCGGCGGGCAGGCGCACGCGCACGAGCAGCGTGCTGTCTCGCCACGCGCGCCACGCCGCCTGGTGCTCCTGCACCTTCAGCAGCATCCACGTCGTCAGCAGGCCGTTCAGCGCGCCTGCACGACGTACGCGGCGTCAGTTTCGCCCCGCCCCGCGCTAGCGTACGTCACTAGGGTGGCGAATCTCTTAAATACATTGTTGTTCAATAGTAGAGTGATATTAGTACGGCGATGGTAGTTTCGTTGACGATATTGGTAGTCTACTAACCGATCGCATTCCCGTAGCAGTGCGATGTCATTGGTGGCATCTCAAGCGATCGGTGGGTGGAGCTAGCGGAAGACCACGAAGATTGGAGGCGTCTTATCACTTAGGGAAGCCCTTGACAAAACTTGACAAAATGCGTATACTTTGGTTTGACGGATAATTAAATTGCGGATATTCAAGGCATATTTTTGTTATCCTGTACTAAGTTTTTGATTGAGAAAATTTGATTCCAAAATTAATAATTTTTGGAAAAAAACTTTTCTTTATGGCAAACTATGTATAGGAAAACAAAATATATTTAAAATGTCCGTAATTTAATTATACATCTAACCCTCAGACCACATTCAACACAAGTTTACTCAAATTATTAGGTACAATATAAAAAAAAATGTTAAACTGCGTGCGAGAGCGAGACATCATGTTCCACGTAAGAAACAACAGGGGCCTGCCGATGCCGCCTACACATGTCTAGTATGACTCCCCATTCCCCAGCTCCCGTATAGGAACGCTGTATCAATCATCTAGGTACAGTAGATGTTAAGGCCATTAATACCTATCAAACTCGGCGCCTCGCGCGATTTGATGTTCTTTGCGAAATACAATACCTATTTGTGCGGCTTATACACTGGAATAACAATTTAATGCTATTGAAATGCGATCGGTCGGTAGACTGGTACCAAAAGTGTCAACAACAGCTATCGACGTGCCAATATCATTCCATAGATAGAACAACCGTGGTTGTTATCAGGAACCCTCAAATCATCAGGATAATTTATTTCCAGATACCTTAGTGTCGAAGCGATCTAAAACTAGAACTAGTATTGGACTCTTATCTAGGCTCAGGTCGGACACCGACTGACCGATAACGCCGATGAGTAGTGAAGAGAATAAGTTGGCGGCCAGCGCGGCGCCGCCGCCCCGCCGCGCGCCGGCCTGCAGCACGCGGTCGCACGCGGCCAGCGCGCGCGCCGTGCCCGCCACCGACAGCGCGCCCAGCGCCGCTGCGCGCCACGCGTCCGCCGCCAGCGCGGCGCCGCGCCCCGAGCGCGCCCACTCCGCCGCCGACCGCATCCACGACCATCTGCAAAGTGTACCCCGGCGTAGCGACGGTTCGACAATCTGCACTACGACAATGAGAGCGAAATAAGATAACAATTCGGTTCGATTTCGCCGATAGGTTTGGGTCAGTCAATATCTGATTACCTAGGCACTATAATTATGCTGCTCCTGTCGCATTAAAGTTCGTTAGAGATTTTTGACGAACAGCGTCGCCGTAAACGTAATACCTATCGACGTTGTTTCATCATCATCAGCCATTTGACGCCCACTGCAGGACATAGGCCTCCCTCATGGTTTTCTAACCAAAAAGGTTTTGCCATAATCGCCACGCTCGGCAGGCGGGTTGGCGATCGCAGTATGCGGTTGGAATCTCAGGAAGACGCTGCTGCCCGTCTCCTGATAATTCGCCTTCTACGACATCCACGGAAGGTAATGGAGTGTCGCTATTCTTAATCCGGTGCCACACGGAACTTGTTGTTTGCACGTCGCAAATTGTGTCGCTCAGTAGTGTAGCCTACTAAACACCCACTTGTGGCTGCGGGTGACGACGTAGTGGTAGCGGCATAGCTCGCAGTAGGAGGTGGCGGCCTGCAGCAGCCAGCGCTCGAGGCAGGAGCGGTGCACGGCGGCGATAGTGCCGCGGCAGGCGCAGGGCCGCACCAGCCGCTCGGCCGACTCGCCGCCGAAGCAGATGCGGCAGATGCTGTCGGGCGGCGGCGAGGCAGCGCCGGAGCGCTTGCCGCTCGCTGCGCCTCCCTTGCTCAGCAGAAGCGCGCACACGGAGCCCAGGATCGACGTGGAGCGCTCGGCGCCCGCGCCCCCGCCCGGCGGCCCGGATGCGAACGGCAGCGAGTCCGCCAGCCGAGCCCGCAGCCGCGCCTCCTCCGCCTCCGTCAGGCTCACTGCCGGCCGGTGATGATAGGATTCACATCTGCCCTTTTATCGCGTAACTGTCCAATCTCTGGGTTAACCTATTTGACGATTCCAACGTGTCAAAATGTATGTAGGTATTTGACAGTGCGGAGTGGGTAAAACGGGAATCCTCCATCCAGTGGAGGACTTACGTAATAGCGCCCCTGTTCCCTCATGTCGACTTCCTTCGTAAAGCACACAACTTACCGGGTGATGTGAGGCCGGAGGAACGTCGGCAACTGATATCGGTCTGCTGGCTCGTGGAGCGCAGCTCCTTATCGCGGGTTTGCGGCATATTAGGCTGCGGCAAATACTTAGTTAAAACTTTGCACTGCAAGATTGCTAATAATAATTAAACAGGCGTTCCTGGTTACCATAGCACAGGGTATCCTAATTTGGGACCAGGTCAAGTGAATGTGCTGTGTGGAAGTTATTATTATTATTAATGACAAGCAAAACCATGTATCAACACTGCCACAACCACTTTATGGCATGGATAACATGATGATACAATACGTACTTGAAGGGAAGAACTGGATGCTGTAACACTCATGGTGGCCTTGCTTTCGGTGCAGTCTTGGCCCCAAAACATCAACAGTGTCTGTCCTTCCGCTACATTGCACTCCTAAGCAGAGGAGGTAAATATATAAGTATTAGGTAAGTAGACTAAGAAACAGTAGGTAGTGTTCTCGAAATATAACATAAAGTTGGTAGTCAATACCCGAATCAGATCTGCAAAGCTACAAGTTCTGTGAAACTTGAAATTGATTTGTTGCAGGGCTTGTTGTATGTTAGGTTTACTTGCAACTGGTGCCAATAGCGCTCGTCTACAATTTTGCGCAACATCATTTGGAAAGGCACCAATCACGTTATAATCCACCAAGCAATCCAATGCTACAAATTTGCGCATCTTCTGAATCTGGGAGACATATTGTAGTTTAACAAAAGTATTTTTATTACGAATTTAAAAAAACGAATTGTTTTACATTCTGAAAGACAACTCCAGACCACAGATTAGGATAGGCCCACAAATTAGAGATTTTTTTAAAGACGTAGACAAGCGGAAGTTAACAAACAAAAAAAGTCATGACGTTGCCTATGTATGTACTGAGGACGTTTCTTTTTGGAATACAATATATATATATATATATATATATAATAATAATTAACAACTCTGCCACAAAAAGCTAAGAACCACCGCGAATACTGATTGATTCTTTGCTTTGATTCTACTGAATCACATATCTATAGTACCTATTTGTATTTTTGTACTGTATTTTAGAATAAAAAAAAGAACATTTTACACATTGGAAACATCATCATCATCGAATTCAGCCACAAGAAGTCCACTGCTGGACATAGGCCTCCTCCATGGATTTCCAAAAAGACCGGTTGGAAGCGGCCTGCATCCAGCGCCTTCCTGCCACTTGGATGAGGTCATCTGTCCATCTTGTGGCTGGTCGTCCCACGCTGCGCTTGCCGATATGTGGTCTCCATTCGAGAACTTTTCGGCCCCATCGGCCATCAGTTCTGCGTGCTATGTGCCCCGCCCACTGCCACTTTAACTTACTAATCCGCTTGGCTATGTCGACGACTTTCGTTCGTCTACGAATCTCATCATTTCTGATTCGATCTCGTAGAGAAATACAACTTCGAGAGTAGAGTTCCCCTTGGAAACAGTATCTAACTAAATAGGTTTGTAGGTATAGGTTTTAAAACGGCTTTCCAAGTAGCATTAAACGAGGCGTATGACGGATATAAAGTCAAAGTAAAAAAAAATTTATTCAGAGTAACACAGAAACTGTAACTTATTGAACGTTACAAGAAAAACTAGGTATCCGTTTCAAATCTAGATGTAGTATATCGTCAACCCTCAGATACTGTCTGACTCTATGGGGTAACTCTGTTAATATTGAAAGAGCGTTAAAAGTCCAAAAAAATTGTTTCAGGGCTCCGAGTGGGGCAAGTTGCCTAGATAGTTGTGTAAACCACTCTTTAAAACTCTGAATATATTACTATCTACTGGTTTCCTCCACACAGGGTACCCTAGCGAGGAGACCAGGGTTACACTTACTTACACTTACGCACGTTACGGGTCGAACTCAGTAGGCCACTAATGTTTAAAATCAAAGAGCATCCTTTTATATCACCTGTTATTCTTAGGCTCACTCTGTAACTTACTTAGTAAGAAGCAAATAAATGAATAAAGTCAAATCACTATTTCCTAGTTAACATTTATGCGATATCATAAGCAGCCTATACATATACGTACCTACCACTGAAGGGCACAAACCTTCTCTCCGAGAGAAGGCTGGGCTCAATCACCACGCGTGTCCACCGCGGATTGGTGATTTCAAGCGCCGAGGTATGTGAGTAGCTCATACACAGGTTTCCTCACGATGTTTTCCTTCACCGTTAACGAGTGGTAGGTATTGATACCTACTATAACTTCACAAATGTACATAACTTAGAGAACGAAGTCATCGGTACATGCCCGCACTGGGAATCGAACCTGGGTCTCTCGCTTTCGAGTCCAATTTTCTACCCACTAGGCTACCACAGCATTCTACCCACTACCGCATATGAGATATACATACGTATATTCGTAAAAAAATACCCACAAACAAGGAGTTGCCACAAATCTTTAAAAGGAATAACGAAATACATATATAACGGAAGAGGCAGGAATTGAAATACTCTACATGTGCCAGCACAATAACTAGCTCTACAACATTTAACTCATAGTGTATGGCAATAAAGTTATTCAATCATTTGCCACAAAAATTTCGGTGCTACCTCTCACAAAATTTAAAACATTATTGTACACAATTGGGTACCTATTTGACAAAATATCAAATGAGTTAAAAACGGATTGTTGTATGAAAATACTGGTTTGTGACGTCACATTTCAGAGCACTCTTTTTATGTTTAATCTATTTCAAAATTGTAATAACTAGTAATTGACTAAAAGAGATACATTTTCCGAGATATTTTGTAATTTTTGTTTTAATCGAGCATATGAAATAATTTATTGTCGATCGTGTCAAATACCTACAACAATCGGTATTAAAATGCATTATAGTGTAAAGTACTTCGTAAATGGTCCATTGATCTCGGGTTAGAGTTAATTAGTTTTAAGCAAATTTTTTCTTTTATTGATATTACTGTGCAAAGATTTATGTACCTACATATTTTTTTAGCTACAAGCTAATAGTAGGTAAGCTTTTGTTTTATTTTAAACAAAATAGTAGATTGTACAACAAGTGCATAAAACGCACCATTTTACTCGAGACGTTTATCCATCCGAGCGAGCTTGCGAGCGAGGATAGATATAAAGTCGAGTGTAAAATGGGTTTTATGGACGAGTTGTACACTCTACTTTTCACTTCGATTGCGAGGAAATGAAACAGCAACATGTAAAATAATAAATGAGACGAAATACAAATTATAAGTTTATTTCATGAAGTTTTATTGTGTACTTTGGCTGTTGGTATCTTTGCCTTGGTCTTAGAATACGAACGAAACGAAATAAAATAAAGAGGTTGTTGTATGAAGTTAAAGATGTTCGTGTGGCTGTTGCAGCGATTGCCTTGGTCTTCGACGAAGATTTTACTTTATGCTCTAGAGTCTAGAGCATAAAAAGCGACTTTATGTCGCCTACGCACGACATAAAGACGAACTTTTAGAGCATGAGAAGTGAAAAGAATATTTGCGCACCGTCACGGTTAGAGCATGCCTGTGCCATAATTTTAAATTACCACCTACCTACATACCTAATTTGTAATTACCATGCTTTAGCAAATAAATATTCTTATTCTTATTCATTTATAATAAAGCCATCATTAGTGATTATTTTCTCTGTGGCCATCATAATGAGGCCCAGTGATAGGTTTTTTTTTATTCATAGGATAAAGCTGCGTTTTAATAGGCTCGGAAAGAGAAACCAATTTTTGTCACTTGCAAGCTAAACGTGTACACCGGCGATCTTAGTAGCAAAAACCAGCCAAGTGCGTGTCGGGTTCCGTGGAAAGAGGGTTTTTTAATCTGCTGTACAGAACTAAGTAACAACTTCATCGAAGTCATTTTCCGTACTCTGTGTGCCGCGATATCAAGAACTTGGTAGGCTCGGACAGAGTGATTAATCTTAGTTAGCAAAAACAGTAAGCTATCGGACGGTAGTGCACCTACACACATTTTATTGAATTCAGATTTTTTTATATGTGTTTTGTTACTAACGGTTTCGCTCATTGCGCTAAAGATTACCAAAAATTTACTGCTACGGTGAATAGAAGTGGCATCAAATATGTTTATCGTCGAACTTCAAAACTAAAAGTATAAAAAGAAAAGAGAAAGAATAAATTGGAAGGCAGCTGGTTTCCGTTTTCGGCACACGAAAAGCTCTCCACCAGATGCAAACTCTAAAACCACTAGAAAACCACTAACAAAAAACGGTCCTGATGTAAAAATCGCTAAAATTTCCACTAAACAAATTATAGTTTTTACGAACGAAAACAGTAAGCTCGTGTTTTAGTAAATAACCTTTATTATTACGTAATAGCGGCGTTTTACCTGAAATAAAACGCTTATTAAATACTTACCTTATTTGAAGCTTTAAGTTTGAGATAGGTAATCTCCTTTTCCGTGCCAGTCGACGCCGCTTGAACCCTAATCGTCGCACTTTGCTAGTCTGTGACACTCTACCAACCAGGATGCCTTCCGCGTAGTAATGATTTCAGAACGCGCGACGGCGATCTTGTTTGTCATTGTGTCGAAAACCACAGGCAGGAATTAAATATAAGCTTCAAATAAGGTAAGTATTTAATAAGCGTTTTATTTCAGGTAAAACGCCGCTATTAAATCCTGTACGTTATTTGAAGCTTTAAGTTTGAGACGTGTTTGTTATCGCCTGGTGGTAGAGTATGCCAATGTGAGATGATTCACAGTTAGCTGTGTGTGTGTAATACAAAATAGTACAAAGCTGGGTAGGTACTGTATTAATGTAAAATATTCCAATAGATATCCACAGACCCAATAGTGCGAATCAGGACAATAACACAATTTGCAGGTACGTACAAATAAACAAAGGATAGATAGGTAGGTGTACACACATCAATCCATAAAATATATGGGATAGTAGGATTCGGAGCTTATGCGATCGATCTACTATGATAGAACTGTTAAAAAGTCAACAGGGTTTCTCCACTAATATAAGCATCCTTATCATCCTTAGAGTTTTCTAATAAAATTGAATAATAATTTATATCACTTGTGACCAGAGTGACATAACTTAATGAACTTAATAACAAGTAAACATTTATTCTTTGACAGACTATTTTGGAAGTTACAGTTGATCCAGACCCTGCAATACTATGCCAGCTGCTGATAAAATAGTAGGCCTTCAACCTGCGTTGTAATAATAATATGATAGGTTTTGATGGGCTTCCTATACTTACAAACATGTTTAGGTAGAGCCTATATAACAGGTTTGTCTTTGAACCTGCAAAGGACCTGAATAAATTGACATGATTCAGATTTTGGCTTTGGCAATAACATTCAACTCGATTACTTATGGGCTATGGTTTTTGAGTCAAACATAACACAGTCCCCCCACCTATCATGTTAGAGGGGAGGTACTGATAAAAACTTGATGCTCTGAAGTCGCGAAAGTCGCAGCGTATAAAGTGTCCTCCCGCGTATAAGTTATTTTAAAAATACTTAAAAGTCAAAAAAAGTCTTGTGGTGTGAATAATTTTGTGTGTCGTAACACATCAAACTAAAATAAATATACCAATAGTGTTAAAAGTGGCAAAATTATAAAATATGGGTTCAAACCCGCACAAATTATGCCAACTTGTGTCGTTGTGGATATGAAAGAATATTATAACGCTGTACTTTAAAAGTGGAAAAACTTATTAATACTGTGAGAAACGTGCCAGAAAGGTGCTGATAATATTGTGTTATCAATAAAGTTGTACACAAGTGAGGGTAACCATCAGTCATCACATCAACGGTCAAATTCCTGACTAATTAGTCATCGTTGTAAAAAGTGTACACATAATAAACATATTCACCATCTGGATTATCAGACACAGTGGCTCTGAGGGTTAAGCGGCGACTCCAAAAAAGAGAATATTATTTTAACACGGGTTCGAGACTCAGTAACGAAGGACAATTTTGCTTCTTTTTGAATTCTAATACCTCTTTATTCCTTACACTAGAATTCATGTCATAAAAAATATATAATATAAGAATCACAGGGAGAATTTCTACAAACGGGGAGCTATAAGCATTCACTAGTTCAAAATTAAGTTCAACAAACGCTCACCAGAGGGAGCTAAAAGCATTCAATTAATTTCAACAAACGCTCACCAGAGGGAGCTAAAAGCATTCAATTAAGTTCAACAAACGCTCACCAGAGACGCTAAAAGCAGAAAAGATATTGAAGGTTGACGTCAAAATGAAGTGTAAAGTGTGCTTGGAATACATTTTTGGCACAGAACTCCTAAAATGCAAAGTATGTAACAGTAACTACCATCATAATTGTGTCAACATGACTACGGCTAAATACATGGCAAATTATGCAACACACAGGAATGCGTATATTTGCGAAAACTGTGTAACGGACTCTCTTGTCGCGACGCCAAAGCGCGCACAAGGAACACCCTGTTATGTCACCAAAAGGAATCCAAACCGGAACAAAAATGATGACCACAATGAATCGGTGTTAGACTCATCCTATCAAAGTCTACCTAATATACGTGTACAAGATAGCCAAGAACTTGAGGACCTACAGAGTGAAAATGAAACGCTAAAAATAGAGCTGGCAGCAGCACATGCGGAGATTGCTAACTTAAATTCAGAAAATTGCGCATTAATTAAGGAGAATAAGGAGCTTGAAAAAAAGGTCCAATTATACAGGTCGGTAGGTATAGGTGACACGCACTTCGATATGGGTAATACTTCATCCCCGAACAAATATTTCTCGCCTCAATACCGTCAGATACGCAAAATACGAACTGATGCAATGAAGGTTGGCTTTCCAAGTACATCTCACAGAGATTTGACGAATAATGTCGTAAACCGAATGCACATGAATACGGTTCATGTCCAGACATCCCACTCTCTGAATAGCAGCGACATCATAGACTGTGACACTCAAGAGACGTGCCATGGAGGGTCACAACCTTCGTTCCATAATATCACCCTAAACATGGAGAAGCATATAACTATTCAAAAAAACTCCAGCAACGGAACGGAAGAGATGAATGTCCATGAAAATAAAATGAAAGACTCTACACTGGGAAGCAATGAGCCGGAAATGATGCCGAAAGCAAGGAGAGTCTTTCTTTTGGCCGATGAAAGAGGAAGAGGGCTAAGAACAACTCTGCAACATCTTCTGGGTTCAGGTTTCAGAGTGACATCGATGCTTAAACCGTACGCATCGCTGGCTGAAGTTGTAGACTCGTGTCAGCCGCAATGTGGAGATCTCACTGATCAGGACTTGGTAATCATACTGGCGGGTTCAAACGACTACGACCCTTTAAGGCTTCAGTCAACTCTTTATTGTAGTCTTAATAAATTAAAACACACAAATGTGGTTCTATGTAATGTGGGAATGACTCGATACTTGAACGAGAAAATGACAAATCAGTGTTTGGAATTTGTCAGCTCACGTTTTACTCATGTAACATTCCTAGATGTTTATGACGATGTAATATTCAACGGATCGAAGTTCAATAAATTATATGCCGGCCGAACGCTACTTAGGGACATTCTAAGGCTATTTTATAGAACTGAATATGTAAAATATCAACAAAAAGTGAAAACCGAAAATAGAGACAAAACTGTAAAAAAATCTTGTATACGCGTGGAAACACAAACAAACGATGTTTACAAAATGGGCATGATACATAAAGATACGCAGACTGAAAAAGAGTTTTTTCGTCAGTAAAAGGTTAATTGTAGAAAAAAACGACATCAGTAAAAAGGTGAAACTAAATTTATACCACCAAAATTTATGTGGAGTTACAGCGAAAAGGGATGAAATAGAATTATATTTAGAAGGGCTAGACAGTAGGCAAGATTATTTGGGTGTAACAGAACATTTTCTCAATAAGTTAAATGCTCCTCTTTTTAAGTTACTCAACTATGAGTCCTCGTCCTACAATACTAGAACAGGTAAAAAAAGGGGAGGTTCCATGTTACTAGGACGAAGAGATAGACAATGTGAAGAATTGAAATTATGTAAGCAATTATACAAAATGGAATGTTTTGAGTTGTGTGGAATCAAAGACGTTGAAACCAATCTATACATTTTCTGCCTATATAGAAACCCCATAAATACAAATTTTGATGAGTTCATGTGCAGAATGGAGAGATTACTTGAACAAATATTTAACAAAAAATGTATAATTTGCGGGGATTTTAATATAAACATTTTAGACAAAGACTCAAATTGCAATGAATTTATTAATCTTTTACGTTGTTATAATTTTAGACACCTCATTAATACAGCAACATTTCTAAGGAACAGCACAGAGTCATGTCTGGACAACTTTTTGACAAACCTACCAGAAAATTATGTTTCAAACACACACGTCGATCATAATGGGCTTGGGGATGGACATAGCGGAATTTTCTGTACATTAGAACTAGAGAAAGCTAAAAATTCAGATAAAAGAGAGCAAGTATATTTTAAACAAAAGAGAACTTTTAATGACCACAATAATAATTGTTTTAGGCAAAGACTATTGACAATAGAATGGGAAAACCTAGGTATCAACAATTTCATATCAACGTTTAGTGCTATTTTTAGATTAAGCTTTAAAAAGCTCAAAAGAAAAATTAATATAAGAAAAGTAAACTCACTAAAATGGATAACCAAAGGGATAAAAGTGTCTAGCAAGATGAAACGATTTCTAAATTCATCAAATCTTAAAGTTAACGATAGTAATTGGTCAAGGTATAACAAACTATATATTAGAACTTATAGAAAAGTTATCAGAGTTGCAAAGAAACTCTCGATAGGTAAGGAAATTGATAGAGCTAAAAATTCAAGTAGGGCAGTTTGGACCATTGTAAATAAGTTAAGAAAAACTAAGGGACAGCGTACTAGAGACCAAATCATATTAAAGTTACAGAATAGAACTCTCCATAAGTCTTTAGATATAGTAAACATTTTTTCAGAAGAATTTAGCCATGCCTCTAGTCCACAAATAGGAGATGTAGAGACATCCCGAGTATTGCTTCAACAGTCTACAGAGAGAGTTAATAAAGAGATGAGATTAATCCAAACAAACGCTTATGAAATAACCAATATAGTAAAAAAAATTAAGTTGAAGCCATCCTGTGGTTATGATGAGATCCCAATAAAAGTATTTAAAGACAACATCGACATACTGGCTTGGCCAATGGCTACCTTTTTTAACAATTGCATTAACACTGGTGTGTTTCCGGACCAACTTAAGATTGCCAGAGTCCTACCTGTACACAAAAAAGGCTCAAAAACGGATCCCAAAAAGTATAGACCAATTTCTTTGCTTCCGACTACTTCAAAAATTTTTGAAAAATTAATTAAAGACCAACTGATAAATCACTTGAAGCAAAATGATATTTTGAACAGCAGGCAATTTGGTTATAGAGAGAAAGTTGGAACTGTAGACGCGATAGACACTTTAGTCAATGATGTGGTCGTTAAATTAAATGATAAGTACAAAGTAGCAGGGGTTTTTCTAGATTTGAGCTCCGCTTTTGATACGGTAGACCATGAGATTCTCTTAGCAAAATTAGATTACTATGGCGTCAGAAATGGAAACTTAGATTTAATAAAATCTTATTTTCGGAGTAGGAAACAATACGTGGAAGTCAACGCGATGAAAGAAAATTTAGAGATAGCCCACAGGTCTAAATTAGTAGAGATTAAAAGGGGAATTCCACAAGGTTCCATCTTGGGCCCAATATTTTTTAGTTTATTTACAAATGATTTAATTAATTTGTTCACGAAATCAGGGTCAGATAATTTTCAAGTAGTTGTTTTTGCAGATGATACCAATGCCGTAATCTCAGGCGAAACTGTAGAAAGCCTAAATGAAAACATACGTAGTGCTCTTGGTACATTCATGAATTGGTTTACAGTAAACAATTTAAAAGTAAATAAAAGCAAAACGACAGCAATGCTCTTCAAATCTACGGCTAAAAATAAAGACACAATTAGTGTACAACTAGATGGGGACAAAATAGAAGTGGTTGACACCGTTAGATTTTTAGGCGTGAATATTGATACTCTGCTAAACTGGAAGGAAGAGCTTAGTGCTCTGGAAGGTTCAATAGGCTCAGCATGTTATGCAATTAGATGCCTAAGAGATGAGTTATCTCTACAGAGTCTGAAGATGGTTTATTATAGTCTCGTAGAATCAAAACTAAGATATAGCATCCAGTTCTGGGGCAACAGCTATCAACAAAATATAAATAGGGCTTTTGTTTTACAAAAACGGGCTATACGCACAATGTTAGGCATTTCACAGAGAGAATCGTGTCGCCTACACTTTAAAAATCTCGGCATATTAACAGTACCAGGATTGTACACTCTTGTAGTGATTATGTCTCTCATAAAAAATCTCCATAGCATAGAATCCACGGAGCAAAGAAAAATTCGAGAGAGTACACGAAGACTTGATTTAGTTAGCCAAATAATTCCCAGACTTAATATCGTAAAGCACTCCACTAAATATCAAGCTACTATTCTCTTTAATGCCTTACCTATCGAGCTAAAATCGATGGCTTATGATAAAAAATTCAAGCTTGAATTGCGGCGACTATTATTGGAAAAAAATATGTATAAAATTGACGAGCTTTGATTGATTTTGGCCGAATTGTATATGAATCATGTTATTATTAGTTGATTT
The DNA here is from genome assembly GCA_947310995.1 of Yponomeuta cagnagella. NCBI lineage: Eukaryota > Metazoa > Arthropoda > Insecta > Lepidoptera > Yponomeutidae > Yponomeuta > Yponomeuta cagnagella. The sequence continues at coordinate 19,253,519 of OX371279.1, read as the reverse complement.
TTGTTTTTTTTAATTATAGACGACATTTTAAATTATTATTAAGTATTACAATCTAGAATTATTATTGACATTTAAAATATGAATAGTATGAATTTTCCATTTAAATATTGTAAATATTGTCTTAGTCAATTAGTTTCTAAGTTATATTTCAAATACAATGCCCATTGTTTCTGAATAAATAAATACAAATAAATACAAATACAAATACAAATAGTAGCACAGGAAACCGTAGTGTCGTCTATGTCTGCCATAACAGATTTAGAGAAAGACAGCTGTGTCTGGCGAATTATTTAGATAGCTAATTAACTAATTATGTACTTCAACAACTATATTGTTTGTGGAAGAAACTTAATCACTTATTGCACGGGATTTTTGTTCCCGGGTAGTTTGCTTCAGCAACCGATAGCAAAAGAAGTGTAGATTGACGTCCACGAATGTGTTAAATACATATTGCTGGCAAAGGTATGCGAGCCTAACATTTATCAGCTCCCGATAAGTCTTCTCAGGCGTTTATTAAAGGTTCATGTAAACCTGCTTAGGAATTGTATAACTAGTGGAAAAAGAGCCACTCGTTCTTGTTTTTAGCTCTGCTCAACAAAATACAAAAAACTCAATATGGTCTGCGTCCTCAAGGGCGGTGGTTCATAGTTTGCCACTACGGTCGCATTGCGGTAGTTATTGGGACTAGGTACCCACTCTTCGTATATATACAGCTTGCCTCACAGTGACGACGCTAGATTCCATTTCTATGGCCGAGGATGTGTATTTGCTAAGACATACAGAGCCAGCTTCATGGCGGGTCGGATGCGCCGCACCATGGTGCCGAGTCCAGGAGGGCAGCGCAGGACTATTGACCAAACTGTTTGAGTAGACTTAGATTTAACTTAAGTATCATTACCTGTATAGTGCGGATATAACATAATACCTTTATTTAATCTAATTACTACTAACGTTAGAAGTCAGAAGTCGATCAGAAAGAATATTGTTCAATTTAACGTGAAGCAAAGGGGAACTTTTGCCTGGGAACTGGAACTTTTAGTAAGGGTGCCTTGGAAAGAGTATATAAACCGACTTGCTGACAAACTGCATTAAATAGCCCTTTATGACAAGGAACAAGCCACTTCTTTGAAAATCTTCGCCAAGTGAAAACTTGATAAGGCAAAAATATCAAATCATATGCTAGACAGTTCAAGACAACCATTTTCAAAACTGTTGCCAATCATCATATTATTATCTACTCGAGGTTAGTCATGTCGATGACCACTTGAGATATATCTTTGCTTATATCTTACTCGGGTAGGACATATTCGCGGTACACCTCACTGGATTGGGGCTGCAATACTGCTCCCACTTGGGACCTTATGGCCCAAGGCTGGTGCTGGTGATGTAGGATCATCCTTCTCAAGGTATACGTAGTACTGACTGAGCTTGTCCAGCAAATCCATCAAAGGCTTCATCTTTGTCCCATTTTGTTCGCTAAGTAAGATAAAACCATCCTTGCGTCTCATAGCCTAAGAAAGCAGATAACATAAATACTGACAGTTCCTCTGTTATGCAGTACAGCTTATACTCCAGGCAGGTTCACTTTTCTGATAGAAGTTATTTCAATAGTTATAGACCACAGCCATACCTATGGGTTACATTCACCCCCAGGGGATATAAATAGGATCCAAATTCAAAAAGAGTTGAGCCAGTTAGGGTAACTTGAAACTTTTTCCTTTTAAGCACCAGTCGAATATAGTACCTGAGGTACTGGACAAATCAAGAAATGAATTGTAAAACAAATGATAAATAGTTTTCCCACGATGTTGCTTAACTTTGGTGATCGGACGAAAACCGTGTATTCAACATGGTATGGATGTTCGCTGGTTTATTATTCTGAACTATTAATTATTTAGAAGATAACCATACAGTAATGGTACCGTTGAGGGGACATTGACCCTTAAATAGGTAAGCTTAACCCAGTAATGCTGCGGATTACTTTGCAACAAAAGGTTGATCTTCAACTTGTATTTGCTGCTACTTTTGGTCACAAGGAACATAAGATAGGAAACATTGTTTAACAGTACTTTTACAGCACGCCATCTTCCTTTAGCCTTGGTAGGTAGAAGTTTTCTCACAAATAAAATGGAACTACATAATTAGCTTGTACTCTAAAGTTTCCATCGTTATGATATGTTGATAATTGTTGCCGCCGCCCCCCCCCCCCCCCCTTTTGAGGGTTACATGTTATTGCTTATCCATCTATCTGTGTCTACGTCTTCGAACAGCTATGAACCGCTTCTTATATAACCTGCGAGGCATGATAATAGAAGTAATAACTACACATCAGTGTGTTGTGTATAATAATAGTGCTCTGCGAGAGTATGTGATTCCCAACTAAGTTATGCTAATAACCCCGTGAGGGTTTATTCATGTGTTGGCAAGGATACTGTAATTTTATCATTAAAATTCAATTAATAAACATTTTACATATTCCCCAAAATTGTTTTGCACTCAGGCTTAGGCGACACACGCAGACCCCGCGAGGGTGTACTTAATTGTTTAGCAAGTCTGACTTTTTATAATCTTGCGAGGGTTGATATTAGGTACCATGCATAGTTGTTGATAGTACCCTACGAGGGTATGTGAATATTTGTCAACTGTAAAACTCTGTAACAGTGGATAGGTATTTACCATATCTGAGTATTATTCTACACTGTACCCTGCGAGGGCGCGTGATTGTTTGCTACTTACCACGTACCTATAGGTGTATTGTACAAAGGTAGCGGGGATATTGATTGATATACAATTGATTGCCAACTCTGTTCACCTTATAACCCTAAGAGGTCTGCTGCTTGACACATATATGCATGTTTGTACATGATATCCTGCGAGGATACTTGATTGTTTGCCAACTCTGATCAGGGTTCTGTGAGGGTTGATGTAGAGCCTGGCACATTACACATAGTAGGTACCATGCGAGGGTATGTGATTTTCTTGTGTTGATATCATGCGAGGCTATGTGATTGTTTGCCATCTTGGCTTAACTTAAAATCCTTCATAGGTAGTACCCTGCAAGGGTATGTGATTTGCTTGGGTTGATATTCCGCAAGGCTATGTGATTGTTTGCCAACTTAGCTTAATGTTCTTCATAATAGGTACCCTGCGAGGGTATGTGTAGCTCCATGGTAACTCAGTTGTAATCAATAACCTGCAAGGGATGATAAAAAGCAAGCATAGATGCATCCATTATAGTAGGCACCCTGCGAGGGTAGGCAGCTCTGTGGCAAGTCAGTATTTAATAACGCTGTGAGGGTTGATGTCGATTGCACATATTTTTGTATACTGTATGTAACTCCATGTACCTTGCGAGGGTAGGCAGCTCTATGGCAACTCAGTTGTATTTAATAACCCTGCGGGGGTTGATATTGACTGCACATAATATTGTTCTTAAACAGTATGTAGCTCTATATACCCTGCGAGGGTAGGCAGCTCTATGGCAACTCAGTTGTATTTAATAACCCTGCGGGGGTTGATATTGACTGCACATAATATTGTTCTTAAACAGTATGTAGCTCTATATACCCTGCGAGGGTAGGCAGCTCTATGGCAACTCAGTTGTATTTAATTTAATTAATAACCCTGCGAGGGTTGATATTGACTGTAAACAATATTGTTGTATACAGTATGTAGCTCCATGTACCCTGCGTGGGTGTGTAATTGTTTGCCAGAGACCTGCGAGGTCTGGCGTACAACCTTGCCAGTTCAGATTATCAAAACTGATGTCTTTCAGATAACTTCTCGTCTTCCAGCCATCGGTCATGGACTAGTTCTTTTAGAACTGCCTCAATCATCTTTGGAATTATGATTAGTAGGTGTCATTAACCTCAAGTCTCACGAACTTCTCTTGTAACGCAACATGACTGCGTGGGAAGCTAAAGAATCAAAATCGAACTGAAAATTGCAAATATTTTATTCAACGCTGCTTGCCAACATTGACAGTAGATTAAAATATCTTCATTTACACGCCTTTGACCGATAATCGAATGGGTACTGAAAATCGGCGAGGGCACCGACACCACACCATAACTTTCGTTTCAACAAAATGAAAGATATTCATTGTCGGAATTATAACCTCAAAATCTACAAGAGTAGGATATATTATGTAAGATACTCACTGTTGACGTGGTCTTAAAACACCAATTGACATTATCAGTAATGCAATACTTACGTGTTAGATATTAACCACTCAATAACTATTATTTTACCTGAAAATTTTTTTAGGGGTTCAAGCATTTTTGTAAACTGCGTTCGTAGAAGCAGAATATTTATAACACAAACGGTAACACCGTTATATACTAATTGTCGTGTTGTTTATACACAATAGCACGAAAATATCACACTTTTTAGAATATTTGTATTTTTTGTCGACTGTCATTAGCGGAAAATTCGATGCCAATGACCAGTCTATTGAAACTATGTAGAAAAAAAACAGTCTATGAAACGGGGTAGAATTTTAATGGCGGTTATAACTATCTCACTCATTTCCGTTGACTTCTCGTTCTATTATGTCAATTATGTCATTGTCAGATAATTATGTTGTCAGATGGAGATTGGCGTTTTTGTATATCGTGTGTTTGTTTTCAGTTTTATTTGGATTCTTTGTAAACTTTATACTAAATAACGTGGTTTGTGGCTAAAGTTGCGACAAGAGAGGACCAGCCAGACAAATCGATTGTTTGTGTCTAGGTAAAACTGTGCGTCATGAAGTATAGAAAGTACGAGATTTGTGGAATGAAGACCGAAAGGAAAGAGGGACATAAACGTTTTTTTATGGCTCGGTTTCCCCTGGAGGAGACACGGTAATTAAATATGTACAGTAATTTAAAACCAATGTTACTCCGAACATCTTATAAGTCCTAACAACAATGTTGATTCATATTTTCCTACGAACAGTGCGGTGTATCAAAACATTTTATCGATATCGATTTTTTTAAACAGATGTAAGAAGTGGGTCAAGGTTACTGGAAACCAACCTCTGCTTTATGTCAGCGGATACATTGCATTAATATTTTCATTACACTCGAGTTACCATTATTTTCTTTCGCTTTTCGCGATTTTATTATTACAGAAGAGGGGAACCATTTTACTCATTTTTTCAGATAATGTTAGGTTAAGTTCTTTTGGCTTGTTTACAAAGCTTAAATGGTTTACGGCAAAATGCAAAGTACTCTGTGGTGGCAATTATTTTTAAAAGATGTGAAACAAAGTTCAAATCAGTAATGTTTAAATTGTTTAAATGGCTACCAAGTCAACTGCCAGTACGTACATTGCATGCAGTCGGTTGATTGATGTGATACTAAGTGCATGCATGCATGCACTCATTCGTTGGTATACTTGGATTTAATAAAATTATTCAGCAAATTTACCTGTGTTGCAGGAAATGAAGAAATGTACAAATACATTGATTTAAATGAGCAGAGCGACAGAAAGATAACTTATCCCACTATCAATTTATGCTCAATGGTTGCAGATACTCTCAAAGTATTTGAAGAGGAAGTACGACCCTGCTTACATCAAACGGATATCGCTTCATATTGTCGCGTCTTGATGTTGAAGGTCGTTGATTCGTCATGGATTTGTGATATACATTCTGATCAAATTTTAGAACAGCTGTTGGTGCAGATTTCTTCGCTCTTGATCAGAAATGAGTGTAAAAAGATGAATCAACACTAGCGAAACAGAAGAATTATGCGCAGACTACAATAAAAAAGCTCAAGTGTTAGGTTTTAGAAAGTAAACTTTATTTCCAGTATAAATTCTTATTTATTACCTGTATTTTTCATGATAACTGATATCGCGGCTTAAAATATTGCTTTCTATTTCAGTTTCTGATTTTGTCTGCTCACCTATTGACTCGAGGTGATTAGTTTTCAGTTCATGCTATAAAAAGTGACTATATAAAAGCTAACCACCCCGAATCAATCGCAGAGCCGAGACAAAATCGGTAACTGAAATGGAAAAGCAAAATTTTAAGTGTGTTATCGATATCGATAAAAAATTTAATAAACAAAGGCAGACAACACTACGTAGCTTCGTTCTGTTGGCAGCACTGGCCGGGTGAGCGTATCCGTCTTTTTAAATGTTGGCTATGATGTGAGAACCCTGTTTTGACATTTTGTTGGTTCATTTTATTCTGTGGTAGTTCCGACTCTTAAAACGTAGTGGTTATATTCTCTTTGCCAATGACAAACAAGATCGCCGTCGCGCGTTCTGAAATCATTACTACGCGGAAGGCATCCTGGTTGGTAGAGTGTCACAGACTAGCAAAGTGCGACGATTAGGGTTCAAGCGGCGTCGACTGGCACGGAAAAGGAGATTACCTATCTCAAACTTAACCCTACATCGCTCGATTTTTTATTTCAGCACGAAATTAATTCTGCAGACGCTTTACAATATTTAGGTTTATAGTGTATAGGTATTTTTAAGATATAGCTTGTTTTTTTTTTGTTATTGATTTTTTTTTCAGATGTGCCATATGTGTCACATTGTACACTTAGGTTCCCTTTATACGTTACTAATATTATTAAATGAAATATTTGGTTTTACTTAAATAATTTTATATATTTATCTACTTTTGAATATCCTTACAGACCCAACACTACTTATTTATGAAATTCAAGGAAGTAATTTTTATCTTTATTTAGACACAGTAAGTCTGTGTCAAAAAATTCATTTTTTCAGATAATGTTAGGTTAAGTTCTTTTGGCTTGTTTACAAAGCTTAAATGGTTTACGGCAAAATGCAAAGTACTCTGTGGTGGCAATTATTTTTAAAAGATGTGAAACAAAGTTCAAATCAGTAATGTTTAAATTGTTTAAATGGCTACCAAGTCAACTGCCAGTACGTACATTGCATGCAGTCGGTTGATTGATGTGATACTAAGTGCATGCATGCATGCACTCATTCGTTGGTATACTTGGATTTAATAAAATTATTCAGCAAATTTACCTGTGTTGCAGGAAATGAAGAAATGTACAAATACATTGATTTAAATGAGCAGAGCGACAGAAAGATAACTTATCCCACTATCAATTTATGCTCAATGGTTGCAGATACTCTCAAAGTATTTGAAGAGGAAGTACGACCCTGCTTACATCAAACGGATATCGCTTCATATTGTCGCGTCTTGATGTTGAAGGTCGTTGATTCGTCATGGATTTGTGATATACATTCTGATCAAATTTTAGAACAGCTGTTGGTGCAGATTTCTTCGCTCTTGATCAGAAATGAGTGTAAAAAGATGAATCAACACTAGCGAAACAGAAGAATTATGCGCAGACTACAATAAAAAAGCTCAAGTGTTAGGTTTTAGAAAGTAAACTTTATTTCCAGTATAAATTCTTATTTATTACCTGTATTTTTCATGATAACTGATATCGCGGCTTAAAATATTGCTTTCTATTTCAGTTTCTGATTTTGTCTGCTCACCTATTGACTCGAGGTGATTAGTTTTCAGTTCATGCTATAAAAAGTGACTATATAAAAGCTAACCACCCCGAATCAATCGCAGAGCCGAGACAAAATCGGTAACTGAAATGGAAAAGCAAAATTTTAAGTGTGTTATCGATATCGATAAAAAATTTAATAAACAAAGGCAGACAACACTACGTAGCTTCGTTCTGTTGGCAGCACTGGCCGGGTGAGCGTATCCGTCTTTTTAAATGTTGGCTATGATGTGAGAACCCTGTTTTGACATTTTGTTGGTTCATTTTATTCTGTGGTAGTTCCGACTCTTAAAACGTAGTGGTTATATTCTCTTTGCCAATGACAAACAAGATCGCCGTCGCGCGTTCTGAAATCATTACTACGCGGAAGGCATCCTGGTTGGTAGAGTGTCACAGACTAGCAAAGTGCGACGATTAGGGTTCAAGCGGCGTCGACTGGCACGGAAAAGGAGATTACCTATCTCAAACTTAACCCTACATCGCTCGATTTTTTATTTCAGCACGAAATTAATTCTGCAGACGCTTTACAATATTTAGGTTTATAGTGTATAGGTATTTTTAAGATATAGCTTGTTTTTTTTTTGTTATTGATTTTTTTTTCAGATGTGCCATATGTGTCACATTGTACACTTAGGTTCCCTTTATACGTTACTAATATTATTAAATGAAATATTTGGTTTTACTTAAATAATTTTATATATTTATCTACTTTTGAATATCCTTACAGACCCAACACTACTTATTTATGAAATTCAAGGAAGTAATTTTTATCTTTATTTAGACACAGTAAGTCTGTGTCAAAAAAGTATAAAAAAAACTGTAAGAGGCTTTCTATGGTAATAAATGGTTATGCCAACTCGGTGTTTCCTGTAAATTCAGGCATTAGAGAACAAAATGACTTCTTCTTCCAAACAAAACGTATTTTCTTCTTCTTTATTTTGAAGACAGGGTGGGTAGGTTTGTTTGCAGACTTTCTAGGCAATTTAGCGGATGATGATGTAGAAGCTGAGCGTGTAGATGTACTGGGCTGAGGAGGCGTTTCAAAGCACAAGTCTGAACCATCCGCCTGCATGTTATTGCTTTCGAGCCCAGATGAACTTGGGATAACATCTGTATCGTGGGCTATTATTGCGCCACAGGATTTGGCAGCTGAAGGCTGTAGTACAGGGAAAGAGTTGTCTTCTGAATCAGTGGAAGATAGACACGTACGATTGATGGCGGCTCGTATTTTATTGACATCGTCATCAGAAGTCCTCTTTTCTCTCCCGAAGACTCTTCCTCGTCCTCACTTCCAGACGGTATCATCATCATCATCATTCAGCCACAAGAAGTCCACTGCTGGACATAGGCCTCCTCCATGGATTTCCAAAAAGACCGGTTGGAAGCGGCCTGCATCCAGCGTCTTCCTGCCACTTGAATGAGGTCATCTGTCCATCTTGTGGCTGGTCAGGCTGGCCAGACGGTATCAGCAAATATCTTTCTATTTCTGCCTCATTTATTTTTTTTTGCAGACATTATCTGTAAATAAAATGTTGTACAGAACCGTGAAATACTCTTAAATAAATTAATCGAAACTGAGGGTAGTTGTCAGCACTATGGAACACTTACTACATCAAAACACTTTTGTATCTCATAGAAAAGCAGGTAAACAATGTGTATACAGTATGACCCCAAAAGGATACTTAGTGCACAAAGTGCCATATCAGGAACGTACAAAAAAACAATCAAATTGAATAAAAAACATAAATAAAAGGAAAAGAAATAACTATTACTTACATTTTCATGGATTCACCAACACACCAATATTATTTTCAAGTGGAAATGAGATTATTTTCGTATTTTTTTACAATTTCAAACTTCGAGAAAATTACCACCGCACGCGATCCACACAATTTTCGGAGAGAAAGTCAATTATCATACAACTAACGCCATCAAGCGGAAATAAACTGGAGCAGGCACTGTAAAACTCTATTGACTTTCCATATTTACAACAAAGATGTCACTAATTGTCATTATTTAATGCCTAAATCAGCTGGTATTGGTTGTGCCTCATATGTCACTGCAAGCGATGTAGGGTTAAAGCTTCAAATAACGTACAGGATTTAATAAAATATTAACACTTAGTAAATCAACATGGACATCAAATGATTCAATAATAAACTGGTTAAGGATCATTTGAGCTACCTATATATTGTTTATAACAGTCTGCAGTTAGCTCAATTGTTTCAATTTTAAATACAAGTTTTAATTTGTTTCTATTACTGAATTGTAATTTTCATTGTTAAAATAACAAACTGCTATTTTAATTCGTCTTCTTCAAATGATACATTTTGGTGTGCACCATCATCGTGGGTTCCCGATTTTTCTTATAACTGTAATTGAAATTGCATAGGTATAGGACAGCATTTTTGTTTCAATCCAATCTCAAACCACAGCGTATTCTTAACTAGTTTCTGCCCGCGGCTTCACACGCGTTGTGTAAGGTTATAATTTCTGTCCCATGAGACCTGATCTATATGATAAAAAGTAGTCTATGTTTTGTTCTAGGCTTAGAACTGTATGCAAATACTATATATTTCAAAACGTGGTTTAGCGATTGAGTGATAGTACATTCAGTAATTAAAAGTGAATTTTACTTAATCACTAGAAAAGTCCACTAGCCACTAAAAGCGATATTTCACCACTAAAGCAGGGGTCGAAACCACCAGTCTTAGTGGAAAATCCACTAAGGTGGCAACACTGGCAATGGCACGTTACAGGGCTTCTGTGTCGTTCTGAACCATTTCCGGACATGTGATAATAATAGTAAAATGCTTCTATTCTAAAAGTTATTCAAAGTTACATCTTACATTCTATATCACATTATCATCATAATTTACGGCATTGCTAGGCCCATAGTGCCGAAATGGCTTTAAAAAAATAAAACAAGATAGCCTTGTTATTAGGTGTAGTTCCATACAGTGTCTGTGGTTTTCGAACGATAAATGGCGGCCGCTCTTCAGTCAGTGTTACCAGATGAGGCGATTTATCGCCATTTGGGCTATCTCGAAAGGTGAATCGGCGACCAAGCAAGCAATCGCGACTGGTTGCCAATGGACTATCTCAATTTTGTTTTCGGTGACTTTTGGGCTACTTAAATTGGGAAATCAGAACAAATAATAACATTTTATTGCGGTGATTTTGGGTCACATTATTATAAAATTAAGGCTATTTGGCAGTGGCGTAACTATACCATCTGAAGCCCGTGGCAAATTCATTGGATGGGGCTCTCCCAGTAAAAATAAAAAATATGTATATGTAGTATAAGTGGCGCAACTCAAATTTATTTGGAGTACTCATATATAAACATTGTAATTTGTTACAATTTTTTCTTAAAAATGTAAAGTTATTTCTGAGCTTGCGGCCTCATAGTTCGGGGGCCACCTCAGGTTGGGGGCCTATGGCATTTTGCCAGCCCTGCTACCCTATAGTTACGCCACTATTATTAAATTTGTGCTACGAGAACTTAGGCGATTTTTGGGCGAGTGTTTTTCCAAATTTTAGCCATAATGGCCGGTCAGCGTCTGGCAGCACTGTTATGTTAACAATGTCAGCAGTGATGCCATTTTAGTGATTTTGTCACTAGATCTAGTGATTTTGAAGCCTTGGACAGAGATATTTTAAAAGAAAAGTCACTGAAGAATTATTTGGTGTTTTTTAGTGATTTTTATCGAATGTTGTTTTTGTTTTGGGTCAACGTAAAATTTTCATAGTACCAAGTAAAAATTACTTGTTTTGGAACGACTTTATTCAGTAATTTAATCTATGGTCTTTATTTGGTTATGCTTGGGGATTCCCCGACTAATCAATCAAATGTATACCGCGACAAAAATTATGAAGACATACCTCCAGAAGTTTTCGCCGTTGAATTTTAGTTGTTTTAAGTTCATTTTTGTTAATTGAAGTATTGATTCAGATTTACTTTGTGATTTCATTTTAAATTACCTATTCAGTGAATATTGGTATTTTTTAGTTAAATATTCCTAAGAGTAAGTAAGTAACCCATTAATATCCCTAAATATTACATTTTTCACCAAAACTAGTTAACCTTGTGATTCCATTTTAAATTATTTAGTGAATTCTAGTGACTTTTTTTAGTAGAAAATATACTTAAACTTAAATTTAGTGATATTACAGACCAAAACTGGTGAGAAAGTTTTCTGCAAGGTGGCAACACTGAATGTCAGATTGATTGACGTTTCTTTCGAAGAGTGTATTCTCAAACACACATGTGAAAAAATATTTCTGTTGTGAAATAGTCTGAAATTGCACGTAAAAGAAAATAAGTTCAAGTTAATTTAAAAATGGCAGTCCGTGTGCAATTCGAAAATAACAATGAAGTTGGGGTGTTCAGTAAACTCACAAATTCGTATTGTTTAGTCGCGATCGGCGGCTCGGAGAACTTCTACAGCGTGTTCGAGGCAGAGCTGGCGGAAGGCATCCCCGTGGTGCACGCCAGCATCGCGGGGTGCCGCATCGTCGGCCGCATGGTCGTGGCAAACAAGAAGGGGCTGCTAGTTCCGTCCGCCACCACGGACACGGAGCTGCAGCATCTGCGCAACAGCCTGCCCGACACCGTGAAGGTGCAGCGCGTAGAGGAGCGGCTCAGCGCGCTCGGCAACGTGATCGCGTGCAACGACTACGTGGCGCTCGTGCACCCAGATCTGGACCGCGATACAGAGGAGATCTTGGCTGACACCTTGGATGTGGAGGTGTTCCGGCAGACTGTGGCCGGCAACGTGCTGGTGGGCTCTTACGCTGCACTCAGCAATCGCGGCGGTCTTGTGCACCCCAAAACCACCATCCAGGACCAAGATGAGCTGTCCTCGCTGCTGCAGGTTCCGCTCGTGGCCGGCACTGTCAATCGAGGCAGTGAGGTCATTGCTGCAGGGATGGTTGTAAATGATTGGTGCGCCTTCTGTGGCATGGACACTACTTCAACAGAAATTTCAGTTATAGAGAGTGTGTTCAAACTAAACGACTCTCAGCCCTCTGCTATCACATCCACAATGCGAGCATCACTCATAGAGAGCATGTCATAACAAACCGTAAGACCCTAACCTGACATTATGTGATATTGTTTTTGTTAAGAGAGGGGATTCATTCATTTTGCCTCGGCACTAAATTTTATTTGAAGTATTTCTGTAACTGGATTGCACAACATTGTTATGGTGCGTAAGTCATACTAACAATCTTTGTATGAAACTACAATTGCCTTACATATTTTGATTAAATGTATTTGTTCAATTTTATCTTTTCTTACTATTGTAATGATAGACAAAACATAATAACCTTAAGTTATCCAGATGATCATCCTTTCTACAGAATGTATCTTTACCCTGCATTATGTTATGTGTCCTATATTGGGCTAATTGTTCTTTGGTGTCGGGAGCACAGCAATGTGTAAATTATCAATAAAATGATCTTAATACACTGTAACACAACATACTTTATTAACATAAACCATTTTATCTACAGTCTACATGGTGCAATAACTGCTTTAACCCAAAAATTATACATAAAGGCCTAAAAGGTAATACACAGCGGTTTTGACATTTTAGAAAATTGTAGATGAATTGTCACAATTATGTCTTAAGCTGAAATAGGTTCATGTCAGTTCCATGTGTGGCTACATCTTTCTTTAACTAAACACTAATTTTAACAAATAGGAACATAAAATATAACGTTCAAGCAGTCTCTAACTACCTTGGGACACAATAAAGCTGACCTTAAACAAAAACATTTCTTTTTCATAGCAACTGGACTTAGTAGGTTCTACAATGATAGGTCATTAGGTCTTTGGTTTGATGTAAAAAAAGGTTAATGCTGAGCAAAGTCACTTTTAACTATATATATTAGTAATATATTCACTTCCAGGTCAGTAACAAATTTATTTTATCTCCAGTCTGGATTCAATGGACCTGTGTCTTACCACAGAGGAAAAAAGTCTTACTACCGAGTAGGTACAAGAATTATGAACAATAACCACTCACTCCAATGACCAAAAGTTTACCTCACTGAATATTAAAAAAACAACTTTTTTTTCTCTTTAAAATCTATCTACTTCACATATTTTTTGGATTGAAAATTAGATTTTCTTACCAAAAAACTATACCATCTTATGGTTCTATGGATTTAATATAAAAAATAAAGCATTAAAAAAAATGCATTTCAAATGTTTACATTACTCTCAAAGGGTGTCCAGGATCTGATCGGAGCCAGTCTGTGGCACACCTGACACATCCAGAGCTTTACATAAATTAACTACTTGATGGAGTTATAGAGACTAGTAGATCTATTTAGGTCTAAGTACAAAGTAAGAAAACATCTTGACAAACTTTTATAGAATTTGTGCTGAATAGTCCGAAATGTGATTTTCTTAATTAACTAAATGTATATGGCACACCGCACACCCCAAATTACCAGATTAATATAAAAATTCATGTTAATTAAAAACGGTCTGTAGGGTGTCTTACAATAACGTACTAAGCGATATGTGGGTGTATCAAAACAACTTATTCTGGGCCCAACAAATGCAGTATTATTTTGCAACTAGGCGATGTTTTACAATTGCGGCTTGCCCTCAGTCCGAATTATGTTGTCAACATGTTTTAATTTATCGTCACTTTCCAGGCCACCTATGACCGCACGTGGACAACGCGTCGGATGTGTGTAGAATAGTAATGCAATATGAAAAAGCGGTATACAAGTAAATGCTTTAATGAATTATAGTTGTCAGACTTACGGCAGTAGGTAGCAATTTAAATCACAGAGAAAATAATCACTACGTTTAAATCTGCACGTCGCAAGACGTAAAGTGCAATTTGAGCATAGCAAAGTTTACAAATGACCGCCGCGACGTATTTCTGTACAAGTTGAGTGCAGACGAGGCGCCGGAACAACGACGGAAATAATAAGATGAATTAGTTCAGTTTAAAAATGGCTAAGCTTATATTATATACAACGCGTGGATTCAAATCGAGATGTAACTTCATTCGGAAGTGATTACGGGCTACTCACGCGATAAGTATATAATAATATTTTTCATTAACAACAACAATTTTATTTACACTTGCATCAGTTCCCGCTATTTCTCTTCAGTTCAGACTTAACACCACCGTACACGACGCTCTACACTGAGCGGAAACCCCACCACCCTCAGTTATGAGGAACCCGACGCGAAAGGCGTGTGGTCAATGGCAGAGTATCGTTGCCAGCTTGAAAGAAGTTAGCGCTTGCCGCTCGCCGTTTTCGTCCCCCGAAGTCGGGGCGGGCGGGGGCGGGGGCGGCTAGGTGTCGACGTGCAGCGGCTGCGCGGGCGGCGCGGGGGCGGGCGGCGGCGCGCGGGCGGGGGCGGGGGCGGGGGCGGGCGGCGCGCGCTCGTAGAACAGCATGTAGGCGGCGCAGCGCAGCACCTCGGCCAGCGACACCTCGTGCACCAGCGTGTCGCTCGTGTGCCACCAGCTGCCGCCGGCCGGCGCCGGGAACAATTTCATACAGTCAAACAAACTCTTCGATCGACTATAAAGCCTAAATTACACACAAGGTTTTCTCCAGTGCAGTCGAATGCTCAGTGAAGCGGTGGTAGCCTAGTGGGTAGAACATTGGACTCGGAAGCGAGAGACCTAGGTTCGATTCCCAGTGCGGGCATATACCTATGACTTTGTTTTCTAAGTTATGTAGGTACGTTGGTGAAGTCATAGTATCAATACCACTCGCTGACTGAAGGAAAACATCGTGAGGAAACCACAGTATCTGAGCTATTCACATACCTCAGCGCTTGAAATCGCCAATCCATGGTGGGCACGCGTGGCGATTGAGCCCATACTCTCTCTCTCTCTGAGAGAAGGCCTGTGCCTTACAGTGGGACGTATATAGGCTGCTTAGATTTAGATTTATTTATTGAGCTTCCTTGTATAAAAGATGTTACTTAAAAAAAACTAGAACTAAACAAGAGCGCCGCTAAAATTAAGTTATATTTATAACTTAAATTAAACGTAACTCTATTTACAATGTACATATTCTATAAACAATTATAACCATTTAATACAATGAAAATTTATTTACAATCTTATATTAAAATCTTTCAAGGTATAGTAACATTTTTTGACTAAGAGCTTTTTTGAATACGTTAGGTTTTTCTATTATCTGGATATTTTTATGTAAGTAGTTGTAAATTTTCGCGGCCATTGACTGTGGGCTAGAATGAACCAAATGAAGTTTTGATGAGCATGCTGCTAATCTACTATTTTGGGCGTGTATAGGTGGGGAATAAAATGTTATTTTTTACGAATGAACAAGCTTCTAATATGTACAAAGATGGTAATGTAAGAATATTGAACTTAACGAAATATGGCCGGCAACTGGTCATAGTGTCAATATTTGCAATTATTCGAATATCTACATTTCTTTTGTAGTATAAGTATTTGGTTTGAATCCGTGCTGTTGCCCCAGAGGAGGACACCATATGACAACCAGGATTGTGCATATGCATAGTAAGCGCATAGCGCACTTTTGGTATTTGCAGTTCTTTTTATCTCTGTCAGAGCATACGTAAAGCTTGATAGTTTGCTGGCAATCTTCTTTATATGATGCTTCCAATGTAGGTTGCTATCTATAGTAATTCCTAAAAGGCAATAGGAATCTACTAGTTCTATGGGGTTTTTGTTTGGTTACTAGTTCTATGTGACTAATATTTAAGGGGCGTTTCTGATAGGGTCTAAATTGTATGAGTTTTTTTTTGCCAAAATTTACTAAGAGGTTGTGTGTGATCGTTTAGCCAGTTTGTTACTTTAGTTAAGTTGAAATTTAGTTTGTCTACAAGGTCGACGCTATCCCGACATGGTAATGCGAGAGATATGTCGTCAGCGAATAGGGTGCAAGGGGTATTAATTTGTTCAGGCAGATCATTAATGTATATCAGGAACAAGAGACAGCCAAGGGCACTCCTTGTGGAACTGATTGTTTTAATAATAATTTAAAGGATCTTTTGAAGCAGATTTCACCAGTAACTGGATTGTGTTGTTCTATATCTACATACTGTTCACGGTTTGCGAGGTAAGAAGTGAACCAACGCTGGGTAATACCCCGAACTCCAATTACAGGTAGCTTTTTGAGAAGGATGTCATGAAGCACTCGATCATAAGCTTTCGACATATCTAACAGTATGCCTATTGCATGTTCCTTATTATTTATGATGTTTAGAACGCTATTTATGTTTCATGTTTGTGTTTTTCCTGGTACAATAAAGAATATTCTTATCTTATCTTATGTACTTAAATACAGCCAGGGATGTAGACCGTCCTTTTCGAAACCCGTATTAGCTGTCATGAAAATGTACTTTTCTCAGAAATGGTTAACTCGTTGGTACATTGCGGATTCGTACACTTTTGCAAAAGTAGGTAGCAAAGCTACCGGGCGATAAATTATTGCTATCAAAAGTGGCTTTACTATTGTTTTTTTAATAAATCTGGAAATATTCCCTCTGAAATAGACTGGTTTATGAGAAATGACAAGGGTGCGGCAAGTTCTGGGGCACATTCTTTAACAAGTACCGGCGGGATTTCATCGAATCCAAAACTGCGTTTAGATTTTAATTTTTTAATTATATTGGACACTTCTACTGGACCAGTAAGGTTAATGAATATTGAGTTTTCCGACACTCGTACTGGACGGCCTTGTGGCTTAGGTTTATCCTTCGATGGGGCGCCAACTGTGCTGAAGAAATAATTAAAGTGATTGGCAATAGCTAGGGGGTCATCGATGGGCTTTTTATTAACAATTAGTTGGATATTTTTTTTTGGTTTATTCGTGTTTTTTTTTATAACGCTCTTTTATTACTTGCCACATAGTTCTCGTCACATTATTTGATGTTAGTATTTTATTTGAATAATGGTTTTTTTTTGAAGTAGAGACAATATTTTTCAACCTTTTTTCGTAATTTTTTGTTTGATTAACAAGATGTTTTAATAAACGTTTGTTTTTACATGAAATCCTTAAGCCTTTACTCAGCCATGTATTTGGTCTTTTACTTTTTATTTTTATTGTGGATGTAGGTAGTGTTTTCTCTAGAATAAGTAATTTGATCGTAAAATATATTATAGTTACTGTTTGCATTTTGTGAAGGGCTTAAGCGGACCAGTTAACTTATAGTGATTATGATTTCCCCAGTGCTATAGTTAGGGCACGCACGATTTTAAATTTGACTAATAAATTCAAGATTAGACAAGTAAATCCCTACTCTAAGTTTGCTCTAGTTAGAGAACTATATTTGAAAAAACCGTGTCTACGCCTGTCACGTTAGCTAGTGAGCACAGTCATAATGTTCAATCAAAGAACCGCCGGCCAATAAGGCTATGAAACTTGACAATTTGTGTTCAGCTGTAAGATGCTCAGTAGACGGGCCAAACGTTGTGTAGGGCGAAGGGCAATGATACGCTTTAAATCTAGTGAGTGTCGATATTGAAGCAGCGCGTACCGTTTGGACTCGAAGCCGTTCCCGCGGCGGTAGGTGGCGAAGTGTCCGGAGCGCGGCCCGCCCACGTGCACCACCACCGCCGCCAGCACGTAGCGCGCCCGCCCCTCCTCCCCCGCCGCCGCCAGCTCGCCGCGCAGCCGCCCGCCCGCCGTCAGCAGCGGCAGCTCCGTCTGCGGCGTGAACATCTCGATATAAAAGCGTTTATTACCATAACTATCCCATCCTACGTTACCTTGCCTGTTAAGCCACAACTGAAAATGTGACGATCTAGTGAGCCCCGCGGCGCTCCGGCCGGGCGAGTGACGTACCTTGGGCTGCGGCGGCTGCGCGTAGGGCGCCAGGCAGAGCGTCTCGGGGAAGCTGACGAACTCGCCGCGCTTGGTGAGCCCCGCGGCGCCCCACTGCACGCGCGCCACGTGCAGGCACAAGCACGCCGGCAGCTGATACACAAATTATTATTTGTTGCAACCCCATGCTGCTCGAAAATATTGGCTCATGATCGTAAAAAAATCTAAAAGTCGGTCATCAACCGCGAGTCATATAAGAAAACTCGCCAATGCCAAATTCAAGTTTCGGTCACGCCATTTTTACCTAAAGTAACTTCGAAGAAAGAGATGCAGTATTGGTTCCAATCTCCAGTAGAAGATGGCAAATAGATAACGTAACATTTAATGGAAGGGTAACAACTGACCTTGCCAAAGCTGACGCTCCGGATGTGCCGAGTGCAGGCGGCCCCCTCCCCGTCCTCCACCCCCAGCCCCACCCCCGCGCCCCCCCCGGGCCCGCACTTGGCGCACCGCACGCCCTTGACCATCTCGGGCGCCGTGAACGCGCGCAGCAGCCCTGGACATTCAAATAAAGAATAAGCTCATAAAATATTCACTCGTACATCTTCCGGAACATCGATCTCATTATCGCGTAACGCAGGGGTTCCCAATTTTTTTTTAGTTTGCGGCGCACTTATTACAGTTATCGTATTTTATCACGACGGCACCCTCTAAATATAATTCAATACAATTTGCATCGCACACGAATGAAAACAATCCAAAAAGTAAAAAAAAATGGAAAATCAAAAAAAGAGTGGCTTGCAGCGACCCAGTTTACTCTCGGCCAATTTGGAAACCCCTGGCGTGACGTGTTCTACTTCGATATGATTGCTAATTTGTGAAGGAGACCATAAATAAAGGTGGGTAAATGGCAACTGATGACGATATTTTTTGTTTTTGTATTTTATAGGCTACTCCAGTATTACTAGTAGAATTGAGTTCTCACCTGAGAGGCTGAAGGTCCCCGTGAGGCCGACACTGGCGTTCGTCAGCGGCAGCGAGATGCTGTCGAACTTGTCGTAGCGGATCGGACTCTGCCAACACACAGTTTAACAGAGTTAGGTATAACAATATAATTTTGATCAGAAACTAAGTCGATAACGAGGCGAGCGTAACTCAATAAACATATTTGACCAACAACAACCAACATTTTGCCCAATATTTTGGAGTCAAAAATTTTGTAACCAAGGTTTAGAATCAGTAAAACCTATGAAATCGTTTCCCACTGATGACGCCCAAAATCCGCACATGAACACTCTCATCTCACTACTAGAGAGCAAGTCGTGCCACTGCCACTTGGCGCGGGCCGATGCGCCCGGTGGCAAAAATATCACGCTGCTGCAGCGTGATTAGTCATACAAGTTACATTAAAGAATATTTTACGGCAGTGCCGCACTGTGCAGCACCAGTTATTGCATGCGTGGGAAGGTAATTTATCCATGTATTCTCGCCAACCCAACAGGAACTCCAGCAGTTTCGGGGTGTCGCAGCAGAGCTGCCGTACCTTGGTGTTGCAGACGGTGCACTGCAGGCGCGAGGCGAGCGTGCCGCGGAAGGGGGGCGGCTGGGGCGGCGCACGGGGGGCGGCCGCCGGCAGCCGCCGCCCCGCGCCCGCCAGCTGGCAGAACGAGCGCGACACGCCCTTGCGCAGCCGCCCTAGCGTCGGGGCGGCGTCCGACGGCTCTGCCGCACACGCACACACACACACCGCATTGTTACTGAATGTTTCGACACTTGACAAAAACTTGGCTCTATTATATAACGAGCGCATCGTCGGCGCCAGGCCGTCAAAGAAAAATTTAGGCTTTCATTGATACTTCAATACATCGATCGTGTTTATACTGTATAGATGAAGTAGTGACCACTCTGATACAGTAGAGCATGAGACAATTACAAAATAATAATTAAATATTTACGTTTATGAAATGTACACAACAACAATAACTTAGTAGGATTGTTAATGTTTAAATCCACTGTCATTTTTGTTTTATGACAGTTTGTATGATATGATCAGTGTGTGAAGGAGTTCCATAACGATACCTATATTAGGTGAGCAAACAAAATGTCTTTTACCTGGATCAACGAGCGCGGGCTCCGGTGCGGACACCGGGTGAGAGGGCGGCGCGGCGGAAGCGGGGCGCGCGGGGGCGGCGGAGGGTGTTGGCGGGGTGGAGTCGGCGCGCATGGCCAGCGCCGCGGCGGGGGGCGAGGCGGGCGAGGCCAGCGCTGACCACGCGCGCGCGCCGCCCAGCCCCCCCAACCCCCCCAACCCCCCCAGCCCCGCCAGCGCGTCCGACAGGCAGCCCGGCTGACAAAAGGATATTTGGTTTTTACTTAGTGCACACTTTAACTATAGATAAGATAAGATAATGATTGAGTCAACTTTCAATCTTTCCATCATTGTCATACAACTTTATCATCCCTGTACAGTAGAGTAAGGGTCATCACTTATCATCATAAAAACAACTCTGCTCATACAACTGTAATAAATTGTTTATTTTCATTATTAAAACTTAATATTACATAACAACACAGGAGCAAAATGAAGCAAAAATAATGCAGGTCTGCCTTTAAATAATCTATGAATCTGAGTGTGAATGAACATGCCAACAAATAAAGGCCAATTAGGTTTTAGACACTTGATGCAGTCAATAAACCTTGAAGCGAGGTCAGATTGCGTTTATTAGTTAGTTAATCGAGTAACTTCAAAGCAATACAAAAGATTTATAGCAATTAGTTCAATAAGTTGCATGCAATGTTGAAATCAATGAATAAAAAAAATCTACGACTGGCTGATTATTTAAGCTTATCTGGTTTGTTCTGCAGTACTCATGGATGGATAACCATTTTTCTTTAATAATTTGTACTTATCTAAAATAAGAGCTGCTTCGCAGCAGCTTGTAGTCCACTAATCAACTTATTTTACATAACTAGCCATAGGAGGTTTGTTAATTAAATTTTTATATTGGAGTACCTTCTTGGCCATGGCGGTGACCTCCTCTTCGAGGCATGAGAGCAGCACGTGCAGCAGCTCATGCGCATCCTGCTGCTCCTGCGGCACGACCCAGCCCGCCGCGCGCAGCCCCTGCAGCACGCCCAGCGGACATACCGCTGTGCCGCGCGCCGCAGCGTGTGTGCCGTTCACCACTGCAACATAACAGTCCATCATTTTTTTTTTGGGAAATGTCACTGATTTACTTCTTTCAGATGTTTGATGCTAGTCTTAAACAAAACATACTTTTAAACTGCGATACGTCGTTTCACATTACATGTAAGTGACACTGTTACACAAATAATGAGAAGTGTATAATGTCAAAAATACATGGTTATAGCACTGACCTTCAATGACAGTGTAGAGAGTGGTGATCATGGAGTTATTGCCGCCGTTGCCACTGTAGTTGCGCAGCCAGGCGATGAAGGCAGGGCACGCCGCCAGCGCCTGCAGCAGCGTGTTGAGGAAGCAAGTGCGGCCCAGGTTCTGCAGGCCCGCGATCTGCCCGCGTCGCTTGCGCGTGCGTGGTGCCCCGCCCGGGCCCCATAGCACGAACGCGCCCACCACCACGGCCGCCGTCAGCCCCGCCGCCACCAGGATCCTGTCCCCTCCGTCCATTTTTGGAACCTCCTAGAGATCCAATTTATTTGACACCTGTTCACGAAAGAACCGATTCACATCACTTCTCATGCTAACTCACAACGTGACACTCTATTTCGTAATAGCATAAAACCAAGACTATTTGGTTCACAATCACTCGATATTTGGTACAATATCGTGAAAACTTTTGGTATTGACCTGTGGTATTGATGTATTTACGTATACGTAAACTGACTGGACTGACTGACACTAACAGACAGTGTTGCCAGATCACCCTTTGAATTCAAGCCATTTTCTAAAAAAAACCTCCACAACTTATTTTTTATATAAAGAAGAAAAACAGAAAAAATCGTTACAAGACACGTTTATTTCAAATGAAAGACTAACTTTATTTAAAAAAAAGATAAATTTCCGCCTTAGATTCTAAAATATCTTCGAGCATGTCACTTTCAATTTCGTATTTTTTTTTAAATTAAACTTCTTGGTAACATTTTGTGGAGACGTAAACAGAACAAAATACATCTTTTAGCCATTGAGTAACGAATTCTAAGAATTGCCTCTACAGTTTCCATTGACAACCCATTGCGCAAATCGCAAATTATCTTTAATAGGTATTTACTTGCGAATAGCTCTCAAAAACTGCATTGGAAGATGGCAGCGACCAAATCGGGTTTTCACAATCAGTGAAACGAAATTGTTTATTTGCATGAAAAGTAGTACATAGTTAAAGCTGATAAGATATAAATAAGGTTTTTCACATTTCACCTTCTTAGGCATACAAAAATGTAGTTAAATTAAAGTAATATGTAAAATGTCAAAAATACTATTATTTACAAGATAATTATATGTCCAAAATCATATTTACAATATCCTATATATTCCTTGTAGTTTTTTTTATTAGATTTAAAGTAAAAGTAAGTAAAAAATTATTTATTACCAAATGAATAATGTTACATGCATGTGGATTAATAATTATTAATCTTAGTTTCAATTTAAAACCTAATTAACAATGATATTTAGATAACATTAGGTAGTGGTGGCCGTGTCCCCACACTAGGCTGAGCCTGTATCGTGGGCGACGACATTTTACACAAAATAGTATTGTCATAGACGTGCAGTGCTGATATTGCGCGATTTATTGTTAGTGTACATTATTATTATTATTTTAAAGAAATGCAATGGAAAGTTAGATCATATAAAATAAAATAAAATTAAACCAAATCAAATAAATTAAATCGAATTGAATCAAATAAAATAAAATTGAATTAAATCAAACAAAGAAATTCGTACCAATCTAGCTACTATATTCCAGATTGACAGGCTTTTAGGATAGTTTTATTTTATGCCAATATTTTTAACGTCGAGGTACTCTACAACTGAATAGCAGCATTTTGCTATTAGCCATTTGTGCAACTTCCTTTTAAATTGGGCTACAGGTAGCTCTTTCAATAGCTTTGGTAGGTTGTTATATATTTTTATCAGTATTCAATAGAAAGAAAGAAGACATTTATTTAAATGAATGAATGCTTTATAGGTATATAGCACAAATGTTTGTAATGGGGTAACCAATAAAATTATATGAAAAGCTCGTATGAGATTCTTTATGTGAAAATGTTATCGTTCAATCGTGTGCTTCCTTATGTTGAAGACAAAAGATTTAACTCCAAAAAAACCTGGACTCCACTTTTTCCCTCCAAAATTCCCCCCAAAAAACCTCCCTCCAAAATTCTCCCCGAAAACAAAAAACCCCGAGTTTGGGGGAAAAAACCCCCATCTGGCAACACTGCTGACAGAGAATAGCACAGATTATAAGAATAGTTTTTTGACATACATACATTGTGCACAGAAAATACCTGACAGGCTGACAGTTTTTTTTGTCATCATTTCGACTGTACTTGGCTTATATATGTTACAGCCAAAGTAATAAATCTGGATATTATATATATTGTCTAGTCATTATATATAATGTCTACTCAGTTTAGATAAAGTGATAATTAACACAAAATTAATCACATTTACTAGCAAGGCCGCCAATTGTACTGCATTTTTGTAAACATTTCATGTCTGTGTTTTTCTTGGTACAATAAAGAATATTCTTATCTTATCTTATCTTAATATCATATTAATAATTACCTATCATAATGTAGGGTACCTATGACTTTTCCATGCACCAACCTTGTTTAAGTTTGACACAAAACTAAGTTTTTTAGTGAAATATTTTTTTTCGCTTTTATATAAAAAAAAAGAACTAACACCCGAAGTTTCAAGGAAGTCCGAAGGAACTTCGAACCTATTTTTGCTTATGTGTACTGAGCTAACAAACAAAATGCGAAATATAAATTTAAATCAAACAATTATTTGCTATATAACACTTGCCAAAATAAAACGTTAGCATAATAATTTATTACTTTGTCTAGTGATTTTGGCTTTTATATATAATGACCAGTCATTATGTATAATAGCTATTTAATCACTATGTATGACTGTAACATATATACTAGAACCCCCTGCGCGCTTCGCGCGCCAACCCCCAGCCGCTCCGAGCTTCGCTCTCCGCGGCGCTCAGCCTAGGGCCTCGCTAGACACTTGGGGTAGGGATTTGATAAGTGGGAACATGTATGGTTTCGGCCTTCGGCCTCGGCCTGAACGGAGCTCGGCCTTCGGCCTCGCCACGGCGGGGTTCCTCATGCCCGCTTCGCGGAGCTCGGCCTCCGGCCTCGCAAGTTTGTCCCATCTGGCTTTTGCGTTGTTGCTTGTTCGCCGAAAATGTATAGTCTCGGCCTGAATGGAGCTCGGCCTTCGCCTCGCCGTGGCGGGGTTCCTGGGGCCCACTTCGACTCATTTCTGATTCGATTTCGTAGCGAAATTCCGAGCATAGCCCTTTCTATTGCTCGTTGCGTGACCTTGAGCCTTCTTATGAGGCCCATAGTGAGAGTAAACGTTTCAGTGCCATAAGTCATCACTGGTAACACCAGAGCCGGATTTTGAGATCTGGAGGCAACAAAGGAGCGGAGGCCCCTAATTATTCCCAAATAAAAAATACGAAACAAAAACTACAATTAATACGACGATTTTTTTTTAATTTGAAAAACAAACAGACGTTATAAGTACTCATTATTGGGCTGGACACAACACGGGCGTTCGACATGACCTTCGTTTTGTCCATGTTCATTTTAAGGCCCACACGTTGGGAAAGTCGACTGAGGTCTTCGAGCCTTAGCTCGAGGTCTTCCATTGTTTCTGCCATGACTACTATATCGTCGGCAAATCGAAGGTGCGTGATGTCCTCGCCATTGATATTGATGCCGCGTCCCTGCCATTCCAGAAGCTTGAAGGTATCTTCCAGTGCGTTCGTGAACAGTTTCGAAGAGATGAAGTCTCCCTGTCTCACGCCTCTTCTCAATGGAATTGCCTTCGAATTCTGCTCCTGTACTCGGACCGACATGGTGGCGCTGTTGTACAAGCACTTTAGTACCTACGTTAGGAAAAATATCAGTGACTTTAAAACTGTAGGTAGCCAACACAATGTAAATAAGTACTAGAAATAGACATAAACTCTCGTTCCCAAAATTTAGGTTAATACCTACATCCTTTATGGGGCATTGTATACGTTTCTACAATAAGATCCCTGAGGATATAATAAGCTTGCCAGAAACGCGGTTCAAAAAATGTGTGAAGCACACTTTGTGCCGAAAAAGCTACTATAACATTAAAGATTATTTAGATGACAATGATGTCTGGAATTAAAGCCAGTTCAATGCATGAGTTTTAGAACATTTATATAAATCCTGTAAATTAAGGACTTGAAAAGACTAAGTTTGGAGTTTTTTTGTCCATTTTTTCTCCAAAATGATCTAGATTTTGAAATGGACACCTAGTTTAACTTGTAACGTTCATTAAGTAGCAGTTTCTGTGCTACTTTGAATAAAAAAAAATTGATTTTGATTTTTTGATTTCAGCACCTCGATATACCGATAGTCAACGCTGGAGAGACTCGATCACTGCCCATGTCTCGATCGAATCGAAGGCTTTCTCATAGTCCATAAACGCTAAGCAGAATGGCAAATTATACTCCTCAGTCTTCTTATAATTTGCCGCAGAGTGTGGATGTGGTCTATGGTACTAAAGCCCTTTCGGAAACCGGCTTGTTCGGGAGGCTGCAAGTCATCAAACCTGCGTTCGAGACGATTCGTGAGGACCCTCGAAAACAGCTTATAAACATGGCTCAGAAGCGAGATGGGTCGGTAGTTCTTCAATACAGAGTTATCCCCTTTCTTGAAGAACAGCGTCACCATGCTTCTGTTCCATGTTTCTGGCGTTTTTCCTTCGAGCACGACGGAATTGAAGAGCTTCTGAAGGACTTTAAGTAATGGTGTTCCACCCCCTTTCAGGAGCTCTGATGTGATTCCGTCGTCTCCTGGTGGTACTAGATGGTGGTAATAAAAAAACGAAAATATTTAATGAAAACCAAAACTCTCGAAGTACTCATTTGCAAATAAACCTCGTTTATTATTTTTTATAAATAATATCGAAATAAAAAATATGTATTCAGAAAGCCACACTTACTCAGATTGTGGAAATATATACCTACGCGTTGCTAACGCTACTGACAGACGCCTGTCAGTACCGTTAGCAACGCTGTCGGGAAAGCGCGTGACAGGTGAGTGACGAATACAACTTCATCGGAAGTATTTCTTTTTAAGGTAGGTATATTTGTTACGGACGGCGAAAGTGTAGTAGAACTGTGTAGAATAATCTAGATACTAGGTGCAGATAGATTACATGATAGGTGATGTGTGTAAAGACAAGAGAACCTTCCGGAATAATCTATGTGCTAGGAGGAGACAGATCTACCTGTTAGACAGAGATAGAAAGACATTCTAGAATGTTCCTAAAGTTTCTAGACTGGTGAGAGCTTTTAGTCGCCTTGATACTTGCATACAAAATTAATTAACTGTTTCGCCATCATCATCAGCCATTTGACGCCCACTGCAGGACATAGGCCTCCATCATGGTTTTTAATCATGAAGGGTTTTGCCATAATCGCCACGCTTGGCAGGCGGGTTGGCAATCGCAGTATGCGGTTGGAATCTCGGGAAGAAGCTGCTGGCCGTGTCCTGGTAATTTGGCTCTTGTTTCCTTAGTTGCCTTCTACGACATCCACGGAAGGAAACGGAGTGACGCTATTGTTAATCTGGCGCCACACGGAACTTTAATATTATTCATCTGACTGTTTTTCTGACCCTACTACTCATCACTGTCGCTTAACGCAACTCCAAAAGCTTGTATCCTAGCAGCGATTGAACCGGATAATATTTATTTGAGTCAATATTAGAGGATGTTTTGATGCCTCTAACATAAGCAGCCTATAGGTATACGTCCCACTGTAGGGCACAGGCCTTCTCTCAGGGGAGAGTGTGGGCTTAATCACCACGCGTGCCCAGCGCGGATTGGCGATTTCAAGCGCGGAGGTATATGTTTTCCTTCACCGCTAGCGAGTGGTATTGCTACTATAACTTCACAAATGTGCATAACTTAGAAAACCAAGATGCCTCTAACCTGTGAATATATTTTATACGGCTAAGGCTGAAAAGGACTAGTATCCAGAACTGTTAAACCATTTATAAAAAAAAAGTAGGCTGGCTGTTGTGGGCAGTGTTGCCAGAAGGTTACTTTTGTAACCTTTTAGGTGACTTTTAACCAACTAAGGTTCCTTCTAGGTTACACGACTCAAAAGTTTACTTTAGGTGATTTTTTGTCATTTGTAGGATTTTTTTTACATGAAAAACGGGACAGAACGCTCGTTTATTTTGCAATTTTGGCATGTCTTGGCATCATTTTCGTTTCGTTCATTCATATATACGTAGAGAGCGAAATTTCCAAAAACGTCTTTCTCTCTCACACTAATGCATACCTACCTAACAAAAATCAAATCACCTCGCTTACTCAGTCGATCTATCATGCTCTTGTTCAGTTCGTCCGTTGATTGTTTGTTTCTGATTTATTTTGTGCTTGAAACTTTTCAATTAGGTACTTTAAGCGCAAAGACCGGTGGTACTAGGAAGCTGTAATTTGATAATATCAAACATTATGTTTTTTATCACGCCGTCCCCCCCCCCGCCTCTCCTAGCTAAGCGGGTGATTTTA
The DNA here is from genome assembly GCA_947310995.1 of Yponomeuta cagnagella. Classification (NCBI taxonomy): domain Eukaryota; kingdom Metazoa; phylum Arthropoda; class Insecta; order Lepidoptera; family Yponomeutidae; genus Yponomeuta; species Yponomeuta cagnagella. Next base: position 19,225,448 of record OX371279.1, on the reverse strand, counting down.
GAAACGTGAAAAAAAAAACAGGATAGTAGCACATATAATGAACTTAAAAGGTAAAGTATCACGGCTAAGTAGGCTTTACTCGTTAACGAGTATTGCAACCAATTTATAAAAGTAAAATATCGTACAAAATCCATTGGAAATTACTTCGATTAAGTTGTTAGTTCTGTAAAGCAGATAAAAACCCTCTTTCTACGGAATCCTACATTGCGAGTGGCCCGACACGCACTTGGCCGGTTTTTTTTATGGTAAGGTGACTTTTTACACTAAAAGGTTACTTTTTTGCATCTTTTTTGTCTCTTTCAGGTAACTTTTGACAAGACCCGGCTGGCAACACTGGTTGTGGGGCCGCCGGCTGATTCGTGATCAAAGTTTGTTTCTTTTTAATTATTTCTTAACCAAATAATTCTAAACTGCATTCCATTCGCATTTCGCATGCACTGCAGTCGCCGGGCGTGATCGGAATTTATTGTAGCAAATAATTTTAGTTCACGTAAATATGTGTAGTGTTGTGGTGTGATATTATTTTGATGTGGAATCTTAACAATGATACCGTCGAACACCATCTGCGTGTCGCAGGAGGGCCCGGCCAACGCGCTGGCGCTCAACAAGGACTGCACACAAGTCGTCATAGCAGGTCGAAATGGTGAGACCTCAACTCATTGTACCTTGGCTACAAAAATATTTCTGCATATTATCATGTACATAAATTACTTTTATGTGAATACCTTTAGTATTCAAGAGTTCATTTAATTAATTCATGTTATTTTTTTACAGTGTTCAAAGTTTTTTCAATTGGGGAAAATGAATTTTCTGAAGTTAGTAATCTTCGGGTTGGCAAAAACTTGAATCTAAATTTTTCATCCATTGATGTTGCATGGAGTGCTCTCGAAGGTATGTATGGTTTTTTATATATGTCTTTTGTGTTCGGAAAACAGTTTAAAAGTTTGTTTCAAATTAAATTTTTGTTTAACAGAAAACACAATAGCAACAGCAGCTACAAACGGTGCAGTGGTGGTGTGGAACCTGAGCCGCTCCGGCCGCTCCAAGCAAGAGCATGTATTCTCAGACCATAAGAGAACTGTCAACAAGGTAAGAACTCTGCCATTTCTCTGATTTTGGACCTCCTCCAGTGGCTACAGCTTCCTCTTTCCTTCAGGTCAGCTTCCACCTGACTGAGCGGGCCCTGCTAGTATCTGGATCACAAGATGGCACCATCAAGTGCTTTGACCTATGCATTTTGACCCTCCTCCAGTAACTACAGCCTCCTCTTTCCTTCAGGTCAGCTTCCACCTGACTGAGCGGGCCCTGCTAGTATCTGGATCACAAGATGGCACCATGAAGTGCTTTGACCTATGCATTTTGACCCTCCTCCAGTCGCTACAACCTCCTCTTTCCTTCAGGTCAGCTTCCACCTGACTGAGCGGGCCCTGCTAGTATCTGGATCACAAGATGGCACCATGAAGTGCTTTGACCTATGCATTTTGACCCTCCTCCAGTCGCTACAACCTCCTCTTTCCTTCAGGTCAGCTTCCACCTGACTGAGCGGGCCCTGCTAGTATCTGGATCACAAGATGGCACCATGAAGTGCTTTGACCTATGCATTTTGACCCTCCTCCAGTCGCTACAGCCTCCTATTTCCTTCAGGTCAGCTTCCACCTGACGGAGCCGGCCCTGCTGATATCTGGATCACAAGATGGCACCATGAAGTGCTTTGACCTATGCATTTTGACTCTCCTCCAGTCGCTACAGCCTCCTATTTCCTTCAGGTCAGCTTCCATCTGACGGAGCCGGCCCTGCTGATATCTGGATCACAAGATGGCACCATGAAGTGCTTTGACCTACGCATGAAGGAAGTAGCTAGAACTTACATTAGGTAAGATCTTAAATAAATTTTTATTATGATGGTTATATTATTTTAATGTGTTAGGTAAAATGTATGTTCTTTACTTTATACTTCATTGCACACATAAAAGACATACATAATACACAAAATGTACTTTGATATTGTTTTAGAATCTTTGCCAGACAAATATGACTGACTACAGTAATAGAAGCAAACTCAATCTGATAATGGAGCTGAATGAAGAATGATAACCTTTTGTAGATTTCTGCACTAAGCCTCATTACTAGGTCATTGTCTCATAGCTGTGAGCACTGCTGTCTTTGATTGTTAGAGAGTTTTACTCGTAATTTGGTGTCGGACCAGCAATACGGAGTCGGTGCGCGACGTGCAGTTCAGCCCGCACGGCGCGCAGCAGTTCGCGGCCGTGTCGGAGAACGGCTCCGTGCAGGTGTGGGACGCGCGGCGTCCCGAGCGTGCGCTGGTACAGTTCACGGCGCACTCGGGGCCCGTGTTCGCCTGCGACTGGCACCCCGACGTGCCCTGGCTCGCCACCGCCTCCCGCGACAAAACCATCAAGGTGACGCCGCGTCTTAGCATTAAACCTTTAAACACTATTTAACCATTGAGGCCAATTATAACCATGGACAGCGACCATCGTTCAACAAATACAAAGTCTGAAACACGTCCAATTCCGTTTTCCCTGTCTATGTAGTGTGGAGTGGTCCTGAACTACTTTTTTGCCTTTTTAACATTTTCGCTTTTATAATCGCTCCTAGCTCATAATTTCTGCATATTTTAGGCTAAGTGAATCCTGTGAAAAACCTGTAAAATGCGTGTGTAGCCTATACTAGTAGAAAAACAACAAACTGGATCTCCAACTAGAATGCAGTCTATTAGATAGGAGGGTAGAACAATAGGTATGTCTGATGACCTACTTTGTTCGATTGTTATTATTAGGCGGAGAATTGGTCGCAAAGATTAATAGTGAATAGTGTCTATTTGCGACGTTGCATAACAGATAATATCAGACTTTATACGTTTTTGTATAAGGTGCTCAGCATACTAGAGTAGAGACTTCGATGTAAACACAAGCTACACGCGCGGCGCTGGCGGTCGGCCAACGACACGCGGATGCAATATTTATTTCCTTAGCATAGAAATACGTTTTTAGATATAATTAAAACTAAAAAAAAACTGGCCAAGTGCGAGTCGGACTCGCGCACGAAGGGTTCCGTACCATTATCTATACTACATTAGACAAAGATCGAATTTGAGAACAGCGCCATCTATAGAAACCAACAAGAAACATTTAACGACATGACATCGGCGCTGTGAAGGTTACATAGATGGCCGCTATATGGCGAGCGCTGTCTTTAGACAACGTTTGTTGTTGCCCCTTAAATATTTATTTTATTCTGTTTTTAGTATTTGTTCTTCTAGCGACAATCTGTGAAAATTTCAACTGACTAGCTATCACGTTTCATGAGATAAAGCCTTGTCACAGACAGACAGTGGAGTCTTAGTAATAGGGTCCCGTTTGGCACCCTACGGGTACGGAACCCTAAAAAGATAATCCTTTGTGAATTCATTCAGAGGAGAGACGAATAGGTCCACAATCCCTGAGTGTGTAAGGCTCGCGTGAAAGGCGCCTTCTGCAGCAGGCAAGTGTGCTGTCTAATGTGTTTTAAAAATATTATGTCCTTATGTTTAAAGAAAAAATGGTCTCAGACACAAATAGTGGACAAAGGAAGCTTCTATTAAGCATTGTGTTATATGAGTACACGAGACGAGTTATCGGCGTGTCCTACTTGCACTATCGCCAAACGGCCGCCAGGTCAGCGCACTTCGATGTATATCTCGCGTGCCTAGTTTATGCTAGCTATCAGATAAATATACCGGAATCTCATGAAGCTTGGGACACTCAGTGTAGCATTCAGCCTGTTATAAAGAGTATCGAACTAAAGTCTTGCCGACTGTAGCCAGCTGTGTGTTGCAGGTGTGGGACATCCACGGCAAGCCCACGTTGGAGCACACCATCCATACCATCGCCTCCGTGGGACACGTCAAGTGGCGTCCGCAGAGAAAGTACGTCGCAAAATCATTTCTACACATTTTACATCTCACATCAGTCTGTTCTACATGTTCATTATCGTGGTATTTTTATTAACCCCGATTTATCATACGTTTACAATGACACTCATTGAATGAGTGTTGGCATTTTGGCATACAAAAAACAATTGACAACCGTCAAAAGTTTGTCAATAGATTGATAACGTACGAGAAACAAGGGGTATGTAATTATGTATACATTTTTAGTCAGTAGGCTCTTCTTGTTGTAGTTCTATAGCCAGCTCATCGGCAATCGGACTTTTGTTTGTATGTATTATTGAAATTCGATATCGTCCGATATCATTCCGTGTGGAGTCGGATTAAGAATAGCGTCACTCCATTTCCTTCCGTACATGTCGTAAAAGGCGACTAAGGAACCAGGAGACGTCTTCCTGAGATTCCAACCGCGTACTGCGATCGCCAATCCGCCTGCCAAGCGTGGCGATTATGGCAAAACCTCGAAGGTTATGAAAACCACGAAGGAGGCCTATGTCCTGCAGTAGGCGTCAAGTGGCTGATGATGATTATGGAAATTATAAAGTTTTATCTGCGCAGGTACCAGGTGTCATCTTGCGCGCTGGTGCTGGACTGCGCCGTGCACGTGTGGGACGTGCGGCGACCGCACGTGCCGCTGGCTACGTTCGCCGAGCACCGCGACGTCACCACGGCCATCGCCTGGCAGGCCGGCCCGAACGCCTTCCTCTCCACCTCGCGGGTGACTATTTAGTTTGACCGGTTTCATTAATTCAACCGTTGTTGCCCTGAAGAGAGGAAAACGCATATTTTGAGGCTAGTCAAGGCAAGAGCAGGCTCTGGCTGTTTACCTCCCTGCACCTCGAGTATTCAGGCTGCGGGGGGGTTGTCAAATGGAGATCGAATGTACACATGCACACATAGAGAAATCTAGGTGAGACGACATCTCCGAAACCGACGGCTGAATTAAAAATTAAACGCAGAAACGAAACTTTATTATCAACGACAGTTACGCATCGCTTCTTATGGTTCTGTACTTAACAAGGAACCCTTATAGTTTCGCAATGTCTGCTCGTATGTCTGTCTGTGCGGCTTACTTCTGAAATGATGAGCACTAGAAAGCTGAAATTTGGAATAAATGTACATATTAATTAAGCAGACAAAAAGGTACAACCAGATGCTTCCCGTACACCTGAATTAGGGATGGTTTTCTTTTTCATATTACCCTTAGTGTGAGGGTATCGATGGATTGCTCTTTTAAAAAATATTGTGTAAGTATAAGTGGTATTTTCATTCAGGGAAGCGTTTGCAAAATATTAAGTGTTTGTGCAAATTTTAAGTCAAGCGCAAATTTTTGTTAAATATGACCGTCAACTCCCGGCTAAACGGTTGTTTAATAATAATAAGGGCAGTAGCACTTCTTTTTTTTCATATAGCTTATATAAGTCCCACTGTCGGGCACATGCCTTCTCTCATAGAGAGAGTTTGGGCCTAATTACCACGCGTGCCCACCGCGGATTGGCAATATAAAGTGCAGAGGAATACTTCACATACCTCAGACACTTAGGGTTCCTCACGGTGTTTTCCTTCACGGTTAGTGAATGGTATTGCTATTATAACTTCATAAATGTAGGTACAAGTAGTAGCATATAATTAAGTTAAAAGGAAACGTATCACGACTACAAAGGCTTAATAAGTTAACGAGTGATAGTCGACCAACTAGTAAAGGAGAAAGTTCGAGCTAATAGTAATCAGAAATAAGAAAAATATTTTAACGTAATGTATAATATTATCCGCTTTCCTAATCTAGTTAATATAGTAGTAAGATAAAATCCTAATATCATCAGTAAACCCCTTCTTCTATGGAACCCTACACCGCGCGAGGCCAAACATGCATCGAGCGGTTCTAAAGCTGCGCTGAAGAAGGGCATGTGACGTTAGGTTTGGTACCTGGCGTGTGCAGGACTGCAGCCTGTACCGGCACCGCTGGAGCGAGGCGGCGCACCCGGTGCTGTGGGCCGTGCCGGCCGGCGCCAGCGTGTCGGCGCGCGGCGAGGTGGCGCAGGCGGGCGGCCCGCGTGCGCTGCCTGCCGCGCGTGCCGCGCCGCCGCCCCCCGCGCCGCACAACCTGCCGTCAGTACCGCCCCCTGTACCGTCCCCACGACCCGCACCGGCGCTTCACCTCTAGCTCGCCCGTCACCGTGTCGCGGTTTCGGTCAACATTATCTTGTTGAAATCCATGAGAAAATTATCGAAGTCCTTTCGTGTTTTTCTTCTTATTAAAAATGTAGTTGTTTATTGGTTATTATTAAAAAAAAACTTTGTTAAAATAATGACTTTTAAACTATGAACGAAGAAAGGGAAACTGAATGCCAAAAGTCGAGACTATCCAACAGCAACTGCTCACTAATTGTTAAAAATTACAAATATTGTACAATTTAGTAACCTTTTCTAGGAATATAGTATTATTATTGTTGTCGGTGAATCAAATAAGAGGCCTTTGTCCAGTAGCGTTAAAAATGTATGCTTAAAGTCCTTGTCTTCTTAAAGTGCCTCCCCGTCACCGGAGGTCGGCAGTCGCTTCTCTATAATCCGTTCAGTGCTACTCCGAGCCTCCCGCGGTCGTAACACCGGTCCACCCCTGGGCGTCACCGTCTCCGTCTCGAACGACGGGGTGCAGGGAGCGTAATAATAAGGAAGCGCCCCCGCAGTCGCAAGCAGCCGCGTGCGGGCGCGCTGTCGGCCAGCGCGCAGGCGGAGCTGGAGCGGCTGTTCCCGCTGAGCGCGCGCTCCGTGCTGGCCTACTGGCGGCTGCCGCGCTCGCCGCTGGCGCACTGCGCCGCGCACTACCGCACGCGCGGCGCGCCCGCCGCCGCACTGGCGCGCCACAACGCGCGGGTGGCGCGCGCCGCCGACCGGCACATGGTCAGTACACTGCCGCACGCGCGGCGCGCCCGCCGCCGACCGGCACATGGTCAGTACACTGCCGCACGCGCGGCGCGCCCGCCGCCGCACTGGCGCGCCACAACGCGCGGGTGGCGCGCGCCGCCGACCGGCACATGGTCAGTACACTGCCGCACGCGCGGCGCGCCCGCCGCCGACCGGCACATGGTCAGTACACTGCCGCACGCGCGGCGCGCCCGCCGCCGCACTGGCGCGCCACAACGCGCGGGTGGCGCGCGCCGCCGACCGGCACATGGTCAGTACACTGCCGCACGCGCGGCGCGCCCGCCGCCGACCGGCACATGGTCAGTACACTGCCGCACGCGCGGCGCGCCCGCCGCCGCACTGGCGCGCCACAACGCGCGGGTGGCGCGCGCCGCCGACCGGCACATGGTCAGTACACTGCCGCACGCGCGGCGCGCCCGCCGCCGCCCTGGCGCGCCACAACGCGCGGGTGGCGCGCGCCGCCGACCGGCACATGGTCAGTACACTGCCGCACGCGCGGCGCGCCCGCCGCCGACCGGCACATGGTCAGTACACTGCCGCACGCGCGGCGCGCCCGCCGCCGCACTGGCGCGCCACAACGCGCGGGTGGCGCGCGCCGCCGACCGGCACATGGTCAGTACACTGCCGCACGCGCGGCGCGCCCGCCGCCGACCGGCACATGGTCAGTACACTGCCGCACGCGCGGCGCGCCCGCCGCCGCACTGGCGCGCCACAACGCGCGGGTGGCGCGCGCCGCCGACCGGCACATGGTCAGTACACTGCCGCACGCGCGGCGCGCCCGCCGCCGACCGGCACATGGTCAGTACACTGCCGCACGCGCGGCGCGCCCGCCGCCGCACTGGCGCGCCACAACGCGCGGGTGGCGCGCGCCGCCGACCGGCACATGGTCAGTACACTGCCGCACGCGCGGCGCGCCCGCCGCCGACCGGCACATGGTCAGTACACTGCCGCACGCGCGGCGCGCCCGCCGCCGCACTGGCGCGCCACAACGCGCGGGTGGCGCGCGCCGCCGACCGGCACATGGTCAGTACACTGCCGCACGCGCGGCGCGCCCGCCGCCGACCGGCACATGGTCAGTACACTGCCGCACGCGCGGCGCGCCCGCCGCCGACCGGCACATGGTCAGTACACTGCCGCACGCGCGGCGCGCCCGCCGCCGCCCTGGCGCGCCACAACGCGCGGGTGGCGCGCGCCGCCGACCGGCACATGGTCAGTACACTGCCGCACGCGCGGCGCGCCCGCCGCCGACCGGCACATGGTCAGTACACTGCCGCACGCGCGGCGCGCCCGCCGCCGCACTGGCGCGCCACAACGCGCGGGTGGCGCGCGCCGCCGACCGGCACATGGTCAGTACACTGCCGCACGCGCGGCGCGCCCGCCGCCGACCGGCACATGGTCAGTACACTGCCGCACGCGCGGCGCGCCCGCCGCCGCACTGGCGCGCCACAACGCGCGGGTGGCGCGCGCCGCCGACCGGCACATGGTCAGTACACTGCCGCACGCGCGGCGCGCCCGCCGCCGACCGGCACATGGTCAGTACACTGCCGCACGCGCGGCGCGCCCGCCGCCGCACTGGCGCGCCACAACGCGCGGGTGGCGCGCGCCGCCGACCGGCACATGGTCAGTACACTGCCGCACGCGCGGCGCGCCCGCCGCCGACCGGCACATGGTCAGTACACTGCCGCACGCGCGGCGCGCCCGCCGCCGCACTGGCGCGCCACAACGCGCGGGTGGCGCGCGCCGCCGACCGGCACATGGTCAGTACACTGCCGCACGCGCGGCGCGCCCGCCGCCGACCGGCACATGGTCAGTACACTGCCGCACGCGCGGCGCGCCCGCCGCCGCACTGGCGCGCCACAACGCGCGGGTGGCGCGCGCCGCCGACCGGCACATGGTCAGTACACTGCCGCACGCGCGGCGCGCCCGCCGCCGACCGGCACATGGTCAGTACACTGCCGCACGCGCGGCGCGCCCGCCGCCGCACTGGCGCGCCACAACGCGCGGGTGGCGCGCGCCGCCGACCGGCACATGGTCAGTACACTGCCGCACGCGCGGCGCGCCCGCCGCCGACCGGCACATGGTCAGTACACTGCCGCACGCGCGGCGCGCCCGCCGCCGACCGGCACATGGTCAGTACACTGCCGCACGCGCGGCGCGCCCGCCGCCGCCCTGGCGCGCCACAACGCGCGGGTGGCGCGCGCCGCCGACCGGCACATGGTCAGTACACTGCCGCACGCGCGGCGCGCCCGCCGCCGACCGGCACATGGTCAGTACACTGCCGCACGCGCGGCGCGCCCGCCGCCGCACTGGCGCGCCACAACGCGCGGGTGGCGCGCGCCGCCGACCGGCACATGGTCAGTACACTGCCGCACGCGCGGCGCGCCCGCCGCCGACCGGCACATGGTCAGTACACTGCCGCACGCGCGGCGCGCCCGCCGCCGCACTGGCGCGCCACAACGCGCGGGTGGCGCGCGCCGCCGACCGGCACATGGTCAGTACACTGCCGCACGCGCGGCGCGCCCGCCGCCGACCGGCACATGGTCAGTACACTGCCGCACGCGCGGCGCGCCCGCCGCCGCACTGGCGCGCCACAACGCGCGGGTGGCGCGCGCCGCCGACCGGCACATGGTCAGTACACTGCCGCACGCGCGGCGCGCCCGCCGCCGACCGGCACATGGTCAGTACACTGCCGCACGCGCGGCGCGCCCGCCGCCGCACTGGCGCGCCACAACGCGCGGGTGGCGCGCGCCGCCGACCGGCACATGGTCAGTACACTGCCGCACGCGCGGCGCGCCCGCCGCCGACCGGCACATGGTCAGTACACTGCCGCACGCGCGGCGCGCCCGCCGCCGACCGGCACATGGTCAGTACACTGCCGCACGCGCGGCGCGCCCGCCGCCGCACTGGCGCGCCACAACGCGCGGGTGGCGCGCGCCGCCGACCGGCACATGGTCAGTACACTGCCGCACGCGCGGCGCGCCCGCCGCCGACCGGCACATGGTCAGTACACTGCCGCACGCGCGGCGCGCCCGCCGCCGCACTGGCGCGCCACAACGCGCGGGTGGCGCGCGCCGCCGACCGGCACATGGTCAGTACACTGCCGCACGCGCGGCGCGCCCGCCGCCGACCGGCACATGGTCAGTACACTGCCGCACGCGCGGCGCGCCCGCCGCCGACCGGCACATGGTCAGTACACTGCCGCACGCGCGGCGCGCCCGCCGCCGACCGGCACATGGTCAGTACACTGCCGCACGCGCGGCGCGCCCGCCGCCGACCGGCACATGGTCAGTACACTGCCGCACGCGCGGCGCGCCCGCCGCCGACCGGCACATGGTCAGTACGCCACTTACGCCACCGGGCGGCGATCCGTCGAGCGAATGCCTTCTAATGTTTTTAATTATTGTAAAAAAAATGGTAAACCTTTCAAATGTCCTCTAAAGCTTTGATATGTAGTAAAGTTAATTATACTTCTATGATCATATACGGTTTCATTTACAAAAACACGATTCCTTAAAACACTCCTCAAATGCATTTTATTTAATCTGTGGTTACTTTATTATATATATATAAAGCTACAATCCGGTATACTCACTGACTGACTCATCCATACGTTTTCTCCGAAACGACAATAGCTAGAGGAAAATGATGTATGAAAAAGTTGTAGGAAATGTATGAATTACAGCCATCCTATGAAGCCGATTTTTGAATTTCGAACGCGTTCTCCTATACAAATGGGCCAACTCTTTTGTTTACCGGCCGATTTGGATGAAATTTGGAATAGTTGTTTGTTTCGTGATCTAATTGTGAAAAAAAATTTTGAACGTTCGAAATTCAAAATAGGGGCGAGAATATGGCCGCCCGAAAAATCGACCTCTGCGCAAAAAAGTCGGCAGCCAACTGGGCACATGCTGGAGACGTGCCCTAAACGGCATCGGGTTGTCAAAGGACCCAGGTATATGAGAAAAATCGGACATTTCGGATTTTCAAAATGGCGGCCGAGATATCGACGATTGAAAATGAGAAAATTTTGTATGGAGAATTTGTACTGAAAATAGACTTTTAGTACAAAATTTTAAACGAAGATGAAATTTTTTTCAAAAAAGCAATTTTTCGAGGCTGAAGCGGGGACGAGGAACCTCGCCGCGGCGAGGCCGAAGGCCGAGCTCCGTTCAGGCCGAGGCCGAAGGCCGAGACTATACATTTTCCGGCGAACAAGCAACAACGCAAAAGCCAGATGGGACAAACTTGCGAGGCCGAAGGCCGAGCTCCGCGAAGCGGGCACCAGGAACCCCGCCGCGGCGAGGCCGAAGGCCGAGCTCCGTTCAGGCCGAGGCCGAAGGCCGAGACTATACATTTTCGGCGAACAAGCAACAACGCAAAAGCCAGATGGGAGAAACTTGCGAGGCCGAAGGCCGAGCTCCGCGAAGCGGGCACCAGGAGCCCCGCCGCGGCGAGGCCGAAGGCCGAGACCATACATGTTCCCACTCAAACAATCCCAACGTCAAGTGTCTAGCGAGGCCCTAGGCCGAGCGCCGCGGAGAGCGAAGCTCGGAGCGGCTGGGGGTTGGCGCGCGTAAGCGCGCAGGGGGTTCACCCCCTAGTTATATATATATAAAGCTACAATCCGGTATACTCACTGACTGACTCATCCATACGTTTTCTCCGAAACGACAATAGCTAGAGGAAAATGATGTATGACAAAGTTGTAGGAAATGTATGAATTACAGCCATCCTATGAAGCCGATTTTTGAATTTCGAACGCGTTCTCCTATACAAATGGGCCAACTCTTTTGTTTACCGGCCGATTTGGATGAAATTTTGAACGGACGTTTAGTTCGTGATCTTATTGTGAAAAAAAATTTTGAACGTTCGAAATTCAAAATAGGGGCGAGAATATGGCCGCCCGAAAAATCGACCTCATCGCAAAAAAGTCGGCAGCCAACTGGGCACATGCGGGAGACGTGCCCTAAACGGCATCGGGTTGTCAAAGAACCCAGGTATATGAGAAAAATCGGACATTTCGGATTTTCAAAATGGCGGCCGAGATATCGACGATTGAAAATGAGAAAATTTTGTATGGAGAATTTGTACTGAAAATCGACTTTTAGTACAAAATTTGAAACAAAAATTAAAATTTTTTCAAAAAATCAATTTTTCGAGGCCGAAGCGGGGACGAGGAACCCCGTCGCGGCGAGGCCGAAGGCCGAGCTCCGTTCAGGCCGAGGCCGAAGGCCGAGACCACACATTTTCCGACGAACAAGCAACAACGCAAAAGCCAGATGGGACAAACTTGCGAGGCCGAAGGCCGAGCTCCGCGAAGCGGGCCCCAGGAACCCCGCCGCGGCGAGGCCGAAGGCCGAGCTCCGTTCAGGCCGAGGCCGAAGGCCGAGACTATACATTTTCGGCGAACAAGCAACAACGCAAAAGCCAGATGGGACAAACTTGCGAGGCCGGAGGCCGAGCTCCGCGAAGCGGGCCCGAAGAACCCCGCCGCGGCGAGGCCGAAGGCCGAGCTCCGTCCAGGCCGAGGCCGAAGGCCGAGACCATACATGTTCCCACTCAAACAATCCCAACGTCAAGTGTCTAGCGAGGCCCTAGGCCGAGCGCCGCGGAGAGCGAAGCTCGGAGCGGCTGGGGGTTGGCGCGCGAAGCGCGCAGGGGGTTCACCCCCTAGTTATATATATATAAAGCTACAATCCGGTATACTCACTCACTGATTCATCCATACGTTTTCTCCGAAATGACAATAGCTAGAGGAAAATGATGTATGAAAAAGTTGTAGGAAATGTATGAATTACAGCCATCCTATGAAGCCGATTTTTGAATTTCGAACGCCTTCTTCTATACAAATGGGCTAACTTTTTTGTTTACCGGCCGATTTGGATGAAATTTGAAACGGGTGTTTGTTTCGTGATCTAATTGTGAAAAAAAATTTTGAACGTTCGAAATTCAAAATAGGGGCGAGAATATGGCCGCCCGAAAAATCGACCTCTGCGCAAAAAAGTCGGCAGCCAACTGGGCACATGCTGGAGACGTGCCCTAAACGGCATCGGGTTTTCAAAGGACCCAGGTATATGAGAAAAATCGGACATTTTGACATTTCAAGATGGCGGCCGAGATATCGACGATTGAAAATGAGAAAATTTTGTATGGAGGATTTGTACTGAAAATCGACTTTTAGTACAAAATTTTAAACAAAGATGAAATTTTTTTCATTAAAGAAATTTTTCGAGGCTGAAGCGGGGATGAGGAACCTCGCCGCGGCGAGGCCGAAGGCCGAGCTCCGTTCAGGCCGAGGCCGAAGGCCGAGACTATACATTTTCCGGCGAACAAGCAACAACGCAAAAGCAAGATGGGACAAACTTGCGAGGCCGAAGGCCGAGCTCCGCGAAGCGGGCACCAGGAACCCCGCCGCGGCGAGGCCGAAGGCCGAGCTCCGTTCAGGCCGAGGCCGAAGGCCGAGACTATACATTTTCGGCGAACAAGCAACAACGCAAAAGCCAGATGGGACAAACTTGCGAGGCCAGAGGCCGAGCTCCGCGAAGCGGGCACGAAGAACCCCGCCGCGGCGAGGCCGAAGGCCGAGCTCCGTCCAGGCCGAGGCCGAAGGCCGAGACCATACATGTTCCCACTCAAACAATCCCAACGTCAAGTGTCTAGCGAGGCCCTAGGCCGAGCGCCGCGGAGAGCGAAGCTCGGAGCGGCTGGGGGTTGGCGCGCGAAGCGCGCAGGGGGTTCACCCCCTAGTATATATATAAAGCTACAATCCGGTATACTCACTCACTGATTCATCCATACGTTTTCTCCGAAATGACAATAGCTAGAGGAAAATGATGTATGACAAAGTTGTAGGAAATGTATGAATTACAGCCATCCTATGAAGCCGATTTTTGAATTTCGAACGCCTTCTCCTATACAAATGGGCCAACTCTTTTGTTTACCGGCCGATTTGGATGAAATTTGGAATAGTTGTTTGTTTCGTGATCTAATTGTGAAAAAAAATTTTGAACGTTCGAAATTCAAAATAGGGGCGAGAATATGGCCGCCCGAAAAATCGACCTCTGCGCAAAAAAGTCGGCAGCCAACTGGGCACATGCTGGAGACGTGCCCTAAACGGCATCGGGTTGTCAAAGGACCCAGGTATATGAGAAAAATCGGACATTTTGACATTTCAAGATGGCGGCCGAGATATCGACGATTGAAAATGAGAAAAATTTGTATGGAGAATTTGTACTGAAAATCGACTTTTAGTACAAAATTTTAAACAAAAATGAACAATTTTTCAAATAAACAATTTTTTGAGGCCGAGGCCGGGACGAGAAACCTCGCCGCGGCGAGGCCGAAGGCCGAGCTCCGTCCAGGCCGAGGCCGAAGGCCGAGACCATACATTTTCCGGCGAACAAGCAACAACGCAAAAGCCAGGTGGGACAAACTTGCGAGGCCGAAGGCCGAGCCCCGCGAAGCGGGCCCTAGAAACACCGCCGCGGCGAGGCCGAAGGCCGAGCTCCGTTCAGGCCGAGGCCGCAGGCCGAGACTATACATTTTCGGCGAACAAGCAACAACGCAAAAGCCAGATGGGAGAAACTTGCGAGGCCGAAGGCCGAGCCCCGCGAAGCGGGCACCAGGAGCCCCGCCGCGGCGAGGCCGAAGGCCGAGCTCCGTCCAGGCCGAGGCCGAAGGCCGAGACCATACATGTTCCCACTCAAACAATCCCAACGTCAAGTGTCTAGCGAGGCCCTAGGCCGAGCGCCGCGGAGAGCGAAGCTCGGAGCGGCTGGGGGTTGGCGCGCGAAGCGCGCAGGGGGTTCACCCCCTAGTTTTTTTAATAAAATCTCCACCACAGACTACTTTGATTGGCGCGTTTTTATAAATAACACTACTTTTTAATTAAAAAGGTTCTATAATTTATATTTTTCATCAAAAAAGAAGTAGAAACAATACAAATATATATTGTAATAATTATGATGATTAATTAATTACCTATATAATTATATAAATATAATCACACAACATTTTTTTTACAATTAATAAAAATCTTAGAATATGCAAGCAAAGCAGAATGCCAGACGTATCTAACAATAACATTAAAACTGTACTGAATGCCTGTTTAATTTAAATAATTGATTTATTTTTCGATGACGGTACCGAGTGGGTACGGTCATGGCAAACGGGGGCGACCGAGAAGACGATGGCGAGACGATGTCGACAAATTTTTGCCAGAATGGTCAGCGGTGGCAAATGACCCAAAATCTTGATCTAAAAGTGGGAGGCATTTATCCTGCATTGGAACACCTATATGATGGAGGGAACAACCTTGCACGCCACCTTCTGGCAAAACATGTTGAAGCAAAACTAACATGACAATGTTATATTTAAGACCATAGTAATGCATGCCACTGTACTATTGACACATGTTTATGCGAATAAATGAATCTTTATCTTTATCTAACAAAATTGTGTTTGGAAAAAATTGTGGTGGTACCTAGAGTAATTTTCAAAGGGGAGAAAGGGCTGACTCTGAAAGTTGTTGAGCTGCCACACCGAATTCCATGTACTTACCTATACAGTAAACTGACATCTCGAAGTGTGGGTACTGGACTATTTTGGAAGAAGTACACCTCAGCCGTTCTCCTGCCTACCTAGTGATGACCGTGTGCAGTGCGGATAACGGAACGGACGACTATCGAATCCGTCGAAGCGTCTTCCTGAGATTCCAACCGCATACTGCGATCGCCGACCCGCCTGCCGAGCGTGGCGATCGTGGCAAACCCCTTCATGGTTAGAAAACCATGAGGGAGGCCTATGTCCTGCAGTGGGCGTCGAGCGGCTGATGATGATATGAACAAGTATGATCTGTTACTGCCGGCGCTAATTTAAATAATCGCCACTATGTTTGAGACGTCACGTAAAAGCGCTACGTCGATAACACGTACCCAATCGCGTGACCCGCCCCCGCCCCCGCCAGGTGGCGCACACGTTCGAGATGATCGCGGCGATGTTCGCGGAGGAGGAGGAGGGCGAGGGCGGCGCGGCGGGCGGGGGGGAGCGCGCGTCGCCCCCGCGGCCCGCGCCGCCGCCCCCCGCGGCCGCCCCCCCGCCGCCGCCGCCCGAGGAGCGCGCGCGCGGCGAGGAGGAGTGGGCCGACCAGTTCCACAACAGCGGCGTGCTGGGCCTGCCCACGCACAGCATCTACGTGCCGCCCGCGCGGCTGGCGCGCCGCCCGCCCGGCGAGGTGCGGACCATTGTCGATGACGATTGAATCACGAGCGTAGCGAGTGATTCATGGCCCTCAATGTAAATCCGTAATCTATTCAAGAGTTGTAGGTATACTTTATACCGTGATTAAAATACTAATTATTGCACCAGGTAAATATCGTACAATAGGCGGGCTTAATACTAATTAGTACTTTATTCTAGCCAACCGATGGGTGACTACGAGAAAAATAAATAATTTAAGCGAAAATTGACATTTAATGAAGAAAGAAGGAAGGTTAAATTAATTAGAATGCACATTAAAATTGGAACAATTACTAAAATTAAGAGTAATTTTCTTTTCTTTTTTGTAATGGCAGTAAAGAACACAAGACAGTTTTTATTTTAATGGTAAACTCATTGTCGCAAATATCGACCGATCAAATCTTGAGGATTTATTTGCACAAAGAGTTTGTATGTCGAGTATTCATTACGCAAGGAGTTTGTATCAAGTATTTTTTGCGCAAGAGGTTGTATAAACATTGAGATGGAGGTCGGATATTATGAAAATTGCAAATAGTTTTTAATACTGATTATTGATCTAATGCTGAAATTTTACTGATTTATTGTTTAATGAGCTATTAATTAATGCACCTAATGTTATTATTATTTATTATACTAATTCTAAATTATGAAATTATCAAATTGCTATGCCACTATCGGTAAAATTACACTTGTACCATCATTTTTGTAAACTTCATTATCATACTGTACTGTAATTTATTGCAATAAAATGAATTGATTGATTGATTGAATATAGGTATTGGTGTGTTCTAAATTCGAACACTTAAATAGTAATTAAAAAGCGTTTTTATTCACTGTTCTTAGTGAATAAATGGGAATGCTACCTTTATAGGTGCTTTTATCCTTAATAGCCCACAATTTTGGCACAGCTCGTTAGGTTTGAAAACTCGGTTCTTTGAATCACATTGTGTAATTTCCAAATGACAGGGCTGGGTGTCGGCGGCGAGTGCACACTACGTGGACGAAGACGCGCACGACTGGACGCTGCCCGAGGAGGCCTTCCCTCTGCGCCCCGCGCCCGCCCCGCGCGCCGAGCGGGAGCCCGCCGCCAGCCCCGCGCCCGGCCTGCGCCCCGCCGCGCCCGCGGTCAGTACCACGCCTCCCCTGCACCCCGCGCCCGGCCTGCGCCCCGCCGCGTCCGCGGTCAGTACCACGCCTCCCCTGCACCCCGGGCCCGGCCTGCGCCCCGCCGCGCCCGCGGTCAGTACCACGCCTCCCCTGCACCCCGCGCTCGGCCTGCGCCCCGCCGCGTCCGCGGTCAGTACCACGCCTCCCCTGCACCCCGCGCCCGGCCTGCGCCCCGCCGCGTCCGCGGTCAGTACCACGCCTCCCCTGCACCCCGCGCCCGGCCTGCGCCCCGCCGCGTCCGCGGTCAGTACCACGCCTCCCCTGCACCCCGCGCCCGGCCTGCGCCCCGCCGCGCCCGCGGTCAGTACCACGCCTCCCCTGCACCCCGCGCCCGGCCTGCGCCCCGCCGCGTCCGCGGTCAGTACCACGCCTCCCCTGCACCCCGCGCCCGGCCTGCGCCCCGCCGCGTCCGCGGTCAGTACCACGCCTCCCCTGCACCCCGCGCCCGGCCTGCGCCCCGCCGCGTCCGCGGTCAGTACCACGCCTCCCCTGCACCCCGCGCCCGGCCTGCGCCCCGCCGCGTCCGCGGTCAGTACCACGCCTCCCCTGCACCCCGCGCCCGGCCTGCGCCCCGCCGCGTCCGCGGTCAGTACCACGCCTCCCCTGCACCCCGCGCCCGGCCTGCGCCCCGCCGCGCCCGCGGTCAGTACCACGCCTCCCCTGCACCCCGCGCCCTTCCTGCGCCCCGCCGCGCCCGCGGTCAGTACCACGCCCCGCTGCGGTTTGTACCACTCCCCGCGCGGTCAGTACCGAACCTTTCTTCGCGGTCAAAAAACACAAAATAAACGTACATTTGGATTAACGGAACGACATTCATTTTTGTTCCTGTATTGTATAACACGGTCAATTTGAAGAAATCGATTAAGCAACTTGCTCACACGATAAGGACGGCAATACATGTGATTGAGAAGCAAATTAATGTGTTTGTAATTGTTCGGTTAGATATACACCTTTTTAGTTTGCTGTACCTATTTCCTTTATAATCTTGTCTCTTCAGAAAATAAAGTCAGTGTCAAAAGTGTCAAACAAACCACACGAGCTTTTTATTGCAATATTATAATTTAAATACAATTAGAGGGCAAATAGAGCTACATATTCTTGCCCAAACATTTTGGTCCAAATTCGAGACGGATAGAAGTAGCCCAGAAACAATTATTGCAATTGAAGACGTTTGTGGGAATCGAAATTTCATCACGTTGTTTCGTTGAAGCTATAAGTTACAATGGCCACGGAAGTCAACGATCCTATTTTGATTACGGAATTGGATAAAGCGTTAAATGTCGTGGAGAACATTGCTGCGAACCTACATAAAACGCATGTGAACTTGAAAAAGTGTCCGAAAGCTAGATTAACAAGGAATTACGTCGAAGCACGCCTAAAATGCGTAGAAGATTTCTGGATCGAATACAAAGAAGCCTACGGCGTAATAATACGGCTAATTGCACGAGACCAAAGAGATAAAGTACCTTATATTGCAGAGGAGAAGTTTTACGAACACGAAGAACGTTACGTTTCGCTGAAAATTGATTTGCAAGATTTGTTATCATCTCAACAACAATCTCCAGTACCAACATCCAGTGGTTCTCAACATCAAGTTCATGTGGTTTTACCGAAAATACAGATCCCAGTATTTAGTGGAGCATATGAAGATTGGTTATCGTTCCACGATCTGTTTACATCATTGGTTCACAACAACACGTCGCTAGATAATGTGCAACGATTGCATTATTTAAAGACAAGTCTCGCGGGAGAAGCAGCTTCAATCTTAAAACACATACAAGTGACAGATTCGAACTACACACAGGCTTGGGATCTCCTTAGAACACGGTATGGCAATAAAAGAATGACAATTAACGCTATTATGAAGAGGTTCTTTGCTCAAAAGAAGATGACGGTAAATACATCGAGTCAAATTAAACATTTACTCGACACAACATCGGAATGTTTACATCATCTAAGCAATTTGAAGGTCAGCACTGAAGGTTGGGATCCACTGATTATATTTGTGATTGTGCAGAAACTTGACTCCGATACACACAAGGATTGGGAGGAGTATGTCAGCAGCAGCATTCAGGATCCTGAGAATCTTCCTTCACTTGAAATGCTCCGAAAGTTCCTGGAGAGTCGTTTCCGTACACTGGAGCTCATAGAACCAACCAGACAAAAGGCAACTCCAACTTCTGTAAGAGAAAAGTCATTTCACATCGCTACCAATGTTGAAAACACGAAAAAATGCCTTATGTGCAATGAGGATCATACAATAAGCCATTGTAAAGCTTTTGGGAAATATACACCGAATCAACGTAGCGAATACAGCAAAACAAACAACATGTGCTACAATTGCCTTGCACCAGGACACTCTGTAAGGCAATGTCGAGTTTCAACGAGCTGCCAGATATGTAGAAGGCGTCATCATACTCTTCTTCACGAAAATAAGACTAAGGAAAACACAAGTAACACAACGGGCGACCTCGAGCAAAATAAACAACCCGGTGTGGCACTACATACAAGCGTGGAGGAGGATGAAGAGGAAGAAGACATAACAATGTTGGCGTCTCATGTTTACACTGGAAAAAGCACAGCGTTATTAGCAACCGCCCTCGTACAAGTTGTCAGTGAAGGCAATAACACCGCTACTTTGAGAGCTTTAGTCGACCAAGGCTCCCAGGCAAGCTTCATAAGTGAACGAGCTGCGCAACTTATTAAGGCCAAGAGGTACCCAATCAAAGGCACAGTCGTCGGTGTGGGCTCCACAAGAGAAGACATCAAACAAGTAGTTCAGATCAAATTAGAATCCCAGTGTGAAGCCTTCACAATGGAAGTCAAAACATATGTTATGTCCAAACAACTGACTACCAAAATACCAACCCACACGATTAACGAAAGAGACTGGCCTCACTTAGAAGGGCTAGTGCTGGCAGATCCAAGCTATCATAAGCCAGGGTCCATCGATCTACTTCTGGGTGTCGACGTGTATGCCCAAATAGTACAAAATCAACTGATTAAAGGTCCAACAGGTTCCCCGTGTGCTCATAAAACAAACCTGGGTTGGATTTTGTTTGGCGAGGTGCAAGATACACAGCAACCAAAGTCTGTCATCGTTATGCATCATCAAATAATCAACGAAGATTTTTTGAAAACGCTCTGGGAAGTAGAACAAAATACAAAAAGAAAATATACAAAGGAAGAACAACAATGCGAAAAGATGTATGAGGAACAGTACACCAGAAACTATGAAGGTCGATACATCGTCAAACTTCCATTTCACTCCAAAGATCAGAGCTTAACAGATGATAATTCAAGAGAAATAACTATGAAAACCCCTGAAACACAAGAAAATAAATTAGAAAGGTTTCCTGAACAGAGAAAAGAGTACGACCAGATATTGGAAGAATACATAACCAATGACATGGAAGAATTTCCTCACGAAGAAAAAGGTGATCATTCTGTCCATTTACCACATCATGTTGCAGTACAGGGAGATAAAAAAGCAACCAAAGTGAGAGATGTAATCGACACTTCAAGCAAAAACACCAACAGCGTTTCATTGAACGACGAATTGACAGTTGGACCTATTCGGCTTGCTAATGATACTATAGAGTCCACTAAACCGTTAACTATTACCACCAAAGAGTTAGAAAAGAAGAGCATACAGTCCTACGCTAACGTAACAGAATACGAAGAAAGGAGTTTAAGATTAGACAAGTATGATACACTTACAGAATTGCTAAGAGTTGTAGTACACTGCAAGAGATTTTTAAATCTGAAAAGGGATCCGAGAAAGATAGAAAAGTCAATAACTACCGATGAAATTTAAGGAGCGTTGGAAATATGTAGATGTACAGTACTTGGCTCGTAGTAGGGAGTTGTAGTACTGGTACACTTGAGTTGAGTCTAGGTGACGTAGAAGAAGAAGAAACTCGCACCAAAAGTATGTAGTAAAAATGTATTGGTAAATCTACAGATAGGTAGAATATTGACTGTTCCTCTCTCTAGTGCAGTAAACGGTAGACTGACTTAATTATACGAAATTACCTAACAATGTAAACTGCTTAGCATGCCTAAAGCCTAAAGGTAAAACTAGGTTAAACGAGTAAGCAAAATGTGCGACGCTAGATCGTACATCTTCCAGACCGCAGAAAAATAAAGGGGAATTTACTGCAAAACATAAATAGCTATTTACAAAAGAAAGCGGTAATGCAAGTTGAGTAGAGGAGCGGTCATTACAGTTATAATACTTAAATAACATGTAGTAGCTTATTCGAAATTAAATGATGCGTTGTCCGTTCCCTTATCCCGGTGTTTAACTGGGACCTCCTGCATTTCCATGTCGTTCTTGGTGGAAGTTGTTGGTCGCCGATAAGCGCGCGCGCAGCCTTGCCCGCAGCCGACTCAGGCGACTGCAGAGGTTGTCTACATCTTGAGTGTAAATCTACAAACTCAGATTACACTTTCGACACTGATGTACTGGTCATGAGACAATTGACAAACCCCCTGCCGAACAAAACATTCGAACGCCCCAACTGGGATCATTTGGCCAACTTAAAGCTCGCTGATCCGGATTTTAACGTCTCGCGCGGAATCGACCTTCTGCTCGGCGCGGACGTTTACTCAAACATAATTATGAGCGGTGTACTCAGAGGCGATACTCAATCCCCAACAGCTCAACAAACTAAGTTGGGATGGATTCTGTGCGGCAACGCGGGGAACATTGAGACTCTCAGGTGCCACGCAACTCTAACCGACCTGAGTGAGTTATCACGTTTCTGGGAGACTGAGGATATCTTGACCAGTAACCAGGACACCACTGACGAAGACTTCTGTGAAAAGTACTACCAGGAGACTACCCGACGCGCTGCTGATGGAAAATACATTGTGAAAATGCCGATGCTTCCAAACTACGAGAAAAATCTGGGAAAGTCAAAAAACATTGCCATATCTCAGTATTTACAACTGGAACGACGATTGTCTAAGGACGGCTTACTAGCTTCGCGTTACAACGACTTTATCAATGAGTACACCGACCTCGGTCACATGACACCCGTCGCCTCGAATGACACAACAGAGTGCTTCCTACCGCATCATGGTGTTCTACGAGAACAATCAACTACTACAAAGTTGATATGGATCGACTGGACCCCACCCCGGATACAGTGGCAGTCACCTTTCTTCTAGAGAGGTTCAGTAGTTGCGCTGCGCTTTCGGAGATAAGATTGGCTTGTGAGCCTTGATCGAGCAGAGCCCGAAGTATTACGTAAGTCCCGTTGGAAGCCTTGACTTGGACGAGTGTAGTAGTAAGTAAAATCTCCAGCGCGTTGAAAGATGCATGATTTGTAGTCAAGTTCTGCGCGTTGGGTGATGAAGTTCCAGCCAAGGATTTGCTATCCTTCGGAGTAGACTTTTTCATGTCGTTGTGTAGCAACGTATGATGTTGCTGATCGCACTCTCTGCAAGTTTTTCGTGATGGACATTCTTCGTTCCCATGACTGTATAGACAGTTTTTGCATAGTTTGCTGCCTTGAGCGTTGAGTTTTGCGAAAGCAGTGTTTCTATCCGCGGCGTTCATTTTGATGAATTTGCGGCACTGCATCAACACGTGACTTTTGTTGCACAGAGGGCATTGGCCGAACATAACGTGATATGCTTTTGTAAAGTGGAATCGTTTGAATGCACCTTTCTTGGATGGAATGTTGCTCGCCACCGAAGGTTTTTGCTGTGAACCTGTTGATGTTCCTGTCGGAGTGTCCTTTTGTCTATTGCGCAGAGTTTCTAGCGCCATGAACTTGCTTTCCAGAAACGCTGTAAGTTCGTCGACGCTCGGTATTTCGCGGGGTTTTCGCAGCTCCTTAGTGTACTCGCTGTACGTAGTAGTGTCGAGTTTCTGTGCCATCAAGTGGGCAATCATAGGACCCCATGACTGCGTATCTATACCGATGTTGTGAAGGCCGTTCAGACATTCTATGATGACGTCATGCAGCTTCTTTAAGTTGTTAGCGTTCGCTTGTTGTATAGACGGAATATTGAGCATAGTGTTGACATACGAAGTGAAGACGAGTCTGCGATTGTCATATCGCTGTGTCATTATTTCCCAGCAGGACTCGTAGTTATCCGAGTTGATGTGGAGATGTCGTACCAGATTTTCAGCTTCGCCTCGCAGCTTGGACTTTAGGTGCTGCATTTTTTGAACTTTAGACAACGACGGATTCTTGTCCACAGTTTGTAGAAACAAGTCCTTGAAGGAGATCCACTGTGAATAGTCGCCAGAGAACACAGGAACGTCGAGCTTGGGTGCAGATTGCTGGTAGTGTAGATTTGACGAAAGTTTGTTGTTTATTTGCCTCTTCAGCAAGTCATACTGCTGCTCGATGTCTTCAAAACTGCGATAGTAAGATGGGTCATCGTACTCGCCGTCTAGTTCCCAGTGTAACTTGTCGATATCTGACCACTTCGATTTTAAGATGCTGAGTTGTTCCTCCAATTCCCACCTTTCACTTAATTTTTCAATATCCACCTTGGCATTAGCTCTATGCATGGCTCGGAAGTTGCGATTTTGGATGCTGATTAATCTTGCCAGATTGGCGTTTGCCACAGTTTCTTCGGCTAACTCGGCAGTCTGGGTTAGTCCCGATCTAGCACCACTTCGTGACTTTTCCTCCTGCGGTGGGTAGAGCTTGTGCGCCACCGGCGTGCTTGGTAACTCAGATTGTAAACGGGTTAGAATGTCTTGTTTTAAGTCCTCGTACAATTTCTTAGTACGAATGTAGACGTTTTCCGTAAAATATCCGTGGGATTTGTCTTCCGACTCGATGAGGATGTTGTTTCTCTCATCAAAGTCACCCCACTGATTTTCGAGAAGAATTAGCTTCTGAGTAAGATAGTCGCTTGTTTTCCTCGACGGACCATCTTTTTTGTAGTTGCTGCAGAGCTGCTTGATGTTTTCGAAGACTTCTGACTGGACCTTTAATTCTGAAGACATGGTGAACTGATGAATCACCTCCGTAGCCACAGCCAGTTGTAGAAAGTGTGTTGCGCGTAGTAGAGGTACTTGCAACGAGTATCACCGCTGAGCGACGCGTAGTAGTTTGCGCCAGAAGCTGCAGCCGTAGCAATACGTAGTCCCGCTGAGCGACGCGTAGTAGACGGCGTCAGTAGCTGCAGCAGTAGTAGTAGTAGGAGAACTGTGTTCCCACAGATCGCTTCAAGAAGTCCAACGTTCGTTGTAGCCCGATGAACTCAGTAGTGCTTGAAGTGGTCCGTGTCTCAGAATTCCCGGCGTCTCACGTGTGATATTAGCGACCTTCTCAATTAGACCGGGGCGACCCGCTTGTGGGAGACCGGTGAAACCGATTCGCTATCGACACGAGTCAACGCACGAAAAAACTGAGAGTAGTTTCGAAGGACCAATAAATGTACAGTACTTGGCTCGTAGTAGGGAGTTGTAGTACTGGTACACTTGAGTTGAGTCTAGGTGACGTAGAAGAAGAAGAAACTCGCACCAAAAGTATGTAGTAAAAATGTATTGGTAAATCTACAGATAGGTAGAATATTGACTGTTCCTCTCTCTAGTGCAGTAAACGGTAGACTGACTTAATTATACGAAATTACCTAACAATGTAAACTGCTTAGCATGCCTAAAGCCTAAAGGTAAAACTAGGTTAAACGAGTAAGCAAAATGTGCGACGCTAGATCGTACAGTAGAGGTATAAGACAAGTACAAGAAGAAGAATTTACAGATGAGATCAGAAGACTGAAAGATAACAAAGATGTGAGTACGACAAGCACTTTAAAGACGCTTAATCCATTTCTTGACAAAAAACACATTCTCAGGGTGGGCGGTAGATTGAGAAACGCTGAAGTTTCTGAGAATGTAAAACATCCTATCATCCTAGGCAAGAAAAATGATCTCATCTCTCTTATAAAGGGTGATTTTTTTGCTGGTATCTTTTTGGCAACACTGTTTTTGACAGATCACGCGTGAATGCAAACAATGCATGGAGGAATTAATATGATGATAACTTACCTGATGAGTAAATACTGGATCGTAGGCTGCAAGAGTTTGGTAAAACAATACATACATAAATGCCTGAACTGTGCAAGACAGAGAGCAGCTATTAGACAGCAAATTATGGGTGATTTACCTGTACCTCGCGTAACGCCTTCACGCCCCTTCTCTCGAAGTGAAGTTGACTTTGCTGAGCCAGTATATGTGCTAAATTCCAAAGGAAGAGGAGCCAAGACCAGCAAAGCTTACATTTGCATCTTCATATTCATGGCTGTAAAAGCTATCCATTTGGAATTGGTGAGCGATTTGACATCAAAGGCGTTTATCGCCGCGTTTAAACGTTTTGTCGCTAGAAGAGGAAGATGCAAGGAAATGTGGAGTGATAATGGCTCTAATTTTGTAGCTGCAAATAAAGAATGTTGTGATATGGGCAAGCAATGGCATTTTACACCACCGTATAGTCCAAATTTTGGAGGACTTTGGGAAGCCGGTGTCAAGTCAGTAAAATAACATTTACGAAGAATCTTGACCACAAACTTAACGTTTGAAGAGTTCACGACATTTCTTACCCAAATAGAGGCATGTTTAAATTCACGTCCATTGACGCCGGTATCTACAGATGTAAATCTAATGGATGATATTGAAGTACTTACGCCTGGACATTTCATTGTTGGAGAAGCACTCGTAACTGTTCCAGACCGTGATTATACTACAGCCAAGATAAATGTGTTAACCCGATGGCAATATACCCAAAGACTGGTACAGGAGTTCTGGAGGCGCTGGCAATCGGAATACTTGTCACGGTTGAATCAACGTCCTAAGTGGCAAAGAAAATCACCAGAGTTTGAAATTGGCGACATAGTATTATTAAAGGATGAGCATCTGCCCCCCAGCAAGTGGGCATTAGCACGCATCATGGAAAAGCACTCTGGCTTAGATAGTATTACACGGGTATATACCGTACGTTACAACGGGAAATCTACTCGAAGATCTGTTTCTAAGTTATGTGCTTTACCCATTTCTACAAGAGAATAAGTATATATATATATTCTTGTTTTGTATGGCACTTGTACTGTGCGTGACTAGCACAGTAAATTCCGCCAATATCATGTAGTTTATTTCATTGGAGTCAAGTTTATTTAATCTGTGTACTTAAAGTTTACATTGATTGAACTTTATTTGTTTATATGGTCTTAGTACGGTTCATTTGTGTTGCTTTAATTTACTTAAATAGGTATTTCTTTTATACATTGTTTGGGTAATCCTGTTACTAATTTAGTGGGTATACTCAATACTTGTGTTAATTTTTCATAAATGTCAAGTAAAAGGTAGGTATAAGAATGTAAACATAGAAGTAGATATTTAGTGAGGGTCTGATTGTAAATGAAAAGGCCTCAAAGTCTTTTTGGTGGGCGGCATGTTCGGTTAGATATACACCTTTTTAGTTTGCTGTACCTATTTCCTTTATAATCTTGTCTCTTCAGAAAATAAAGTCAGTGTCAAAAGTGTTATGGAGCTGCCCTTATTTGTATTGTACGTGTTAGTTCCTAAGATTTATCGAATATAGCTTCAGTTCTACTGCAAACGTTGTTTGAGTGAGTCCTCCTTAGGATAGATCCTTATATGGCGACCCTGCCAGGCGCCGCGCCTCGCGTCGCGTCGCTCGTGCGACGGAGTGAGAGTACTTAAATAAATTAAATTAATTCATTGTATTCAATCTGAAGAAAAATGGGGAAGGCACAATCAAAAGAAGAGATTGTGATAGCACAAAATGCTGCTGGGGGCTCCAACGCATCCTCTATATCGCATCTCCGCATCTGAGCACTACAAATATAATTCTTGGTGCACTAGTCTTCATGATCCTGCTCGCCGGATGTTTCTTCCTACTGAAGATGTACAAAAGCTGCCACACGCAAATGATAAGAAGGGAGCTGAACAGCGGGTATCTGCGCCGGTCGGTATACCGTCGTGATAGGGAACGCAGAGACGATGGATCGGAGCAAGTTTAATGGTCTAAAAACAAGAACAAAAAAGTCAAAAGTGAGATTTAAGTGCCTTGTAAGTGCCAATCAGTGATAGCGTGATAACATTAAAATCGTTATTCGGTGCATCGGGACCGTGCGAATATGATACGCGACGACGTATTTGGAAGGCCGCAGCGTTCCATTGCCTATATAGGTACAGAGCTAAGTTAACATGGACTGAAGGTACAACAATAGTTTAATTCTATTTTTAACTCTTTTAGTACTTATCTAGTAAGTAAATAAATATGTTTAGTAACATTTTGCCATGGCAGATAGGCTTAAAGATATTTTAAATGTGTTAAAGTCATTGAGAGAAAATCTTGTAAAACTCAATAAAAGTAGGAGAACGCCAGAGATTTTAAAACCAAGATATGATGAGGCTTCTCAAGTATACGCAGAGTATATTAAGTGTTCAGAATTAATAAATGATCAAATAAGTAAAAGTGAAATAAAAGGGTCCGACATAGTTGAGATCAAAGAAATTTGTGTCAGAATAAATACGATCTATACACAGATCCAGGAATTTTGTTCAGTGGAGACGGCTTCAGATAAAAGCCTAGAAATGGAGAAATTTGACTTAAAAACGGCAGTGGCCTTGTTGCCAGTCATAGACAGTAGCGAAAAATCTGTTTTACAGCTGATTTCAGCTATCGAAATGTATGCATCCTTATTGCAAAATGATGGTAAGCTGACGTTGATCAATTTCGTGCTGAAAACACGTCTTTCAGAAAGCGCGAAAATTAGGCTATCTGCTAGCTACGAGTCGGTTTCGAGTCTAGTAGAGGACATGAAAAAACATTTACTCGTGCAAAAGTCTTTCACAGCTCTTCAGCAGAGGCTGCTCCGTGCGACACAAAACCAGAAAACCATAGAGGACTATGGAAAGGAAATTGAAAAACTTTTTGTTGATTTGACTATTTCACAAGCCGAAGGAGATACAGCAAAATTCGAAATTTTGAAACCCATAAACGAAAAGCAAGCTATAAAAAGATTCTCGGACGGGTTGCGAAATGGTCACCTTAGCACAATAATTTCAGCCAGAAATTACACATCCTTAAAGGAAGCAATTCGTGGAGCGAAGGACGAGGAGATGTCAGGGCCACCAGAAGGTCTGATAATGCGTTACGAACAAGGTACTCGTAACAGACAGAATTACCCAGGTTTTAAGCGGGGTTTTCAGTTTCAGCGCGGACAGCAAAGGGAGTATTTCCGCGGACGAGGCGGACAGCACATTCATCGCGGGGGTCCAGCGCATCAGCAGTGGCGCGGACACCCTACCAATCGCGGACGAGGTCAAGGGTATTTCTCCAGGAGCAACAACCGAGGCGGAAGAGGTAAGTACTTCCCTAGCAACAGCCGAGGTCATCAGGTACATTATGCCGAACACTCGCCGGAAGAAAATGGGCCAGAGGTAAGTGAAAACGCCAACAACCAGTTTTTTCGTGCCTCATTCTAGCATTTGTGCCTATAATAATTACAACAGTGTAGATTCGGACACCCACGAACAGAGATACAATTGGCTTGTCGACACAGGCGCGTCACTGTGCGCCATAAAGTACGAGAAATTGAGCCGCATTCCAATCCATTTTGGTAAGGTAAGAATAAATGGAGTGTGCGGAGAACTTTGTTCCGAAGGTTTTGTTTATCTAACACTTACCTTTGAGGGAAAAGAATTTGTACACAAATTTCACGTGTTTAAAAACTTGTGTTGCAAAAGTGATGGAATTCTAGGGCAAGACTTTATGAGAAAATACAAGGGCATCATAGACTATGAGTTAAATACTTTTTCCTTAAAAACTGATAATGAAAGAATTTTCTTGCCGCTGCGAATGGGTAACATAGACTACAATAGTTATATTACAGTACCACCACGATCAGAATCTATACATTTCGTGCCAACTCACTTGAAGGAAGATAGCGTGATTTATCCAAGTCAACTGAGTGAAGGAGTATTTATGGCAGGCCTTGTAGTGAGACCAACAGCTGGGAGAGTTCCTATAAAAATTTTAAACACAAGGGACTGCGAAATCAAACTGAGTTATTTCACGTTTCAAGTATGTTCATTAGCAGAGTATGAATTGGTAAAATTTGAAAGAACAGAGAACAATGCGGAACGTGTGAAGAGAATGTTTGCGGAACTAAATTTGAAAGGGTTGAACAATGAGGAACAATTGGAAATAGAAAAGATATGTGCGAAATTTTCAGATATTTTTCAACTAGAGGGTGACAAATTAACTACCACAAATATTTTCGAACAAAGGATACAGTTAAAACCCAACACTGATCCGGTTTATACAAAACAATATCGATTACCTAAATTTCAAACAACCGAAATAAAGAAACAGTTAGAAAAAATGATAGAAAACGATGTGATAGAGGAGACAAAGAGCGCATGGTCAAGCCCTATTCTATTAGTACCTAAAAAGTCGGAATCCGGAAACAAAAAGTTCAGACTTGTGATAGATTATCGTAAATTGAATGAAAAAATTGTTGATGACCGATTTCCTTTACCAAACATTCTGGACATTTTAGATGCACTATCGGGTTCAGTTTATTTCACCCATTTAGACTTATTTTCAGGGTATTATCAAGTGCAGTTAGAAGAAGAAAGCAGAAAATGTACGGCATTCACTTTTGACAAGCAATATCAAATGAAACGTATGCCTATGGGGTTGAAAATAAGTCCCAGTGCTTTTTCCCGAGTTATGACAGTGGCGTTATCTGGCTTAAATTACGAAAAATGTTTAGTCTATTTGGACGACTTAATCGTTTTTGGAAGAAATTTAACTATGCACAACAAAAATTTAATTGACGTATTTTATAGACTGAGGGAAGTAAATTTAAGACTTAATCCACAGAAATGTGAGTTTTTAAAGAAAGAGATTGCATACCTAGGGCATGTTGTAACATCAAATGGAGTCAGGCCAGATCCAGGGAAAATCAAAGCACTCACCAAATACCCAGTACCCAAATCAATAGATGAAGTAAAACGATTTGTGGCTTTCAGTAATTACTATCGGCGTTTCATTCCAAATTTTGGCGAAATAGTTATACCACTTAATAAACTATGTAAAAAACATGCGACTTTCATTTGGGATGACAATTGTCAAAATTCGTTCAAAACATTAAAAGAATCGTTATCAACGCCACCGGTTTTACAATTTCCAGATTTTTCACCTGAAAACGAGTTTCAGTTGCATACCGATGCCTCAGGAACAGCAATAGGGTCGGTTTTAAGCAACAAAAACAAATTGCCAATTGCTTATGCCAGTCGTGGACTTAATAAAGCTGAACTAAATTATCCAACAGTGGAGAAGGAATTATTAGCAATTGTTTGGTCAGTAAATTATTTCAGACACTATTTATTAGGGAAAAAGTTCAGAATATTCACAGATCACCGGCCTCTTGTTTATTTATTTAACATGAACAATCCAAGTAGCAGACTTACGAAATTTAGACTAAAGTTAGAAGAGTATGACTTTGAAATAGATTATGTTAAGGGAAAAGATAACGCAGCAGCAGACGCGTTATCACGAGTCTTAATAACATCAGATGAACTAAAAGGAAGGAATGAGCATGTGGTGAATGTCATGACAAGACGAAAGAAGAGAGAGGAAGAGGAAAGAGCAAAAGAACAGAATGTAAGAGATGCTAGCATAGCTACTGATGGACGGTGTGCGCAGCCGGACGTTGTGGAAATGTTTAGCAAACCGAAAAATTCCGTTGAATTGCTATTTACAACAACTGAGAGAATGAAAAAAGTGAAAAGTGATGAGAAAAATTACTTATTTTCATATGATCCAGATAAGTGTATAATTTACACCTGCCCACAATCTCGATCATGTCTGACGCGAGACGCCTACGTGAGGGAATTTGAGCAGTTCTGTGAAAGTAAAAACGTGAAAGAAATTTATATAATGAAAAAAGTAGAGAATGATAAATATATAAAATGGCTAGCCAACGATGAAAGTAAAAATAAAAATAATAATAAAAGAAAACGGCCCGGGCCGCGAATTTATATTATAAAAGAGAAGCAACGTATTACTACAAATGAAGATAAATTAGTAGTGTTGAATGATTTTCACGTGTTACCTACAGCAGGTCATGCAGGTATACGACGAATGATTAATAATATACGTAAATATTATACGTGGCCAACAATTGAACACGACGTCAAGAAGTATGTTTCAAAATGTGCAAAGTGTCAGACACAGAAACATTCAATTCCGCACAAAGAGCCAATGGTCGTCACAACTACGGCAACATCGGCATTTGATAAAATATATTTAGATATAGTGGGGCCCTTAGTTAAGGATTATTTTAATAAAGTATACATTTTAACTATACAATGCGAGCTAACAAAGTTTGTAGAAGCATATGCATTAGCTAGTAAAGACGCTACTACAGTGGCGAAGGCTTTTGTTGAGGGCTTTATTCTTAGGTACGGTATCCCCAAGGAAATCGCAACTGATCGAGGCACTGAATTTTTAAATTCAGTTTTAAAAGA
Organism: Yponomeuta cagnagella; assembly: GCA_947310995.1. NCBI lineage: Eukaryota > Metazoa > Arthropoda > Insecta > Lepidoptera > Yponomeutidae > Yponomeuta > Yponomeuta cagnagella. The sequence goes on along the minus strand of OX371279.1, from coordinate 19,193,637 downwards.
AGTGTGTAAGTTATTGAATATATCGCAATTGACATCGACAGCTTACCATCATGAAACAATAGGATCTTTAGAAAATTCACATAAGACTTTAAACGCTTTCCTAAGAATTCAAACGAATAATGAGCTCAAGGTGTGGAGCACATGGGTGCCATACTGGTGTTTTAGTTATAATACAACTGTGCATACATCAACAAAATTTACACCATACGAACTGGTATTTGGAAAAATATGTAATATTCCATCTAATTTAGTGAAACAGGCAGAATCGCTGTATGATTGTGAAAATTATCCTTTGTTAGTAAAGTACAGAATACAAAAAGCTCAGGAACAGGCTAGGCAAAATTTAATACAGTCAAAAATTGTGAGAACAGAAAACGCAAATCAGAAAAGTAAAAGTGTAACCTATAAACCGCATGACTATATTTTAGTGAAAAATGAAATGGGAAATAAATTCCAAAATGTGTATAATGGACCGTATATGGTAGTGGAAGACATCTCGCCTAATGTAAAAATAATTAAAGATGGAAAGGTCGACATCGTACATAAGAATAGAACAAAGATGTTTATAAAATAACTAATTATGTTTTAATTGTAATAATAGAAAATTAGCTTAAAAAAAAAAAAGTTAAAAAAAAAAAAAAAAAAAAGAAACTAATGTAACCAATGTAATCAGTTAGTTAATATGATAAGGCGTAACATTAAGCTGATAAATGTTAAAAAAAAAAATAGTAACTAGGTTATTTATTATTACTATTATACATATATATAATAATAATAATAATAATTACATTTGTATTTTTTTTTCCTTTGGATGGGTGGTGTTATGGAGCTGCCCTTATTTGTATTGTACGTGTTAGTTCCTAAGATTTATCGAATATAGCTTCAGTTCTACTGCAAACGTTGTTTGAGTGAGTCCTCCTTAGGATAGATCCTTATAAAAGTGTCAAACAAACCACACGAGCTTTTTATTGCAATATTATAATTTAAATACAATTAGAGGGCAAATAGAGCTACATATTCTTGCCCAAACAGTAATGTTTTTGCGACTAGCGGTGGTAGTTTAGTGGGTAGAACATTGGACTCGGAAGCGATAGACCTAGGTTTGATTCCCAGTGCGGGCATGTATCTATAATTTTGTTTTCTAAGTTATGTACATTTGTGAAGTTATGGTAGCAATACCACTCGCTAACTATGAAGGAAAACATCGTGAGGAAACCTGAGTGTCTGAGCTATTCACGTACCTGAGCTATTCAGCGCTTGCGATCGCCAATCTGCGGTGGGCACGCGTGGTGATTAAGTCCATACTCTCTCCCTGAGAGAAGGCTTGTACCTTACAGTGGGTCGTGTATAGGCTGTTTTTATCACAGATATTTACGTTATGTAATGTTGTTGTTGCAATGAATTTTTTTTTTCTTTCAAATATTTTTGAAAACTTTTTTATTGGATCTTGTTAGCCTGAAGCATGGAATGTCCTTTATTTTGATCAAAGTGAATTAAAACATCAGTGTTGGTGCAGCCGATTGCAGATTTATTAAGATCATAGATTCATTCTGATCCTGGATATTGGACCTGATTCATAGATCGGTGTGGTCAAATGAATGAACAAAAGAAAAAAATGAATAATCCCTCTAGTGAATTGTCAGATTTCACATTTAAGTTAATTTATGGTATCATCGTAAACTAACATGATGATAATTTAGTAATTGAACGTATTCCATTTAACAAATCATTCCGTTCGTTTCAGCCGGAGGAGGCGGAGGCGGAGGTGGAGGTGGAGGTGGAGGGCGCGGGCGGGAGTAGCGGCGGCGGGGGCGGCGGGGGTGGCGGCGGGAGCGGCGGCGGGGGCGGCGGGCTGACGGTGCGGGCGGCGCTGGGCGCGCGGCGCGCACGACGCTGGGAGCCGCTGGGCGCGCTGGCGCGGGCGCTGCACGCGCACGCGGCGCTGGGTGACGTGCAGACGCCGGTGGTGGCGCTGCTGCTGCTGGGCCGCCGCCGCCATCTGCTGCTGCAACACATCGACGAGGCCGACCAGGTGCGTTGCGTACACGCGCTTCCTCACACACCGACTGATCACACGCTGCGCACACGCGCTCCCTCACACACCGACTGATCACACGCTGCGCACACGCGCTCCCTCACACACCGACTGATCACATGCTGCGCGCACGCGCTCCCTCACACACCGACTGATCACACGCTGCGCACACGCGCTCCCTCACACACCGACTGATCACACGCTGCGCACACGCGCTCCCTCACACACCGACTGATCACATGCTGCGCGCACGCGCTCCCTCACACACCGACTGATCACACGCTGCGCACACGCGCTCCCTCACACACCGACTGATCACACGCTGCGCACACGCGCTCCCTCACACACCGACTGATCTGCTGATGTCGGCTGCGCTGATGACACACCGCACACACTCAGACATTGCCTGTAACGAGAGATCAAAAATGTGAAGATGTTACGAACAAACATGAGTAAAAGCGAGAAATAAATGAATTAATTGTGCGAAAACTAAAGATTAAATAAAGAATGGGGCAGGACAACCACTCGTCTATCTGTACAAGAGCCGTGTATAGTACGTCAGGGTTACCGCACACACTACGGCGCGCGCGGTAACGAACCGCGCCGCAGTGCGTGCGGTGGGGCGGCGCTAACGCCGGGCGGCGGGGGCGGTGTGTCGGCGCAGGAGGCGTGGCTGCTGGGCTACATCGAGCAGCTGCGCGGCGCGCGGGCGGCGGGCGCGGCGCTGGCGGCGGTGCGCGGCGCGTGGCTCGCCCCCGTGTGGGCGCTCTCGCAGCAGAGCACCACCATCGGCGCGGCGTGCGCGCGCTGCGGGCGGCGCGGGGGCGGCGCGTGCGCGTGCGAGCGTGCCGCCGGCGTCGCCAGCGCCGCGTGCGCCGTGTGCCGGCGCGGCGTGCGGGGGCTGTACGCGTGGTGCCAGGGCTGCGGCCACGGCGGACACCTGCTGCACATGCAGCGCTGGATGCGGCAGCACCGCCTGTGCCCCGCCGGCTGCGGACACCAGTGCCAGCTGCCCTGAGCTCGCCGGGATCGTTCTGTGCGAAGGGCGCCTCGCGTTGTTGGTATTTTTTTCACAAACGGTACGCCGGGTCGCAGAGAAGCTAATATGTTGTGTGAACACGAATCGATGTATGAGAGTGTTAAAAAAGTGAGAATAAATTAATTAAAATCCGGCCTAGTGTAGGGTTGCGCAGAAACAGGGGGTTTTATCTGCTTTACAAAACTAACAACTTCATCAACGTCATTTTCAATGGATTTTGGACGAAGGTTTTCTTTATAAGTCGATCGTCTATTACTAGTTAACTAGTAAAGCCTACTTAGGCGTAATAGTTTTCATTTGAAGTTCATTATATGTGCTACTTACTACCCTGAATTTTTCCACGTTTCTACAATGAACCGTTTAGCCAAGAGAGGGGCACCCTACTCGGACAAAAATTTGCGCTTTAAAGCTTAACATTTCGCAAACGGACAATATTTTTCAACAAGCAATTCAACGATACCCCTCATAATAATGACTGAAAATGAATTCGATGACGTTGTTAGTTCTGTAAAGCAGAAGAAAACCCTCTTTCCACGGAACCCTACATTGCGCGTGGTCCGACACGCACTTGGCCGGTTGTTTATTTATTTCATTTCAATTCTAAACATGGTTAAATCTTAAACGTATTGGCAAAGTTACATTGAGACCGGCAAGTCATTTGCGATTTAAGGGGCTCCGTGAGGTTCACTGCCGCCACCAATAGAAAAATAATATCTTTTTACAGATCTCTTTTGCAAATAATGTCAAATCAATCTCACAATCAAGTTAATAGTTATTTTGAGGATCCACGACCGATATCATAAGATCACGGACATGGGATTAGACAGCATTTATGCAAAACACGAACGATTAAACGTTAATGTCGGCTTTTCCACTCAGATCAACTAAACGAATTAACCAGTGAGTGGAAGTCTATACATTTTTTACTAAAATTTCAATTCAATCAATTTTTATTTTAAAATAATAAAACCAAGATAAACTTTTTGCTGATTTCTGTTCCTATCGGATCAAGTTAATGGTTGATTCGTTAGAAACGAAAAATGTTGATCCGTTTCAGTTGATCGGAGTGGAAAACGGGGTTAATGTTATGTTATCTAGCCCTAGGTTTTTTGCCTTAGGTTCACGAGTCCTAAAAATCACTATTAACAAGATTGCAAAAACGATATGTAAAAAAAGTTATTTTTATTTCTTAAATAACTTACAGCATAAGCTATTAAGCAAAGCAACCTTTTTAGACTCTCCGAGCCATATCCGACGCAAATGTCCCCATAACACTGGCTGCATTACCACGTTGAACAGCCAGGGAGATCCGTTTGGTGGCGGTAGTGAACCTCATGGATCCACTTATAACCAAACTGCACTTGTATAGAAATGGCCTCGTTATTTTTCTTATGATCAAATCCAATGTATATAAAACCAATGTAATCACGGCCATGGATTAAAAACATGTGCACAGACAATGGCTTGACAAGTTTCCTGCATTTTTGCATGAACAAAATTTGTGACCAGAACTGAGCTCGCAAGTCGAATGCGGAATTCCTAGTCTATTGTTGTAAATATCATGTATGTAACTATTTACTTTTTGTAACTATTTATTGTAAATTGTACATTTATAAATATTTTTGTTATGAAAACATTGAAGAGAATAAGACGAAACTTTTATAAAACATACATTTTATTAACTTATTTTTAAACGTTTTATTTATACAAACGAACATTCATTTGAGTACGAACAGTACCCACGACGTAAAAATCGAAATAATTCTCTGTGGGCCAATGGAGACTGTAGCTGTAGCCTACCAACAGTCCGGGGCCACAGAGAAAATAATCACTCCCTACTACCTACGTCACTTCTCCACTGGATGGACTCATCCGATTTAACCTACTCCGAGCTGTCAAACACATACATAATTATTGACACGGAGACGTGAAAATGGATAACCCGATAGGTACAGTGGACAGTTACGTAATAAGAGGGCTGAGCCTTACACATTTGACATTAGACGATTGGAATCGTTCAGGAGTAGTAACATAGGAGGTCTGCCCCTATAGGCATCTGCCCCGCAGGTACCCACACCAAATCCTGAGCGATTCCAATCGTCTAACTGTCAAATTAGTATGGAATTTGACAGTTAGACGTTGGTGGCGGTGAGTCAGCAGATGCAGCAGCAGGGGCGCGCGCAGCCGCGGCGAGCGTCGGCCGCGCCGTCGTGCGCGTGCGCGTGCGCGCTCTCACGCGCACCGTCCCGCGCGCGCTTGCGCTCAGACATTGCGCGCACCAGCGTCTCGAACGACTGCAACACGCACTCACTGCTCAGAGAGGAATATTACTATACATACTGACGCGACGTGATAGGGGAAAATGCGTATGTGTCACGTTGGCGACAGGCGTATAAAAGCGCAGCAGATAGGCGATAAATTAAGACATTGATTTCCACAACACGACACACGATCCCAATTATAGATAGATATATGATCTCCAATATCGATTAGATAGAAATATATCAAGCACTTACTTGCAGGTTCAAAATATTTTATGTTTTGTTGAAGGTTGACTAGAGGATATAAAATAATACATGTAATTTTGCAAACCTCTATATTTCTTGCATGTCTTTTCCCATAACTTTCGTTTATAAATACTGATACCAATAATGTGGTCTGCTATACAATCAATTACTTACATTTCAACAAAATTTAAACCTTGTCATGTTTCAGACAAATAAGCTTAGATTACATACAACATAAACTATTAGGAAAATATGTTAGTGTATGTACGTTTGTGAGTACAAAATACATGCATTGCACGCGTAATAATCCTTATACCAAAACGCGCGGTAGGCACACCTCCACTGAAGCTTTTCTTGGCAGCACAGTGTCTGTAATATCTTGGCAGTTTGAGTTAAACATTAATTACTACGGCCTCAAGCGTTACTTAAATATGTCACAATTACATTTTATTTAAAATAGTATTCGATACATTAACAATAAACGGTTTTATTTATAAAAACTCGATTCCTTAAAACACTTCCACAAAGCCGATTCAAATAGTATGTGGTGGAGATTTTTCAAGGAAAAGATTAACTAACAGAGTTTTGGAGGAATCGTGTTTTTATAAATAAGAGTTCGCGTTTTTATGAAACATTTAGCCAAAAAAGAGATCTTATTTTATACAGATAAGAATTTATAGTGATAAAAAAAATATGCAAAAGAATACCTTTGACATTACTACTTCACAGTGATACAAAAACAATATTCTTGGAGAATAGAAATACAAAAGCTAATCGATAGCTTAGTGAATAGATAACCTAAGATTTAATAATAACCACCATTCTAAGAGTGCAAACATACAAGCCAGTGTCGCGGGCGCGCGTGTGCACACTCGCTGCCGCGCCTGCCGCGGCCACTCGCCACTCGCCACTCGCCACTTACACTACAACAATAAATACACGACATCACAGCGGGAGCGGAGTGCAGACTGTAGTAGTGAGTGAGCAGACCTGTGTATGTGAGTGTATTGCTACTTATTTCGGTCGGCACGAGTACAAATGGAATGACTTTCTTAACTTGTTCATTACTTTATTGTCTATGGATTGACGCCTTTACTTGAACACTGACCTGTACAGCCAGTCCAGCGGACGCATGAAATAGAGGTCAGTGCATTTGTATGATAACTCTAGAGTAAATTAAGTTAACGCTGTTACAAAATTCTGTTCAAAGTGATGATAATTTTTTCACAAAAAATTGCTGGAAATTAAGATTATATTTTTAAATAAACACTACGTTTACTTAATAATTCATATTATAACCGAGAATAATTCGTTAAATTAACTTTGGACAGAACATTATAAAAGCCAGCACCAAAATGGGCGAGAATCGTAATGTACAACGTGATAGCATTGCTGCTTAAACCTAGAGTCGGCCCTCGGGCGGCGTTCCGGCCAGCCGGGCGTGCGTTTGTACAGGCGCGGACGCGGCGGGCGGCGCCCTACAAGAGGCTGCACTTCTTGATCCACTTGCTCTTGCCGGTGCTGACGGGCCCGCTGCCCAGCCGCGACTCGTCCGACTTGCGCGAGCGGATCTCCCGCATCAGGTCGAAGAACACCTGCACCACACCCGCACGTTAACGTACCAACGACACACAAGCGGCACACTGCACCCAAACCCCCACACCCGTTACACGCGAGCTCCGAGGAACACACTACCTCGTTGGACTAGCTGTTAGGTTAAGTTTATTACCAAAATAGAGGTCGTGGGTTCGATCCCCACTGGGCGCCGCCGTACATATGTACAAATGGCCTCAGGTTAAAGTCCTGGCATGGGTGGAATTTTTAGCCTCTAAATAGTATCTTAACTGATGATTAGTTTTATGTCATGAAGTGAATTTTAAATCCTTAGGCATGTATTTGGTCTACTCTGTTTATCTGGAATTAGGAGCCAGACAGGAACGATTTCAGCAAACAATCTATTTAGATCCGATCGATTCACGCCCTAAACTGAGTTCAGAGTGCTACGTTTTAAACTGCATTAGTAGGTAATTTCGAAATGTAACAACACATCAACCAACTGTTCGTCTATTCCCAAGAGCTCGAGCAAATATACTATAGAACAATACAATACAACGACCCTAATGTTATGTGGTGCCGTAAATACGGATTTAATACTGGACATATCAAGTTCCATTGTTGATCTTGTTTTGCAGTAAAAACTAAACATTCCAGTCACTCTCCGCATCCTCGGCAGCACACCCCAGCAACCCTCTCCCAGCGCTAGCTACCTTGTCGACGTTGTCCCGTGTCTTGGCCGAGGTCTCGACGTAGGGCACCTGCCACTGCTGTGCCCGCCGCGTGCACTCCTCCAGCGGCACGCGCCGCTTCTCCGCCAGGTCAGACTTGTTGCCCACCAGCAGGAACGGGATGCTCTCGTCGCTCTTCACACGAAGGATCTGCTCCCTGCCAAACGAATATTTTTTTTTTTCTTTTTATTCCGGATACTACGTAACAGTTTTTCCACTTAAGTAAAGTACAGACAAAAAATATTTGAGTTTTTTAACGGCAGTGCTCATCATAAAAACAAAAAAATTAATAAATCTATTAGCACATTTAGAAAGATCTGACTCTTCGGATAATATGGCCGGCCCACTGCCACTTAAGCATGCTAATTCGGTGGGCTATGTCGGTGACTTTGGTTCTCTGTCGGATCACCTCGTTTCGAAATCGATCTTTCAGAGAAACCCCTAGCATAGCCCTTTTAGCACGCTGAGCGACTTTAAATTTGTGGACCAGCCCCACCGTGAGTGTCCACGTTTCGGCACCGTATGTCATGACGGATAGGACGCACTGATTGAAGACTTTCGTCTTGAGACTCTGTGGGATGGGAATGGGTCGCGTATGTTGGTTGAAAGTTGGAACGTACCTGACCTCCAGCGTGGGTCGCGGATGTTAGTTGGAACGTACCTGAACTCCAGCGTGGGTCGCGGATGTTAGTTGGAACGTACCTGAACTCCAGCGTGGGTCGCGGATGTTAGTTGGAACGTACCGGAACGCAAGGATGGGTCGGGATGTTGCTACGTACTTACTTGATCTCCAGCGCGACTTATGGTTGTTGGTACGTACCGAAACTCCAGCGTGGCATCGAAGCTCTCGGGCTCGGTGATGCTGAAGACGCAGAGGAAGCCCTCGCCCGAGCGGAAGTAGTTATCGCGGATGGCGGCGTAGTCCTCCTGCCCCGCCGTGTCCAGGATGTCGATCTGCACCTCCTCGCCGTCCAGCACCACCTACCGACACACAAGCAAACAATTACTTTTACTGATAGTTTTGAAAGATCCTATAGAAAAATTAACTTTATACGAAAAAAAAACTTATCCACTTATTTTATATAGGACTACCTCGTGAAGCGCTCCGCGAGGCTCACTCGCCACTAATAAGAAAAAAATAACATTTTTTCTTCTACGAATTGTAGCAAAGTGTCTTACAAATCTCTCAATGTTGTAAATAGTATTTTTTAGTACCCACGATCTTTAAAAGAAGATATAATTTTCTACAATGCATTTTGAACGGGAAGCGACACATAGATAGATAGATAAACCATTTGCACCTCCGTACACACACAACATAATATAACAATTTAAAAACACGAATTGCACAAGAGAAACAGCACAATTTTACAACATTTATATGCTCTATTGGATTTAAGTCCAGACTGTCGCTGGCCACGGTAACACTTGAATATGAGGGTAATCCAGTACAGACACGGGCATGAACCCAGAACCCACTCGCTGTGCAAATGCAATCACAAGGGGTCCGATGACATCCGCAATGTAACGCTGTGCGGTTACGCTACCTTCATTCAGATTGGCGAGCTCAGTTTTTACGTGTTTGAACCTTAAACGGTTTGAGCCATGGTCTCAAAGGGATCCGAACTACTCGTCGTCTTGATCGAAATCATTTGCTCTCTGACACGGGTAGGTACCCGTTGTCAGCCGAAGACGAGTTTGTAATTTCCGAGCCGTCATTGTTCGAGTTCGACGGGCACTTAAGCGTTTGTATCGGTCCTCGAAGTCTACCCGAACCAGGTCTTCTGGCAACAGTGCCTGTCTCTTGGGAATGATTCCAAGCATTTTGGATATCACTGCGAGAAAAATCCAGCTGCAACCCCACAGAACGCTGTGAATGTTCTTCTTGAATCAATGTTGGATGCAGTAATCGTGTCCAAATGCATTAATAAAATACAACATTGTGTTTTACATAAATAACTTTTCTTTATGTAAAACACATGTTTCATTTATTTAAATAACGTGGAAGACGCCTAAGCCCCTCAGCGGGCTCGATTGATGGGCTACAGTTATCTAAAAATGCACAATTATTATTATTTAAAACAGTATTTATCGCAAGTTTATTTTTTACTAGTCATGCCCCCGTGCGATTTCGTTCGCTTGGTATTCTTATAAAAAAACCGGCTAAGTGCGAGTCTATACAACATTTCAATATTTCAAGCGTCTACCTGTTGCCATTATTAAGATCGAGCAAACAAATCACGTTTGCTGTATGTGAGCCTCACTTAAATATTTATTTTATTCTGTTTTTAGTATTTGTTGTTATAGCGGCAACAGAAATACATGATTTCAGCTGTCTAGCTATCAAGGTTCGTGAGATACAGCCTGGTGATGGTCAGACGGACAGTGGAGTCTTAGTCATAAGGCACTTTGGGAACGGAACCCTAAGAAGTATCCTATGGTACCATACAGGGCATGATGTGTCTCTATGCTAATGTTTAATTGTTCATCGAAAGCATTCAGTCGTTTAAGTGTGATAGCATGATAAACATACAAACTTTCACAAATTATTAGTAAGCTAGTAAGATTATTAAATTTTTAGCAAATAATAAATAAAAACAATTCTAAAAAACTTTATTTCGGACCATATGTCCATACAGGCAGGAAGTAAAAAAAAATGATGTTATTTTTTTTTTAAACTAGTACTTGTACGACAAAGTAGGGTCAGAGTGTACATTAGTACAGATTACAGCACTTATGTGCTGGGTCTACATGTCCGTCAAAAAGAGCCTGTCAGACAGTTTGTTATTATTGAGTTTCCACACGTGGCAACCCTGTCCATAAATGAGTCTAAGACGGAGTTTACACGTTCAGTCTGGCGTCAGTCAATTCCATAAGTCTGGTTAGACTGACGGCAGACTGATTGTCTATTCAATGGATTGATGAACTGATGGCCTATTTAGATGGATAGACTGATGGATATTCGATTATTTTGATAATTTTCGTCAGTCACGGTTAGACTGACGGCAGACTGATCGTCTGAATGTATTATCAGTCTCGCATCAGTCAACGCCAGTCAACGCTAGGTCAACACTCAGGTACCTACTTCAGGCAGCATATTATAATCTTGGAGGCAGCATGGAGGAGGATTCTCTTTTTAACAACCATTGTTTACACCACTTCCTCTTTTGGCGTTTTTTCATTGCCGTAGCTATCAATTATTATTGCAACGCAGGCTTTTTTTTTAAATCCATAATCATAGACAAAGATCTGTGCTTGGTGCTGTCGTATTGGTGTTTTCGTTCGGACTGATGCAAAATTCATCAGTCTTGAGTGACCGTGTAATACCTCGCCTAGCTACATCAGTCTGGCGTCAATCCGAGCTTGATCAAGGTCACGGACTGAACTGACGCCAGTATGAACGTATAATCTCCGTCTAACGTGTTAACACGCGCGTCAGCAAACATGGTTGAGGCACTGCAGTATCTTCTTAACCCCATCAGATGTCTAAATACATTGTTGTACTGAACGTCAATGTCACCGTGAGTCTATGGCAAAGTAGCCTAGTGGTTAATCTTTTGAATAACAAACGCAATAACGATGCGACATTCTCTTCCAAGGCTTGCAATTGCAACTTAAATAATCGAAGGTCAGCCAACTGCATCTAGCTTGTATACAATCGAATATGCAAGTTGCGTGCAATCGTGTTTTTGTCTCTGTTCGTGCGACGCTATTCACATTTCTTAGGAGTGCGGTCATTACTTTCAGCTTATATCACCAGCAGCCATCACACCACGCGGCTAGCGGCCATTGTCGCGTGGAAAAGAAAGTTGCGCACAGCCGCGGTTCTGATAACATAACAAAGAGTGGTATAACTAACGCAGGACTCCACGCTTTCCCGTAGCGGCTACTCTAAAGAATCCAATATATAAGCTTTATCCGTGGGAAAATGGAAAAGATATGAGGTCATCACTGCAGCCAGAATGCCGCCGTCACTGAGTGGGTCAGCGTCGCGACGCCTGTCTTCCCGCCATCATTGTTAGGTGGAGATGAAAATGAAATGAAAAAGACGTTATTTAGAAAAGGGTTAAAAGAGTGGTTACTGGCTCCCAAACTAGGATTCCCTGTGCTATGGGTAGCCAGGCTTCTTCCAAAATACATAATAATATGTGTTTTACAATAGTTTCTAATAGCATCTAATATCTAAACGATTTTTAGATAGGAGTGATATACACGGAAGAACCGAACCGCCGCGCCGTTTCTAGAAATGCTGAAACGGATCTGAGAGGCATCTAACTAAATGCACCTGAAAATGATTATTTTCTCTAATGGCTAGATTTTCCGCACGTCTTTAGAACCTAGACATGGAGCGGATCTTCTTTGAGTATTCCATAGCTGAGGGCCCCGCGCCACCCGCGGTGCGGCGCTAATGACATTCGACACGCGCGCTAACCGGTCCAAGACGAAGCGATCGTGGTTTGTTTGACGGATAGTCGCGGAAAATTCTATAACAGCCGTTTTCATTTTCACACAAATCTTTGTTAATGGATTATGTGGAGAAGAAGCTAACAAAGAAACTCCACATTTATTCTTTTCAAAACACGTTTTAACTTAATTAACTGAGTTTTCAACTTAAAATATTAGTCATGAATGTGTTGAACGAACATCACGCATATGCCTACAGGGGGCGAGAAAATCACTATAACAATCTGCATAAACTGGTTAATTGTATCCGACACTTTCATGGCCGAATTTCATAACACTGCAATTTGTAGTTTATTATGTCAATTCGAGGTACATTGCGTACATCTGTGTATCAATCGGCCTTGCAATGTACATCAAATTGTCGTAGTAAACATTATTTCAATGCAATTGCTCGTAAAGCGTTCTTTTTACATTGTAAACACATTGTGCGGAAAGAGACCCTTTAGAGCACGCGTTAAATAAAACACTACTGAAATCCTTTTTTTCACGTGTGAAAAAAGTATTTTTTTTAATTTTTGAGCAAGGACTAAGGAAACCAAGTAGGGTTTTTTTCCTTCGTCATGGTTTTGCCTTGCGCCACACAATTCATGCACCATGGAGTTTGGATACAAAGAGATTTTGATATTTATAAAATCAATTATTCATAATCAAACGCGCTTTCTAAGTACCTAATTAGTAACAAAATTAAAGCACACGAAAAAAATTAAATTTAGATTTTTGAGTATTTTATTTAAAATTACGCAATTATTGTTTTTCTGTCAAAAATATATTAGTACGTACACCTTTGCCTCGTGTAAAAAATCCGGTGTAAAAAAAAAAAGAAAAAGCGCGCTTTACTAAGTAATAAGTTTCCAAATATAAATACAAATGGGTTATTTGTATTTATATTTTTATTTTATTTTCTCGCAAAATACATTGAAAAATGTTGTATGACACGTGAGCGTAAATTACTAAGCTGTCCCGGCGAACTTCGTACCGCCACAGGATCCGTTTATACAATTCTTGCACAACGCCATCTATTTCAAACTTAAAATAAATATTATTGTATGCTATGTCTCTCTTGTCTATCTGTACGCCAAGTTTGATGTAAATCCGTTCAGCCTTTATTGCAAGATTGAGTAACAAGCATTCAAACATCCAAAGATTTCCACAAACTTTCACATTTATAATAATATTATATATACTCGTAGTAAGATTATCTTGCTTTTACTTTTATTTTTAACACGTGAAATTGACGAAGTTGTACCTACTGGAAATCAGTGCAGTGAGTCTATGAACTGCAGAATTGAATTGAATTGTCTTTGTCATAAAAAACACAAAACCCTCTTTAAAATGCGCACCAAATCCTGTCAAATTCATGACTTACGACTGTTAGAGAATAACACGACCTTGCGACGATCTAGCGCCGGGTGAGATATGTTGGGAATAAGCCACTCCAAAGCACGCCATTATCATTCTGTTCTCGGCCATTCTCATCCACCCGCTACCAGCAATTTGCCTTAGATCGTCGGTCCAGTGAGCTTACGGGCGTCCTATGCTGCGTTTGTCAATATTTCGCAAACAGATTTAAATGACAAATCACTATTACATTGAGTATTCTATTCCACCTGGAGTTGGTTTGAAGCGACAAGCTTTGCCGACGGGAGACGGCGTGGTGAGGTAGAATAATATAATCTCATAATACCTAGTATATAAAAATCTCATGTCACAGTATTTGTTATCGAACTCCTCCGAAACGACTTCACCGATTTTTATGATTTTTTTTGTGTATGTTGGTAGGTCTGAGAATAGGTCGTATGTTAATTAGTACGGCAAAACAACGTTTGCCGGGTCGGCTAGTATAGTAAATAGATTTAATACTATCTATCGATATTGTTCAGTCATGCGACTGCCGCAAGCAAAACATTATTACATAAGTACCTAGCATCAGTCAAGTGAATGAACAGCAAATTTCATTTTGTAAGTCGATACCGTGAAAAGCTGCGCCGAAGTTATACCAAGGTACGTACTAAGATCGTTATATAGCTGAAGATAACAATTTCATAATCGAGTCCAGCAGCCGATTGGCGATCTGCATCTGCGCATGTTGCGCAAACGACCGATACTGTATCGGTAATCGGCAATAACTCGATTATGTATCGGCGATACACAGTTTGACTGGATCTCCGAATATCGAGTAAAATACGTTGTGTCACACTCTATCAGACTATAAACTGTGAGCAATAAACTAATGTATGATGTGTTGTACGGTACGACTGATCGTTATCAACGTTGTGTTGTTACAGCGCGGGCTGTATTTATAACTTTCGCGGGCTACCCGTGCGTGCGTTACCATCTGAGCCACACATAGTAGTTACCCTACATGCAACAGTAAACTAACTGTCGCGCACGTGTGGATGCACTTTACGACCTAGGGATACTTGGCTGACATCAAAAGATCTGACAGATGGCTTGATGCGTCCCACTTCCATGCCCAGACAATACATAAAACGAGAAGTGAAGTAGTGTAACTGTGCTACAAAAGTTATAAACGATGGGTAAAACTGGCTGTCGTGTCTTTCACAAAGATTAGGCTCGAGCTCTTTATCACCCACAATGCATGACATGAGATATCATAAAGAACGTAGACGACACCACCCTCGACAGACCTAAGATGCGTATCACCAAACGATTAGGATGTGTAAGTAATGATTCGCTAGATGCAGTTCAAAGGAGTCGTTCAAAATTTTGTGTTCTATCGCAGTCGCACACTTTTTGCGTTTAGGTGACACCTATGACATCAGAAACTTTCAAAGGTACACCATAAATTAATAAATATTTTTCATCACAAATGAATAATCAATTAGTGTTCTCTATCTAAATACAAACGGTATTATTTATAAAAACACGATTCCTTAAAACACTCCGTAAACGCCGTGTAAATAGTTTGTGGTAGAGACTTCACAATGGAAAGACTACCACCATGCTACCACAGACTGTTTATTCTGCGTTTATGGAGGGTTTTAAGGCAATCGTGTCTTTCTTGCATTTCCGCTAGCAACGGCTGCTTTTGGCAAAACCCTTGTCATTTGTCTGAGGCCCAACAACGGGTCTAGTAGAATGTACATCACTGCTAGCTTTACTATTTACTGAACTTTATTACGTAATTTTTGGGTGTAACATTCACTTTTGTGAATCTGATGACTGAACACACTATGCGGAACACTGTTCTGTCGTATTGCTACCAAGCCTTGGATCTTCGTTACCTTTAAAAGTTGCCGAGGATTTCCGATGTTAAAAGTCTCTAATAGTAAAGATGCACATAAAAAAGATGACGAGATGTTCTCACCTTCTTCCTGTAACTGTCGGCCTTAGTGGGCTCGTAGTCCTCGACAAACTCGTCGTACATAAACTGCAGCGTGAGCGCAGACTTGCCGACGCCGCCCGACCCCACCATGATGACCTTGTGCAGCGTGCCGGCGGCCGCGGGCTTCTTCGACATGGTAGCACACTTCTTGGGCATCAGACCTCGACACTTCCCTGGCACCAGACCCTCGCCGCACATCTGCAAGGGCACGTTACAGCTGCTATAGACAATCTACGTATGACGCTTGAAATCAATATGCGTAATAGTTTTTCTCTGAAAGAAGAGCCGAAGATCGGGCTCAGTGGCGTGTCTTGGGAGAGGCCTATGTCCAGCAGTGGACTGACACCGGCAGATTATGATGATGATGATGATGACAATCTACAGCCTCTTGTTTGTAATCATTACCAGATGGAAAAAGTAACCACTGGAGGATGTTATAGATGTTCGGCATGCCATTCAATACACTCAATGTCCATAAAAATTATACATCGGAGAGGCAAATCAACGTCAGTTATAAAACTTATAAATAATAAATAAAAATACGTTTATTTATAAGAAAAGATTACAGTAAATTATGGTCGATGGCGACTCCCACACTAGGCGCAGCCTGTGTCGTGGGTGACGGGTAGAACACGCACTTCATAGTTAGCACCGGTTGACAGATCGAGACGAGCGAGTAAGAACGTAGTAAAGAAGGTTGTAATAAATTCGCTTTCGATTTAACATCGAATCGCGTGTTCAGTGGGCGAGTCGTTTTTACCGGCTATCGGAGATCGATATGCAACAAATCATAAATATTCTCCTTTAATTTATTCAGCGCTGCCATCGGTTGGCCGCATTGATAATACACTTTATACCTACAGAGTTGCAGGCGGCCAAGTTTGTCGCTGATAAGCAAGTCTAAGCTGGACATTTTTACATCGGTCTAATTAGCATTGGCAACAAAAAACTGGTGTACCGCGTAGTGAGGTCACCGGAACAAAGGCGGGTGTATACGAAGCGTACGTAGACAATCAGCGGCGGACTAATTCCCGTAATATACTTTACTCAGCCTAGTTCACACTTGAAAAGAGTTCAAGGGAACGGGCAACTACGTTAGCTTTCCATTCAAGTACATAAAATACACGAACACTAACGTAATTAACAAATGGCTGTACTGTACAACAGACATGCCACAGGTTGGCAAAAACAAAGGGCTGCGATAGGATCAGCGGCGTAGATTATTTGTGACAACACATTTGTGTTGTTTAATTGTTTCCCCGAGAGCCTTGACGGTACTATTGTCCACACTAGGTGATGTATCTGTTCTATGATCATGTGGCACGCCGAAACTATGGAATGGTAGGTCCCCAGTAAAACATTTAATGAAGTCGTTATTTCTACTGAAGCTGTTTCATGTCAATGTGCCAATAACGGTCTTTACACCTGACAGTTGGGTGTATGGTAATACTACACTTACAAGCTCAAGCCCTCAAAATCAATAATATAAGGGGGATCTCGCTAACTTTGTGCACAATCATTACTTAGAATGCGTCATTTATCTCTGCGGGTGACTTTGAATTCGTTCTACACTTTTTATGGGGACATTCTTAACATGATTTAGAAACATGGCGCAAATTTTGAAGAAAATGGTTTGTTAAAAAAGTTTTTGTTACTCAAAATTACTTCACTTATGCATAAGCTTTGGCCTTTGCATCTACGTAATGAGATGATTTATACAGCGTCCAGTGGCACCTTTACTCACACTAAACGCATGAAGGGACCACTCGGACGCTGCAGAGCCTGGGACATTGTATATAACAATATCAGGACAAAAAGTAATAAAAAACCGGACAAGTGCGAGTAGGACTCGCCCACCGAGGGTTCGGTACAAAGGAGCTACTTACATATTATAAATAGTTCAGGAATCGAGTTCCGCTGTTTTTCCGATCTTTTCCTGAACTTCAAAGAATTTTTTTTTGGGATTTAATTACAAATGTATAGTTTTCGGATTTTGCCCTGTACTTGTAGTTTAAGACGATATTACTTGCCAAATTTCATAGTTCTAGCTAGATCAACGGAAAGTACCCTATAAATTTTAATTCCCTTGAGTGTCGAAATGTACGTTTTTTGCGCCATAAACGGCCGTATCTTTTTTTAGTAGTAATATTATTATTATTTATTATTTTTAGGGTTCCGTACCCGAAGGGTGTGAAACGGGACCCCGTTACTAAGACTTCACTGTCCGTCTGTCGTCACCAGGCTGTATCTCATGAACCGTAACAGCTAGGCAGTTGAAATTTTCACAGATGATGTATTTATTATTATATTTCTGTTACAGCTATAACAACAGATACTAAAAAAAAGAATAAAATAAATATTTAAGGAGGCTCCCATACAACAAACGTAATTTTTTGCCATTTTTTGCTCGATATTAATAACGGCATCAGGTAGACGCTTGAAATATTCACAGAATATCCCCGAAGGGTATATAGAACTATTCACAGAATAGTTCTATATCCCCTTCGCAAATAAATAATTAAATTAAAATATAATAAATATTTAAGGGGGGCTCCTATACAACAAACGTGATCTTTTGCGGTTTTTTCTCGATCTTTGTGTTTAATGTTGTATAGATAATGGTACGGAACTCCTCGTGGGCGAGTCGCACTTGGCCGGTTTTTTTAAAGCTTTGGCAACATAATGACAATCCTAGATATACCCGCAATATAGTATTCGGTTAAGACCCGATTGCATAATAAAAACTATGATGATATATAATATATACATACTTACGTAATTGATTGATAAACTGTAAACAAGTAAGAACCTATTTCTAATAAAACGTTAAACTAATTGCATTCGTGTTTTTTTTATTTAAATAACCAATTCATATTTTTTATTATTATGTCGGTAAGATCGAAAAATATTGTTCATATTTCATCACTATGTAATTCGTATCATATAATTTCCAAAAAACACGATTAACAAAAAAAAGAGCAAAGCTCAGTCACCCAAGTACTAAATATTTAAGTGGGGCTCCCATACAACAAACGTGATTTTTTGCCGTTTTTTGCTCGATATTAATAACGGCAACAGATAAACGCTTTAAATTAGTCTATAGAAAATGCTGCTAGTTGTGCAATTACATAGTGTAAATGTAATTATTCTATGTATTTAACCATATTGTACAATTGTTTGTTTTCTTTCAATAAATAAAAATAAATAAAATAAATATTAAAATTGATACAGAACCCTTCGTGCGACTTCCGACTTCCGAGTCGACTCGCACTTGGCCGGTTCTTTTTTATCCTTAACAAAATATCTAGTTCAGAAAATTCAACAATCATATTTGATTTTTCATAACTTACTTTGACGTCGAATGGACGTATTTCGGGACTCATTGGCGAGAGACGCGGGATGTGAATTCTTCAGGCTTTAGTTTACTCAAATTCCCAAATAATAATAAAAATTGCTCTTGATGTCCATCCCAAAGTCATTCTGTATGTGGGGATATTTGTTCAAATTATCTGCCGGGCATTAAACCTTATACCCAGAAAAAAATGGGTAGTGGCTTTAAGAATAGGTTTTTAATAATAATAAATATTTCATAAATGTTTAATATTATATATCTGGAAAAGAAGAGCCGAAGATCGGGCTCAGTGCCGTGTCTAGGGAGAGGCCTATGTCCAGCAATGGACTGACACCGGCTGATTATGATGATGATGATGATGATGAAATATTTATTTCAAGTAATGTAGGTAGGTTATCACAATCAGGTAGTAACACCAAAATCACAATTAGCAAACAGGAAGTAGCCAAAGATTTGGTCACCACATTCACCATTGGATGAGCTCACCAACCATACATTTAAACAAATTTTTACACAGTATCACATGAAAAGGTAAGAGTGCACATCTTGTTCTTAAAAACAACCTTTTCCAACAGGCTTTCGCCAGCAAAATTAATCCTATGAAATATTTTATTAATAAATGTTTTTAGTGAAAGTATAAAGGATTTCTAAATTAACACGTTTGGCAGCTATCAAAGCAGAATGGAGAGAGAAAGTGAATTGTTATACAAAATTCAAGGCTATCGTGCTGTGACATACAGAGTAAGAATACAGATTTTGTTAGCCTCTGAAAAAAGGTGACACTTGTGAAATGTATTATTGAAAGGGGTGCACTAACAGTTTAGACTAACATAACATAACAGATAAATATTATCCATAGACTGGTAGGAGAGGAACAGTTGACAATATAAACAGACTTCAGAATTAAACACATTCCAATCCATCCACTCTATACCCATCCTGGCAGCACTACATAACAATTAACAATCAAGTACCAATTTTAGAAATAAATTGCAAACTAATTGTCAGCTACCTGCATTTTGAATTAAATAAATACAAATACAAAATTGTTTTTCAGCAAACATATTTCACACAGTAGATTGACATAGCTCAGGTTGTCTTATGAGTACATGGGTTTTTTTTTGTTAATCCTGTTTGGAAATTATATAGTTGGCAGATACTGATGAAATAAGAAAAATATTTTTCGATCTTACCGACATAGTAATAAAATTAAATAAAAAATAAAAACAGACTTCGAAACACTACAGCACTAAAAAGTTAGAAATAATTTTAATAATTAGATGTATGTATACATGTAGGTATTGAAGAAGTATAATTTGGAGTTGGCGCCCAAAATATATAATATGTGCGGGTCATGAAACTGGGCACTGACTACAAATTATACTTCTACAATACCTACATGTATATTTAGATGTCATATTTTTCAGTTTATGTTTGCTAAAGCATTAAAAAAATAATAGTATTGTGTGATGTGAGGAAGAGTCATATTTTTCAGTTTATCTTTAAGTTGATTATCGATAGTTTTTGATTTGACTTTTATC
Organism: Yponomeuta cagnagella; assembly: GCA_947310995.1. Classification (NCBI taxonomy): domain Eukaryota; kingdom Metazoa; phylum Arthropoda; class Insecta; order Lepidoptera; family Yponomeutidae; genus Yponomeuta; species Yponomeuta cagnagella. Next base: position 19,173,068 of record OX371279.1, on the reverse strand, counting down.
TTTGCACCTAAACATTGCTAATAGGATAAAAATATTTGCAGAATGTTGGTATTCTTTTTTCTAAAGCTCGGTAATTTTTTCGCGTTTTTTAGAGAATATACTTAGATACGAATTAGATGCGTTGATAGAGGGCTCCCAATAATAGTTTTTCTCACTAAAGAAGAAAGTTTAAAAAAAAAGTGAAAAAAATAATAAAAGTGAAAAAAATAATAAAAATGAAAAAAAAATTGGACTGGAGACAGGCTCGAACCGGCGTCTTCTGATTTCGAGACCGCCAAATTTCCCACCTGAGCTATTAAAACCTTGTAGATGATCGTGAAATATACCTTCGTATTCTAATGATATTTTAGCAGTATTTCATTGCCCAAAAACACGGATAAAACAATGTTTTAAAAAAATTAAACCTAGCTAGATGGATTTATCGCCCCCGAAACCCCCTGCATACTAAATTTCGAGAAAATCGTTAGAGCCGTTTTCGGAGATTTAGATTATATATATATATATATATACAAGAATTGCTTGTTTAAAGGTAGATAGATAAGAGTAATTCCAATTGTACAATTAGTTTTCTGCAAAAGAGATTTAAACTAAAAATGTTTATGTCTCCTAAAGGTTATTTATAAAGGTATTTATTTTTGTTTTCCTTTATAATACAGTTGAAAGAAAGTTTAACTTGTCACTTAGGCAAAATTTATTTACTAACTAATTAATAATTAATTAAATAAATGAATAAATTAAAGATGCTACTTGATAAACACAAAGTCTCCACTTGAATAGATGAGAAATAGAAATGTGGAGAGTAACAAAACACTAACAAACTGAATACAATTATACCCCCGTGAGAATAGAAACTGCACTGGCTTGTAATTGCTTCTTGCATTATGTATGCTGCTGAGCTGTGTGTGACATGAATTAAGTAGATCAGTTTTTCATGAAGAAGAAAAAATCAAGGTTACATATTGTCGCTTACCAAACAACACCGCCCAAGTCGAAATTTGACGGTTTTGTCATTTCAACCAACCAACCGATCAACCTAATTAAAAAAATGCCATTACTCAAAAAAATGTAGCACCACGCAAATATTTTTTCTATGGAACACCACTGAAGCTATTTACGAAAGTGAAAAATGTTTGTATACTGTAAGGTAGGGAGAAATTACTTGTGTGGTATTGTTTGGTAAGCGACAATATACATATTTGCATGCCAAGTTTAAAAATTTTTGCTGACAAATTATTTTGATAAAAAACTTTAGGTTTGCAAAAATGTATCAAAAATAAAAATAAATTCTCATGAATGTAAGTGCATCAGGACCAATATAACATCAGTACTATTCTATAAACTGCTAGTACAGTTAGTTCACAACCCTAAGTCTTTACTTACCTTTTCCTGTTCTTCTAAAAAAGTAGTAGAGAGCTGGTATGCAAGCGCAGAGAACATTACTGAGCCTGCAGCACTGTCTCCCGGTGGCAGGAGACGCGCCAGGCGCCAACGACGCCCATAGTATACCAGCACAGACCAGACTGTTATCCTACACTAGCACAGATTACAATCTGAGTCGGCCAACACAATAATGATTCTGTTCCGAGAGATGAGACAAGCACTAGCGGGAAGCGAGCCGTGAGTCACGAGCTAACCGTAGCCCTTTGCGCCGACGGCACTGCTACGCGATCGATCTAACCGTTGCGATGGTGGAACTGAACAGCGAGGACTCAGGTTGCGCGGCTCCGGATCTAGTGCTCGACGACTGAGAACTGCCGCAGGAATGCGCCGTAAGCACGGAGGCGAGAGGCGTTGCCGCTGTGGTAAACAATCACGTCACAACACCAAAATAAGTAAGCTACGGGCACAGAGGTTTATTACCGCCGCTGACAGCCACGGGACGCTATCCGCCTACTTACATAAATTAAACAGCGGTCTTGAGAGCACGGGCTTCCTCTTAAACACCAAGATTTCTGTGCTATTGAATCAGAATTTCACTTTCTTCGTGGTCCCGATTTCTGCAATCGTAAAACTGTCAAAAAATATGATGGAGCAAGCAATAAGCAATCCAAAATGAATTCACAAGAAAAAAACGAAACAGCAGCGCCACCTGTGCTATTTAAAAATAAACTTGTCAATTGAATGTAGTCTTTACCGCATTGAAATTAAAGGTGTAAATTGTTAATTTAACCATTTATATCCTGGCAACACCGAAGAAAAAGAAAGTTTGACAGTGAATGCGTTTTATTTCTGCAAATAAAACAATAAATATAGAAAGAAACTAAACGTTTCAAAAACGTCAAAGTCACAGATCACAGATTAAAAAGAAAACACAGGTTTAGCGATGCGCGTCTGAGAATGATCCTAATAATCGAACGGTTTGATGATAATAATATTAAAAATCGAATCCAAAAACGATTGATCGCTAGTTCGCAAAATCAAATGAAACCGCTAGTTCCATTCATTCAGATTGCCATACAAAATTAATTGACCATATTATTCGTATTATAAAGTCTACTTCAACTTTTAGTTGATAGCAATAAGTACTATGTGTACAAAGACAAAAAAACCCTTTCTTCAAACTCTAAAGTATAAATTCCCATACCGACCTGTAGCCTAGCAAAATAACTCAGCTGAGCCTGTATCTTGGGCTCTTTTTCAGTTTTAAAATATTAATTACTTTAATAAACGACTATCTAAAGCACACTTTATACTTTGGATAAAATACTTTAATACTTTACAAAATTGCATGCGTGAAATAGCGCGTCAGGTACCGGATTCCAGGCTATTCTTAACTTCGATCTTGAAAACATGCGTTATGCTTTTTCTCTTTTTTTATTTGTCATACGAAAGGGATAGGTAAACGTAAGGCAAACGAAAATTTGTGATGGAAGTAAAATAACAGAATTTGCTAGCTAGGCAGATAGAAGGGGCAAGATGAAAGAAAACAGATTTTCACGGTAAAATGCGTAGAGAAACGATTATTTATACAGGCAAAAACTGTTTATTGGACTCCCGCAAACTATTTAGTTTCTTGTAAATCTGAATTCTGAATCCGGTCTAAAACTACAGTATTTTAGAACTCGGTGCCAAGATCAGAAAAACAGTTCATTTATGTACAAGTTGTATTTACGCTGAATAAATGTTCACTGGCACGATAAAAATTATAATATAGAGAAGGAGTTAGCACTGACTAACCGAAATAACTTAATTAAACTAAAACTGCAGCATCTGCTTGAAAATTTCAATATAATCGGAACCTATCAAATCACCAATGTTCTTTTTACTGACAGGAAAAAACTATTTTCTAAATGTAACTTTTTTCCTTCCCGGCTACTCCATCATTTATAGCCTGCCAGCTACGCTTGGCGTTCGCAGGTTCGAACAATGTGGATCGACCCTGCGCGCGCCGGACTGCCATCTGTGAATGTGGTGCACAGTCAACCCCACAATGGGATTCTTTCGATACATCGACTGTGACCTGGAGGATGCGGAACGTCTATGACTGCGCTGTTCCCGATCTAATGATCGTTCTCTCGACCTGGATCTTCTGGACTCCGCTGTTAATTCCTCGACTTGTTTGGTGAGCGCTGCTATCTGGCTTGACATCCGCTCTATTGCGTTTTCAGGAATTACTGAAGCTTCAGCCACTTGCATCCTAGGGGGAACGACATCATGAATTCTGTCCGCTAAATCCGACAATACCATAAGTGATGCCCCCGCTTGCGCCGCGATGATTGTCTGTGTGCTCGTCGGTAGTCGGTTTGACTAGATAGTCCTCAGAAACTCCTCTGGAACGTCGTTACCTGCAAGATGTTGCAGGTGCCGCAGGAACTCGGAAGGCTTCCTTTCACCCAACTCTTCATGAATCAAGAGCTGCTTCACTTTCTTCTCCTTTGAATCTGACAATCGCTTGATTAATTCAGCTTTTAGCTTGTCATACTTTCCAGTCGATGGTGGCGAAGTGATAATGTCCTCAACTACATCTGCGTATTGCGGTTCCAAGTGGGAGATTACATGGCAATACTTGGTCTCGTCAACTTTAATGCGTGGGAGGGTAAACTGCCCCTCTACTTGCGTGAACCATACCGCCGGCTTCTGCGGCCAAAACGGAGGCAACTTCGTGATGTGATTTACCTCGGGTTGCGAGTTTCTACCAATCGGGCTGGTATGTGCTGGTTGTTGTTGCGCATCGGTGAACTCATTTGGGTTCGACATATTCGTCTATATACAGTTCAATATTTACAGTATGTCAGTAGTTGTGCTCCCGTCGGGGTCACCAGTTTAGAACTCGGTGCCAAGATCAGAAAAACAGTTCATTTATGTACAAGTTTTATTCACGCTGAATAAATGTTCAATGGCACGATGAAAATTATAATATAGAGAAGGAGTTAGCACTGTCTAACCGAAATAACTTAATTAAACTAAAACTGCAGCATCTGCTTGAAAATTTACATTTAAAACCAATATAATCGGAACCTATCAAATCACCAATGTTCTTTTTACTGACAGGAAAAAAACTATTTTCTAAATGTAACGTTTTTCCTTCCCGGCTACTCCACCATGTATAGCCTGCCAGCTACGCTTGGCGTTCGCAGGTTCGAACAATGTGGATCGACCCTGCGCGCGCCGGACTGCCATCTGTGAATGTGGTCAACCCCACAGTATTTTCGCTCCTTCAAAATGTAATGAAATTCGAATGAATTATTATAAGGTTGTTCGGATAATTTGAATGGTTTCTTCAGTTATTCGATTGTAGAAACAAACAAAAAAATAGGTATTCGAATTCACAATAGCGCATCGCTGGTATCGCTGCACAGATTAGTCATAATCACAGACTATATAGAGATACTAGTCATAATAAGACATAACATAACAAAACGGGTCGGTTGTTTTGGAAATATATTTTTATTCGCACTTACAAATATTTTTATGGTTTAAGAGGACGACAGAATGATATCTGGAGCTAAGCTGGACGTGATCTGGTCTCCAGTGCACACAGACAAGTTCATACTGTGGGGCTCCGACATAACCTCCTACGAAGTTGCACCCCTCAAAGACATCGAGAACAAGTCAACATGTTTGTATACATATGCACGACACGGCTTTTTTATTTCGCTTGCTATCCTCCTACTATCCGAGCATCGCTCAAGGACTAAACTTAAGTGAAGGTTTATTGCCGTGCAGGCGTAAAGATTTCTTCGTCGCACGGCGCGACGGTGACGGCGGCGGCGAGCGCGGGCGGCGTGCGCTGCGTGGACGCCAGCTGGCTGCCGGGCGCCGGCGAGCCGCTGCTGGCGCTCGGCCATACCAGCGGCCGCGTGACGCTCGCCTGTCTCGGCCAGAGCGCGGACCCGCTCGGTCTATCGGGCCGCGAGTTTGGTAAAAACTACTAATTTACATTGGAAGAAAGCAATCATTATTACAAGAAAAAAAACACCTTTCTTGCACTCTGGATGGCAAAAGGGAGTACATTTTTGATAGGTTCAATAATTTCAAGTGGAATAAAGAAACGGGCAAACATACCTGCCTGGACCTTTGTTTGGCTTCCAAAGTTAAATACCTTGGTGTGTACATTGACGATAAACTGGATTGGAAGGCACATATCGACACAATGTGTGGTCGTTTGAGGTGGCTTATCTACATTTTTAAAGAGCTCAGGCATTCTGCAGATCGTAAACTTTGTTCCTTGTATACCGCAGCTTGTCTGAGTCCATCTTAACTTACTGCATTCCGGCTTGGGGTGGAGCCTGCAAAACTGTCCTGATCCGACTTGAACAAGCCCAAAGAGCTGTTCTTAAAGTGATGCAGTTCAAGCGCAGAGACTTCCCGACTGCCAGGCTTTACTCCGAGTCGGGTGTACTCACCGTAAGACAGCTCTATATACTTAAAGCTGTTTTGCGAAGACACTAAGACACAGGTCTTTACCTAGTTTAGGGGTCAGAAGTTCGAATTGTATAGCGACGATGTGTACAATCAACTAGTGTAACTACCCTAAGATAAAAAAATGTAGACTGTACTAATAAATAAATAATAATAATTATTATTATTAAATATACATTAATTTTAATAATTTTTACCACTTAAGTTATTATTATGTCATATAAAATGAATTTAAATTTTTTTTTTAATTCAATTCAATTCAAACACTCTCAGCACCGCGATACCCCCGGCTGTGCAACTCGGTGGCGTGGAGCCCTGTGGAGGCCCACATGCTGGCTGCGGCCATGGACAAGCACCGCAGCGACCACTGCATCGTGCTCTGGGATGTGAACAGAGCCGTCAGCCCCATCAACCCCACAACTCCCACCACTCCCACTGTTCCTGGTAAATATATAAAACAAAAACAAACTTGCACTTGGTGTAAACAATATTGTCATGCCATTGTTTGACTATTGTATGTGTTATGGCGCCACTTGAAGGGTTAGTGGCTTGGGAGGTGGTGAGTCATTCTGTCATGCAATGCAAGCTTCTTATTCCGTCAACAACTCTTTGAGAAGATTTTTTATAAATCTCATTAAATATGCAGGCAGCTGTGTAGACGCAAGAACACGTATTAGAATACGCAACACTTGGGGGCTGCCATCGGTACAGCACTTGCAATATGGACAAGTTATCATCTATATCCTACAAGCTTACTAAGTGAGGAAAGTGTACAACCGTCTGCCCATTGAGATAATAAGTGTGTTACATACGGAACCAACAGGCATAGCGCTGGCGCGGCTTTTACCCCAATACAGCCCGGCGCGACACGAGGCAGCTGACGCTGCATTTCCACATCGGTGTCGCGTACCTAGTTTTAGTACACACACTCTGTATTCAAACTTCGAATCGGTCGCTAGGTTAATTAGCCCTAAGTACCTTTATTATAATTTTTCATTAAATTAATTAAAAAGCATTCGGTTTTTTTTGGAACCTCCGGCCGCAGCCTACGTAATTGGCGCAGGCGGTAGGATACTCGTGGGTCAGCTCGCGTGCGGTAAAACTGACCATAAAATCGCGTTCCTGACCTGGAGGCTATCAAGACTCCGTCCACGGGTATCCAGAATCTACAATCCAGCTGCAGCCAGGAGGGGACTCCAGACATCGACTCACCAAGAGGAACCGGAATGAAACTGTAAGTGCACTTGAATTGTTCTTGTGTTGCTTCCCTTATTCCTAAGTTCACCCCAACTCCCAAGATTTTTCACCCGAAAGATTCTAGGGCAGGCATACCTGCATCTCGACAGGCTCGCCAAAGTAGAATAGATAGTAATAGAGACTTAGACTTAGATTTAGGCTTAGATAGGTTATTCAGAGATAGAGAGATGGCCCATGATCCAGATACGATCTTTAAAGCCTTGAGGCTCGTACCCGAGTTTGACGGGAACCCTAACGTTCTAACTCGCTTTATAAATATATGTGATACCATAGTAGGTCAATATATGGGCACAGCCCCAGGCAGTGAACTCCCAAATGTGTGTCTATTAAATGGTATACTTAATAAAATCACGGGCTCTGCTGCCTCAACTATCAACTCGAACGGCATCCCTGATAGTTGGCTGGGCGTTCGAACCGCCCTTATTAATAATTTCTCGGACCAACGAGACGAAACGGCGCTGTACAGCGACCTCTCATTAGCTGCACAGGGTAATAAAACACCCCAGGAATTTTATGACCATTGCCAAACCTTGTTCAGTACGATAATGACTTATGTCACTCTGCACGAAAGCGTAGCAACTACAGTGGAAGCGAAGCGAGCACTATATAAAAAGATCGCAATGCAATCTTTCGTACGAGGACTAAAAGATCCCATAGGATCTAGGGTTAGGTGTATGCGCCCTCCAACCATAGAGAAGGCATTGGAATACGTGCAAGAGGAACTTAACGTAATCTATTTACAGCAACGCAATGACCAACCGAAAGCCCAGCAGTCATTCAAATTACCAACCCCCTCTTTGCCCGTCACATACACTGCCCCACGGTCTCAATATTACCAACCCCCAGTTAACAACTGGCCAGCCCCTGTAACACAAAGAGGTTTCCAAGTCCCACCTCAGGCTTTTAAATTCAATTCGCCTCATCAGCAAGGTTTCTCACAAAACCGCATGCCTAACATGCCCACTCGAACACAACAAATGTTCCGTAGTGCACCCCCCAACTACAACCCCCAGAGTAACGTTTTTCGAATGCCACCACGAAATAACGCACCCCAAAACTCTGCACCAAGACCCATGAGCGGTGTGCAGCATTTCACCCCTAGACCATTGCCTCATAGCATGATGACAGGACACGACTGGCGTAAGGCAGGGAACCCTCCACCTAACAATTATTTCAAGTCCCGTGAAATGCATTTAAACGAGTGTGCATCGGCGTACGATGACTCATACTTTCCCGCCGAGTTCGAATATGACCCGGAGTACTATTACACGGACGATTCCAACTACAATACCTATGGCATTGAATATAATCCCGATGTAACGTACTATGACGACACTGGCGATAACCAGCTATGTCTTGAAGGCCAACCACAGCCAGGGCCTAGCCATGGTCATCAGGATTTTCAGTCAGCTCAGAAATTAGGAAAGCCAAAATAGAGGTCAATCTTCAGACACAACGTCAGCTACCCTACATCCAAATTTCAGACCCACCTCTTAGATTTTTAATCGACACAGGTGCGAATCAATCCTTCTTAAGCCCCGAAGCGGTAGAACAGTACTTCCCCAACTACCACCTTAACTATGACCCATTCGAAGTCACAAACGTGCACGCTAAGAGTAGGAGTGATTATTCTATAACACTGCCTTGCTTCCCGGAATTCAACGACCCGGACGATATCAAGCTTTTCGTGTATCGTTTCCACGAGTACTTTGACGGACTTATAGGGTTAGACCTGTTAGCTAAGTGGGAGGCTAATATCGACCTTAAAGACTCCAAATTACTGACGAAATCTGCTGCTAATCCAATTCACATGTATAACTCATACAATGTCAACTTATATGAGGACATGATACCGGCCGGCACCTCAAAATTAGTGCGTATTCCGATAAACGCCCCGGACGGCGATGTGCTCATAAAAGAACAAGTGATCTGTAATTGCATAATACATCAATGCCTCACGACGGTCACCAATAGTCGCGGTTACTTAGAAGTCGAGAATCCGACATCGAACGACGTTATCTTTTCACTTGACCAGCCAGCTCAAGCTGAGCTCTTTAACGTAGAGTGTAGTAGGATAGAGGAACAGCTTAACACGCGCGCGCAAGACGTCATCTCGCGCTTAAGAACTGACCATCTGAACGAAGAGGAAAAGGGTAATCTCATCACCCTTTGCTCTCGATACGCCGACGTATTTTATATTGAAGGCGAACCTCTCACCTTTACGAACAAAATCAAACACCAAATTAGGACGACAGACGAGGTCCCTATCTACACTAAAAGCTATCGCTATCCATTCATACATAGACAGGAGGTTAGAGACCAAATCACGAAGATGCTGGACCAAGGCATAATAAGACCTTCGGACTCAGCATGGAGCTCGCCCATTTGGATAGTTCCTAAGAAAGCCGACGCTTCTGGCAAACAGAAGTGGCGCCTAGTAGTCGACTTTCGCAAAGTAAACGAAAAGACAGTCGATGACAAGTACCCCATACCTAACATCAATGACGTACTTGACAAATTAGGGAAATGTCAGTACTTTACGACCCTAGACTTGGCAAGTGGCTTCTACCAAGTCGAGATGGACCCCTCTGATGTCCCCAAAACTGCTTTCAATGTAGAACATGGTCATTTCGAGTATGTTCGAATGCCCATGGGACTCAAAAACTCTCCATCCACCTTCCAGAGAGTTATGGACAATGTCCTTAGAGGTCTCCAAAACGAGATATGTCTAGTCTACCTGGATGACATCATTGTCTTCAGTACTTCACTCCAAGAACACATGGTCAACCTTGAAAAGGTCCTTCAGCGACTCCGAGAGTCGAATTTCAAAATCCAATTGGATAAATCCGAATTTCTAAAGCTTGAGACAGCTTACCTTGGGCACGTCATCACTAGAGAGGGTATCAAACCGAACCCAGATAAAATCTCAGCGATAACGAAGTACCCAATTCCGAAAACCCCAAAAGAGATAAAGCAGTTCCTAGGTCTTCTCGGTTATTACCGAAAATTCATCCCCGATTTCGCTCGTATAACGAAGCCCCTCACGCAGTGTCTAAAAAAGGGTAAAAAGGTCACTTTGGACACTGAATATGTCACCTGTTTCGAAAAGTGTAAAACGCTTCTTACAAACGACCCCATCCTGCAATATCCCGACTTCAGTCGAGAGTTCATCCTTACTACGGACGCCTCCAATGTCGCTATTGGAGCAATTCTATCCCAAGGCCCAATAGGATCAGACAAACCCGTATGCTACGCATCTCGCACTCTGAACGAGAGTGAGCTTAACTACAGCACCATTGAGAAAGAGCTACTAGCCATTATCTGGGCTACCAAGTACTTTAGGCCGTATCTATTCGGACGCAAGTTCAAGATAGTCACCGACCATAAGCCTCTTCAGTGGATGATGAATTTAAAAGAACCAAATTCACGTCTCACGAGATGGCGACTGAGGCTCAGCGAATACGACTTTACCGTGACGTATAAAAAGGGTAAAACTAATAGCAACGCTGATGCGCTCTCGCGAGTAGAGATACATAATGAGGAATCAAAGTCAGTCATCGACGAACTTTGCTCTATACTCCCCAACCCCACAGAAAGTCCACCGACCGTAGCAGACTCCTCCACTGAGACCGTTCACACGAGTAACGAGCACCCCATACTTGAAGTCCCAGTTTCAGATGAACCCCTCAATAAATTTCACAGGCAAATTATTTTCACCATCGTAAGCGATGTCAAACGTAAGCCGACAGTGACGAAACCGTTCGACACTCACACACGCATAGCCGTACAGTTATCGGAATCGAACTTAGAGAGTGATCTAGTTACCGCACTGAAGGAGTACGTTAATCCCAAGGTCAGAACTGCCATTTTGATAAATCCGCCCCTCGGAATGTACAAGGTCATCCCCATCATACAAGATAAATTCAAAAGCTCTTCCATGAACTTAACTCTCTGCAAGTCAGAACTTGAGAACGTGAAAGAGTACCTTCGTCAGCAAGATATTATTCGCCTATATCACGACGGTAAAACAAACCACCGTGGAATAAACGAATGCTACCTATCACTATCACGCAAGTACTATTGGCCAAAAATGAGATACCAAATAACTAAATTCATTAACGAATGTACAGTCTGCGGACAGGCAAAGTATGACAGAAACCCCATTAGGCCCAAATTCAATATAGTGCCCCCGGCAACTAAGCCTTTTGAGATAGTCCATATGGACTTATTCACAGTCCAGAGTGAGAAGTATGTAACTCTGATAGATGTCTTTACCAAGTACGGACAGGCATACCATCTGCGAGATGGAACAGCTGTCAGCATCCTTCAGGCACTGTTACAATTCTGTACCCACCACGGAGTGCCTCTAACCATCGTTACAGACAACGGAACAGAGTTTACCAATCAGCTGTTCTCAGAGTTTACACGTCTACATAAGATAAACCACCATAAGATCTTAGCTCACTCCCCTAACGATAACGGCAATATTGAACGCTTCCATTCGACCTTACTTGAGCATCTCAGAATTCTAAAATTACAGCATAAAAACGAACCAATTGTGAACCTTATGCCCTATGCCATTATAGGCTATAACAGCTCAATTCACAGCTTCACTAAATGTCGACCCTTCGACTTACTAACCGGTCACTTTGATCCCAGAGACCTCAGTGACGTCGACTTAAATGAACAGCTGTTACAGCAGTATACGCAAAATCATAAGGAACAGATGAAAAAGGTCTACGACATTATCAACGAGTCATCCCTAGCCAACCGTACTGCTATAATTGATAATAGGAATAAAAATCGCGAACCCGAGATGGAATACGAACCGCAACAGCAGGTTTTCATTAGGAACCCCTTCGCTAGTCGTCAAAAAACTACCCCGCGCTACACGCAGGACACCGTTTTAGCCGACCTCCCTATACATATTTATACGTCAAAGAAACGCGGCCCTGTAGCCAAATCAAGGCTAAAGCGGGCCCCTAAGGAAGTTACCTTGTTACAGGACTCTGCTGTTAATCTTCGTCCACGTGACGCGGCCTCAAGAGATAAGACTTGAGAGTCTAGCGGATGGACCCGGACTGCTGCCTTATAAGCTAGGACCAACCAGACTTACCACCCACCATCATACTTTCCTTCAGTTTATTCAACTAGATGAAATCGAAGATAAAGTTAACCTTTTACAGACTCAGCTAGATAGCATTAGCACGCGACTCGTGAACAATACCTACTTACTCTATGAGGTTCAGATACATTATCTTACTAACAAGCTTGGCAAGGTAAAATCTCAGTTAAGATCCTTAGAACCCAATCGCGCTAAAAGAGGTCTTGTAGACAGTCTCGGTTCGGTAATAAAAAGTATCACTGGTAACTTGGATTACGTAGACGCGATCAAGTTTAACAGTGCAATTCAAGCTTTACAGAAAAACCAAGATAAGGTAGTCACTCAATTTAATGAACACGTAAGCCTTAGTAAAAAATGGATGTCTCGACACACTAACGTTTTAGAGCAACTCTTAGATAACCAGAGTAAAATAAACGCTACGCTGAATTTGTTACTAGATAATAATGCGTACAGAGAGTCCAGTCTGATGGAACACGTTAGATTCGCGCAACTGTTAGACGTAATGAGAGAAAACGTAGACGACCTTCTGTCGGAATTAATTAGGGTAGAAAATAGCTTAGCATTTATTCGTGCATCGAGCACTCATCATTCTATGATAGATATAGACGTTTTAAGTTCAATGATAGATAAGTTAAAAGGTATATATAGTAAGGATCAGATTTTAAGCTTAGAGCTCAGAGAGTATTATGACGTAATCAAATCTGGATCATATTTTAACGAAAAACAGCTAGTTATAGTCTTTCGGTTCCCCATAGTTTCCCTAAACACCTATGACCTTTATAGACTATCCATAGTCCCTAATAAAAATAACCAGGCTCTTATCCCTTCCCATCCTTTCATAGCAACTAACAAGGATTCATTCGTGTACATGGAGGCAGAATGCCCGAAGTTAAGTACCTGGTTTCTCTGCGAGAAGGAGATAGGACGTCAAATTCGCACACAGCCTGACTGCATTCAAGAACTTATCCTGCATCAAAACCTGGAGGAATCCTGTCACTTTTCATCAGTTCAACTATCAAAGGAGGCCATGGAGAAACTCGACGATCAGCACTATGTACTGTCTTTTCCTCAACCTACGAAAGTACAGTTAACCTGCGGAAGAGATGACTTTAGCTCAATCCAAGGAAGCTATCTTATCACTATCCCTGTCAACTGTTATCTGCGTACTACGGAGTTCACCCTAACCAACGAGAACGACCAGATCAGAGGACAACCCCTTAAACTAACGGAGATCCCTTACGACGCTGACAAGCAAGCTGATACCTCGAGGAACATGCTACGTCTCAACTCAATCGATCTACAAGGATTACACAGCATCCAGGACAAGATCATGATGCAGCTTCCCATCCAAACCGAAAAAGCGCAACCAGATGTCCTGTACCACACGACGATACCTCTCTACACTATGATATTGATCGGCGGTGCCCTTGTAACTGCAGTGGTAACCCATCGCTATGGATTCTGGAGCTGCAAGAAACGTAAAGACCCTGAACCACCCACACCTAAGAAGCACACCTATGAAGACATCGAAAAAAGAGATGAACCCAAGGGAAGGTTCCCAGCAACATTTTCACTCAACGTGCCCAAATAGTTGCTGATCTGAGGGTGGAGGTGTTACATACGGAACCAACAGGCATAGCGCTGGCGCGGCTTTTACCCCAATACAGCCCGGCGCGACACGAGGCAGCTGACGCTGCATTTCCACATCGGTGTCGCGTACCTAGTTTTAGTACACACACTGTATTCAAACTTCGAATCGGTCGCTAGGTTAATTAGCCCTAAGTACCTTTATTATAATTTTTCATTAAATTAATTAAAAAGCATTCGGTTTTTTTTGGAACCTCCGGCCGCAGCCTACGTAATTAGTGCGACAACATTGCAGTGTTTCAAAATTAAACTAAAAATCTTTAATTATGTTGGTTGGCTTTAGATATGATTGTTGATTGCTTAAATACTTTGTGATTGAGCAATCTAGTATATTATGTTATAGTTACTCATTATTTTATTCACAATCATTTTTAACTGTCCTACCAACCAAAACAGTTAAGTAATATTGTTTAGAATAGATCTGAATGCATAAGAGGCATTCGGTTGCACTCGTGTGCGCTCGGATGCGCGGGCGAGGTGGGCCTGCGCGCGCGCGCGGACCCACCGGGGGTCGTCGCGGGAGAAGGCTTACGGACGTCGTCGCGGCTAGACGCTCCTCAAACGGGAATAATATTAAACATTGATCTCGCAGGCTGTACCGCGCCGAGATTTTTGTAGGTAGTATAGTTTAGTATCAGGTGTTCGGGATTTGGTGTGGACTACAACTGGCTGACGGGACAAGGCGTGGTGGACGGGGTGGGCTTCGCCGACAGAGCAAGGACGGCAGGCTCCATCGAGGACTCGCACCCAGCACCCACACACACATACACACACACACACATACACACATACACACACACACACACACACACACACACACACACACACACACACACACACACACACACACACACAGCACATTTGGCTGGCAGTTGGGCCCGGCCAGGCTCAATCCACGAGGTGAGTAGGTACCTAGGTTTAAGTTAGATATAAGTTTAGCGGCGTGCATTCATGTCCGATTGCTTCCGCCAGGAGAGACCGTTTCGTTTGTATAGGGCACCAGCTGACGGGCCCCTGGTGTATCCTACGGCTGGCCCTGGCGAGAACAAATATACTTTTTTTTCTCAGACGCCAGCACATCCGCGCAGTCCACAGAGCAGCCTAAGCCTCTAGCCGAAATGGGTCTCTCGGAGACGGCGCACAGCGTCACGTGGACCCACGCAAACCGCACGCTCATTGCCTCCATGAACATGAGATACATCAAGATATTTGACTTGAGAGGTGAGCTCGAAGTATTGACAAGAAGGTTTTTTTGTTGAAGACTTTTTTTGAGCTAAATGCAAAAATTAAAAGATGATTTTTAATTCTGTCAAACTGCATAACAGTTTTTTAGCAAATGCTATTACTTATTTTAGTAAGCAAAGAAAAACTTCCACTCAAATACTTAACTTCCATGCAACACAATCACTTGTCCTGAACCTGATCCTTGTGTTATGGAACTGGCATGGTAACAAGGCAAGGACATCCTAGCGTAACTACCCTAGTTTGCCTTGCTCTTCTTTTGTCAATCAAATAAAACATGTTCTACCTTCATATTTTGAGCACTCTTACTATTAGCACTTGTATCGTTCTTTTACTTAACCTCAGTCAATTGAAAACCATTGTTATTTTCAAGGTTCTGAGGAAGTTAAATAAACATTCTGTGTATTTGTAACGGTGCATACGCTCGCCGCAGAGCTATCGAACAAGGCGGTGAGTATGGCGGCGACTCGGCACTGCTACGGCGCGTGCGCGGACCCGGCGCAGCCCTGGCAGCTGGCCTCGCGCGGGGACTCCGCCCTCTGCGTGTGGGACGCGCGCATGTTCCAGCAGCCGCTGCTCACGATGCACCAGCCGCGCCCCGTCGTCAAGATCCTGTGGAGCCCCACCAGGTACTGCGGCCCCGCTAGCAGGTGCCGCCCTGACAGGCAGCTGGCCTCGCGCGGGGACACCGCCCTCTGCGTGTGGGACGAATGCATGTTCCAGCTGCGCTGGCGCGCCTGGCCTTTAAGGTCATCAGGAACCTTACTCGGTAGTTACTTCCTCGTCTTCTCCGCTTGGTCTTTCGTTTTGAAAGCGTCAGTACATCCTCTTTAGAACTCGCGTTTGTCACGGGTGGGTGATTACTAGTAGCCTACTGGCCAGTTTCTGAATTGAGAATTTAGCTACGTAAACAGTTAACTGTCTCTTCGAATTTCTCAGAAAAGAGCGTGACAGAATGTTATTTGGTGAAAATCTCAATTTAGAAACCGGCCCTAGGTCTATACCCAATAAGGCTACTTGTTTCGCTTAGCCCAGGAGTCTCATACAGTATAACGAGGGAACACCTAAAGCGTGCAGCATAATTTGTTGAACTTTTAAATCACACTTAAACCATCTTCTCCGCAGACGAAACTTGTTATGTTCGCTGCTACGCGACGCAAGCTCGTTGCGGCTGCACGACATTCAACAAGCACACAACGCGTCTAAAGGCTCTCAGTCGGCTGACAACTCGGTAAGCACCCGCTAATGATTCATCATCAGCCCCTTGACGCCCACTGCAGGACATAGGCCTCCCGCATGGTTTTCATAACCATGAGGGGTTTTGCCATAATCGCCACGCTTGGCAGGCGGGTTGGCGATCGCAGTATGTGGTTGAAATGTCAGGTGGACGCTGCTGCCCGTCTCCTGGTAATTTATTTCCTTAGTCGCCTTCTACGACATCCACGGGAGGAAATGGAGTGACGCTATTCTTAATCCGGCGCCACACGGCGCCCTGTCAGTTTACCGTTCTTGTTCCAGATTTACCCAAGTAGCTTCTCTATTCATCATACGTTATTCTATTATCAGGGTCAAAACAGTGTGTGCAACTGAAAATCAGCGCCGAGGGTTCACCTGGCACAACGCTAAGTTAGCTGCCTTTTGTGGCAACACAGACAGGCTTAATCTGTGTTTTTTTTTTGTTTTGACTGTTGTGTATTTCGCTTTTTTTCTGTTGTTGTTCATATTAAGTCACTCATCTTGTTGTTTTGTTTCGTGATGTGTCTTGTTGTTATAATAAATGCCTTTTCTTTTTTTCTTTCTTTCAACTGTAGACGTGAAAGTCCCGAGTGTTTTCCGGCAGATGTCGGCGACATCGACGGGTGTGGAGGCGGAGGGCGAGGCGGGGGCGGCGGGCGCGGCGGGGGCGCGCGGGGGGCCGGCCGTGCTGGAGCGGGACGTGTCGCCGGGCGGCACGCCGCTGGCCGGCTTCAGCTGGCACCCCGCGCACCCCGCGCGCGTGCTCGCCGTGGCGCTCTCCGGCCAGCTGCTGGACTATACGGTGAGCGGTTAAGTGGCCGCTACGCTGCTCAAAACCTCGCAACGAAACAGCGTCATCCAGTGAAAGAGTATTTGGCGACATCCAGTCGTAGGACTTTTTATTCGTAAGCCACATCCGATCCGTATTCATCAGCCCGTTTTCGTCACCGCCGCACGTAGGTTCCCCGAGGCGTGCCACCTCTTCCTACTCTCGGCCGTCCGTCCTCATCCAGCCGCCACCGGCGATCTGCCTCGGATCGTCCGGTGAGCTAGCGGGCGTCCTACCCTGAAACGACGATATCGATTGTGAAAATCTGTACTGTTTAATGTGAGGATGTTCGGAGTCGTGACGGCGTAACCGGTGTTTCTGGGCAGGTGTGCGAGCGCGTGACGGTGGGGTGGGGCGCGCGCGGGGGGCTGGTGTGGGCGGCGGGGGGCGGCACGCTGCGCACGCTCCCCGAGGGGTTCTACTCGCACTTGGCCGACATCTCGCACGTCATCAAGCGCCGCGCACAGACCGACTACGGGCTCAAGGTACGCCTCAGCTGGGATCAGATTTCATAAACAAAAAGAACATTTCGCATGCCAGACAAAACAATCGTTGCCTTATTTCCCATTCAATAATGTCAATTAGCCATAACCTAATCTTAATCGCTCGCATTCTAGTATTATAAACCGTGCTACGTGAGCCGACACTTTGCGAGATACAATTTCGATTTAATCCCCACGCGTTATACTATTGGAATGACAGTGTACTTCGATTATTTAAGAGAGAGACTGACATTTATTGTAATAAATTAATACATCACAAGAACGGAAAGAAAAAAAATACAATAGTAAAAAAAAAGGAAGAAAAAAGAAGCTCTCAGAAACACACAGAGAACAGGACAAAGTCATACGTCCTTCATTTAAATTCACGATTGAGTAGTTGACTTTGGTCCAGCCTTTTCCGCTGTCGGCTCTGACGAAGTGACTAACCCCCCCCCTGCGTGTGCGCAGCCCGACCTGTGGCAGAACGCGGAGCTGGCGGGCGACGAGCAGCTCGCCGTGCTGTGGAACTTCCTCGCGCTCAGTCGCTCCTTGGTCGAGGACGGTCGGTACCTCCTACATTGTATCATATTCATTATTGTTTACAAAGTTCACTAATTAGTCTGCACGCACAGAAACGTAACTGAAACTCTTTGAAACACTACGTTATTCCGAATTCTTATCTTAATGTGGGCGAGAGTCATTAACCTCTTTAGTCCTGACCTTGAAAATAACAATGGTATTCAATTCTGATTTTTAAAAATAAAAAACTTCAACCTAATGTAATAAAAAAACATTCCCTAAATAAGCATAATACTATTAATATTAATAAGAATACTAATATAATGTTCTTCGTATCGCCCTTAACAAAAGCTTTTTAATCCTTCGGTAACAATATAATTACCACTCCACTGCAAAGAGTGCGAATGTCCACAACCAGGTGTGCCGAAGTGTATCGAGACACTTCGTCGAATTGAATGAACGACAGTCGTATCCCCCCGCGGCAGGCTGCATCCGCAACAGCGGCTGGCGGCATCCCGGCGTGCTGGCGGCGGCGGGCGAGCCGGCGGCCGGCTACCGCTCCGAGGTGCTGCCCTCGCTGCTGCCCGACCTGCCGCACCGCCGCATCACCGTCTACAAGTGAGCATTACAGCGCTACCGACCTGCCGCACCGCCGCATCACCGTCTACAAGTGAGCATTACAGCGCTACCGACCTGCCGCACCGCCGCAGCACCGTCTACAAGTGAGCATTACAGCGTTACTCACCTGCCCCACCGCCGCATCATCATCACAATCGTCCCTTATAATCGCTACATTAGTTATGGTCGGTGTTAATTTGTCAAAAACCTATTTAAATTTCGAAATGGACATCTAAGTTTTATAATTCGTAATGTTCATGGAGTGCCAGTTTCCGTGCTACTTTGAATAAACCATTTTGACTCTGTGTCGATTTTGAATATGCGTTATATAACGTTTACTATGCTTCACTTTCGCCGGATCAGAAGCCGGCGCGTGTCGCGCAGGAGTGTGAGTCGAGCGCATGTCGCAGGTCGGCCGAGCGCACGCGCGCGCTGCAGCTGTGCGGCTGGGGCTGGGGCTGGGAGCAGGCGGGCGCCGGCGTCGAGCGCGCCGAGGAGCAGGGCCAGTGGGCGCGCGCCGCCGCGCTGGCCGCCTTCCACCTGCGCCTGCGCGCCGCGCTCGACGTGCTGCAGCGTGCGCCCGTGCCCGCGCTGCGCGTCGCCGCGCTCGCGCTCGCCGGCCTGGGCGACGAGCGGTCAGTACACGGCGCTCGCGCTCGCCGGCCTGGGCGACGAGCGGTCAGTACACGGCGCTCGCGCTCGCCGGCCTGGGCGACGAGCGGTCAGTACACGGCGCTCGCCCTCGCCGGCCTGGGCGACGAGCGGTCAGTACACGGCGCTCGCGCTCGCCGGCCTGGGCGACGAGCGGTCAGTACACGGCGCTCGCGCTCGCCGGCCTGGGCGACGAGCGGTCAGTACACGGCGCTCGCCCTCGCCGGCCTGGGCGACGAGCGGTCAGTACACGGCGCTCGCGCTCGCCGGCCTGGGCGACGAGCGGTCAGTACACGGCGCTCGCGCTCGCCGGCCTGGGCGACGAGCGGTCAGTACACGGCGCTCGCGCTCGCCGGCCTGGGCGACGAGCGGTCAGTACACGGCGCTCGCGCTCGCCGGCCTGGGCGACGAGCGGTCAGTACACTCGCGTCCGCCGTCAGTACGTACACTGAACCCCGGCCGGGGAACGAGCGGGCAGTCTACTACCTTACACGGGCTGGAATTACATTCTATATATACAACCCATGAATAAAACTTTACCGTGTGACGCCGGATTAAGAATAGCGTCACTCCATTTCCTTCCGTGGATGTTGTAGAAGACTACTAAGGAAATCAATTATCAGGCAACGGGCAGCAGCGTCTTCCTGAGATTCCAACCATACTGCGATCGCCAACCCGCCTGCCGAACGTGGCGATTATGGCAAAACCCCTCATGATTATGAAAACCACGAAGGAGGCCCATGTCCTGCAGTCGGCGTCAAATGACTGATGATGATCATGATACATAGAACTTACTGCTGAGCATAAGCCTTTTCCCTGTCACGCCAACTCCGATGCCCAGTTGAAAGCCGATAACAATTATTTTTTATAAATTTATTAATTATATTATTAGTACACGAAATAAATCAAATAAAACATTAAATACTGTTAGGCCTGTTTTGTGCACTGTAAAATTCGTAAGTAGATCATATACATATTAAAAAATACATTATGAGTTGCAATAATGAAACGGGAATAAGAAATAGGATTCGCGTTTTGTTTATTTTTCTACAAACGGTATTATCATATGACACTGAGTATCCGGTGTAACGCTGGTGCGCGGCACAGGCTGTGGCGCGACGCGCTGCCGGCGGCGGCGGCGGCGCTGCCCGACCCGTACCTGCGCGCGCTGCTGCACTTCCTGG
The DNA here is from genome assembly GCA_947310995.1 of Yponomeuta cagnagella. Taxonomy (NCBI): domain Eukaryota; kingdom Metazoa; phylum Arthropoda; class Insecta; order Lepidoptera; family Yponomeutidae; genus Yponomeuta; species Yponomeuta cagnagella. The sequence goes on along the minus strand of OX371279.1, from coordinate 19,152,416 downwards.
CCGCCACCGCGCCCGCCTCCGCCGCCGCGCCCGCGCCGCACCACGCGCCGCAGCTGGACCTCGTGCTGGTGAGTACCGCCCCCCCGCCCCACAGCTGGACCTCATGCTGGTGAGTACCGCCCCCCGCCCCACAGCTGGAACTCGTGCTGGTGAGTGCCGCCCCCCCGCCCCACAGCTGGACCTCATGCTGGTGAGTACCGCCCCCCGCCCCACAGTTGGACCTCGTGCTGGTGAGTACCGCCCCCCCGCCCCACAGCTGGACCTCATGCTGGTGAGTACCGCCCCCCGCCCCACAGTTGGACCTCGTGCTGGTGAGTACCGCCCCCCGCCCCACAGTTGGACCTCGTGCTGGTGAGTACCGCCCCCCCGCCCCACAGCTGGACCTCGTGCTGGTGAGTACCGCCCCCCCGCCCCACAGCTGGACCTCATGCTGGTGAGTACCGCCCCCCGCCCCACAGTTGGACCTCGTGCTGGTGAGTACCGCCCCCCGCCCCACAGCTGGACCTCATGCTGGTGAGTACCGCCCCCCGCCCCACAGCTGGAACTCGTGCTGGTGAGTGCCGCCCCCCCGCCCCACAGCTGGACCTCATGCTGGTGAGTACCGCCCCCCGCCCCACAGTTGGACCTCGTGCTGGTGAGTACCGCCCCCCCGCCCCACAGCTGGACCTCATGCTGGTGAGTACCGCCCCCCGCCCCACAGTTGGACCTCGTGCTGGTGAGTACCGCCCCCCGCCCCACAGTTGGACCTCGTGCTGGTGAGTACCGCCCCCCCGCCCCACAGCTGGACCTCGTGCTGGTGAGTGCCGCCCCCGCGCCCCACAGCTGGAACTCGTGCTGGTGAGTGCCGCCCCCCCGCCCCACAGCTGGACCTCATGCTGGTGAGTACCGCCCCCCGCCCCACAGTTGGACCTCGTGCTGGTGAGTACCGCCCCCCGCCCCACAGTTGGACCTCGTGCTGGTGAGTACCGCCCCCCCGCCCCACAGCTGGACCTCGTGCTGGTGAGTACCGCCCCCCCGCCCCACAGCTGGACCTCGTGCTGGTGAGTACCGCCAACCGAGAAACCAACAGCCACAAACAAAAATCAAACAAGAAACTAAAACATTTAAACAGACCTGGAGTTTCCTTAGTTAGAACAAAGATCATTACAAATTTTGAACTTCTTGCGACGGACAGTTACGCCAGTAAAACACAAATACACATTTTTATATTAACGTAACAAATTAATTTTTATACCACATTTTAATGATACCAGACAACCATGAAGCGGCAGAAGAACAATGGATAAATGGATTTCAGAATTAAACACATCCGAATCCACCCACTCCATACCTATTCTGGCAGCAATGCATAACAATTATAGGTAATGTTTAAGTACCAATATTACAAATACATTCCAAACAAATTTTCCGCCACCTGCTTTTTGAATTACGAAAGAGATAAACTAAAAATGTCGATGTCTCCTAAGATCGAGTTGTAAGTTTGCGTAAAGCGTGGGACAAAAGTATTCTTTGCATAATGGGTGTTACAGAAACTAATATGAAATGTGTTTCTTAAACGCGAGGAAGGACGGGACACTTGTAAGGGGCCGTCCATATATTACGTCATTCTAAATTAGGGGGGGGGGGGTTGGTCTGCGGATGACGGTAAATGATAGATGGGGGGGGGGTGTGTTTCGAAAATTGACGTCATTCTTATTTATTTATTTATAGTTTATTTTTCACGTACAAAAAGATTATTTCTAAAAAGAAATTTCTTCCAGCACACCTAGTAAAATACTAGCTGCCCGCCCCGGCTTCGCCCGTGGTACTTACATGTATTATACATATAAACCTTCTTTAAGAATCAGTCTATCTATTTAAAAAAACCGCATCAAAATCCGTTGCGTAGTTTTAAAGATCTAAGCATACATAGGGACAGACAGCGAAAGCGACTTTGTTTTATACTATGTATTGATAATAAACACAATACTTAAATAATAACTACAACATTACATAATTAATAAAAGTACATATTAATACTATACTTATACTTAAATACATGTCTCATACTAAGGAAAGATAATGTTCTTGTGATATTTTGCAAGTATTTAATGGTATTAATTATTGAACTCATTATTTATTTATTTATTACAAATAAATAATGAGTTATTATAGTTTTATTTTGTCAAACTAGTAATGACGTCAATTTTGGGAGAAGGGGGGGGGGGGTCATTAAGAAATGACGATAGGATGATTATAGGGGGGGGGGGTCTAAAATCTGAAAAAATCGATGACGTAATTTATGGACGGCCCCTAAGTTGATTTTTTCTAGGAGAGAAGATGAGTCAACATGATTGTTAACAATTTTATACAGAAATGTGGAGTCCAAATAGGATCTTCTACTTGATAAAGGTACTACCTTGTGTCGTTCAGCAGAAGTGCTATAATTTGCAAAATTATGTCCAGTTCTATCTAGTCTAGTCTAGCGACTTTAAGAATTTATTTTGAATTTGATCTAAGCGTGAGATGTGAATTGCATATTGCGGGTTACAACGCTGGCAAACTCCATGTGGCTGCGTACAAATGAGTAAAATAATGTTTTAAGGGTTTTTGAACGTTTGAAGGGCTTTGAGAGTCTAAGTATTAGGCCTAAGTTTTTGAAACATTTCGCAATAACATTGTTGATAAGAGTATTGAAATGAAGTTTATGATCCAAAGTGACTCCCAAATCTCTTACCTCGTATACTCGCCTTATATGTGTACCAGAAAGAGAGTAATTGTATAAAATAGCGGCGTTTTACCTGAAATAAAACGCTTATTAAATACTTACCTTATTTGAAGCTTTGAGTTTGAGATAGGTAATCTCCTTTTCCGTGCCAGTCGACGCCGCTTGAACCCTAATCGTCGCACTTTGCTAGTCTGTGACACTCTACCAACCAGGATGCCTTCCGCGTAGTAATGATTTCAGAACGCGCGACGGCGATCTTGTTTGTCATTGTGTCGAAAACCACAGGCAGGAATTAAATATAAGCTTCAAATAAGGTAAGTATTTAATAAGCGTTTTATTTCAGGTAAAACGCCGCTATTAAATCCTGTACGTTATTTGAAGCTTTGAGTTTGAGACGTGTTTGTTATCGCCTGGTGGTAGAGTATGCCAATGTGAGATGATTCACAGTTAGCTGTGTGTGTGTAATACAAAATAGTACAAAGCTGGGTAGGTACTGTACTAATGTAAAATATTCCAATAGATATCCACAGACCCAATAGTGCGAGTAATTAAATTTTACCCCAATTCTCTGAAATCAGGACAATAACACAATTTGCAGGTACGTACAAATATACAAAGGATAGATAGGTAGGTGTACACACATCAATCCATAAAATATATGGGATAGTAGGATTCGGAGCTTATGCGATCGATCTACTATGATAGAACTGTTAAAAAGTCAACAGGGTTTCTCCACTGATATAAGCATCCTTATCATCCTCAGAGTTTTCTAATAAAATTGAATAATAATTATATCACTTGTGACCAGAGTGACATAACTTAATGAACTTAATAACAAGTAAACATTTATTCTTTGACAGACTATTTTGGAAGTTACAGTTGATCCAGACCCTGCAATATTATGCCAGCTGCTGATAAAATAGTAGGCCTTCAACCTGCGTTGTAATAATAATATGATAGGTAGCTTTTGATGGGCTTTCTATACTTACAAACATGTTTAGGTAGAGCCTATATAACAGGTTTGTCTTTGAACCTGCAAAGGACCTGAATAAATGGACATGATTCAGATTTTGGCTTTGGCAATAACATTCAACTCGATTACTTATGGGCTATGGCTTTTCAGTCAAACATAACACAGTAGCACAGGAAACCGTAGTGTCGTCTATGTCTGCCATAACAGATTTAGAGAAAGGCAGCTGTGTCTGGCGAATTATTTAGATAGCTAATTAACTAATTATGTACTTCAACAACTATATTGTTTGTGGAAGAAACTTAATCACTTATTGCAGACGGGATTTTTGTTCCCAGGTAGAGTTTGCCTCAGCAACCGATAGCAAAAGAAGTGTAGATTGACGTCCACGAATGTGTTAAATACATATTGCTGGCAAAGGTATGCGAGCCTAACATTTACCAACTCCCGACAAGTCTCTCAGGCGTTTATTAAAGGTTCATGTAAACCTGCTTAGGAATTGTATAACTAAAGTGGAAAAAGAGCCACTCGTTCTTGTTTTTAGCTCTGCTCAACAAAATACAAAAAACTCAATATGGTCTGCGTCCTCAAGGGCGGTGGTTCATAGTTTGCCACTACGGTCGCATTGCGGTAGTTATTGGGACTAGGTACCCACTCTTCGTATATATACAGCTTGCCTCACTGTGACGACGCTAGATTCCATTTTTATGGCCGAGGATGTGTATTTGCTAAGACATACAGAGCCAGCTTCATGGCGGGTCGGATGCGCCGCACCATGGTGCCGAGTCCAGGAGGGCAGCGCAGGACTATTGACCAAACTGTTCGAGTAGACTTAGATTTAACTTAAGTATCAGTACCTGTATAGTGCGGATATAACATAATACCTTTATTTTATCTAAGTACTACTAACGTTAGAAGTCAGAAGTCGATCAGAAAGAATATTGTTCAATTTAACGTGAAGCAAAGGGGAACTTTTGCCTGGGAACTGGAACTTTTAGTAAGGGTGCCTTGGAAAGAGTATATAAACCGACTTGCTGACAAACTGCATTAAATAGCCCTTTATGACAAGGAACAAGCCACTTCTTTGAAAATCTTCGCCCAAGTGAAAACTTGATAAGGCAAAAATATCAAATTATTTGCTAGACAGTTCAAGACAACCATTTTCAAAACTGTTGCCATTCATCATATTATTATCTACTCGAGGTTAGTCATGTCGATGACCACTTGAGATATATCTTTGCTTATATCTTACTCGGGTAGGACATATTCGCGGTACACCTCACTGGATTGGGGCATACCTCCAATACTGCTCCCACTTGGGACCTTATGGCCCAAGGCTGGTGCTGGTGATGTAGGATCATCCTTCTCAAGGTATACGTAGTACTGACTGAGCTTGTCCAGCAAATCCATCAAAGGCTTCATCTTTGTCCCATTTTGTTCGCTAAGTAAGATAAAACCATCCTTGCGTCTCATAGCCTAAGAAAGCAGATAACATAAATACTGACAGTTCCTCTGTTATGCAGTACAGCTTATACTCCAGGCAGGTTCACTTTTCTAATAGAAGTTATTTACATAGTTATAGACCACAGCCATACCTATAGGTTACATTCACCCCCAGGGGATAGGTATAAATAGGATCCAAATTCAAAAAGAGTTGAGCCAGTTAGGGTAACTTGAAACTTCTTCCTTTTAAGTCGAATATAGTACCTGAGGTACTGGACAAATCAAGAAATGAATTGTAAAACAAATGATAAATACTTTTCCCAGGCGGTCTCCCATCCAAGTACTGAACACGCCCGATGTTGCTTAACTTTGGTGATCGGACGAAAACCGTGTATTCAACATGGTATGGATGTTCGCTGGTTTATTATTCTGAACCATTAAGTATTTAGAAGATAACCATACAGTAATGGTACCGTTGAGAGGACATTGACCCTTAAATAGGTAAGCTTAACCCAGTAATGCTGCGGATTACTTTGCAACAAAAGGTTGATCTTCAACTTGTATTTGCTGCTACTTTTGGTCACAAGGAACATAAGATAGGAAACATTGTTTAACAGTACTTTTACAGCACGCCATCTTCCTTTAGCCTTGGTAGGTAGAAGTTTTCTCACAAATAAAATGGAACTACATAATTAGCTTGTACTCTAAAGTTTCCATCGTTATGATATGTTGATAATTGTTGCCGCCCCCCCCCCCCTTTTTGAGGGTTACATGTTATTGCTTATCCATCTATCTGTGTCTACGTCTTCGAACAGCTATGAACCGCTTCTTATATAACCTGCGAGGCATGATAATAGAAGTAATAACTACACATCAGTGTGTTGTGTATAATAATAGTGCTCTGCGAGAGTATGTGATTGCCAACTAAGTTATGCTAATAACCCCGTGAGGGTTTATTCATGTGTTGGCAAGGATACTGTAATTTTATCATTAAAATTCAATTAATAAACATTTTACATATTCCCCAAAATTGTTATGCACTCAGGCTTAGGCGACACACGCAGACCCCGCGAGGGTGTACTTAATTGTTTAGCAAGTCTGACTTTTTATAATCTTGCGAGGGTTGATATTAGGTACCATGCATAGTTGTTGATAGTACCCTACGAGGGTATGTGAATATTTGTCAACTGTAAAACTCTGTAACAGTGGATAGGTATTTACCATATCTTAGTATTATTCTACACTGTACCCTGCGAGGGCGCGTGATTGTTTGCTACTTACCACGTACCTATAGGTGTATTGTACAAAGGTAGCGGGGATATTGATTGATATACAATTGATTGCCAACTCTGTTCACCTTATAACCCTAAGAGGTCTGCTGCTTAACACATATATGCATGTTTGTACATGATATCCTGCGAGGATACTTGATTGTTTGCCAACTCTGATCAGGGTTCTGTGAGGGTTGATGTAGAGCCTGGCACATTACACATAGTAGGTACCATGCGAGGGTATGTGATTTTCTGGTGTTGATATCATGCGAGGCTATGTGATTGTTTGCCATCTTGGCTTAACTTAAAATCCTTCATAGGTAGTACCCTGCAAGGGTATGTGATTTGCTTGGGTTGATATTCTGCATGGCTGTGTGATTGTTTGCCAACTTAGCTTAATGTTCTTCATAATAGGTACCCTGCGAGGGTATGTGTAGCTCCATGGTAACTCAGTTGTAATCAATAACCTTGCGAGGGTAGGCAGCTCTATGGCAACTCAGTTGTATTTAATAACCCTGCGGGGGTTGATATTGACTGCACATAATATTGTTCTTAAACAGTATGTAGCTCTATATACCCTGCGAGGGTGGGCAGCTCTATGGCAACTCAGTTGTATTTAATAACCCTGCGGGGGTTGATATTGACTGCACATAATATTGTTCTTAAACAGTATGTAGCTCTATATACCCTGCGAGGGTGGGCAGCTCCATGGCAACTCAGTTGTATTTAATTTAATTAATAACCCTGCGAGGGTTGATATTGACTGTAAACAACATGTTGTATACAGTATGTAGCTCCATGTACCCTGCGTGGGTGTGTAATTGTTTGCCAGAGACCTGCGAGGTCTGGCGTACAACCTTGCCAGTTCAGATTATCAAAACTGATGTCTTTCAGATAACTTCTCGTCTTCCAGCCATTGGTCATAGACTAGTTCTTTTAGTACCGCCTCAATCATCTTTGGAATTATGATTAGTAGGTGTCATTAACCTCAAGTCTCACGAACTTCTCTTGTAACGCAACATGACTGCGTGGGAAGCTAAAGAATCAAAATCGAACTGAAAATTGCAAATATTTTATTCAACGCTGCTTGTCAACATTGACAGTAGAAATATCTTCATTTACACGCCTTTGACCGATAATCGAATGGGTACTGAAAATCGGCGAGGGCACCGACACCACACCATAACTTTCGTTTCAACAAAATGAAAGATATTCATTGTCGCAATTATAACCTCAAAATCTACAAGAGTAGGATATATTATGTAAGATACTCACTGTTGACGTGGTCTTAAAACACCAATTGACATTATCAGTAATGCAATACTTACGTGTTAGATATTAACCACTCAATAACTATTATTTTACCTGAAAATTTTTTTTTAGGGGTTCAAGCATTTTTGTAAACTGCGTTCGTAGAAGCAGAATATTTATAACACAAACGGTAACACCGTTATATACTAATTGTCGTGTTGTTTATACACAATAGCACGAAAATATCACACTTTTTAGAATATTTGTATTTTTTGTCGACTGTCATTAGCGGAAAATTCGATGCCAATGACAAACAAGATCGCCGTCGCGCGTTCTGAAATCATTACTACGCGGAAGGCATCCTGGTTGGTAGAGTGTCACAGACTAGCAAAGTGCGACGATTAGGGTTCAAGCGGCGTCGACTGGCACGGAAAAGGAGATTACCTATCTCAAACTCAAAGCTTCAAATAACGTACAGGATTTAATTGGATTGTTTTTACGTGAAAATGATATTATCTGTCATTTATCAGCATTTAGCATAAGGTACAGTAATCTTGAAAGCTATTTAAATCCGTTTGTAAATCATTACATTCATTATCATTCATTTGCTGTTATTATTGTCAAATATGGACCCAGGTCTGAAATAAATATTTTCATTCATTCATTCATTACAATCTTCTTGCGACATAACTACCTTGAAAATTTTGAAAACTCCTTACATTTTTCTAGATGCTTTTTGTGCGCTTTTCATTGAATACCATAAAAAACATATAAACAGTTTGTCTTATTAAACACTGAAATAATACTCAGTTGTTTTTTTTTTCTTGTCTGTATCGCAGAACGAGACGGAGATGCGTTTGGACGACCGCGTGGCGTTCGCTTGCATCTTCCTGTCGGACGCGCGGCTGCACGACTACTTGCGCGCGCTGGCCGCGACGCTCGTCGAGCAGGGGGCGCTCTCCGGCATACTGCTCACGGGTACGTCTGTTCAGAATACTACTAAACAACCGTTTTCTCCGGCATATTGTTCACGGGTAGATCCTTCTCGACATACAGCTCACCGACAGGTCCGTCTGACATAGGTCATTAACAGTTTCTTATGACATGTTCACTGGTGGTCTCCTTTGGTAAACTACTCGCCAGCGGTTACTTTCTCTACACTGCTCTCTACTAGGCTCACGAGCGGGTGATCGTGCTCTTCCACTATAAAGGGAAATTTCCTGCCAGGCAGACCGTATGCCTGGGGACGGCCGGTCCGACTGATGTTCGTCGGACGTTGTATTTATGGTATGTCATGTGAAACATTTTGCTTGCGCGATGCAGGAATGTTGGAGTTTGTAGTGCGCGCGCAGAGTTGACATGTGCTCGCCACAGGCTCGTTTACCGGCATATTGCTCACTCGTGTATAGTATCCTCCGGTATACTGGTACACAGCTCTCTATTAGACACGCTCTCAATAGTGAGTTCAAGACAAACTCCTTTATTTAAGAGCCTCGACGAATGCACTGTGTTCCCATACTATAATTTTGACAAAAAGTAACAGTAGACGGTGTGTCGGGCAGGCATGTCGCCGGCGGGCGTGGCGCTGCTGCAGCGCTGGCTGGAGGGCTCCGGCGACGTACAGTCGGCCGCGCTGCTGGCGGCGCGCTGCCTGCCGCCCGACCTGCTGCGCGACCCGCGCGTGCTGCACTGGCTCAGCAGGTACTCAGCGGCACGACCCGCCGTCGGGGTTATACTCGGAGCATCGGCTCAGCGGATATTATGTCGATGAAGCGAAAGAGGTTTCTCAAGAGCGCTACTCAAATAGAGTTTGTTTTGCTACGGTTTCAGGCTTAAGACTGCAATCACTGCTATTTCAATATTACCTCTATACTAGTAGTTACTAGTAGTAGTAGTATACTAGTAGAATACAAAAATAGTACGCGAGGCCTAAAGTCTGTACAAATGGTATAGAAAACTACAGAAGTATCGGGACTTTATTTTACCCGGTATTGTGTAATAAGAGCTGATCAAAGAGCGGAACTCACTAAACACAGGTTCAATACTAGTTTGGTGTATTGCACCGCTGGCTGTAACATCGGTCAAAGTAAATATTTAGTGACGCTCGGCACGCCCGCAGCTACCGCGCGCTGCTGGACGGCTGGAAGCTGTGGTGGGCGCGCTGCTCGCTGGACACGTGGGTGTCGGCGGGTGGCGGCGGGGGCGGCGGGGGCGGCGGGGGCGGCGCGGAGGGCGCGGCGCGGCAGGTGTGCGTGGCGTGCGGCTACTGCGGCAAGAGTGTGGCGGCGGCGGCCGGCGCCCCCCGCGCGCGGCCCCCCGCGCACCCCGCCGCGCGCCTGCCGCCCCCCGCCGCCAAGATGAAGGTTTGCTAACGGCTCTCTTACATACGGTGTGACGAGTTGACGACCTCCACGACGTGTTCGTTTGTTGACTGGCGCTTTTTACTCATCGACACGAACGACTTTTACTATCGGGTCGACCTCGAAATCGCGAAAAAAAAACAACTGCGCCATACTAAAATTCGATACCTACTGAACAAAATGTATGGTTTTACAGGTAATAGAGTCGGTCCCATAGTAAAAGTTGTTCGTAGAGACGGGCGTTACTTTACAAACCAACACCTTGTATATGTTTTTACCTATACTAGCTGACTCGGCAAACGTTATTTTGTCGTGTTAATTAGCCTACGACCTATTCTCAGACCTACCAAATATAAGCAAAAATATTCATAAAAATCTATGAAGTGAAGCCGTTTCAAGGGAGTTCGATAACGAACACTGTGAGACGAGATTTTTATATATTCGATATTTGAGAAAAGATGATCAGAATGAACTTTTACTGGCTGCCTTTTTCTTGACTATAAATTCGACCCGAAGCCAGCGCCTAACATTAAGATTTCAGATAAGATAAAATTTATTCGGAAAATCGTTAGTATAAATTGTACCAGTGGCGGAGTTATGATGAAGAGAAACCGGTCCGAAAAAACTCATCGAGTGGATGCAAGCGTTAGTTCTATGAATTCTTGACGTGTTCTCCAGAAGGCCCCACTTTTAGCGCTGATTTGATGATGACAATAAGTTCCAAGTATGGTAAAAGTGGCCTTTTAAACACCTTTTTTGACGTGCACAGAATCATCACGTACATGCTTATTAGTAGGTACTAAACTAGTTACGTATAAAAACGCTAACGCGAAAGCAAACAAAAATTAAATTATTTATTTTATCGAACCACGCCAGTACAGATCCACAACCAAAATACAATTTTGTATGTGTAAGCCGAAATAAAGAAAACACCCGCAAAACGATCGTTAAAACACGAAATTATTTGAAAAAAAAAATGACTTGTTTTTCTAACTTACATACATTTGTGAAGTTTTAGTAGCAATACCACTCGCCAACGGTAAAGGAAAACATCGTGAGAAAACTTGAGTGCCTGGGGTGTTCACATACCTCAGCGAATGAAATTGCCAATCCACAGTGTGCACGCGGGGCGATTAAGCCCATACTTTCTCTCTGAGAGAAGGCCTGAACCCTGCAGTGGCACGCAAATAGGATACATGAAAAAATAGAACCCTAACAAAGCGACAGTAGAGTACCATGCGCTCGCAATGTGCAGACCGAACCAGCGTAATAAGTGTAAAGATGAACGGCGGGCCGGCAGCAGATCTCGTCGTGCCCGAACTGCCGCAAGCCGCTGCCGCGCTGCGCCGTGTGCCTGCTGCACCTGGGCACGGCGGCGGGCGGCGGCGGCGCGGGGGGCGGCGCGGGCGCCTCCTTCGCCGGCTGGTTCACCTGGTGCGTCGCCTGCCGCCACGGCGGACACGCCACGCATCTGCTCTCCTGGTTCAAGTGAGTGGCCGGCTCGCTTGGTACATTTACGCTACTTAATGTTATGTTGCAAAACATTGCTCTGCAAAAAAATGCTGCGGTGTGGATGTAAGTGTGGATGTGATGGAGTAAGCATTACCCTTACTATTGGGCTTCAGACCGTGGGATAATTTTCTAGCGTAAATATACCAGGTAAACCACCGAACCAGACGCTAACTTTTTTACCCTTACCGTTTGAGACTTAAAAAAGTCTTAGGTCGCCTTGCACAACTTCTTAAACGTCGCCACTTAAATAAAATTTGTATGAAGAATTTTAGTTAAATACTATTTAAGCTGTTTAAGAAAGTGGTTCAAGTCAGCCTTAGTCTCGAAATAATTTTTCCTCAATTTAAGCCATTACAAACTTTTTTTTTGGCATTACTCATGACTAGTCTAACGACCACGCACAATTTTCTCAAACATTTTAATTACATACTATTTCAATTAAACGGTTATTTTCGGACCGGCATAATCACATTTAACCCGCTGATGATGGGTCCGTACATTTTTAGTTTCCCACGTATCTGTGCAGGGAGCACGCGGAGTGCCCGGTGAGCTCGTGCTCGTGCCGCTGCGGCTCGCTGGACCCGCCCGACCGCCTCTAGCGGTTTGTTGTAACACGGCCTGACGGGCCGACGCGGTCGAGTTCCGACGAGCTGACGTCCACTGTCCCCGCATGTTTAGTAAAGGTATCTTGCAATCAATGAGGGCTTTTCAATGACAGTTTTCAGTTGAGTTTCATAAAAAAACCTAGATGGCGCTGCAAGGAGAACAAATGTCATCATACGCTTTAAATGTTGTACATCGTTATTAATCTGTGATAATCTAAACATCTCTCGTCAACGAAAAAAAGCAAGCAACGTGACAGAGACCACAGGGAAGGTATGGTGATGTCATGTCAATTTTGACATATTATGTGACGTCAGCACCATCTATCGGTAACTTGCTATACTATATTTTTTTTTAATGACGCTTTAAAAAGCCCTCATAGCGACACATAACTTGAGCGAAATCGGCGCGTCGGGATGAGTTTGCGATGGACGGCTGAAGGCATTTTTAAGAATTCTAAGTCACATCCCGCGTCCCTCACCAATGATGTTTTAACGTATTGAGTGATTTAGTAAATACGCGTCGGCATTTAGTAGTAAGACTGGGTAAATGTTAAGACAAGACTCGCCCTTTCTAGTCGACTCTAGCCGCGGCGCGAGCGGCTTCGGAACTTTATTGTTATCCGCACTTTAATAATGTACATTGCATGCATTCTTGTCACTTGTTCAGTTTGTAAATAAATAGTTATTTTTATACTGCGGTGTACATATTGTAAAGTTTTAATAATTTTATATTTAGATCATAAGATTTCATAATGTATAGATTGGTTGAATTTGTCAATAAAAATACAGTGTTATTTCCAAATATATATACATTTATTAAATAATCATTTCATTGTATTCCAATTTTTAACAATAAACCTCTCAAAGACACAACATTGTTTCAATACTTGCCCGGGATCGCATCCCGGCTCGGCGCGTCTAACTACACTTAGTAAGTATACATACAGCCATGCAATGCTCCCATACAAAAATATATCCGTCTCATACAAGTGCGGAGCCGTCAGACCGTGTTGCGTACGAGAGGTCCCGCCCCGCTCCACCCCCCCACCTCCCGACCGGTCTGTAGCGTTTCATTCAAGTCTTTCGTTTCTGAGATTGCACTTCGCCAAATGGGACGACTGGTTACGTCACAGAAAATACTTATTTACATACGGGTGTAACAGGTCTTTTTAGATTAGGTAATGTACAGGAAGTGGCAGAGCCGACTCCAGCCGCCACGAGCGACCAAGGCTCTGCGGTTGTCAGGAGTAAAAATTTACTACAAAATTGCAAAAATGTTCACTATCTAGAGTTAAAACATTCACCTCCGCGAAAATCAGCGACTGAACTCAATCGACAAATTAATTTGTTACAGGAAGAAATAATATCTTTGGTACATTACATAGACGATTATCTACAAAGACATAGTTATCGAAAGAGCTTGTGTACTCATCGTTAAGACAATTCACGGCTAAACAATTTACCGTGGGTTTCTGAAATGAGAAATAATTAATTAAGCCTCGGTATATATTAAGAATATTCTTATCTTATCTTATGTATCTTTAGATTTTCCAAGTAAAACTAGATAGACAGATACTTAAGTATTTACTTAATAAAATTCTCAATTCAAAAACCGGCGGTTAGTCGTCAACTACGAGACGAGCAAGGTTAAGTAAAGAAATATCTTCACATCCAAATATATTAACATTATATATTATTATGTATATTTGTACAGTTTATCGTATTATACTCTTTCTACGTTAAAGCTTTCAAAATAAGATTGTCTTAATTTATCATATTATCCCTACGATATAGAATTTGCTATTCGGTTACTAAATTCATTATGAATTAAACATCGAACAGACGTTTATTTTTATGTAATATACATTCGACACTCGCTACTAGAGAATAAACAGGTATTTGGCAGGACAAGTTTCGTTAGCATACTCCTAGTTGTGTGTCTCTCACGCAACACGCTCCTCGCTCCGGTCGGCCCGGTCGGCCCGGTCGGCCCGGTCGGCCCGGTCGGCCCGGTCGGCCCCGGTCGCCTAGCAACGAGCTACAGAGTGCACACGCGCTGAGATACCTGTGGAATGTGCCGTTCCTACCGGCCGCCCCTCGCTTACTTTACAAAACTCCACCCCACTCTTTTACAAGTCCGTACATCGAACCGCCGTGGACGCATCGTTCACCACGATCAATGGCAAGAATACAAAACGATGGCCACAAATAGGCCACAAAATAGGAGAACGAGGCCGTAAATGGCCACAAAGTTTGCAGACAATTTCAAAAAATGCCTAAACGACATTGAAAATTCTTTCCTTCGTAAAGCTCAACAAGGTCACTTCACCGCGTTGTCATGTCGCATGCGCCTTCCGACGATACCCGCCCCTACATAAATAATTTATATTCGATACATACCATTTATAATCTTCATAAATATACATAAAATTCTTTGTTAAAAGTTATCAACGCCAAAATATCATCATCATTGCACATTAAACATTTTTAATAAATAATCTGCTCGTAATTTTTACAACGAGTAGAATCTTTCATTTACAACAACGACGCCCCCGTGCGGGCCGAATAATATTAAAAAAATAATAATGACAATAGAAACGAGTTAAGATTCGAGCTCACCGCCGCGGCGCGCGGGTCGCGGCCGGCGCGGGCGCGGGCGCGGCGCGAGTGTGCATACAGCCGGAATGTGTCAGAGTGCGGCCGCGCGCCGCTCACTTGCCCTCGTCCTGCTCCATCGGCTCCGCCGCCGCCACCGCCCCCGCCGCCGCCCCCGCCACCGCCACCGCCGAGCCCGAGCTGTCCGGGGACCTGTGACACGCGTAAGACAGAATGCTTTGTACTGAGCATTCCAACTGGAACTTTTTGGATGTTTACATGTTATTATATTAGAATCATTGATGACGGTCAAAAGTGAACACTAGATGTGAATGGGCAATTAATATGTGATACACAGCACGTATTGCTGAATCCGAGATACGAGACAGGTGTTAAAAACTATCATATGCAGCTGTATTTGTTATCGTCAGTAACCATACTTTAGGTTTAGGTGACAACGTAAGATTAGGAGGGATGGTGAAAATAAAGTTGTGCACTGACGGGTCGCGGTGGCGGTCGGCGTCGGCGTCGGCGCGCGGCGCGTGGTGCGGTAGCATGGAGAGCGTGGCCATGGCGGCGGCCGTGTCGGCGGCGTCGCGCTCCGTCTGCAGCGAGCCCAGCCGCGCCGCCGCCAGCGCGGGCGCCGCCTCCAGCGCCGACAGCCCCGCCAGCGCCGCGTACCGCTTCACCTGCGTCGCCACACACGCGGACTGACGTTACACACTCTATTCCAGGCTAATCTTATTTCTACTGACTGTCGCTCGATCCAACGAAAAAGATCAACGCAAACTTCCACTGATACTTTTACAACAAATATTACAACACAATTTACAAATGAGAAAAAAAATTACTGTCAGGTCTTATTTATAAAAAAGCGATTTCTTAAAACACGCAATAGGCAGTTTAAATAGACTGCGGTAAAGGGAAATATTACCACATACTATTTAAACTGCATTTGATGATTTTTTTTGCCGCCGTGAATGTGTGCGAGTGTAATATATGTAAATATGAATTTGAAATACTAAACGGCAGTTTTTTGAGACTACAGTGGGATTATATCGTATGGCGCAGTAGCAGTTTAAAAATGCACAGCATCCAGTTATAGGGGCCTCCAATCGTTATAGTACAATGACAAACGCACAACCGGGTCACGTGACATTATCATTCATTACATTTGAAGGGGCAACGAAATGTCATTCTGCTATAACGTTTTAGAATAATCTAGGCTCATATCTGTAGTTCGACTGTCATCCGCGGATGAGAATAGCGGGAGCCCCTAAGAAATAGTACCCATAGTTTATGCATAGCATCCAATAGCAGATAGAACATCTAATTATGCGCAACCAATCCTGTCGAAATCCTGACGTTTCCGTTATCGGAAATCGATGATCGGAATCGTTCAAGACTCGGTGCGCACAATATAGGAGCTATAATAATTCGACGGTCGGCACGAGAATTGCGAGAGCTCCCCAGAGATATTCCGACTGGATCAGATCAGGGGACTAATTATGCGCACTAAATCCTGGCGGAATACTTTTGCCTTAGCAACTAATATGGAACATAAAAGTTGGACGATTGGAACCGTTTAGGTTTTTAGTGTGCATAATATAGGAGCAATAGGTTAGACGGTCGTCCGCGGTCACTAGACCGGCGAGAGCTCCCGAGAGATAGTAGTGTGGGACTGTGCAGGGCTGCGAGAGGGGTCGGGCCGCGGGCCGGCGGGCAGGCGGGCACTCACGCTGGGCCAGTGCGGCGCCTGTATGGCGACGGCGCGCAGCAGCGTGTCGACGGCGGCGGGCGCGGGCCGGCGCGCCAGCTCGGCCAGCGGCAGCGGCGGGGGCCGCTCGCCCAGCAGCGCGCGCACGCAGGCGGCCGCGCAGTCGCACATCGCCGGCAGGTCGTAGCCGCCCTCTAGCGACAGCACCACCTGGACAGTTTGTGCGTCGCGTTACACGCCTGCGTCCCGCCGGGGTACGAGCCTAGTGCGATGAACCCGGTCGCGCGTTTTAGATGTCAAATGTCGCGACTCACCAGTATCATCATCGCCATCGTCATACGGCCACAAGAAGTCCACTGCTGGACGTTGGCCCCCTCCATGGATTTCCAAAACGACCGGTCGGAAGCGAAACTGATGGCCGATGGGGCCGAAAAGTTCTCGAATGGAGACCACATATCGACAAGCGCAGTGTAGGACCACCAGCCACAAGATGGACGGATGACCTCATCCAAGTGGATGCTGGATGCAAGCCGCTTCCAACTCACCAGTTTATTTATTGTCAAATACTGACGTTTCAGCGCCACAAAACGCGGCACTCACGCTGTCGTACTACCCATGCATGATTTGTCCTGACAAAGCTCCATCGCTTCATCTAAATTCACCAGTCGTTGCACGCACGCACGCCAGTTTCGGATACGTTTCAAATAATTTTATAACTTTTGTTAAACTCTGGACGAAGTGGAGAAGTCCCTTACCCGACGAGGCCCAAACGTTTTCGATGTTACTTATAAAAACACGATTCGTCTCACTCCTTAAATGCAACTTATGTAGTGTGTAAGACTGATAGGCTTTTTCTTATTCTTATATCTTTTAACTGATCTAGGATTCAACCAAAGATTTCATCTAATAACTGCTACGCTATTGCTCCTAACGTAAGCTATATTGACGTAAACTAGGGGGCAAGCGTAAACTACGGCCTCGTCGACCGGGCTCGAAATTTGTCCTGGTTAGGATTTGCGTGGTAACTTGTATGATACTCGTCCTGAATAGATCTTTGTTTTCGGTATCGCTGTGGTGGATTTAGAATTGATTTTCAGCATTTGTTATGTCCAATCATCAGCAACTCTACCGGTACGTATCAATGGCATACTTTTGTAAGTTACATACATTTGCGAATTATTAGTAGTAACGATAGTACTTGGTAATAGCAAAGGAATACATTGTGAGAAGACTCTAAGCCGTATGCGTACCACAGCACTCGAAACCGGAATATGCTCTATCTCTGAAAGCGATTCTTACAAAGCGGCTCACGTACCTTACAGAGCGGCACACGTACAGGAGCGGTGGTAGCCTAGTGGGTAGAACATTGGACTCGGAAGCGAGAGACCCAGGTTCGATTCCCAGTGCGGCATGTACATATGACTTTGTTTTCTAAGTAATGTACATTGAAGGAAAACATCGTGAGGAAACCTGAGTGACTGAGCTATTCACATACCTTAGCGCTTGAAATCGCCAATCCGCCGTGGGCACGCGTGGTGATTAAGGCCATACTGTCTCTCTCTGGGAGAAGGCCTGTGTCCTGCAGTGGGATGTGTGTAGGCAGCTTATGATTACACGTACTTAACAGAGCGGCCCACGTACCTTCCCGCCGGCCAGGGTCATCAGCTCGGCCGTGAGGTGCGCGAAGCAGGCGGCCGACACCTCGTACCCTCCCAGCGGCGCGGGGTGCCCGCGGGCCGCGTCGAATCCACACGAAACTAGCACCAGCTCCGGATCGAACTCCTGGAATAATGAAACACTGTTTAAAATGGAATTTAAAGAATCGACCCCTAACTCTTAACAATCATACATTGTTGTAAGAAAATAACTCTGCATCGTCTAACGGCGGCGGTGGTTCTTCCGACTAGCCTGATCGTTATTGAGTTATCTCACCTCGATCCTGTCTCTGCCTAACCTTCTGGAATACCGGAGTGTATTTATGTATGTAAATGACCTTAGCAATAGGCATGACGACAATCCAAAAAGCCGCCAAGTACTCGGCATCTAACGGCAGAGTCCTCCCGACCGGCCGACGTTGGCGGCGACGCTGGGACATGACGCTTTCACCTAATCTGGTCTCTGTGTATCCCTCCCTAAAAGGCCAGGCGAACCTCCGGCTGGGGAACGACCTTCTTTCACAATAGTCCGACCCCACAGTGGAGCTGCGAGCCATCGACTCACCTCGGCGACGGGCCTGACGCTCCTGAAGGCCGCCAAGTACGCATCGCACGGCACCTCAAGTGGAAGAGGCTGGACACGTTCGCAGCGCGACCGACGACCGACATGCTCGCGCGTGCGGACGGGGAAGTGTGAGAAGGCCAGGCGGCCGCCTCGGACTGACCTTGGCGATGGGCATGACGACGCTGCGGAAGGCCGCCAAGTACTCGGCGTCGCCCAGCGGCGGCTCGAGGCCGCCGGACCAGGCCACGTTGACGTTGAAGCCGCGGCCGGCCCCCGCGCCGCACTCGGCCGGCGCGCCGGTGCCGGGGAAGAAGTTGCCGTCGTCGTGCCGGTGCACGGACACGTACAGCACGTGCGGGTCGTTGTAGAAGATCTGCTGCGTGCCGTTGCCGTGGTGCACGTCCTGCGGTGGGTGCCGTTCGTTAGCGAGCCCGGACATTAAACTCTACAAAAGTATCGTACACTGGAAGTCAGCGTGAGTGATATTAAAACGCAAGTCTCGTTCTTTGTGGCACTAAAATGTCACATTGGCCATTTATGTATTAAAAACTTTTGACATTTTTGCGCCACAAGACGCTATCAGCATTATCAGGGAAAAGTTTAAATTTCGTAAAAACTTTGACAAGGTTTTACATCGACCTCTGTCAGTTAAATATATAGGCAATTTGAGTGTAGATTTTGCGCAATAGATGAAATTCAATCTCGAGGGCGTCTCTGTCGCACGAAGTCCACTCGCTCAACGGAGCTAACCGCCAGAGGCTCACCCAGTCGACGATGAGGATCCGCTGCAGGTTGAGCCGCGTGTGCAGCACGCGCGCCGCCACGCCGACCGAGTTGAAGAAGCAGAAGCCCATCGCCTGGTTCGGCTCCGCGTGGTGGCCCGGCGGCCGCACCACCGCGAACCTGCACGCGCAACCTCACTCTTACGCTGCTTCTAAAGGCGGCGAGCTACTTCTACTTATTGCATATAAAAGTTATAAATAAAAAAAATCTCTGTCCAAATTGGGCATTCATGCACGATGTGGGTGTCTACTGTCTGTCAAATATTTTTTGGGTATCTCGACGGTTGGAATTGACAACGGGACTATTTAGTTTTAATAAACTGAAAGTTAAAGTAATTTTATTAACCTTGTGCCATTGATACGCTAATAAAAAATGTTCACTTTTTTTTCTTTTCCTCTCGTGATGTGCCAATCTGTCGCAATAAATGTGTTTCCCTCGGCACGAAGTAATAATAATAATAATAATAATCTCTATTTTGTTTAACATTTACAGACAGGTCTGTTACATTTATTCGAAGGTATCACAATATCCTCGGCAAAAGGCGAAGCTGCATATAACGAAGAATTGTCTCCCGTAAGCTGGGCACCGACCCGTTCCTGAGCTCGTTGGTGGCGACGCGCGCGGCGAGGTCGAGCACTGCGCCGGCGGCGGCGCGCGCGGCGGCCGGCGTGTGTACGTCGCACCAGGCCGTGTCGGCGTCCACGCCCAGTCCGCCGCACGCCAGCCGCACCAGCTGCCGCGCCGCCGCCGGCACCCGCGCGTCGCGGGCGCGCCCGCCGAACACCAGCACGTGCGCCTCCGAGTGCACCGACTGCCGGTTCACGTTACGGTCGTTTTATATACACTAATAAATCTAGAGATACGTACATGGCACAGGCCTTCTCTCGGAGAGAGATTAAAGTTGATAAAAATCTTTTCAATTTGCAGAGCGACACGTTCGCAGATGCTTAGGAATTTTCCAATAAGTATGTTTGCAAAATGTCAAACATCAAAGGTAAAGTACCCTGTTGGACTTCATTTCTCAACGTATGGCTCTCCATGTGAAAAACATTACTAAACTGTATTAACATAATGGAAAAGCGCCGGCACTGAATGCAGGCGAAACACGACAATTGTCGTAATAAAGTTCATACACTTTTTGTTATGTCACGCTGTAGGCGAGAGTTACATATTATAAAATCAACTATAGATTAGTAAGCTGACGATTCTTCAATCGTCAGCTCACTTCTAACTTCTTCTTCAATAAATAAATAAGTGAAGCACAATCTAAAAACGGGAGCAGTGAGGGGGCGCCACTGCGCGCTCACCTTCGGTCGGTGGTACCTTCTCATGTAAGTTAGACGTAGGTGGAGTGAGAGTTTAGTTAGCGCACCTGCAGCTCCTCGAGCGTGGCCTTGCGCGGGCGCGTGCGCTCGGTGCGCGCGGCGAGGCCGGTCTCACACAGCCGCGCCCACACGGACTGCAGGCGGCCGCTGTGCTCGGGGTGCGTCGGGGCGTGCGCGCCGCATGCGCACCTGCGCCCCACACCATCACCGTCACCGTCACGTCAAATACGTCTATGACACATTCTTACAATACTGCTTTCTGATTAAAGCTGAAGACCCAATAAAATATACAGAGTTATATATTTCAGAACTGCACCAATTTTAGAACACCCCAATTAGATTTTATGTTTGAACCTCAGGTTTACGTGTTATTTTTCTCAAATATAGTTTTTTTTTTAATGCTAGAGTTTATACCGGGGCTTCCTAAACTGTGCGTCGGTCGGGGCGTCGAAAGAAATCGGAAACTGCCAAAGGCGTTAGAGCCAAAATGAGATATTCTTGAATGAGCGCTTTACGCGCTCCATCAATGTCGCTGCTTTCAATAAATCATTAAACTACATTAGTCAAAAAAATACGATTTTTGTTTTTTCATCGAAATAGTATAAAAATAAGTAAATTAGAAGAAAATTAAGTCGTAGTAGTATACACAGCTAATCAGACCGAAAGTTATGATGTCTTGCACGTATGACAGAATCAATTTTTTATACGATTTCGATGAAAAAGCAAAAGTCGTATTTTTTACATGTGACATTTTGCAACATAAAAATCTGGAAAAATACATATACCTAGTTTTACGCATTATCTACTTAACAGCCCTACTACAAACCAAACAAACCGTAAAACTAAAATGTTTTTTGGAAAACTGGAAAACAATTTTTGTTTTATAAATTGTAGAACAAAATAATGTTGTTAATGACAAACTCTGACCGATATGTTTCAAGAATTCCATTTTAGTTACCGCGTTGCAGTAGAGAGCGCTCACCCGTGTTTGAGCATGATGGCGTCGTAGGCGAGGCCGGTGGGGCGCATGCGCGCGCCCACTAATGGCGAGGACAGCGCGCGCGCCAGCGGGGCGGCCGCGACGGGGGCGGTGGGGGCGGTGGGGGCGGCGGGAGCGGCGGGGGAGGGCGGCGCGGGCTTGCGGGTGAGGTCGATGACCTCGGCCTCGCTCTCCTCGCGCAGCTGCGCCGCCGCCGCGTCGTGCGCGCGCGTCAACACCTGAACACGGAAGAACCTCGTAAAAAAACAAATCGAATAAAAAGTTTAAGGCCGCAACGGCACCGCGATACATCGTCCACTGTGTCGAGGTTCTCGTCGAGGGCAAAAACTTAATTAAGATGAAAAGTTGAAAATTTCTGAAAAAATCAAAAATTCCTCTGTTCAGTCTCTGTAAACTCGACTTAATACATTGATAATGTAAATTTTTAAGTAATATTTTCTGTATAATTGAGAAACAGTTTCAGCAGAGTAGGCCACCGCAAGGGAACCGTTTTAGAGGTAATGCTACGCGCACCGCTGGACATAAATCAGCAAGTCAGCAAGGTCGCGGGCGCTCACTTCATAACTCACATAATCGGGCGTATAACAATTTGCCTAGGTATGGTTTTTCTAGGTCAGGCGGTCAGCGCTCCGTGAATAATATAGAGTCGGACGCTACCGAACGTGATTCACAATCGATAGATAGTCAGCGTAATGAGGAGTTAGAATTTTTTCGTCCGTGACAAAGATTATGTAGACATTTTGTCATATAACAATAGTAATCACGTAGTGTTTTCATGTTTAGATAAAGATTTGTTGCTGTTAGTAGATACGGGTGCTAATGTGTCGATTATAAAGTATGAATTGATTAGTAAATTAGGATTACATATAGTTCCGGATAGGTTAAGTATTCGAGGCGTTTGCGGAGAATTGCAATCTCTAGGCTATGTCGATTTACAGCTTTGTATAAAGGAGCAGATTGTTGTTCACAAGTTTTATGTGTTTGAAGGACTACGTTGTAAGGGTGATGGTATTTTAGGAGAAGATTTCTTCCATAGGTATAGGTGTAGTTACGCGTTCTATGAGTCGCTCACCGAATACACAGACTGACACGACAAACGTTCCCCGCGATACAGGGTTGTCACCTTTAGTGCCCGGCCAGCCTAAAGTAGTTGACATAATCAAAGGGACACAAGGAGACACGGAATTGATTATTTGCTCGAGTAAAGTATATAGAGAATTATCGAAACTAATGTTGGAAACAAGGCGGTCCGGACCCGCGAATAATGTACTTATTGTGGACTCTACGGTTTATTGGAATCAGGATTCTCTATTGACGAAGGCACGCTTAGACGTATCGTTACGAGACCTGGTAGATCTATGTAGGAGTTTAGGGATAGTAGAGTTGGTAATAGTTAAAAATGAGCTTAATAAATCAAATGTAGAAACGTTAATACGTAATTACCAACAGAGTAAAGAAAGTAATTTACCGCGATTATGTATAATACAAGGAAAAACGATAGTAACAGATCGTGACATGATTAGAATAATTCTAAATGATTATCACTTGTTACCCACTAGCGGGCATGCAGGTATCACTAGGATGTTGAGTGGTATTCAAAAGAAGTTCTATTGGAAAAATATGCGTAAAGACGTAGAAGATTTCGTCAGACGTTGTAAGGACTGTCAGAAACAAAAGTTCAATACAAGGCAAGTTCGAGACAATATGGTCATAACAAGCACAGCTTCAACATCTTTTGAGAAAGTGTACTTAGATATTGTAGGTCCTTTAGATGTAGACTTGGCAGGAAATAAATATATTTTAACATTACAGTGTGAATTAACAAAATTTGTAGAGGCTTATGCTTTAGATAGAAAAGATTCTCAGACTGTAGCCAAAGCATTTGTGGAAAATTTTGTTTTAAGATATGGGATACCAAAAACTATAGCTACGGATTGTGGTACAGAATTCATGAATTCTACTTTGAATAAAGTTTGTAAACTGTTGAATGTTGAGAAGCTAAACTCAACGCCTTACCACCATGAAAGCATAGGGTCATTAGAAAATTGGCATAAACATCTTGGTAGTTATTTACGAATTCAAACAAAAAACGATTCATCAAACTGGAGTACATGGATTCAATATTGGTGTTTTGCTTATAATACATCTGTAAATACCAGCACAAAGTATTCACCATTTGAACTAGTGTTTGGTAAACCATGTAATATCCCTAGTAATCTTGTAGATAAAGTTGAACCACTGTATGTATACGATAATTACCCATTTGAATTAAAATTTCGACTGCAAAAAGCACATGTAGATGCTAGAAATAATTTAATAATAAATAAGACTAAGAGAAAAATTTGTTATGATAAAACAGCCAATGTTGTAAAATTTAAAGTGGGAGATTTAATTTTAATTAAGAATGAAAATAGCAGTAAATTAGATGAACTGTATTTAGGACCATTTAGAATAAAAGAAATTGTCGGAACTAATGTAAGAATAAATAAAGACAATAAGGACTATTTAGTGCATAAGAATAGGTTAAAATTATTTTATGAATAATCTTTTCAGGGGAGGGGATCCCTACCTTTTCAGGGGAGGTGTGATAGGCAAATAACATCATTACGCCACATGCCTTCACGTATATGAAAGATAGACAATTCCTCCCAAGGCACGTAGGATTATTATATATAAGCTAGTGTAAGACTAGAATAAGGGAGTTAGGAGTTGGAAGTTAAGAGTTAAGAGACTGGAGTCTTAACGATATACTAATTAAAATGTGATCAACCGTTCCTGTCGTTTCCCTGCTGCGCCGCCGTCCTGCAACCACTCCCCCCACCAACTGGACATACTTCAAACCATTCACGCCGCGAACGCCTTACGACGATTTGTTTGAAGTTTTTGCCCTGCTCTGAGACGGGACGTGTGAGGTGTGAGGTGTGAGACTCACGGTCTTCCGTATCTGGTCGCGCAGGTAGTGGTGCGGCGGCGCGGCGAGCGCGGGGTCGCCCAGCGGCAGCGGCGCCGAGTGCGTGCGGCCCAGCGGCCGCTTGGGCAGCCGCCCGCACGTGCCCGCCGCGCCCAGCGCCGCCGGGCCCACACCCGCACCCCCCGCACCCGCCACGCCCGCGGGGGGGAACGCCTCCGCCTCCGACACCGGCGGCAGCGACACTGACACCTGCGGGGAACCAACTCGCTTATTAATGTGCAGTTCAAAATTGCATGATCGAATCCAGTGTAATATTTTTGTTCAATACTAACTGTGCCCGCGACTTAATTCGCATTGGATTAGAATAGTTAGAAAAGTGCTTTTAGTTTTCTTTAGTCCAAGTCGTGGTTCGTCTCTGTGCTAAAAATCTTTAAAACTTTTTTTGCGATCGTATCAAATAGAGCATTCTATTCCACCTGAAGTGAGTTTAAGCTCACGCCTCCCGGCAGCACGGTTTGTCGTTCGCTCAATCTCATTTCAAATGGAATAAAATGCTCAATGTAATATCACCATACTGCCTTCCAGTGGCGCGATTTGTCGTTCGCTCAAACTTATTTCAGGTGAAATAGAATACTCAATATAATAAATTGCTTTGTTATTCATACTGTCCGTGAATGCGAATTGTGAGAGACCGCGAAAGATGGCGCAATGGGGAAAAGGCAGTGATGGGCTTATGATGATGATCTATCTAATCTATCTTATCAGCCCATAAACAGAACCCGCCGTTGAGCATAGGCCCCTTCTCTTTCACGCCAACCCATCCATAATGATGATGATTCATACTAGTCATATAAAAGATTTCAACTCTTTATTTTCGTATTTGAGCTCAAACAACAACTTACTGCCTCAAATAGTGTCTGAAATTCGAGCGAGCGCCGTTAACACCCAAAATCATAATAAATAGTTCCAACCCCATCAGTCACGTATCCTATAAAGACGTGACGGAATAGGAGTCGCTAAAGATCTACAAAAGCCCGTTGCGGCAGCATTCGAGGAAGAACGTTGCAGTAGTCGTCAGTAAGAGCGGCGCCACCAAAGCGAGCGTACCTGCGGCGGCGGCGGCGGCTGCTTGTGCGCCAGCGAGATGTTGGGCAGCGAGGGCGAGGAGAAGAGCAGCTCGGGGGCGCGCGGCGGCTCCTCCTCCTCGCGGATGGGCGCCGCGCACGACGTGGGCGAGCCGCGCGGGGACGCGCCGTCGCTGCAGTCTGCGGGCCGGGGGAGCGAGCGACGGTTAGCCTCACGTCTGCTAGCTAGACTGATGACGCGACTGCAGGTTCTATTCTTAAGGCTGCTTTTAGGTAAGTCTGGCATCCGAGTCCTTTTTAAGGATTGCAAAAAATTAACATAATATATTTTTGATAAATGCTGTCTGTGAGACTTTGTTAAACAATAATAACATGACGGACATTTAAGATATTTTTTTATAGTTCTATTATAATTTTTTTGTAAAGAAAAGTTGTTAAAAATATTAATTTTAGAAGCATATTTTCTTTATTAACATATTTATTACATTATTAACATATTTAACACATATATACAACATATTTTTTAATAAAATACACAAAAAAGAACCGGACAAGTGCAAGTCAGACTCGCCCACCGAAGGTTCCGTACAAATTTGTAGGTACTCACATAATTATAAAAAATAGTTAGATAAGATAAACAAGTATTTATTACCTCATCAGAAAAAAAAATAAAACAAAGTAAGGCTTAACTAGTGATAACATAAAATAAGGCAAAGGTAGTACAGGAATCGACTTTCGCAGTTTTTTCCGACCTGTTCCAGAATTTCAGAGTTACTTTTTTATGATTTAATTATAAATGTATAGTTTTTCCTGTGCTCGTAATATAAAACAATATTACTTACCAAATTTCATAGTTCTAGGTCAACGGAAAGTACCCCATACATTTTGATTCCCTCAGTGTCAAAATATACGTTTTTTGCGGCATATACGGCTGTATCTTTTTTAACGTTAACTTAGAAGTTTGATTTTTTCACTGCTTCAAGGGACTGTAGACCTGAGTATAGGGTTTTAATTTCAACTCAATACCTGAACGCGTTCCCGAGATAAAGGGACAGACAGACGGACGGACGGACGATAAAATGATCCTATAAGGGTTTCGTTTTTTCTTTTTGAGGTACAGAACCCTAAAAACATTTCAAAAATATTTTAAAATGTAAATTCTCTGAAAAAACAGAATATGCGTCCCAAATTTTTGCAGTTCTGGTTTAAATTATGTGCTGTTACCTATTCTAATCTTATATTTTACTATAATAAATTCGACTGTAAAATATTGGGGTTCTCGTATGTTTGCCTTTCAATTTTCTTGAGTTACTAACTAATACAAAGGTACACAAAGTTTTAAGTTAATACGACTCAAATAAAAGTATTTTGCGTCATATAATTTGGTTCACAACACTCAGGTTTAGTCTCAACGATGCATTAGGTGATTATAACATTTCTCTCGCTTGCATGTTAATAACACTGACATGCTTACACACTTCAGCAACTTCAGCGGCTCTGGTCCTTTTACTCTGCGAGGCATCATACAACTGAAAACGCTGCCACCTTCACATGTCCTACATATTTATTCCTTCTTCATAGTTATTCCTCGGGCATAGTACCTGTAGTGTAAATAAAACACTTCACTCTATTCGGTATCTGGATTGAACTTAATAATGCTTTTAACAGCTGTCATGGCAGCCAAGTGTTATAAGCATCATATAAAATTATGCCGAGTATACGCACTTTTTCCATACCGTTTCCCTAATTCTCAAGATAGGTTTAACATCGAGTTACGTCGGAGTGGGATGAGAGTGTAAGGGCGTGTACTCACTGCGATGCTTGACGCGGCTCTTGAGCGGGCGGCGCGCCAGCGGCGAGGCGCGGCGCTCGATGACGCGCGCCTTCAGCCGCAGCTTCAGCATGTTGGGCTCGGACGCTGTTAGTGCACGCCATGCGACACGGTTAGTCGGCGCACGCCACGCGCCGTGAGCGGCGACAAAACCCGACACCCGACCGCCAACTCAAATTGACCCTTTTGTCCATATTACAATACGGTTTTTCCCATACTTTTTCCACGAGTTTGACTCCTCCGAAACAAATGTATTATTTGTGTCAGCGACATATTTACGATAGACAGACAGTAAAAAACAAAACACGCGCATACGATGGCGCGGTGGAAGGGCGGCTAGCGGGTTGGTCGGAGTTGTCGCCGCGAGTTGCAGGGAGTGAGCTCGTGCAATGAGCCGGCGACGTTACCGCCGCGACGTGTGGACGAAATTCAGTCAAGAAAAGCGACGTCATCGGCACACTGCATAAGCCCCAAGAGACAATTTCAATATTCAATCTGAACTAAATACGGAGTCAGGCGCTCCATGTTTCCATAAACTCCAAATTTCCAGCTGATCAACGTTTAGTCTGAATAGAGAAATTGGTCACTGGCTCCGTAAAGCTAAGGCGCGCGAGCTCCTCACTGTACGCGACAGTCTCGCTTCGACGACAGCAAGAAGCTTGCGCTTGTTATTAGGCAACAAATCAATCAGACAAAACTTTCGTACACGGAAACCTGACAGCTTTGCGCCACTGCCAAATTATAAAAAGATAATCTATTTCGGAGACGCGTTTCTTGGATAGATTAACGCCAAAATAAAAGTCTCGGTTAGAACATTGCATTAAGTACACATTGACGTGGCAATATTACAGTAGGGGACTGGATTGGATTTTTAATTAACTTTGGTATACATGCTTTGGGTTGCAATCTAAACTACATTCAGACAACACTTACACACAAAAACACATCGATCTTTACACGTTACAATGTCAATTGCTCTTGAGCCGTGTGTATCTTATACGAGTACACAAACGACAGTCTATATTTATATTTATATACTAAGCACTATGTACATGGGACAGGAAATGTTTAATTTTAATTGAGTCGATGGCTCGTTTATATTATACAGGGTGTAACAAAATCCCTATATCTATCTAAGCGAGAGGATTCTACTCGTCAATATGAGCAACTTTTTTATGGTGACAACTTCAAAACAGCAAAAAAATATCAGCTTGAGAAAGCATGAAGATATAACAATTAATGAAAGTACGAAAAATCGTAAGGGCCAGTGTTTCTAGGTTATAAGTGAGTGTGTTTTCCCCATAGTAAATGTTGTTCATATTTCCCCCAGGCCCCCTGTGTTTGCACAGAAGCGAGGACTTCGTCACGGCAAGCGCGGGCAACGGTGGGAGCTGCGAGCCAGAGCAGCGGCGGCGACGTACCGGTCTTCCGCAGCGGGAAGTCGGCGGGCGCGGGCGGCGGCGGCGGCGCTGCTAGCGCCAGCGGCAGCCGGTACGGGTGCGCCGCGCCGCCGCCGCCCGTGATGGACTCGCCCGACGACGACTTCACGATGCCCCTGCGGACGCAACCACCACTCGTCAGCCACTCTCACCTCCTCTAATTATCCGCTTCAATCAGAAATCAATCATTTATTTCGACGTAAACAATTTACATTCCGTTTGCTGAATGTTAATGTACTATGTTACTCAATATGCAGTAAAGGTGGCGGCGAAAAAAAAAAAAAAAACTCAACTCTGCACAAAGCCTATATGATATGATTCCGTGATTGCCATCAATAACTTTAAAAGCCAAAATAATACTTCTTACAAAAGCAGGAAAAGTAGTACAGTCTTGCATCTCTTTCTAGCCTACGAAACATTAGCACAACTGTCTCGCTTAGAAGTAGACAAAAATCAAGTGTACGCCTGACATGGTACTAGGACTGGGTTTGCAAAATCATATTTATACAGAGATAAGAAGGAATAATGTTCCTGTTTGACGAGTGGAAAGTCGTTCCGTTGCGTGTGGTCTCACCCCCAGTACAGTTCGACCGCGATGAGTGAAGATTTTTTACACTTTCATAGTTGTATGTGGACACAATGAATGAATTATTAATATATCGTAGTGTATAACGTCTAAGATAATGAGGTGTGATAGTTATCTATCTTTATATACTCTATGTGCATTCTGTTAGAATTGATAACTCTTTACGTCCCTTAATCCGTACAATCCATAATCTGTTCTGGGTATGGCGTTCCATTGATTCTACACATCATCTTTGTGGTGTGGTGTGATGAAATAGTCAGTATGACAATAGAAAACTCACTGACACGCATGTCGGTCTAAAAGGAAGCAATGTAACTCACCAATTCCTATAAGGAGATCCAGGTACTGTTCCGTTCGCATTCGCTGCCGCCTGCTTCTTCTTGAGAAATTCCTGAAACGAAAATAATGTAAATTTGAATATCACTGCTCATAGCTCCAAAATTGAGTTTGGTGGTCAGTAGCAGCAATTCAATTCGAGATCAAATAATATCGCGTATGATATATAGATATGCCAACCTCAAGAAACCTCAAATACTCGAATTTGTATCTTCACCAATGACGGTAACAATCCAAATGCCAGCGCTCTCTCAACTGAGCTAATGGGCACGTGCAGGCAGCAGTGAAATTTCGAGCCTCTTTAAGAAGAAGAAGAAGAAAGACATTTATTATACCCGCTGCCTGTACGTAATACAGAGAAGTTTGTAAAGAGGCTCGAAATTTCACTGATGCCTGCACTTGCCCATTAGCTCAGTTGGGAGAGTGCTGGCATGGTTAGCCAGAGGTCGCGGGTTCAAATCCCGGCATGGGTGGAATTTTTAGCCTCTAAATAGGTTTTTAAAATTAATCCATTTGTGGGGACACGTGGTCATATGGGTCTCCGATGTGTTGTAAGTACAAATAATTTTAATGTTATTTCTTACAAATATAACATTTAATTGTCCGTAATTTCTGACATAACTCAGTTAATTGCGGCGAAATGTGGAACACATTAACGTCGAGAATAATGAGGCAGAACAAAGGATCATCAAGATCAAATACGTGCTTAGAACTAGTGAGACAATAATCTTCCTTTGCTTTCGCATTAGGGCACAGAGTGGCAGGCTGGAGTAAACTAACAGCTTTGCTGCGTACAATGGCCCAACCAAGAAGCTAAGTGCGGAAATCTCAGGTCTAACTATGGCAAACAATACCGAGTGGGGGTCTACTTAGATGACACTGAGGTAAGTTGAACAGCTCACCTGCAGCTTCTGCTTGACCTGCGTGGAGGCGTTCGCGCTGTGGTCATGCTTGTCCTTGTTCCGCAGCAGCTCGAGCCGCTCCCTCTCCCGCTCCCGCTCGGCGGCCTCCCGCGCCTCCCGCGCCTCCCGCACCGCCGCCGCCTCCTCCAGCGCCTTCTGCTGCTCCCACAGCTGCGGGAAATAGGGCGTCTTCACACCGTTAATACCGTCGCCTACCTTCCGGCGGGCCGGCTCGTGGTAGCCTAGCGGAGGTCACATGAACGGACTTAAGGGACAGCTGATAAATAAAATGTTTCTTAGAGAGAAAAGCAGCCTATACGTCCCACTGCAGACCACAGGGCTTCTCTCAGAGAGAAAGCGTGGCCATAATTAACACGCATGCTGCCCGCGCATTGTCGATTCGAGCGCTGAAGGTACGTGAACAATTGAACATCTCAAACTAGAGACACTAGATAGGTCACCAATGAGCTAGTAGAAAGCGGAGTACAGGTCTATGCCCATTAGTTTGCTGGCTGGTTAGATAGATAGATAAAAGAAAAATATGTCAGTAAGAGCCAACAGCAGAGCTGTCAGATGCTCGACAAGATAATAGAGTAAATGGATGCGATAGGGGTAAAGGCCAATACCCGACAGTACGCAAAAGTTAGCGAATGCTAATGTTAAATAGCCCTCTTTTTGGCGCAGCCGTGTCGTAAGCATTTTAAAACTACAGAATATCCCTACAGTTACGGTTCGATACGCTCACCTATAATTCATAAAAAAAATTGTAGTGGTAGACACGGAGTGCTGCACATTTTCCGTAAACACGAATATCGACCAATGAGTTAACGCACATCATTAACGCATTATTTAGTAGATAGTATTGGTATTACTATTTACAGCACACATATTCCCACGATAGCAGCTACCCTAGTACGAATAAGACAGGCATGAGTCAGCACGATCGACATTTGCTGGGCACCTCGGTGGAAGTTGGCGCGCGGCCACCTACCCTGCTCATGCAAATTAACCCAGGGTAGCAAATGCGATACAAACGCGTTGGCACGCACTTGTACACTTGACTTTCATTTACACAAACATTGATGATCTAACTGTATTGCTCTGCAATGACTCCTTCGTGTTGCGTGGCCGTGATAAATGGGATGTTTGGAATGAAAAAATTGGAAGAATGCAGTCGTGCGGCATTCAGTGAGTAAAGGAACAAACATACGCCATTGCTACGCTACTGAATAGTAGTAAAGTGGGATCTTTTCGCGTGGTTTAGTTACGTAGGTATTGATGACAGACTTCTATCACACACATCATATCAGTGATTTCTGAGAGAAGCAAATTTCAGCGAATTTTTTTGACTTTTTAAATTGGTTCTTCAAGGAATGTCTTAGGTCATCGGTTAAAGCAATGAAGTGGATTACTGGCGTAACCTTCATTATGCAAGAGTGTCAGTTGTCACAAATAGTCACAATTAAAGAGTGACGTAACGCACAGAGCACGCTCACGCCATTCATTGCCATGCTACAACATAAATTTATACTCACGGGTTTCACGACCTAAGCCCAGAAGCACAGAAGCTCTACTCAGAAACCCAGACAACCTTAAATTGACATCAGATTTTGATAACTCACGTGGGTAAGGAAGGTTTGTCTATTTCCGAGAAGCTAGTATACGAATACTTCACTACAAAACGGACGTGACAGCCATGTCATATCTCTCAATTTGTTTCAGCTGTGCACTGTCGAGCTGCCAAAAGCCCCTTCTAATAAATAGTGTATTTATGTAAACGAATGTACTTAGCTACGTGAGGCCCCCGTAGAGCTGGTGCCAATGTTTGCAATGGAGCCTTGCCCAACATTGGGTTGGGGCAACTCGCGCCCAATCTGCGCCGTGTATTTTTAGAGATGGGGCATGATTGAATATTTGCGTTGCGGCCAAATATTTACAATGTACATTTTGAAGTCGCTTCAACAAGTCAATCAAGCGTTGTATTTTTAGGGCGCTAAAGTTGACATCCCATTTATTAATAAGACACGTGATTAAATGGAAATAGAAACAGCTGGGACTTGTAAAGAGCGCTGCTACCGCGCTAATCATTACGTCATTTTCAACCCAATGTCTAAGAAGATGTCACAAGTTATTTCTTCAACGACTAGGTAGCTTTACAACTGACGACAATGTTTCGTTTTACTAGTGGTTCGAACAGAATTACTCTTCAGATTAAATTAGAGCCAGAAATAATATACATACATGGAAAGACTTATTATCTCTACGGCTATATTATTATAGACAATGTAAGCGTGGAAATGATTAAAAACTCAAACACAGTTTAGAATTACTATAGAAGATAAAAGCTACCCTAAGCTGCTATGGAGCTGACCCCTCCTTTCCGAATTGTCTAAGGTAGAAACTGAATGGTCTACCGTGTTATAATATCTACGTAATGACCAACTTTCATTATCACAGCAGCATGTGACATAGCAACACATAGTGTTTAGTTACCAATAAATTCACTTCAATGCGCACAGTGATCGAATAAACATGGTACTATCATATCCAACTAATGCGGTGGAGAATGGAGTATTACCTTAAAGTGATGCCTGAGCTGTTGCTCGTGCTGCTCGGCCAGCTGCTGCCGCTGCTGCTGGAAATGCTGCAGCAGGATCTCTTGCTGCAGTTGCTGCTGCTTCTTCAGCTGCAACCATGACGTTAAGCTTATATAATTGTCTCTCTCATTGCAGTAGCCGAGTCTCCAGCGACCACACGATACATAAAACAGTGCAAAAACCTAGTGTTTTGCAAAACAGTGTGAAGACTGTATGTACCAGAATGTATGTTGTCACATCCATTTACAGCACTGTTTTGTGATTTGTATGGCGAAAAACAAACGCAGGAGATCCGTTATTGCATTCATATGGGCCATACTTGTACATGGAATCCTGGCTTGGGGACCAAATATGTACTGTACAACAATAAAATAATTACAAGTATTTTGTTTTTCATTTTCCATGGTGAAACTAAGATATTTAAAGGGACAAAAATCTTTAAACTTTGAATTTTGAACATGGAACTAATGAGATGATTTATACAGCGTTCAGCGGCACCTTCACTCACCCAAGATGGGGAAAGGACCACTCGGACGCTGCAGTGCCTGGGACACTGTTTATTAGATGGAGTAGACTTGCCCAGCACCTATAACATCCTGACAGCTTAGTCGGCCTAGCCCACAGGAAAGACAAGTCAATCAACACGTGCGGAGCGAACCAAGCCGCGGGTTTCCTTATAGGGACAGGCCATACAGAAAATACGTGCGGCGCAGACGCAACGCCCCTTTAATGCACTTTAATACGAAATGTACCCAATGCATCGCATCGCACCCCTAGGTACCCAAAAGGTAAAAGACCCTATTACTAAGACTCCACTGTCTGTCTGTCTATCTGTCTGTCAGTCTGTCACCAGGCTGTATCTCATGAACCGTGATAGCTAGACAGTTGAAATTTTTAAGAGAATATATTTCTGTTGCCGCTATAACAAATACTAAAAATAGAATAAAATAAATATTGAAGGGGGGATCTAATGGGGGAAGGATACAACAAACGTGATCTTTTTGGCGAATTTTGCTGGATATTAATAACGGCAACAGGTAGACGCTTGAAATACTCAAATGTTGTATAGATAATGGTACCGAACCCTTCGTGCGCGAGTCCGACTCGCACTTGGCTGGTTTTTCTGTATGGCATGCCCCTTAGCGAGATGCCAACGCTCACCGCTGTTTGCGATAGATTCACACTAGTGAGTAGGCCTTTTTACGACAAGGTAAACACAGTTGTTCTTGTAGTTAAGGGATTTAAAACAATCGCGGCAAATTAAAGCGCTTAGATAGTAATGAAGGTTATTGACATTCTGGTACACCTGTCTCCTAATAGCAGTTGTTATATTTTGCACACTTCAAAATCACAGGGTTAAATGACACTCATGAAACGCATGAAAAGTATCGACAATTAATTTCACATCAAAGGTGGTTTTTGTTTTCAAGGACACTGTTGATTCGTAAAGTCACACTTTTTAAAATTCTCAAAGATGCGGGCACGTTACTTAAAGTTTAAAGTATTTGGGCGTCGACTCTCACCCAGAATAAGCAGGAAAATATTTAAGGTTTATCTTTAACAATGTTTAAAAAGTATGGCTGTAATGTGTGTACGGTACAGTAGCACTGCACACACTCAATTATATACAATGTGGACTCACTTGCAGCAGGAAATTATTCTCTAAGGATTGTTTCGCCCTCTCGGCGATATGATTCTTTCTGGGGCTCTGATTCTGATGAGGAAAGAGGAACAGAATTATAATCCGTCGCAAATTCACACAATGTAAACAAACATTTCTTACTATTCTACGTAATTCAATATTGTTAGTCAGAAAGGGTGTTGACACCTTTATAGCTGATATAATACAATTTGTGCATCTCGATTTGGGACAGACTATAAAATAGATTTAGCCAATTGACAGTTTCGAGATAATTTTGATACAGGTACAGGAAGGAGTTTGTGTATTTATTTGTAGAGGAAAGCTTAGATAGAGACGTATATTTTACCATATCCACCGTCTTCCGCGTTCCCAACTGAATACAGAAGGGAATGTTGATAAAGCACCGCGGCTGATTGAACACGCGAATCGGCGCGGCCGCAGTGTAGCGTTATTTCTGTCATCGCATACATTGGCGATTATTTCGGTACATCTTGGCGGGAAAGAAAAAAGTTAAAAGCACGCGATGGCGGTATGCGCGCGCACGGGAATAGCGCGGACGGATGTTTTGCGCAGCGGTGTGGGCGGCGTAAAAATACTGCGCGCGCAGCGCACCAGGATGCCCGCGCGCACTCTACCAAACTGAGAATATTTTTGGTACCGGGAATAATCTATTAGAATTTCAGGGCAAAGGAGATTGATATGCGCAGCGACAAATTGGAATGCGCGAAATATGACGGGATTAAAATATTTATAATCCAATTTGATGAGATTCTTTGTGTGAAAATTCGTAGAGTCATCGTCTCGCCTAGATATTTTGACCCGACTTCATCGGCCTATATTCTTCGACACAGTGCGCCAAGCATGGCCAACTGCTTGGCGGGATTAAGGGCGTCACACACGGCAAAGATACGCCAATATTGTATCTCAAGATTCAATGGATAGATATATGAAAATATATCTTCGCCGTGTGTGATGGTCCATTGAATTGTATGGCGAGCGAAATTGTATCTTAAGATGGTATCTTCGCCGTGAGTGACGCACTGCCGCGCGCCTCTGCCGCGCCGACTGGCGGACACTGGACGCACGCCAGACCACCGCTCGATACCTCCCTGATGAGACCCTACATTCGCGATCCATTAGGGTCAATAGATTCCATTAAACTCCAGCCAGTTCGCACGGCTAATAATCGCGGCAGTTAACTGCGAATAGACACGCCGCTATACTCGTTCTAAACTTAGTGCGGACTGCAGCCGGACACGTGTCGTCCCTGTATCGCTCGTAAATATAGCGTCCGCGCCGACCGCCGCGCCGCGCGAGCTATATTCATACCATCTTATTTATAGCGAGCGCTCGAATACTACTTCTTTTTATACTTTAAGAGTTTGAAAAGGAGATGGATCGCCCCCGGATACGCGGAAGAAGGTCAAGGAGATACGGGAAAGAGTTCGCGACATCGCTCCGCGCATTTCGACTCGTGAGTCAAACGGAAAAATTATGTCATTGTGCTAAATTATTCGATTGATTGAGCAATGTGTCGTCATGCGGATTTACGACTGCATTAAATTATCCGCTCCTAAAGTCCTAACTGAACGTGTCGTTAATTATTATCATATTGAAAATGTAGAGCTAGTCCGGCGTCAATTTATTATCCAAAGACAAATTTTATTGAAGCTCACGAATAATTCACGATATCGCAGTTCAATACCTTTTTACGTTTATCATTAGCCTAAAAATCATTGAAATAATAAACACGAGGTTTCACAAACTCAGTGTTCAGAAGGAAAGGTTAGAGCCGTATCGTCCGCTATTATTACTAACTAAAGGTGACAACTGACCTGGTATTTAGGGTAACGTCAAAGCCACGAGCAACCAACCAGTATAAAGTAAGAAGTAAAACCACAAAATAAAATCAAACCTAATGCTCACTCTAATTGTTTTCACCAACCGTTACAGCAATGTCTTCCCAAGTAGATAAGATAACCCTTACCAACTAGCGGCACTAATAATATTATATATATTTTAGACATATATTATATCTTCTTTTTTAATACAGTTGCTCAAAAAGTGGCGTATTGCAGGTACGTCTAGCGTTCGGGATGTGGGCTATTACATACTCGAGCTTTTTCTTTACCTTTTCCGAACTCGTGCGTTCTCTTTCCTAACTGTCAAAATAATGTCTATTAAAAAGAAAAAACCAACCACGAAGTTTTAAAAGAAGCTACTAATTTGTTTCAATATCAGATTTAATGATTTGATTCAATGAGTTAGGTAAGGTTTAATTCCATTTCATCTCATTAAATTTCATTTTCATTTCATATCAATAAAAAAGTTCTACTGAAGACTTGGCTGTATGGGCATAGTTCCCTTTGCCTACCCAGAATGGGTAAAGAAAAAAAAATCTCTGCTAAATATTCTTTTTATCACACCTGCTCTGAAAATACATACTAATTATACCAATAAGAGGGAAGAAACGCCTTTATCCTGCCCTTCAAATCCTTTCATCCCAAGGTATGGAAGTTTGTATGAAAATCCTTCCGACCCAAGGGTGGGAAGTATGTATGAAATTCCATTACATACCCGGTTTTTTTTTTTTAATTTGTCAGCAGTCGTACTGCAAAGAGACTTTAACTGTCTACTAATTAAATTTCAAGTAAATTGTTACTGGCCACATACAGTTTTTTTTTTACCAGTTACCAACCTCCTTGGTGCATACAGAAAATTAAAAACGAAATTATTTTTGTATATAAAACGCGCGGAATCACGGAAGAAGTGGCTGCATGACCTTATGATCTTAGCCTACTCCAGAAACGGGCGAATAAAAAAAGGAAAACCCGCGCATTTTCGCAAAAACTTCGATTGATTTAGCATCTATCTTTGTGTTTTTTGTAAACATTTCTATGCATTTATGTCTATAATTTTCCTCGTAGGTGTAATAAAAAGCACTATAAAGTACAGTTCCATACCTCAAATGGTTTGCGCCCCTCGCAAGCTCGTGGCGCAAATGCCATAATCTCGGTATGGAACTGTCACTTTCTTCCCTCTGAAGTAATGTACTATTAAAGGTTGGCGCCAGTTTCCAAAAATTTTCTTTATTAAATTGAAATTGTCCACTGCTGAACACAGGCCTCCTCCGTGGATTTCCAAATAGACCGGTTGCATCCAGCGTCTTCCTGCCACTTGGATGAGGTCATTTGTCCATCTTGTGGCTGGTCGTCCTACGCTGCGCTTGCCGATTTCGCAACTGTATTAAAAATAGTTGTTCAGTACACGTGCGGAACCGTCATTGCAACTTGTTCCGACTGTCAACCCTCACCTTCGGCTGCGCCTCGGCTCGGGTGGACATTTGTCGGAACTCTTAGCAATGACAGTATTGCCGACCGACCAACCAACGTTTTTTATGTTTTTACTTCTTTTATACTTTTTCTATATGTCTAATATTTTAAAATTGGAATGTAACTATGTCAAGGAAAATAGAGAAAAAAGGACGAATGAAAGATTCCTAAAAGTTACTCTCGCGTTTCTTCAATTTTTACGTGCATGCGTTTCAGACAGGCTTTCCGCACTCGTAATGAAATATACTATTGTAATGCGTTTTTTTAAGTGACCAACAGAATTTTCAATAATAATATTAGCAACTTTTTAGCGTAACTTAGGGCTAAGCAAGTAGAGCTTTAATTGATTTCTTTTAAAGACGGCCGTTGTTAGCAACATTGCTTCTAGCGCCATAACAGATGCATAAACGTAGGTGAACCCGAAATAACTGACGAGTAGCCCTTAAAACGACTCAAAATGGGAGAAATTTGCAAAAATCTCATTCAATGGTGATAATGGAGTTTCAATAGCATTAAATGAGAACAAGCTAAACGAACTCGCTTCGCTGTACCGACTACTCGTTTAGTGCCAAGTCACAGGTCAGTCGCCACCTTCAGGCAGCGTCTCTATCGGAGAGGTTCCCAGCACCGGTGGTGGGCTCACCTGCATGATCTGGTGGTGGAAGGAGTCGGCGGCGCCGGGCAGCCGCGGCGCGTGCGGCGGCGACGGCGTCTGCTGCGGGGACCCGTCCGCGCCGCCCGCCTCGTGGGACATGTCTGCAACAGGAGACAACAGAAGATGTTACCCAGCGTATCCTAAAGTAGGTTCTGCGAGCCACATTTTGTCATTTCATCGTTGGACTTTGACTGTTAAATAATCACTCAGCTAAACATTTTATTTTGGATGAATATCATAGGACAGTGGCGTTATCTTTAGAAATTTGAAGGTTGAAATAAAGTGAAATTTAGATTTTTTATGGGGTTCCGTAAAATAAATGAGGTTTATTATTGTTCTAAAGTGTTCTATAGTCTTAAAAGTTTGGGAACCGCTGTATTACACCTCTGTGTGTGTGTGGAGCAAACAAACACACAGTAGTAAGCGATAGAGCGCCAGAAAGAGCGAGCGAAAGTGGGTGGAATGGCCGGTAGGGGCGTCCCAGGCGGACATACTTCGACCAAATAGGGGAAGGGCAAGATAAAAGTACCCAAAACCGGCGTGCGTGCGTGCCCTAATTAATGTTGACGGACCGAATAAGGGCTCTCAGGATCGTGGCAACTGGCAAACCCTGGTTTCCCCCTATGCCTGCGGCATAGAGGCGTGAGTTTATGTAATGTAACGTATGACTACTCTAAGTCACTATAGTTTCTCAGTTACGCAAAGTGAAGTTAATACAATCGTGTCAACTAAAGTGTTAACTGTGCCACCAACACTCGAACAACTACTCGTTTGGTACAATCTAGAGGCAGAGCAAAACTATAAGAATTCCTTATTTCACCATGAGACCCTACAAAATAAAAGAGACAACATTAAAACCTGTGTTGTTTTCACAAAAAGTAGACAACGCTCACTAAATAATCAGAACAATCCAGCCACTCACGTCCTGGGAGGCTTGGGGGACCGGGGCCGACGTGGGTCGCTGGAGTGAGGGGAGGGGGGGAGGGTGTGGGGCGCTATTTTCGGCCTAGATCTAAAAATAGCCTACTTCGGTGGCCCGGGCCGCGGGCCGACTCGCCCTCCGAACATTTTGGATACAACCTTTGACATTGGGCACTTTGCGACTCTAAAGACTTCTTTGATATTGCAAAAAAGTTATTATTAAGTTATAACTAGTTGTGAACAGTTTTTTTTTACTTCATCATCATCATTAGCCATTTGACGCCCACTGCAGGACATAGGGGGCCATGAGGGGTTTTGCCATAATCGCCACGCTTGGCAGGCGGGTTGGCGATCGCAGCATGCGGTTGGAATCTCAGGAAGACGATGCTGCCCGTCTCCTGGTAATTTATTTCCTTAGTCGCCTTCTACGACATCCACAGGAGGTAATGGAGTGACGCTATTCTTAATCCGTCGCCACACGGATGCTTAGTACCTAAATTTATTATATAATAAGAAGCATGTTTCTGTAATATGGAGAAATTAAATAAATAAATATTTCCTTGTCGTAATACACGAAAGGCTAACTACTGAAAAACGAACACTGATTCTATAAAGAGACCAGTTACAATAAACAAACCAATGCATGTATTATCGGGCCACTTGTCCGCTCTGGAAATCCCCACCAGTGTGGAATGTGGATTTTTTCTGCAACTACAATCTATCTATCTACTAGGCACTCGGTGGAGGCTTAGTGGGGACTTACTATTATTATCTTCTAAGTTCTCACTGTCAGAAACTTTATGTCCGTTAGTATGAGTTAAATGAGCAAGTTTTATGCAAACAATTGTAGTTTTCGTAGCACACAATTTAATCTTACGAAACCGATCAATTTTTGGCAGCTAATACCAGGCCTTGCAACTCCTTGTTTACCCATACGTGTCCAATAACCCGTATTTATTTCAGTTCTAAATATGCTTATGAAATGTCAATCGAGAAACGCTATTCGCATTCACGGTGCGGATGCCATGGGCATCCCACCTATTATTGGAATTGTTTCATAATAACCTCTGGTATAAATATTACAAAGCTATTTCAACTGCATTCATAATACCAATGTTATTTACGTTCAAACAAGCAAACAAAGAAACCGAACAATTCCTATTTCGCTCTCTGCATCAACAGGTTATTTAAATGTTGGTACATACACAACACAACCAAGTGTCAAATACGAAGCTCGATAGGTACCAAAAGCTAGCTTAGAAGTGAACCGCGTAACAGGCTACGAGGCCGCAACGGACTACGGCCGCGTAGCAAGCGCATTGGTGTAGCCCGTAGCCCCGTAGCAATGCCTACGCTACGGTCTTAGCGGCTACGCGCTCGTAGGCGCGGCATCGTAGGCGACCTTTTAATAATTAATTACATACAACAGGTA
This sequence comes from Yponomeuta cagnagella, assembly GCA_947310995.1. Lineage (NCBI taxonomy): Eukaryota > Metazoa > Arthropoda > Insecta > Lepidoptera > Yponomeutidae > Yponomeuta > Yponomeuta cagnagella. The sequence goes on along the minus strand of OX371279.1, from coordinate 19,110,988 downwards.
CTTTCTAAACGCCTGAAATAATAATTAGCCTCTAGTTTCGATATTTAGAAGGTCGAGTCAATTATGTGAGTTGGAAGTTCACTTCTCTAAAATATAATAGTACTTTTTAAATTGTAAATGACTTGGAGAAAGCAATTTTTCCTTGGAAACGCTCCGCTTTATCGGGCGCCTACGTATGGATAGATGTTTGATTGCACGGCATGTAACAAGTCAACACGAGAAGTGTGCCGCCCCCGCCCCGCGCCCCGCCCGCCCCGCACTCCGAAAATAGAACAGCGGCTCCGCGCAGCGCGACAAGTGAAGGACGCCGCCCCGCCCCGCGCGCGCGCCGCACCCCTGCCGGCGCCCGCGCGCTCGCTCGCACTAGCCGCGCGAGACAAGGACGCACCAATCAGGCAAATAATAAAGACTATCTAAAAATAGAACGCGCACGCGAGCTTCGATTTCGCGTGTTGTTTCGCGGGATATTTTTTTTCGTTTCGCATAAATTAAAACTGGTAACGTTATTGCGGCAGGTGCCTTTACGGTAAAAAAAATACAAATAGCGGAACTATTAACACTCGATTACTTTCTTAAGAATCTGTCGCGGCTAATAAGTAAAGAATTGTCCTACACATCGTGAGGAATCCCTACAGACACTTCTTCAGCTAATGGTTTTTTCTTCGGAAAGCCCAGCTAGTGCTTTAGTTAGTGCATTACTGCCTGTACTATGGCGTAACTGCATTGTTATTGCGGATACGAGTGTCGGAAACGGTAAAGTGTGCGCGGAATATTCGGGCGGCAAGCGCGGCCGGCCCAGGCCGGACGTGCCTCTCATTCCTCGAGCGCAAACGACGCAACTAACACACACAACACAAATCACACAATGTTACACGTCGGATGCGAAGCGAAGCGTACTCAGCTAGTTTGTTTTGCTCTTGTCGTGCCTGCTAAGAGATTATTGAACTGAAACTTTGGTAAGAAGTAGCTGCAACTGCACCACCTTGATGAGCTTTCTTGTAAAGAATTGATAGAACAGTTTATTTTTATAATAGTTTGAAGTAGTGATAGTAACTACAATAAAGTCTCCTTCAAAGTTAATACTTTTAATTTATACATTTCTTCCAGTATCTTTAAAAAGTCATTTTAGTTCGGGTCTGAATCTCCCATATACATACATATCAATGGATTATCTTGAAACAACACTATTGAGAACACATAGAAGCTTTATTTATAACGGAAACCATCTATTTTAAAGTTTATATAATTATTTTTTCAGCGTAGTTATCGCAATGGAAATTATTCTGGTCTTGAGCGTTTTTATTACAGGGGTTTATTTTATTGTGGCGATAAATTCTTGTTCTTCAGGCGTAACAATCTTTTACACTAGAAGTAGCATTGTTTATGTTAGAACTACCAGTTTTGAAGTGCCTTTAAGTACGTCCCATGATAAAAGTAGCGTGCTAGACATAAGAGCAATTACGCTTGTAATCCAATTTGTTGCAGAGAGAGAGAGTTCGCCAATTGGGGCTTATATCAATTACCATCACAGAGCATTATCATTAGTGCAACAGAAGTTAATTACAAACGAGGAACAAATGAAGCATTAGGAGAGGTAGAGAGCATCCTGAGCGACTGCAGTGAGATGTATTTACACGAGATAAGAGTTGTGGTGACCCCTGGGTCGCTTCTGTTCTAACGCGACAAAGAACCGACCAGAAGCACCACCGTTCACGGTGAATGAAAATAGCAGCGGACGCCTCGTATAAACAGTTTCTACGCAAATAGACGTTTCGTTTTAGTAAGTGGAACGGTTCGACTTTTATGGGGTTATTTCTGTATCGCCATACACTTGCCCGCGGTGCGTGTGCGCAGAGAGAGATTATTTTCGGTCCTCGTAAGTTTTCCTGATGGCGTTTCAGAAATAACGCGCTCTATTTAGACTTGCTTTGTTCGGTGGCGAAGGCAAGGTTGAAATTATTGTGGTGAATAAACTGAATCTTTCTAAATATTTAAATCATCAGAATAAGAGGCTATTCATTTGCTCTACTCAACCCATCCATTAAGTATTAGCATTAAGTCCACCTTTTGTACACCGTCTTTGTGCAATAAAGAAATAATAATAATAATAACCCAACAAATATGTATGCACCACGTGGAGATTTATGCTTTCACAAAAGTGATAACAATATTAGATCGTGGAAAATAAATCGTATGTATAATAATACTTTATTCATTTATTTACAGAGTAAGCCTAAAAATAACAGGAGATACAAATGGATGTCCTTTTGGTTGAGAATTTAGGGTTCCGAGGATTAGAAGGAAATAAAGAATAAAAGCAAAGAGAAACAAAAACCACAAGATTAGAAGAAAATAAGGTTCCACGAATTAAATTTGTAAGTTATGGAACCATTAAAAATACTAAAACCTTTTTAATACCAAAGTAAGTACAGCATATATATTATATACATCTAATCTGATGTTATTAAATATAAAAAAATTAAGTGTGAAGAAAATTATTTTGGATATCTATGTACACACTACCGTAAAGACAGACTTCTTAGAAGATTTTCAGTTTCGGCCAAAGTGAGAGTCAGTAAGTATTCAGTTACAATTGTAGATGTTTTGTATTTTGTTAAATTGACAATGTTGAATTTGGTACTAAAATTGTTATGTATTTGGGGGGGGGGCTAAGTAATAAAATTGTCGATGAGTGAATGCGAGCTCAAAAGTAGGTACTAATTGTTTGGATAAGTTTCTGCGTCTTCCCTCGGATTTGTTTACTCAGGACAAGTCAACCAATGTACCTATGTTGTTTTAGACTAATGCTAAGAAGAACGGACGGTTGATGGACAGTTAATACAAAATTTAAATCGCCGATATGTCTTCATCAGCCATTTGACGCCCACTTCAGGACATAAGCCTCCCCCATGGTTTTCCAAGCTTTGCAATATGTCTTATTTTACAAAATATATGTATACTTTTTCTAAGTCTATCGGATAATAAATAAATTTGTGTTTTCCAACATAAGTGCTGGTCGATTATTATTCGTAAATATTTCATCTCAGGAAGTCTTTCTAATTTTGGTCATAAGCACCCTTGGTTTTTATTGAGAAATGTGACAAGCATTGTTGTTATTATTGCCAAATACGGACCCAGGTCTGCATTAAATATTTTCATTTCATTTCATAGTGTACACTTTGGAATCCCACAAACGAACAATACCTACCTTTGTAAAGATTTATAAATAAGCACGGGACAAAGCGGGCAGTGATTCACCGTGAACCCTCCAGTGCGGGAGCAGCGAGTCTATCAGTGTGGTGACGACAAGTCTCTTTGTATAATGGAGTAATTGTAGGCGGCTAAATCCAGCGCTGAGTCACGCCTCCCGCAGCGAGTTCACTTTGCTGCATGTTGCAGCACACTTCCATTGGTCTACGATTAACAATAGGACAGTAATGAAACCAATTACAGAGGTTTTAGCTCTGCCCACGAGATCGTTCGTATGGAATTCTGATTAAAAGGATCGATTCTGTTTTGAGCCATTTTACAACCCATCATGAAAAGAAACAAAATTTCACACTTGTGAAATGTACACATTGAGTGGGAGATGTATGTATGTCCTGCCCGTCGTATCCGACAAAGGCGATCAAAGCTATCTTCTTAGACGGGCTTTTATATGGCTAGCGAAACCAAATTTTATCTTGAAGACTCACACTGAGCACAGTACAGCTTACCCGAGGTATAACGCGTTTTTCTTATTTGACATTTATAGTCTAATTAAATGAGATGAGCCTTTTCAAAGTTGGCATCACCGTCGTGAACAGAAGAACGCCACTCCGATCTTTCCAGGCTTTCAGTGATATGTTACAGATATACGCAGGTACTGCCGGCCTCGGGATAACATACACATCCGTAGGTATGCATACAGGCGGGCGTGATAAAAAATAGTTAAGAGGCATGAATCCACTTTGTTACATGGAAAACAATTACAGATCAAAGGCAGTCACAAACACGAAGTACGAAATCACGAACACAATAACTGTCAGTGACTGTTGTTCGTGCCTGTGCGTGCCTGAAAGATCAACGACTCTACTAATGCATTCCGAAGGCTGAGAAAGAGTCACATGCCCTATTCGTGGGTGGAATAAGTAAATATTTATTGCAGAGATGCGGTCTAGACCTAGCGACCTATTGAGCTAGACAGACAAGCATAGGTCACCTTGAGACAGGTCACCGAGGACAATTTGTAGAGAACACTACCAATTAGGATGTAGTTTGTTCCGGTTTTTGTCTGCTCGTTCGAGAAACCGGAATTTCCGGGCCACGGGCCTGATCCAGCCCCGTTGGCATGACATACTATCCCACGCGCGAGAAATAGACAAATAGTCACTCCATCCTGGACTCACAGAGTGTTAGAAAGCGAGGATAAGGGCTCGTACGGGCCCCTGTAGACCCTTTCGCGACCGGGCCCCAGGGGTCCCAAACTGGCGCTGGTTTGTTCGCTTAGCTAGTAAGTGGGTTGCGGCGTGTCAAGTCCGGCGTATTATGCATGAATATTGAGCAGTGAGATCGATCGGCGAACGGTTCGCCGTAGCAACGAGAATAGCCGCCGACAAGGGTTGGTCGACGGCATTAGCGGACCGCTCTGCGGCAGCATCCGCCTAGAAATAGATGCAAAGTGTGGTCCACGTTACAGGCTTCAGAGGACTTCTACGTATCAGTGATTAGAATAAACTTTATTGCACACATAAAAGACATACAAAAAATACAAAACTTACAAAATCAAAAAGTGTACAAAGCGAGTTTATTTCAGCAGAACTCTCTTCCAGCCAATCCTTGATGTGGCGATACGAACATTATTAACAAGGGGGAGAAAGTGTAAAATAATAATAAATTATTATTGCTTATGTAAAAACCCCAAACCTACCACAGTTAACTCATCAGTCACCAGTGTCAGCAACAGGAAAATATCATCATCATGGCGCAATGTGCGTTGTTGGTCGCGTCAATACGACTCACGCATGGAGGACTGGTATTATAAAACCACAGCTAAATAAAACTCAGCCAAAAGGGAAAACCAGCGTTGTTGTGGCGGACAGTGGTAAGTAAAATTCCTTAAATTCCTTGGAGGTATCGATGTGATAATTTCCGTCGGGAATTAGTTGGGCGCAGGGGTCACTACCCGTGCCCGCAAACTACTTGCGCCGCTCCAGCGCTGGGCTAAATTTACCCGTCTCAGCCGCACTGCCGAACGGGATATTTTTTCTACGGAACAAGTCTTTAATGCGCAGGCTATTTCAGAAATAGCCCACCTTAGAACAACGAAGATTTAGTGTGAATGATTTACCACAACATTGTCGCAGAAAATACCTAGAACGCTTATTACAGCACCAGTAAATTGCAGAGCTATATTTGTAGTATCTACACGATTAGGTTTATAAATAAGGTATGAAGAGCTCACGACTTAAGTACCACGTGTATAATTGCAAAGATAACACGGAATTGTGTTATTTATAGATAATCGTAACCCGTAGAGGTATCCGTATACTGAGCTGAGCTTCTCTGCGATAAATATTAGGGGTTAAAGTATGAAATTGCCGTTTTATTGCAATAGGTTCTTTGGATTGACATAGAATCTTCATGGTTTGAGGTTTTCGAATGAAACTTTTTTCAAATGGTTTCTATGATGTTCTTTTTTTAAAAAATGTGAAACATTTGAATATCGACTTTTAATTGTTTTTGTTATTCAATTTAGACAAGAAAGATGGATACTGCGAAAATTCGAGTGATTTTTGAATACGAGTTCCGACGCGGAACTAACGCGGCAGAAACAGCCCGCAATATCAATGCTGCGTTTGGAGAGGGGTCTACTAATGAACGCACCGTGCGATTTTGGTTTAAACGCTTTCGTGATGGAAATTTCGACTTAAAGAACGAGCCACGAGGAAGACCGCCCACACAGGTGAATAACGATGAATTAAGAGAGATAGTGGAAGCCGACCCTAGTCAAACTACCCAGGAATTAGCGGCATGGTTTAACGTTACCTTACCCACAATATTGACTCACTTGCGTCAAATCAATAAAATAAAAAAATACGAAAAATGGGTGCCTCATAATCACTCGAATTTTCGCAGTATCCATCTTTCTTGTCTAAATTGAATAACAAAAACTATTGAAAGTCGATATTCAAATGTTTCACATTTTTTAAAAAAAGAACATCATAGAAACCATTTGAAAAAAGTTTCATTCGAAAACCTCAAACCATGAAGATTCTATGTCAATTCAAAGAACCTATTGCAATAAAACGGCAATTTCATACTTTAACCCCTATTAGATTACAATTTTACAATGTGATGGTAATCGAAGTCTTACAAATGCAAATCCCATACCAATTCGGTGACACTTTCTGAAAATAGCTCGCTGCAAAAGATTCATAACCTTTTACAATCAACCGAATAATTCAACTACGCAGATGCCGGTAGCATTTCTCAAAGTCGGGAACGGTTGAAAAACTACTTCCAAATTTAGGTTGGAGTCTAAAAAGGGCACAAAGCAGTGTGGGGCTATAAATAGTCGAGCAGCGGAGGTCGCTCCGTTCGGGGGCTATTTGCGGCCACGGCAGGTTCGGGGGGAGCGAGCAAGTGCATCGACAAGTGCACGTTTTGTTTTCGGGAAACTCTCTACACTCTCTGCATATTCTCCTACGATCTACGCTGCGAGTTTGCCGTGTCATCAAGAATAGGAGAAAAAATAGAAGAAAAACATTTATTGCAACAAAATAACACATCATAATCATCTTTACCCCGTCAATATCCACTGCTGGAAAAAGGTCTTTTCTTTTGCTCTGCCCTGTTCTCCTCGAGGCCTTTCCTGCTGCCATGTTCATGTTATCGCGCCACAATGTCCATCTCCATTTCAGAAATAACACATGAGCAGAAAAAAAAAAACATACCGTACAAAGTTATAAATAAGGAAAATGACTCACAGAAATACAAGATAATGATATACTCGTAGCATACATCTTGTAGTTTGTCAAAGTTGGTACAAAGGTCAACTGATTTGTCGTCACACTGAGTCCTGGGCCCTGGTTTTCAGTGATTGAATGCGGCAAAGTCCGTTGTAACGGAACTGAATATAGTGCATGCGCGTTTTATGTGCTGTCGTCTGCACTCCACAAGGTTCGGGTAGTGTAGTACAATCTCCTACAAAACAATTATGTTAATGGCATCCGAATCGTCATTATTCGGCTATAGCAACTTCTAATTGAATTCTTATTCTCATCCCCTTCGGCAATTTTCGGACCGAAGATTTAAAGGACGTTTTTTACTAGCCATAAAGGTTAAAGCAACAGGGACATTAATATAAAGCAGTATTATTATTCACTCCGAGACAAAGTTACATGCGAGCCGAGGTTGGACCGGTTAGTGGATTTAACTAATTGCCCAAGAGTATGACGACTAGAGACAAGACTTTAACAGCGACTCGGCCTGACCGCCGCCCGGCACTTCATATTAAACATCTCTGTATTTATTTGCCTTCGTTGGAAACATAAAAACTGACAAATATTTGTTGTCGCAAATAATTCACTGAGACAAATATTTATGTCCAAAAACCGACGACCTTGTCCCTATTTTATTGCACGAGATATTCACGTACACAAAGCTATAGCAGTTTAAAGTATTTAACTAAACTAGTTATTACATCAGTCTCGTGTGGTAGCCTCACTCATTTAGAACTAACCAGAGGGACCGCATAGCGTCTGTCGCAGAAACTCTGCGACACGTCGCGACGTTAGACGGGCTTTGCCAATTTCTCCATCACCATTTTCTATGCGATATTCACAGTCCACAGGCAGTAGTTTACAGGCATTAGCAGGCAGTGCAGCCTTTTTAAAACGTTCGTGGTTGTTGTACATATACAAATACGAATATAATAACCCAAATGAATTAATAATCGTGGTAAAAATCCCTGCAACATTTTACAATCATGTCTTCGTTTCGGTTTACCATCAAGCGTAAGTGGAGTCAAGTGTTCACCTGTCCAAATAAAAAAATGTCCAGTTCTCACAGGCTAAAGGTGCTTCTGGGCACACGTGTCACGAGGGCGTTACTCTATCGCCGAATATGAGAAATGGCCAGCGAGCGGCGACCTTGCCGTCAGGTAAGCAATTGTAACGTGTAGAACAACCATTACATTTTTGTTGAAAAGTTGTCCTTAACGTAACTGATTACAGTGCACATAATTACGTAAATAAGATGTGCTGTCGACTGTTCGTTAAATAATGTGTCCGCGACTCCGCCGACGCGACGGGGTCGATTCGCCGCGCCTAGCCGCCACCATTCTCATCACAGCCCACAATTGTTCAATCACCTTGACAAATTGGTAAATAATTATTCCGTTCTTTAATAATTATTATGCTTCAGTCGTTGATGCCTCACCTCAAGATGATTCACCTGAGGACTGGGGTTTTAGTCTTCGTGATTTCCTCCTATGCAAACAATTGTTAACGAGTCGAGGGAATCGGTTTTTAAGTTTCACTAGCGCTAGCAATGGAAAAAACACAATATCGTCTGCTATAGATCGTTTTTTAGGTTTTGAGGACTTACAAGAACCTAGGATCAAGGACACTCCTAGATAACATTAAGGCAAACGCAGATCCCCGTGGACTCTAAAAATCAAAATTTGCAAGATTGAGAAATTTGTAAGACATTTTTTGCAAAAAAGGTCTGTACAAGATTTTTTATTATTCGAGACGCTAGTTAACCTCATGAGCAATTCAATTCAATTCAAATATTTTTATTCATTGTAAAAACAGAATGTTTACTTAATGAACGTCAAAGTTGTTAGTTTCACAATTAATGGATTATGTGGAGAAGAAACTAACAAAGAAACTCCACATTTATTCTTTTCAAAACACGTTTTAACTTAATTAACAGAGTTTTCAACTTAAAATATTAGTCATTAATGTGTTGAACACTAGTCACAATCGTCCTTTAAATAATATTAATCTACTGTTTAATGCCAAACATCTTTGTCTTCTAAATAATCCTTGATGTTATAGTAAGCCTTTTTGCACAGAATGTGCTTAACACATTTTTTAAATCGCGTTGGAGGTAACTCTAATATATCTTGAGGAATTTTGTTGTAGAACCTTATACAGTGCCCCATAAAGGATGTGTTAACTTTTGCAAGTCTAAATAGTGGAAATGACAATTTATGTTTATTTCTAGTATTAACATTATGGTGGCCACCAACATTTTCGAAGTCTTTGATATTTTTTCTAACGTACATAATATTTTCATAAATGTATTGACATGCAACTGTTAAGATGTTGGTTTCTTTGAAGAAATCTCTTAGCGAATCCCTACTACCTAACTTGTAAATAAATCGGATGGCTCTCTTCTGCAAGATGAAGATAGTCTCAATGTCTGCTGCCCGGCCCCATAGTAGTATACCGTAGGACATAATACTATGGAAGTAACTAAAATAAACAAGCCTAGCAGTTGCAACGTCAGTGAGTTCCCTAATTCTTTTCACTGCATATGCTGTGTGCTAATTTTACAATATGTGGACCCCATTGTAGTTTTGCATCGATTGTGATGCCCAGAAATACAGTATCATCTACAAATTCTAATTTTTCATGTCCAATTACTATGTTGTTCTCAACTACTCGTACGTTAGGTCAAAGAGCCCCGTCAAAGTTCGCCCCATGGCGTATGTAAAGCTTTACTACAATTAAAATCTACAATATTGTTTCAGTTTCAGTAACAACCGTATGTGAACGCTGCTTGAGCGTTCACTTTCTTTCAGCACGGCGCACAGCGATGTGCAAAGGCGTAACATTATGTGATCGTATTTTCTAAGGTTAATACGAGCACTAGACATAATAAAAACTGAATTTGAACGAATTACTTTTTTACTCCTTTACTTTTTCATTTTACAATTTTCCGACGTTTCGGTACTTTTGCAAGTGCAGTGGTCTCGGTAGACTGAGGTGACACGCGTCTTTTTGAGAGCATTATGTGAGCGGCAAACGATCCTTAGCTAGATGGGTTCATCTGCTGAATGATTAACAACTTGCCAACAGATGAACTAGGGATGCGGTAGCATACCTTGACAGTTAGCACATTTTTTAGAAACACCTAATATAACTTTAAGCCATCCAATAAAATCAATTGAGAGCTTGAGGTGTTATGACGGATAGAAAACTACGTAAAAGCGCACAACAAAATGACAGAAACATATGCCGAAAGCTAACTTGGTAGGCCCACAAAAGTCCAATAGGAAATGTCAACCGTTAACTGAACAACTGAGAACCAACGTCACCGAGCCTATTAGTGTTCTTACGTTGACGTTGTTTCGCAATAGTTCACTTAACAAGTTAAGTTCAGTGTACCAACTAGTAAATGTTGACCGAGTTGGAAAGAAACAATATTTCAAAATGAAACCATAAATCGGCACTTAAAGGTTACATTATCTAATCTTCGCCCGTAACCGTCACCATTTGGCTGTTATGGTATTGCTATTGGCGGCTATACATAGTAACATGGCCGAGGTCGCGCAGGGCCGCAGGGCTTCCACTAGAGCCACTCAGCTATTTAAAGCGCACTCATGGACGGCTCACTGAGCTGAGAGGCTGGAGGCTCTTTTGGTCGCCCACACACGCCAAACGAACGGCGCGAACCAAAGACCGCGACAACCTGCACCGACCGAACAGGGCCCTATTTCATAGAACTACAATTCTAGGTTTACTAGGACACTTTGATGGACATTGCGATGTCGATTAACAAGTAGGAAGACGTGGCTACGTAGTGTACACCGAATTGTCGGAATATACCTATATTATGAATTGTGCCTAGTTTCATAAAACACGGCCATGGTCGAGGCACTTCTGTATGCATCTGCAATCTGCATACTAAAGCGAGACTGCATCTACATAGAATGCGGAACTAGGGATATTTATATGGGCCGAGTTCATAATATCTAGTGATTAAATCGCAAACGCGGCGACGCTGTTTACCTAAGTGCATAGTTGTGTGTTCTTTGTTTTATAAGGTGCACCTACTTCTATGATCAATCTATGTAACAATAACAAAACCAAGTTATGTCTCATCGCCAACATAGGTATCCACACTCTACCTATTCCGATCACTAATGCGGATGCGTGCACCTAAAAGACTTTCCAATAAAAGAAAGGGGTTTTATTATAATGTTCTTCGACTGCCTCGTTGATCTAGCGGTATCACTTCTGATTACCACGCTAGAGATCGTGGGTTCAATTCCCATTGGGGGCCGCCGTACATTTGTACAAATGGCCTCATTCTGGGTATACTTCTACGTTTGTGATGTCCTTGCTGGTTACCATAGGCACAGGGTATCGTAGTCTGGTGTCATTAAAATGTAATATAAAAATGATTTGTTACGTTAGTCTAAAAATGCATATTTGTGTTTTACTGGCGTAACTGTCCATCGCAAGAAGTTCCAAATTTGTAACGATCTTCAGGAAACTCCAGGTCTGTTTAAATATCTTATTTTCTCGTTTCATTATTGTTTGCGACTGTTTGTTTCTTATAAATAAAATAAATTGCTTCGCCTAAGTTTTGCTTTCCGACTAGTCGTAAAATATTACGTCAGAATGATTTCCCCGCCCCCCACCTCCCGGTAAGGTCATGTAAACTGCATCCAGAAATTAAAGTCTTATTTTGTAAACAAACCACTTACCGGAAAAAAAAAATACGCATTCCCTATGTAATCACACACAATAACCCACTTTTGTAATATCGTCAACTTATATTCTTTTTGTTGCACTAACCCGTGCTGAGGAAAATTTTAAAAACCTATTTAGAGACTAAAAGTTCCACCCATGCCGGGACTTGAACCCGCAACCTTTGGCTCACCGTGCCACCGCTCTCCCAACTGAGCTAATGCGCAAGGGCAATAATACAGAGAAGTTTGTAGAGGCTCCAAATTTCATCGATGCTTGCACGGGTGGAATTGGGTGGAATTTTTAGCCTCTAAATAGGTTTTTAAAATGTCGTCAACTTCCATAATCATTCAACACATCATCATCATCATTTCATAATCATATCATTTAAAACATTAACATACAAAAATCATGAAATTGCCATGTCAAGTTATCTCTATAGTCTCATTCGGGAAAAAAACAGTTTCTGAATGATTTAGTATGGCTGCAATCTGCTAATGTTGCTAGTTTTTTAACGTTCAGTTTATCAAAAAATGTTTTGTATATAAATATTCCAGGAAAATAACAAAATAGTAATAATAATGCAAATATTATTTTTATGCATATTTTTTTATGCATCATTATTATTTTTATTTAGCAAGAAAACTAATAACTCTACTTTGCTACATGTTTATAAATAAATACTGTTTGTAATAAATACTATTTAATGTTATATGTAGTTTAATTCCTCCTTACATGCATATTATTTTCAAGTAGAGGTAGTACCTATAACTTAATCTCTGGAAGTACACATATTCTATTGCGTTGAATAGCGCCAGCAGAAATGCACCATAATAAATTTACCGACATCGACATTTTACCAACATACATCAAAGCACTATAGTAGTCTATGGTTACCCATTCCGCCATAATTGTTTACACAATAGGACTTTAATTTCTGGATGCAGTTTAGGGATTGTTTAAATCCCTCTCGCGACTCTTACGTAATTAATGAACGGCCCGTAACTATTTACTATTTCTGTATGGACTAATAAATTATTTATTATTGTTATTTTGAAATCATATGGGACCATATAAATAGAACGGAGTTAGGTAGGTTTCGCAGACTTCGTAAACATATGTGTTCTAAACGTGGACCAGTGAGCTTTGTCGCCTATTATTACATCGACGCCCGAATTAGCCTCGGCTGATAAGGCCCACAGTTCCAAATATAGCTCTGACTTAGTAGTTCCACAAATTTTACAATATACGTACCATATTGCGCATAACTTATTAAGCAAAGGCTATTTATACTCTCCGTAATGAAGGAAGTGACTGTTAAACACATTCATTTTACACGATCAAAATAGAATAATGTTTATACTGCATGCCTCCTATCGAAACTTCAATAAGAAGCATAGTTTCTTTGAAGACAGAAAACGGCTGAGTAAGTCACCTATTTTTGTTAAGCGCAGTTCCATGACGTTGAGAAAAATACTGTAGTATGTAGGTACCTGAAAAAAAAAGAAAAACTTGTTAGTTTCACTCGCTAAATATCTAAAGTAAAACCGCCGATACCAAACATTATTAGATGTATGGATGACAGTTACGATACGACGCGAATTTCCAAACAGGGCGACGCACTCGCGACCTAGAGCATGATTTACGGGCCGGACGCAACCGAAAACCCATCGCAGGAAACGCTCCACAAAGGCGTCGTCGGACGACCAGCTCGTTTCACATAAAGCTGGTACACATTAAGGCCGACTTGCACCGCTTTCTTAACAGCATTTAACTAAAATTCTTCTTACAAAAGTCGATTTAAATGGACACTCACGTGACATTTAAGAAGTGGTGCAAGTCAGCCTAAGTGTCAGAGTTTCAGAGATTTCATCAGCCCAGCCATGACTCCCGCACGTTTGTATGTAGAGAAATTACGCTCCTCTTGCAATCCGTTAGACCCAGTGCGGTCAGAACTAAATTCAAATCGCCGAGAACTGCGACATAATGTCGCCCGTCATACTTATTCTATTTCTGTCCGCGTTCGAGTAGGATTTCCGCATGCGAGTTTTTGCCGCGCTATTTCTGCCGCGAGCGTGTAGCTCGTCTTGTTACCGATCACTCAATAATTGCAGAGGGATGGGACAGTTTCTGCAGTCAAACCATTGGCTCATTAATTGGGATGAATGGAGATATCGAGAAACCGTGACTTTCTCCTATTCGGCCGTTAAGTTTGGTTCGAATCTATTGTGAATCTATCACACACGAGTTTAAGGGTCCTTATAAAGCTACCGCAAAAATCGTAATCGTATGGTCTTATTTATAAAAAAAAATGATTCCACTAAAACTGACCTTAGTGAGGCTTATGTCAGTCTTAAGACAGGTCTTAACTAAATTATGATTTATAAAGTCAAATCTCCACATTAGTTAAGCTTTAAGCCCTCCGCAACTAAAGTCTCGTTAACCTCCTCAGTCCTGATCTTGAAAATAACAATGGTTTTCAATTGTTATTTTCAAGGTCAGGACTGAGGAGGTTAAATGTCCCTTAAACCTGCTTGAGCAGTGTCTTGAATCTGTGGTGTGCACTGTGCATCACATGCGTGAATGAATGTCAAACACAAAAAGCTGTTACTCTCAGTGTTGCAAGATGAGGCGATTATGGCGGCCAAACATTGCAATTGCACCTACATTTCCTCGTCTTAGGAGGTACATTTTCAATATTTTTCACCCTGTTTTAAGTTTCTTCAATTAAACTTCGAGTTTCAAAAAAACCTCGCAAAACTACGTCAATCCTTTTTTGAACAAAGTGTTTCTGACACAACCAGAGACTACGTTTCAGCTCGAACTTTTTATAAATCAAGTTCCCTCCGGACGTCTTTGACATAGCTAAATAGTGTCTTGATTAGTGGGACTCTAAAGAGAGGCAATAGATACTTATTTTTTTATAAATAACACCGTTAGTATGCAGCGGCCAGAAGGTGTGCCTATAGTGAGCGATACTTCTGTTTACAGTCATGGGGCCGAGGACTCGTAAACGTAAATCAGCTCGTTCCGAACCCGCGCGGTTTACTGCGCACTTATGCATCGACCATCGCTCCATTGAGCAACTTCACTCACACTTCAAACAGACCAACTCTGCCAAAGCGGGCCTTCTCAGAACGGTAACTAGTGTGGCAAGAGTGCTTCGGATCCTTCCAGGGATTGGAAAAGATAGGATTCTACCTTACAGTTCTATTGTATTTGAAAACTCGTGGTCCAGCGGAGTGCCAAGCAATGGTGGCAGCGAAGGTCTTCAAAGGTGTTCTAAGAATGGCGACTGGTGTGGTAAGTTCTTTTGGCACTTCTAAGGATTGGGAAAGGACAGTCTACCTTATAAATATATTTGATATCCCGTAGTACAGCGGAATGCCAAGCAATAGTGGCAGCAAAGGGCTTCAATGGAGCCGCGCTATCACGTCCGTCGAGGTCGTTGACCTTCCGGGCGCTATCGCATATCACTCGTCGCTCAGCTGCGCGGGCGCATACCCCAGGGCGTGCTCGTCACTGTACTAAGCAAAAACTATTAAAGCTTGATGTAAATCCATCATCCATAGTTACATCCAAATTTTACCGTCAAGCTTTTATCGTATGAGAGATTGGCTCACAATGGATTACAATTTTTCTTCGGTCCTGCAATAATCCAAAGTTAATCTCTGAAATTATATCCTACTATGAGTATCTAACCTTCAAAGGAAAAGGATTTATTGGCAAGTAATACCTAAATTTGCAAGTTATAACCACTTTAAAAAATGAAAAATGACCCACTGTGACTCGGGAATGGGTCACTCTGGGGGGGTTACCCCGAATGGTGTGAATCGACTGGGGTACAGTAGGTAGATCAATAGGAAAACATACAATAAAGGACATCAATTTCCATAATATTACTCATATTTTATTTCTACTATTAGACAGTCTTTTGTTATGTAATCAAAACAGCCCGATTGCGTTTCAGATTACAATGAAATTAACTTACAAATAGAAACCTATTTTAGACCTCATTAATAAACATTTAATTTAATTTTAACGCGCATATAAAAAGTCTTAAACTTTCAGTTGTAATAATGTTAGTGTCACACATTCATGTTGTTTATGTAACGTTTTGTTTCTACATATTACGTTAAATCTCAAGGATAGGTAGATTTCAGGTGGCGAGTTTTTGCATTTTTATTTTTACATCAAGGCTGGCCACTGAATAATAAAGTAATTCCATCATTGATAGGACGGACACTATTGTATGTATTTAATATTGACTCGCGCCCTAAACGCAAACAACAAAGTTCCGCGCAGTGTTGATAAACAAGGCGCGTCGGCGAGCCTGCTGGGAGCCACGCCACAGAACATCAAGACCAAGAAGATTCAATTTATTTTACTCGTATTCAAGATACCGCCAAGCATTAACAACCAAGCTTACTTTGGTACTGACACCAACACACCATAATATTAAAAACGAGTAGCTATAAAAGAGCAGCATCCCCCAACAGTCACAACAACTGTCTGAGTAAACTGCGGCATGTGGTCGGGCGAACAGACAATTAAGTCAGCGAAATGATGACAGTATCCACCATATACAAATGCCTAAGCAAATTATAGACAATGTACAGTTGAGACAAGCTTATTGGTTATGGTAATGACCAGGGAGGCGAGTCTTTTAAATGCGTAGTTGTTCAATATTGTGTCTACTATTAGTACGGTAATTATTGTTTCATTGCCACTATTGGTAGTTTATAAACCGAGTAACTTACTCGGCGTCTCGCGCGATTTGTTCTCCTTCGCAAGATATGCCTAGTTAATTTGCGCGGGTTATACTATTGGAATGAGATTGTACCTACTGCTATTGCTTAGTAGACTACAAAATAAAGACAGATAACAGCTATTTTCGTGCTAATTATTCTACTGAACAACTATGCGTACCAAATGCCTTTGTCGAGCACTGTCAGACACTGCACAAAGTCAACGGGAGCACGAGTTTTATAACAATGTGTTGAACCTTCCGTTTTCATAGCGACCTCTGGCTGAATCACAGAGAGGGAAAATTCCTAGCCAGCAATAAACAAGTCACAGTGAATATATTGTACACAGTTACCCACGACTAATCATTGACTACCGTATGATAATTGCGTGCTGTTTATCTGATACGGACTTATTTGCGGATATGCATAGCATTGTATGGAAATTCCCCAAATGCCGTGTTGTAAACAGGGTTTTACAACTCTTCCACTGCACACGATAAGACGATTAGCGCAATACATACCGATATCAAAGATCGTTACAATAATAAACAAATAAATAATTTCCACACAACACTCTCTTGTCCTGGTCTCAAACTAGGATTAATAATTGGTATCTTCGAAGGCTGTGCAATCCACTACCTACTACCTACTTACATATTTTAAATCAGATTAGACATTAGACACAATCTTGCACATAATATTAATTTACAAATGTAAATAACCTAGAAACAAACTAACATACCGTGGGAAGAAACAGTTCGGAACAGTGATAGTTCGAATATCTCAGCCTACTAACCTAATCAAGTCTACGAACTCAATCATCTTGCTGCTTGACAGACAGTGGAGTAATTAGACGTAGCTAGGTTGACGAGTCGCTCGCTACAGGCGGTCGTGGGAGCGCTTCGGGTTTTCGACCCTCTCAGACAGAACGTATGACGCTTGTGCCCGAGCGGGATGCCCAAAATCCCGCATTTTAATATAAGTAATAACAGCAGTAATTATGTCGACCTATTTTTTTGTCACAGTTCCGGTTCTTTTTCCATTTTGGTCCTGATATTTGCAAACACTGATCAGAAACACTAGTCCGGGCGCTCCTGATTCTCGTCCCAGATAGAGCGGGCGTCGAGCGACGGCCGCCAACCGTATCACTGATAGATGGATCGCCGATTAGCTTTCGCTGAGAGAGGACTAATTCGCTGTGTGATAGACCGCCATGTGCGCCATTTGATGAATGCTCATTGAAGCATAATTCATAGTTTTAGGAAGGCCTCAACAAATAGTTCTCTCGGTTGTGCATGATCAAAGACTGCGGCATGGCTAAAACATTCCAAGAATGGGGTGCAAGTAAAGTAAAACGGTTACAGATCTGGATTTTCCAAAATAACTTCCAATTACGGGTGACAAAGCCTGTCAAAGCAAGTGGCAGTGGGCTGATTATAACTGCCAAAGAACCGATAACGGACTTGATACAAAGGTTCTCGAGCGGAGACCACTAACTGGCAAAGGTACCTTAGGACGCCCACTAGCTCGTTGGACCGACTGTTTGAGGCAGATTGGTGGCCGCAGCTGGATGAATTGGCCGAGGACAGAAAGAAGTGGCGTGCGTTGGGGGAGGTCTATGTACAGCGGTGGAAGAATACGAGCTGATGGATTGGTGTTCACTTTAATGATAATACAAACTCTTTTTTATGGTGGGCCGTAATTAATAATAACTTCCACGCAATACAATCACTTGACCTGGTCCCAAACTAGTATACCCTGTGCTATGGTACGCAGGCCAGCACGTTACAAACATGAAAATACACCCAGACTGAGGCCATTTGTACAAATGTACGGCGGCACCCAGTGGGAATCGAACCCACGACCTCTGTTTTGGTAGCTAAGCGCCTTAACGGCTAGACCAACGAGGCAGTCAATTATAATAGTACAGAGTTGTTCAATGCTACTTTCAACAAGGGCCGACTTTACAAATGTTTTGCCCGGTGTCTCGTTTAACTGGAGACGATTGGTGGCTGGCATCTGCGATGGCAGCAGAGTAATATCTTATGAAAGATGGATCAACAAAGCTATTAGTATTTGCTGCGAACGGGTTAACATTTCTCCTAAGGTTTGACAGTCTAGTCTGATTCAGACGTAATATAACAAGTTTATATTACGCAAGGCGAGCCATCGCACAAGTCACCACACCCGCATCAAATCAAATATTTTGCGGTTAGGTATGATATGAACCAACCGACGTAACGCGCACCCAGTAGTGAGTAACTACCAAATGCGTTGGTTGGCCGTTATTATAACGATTGAATACCTAACAACTCGAGCGCATTTAACTGACTTTGACAAACTGTCTTGTCAGATATTCGCTGCATCTGCAGTTAATGCAAGCTTGCAGCCGCCTTGGCCCGGTTACGGCAGACGGTGCGCCGCCGCCGCGCGCCGCCGCCTCCGACCTGTGGTGTCGGGTGTCGGGTGGCACGCCGATTAAGCGGCATGTCGCACAGCATTGCACTCTCTTTGGGTGATTCGGATGTGTGTGATATCAATCAAATACTTTGCATGAAGTATTTATAAGCAGTATTTTTTCACGATTCGCGATTTTCATACATAGTTATACCTACATTTAACGGGTCTAATAGCGATTAATGGGGAATTAAGGTAATCAAGTTTTTCTAATAAATAACCAACTATAGGCCTATGTCCTGCAGTGTCAGTGGCAGTGGCGTCAAATGGCTGACGATAATGATGATGATGAACCAACGATAATGATAAATAATCGCGATTAGACCCGTTAAACAGAAAGAGTGAAATATTGAAAGTAAGGTGATGGAGCTCGAACAAAGCCCCGGCGTATTAATAAGTATCAATTTAAAATATATTTTTTTCCTAATTTGGGACTAGGACAAGTGATTGTGCTGTGTGGTTGTTATCGGACTTGTGCGCGGGGGCGTTATCTTGATGAAACAAACTCACTTTAGCGAGTTTGCCACACCGTTTTGCGCGTATTTCGTCATGCAACTTTTCATTTGTTCTGAGTACATATTTCCCCGTAATAGTGGCTTATGGGCTATGCCTGCCAGCATTTTCTTTTTCTCTATCCAAGGAGTTTATGCCTCATTCTCACTACTTATTGTACACCCCCCGTACGCGCATCCCTCTGCAGGTCAAAGGCCTTCTCTGTGAAAAAGAACTCCAAATATTATGGGGTTCGAACATTGGATTTAACAGAGTTAATACAGTCCATCTATAAGACGATACGGGTCGTTGTGTGACTGTGACAGGGTGACCAACGGCAGTATTAACGCTAGCACCCTCCGCACAATGTAGCAGGCGAACCTTGGCCGGGGTGCGCTTGCACAATTGTCACTATTTGCGGTGCATCACCTTGTCCGTGTTGCGTCACGCCGGCGGCGACCCCACGTGACGCCACGTGCGGACCGCATCGCTCTTCTTCACACTAGAGGCGAGGGAATTGATGTTGCACCTATCAACCGATTATCTTAACTCCACCTGGCCTGATCGAAAGCGCGCGTAAAAAGGGTCCGCTACAATTATGCGTAGTAACAGCACTGCGATGCACGTCAGTGCGACACTTCTAAGGTAAATTCGTACATACGTATACTTATTGCTTAGGTTATACTCTATTAACTATTTCTTATATCCTTCAAAGCACACAATATACGAAAAAAATCTTTCATGAAATTTATCGCAAAGGTGAACTTAAGAATTTCCATGAAGGAGAACCTTAGGATGGGACGTTGGATTTCTATTGAATAGTGGGAGAGGATTTAATTACATTGGTATTGTATTTGTTGTTTTGTTGGGTTTACCTCCAGGCATCTCAGAGGATTAAGATAAGAGATAAGATAAGATAAGAATATTCTTTATTGTAAAAACCTATTTATATAGAACATAAAATATTTACATAAAATACAGAACAATTGTATCTTTTCTTTTGTCATTGCTGTTTTTGTAACATTTTTTCCGGTATACAATAAAGAATATTCTTATCTTATCATATCTTACAATTGGCAGTCTTATTGCTTATAGCAATTTCTTCCAGCCAACCGACGATGGAGAGTTGCTGAAGGAAAAGTGAGACGGGTAGTCGGTACAAATATGAATATTGAATTACATACTTATACTTAAGTAACATGGGTTTAAAGAAACGGTATCATTGAAAAATGCTTAGAGACGTCTTTAAGAATACGAAGTTAATATAATTTTGGCCGTAAAAGTATCCCCGTCCGCGGCTCACGCCATCGCCAGTACAACACACTATAATTGGAGTAAACTGGTTCTGTCTAATCTAATACCATCATAACCGGCTTCTTTATTCACAGACATTTCGCAAGTCGCGAAGTATCGCGCGACTTGTTCAGTTTTCCTTAGTATTTTTTTTTTTCAGTATATACGTAAAAATAGACAGAGTGAGGAGACAATCCACCCATGCCAACTACACAGGGTGCTAAGTCTGGCGGCCATAAAACACTTGTGATTGCATCGTCGCTCAATGGCTTCCTCATAAACACAGCGTCACCGCCATCCATCTACTGCTAGAATACATCACCATTTAAACTGACATTGAATAAATTACAGCCGGTTCAATTAAAAATATGTTTCAAGCATGTCTGCCAACACAAACACGTGATATGGCCGATAGCAAAAAAACCGTCAGTTGAACAATAATTAAGCATGCAGCCATGGTTAATCCGATAATAAAAGCCGACATCAAATAGAGAAATTCCTTTTGGTAGGCAAGGTTGCGAAACTTAATTACTTTGCAGCCAGCGCAGCGCAATGAAATGAAATGAATCCAGGAACGATGCAGGCGTGTGTTGCAATATAACACCTACTATCTATACGTACGTAGAGACGTGAACCTTCATCGAGCATCCGTCAAAGGAAACTTCAACTACTAATAACTCTACGTCAGTTTCCGCTTCAGAGCACAAACATAAATTCCTGGCAACGAGAAGATCGTGACTGACAAAAGACCGAATGTAGCTGCGAAAGTGCTTTCCTGACCCTGTAGTGAAGAGCTTTGCCGTTGTTGATTTTCAGCGTATAGTGAGAGGGGAGAGCTACGCAATATCTCCTTCAGCGGGATAGATAATAAACTGATTCGAGTTACACAAACGATTCAATAGGTCTGTCTGTCTGTCTCGCTGGCGTGCCGCCAATCAGGTGTGAAAACAATATATTCGCGCGCGATTTGCGATGCGGGTTGCGAGGGTTGCCAGGCCACAGAGTTGTTGGGCTTTCTACGGTCGTTACAGGCTAAATCTTTACGGAGTCAGGGTTTTTTAAGGAGCCTCCAACGTGGTCAATATCAGGTTTTTATAAGAATTTATAGGAATTTTCGCTTCTGCCGAGGTAAAGTGTCGCAGGTACGATTGTACGTCTCGGAAAATAGTAACTATATTATTTCGATTAAAAATTTACTAATCACGTTCTTACGTGAAAACACAAGAGTCCAAGAGAGTCCTTAAATAAGAGTATAATTATGGTGACTGTGTGTTATCTTTGGTTAAGTTTTTTCCGTGTGTTTTTGAGACAAAGGTGATTAACGTTTGTTTCTTCTTCTTTATGTGCAGTTTCCTATCGGACGGTGTTAATATCTTCAAGAATGTTTGACATTAAAAACTCGAAGACCTCGTGGCGCAGCGGTAGTGCATCTGCATACCATGCGGGAGGTCCCGGGTTCGAATCCCGGCGGTGGACAAAAAAAACCCCTGGTCTTGGACGTTTACATATTTTTGATATCGTTGTTTCTGGTTCCCACGACATAGGGTATCCTAGTGTGGGGCCAGAAGCAATGTATCTGCCTGTATGTAAATGTTTATGTTTAAATCCGGACTTTTATAGCGCTGAGTTCGGCTTTTATATTTTTGGGCTTGGCGACCCTAGTTGCGATGCTAATTCGGGCCGTGTCCATCTTTCCACCGCCCGATATAGCCAGCCGGGAATAGACGGCGCCCGAGGAAGCGCAAGCCAAATCCAATCAAGAGTATCAAGACGGTGGAATTAGGCAGATTAATATTAAAAGCATTTACATTTCCCTGACGTTGTCTGCCTATGTCATATGTCTCCAGAAGCCCGCAACTCTCACAAGCATAGTTCATACACAAGGATTTAAAGCAAAATTAAAGCTCTCTCACTGCCAAGTGCTTGATTTGTCACAATAGCGACTATGCTAGGAGCTAAAAACTGTGCACCTGCGGGGGACAAAGCCGTCGGCAAGTCCATGCAGGATCTAGCATGCGTAAGAAAAGTTTGTGAAAGATAAGTCAACGTATTTGATTCCAACATTTTAACTTCCAGGGACTTCGAAACGATACACCCGTAATAAATGGCTTTTATTTCGTTTAGTCGTCAGTTTATGAGCGAACACTAATTGGAAAATTTGGATATTAATAACGGCAACAGTTAGACGCTCGAAATATTCAAATGTTGTATAGATAAATGGTATTGAATAAAAAAAATTGATTTTGATTTTGGAACCCTTCGTGCGCAGGTCCGACTCGCACTTGGCCGAACCAACCTTTTTTATGTTTTTACTTCTTTTATACTTTTTCTATATGTCTAATACATATTTTTAAAATTGAAATGTGACTATGTCAAGGAAAAACGGAGAAAAAAGACTCCTAATTAAAGATTCCTAAAAGTCACTCTCGCGTTTTCTTAAATTTTTACGTGCATGCGTTTCAACCGTTCTGTCTGTTAAATATGCCTTACCTCTAGCGAGCGCGACCGAGATAGCTTGGCATCGTATTTGTATACGATACGAAGCTGTCTCGGTCGCGAAATGCTCGGGTACAGTGATAGGTACAAACAGTTGGGAACGTGAGCTGCGAACTGAGTCTCAATTGGGAGGCCCCCGTTAAAACATAAGATAACGATCGGCTGCCGTGTGGGAATCATCACCTACTTCAATGAAACTTACTGTAGTAACATGATATGGGACTCCGGATGAAACACGGACAATAGAATTGGAAAAAATAAAGATTTATAAGTAAGTTAAGTATAGTACTAACATAACATTCACACATCACAACCACTTTTCCTGGCCAAAGACTAGGATACCCAGGGCTATACTAACCAGGCAAAGACATCACAAACATGTAATACAAAGGAAAAGTAAGATAATTTAGTACAAAAACTTAATAGAAACCGTTTGACATTATCATCATCATCATCATCAACATCGGCAATTTGACACCCACTGCAGGACATAGGCCTCCCTCATGGTTTTCGTAACCATGAGGGGGTTTTGCCATAATCGCCACGCTTGGCAGGCGGGTTGGCGATCGCAGTATGTGGTTGGAATCTCAGGAAGACGCAGATGCCCGTCTCCCCATAATTTATTTCCTTAGTCGCCTTCTACGACATGCACAGAAGGCAATGGAGTGAAACTATTCTTAATCCGGCGCCACACGGGCCATCGGGCTACCTTTTGACATCGTTGTTACTAATTCTTTCCATATCTCACATGGTCAGAGTGCCAGCTGCTAGGGGACGCGCGTAGGGACAAACGCTTAGACGTGACAACTTGCCAATGTAAGACTGCCCAATCCCAGGCCATGTACTTGAATAAGCCCGTCACCCCGCGAGAATGTTTTTTCTCGGACACGTAATAATTTCTTGAACAATCAGACAATGCAGAAGGTGGCCCACTACCAGGACTGAACCTGCCGCTACAATCGGTTAGGTAGCCTCGATTTAGAGGGTTCAAACGTCCGGTGACGTCATAGATAACCTTTCGCCGGGACACTGCGCCGCCTGCTAGCGGCTGACCTATGCCAACGTGTACCAGCGGACACCCACGCGTATTCCTTCACTTTCGGACTGTGTTATATACGCGCTCTACAAATATTGTAGCGCCTTTACTACTACACAACTGTGTGTCTAAGGATCTATTTCATATGCCTAAAATCGGAGCTTCTAACTCAACGGTAAACCAGCTTTCTCCTTTCATAAGCAATAACAATTTTAAACTTTGCTTCGCTGGCTGCTAGGGTGATCTAGCTGTAACCAGATATTTTTTGACAAATTAGCTAAGTGAACCTATCGGGAGATTGACAATGAGACTAGCTGGAGAGCTGGTAAATATCATTCCAGCCCATGAATAAAGCCTATTATTGAACATGACTACATAAATAAGAATAGCCCGTTATACTTAGTAAACGTTATGACAAGAGAGAAGATCTCTCTAAGCAATTCAATTCAAGGCTAGAATCTCTACGTAAAATCTACTTAAAATCTGCTGGCAAGCTTACGTAAAATCAGAAACCAGTCAATCAACAACTTGCAACAATTAACACGAATTGCGCACATTATATCTCAAAACAAAGCCCCTATTTTGCACGCAGACAATAGGAGATGTCACCGTTTAGATCTGTATACACAATGACAATTGGTCATATTCGTTTAAATTATTTGTTTTTAAAACTTTATTCATAACACAACAAAAAGAAAACCAATTGAAATAAGAAACTGGACTTAGCTAATATATAAATGATAAAAATATATAAATTACATAAATCCTATATTTACAAATAAAACAAGTGCCCCAGGTCACTTGCTGTCCAAAGACTTAGCGGCGCGCCTAATCGACGCATCGGGAGACCAGAGGGCTGGCGCGTACCTCGGCCAGAGGATAAGCCTGGCCATCCAAAGAGGTAACGTCGCCAGCGTCCTGGGCTCATTACCGCGGGACAGTGAAATGGGACAGGTGTTTTATTTGTAAATATAGAATTTATGTAATTTACATATTTTTGTTTTTTAAAAACAAATGTTTTTAGTGATTTAGTGTTTTGAAGTCGGTTCATCACAGTTTTTGTCCGTTCCTCGTCTCTACCTATTCTGCAGCCCATTATGACTCGGCGCGTTTTGATGCAGCTATAGTACAATAGTGCAGCTGATGTGACACACATACTGTGACCAATTTGGCAAACTGCCCTGCAGCAGCGCTACACTCCACGGATCCAACACAAACACCCGCTCCGACCCTAAAAGTGCTCATGGAAACTAGCATATCTAATGATCAACTTGTAGCTTCGTAAAAAGACAGGCAATGTCAGCAGAAGACATAAGCAATTTTCCCTTGAGAGATTCAATCCTGACTTTTGTGGAAAACTCGGTTGTTGCCTTTTGAAACCGCAGACTATAGCGATTGGGTTTTTCTGTCTGTAAGTAGTGCGCTGAGGATAAGGAAAATGCCACAATAAACAGCACCGCACTCCTTAGACCGCACTCGCATGCTGGTCACAAGCTGGCAAACTCCGGCGGGACCATTAGTCAAAGATAATTTGACAATGCACCCGGTGTCGCTGCATTAATACCTGCTGTAAACACGACAACGTTAAGACTTCATTGTCAACTTTGCCGCCTTGTTGTCACCCATGATTAATTTGTAGATACATTGTTATCTATTAATCTTGCGACGCAGTGCCCTGATTTACTATAAATAGTGGTCGATAAAGATAGCGAAGAGAGACATCAAAACAAGTGAGATAATGTATTTATCAACGACGACCGCGCGGACCGTTGCAAAGTATGCAAATTTTTACCAGGCGTAGCAAACCAGCGGCGTACCTACAAAGGCTGCTCCAGACTTTCTGAACTACGGCCTAAAACACAATATTATTTTCGGTCAAGGCGGACGCAACGAGCGGGACAATTGTTCAATCAGCCGAAAATAAACAACCACCGCGCCGCCAATAGGCCATTGCTGCAATATCGCGACCAGATGATATTTTGACCGTTGCGTCAACTCGCTAGCCAAATCCAAACCAGTAAAAATCCGAAATAGAGCCTTGATTTACTACTCTTAATTTTTACTTAACCCTTAACTTATTTATTTTTCGATTCTGTTTTCACCTGGAGGTCGGAGAATCGGAAAATAAATTAATTTAACTAAGTTCGGAGCATGCGAAAGCACCAGATCAAAACGGCAGAAATATTGCGCTTGAAATACACGAGCAATGAACAGCGTTCGAGTGAAAATAGCCTGTGTATGCCACTCTAGTGCCAAAAGCTAAAAGCGTTCGATAGCGAGTATTGAGCTATAAATCGAAGACAATTGATACACAATGCTGATCGCTACAGTTCAAGGAATATTCCTTTGTGGAAACTTCAGCGGACGCTAAGCAAGTGGCCGTTGCAATATTCAGTCAATGCTAAGATGGTTTGTCTTAAATCAAGTATGCAAAGAGCAACACATAAACCTGCATTGACAACTATTCGTGAAGGCTTACTTCCAGGACGAAGTGAATACCTACATTTCACAACCTTTCTCTATTGTAGGCCTTCTTAGTTTGTTCGACATAAATAAGCATTGTCACTCATCTGCAACATCATCGTCCAAATGTTATTTTCGTTCTTAATTGACCTCGACTGCTACCGGGTCAAACCACGCAACGTCCCACGCGTTTGCATTTTGGACGTTATATGCTGCAAACTAGTTCGCTCCGAACACGTATCGACCAAAATATCTTGTGAGATAATTTGTTCAAACTGGCAGGAACCGTAGCGAAGCGGCAGGTGATGGCCCGAGCCGACCTGCAAAGTGAACTGTTGACATCAAGCTCTATTATATCTTACGCTTCATAAGAACCAGTCAATTGGCTTGTACATTGTAGTAAACACAATATTAGGACTCTCTTACACCATCATTAATTCAATAAAAACACTCAAAGATAACTCAGAAGAACTTACATTGGTTAGTATATCAGTAATTATTCTATTAGAATATTCGATAGTCCGCAAATACTTATAAAATCAATTAATGCATCGGCGAAAAGCACTAATGAACACATTTCCATATGAACGAGTTGCGTCCGAGTGTCATTGTGATGCAAAACAGTGACGTGATGGATACTCATCGCGCCGTGTAAAAATAGACGCCGATTATGTGTGGAAGCTGCACGCTGCTGTTCTAATATCCTCTAGCTCTCTACGAAGATTTGCGATACGTTTATAAAGGGGACAAGAGTCAGACTATTTTAATTCGTGACTGGAGTGGAACCAACCAAGGATAATTTATTTATAATAATAATGATAACCACTAGAGTCCTTCGTCATACCTACATCCATTACAGGCATAATCACAACACAACGCTATGACGTAAGCACGAGCTTTGTCTGTAGCCTTTTATGAAACTATTCAACCGGGGGCTTGTTTCATAGAACTACAATTCGTGGTTTACTGTGACAGTTCGATGTACACTGCAAAGTCGATTAACCCAGAGATTAACAAGTAGACTCGGCTACGCAATGTACCTCGAATTGTCATAATAAACTACGAATTGTAGTTTTATGAAACTCGGTCCCGATATGCTGATGTACTGTAATAAATTAATACGGTTGTATAGACGTTTACGCAACGTTCGCATAGATAAGTGACTGTTCTTATCACCTTGTTTTCAAAGAATATTTCTTAGCAATTTGTTAAAAAAATATCAACCCAATTTTATCCACAATAAGAAACATGACCATTGTTTTACAATTATGAGTATTATATAGACTTTCTACCATATTATATCTACCTATCTTAACTCTCTGATAACTATCAGCACCTTGTTTGATATTTAATAAAAGAAAACTCACGGATACAATTCCTGGCGCAAGTATTTTTTTGGGATTTCCCAAGCGTGTTTGCTAGGTAAGTGTGTCCTCAACGTTATCGTCGATAACCGATCTGTTGGATTATAACTCACTTTAACTCATACTAATCCCTAACTCGATTGATTTTATTTCATTTGCAGATGAAATAAAATTAACGTGGGAGAGGTAGAGTCGCTATACCTAGAACAAGCTTTTGATAAGGTGCGTCATTATAACTAAATCTCCTGAAATAAGCAATCACAAGGAGTCTATGACGTCACGGCTTCGTTAAGCAATCGACGACCAAACCATAAAGAAGCGGACGCGGCGGACGTCTCGCTCACTTACCCCCCGTTTCTCGTACACCAACACGCTGTTAATCTGCTCTTAACAGCTGACCAAAGCGCATACAAAAAAAACCACTGACAGCTGCAGCTGTTAACAGCAGATTAACAGCTTGTTAGTGTACGAGAAACCGGGGGTTAGTTTAGCAATAAATAACAAATTAACACGCGCCAGCATCAACGCGCGCGCCTTCATTTGGTCAAGAAACAATCCTGCACTTCACTATAGGTGGACACTAACGAATGTAAATCCATACGCATTATTCAATTCAAGTGAAATACAAGTTCGTTGACTGAATATTTACTGATCGAACTTTGACCTTTTGGATAAATTCTTACCAGTTCCTATGATAGCTAACAAAGAAAATATTAGGTACCATAGTGGAAGTCAGGAATATTCAGGAAAAGGTTTATTTTCGTAAAGGTTAATTAAACCAGCTAGATTCGAGTCTTACAGCCGCATGTACCTTCTTGTTTACGTACCGCCCATCCTACGCAGAACTACGCCCTTATTTGAACTTTTGCTATTTGAATACAATGAACACCAATATCCACGACAGACGTGTGCGCTGTTTACCTCAAATAAAACCTTTTTGGTACTTGCCACGTCTAGAAACAAACACATAACCAAGAAGAATAAAGACATCCAAGCACGAGTTCTAATAAAAGATGAATACGCTTCCGCTTCCGTGGACGCAGACACGGAAAACTAACTCACTTATTGGAGATTTGCAAAAAGTGACCAATTACATGGTCTAGCGATTTGTCAGTTTTCCGGAAGCCATACAGACAGTGACAGATGTCTGTATCCGGGTGTACCGAAAGGCCTTGAAGCTGAAAGAGACTGAAAAAATTGGTTTCTTATGTAGGCAGTGTTCTCTACTCAAAAAATTGTTTCTTCAAATGTTTCGCTTGCATTTAGACTAAGGTGACGTCCAAGCCTCCAAGGTGAATTTTCAAGCCCCATAAATACAACACTTAACACCGAAGCAGACAGCTGCAAGCTATGCAAATTAAAGAAAATGCCACAGCAACAACCACGACCGGAATCACTTATTCCATTGGTTTACGAGAAAAGTCTGAAGACCCTGACCTCAGATGACGTACATAATGTTATTTGGTGCACAGTTTTGCTGATAGTGCAAACAGATTGTGCCACCCAAGAGCACGTTCACTTACATAACATAATATATCCCGTTCTACAGACCTTCTCTCAGAGTTTAATCACAACGCGTGCCCACCGCACGTTCACTTGAAAGTTTTTAAACTCGATTAAATTGAGCGTTTCATGTCTGCTGAAAATAAAAGTGAACAGGAAGGAAGCATTCCCTCCTGCGGTATCAGGAGCGAATGCTCTTTCTTCCAGTGTAACGTCACATGTCAACGAACCCGGGGGTGTTGCCTGCAGGACATCAGCCCGGCGCGGCAAGCAATCATAATGTGAAATTAATACAGGATCCTGACAAGATAGAACAATCTACAAAATACCGGATAAAACATAACATAAACTCACGCCTGTATCCCAGAGGGGTAGGCCGAGACCAGGGACTGCCACTTGCTACGATCCTGACAGATCACTTTCGCTTCCTCAACATTCATGCACCGACATGCACGTACGCCGGTTTCGGGTACTTTTTATCTTGCCCTTTGCTAATACATCTCCTATTTGGTCAAAGTATACTAAATACCGGATAGTATACTGAATAAGATGAAATCTAGTTGATAAATGTTTATCACAATTTCTCAGCGTGCGATATCTACACACAAGTAATCTTATGATTATGATTACTTGTGTGTAGATATCGCACGCTCAACACAGTCTGCGAACGAAGGTTACGAAGAAGCAATAAAACCCAGATGTAACGACTTTTCACCGTCTTGCCACTTTAAGCGTTTATTTTCAGGAGTGCTAGTGGGCGGAACGCGGAACGAATTAAGGACAATACAATCAGAGCCACGTCAATTTCTCAAAGGTCTCTTGGTAGGCAACAAAGGCCTCTCAGTAAGATTGGACGAATATATTGGCCATGGTCAGCTGGTAGAAAATTGTTTTAGTATTAAGTTCGCCCTTGTGCAGATTGTGTTTTGTGCAATACAGAATTTTCAAATCAAATAAACAATGTGCCTATCTATTAGCAATTTGAAAATGAAACTAGTGTAGTTTGTAAGTCAAAAGTGTCTTAAGAAGATTAAGAGGTAGCAGCATTGCAGTAAAATAATGTCGACATTTGCAGATGTCAAGTCTTTTCCTCCATGCATTCCTGGTGCTTTCTCGGCACTCGCTTGGGAGTGTGACACGGTTCCGACGTCCCGTTACGCGGAACCAGTCCTGCGGAGCCCTGAGCCAGACTACCCGGCGCTCCGCGCCTATTACTACTGGCAACAATCGCATAACAAGCCCATTTCATGGACGAGATAAATGAGAATAGATTTTCTATCGAACATTGTGGAAAAACAGGAACAACGGAGATAGTCGACGAGGATGTTAAAATTTATTTAATAAATGTACATAATCACTTAGATCGACGAGTTAAAACAAGTGGTAACTACCTACATAGTTAATATCTTACACGTGCAAGTAAGGTTTTAAGATATAGCTATAGTTACACGTAAATTTAAAAACCGGCCAAGTGCGTGTAGGGCCACGCGCGGTGTAGGGTTCCGTAGTTTGTCGTCACAATATGCGGTATTTTTATCGGTATTAGGATTTTATTTTAATTATTATATTAACTACAACTAATAACTTCGCCAAAGTAACTTTTAATGGAAACTGTACGAAGCTTTCCTCTTATAATTTGGTCAACTATTACTTGTTAAATTGTAAGTCCTACTTAGCTGTGATGGTTTTTCTTTTAACTTCCGCCATGATCTTTTCACGATTTTACAATGGCGGGCAAAGGAAGCTACGCTCTACTCTAACAATAAATTGCGCTTTAAAGCTTAATATTTCGCAAACGGATCCTTGAATAGAAACTTAGTTTTACTACACCCATATTTTTAATGACCAAACAACGATACCCCACAATAGGGGTGTAAGACAAAAAAATCTCTAATTTATGTGTAGGCGACCCTAAAAAAAGGTTTTATTTTACTGTTTTGTCGGCGTGATTTATATGCCAAATTTTACTTTTATAGTATTAAGCGTCTCTGAGCTTAGCGGACAGAAAGACGGATGGACACATCGATACACGGATAGGCAAACGAACGGTTCTTTGTTGACTACGAAACCCTAAAAGACTGTCAAAGTTTACAAAGATCATATTTTTATAATTGTTATGTATGACGACAAAAGAAGTAGAATGCAATGTAAATATCAAGTTATAGCAGCGAGATAGTCTCGCTAAACATGCCGCAAGTCCACACAACATGGCCTGATGAGCAAGTCGTCATCGCGAATACTAAAAATAAAACTATTGATAGTGATAATAGCGCGAACACGGATACACACAAACACATACAAGCGTCATGTCTAACGACCAGCACTCACCAATACCAGCTTGAAGGATAAAAATAGAAACACAGATAACGCAAACACACCAACACACGCCCACGCACTGTACGTGTAGAGCAATAAACATACGTACACAGGCAACACACAGCTCTCGCTATGAATACAAGCTATGAACAGAGCAATTTGTTAAATTATTTTGTTCTTCTTCTTTCTTCAATTTTCATGGAAACGAGCAGGCCTGTTTATGAAGGCATGTATCCGATTTCCGACAATTGCACCACCCGCTCGTGATCTGCTTTTGCTAAAGGATAACGACTTACTCCGCCTTAAAAAAACCACCAAACCAAAAAGAGAAAGTCGATTTCTAATTCAAAATTCGTACCCAACATTCGCATGCAACCGCATTTGATGTAATGAACTGCGACGAATGCCACTGCGAATACTGCTATCGAATCAGGCGATGGTATTACAGATGGTGACCCAGACAGAGCGGCTTCAATGAATGAGCAGGTCCGGTGCAGGCCAGTTCGAGTGAGCCGCACTGGATCTAGAATGTGGATCAATCATGCTCGCTCGCAAAACAGCAGACTCACCTAAATTTATGACATACATGGCCTGAGAGCGGCGCCGCGCTGCGGCCTGCCCCACCGGCGGGTATAGTCCACTGGTATCCACTTTAGACACTAGCTTCCAACTGTACACAAACACGATCCACTGGAAACACCGAGAGCATCTTTCGGTAGCACTAGCACTAGCCGACTTACGGCGCTGACACTAATGTTCGACACGTCGCGCACGGACGGAGCGCGACCACGAACTGGCGCGCCGCCCGCCGCCCGCGCACCGCTCGCCGGCCACTCGCACTCAGCGCTGCAGCTGCTGAATGGGCCGTGACGCACGACTCTGACTAAATTGAACACTACAAACCTGGCACCAGTATCAACACAGCCACAAAGATTGTAGCGTACGCAGAATTCTCAAAAGAGCATGCTTACAAAGAAGTGAAAGTAACGGTGAAACACGAAGCTCAAATACAAGATACTTGATAAGGAAAGGGGTGGTTCAAAATCAA
The DNA here is from genome assembly GCA_947310995.1 of Yponomeuta cagnagella. Taxonomy (NCBI): domain Eukaryota; kingdom Metazoa; phylum Arthropoda; class Insecta; order Lepidoptera; family Yponomeutidae; genus Yponomeuta; species Yponomeuta cagnagella. The sequence continues at coordinate 19,078,085 of OX371279.1, read as the reverse complement.
AAATAAGCTTACCGAGTTCAGAGGCGGCGACACGCGCGGCATTGGCGACAACGGGAGATTGACTCATCGAGTGCATTAAATGGTTTACTTGTTTTTAATTGTGCCTAAGAACGGCCGTTACGTTATTATAATTATATTAGATATTTAGGGCGTAATAAATATAAGTTGCTTTTGTGCACGGTCAGTTGAAGAAGCAGAGAGGGAATTAAAAAAATGACAGGCGAATCACAGACAGGGATGTATTTTGATAGACATGCAACCTCTGGCGTTAACATGCTGCCCGGGCTGAAGGCATACCTTCAGGAAACTCAAATCAAAAGTAAATAATATTATTATTTCTCCATATAAATATGAACTAATACTTGCTTTAAATGTCCAATTACTTGCTTGCGAACAACATAATTATAATAAAACCATGAATTAGAAATTAAATTAATTATAATACAAATTATGATCACTGAAGTGTTTACTGAAGTAGCAAAGGACGGAGCCGAACAACAGGTTTCACATCGCTACCCGTTTGTGTTCTAACTTTAACAGAACGAATGACTACGTCTCTACCAGGTAGAGTTCTTCTATAATACCAAGGCCAATTTAAAGGCGGTGAATTATCTTCGCGAATGATAACTATGCAATCTTTTTCTACAGGTTTTGAAGTAGTATTCGATTTCTGTCTGCTTGAAGTGAACTTAAATATTCCTGTTTCCATCTACGCCAATAAGATTGTACCAATTTCAAAACATATCATAACGACTGAGTCTGTTGTCAGGGACATTGGTAAAATCTTCGGCAAGTACCTAAGTACTTTAAAGGAGTTACCCGAAAATGAGGTAAATTACCTATCACGGGCATTGGAATGGAGGGCTTTGTTTTGACACAAATGTTGCATTTTTGGAAAGGTTTACTTATCATATTTCGTGCGGAAAATATCCAAAGTTTTGTCTGAGTAACGCCAATAACAGTAACGCCTGGCTGGGCCAGCGGTTAAGTTTTTGATATGATAATGATCTACAATAAGATGAACTATACAATCTCTAGCAGGCAAAACTATTGGATGTGTCTGAGTGGAACTCAACTGTGATTGACTTAAACGACAGTCTACGCGCACAATTCCACTTTCATCAATAAAAGCGTTCAGTTTTTGTAAAGCGTTGTCATTTATATTCAAAGAGTGGCGTTTCTGAATGCAGAAATAATATAATCTTCAATCTTTTCTAAGTCAATGACTGGAATGAGAACGTTCGTTTTTAAAACTTTGACAAAACGAAGTACATAAAAACATGCATGTAAAAGTTTATTCCAATTAGATATCCTATTCACGAGTTCGTAAATAACGTTGTCTTGTACATCTTGTTCCGAGGTGACAAGCAAAGATACTGGTTTAGCCTCAGGGAGCTCAGACTCTAATATGTCAGGTGTGAAATTTGACGTTGGCCATTCCTTAATAGCGTAAGTGAGCCAAGAAGTCCGGTGAAATCATTATTTATTTATTGTGCCGGCCCAATATCCGCGGGATTCTCTTTTCCCGGAACATGACACCAATGCTCAGCAGGAACATTTTCACTAATGGCCGCAATGGTTTTGAATTTGTACGGAGGCGCACAAATCCATGACAGAGTGACCGTAGAGTCTGTAACAGCGATAAAGTACGCGTTCGCTCGGGCATAGTTTCACACTATCAGACAGAAAGCAAAAGTGCAGCACAAATTTCAAGTCTAGAAAGCGATAGGTAAATATTTCGGTGAGGCGACTCTTGATTTTGAGCATAAAAGTGTTCATCATAATCGTTTTTACTGACTCGGATATAAGTAATAGCGCCGTAAAACTTCTCACTCGCGTCAGAAACCCGTATAAGAGTAACATTTGGAAAAGTTTGGGAAATGCATACACGACGAGGTATTTTTAAATTCTGAAACAAATGGAGTTCTTGTTTGAACCATTTCCATTGGTAACCTACTTAGAGGCTAAAAGTTCCACCGATGCCGGGACTTGAACCCACGACCTCTGGCTAACCGTGCCAGCGCTCTCCCAACTGAGCTAATGGGCAATTGCAGGCGTCGGTGAAATTTCGAACCTCTTTACAAACTTCTCTGTATTACGTACAGGCAGCGACATCTGGCTGAAGCAATTTAAATCACTTGCAGCCCCGAGCAACCCACTTTGCAGTTAGGTTTTTACATCGGAATGATTTCACTATGATTATATTCTTTTTGTTGTATTAAACCATGCTGAGGATGTGTTGTTTCAGCCAGATGTCGCTGCCTGTACGTAACTGTGAAACCAATTGAAATTGATAGGAGAGACCATAACATTGAAATAGTTAGTTACACAACTAGGGCGGTAAAATAAAGAAAGGCCGATATCGCAGAAGTTTAAGGCCCGAGCCGCAGGCGAGGGTCATAAATATGCGATTGAGGGCTTTCTATTTTACAGCCCGTGTTGTGTACACAATTTTATGTCGTCACTTGGCTTCAAAGTGGGGTTTCCCGTACGCGTAGCGTGCGGAAAAACCCGCTTTTTGGCCAGGTGTGGCATAAAATATTTTCTTTTATATATGATTGAGAGTCTGTCGTCTGATACGCGTAGAAGTGAAACAATAATTAAGTTGGCTGGCGCAGAGCATAAGACGTTCTCACTTTTGTTAAGTACCTAAAGTCATTTTGGGTATCAGAAAATATTTTTATACTACACCTGCTTGGAAAGTACCTTGATACTTTATCAAATTTACGGTAGAAAGTACGTCATTGCATATCGAACAAATACCCAAAATTAAAAAAGAAAAACCACGTAAGAAATGGATTTTCATACACTTTTCTCTCCCGCTCAGATGCGTTTTCTCCCCGCATATTTGTTCGATATGCAATGACGTACTTTCTACCGTAAATTTGATAAAGTATCAAGGTACTTTCCAAGCAGGTGTAGTATAAAGCACTATGTATCACTCGAGAGAAACTGCGATTCCCGGTCGATAATCGGTCACTTTCTCCTCTCGGTGAACAATGTACTATTTTTGACGCACCACTCTAAATTAACGCCATATATTTCTAAATCATTGTAAGAACGTCCCCTTAAAAACAGTGAACGAATTGAAGTCACCCTGAACTTCCACAGCACTGTCATTCTCAAATAAAATAATTTATTTGTTTTCCTAGCAGAAGCTAATAGGTTTACAATTATGTTAAATGTATGACGATAAAGTACCTACCCCCGAAATTATCAAAGGTCACCCGGTGACATCACGACACGCGCGATGACGTGGCATATATTGCGTGAAATACAATCGTTGGCGTGACACCAACCTGAGGAACAATACTTTAACGGGTCCCGAGAAGGTCAGGGCTTAAGAAAGGTCATCAGGATAACAAAACGGTCGGTGATCAATCAAAGGTTCTTAGTACAACATTGTCATTAGAGTTCGTAAAGTCAAACAAAGAGTTTAGGGTGAGGTTAAGGCGTTGATTGAAGTATAGGGTGAAACGGTGCCAAAGTTATGCAATCCAAAAGCCATTATGCGTCTGAATGAAACTAATTGGTGTTGCTGTCGTAGCCATATCGTAGATTGTGCCATATCATGATGTGGTTAGCCATATCACGAAATGTGTCCTTTTCATGAAAAGGCCAAGTCAAACTCAACGTTTGACGATATGACAATCTACGTTTTGCCATATCATAATGTAGGGTACCTATGACTTTTCCATGCACCAACATTATTTAAGTTTGACTCAAAACTAAGTTTTTTAGTGAAATATTTTTTTTCGCGTTTATATTAAAAAAAGGACTAACACCCGAAGTTTCAGGATCGAGCGTCGCTGCGCTCCGCTCCATCCTGGAACTTCGAACCTATTTTTACTTATGTGTACTGACCTAACAACCAACCCAAAATTTTAATTTAATTCTTAGTAAAACTTCAGCTATGTAGCTTCTAAAAAAAAGCCAAAATGTAAATGACGTAAGTAGATACCTGCTTTGTGTCGCGTTGAGTAAAAACGTAGAATTTTTTAATTTTTTCGAGTTTTGTTCTGCTAAAGAAATAAAACTTATTTTATTACACATTTTCGCAGATTAATATTTATAAATTCCGTTTCAGTAAAGCTCCCTGAACACGGGCATATTTTTTGTTTTTCCAAATTCGGGGACATCGTTTCAAATACCAACCCATATTTTCTGTCGCCTCCATTGGTAGGAATACACAACAAACTAACATCAGCGCCTCTAACGGTGGATAATGGAAGTATTTTACGATATGGCCGCTAACGTTTGGCCGCATCATGAAATAGTCATGCATTTCGCTATTCAAATCGTCAAACGTCGGTCGCTCATTGATCTGGCTAAGCCATTTCATGATACGGCCAGTTTGACCAAGTCAAATTTCATGAAAAGGATACATTTCGTGATATGGCTAACCACATCATGATATGGTCAATTCTATGATATGGCTACGACATTGCGACCAATTGTGACCGCTAGCGTCTTCACTTTATGTTACGGAAGCGCAAGTGTTTACAAACTGGACATATATTTTGGGGTTTGACGCACGCAGACAGAGACCAGGGCCAAGAGTCGTGGAACTGACGGGAGCTGAGTCGGGATTTCCCGGAGAAGCGTGAGTCACAAGTCACAACTCACAACCGAAACGCACAATAAAGGCGACATCACCGACCGCCTAGGCAACCAGCTCAAAAGACGTTGTATTTATAGTGGAATCTTTACCTACAGTTTTGATGACACATGCTTTTGATGATACCTCCTTCAGTTACCTTGGGTTCGGTAGTACTTGCGTAATCCTGAAATAACTTTAGATTATGTTACCCTCAAGCGTTGTGAAACAAATCATTTAGACACTAGCTGCGGGACGGACGTTAGAACGGACAACAGACCAGGACAATGACTCAACGACAGATTAGGCAAGTATGACGGTGTTAACAATCCTAATATAAGTAGCTTGTCATGTCAGAAGGGCACGTTTCCTAGAGACAATAAGGGCTCTACACAGGCGTGGGCGAGACTCGACACCTTCGCTGGACCTGGACTGTAGGTAGTGTACTTACAACCTTACGTAATGGTTAAGGGTTACGTAATATGGTTATTTTTAACTGCGAACGGTTCTGCCGCAAGCAGCGACGGCAAGTGGCAGGTCCTTACAATTGAGAGCATGCCTCAAAATGAGAATGGAGTGACATTGTATTTATATCATAAAGGACATAGACAACCACAAAAAATCTATAAACATTTTTCAGGGCTTAAAAGTCTTAAAAAGTAAAAGAAAACTGATTAAATTCGCTCAAGATTATTAAAAAACAATAAACATAGTAGTTTAGGTTAGGTATGTTTGTTTTATGTTTAGAATACATTGAATAGAATGTACTTTACAGTAAAGAATTTTGTATCACGCTTAAGCTGCACATAGCTTACGGCGTCGTCTCCATATGAAGCTCGCAAACACCTGAAACTACATAATTTAGACTGTTTGGACCTCAAAATTATTTTAATACTAAATTAATAATACACAATAGTTTACAAAACTGAAATATAGCTATTTAAGCTTATAATTAATATTTTACACTTGTTTATACTTTATCATCATCATCATCAGCCATTTGACGCCCACTGTAGAACATAGGCCTCCTTCGTGGTTTTTATAGTTACATCGAAGTTTTAATATTACGGAACAAAATCTACCAAGCTTATGCGTCAATTCTGGGTAAATTATTGCTATTAGCTTTGCTAAAACCTGTTTCCATCTTGTCTTTCACTAAATAACTTTCAATACGCGTTCAATAAAATAATAAGTAATAACTGTATCAAAAACCAAATCATCATTCAATTATAAGTAATCGTCAACAACAACCACCATGTATGCCAAGAAGTGACGTAACACGTTAATGCAATTTTTCCCAAAATTTATTTTCTAAAAATAATAGTAATCTCTATATTTTATGATAAATAGTTAAGTTTTTTCTCATCTGCATATCATAATAAATATTTAAAAACTTTCATCCATCCGATTTATTGTTAGTCGATACAAGCCTATTTAATTATGAATGAAATGAATGAACTAGAATTACTTTTCCACAGGCTTTATTATCAAAAATATTAGTGTGACATACATAAGTTGATGACAATTTATTGTCTTTGAATTTTATTTATTGGACTTGTAATCGCGATTGAATCTGTTACTGATATCATATTTTTGGTAGGAAACCCAAAACTTGAACCCGATAATTTGTTTGATTGATTAGGTACCTACGACACTTTTATTGCAATTTCGGCGGGAATTACGTTCTAAGCCAAATGATGATTGATTTGGATGGGTGAGGGTTATGAGGCCACGGCTGGCGCCAGGAAGCAAGTCTTTCGCCTTGTCATCGTTTATATATAGGTGGCTGACCGCTCGCCGGATTGTGCCAACTGAGTTGATTCACCAATATATTACAAAATACAGATTCGGTTCATTCACACTCAACAGTTAAATCACGTCTGCTTTATGTTTTCTATGGGATTTAGCGGCAAAACACACTAGGCTGCCATCGCTTAGCGGGCGACACATAATAATAAAGTACCTGGATGGTTAATCTCATTTTTTGGAAATTATATTTAGATACATACCTACGATGAAAAAAAGAGAAAAAAAAAGCAAAAAATAATCGGACTGGAGACAGGCTCGAACCGACATCTTCTGGTATCGGAACCGCCCGATTTCCCACCTGAGCTATTACAACCTTGAAAATGGTGCCGAAATGTACATTCATATTCTAATGACATTTTAGTACTTTTTCATTGCCTAAAAACACTGACAAAATAACGTTTTCAAAAAATGAAACCTAGCTAGATCGATTTATCGCCCCCGAAACCATCTGCATACTAAATTTCATAAAAATCGTTGCAGCCGTTTCCGAGATTCAGATTATACATAAGAATCATACACAAGAATTGCTCGTTTACAGGTACATATTAGATTTGACAGATATTATTAAATAATGTTGGACACTAGACAGCGCCCCAGACTTATCTTCCCACCAGGGGTTCCCAAAGTGTTTGCCGCGGCACCATAGGGCGCCGTTGGTTAAACATTGTTTTATCAGCTAGAAAGTAAACTTACCTTATAGGTACGTTTCTGTACACATATTTCGACTACGGTGGCAAAAAAATTAACAGTACGTAAGTCGCCGCTTACAAACTAAAAGCGGGAACCCTTGCTCTGCAATACACATTGAAATCCAAATACGAGATTCTTCGTTTACCGCATTTTCAGTTTAAGGTGGAGAAGCGTCGAGTTCTGCAAACAAGCGTCTTCGCCAGTGCTTGTGAAGTAAACAAGATACATTAAAACAGTACCTGCAGTTGGGACGGTAGTAGCAGGGTTGAGAGCCATCCCGTTCGTCTTTATCGTCAAGTCCATTGAGCACTTATTGACAATCACAACAACTGCAAACTTTGGTTACACTAACTTACCAATATAGAGCACAATTATTTACATTACGCAAAACCACGATAATTGCAGATAAAAAGTTTTATTCATCACGAAAGTGTTTAAACTCTTTGATTTAGTGCACGCTAGGAGTGCAGTTCGGAAGGAGGTCGCCGCGGAGCAATTGACCTACATATTCAGGCTGGATCACGTGAAGGAGTCAGAAGCACATGTAGAGCATTCACAGTGAGCAGCAGCTGAGCCGACATGGATGGTGGCTGGCTGGAGCGTGCGTCGTGCGCGGCGGAGCCCACCAGACTGCCGGAGCCTCCCGGCCACCCGACCGCCCCCGGCCCCTGACGCCGACCCCAGGGAGCGCGAGGGCTGAAGCGCAGCCTCCTAGCGCCAACCAATAATTATGTAAGAGCCACTTGCTATTTTTAGCTCCAGGCATACACTCGTAACCGGTTCCAAAAGTTGCATTGTATAAATAGACCAATGCAGTGGGAGGTTTATTTTGCAATGATTCTATTTGCGTCCCAGCAAGTTAATGGTCTTTCGTAAGAGAGTAACTTGTGTATATTGCGTAGAGTTCATATATGAGAAATCTTCTAGGTTATTCTAGTTTAGTCTTCTGGAATACTGCGCGGAGTGTATATAAAGTCTGAACACAAAATATTATACTGGTAACAAACTCTTGGAAGTTAGAAATCACAGGAATGAATTTAGATTTGCTTTGATTTCTGGAACAATTTTCAATTAATTTTCAAATCACAACAAACAAAAGGAAAATTCCGAATAATACTGTGGACTAAATATAGGTAATGACCAACAGCCCCCTCGCGTCCCCGGCCCAGCGCTTTCCTCCCCCTGTCAGCAAAAATCAAGTAGCTCCTGACGCGGGGACGTTTCCTAGGTCACCCACGTATTGGGGCATAATGTTTTCGTGACACGAATCAAAACTTTCAAGAGTGACAAGCGAAATAACCAATGCTTCTTTAAAAGGATCAACAAAACGAGTATAGCACGTCATCATCATATTTAAGGTTGTCGGTGCAGCATCCTCCACGCGCCAGGCCAGTTCCTTCACCCCTGGTACGTCACTTTCACTTCCTCAACATTCATTAGTCGTTGCATATACGAACGCCGGTTTCGGGTACTTTTTATCTTGCCTTTTGCTAATACATCCCCTATTTGGTCCAAGTATGTCCGCCTGGGTCGTCTATTACCGGCCACATCCGCTCGATATATTGGCTTCGTCAATCTTTCTTCCTTCATCCTCTCCACATGACCAAACCAACGCAACAAAACGACAACAACGCAACAACGCGAAGTGATCTGTCAGGATCTTGGCAAGTGGCAATCCCTGGTTTCTGCCTACCCCTCTGAAAAACAGGCGTGAGTTTATGTATGTGTACGTACGTGGCACGTCACGACAACCCCTTCTCTTTGATTTGGTCAATATAACTTCTCCGTGGCCTTTCTCTACCTCTCTGCCCGGACGGTCTTTATAAAATTTTCGAGACGTAACAAGTGTCCCAGCATCTTCCCTCTTCTCGTTGTAATCATAGATATTTTTTCTTTCACTCTTCACTTGCTCGTACCACGTAACACTGCGTTTTGTCCGTGTCCCGACTACGACCGAACTGAACTGATGAAATATCTTGAAAGAGACTAACCAGTCCATCAAGAACATCCCGCCGAGGCGTCAGTGATAGCAGACATGTATATAGCTAGCTAGTAGCAATTCCAATATTCTCATAAACTATGACTCTTCTTAAAACTACTAACTGCCGTCACTGTCACTTTTTGCCTCCTAGAATATTTTAGCAATCGCTTGTCGCAATATTTAAGCGAGCAGCAGTGTTCCAACAACGGAGCATCCAGTCACGTGAAATCACGTGGAAGCCTCGTGCGGGGAGCATGTCGCAGATAAACAGGGCGATAGAGCGATGGCTGCCGATAACGAGGAAGCTTTTACCTTAACGAGGTCCGCCGGAGCACGCTGGATCACTCCGGCTCGCCCCGTGCCCCCAAGGGCTCACAGCTATACAATCTATGCATAGATCGGCAGAAGTAGCGATGGGTTAAGATTGAATTAATTAATTTAATGCTTATATTACAGAATGGCATGTCACATTTGTATAATATGAGGTACATAGTTGATACAATTACAATGCTTGTTCACTCTGACCTGACACTCTGGTAGATGAGAATCTGTAATAAATATGTCAGTGCCATCCGAGATATACTTACACCGTGGTATCATCTAATATATAAAAATCTTGTATCACAGTGTTTGTTATCGAACTCTTTCTTTGTATATTTGTGACTAGTGAGAATAGGTCGCAAACTAAATTAATATGGCAAAATAACGTTCGCCGAGTCACCTAGTAATCATGTAATAAGTCACCGCCCTAACTAGGCACACACCAAATTGTTTGGCACTAATTTAGATCAGTTATGGGTATGCCAGTACTATACCTACACATGTTGGCCCTAGGTATGCGTATTCAATGAATGTCTAGTACCTTTCCTGCACGGAATCATCTCTGGTAGGATTTTAACCCCCAGTTTCTCGTACACTGACACGCTGTTAATCTACTGTTAACAGCTGTCAATTGACCAAAGTGCATACAAAAAAAACCACTGACAGCTGTTAACAGTAGATTAACAGCTTGTTAGTGTACGAGAAACCGGGGGTATGTCTTTGAAATCAAGTATGACTAAGCGCATAGTAAATCAAATAAGAATAAATCGTCATTAAAGAAATGTTATAGTTTTTCATTGAATACTTTTATTTTCTGTTAACAATTTCTGTATGACTAAAGCCAAGGGAAACTGCAGAAATCAGTTCAAGAATTTATTTCAACGTAAAGAATTTACTTTCTGTTTGTTGAATGTCAATGTACAATGTTATACGCTGTCTTCGGGTCGAATTGTAGTGGAACAAAAACACAGCGAAGAAAAATCTCTGACCATCTTTTCTCAAAACATCGTAAGTATAATACATTAGTTGGTAAAGGTACCTACCTAACAACATTCCATGAGCGCAATCAGCAACATGCAATAATACCTCTAAACATTAGTCTACTCTTACAAAAGTAGGAGAACACCAATACTGGGGCCAGACATACGGACATCAGATAAAAATCTTTAATTGGAGACCGGATTATACATTGTCGTAAAGAGACGGCCGTATCTCAAATTATGACAATGTACAATGATTAATATGATTAATTTAAAGATTATATCATTTAGGTTTTTCCGTGGTATTCATATGTTTAGACATCCAACATCACACATAGAACATCGATATCCTAATAAGTTCATTGCAATTTTCGGACCCCCGCATCTTGTAAACTATACTAGCTGGATGCATAAGGAATTGTTACCATGAGCTTGCCGATAAAGAACATTATCAGTTTGCTAAAAAAGTGTAATTGTGATTTTCATATTTTTTTTTAATAAATACCTAATTGAACTTTGGACAAGGATGTTGACTTTGGAACATTTTTTTTTGTAACCCTAATTCCTCTGCAATTGTTGAGTCCTCAGACATACCATCCCCATATACACCCGAAAATAGACAGATCACAGATAGAGAACACTTTATTGCACAACCATGGACCTAATGATGCGCACCAAATCCTGAGCGATTCTGATCGTCTAACTGTCAGATTCTATACTAATTTGACAGTTAGACGATTCGTTCAGGATTTGGTGCGCGTATTATAGGAGCAGAAAAAATACAACTATGATTTCTTAAATCTAAGTAATGTTATACAATTTAAAAAAATGTGCGTTCTACTCGTCAATATGAACAACTTTTATTACGTAGAAACTTAGAAATAGTTAAAACAATATCAGCTATCCCATTCTAAAATTACCACTTACGGCATTAAGAGATATAATTTTTTGCGATTTGAATCATAATCCGGGACCATCATCATCAGCCATTTCACGCCCACTGCAGGACCTAGGCCTCCCTCATGGTTTTGGCCTCCCGGTGCTGGCCGCCCGGATCCAGCAACCCCCCCCCCCCGACCGTAACCAGGTCGTCAGACCATCTGGTGAGGGGCCTTCCCAGGTGATTTGAATGATTCCCCCAAACTTAGTTGTTTTTATACACGATGTGAACTCTCCATTTTCGGATGTAGGTATATGACGATTTCGTGACACCGTGTATAAAATTTGGTGATCATTTATCCGTGGACAACGAAACCGCAGTACCACCGACTAATGTCCGTGCAGCGACTAATGAAAGTTGATGAAGCGAATATGATTTATCATTAGGTATAGTGGCAAGTGGCAAACCATGGTCTCTGCCTACCTCTCTACCTCTCAGGTGTCAGTTGTATGTACGTAGTACTAGGGTCGAACAATTTATACCCGATGTAAAATATCCGTAATCAAACTGAAGTGCAGCTTACATGTCTCCGAGCACTGGCCACAGTGGCCAGCGGCGAGGGGTCAAGCGGGCCGCTGATAGCGTTTGCAAACATAAGACGATAGGGGGCGATTGGAAGCGGATTACCCTCGAAGTAAGCTGACGCTTATTGCTTTAAGCTCGTTTTATTTGTTCTAAGGCATTTTTCGCTGGAAACTAATTTAGCGTAGTAACTTTATTGTAATTATACCTACGTATTTACTAGCTGCTAATGATCTCCCTAAAACTTAGGTTAGCTGCAAGCATAGTGGTTATTTCCACGTTTTAGACTTGCAAAAGTTAATACATCCTTTATGGGGTACTGTATACGGCTCTACAATAAAATTCCTCAAGGTATATTAGAGTTACTACCGACGCGGTTTAAAAAATGTGCTAAGCATACTCCTACTATGACGTTAAGGATTATTTGGGAGACTAAGACGTCTGGTATAAAAATAATGTTAACGGGTACGATTGTATCTTGTGTCGTGTAACTTTAAGTTGAAAACTCTGTTAATTAAGCAAACCTGTTTTGAAAAGAATAAATGTGGAGTTTCTTTGTTAGTTTCTTCTCCGCATAACTTTGACGTTCATTAAGTAAACATTTTGTTTTTATAGTGAATAAAATTTTCGCCTATTTACAAAACTGGTTTCAAGTACTTTTTAATGCATAACATAAGGTGTACTAATTGGCAAATTATTATTGATGTAACAAATGTTGACTGTGTATTTTTGCTGTATTTTTCAACGACGCCAATTAGGTACAAGATGGCGCATATTAGCGAGTCCTCTCGCTCATAGTGTACTGCCGTCAATTTTATGTGAGCGAGAGGCTATTAGTTATTCAGTCCCTTTCATAACCGTGCTGTGTTAACCGTGGCAAAAAAGGTCTAATGGCAAAATGGCCTAAGAATTGATTTACACAAATTGATGGACATTCGATGAATTCCGAGGTTAAACGCTTCAATTACTCTATTAACACAGATAAACCATATTTGACACAAACACGAAGCCGCGACCGAAGGAGCTCGACAGCACATCAACCTTTACATTTTAGTTCCATACGAGTAATCGTGCGCGCACGCAGCGACTAATGAATGCTGATGAAGCGAGACAGGTTTGTCAGCTGTCAGGATCGTGACTAGTGGCAAACTCTGGACTCTGCCTACCCCTGCAGGATGCAGGCGTGAGTACGGATATTTCATAATCTTCCATGACGTAAATTATAAGAAAGTTCGTAACGTGCAGACTTACAAAGCACGGAGGTCGACTTTAGACAGTCAAGAGTTCTATAGAGTCGGGGTTTTTATTATTCCACGAGACAAGATTGGACGAGGTAGTGTTAGTAGAAAGGCATTTAGGACTGATATTGATAGGTTGAACAAATAAATTTCAATATCTTTCGTAATGGTTTTCTGTCCGACACAGAAAGGGCAAATCAATTTTTTTTAGTTTTCAAAGTGCGCCACAAGCAGCAGCGGTTACGGGGCCGCGCCACGCTCTCACCGCCAAAAGCTTAAACCATGAGAAGATAATTGGTTCGGAGTAGCCTCGTGCCGCCTCGGTTCCCGCAAGTGCCCCCCGGCGGCGTCCCAGGCGGGGGCGCCGGCTGTGCGTAGGCGTGTGTTGACAAACAGGGCGTCGCTGGTGCTATTTCTGGCGCCCGGGGCCCCGCCTACCGCCCCGCGCGCCCCTTCCCGCGTCCTTGACCTTCCGTATCCAAACAACCGTAGTCACAACACTTGACAGTTGATATATTTTATTCCGTTGCTCGGCAGCGACAGGAAAGACACCTAATCAGCACCAAAAATGAGCGCCGGTATTGTTTTGGTGCTAACGAGGTGTGTTAGTAGCAGGAAGGCGCTGGATGCGGGCCGCTTCCGACCGGTCTTTTTGGAAATCGATGGAGGAGGCCTATGTTCAGCAGTGGACTCCTTGTGGCTGAATGATGATGATGATGATGAGGTGTGTTGAAGTTCAACAAATAAAACAGCAGCTCAGCTAGTTCCTTGTCGTGGCTTTGTAAAATAGGGTGCTGATAAGCAGTATAATAAGCTTAGATCTCTGTAATACTCCATTAGGAATATAATAAGCATACATGTAGGATAACCAACACGTTGTTATGATCGAAATTCAGACCCAAATAGGCCCCCAACTTCTACGTAACTTTCGTAGTGTAACACCACCTTTTTATAAGCTGACTAGGCGCCGACACAAGAACATATTTGTCTGGCTAACAGCCGTATTCCAAGACAATCCTCAAAGTCTCCTTGACGGAGGTGAAGTGGAGGAGAGAGTGGAAGCATTTCCTTGAGGTAGTATTAATTGGTAGTATCAGTCAGTACCTATTTCGAGTGTACTCGAGTGAGTGCCACCAATTAAAGTTGTGTAACTCGAGTGAGAATTTGGCGTTTTTATGTTAGCGATAGCGATGTGACCGATGTGATATTAAAAGATAATAGAAAATAGTTACAAATAATAGAAAGCACTATTAAAATAATGACTCGTGTGAAAAAATGTAATTCCAAGGCAATTATTCTTTTTCATTTTAAAAAACACCGTACAATAAATATACATTGCACACAAAATAATTTCCGTCACTAAAAAATATTACATATTAAAACATATCAGTCGTCATCGTAGACATCGTCAACATTATGCATCAATCAGATCAATAGATTGGTATACAAAAAGGTTTCAAGGTAGACCAGGCCTTGAGGTACCTTAGCTTTGACACTTTACTCGACTCTGATGAGCTTGATGAGAAATTTGCTCGAATGGAGGAAATCTTGGCGTTTTATGATACCGTTTTCCTTAGGCGGGGAAGAGTGGAGTCGAGGAAGACCGTGAGGAACGTCTTGGAATACGGGTGTGAGGGATATTACTACAGAAAGAATCCAGTCCTTTGTGTCCTTTGTACGCTACGTGGAACGAGGATTAATGAAATGTCTCAAGTACGGCCAGTTGATGAACAGCTACATCTTCGTGCCACTGGCTTTGGAGACAACTGGGGTCTGGGGTTCGCAGGGGAGGGCCTTTGTGAAAGAGATCGGTCGGCGCTTGAGGAACCGAGTTTTTGACAACCGCTCCGGGGCACATCTGATGCGGAGGATCCCTTGCTGTGCAGCGCGGCAACGCCGCTAGCGTTATGGGGACCTTTGGGTCGGATGTGGCTCGGGGGTGGTTTGTTTAAATGACAGTTTGTTAATTTTTGTAATTTTTTTTTTTTTGCATCTATATTTTTTTAGTAATTGTAATTTTTAATTATTAACCTAACCTAACCTAACCCTCAAGTTGTGGGCCTCAACTGACAACGACACACAGAAGGTGAAGGTTCGTGTTGGCCCACGTGAAGAGAGGGCTTTACACGTGGAGCGCAATGTGGAAGGTCGGCCGTCGAACTTGAAGCAAGAAGGCGGGTCCGGCGCGTGCGGGGGCCGGGGGCGGGGGCTGGGGGCGGCGAAACACCTATTGATGGGAACACACAGAAGCCCAACGCCAAATGCGTGTGATCGGATCACCTTTGCAAGGCAACCCGTCTGAGGAACTGTTGGTTTGACGCACTTAAATCTAATATATACAAATCTCGTGACAGTGTTTGATAGTATATCAAATTGATACTCGTATCGAAGTACTCCGAAACGGCTTCACCGTTTTTATGATTTTCAGGGCAGATTATGAGGGCAGCTTCACAGCACAGTACAAATATCACAGTTTAGCGAAATTGTTTCTGATATTGTCGACAGTCACACAAGAACTGCGACGGCATCCTGCCCAAAGCATATGCTTAAGCCATGGATCACGCCGGGTCTACTCAGGTGTTTAGGGATCGGCTCACCTTAAGTCACGTAAAAACTCAAACAACCCCGCGTTCATTCATACTCACGTATACTCGCTTGCGAAACTTGTGTAACTCTCTAATGATAAAGAAAACCAACTTCTATCAACAAATTAACGAAAATAGAGGAAATCCAAAAGGCCTTTGAAATAATATAGAATCAATGTGAGACCAAGATTCAAAGAAATGTATCTCCAGTGCTGCTGAGTTGATAAAACCTCCTCAATCAAATAAAGCCACTTAACAATTGCAACCTTACCTAACCTGGCTCAACTCTACATAATTTGAACATAACACAAGAACAACTGGTCTCAGAGATTAACGTTAAGCAAACAAAAGATACTTTATCCCTGCAATCGGCTGACTCCTCAGGGGTATTCCACAGCTGCTGGAAAACTGCCGTAGTTTCCCCAATTCACAAATCTGGCGACAAAACTTCCCCGACCAACTACCGCCCAATGTCACTGTTAAGCGTATTTTCGAAACTCCTAGAAGAAATTGTAAATAAGAGACCCACGGACTTTCTGGAGTCAAAAATGTTGCTTTCTAGGACATGTCAGTTTGGTTTCAGGCGCGAAAGGTCTAATGAGGTCTACTGGATAAAGGCAAGGAGGAATGAAAGTCTTAAGGGGATGGCTTTGCTCAGCAGTGGAACACAATCGTGGCTACTTAAAAGAAAGCTTTATTTTTTTGTTTAACGAAACGAAAACAAAACAATGCTTGCTTTATTAGCTTGCGCTCGAGACGAGAGACGGCGGTACAGATAATGAACAGAGGAACTGTCTCTGTTTCCGTCTCTGTCTTTTAGTGCCGCCTAACGCCCTCAGCAGTGAAAAGCAGCATCGGCGCGGCTCCGAGTGGCCGTTCTGTACGTGACTGCATGTGAGGGCGCGGGGGTGCGCGGGGTGCGCTCGCGCTAAAAATAGGCAATCGATACGGCCGTGGCCTTGGGCGCATCGACCGGAGGCGTGCGGGCCGAGCCTCCGCGCCACGGGCCTTCCGCGGCGCTCGCTCATGAGGGGACGACCTTTGAACCCGCGGATCCGCCACTCCGGACATCTCAACTCGAATTAATTGGTCACCAGCTAAGTCTGCGAGTACGTTCGCGTTGGATTCGGAAAAATATCACAGGCTACTTACTATCCAGACCTCGCGATAAATCCTATCGAATAGTGCCATCTCGCTTTATTTCACTACGTAATACGAGATGGCGCTACGCCACTGCACGGCAAAAACGTTTGTCGCGGCTACGTGTCACGAGGGTAGGTCATGGTCTTTTAAATCCAAAATCCGATCAGCCGTTTAAACGTTGTGACACACATCTGAACTATAAACTTTCGCGTTTAAAATATTAGTCGATAACGTTACTAAATCCTCAGAAAAACAATTTACGAGGCATTAGACTGAGACAGTTGGTGTAATAGGGAAAATACCTATGACCAGCAGTAGGCTCTATAAATGGGCTGGATAGATAGAGAAAATAATGTGAAACTTGAAAGCCCTGCCTACTATGTGTAGGCTTGCTACAAATTGCAGTACTTGTATATCAGTCAGCAGTTTGCTACATAACAAAGACTTCTCCTAATGTAGTACGTAAGCACACCTTATAAAAGATGTGGTAGTAATTTTTAATAATATAAAAAGTTTTTTTTAATGAACAAGTTGGACTGAAAGTGCTAACAATACACTCCAGTTTAGTTTGTATAATAATGGTCTGTTGAGATCCTGTATCCAATTTCCAATCCCATCACCAGTCTCTTGACGCCGATTTTCACCAAGAAACTCATCAAGCTCGAATAAGCCGAAACTCGAAGAGTCTGCTCTTATCCGTTGAGAAGTTTGAGTATCTAACTTCTAGTTATATTGTCAGTCCCTGGTCACCAAGTTTCACCAAAGTCCTCATGAAGACTGATCAACGAAGAGTCTCCTATTGTCCGTTGAGGAGATACCTTATCGAACTACCATCAATAGAAGTTTTGCAACAGTCCTCATCAAATAAGCCAGAACCCAAAGAATCTGCTGTTAACCATTGAAGAGATCCCGTATCCACCTCTCAGTCCCATCATCATACCCTTGTTTCCATATTTCTCAAAGAATCTACTTACAAAACTCATCGATCAAATAAGTCCAAACTTAAAGAATCTGCTGTATAAGTACTAGAGAACTGAAAATTGGCATAGATATACATTTTATTACGCCGACAAAACGATAGCTTTTTTTTGCGGTACCGCTCTTGCACCTAAATTTTCTCGCCTACGCCATAGTGAGGGGTATCGTTGAATAGGAAGACCATTTTTCGATTTAGCGTTCCGTTTGCGAAATGTTTGTCAGGTACTGTAAAGCACATAAAAAAATCCCTCTTTCTACGGAACCCTACACTGCGCGTGGCCCAACACGCACTTGGCCGGGTTTTTTTTTTTATCGCTGCGTCATTGCGAGTCATGTTTTACATTCATCTAAAAAGGCCGGTGAAACCGATGGAACCTAATGGACTGTATGAATGCTATATGATTGATAATAAAAGCGTAGAAATCACCATAATATTATAATATTAATGAACCACAATAACTACGAGACAGGCAACATTCTTCAACCGTACAACAAATCAGTATAAAAAAAAGCCTTTTTTACAACTATATAAAACCTAAAAAACAGCAAGAAGTTCGCGTCAGCGGCGGGTCTATCGTGTTTTTTTCGAAAAAATTGTTTTTATTTTGCTTTCCCTAGCAATTAAAACGTTATGCGCGTAGAAAACAGACCTGCAAACTGAAAACTACGCACGTTTTGTTTACTAAAAAGAGGCTGCTGTTTTGTCAGGCATACCATCTCGCTCGCGTATTCCAATATTTCTCCATATTTTTCAAAGAATCTACTTACAATACCCATACATACATACACATACATAAACTCACGCTTGTATACCAGAGGGGTAGGCAGAGACCAGGAACTGCCACTTGCCACGATCCTGACAGATCACTTTCGGTTCCTCAACATGCATCAGTCGTTGCATGCACGCACGCCGGATTCGGGTACTTTTTATCTTGACCTTTGCTAATACATCCCAAACATCATCCTCATCATCATCATCATCATCAATGGCCTTTACATCTATGGCAGATGACTTATGCAGCATTTTTTGAACATTAGCGGTCGTTACTAAAAAATCCTATTCGAGAGAGGCCTCCCCGTCCGCATACTAGGCATGTGTAGTGTAGGCGGCAGGCCCCTGCTGGTCGGCGTTTAAGGCGCGCGTTTATCAGCCAGACGCAGAAACCAGGCTTGGTCGTGTATCGTGCGTCCCTCAGCGATTAGACGCCTCTACTCGTCGCGGTCTTCCGCTAGCTCCACCCACAATCGCTTGGGATGCCAAAAGTGAGCAAGTTTAGCGCAATCCTTAAAACACAAGTGGGGCCTTGCAACTCGCCTTTTTGCTTGTGCTATCTCGCCGAGGAGAACACGTCTGGGGAGACGAGAGTGGTCATAGGGTGCACATGCCCCAGCCACAGTAAGCGCGCTTTCTTTCTTCATGCTTTCTTTGAGCATGGCGGTGATACATGGAAAGCGGTGCAGTTGCAAGGACTGTCTCGTTTGTTACTCGGTCCTTCCAGGTGATGCCGAGAATGCTTCGAAGACAGAGAAGGGTGAAATTAATTCAACCGTCGTACCTGCTTTGCCTATGACGTCCAAATTTCCCATTTAAGAGGGTACTTAAGACGCAAGTCTGATAGACGAGGGCTTTTGTCCCAAAAATACATTAAAAAACCCATCCATCAAATAAGACTAGACACATCTGATTTACCCCTTTCCGATCTGAGATCTTAAGGAATTCCAGTGTTTTTTAGTTCCTCAATCAGACCCTGACTACCATGATAATATACTCACTTATTACTTATACTACGCCCAACAGTGGGCATCTTTCGTGGGCTTTATAGACGCGCTTATTAGTAGGTATCAAATTTCTTGCGTTCATCATCAGCCATTTGATGCCCACTGCAGGACATGGGCCTCCCTCATGGTTTTCCAAGCTTCCCGGTCTTGTGCCGCCCGCATCCAGCGACTCCCCGCCACCGTAACCAGGTTACTACAATATTTTATCATAATTGTTGTAGCCTAGATAATAATCGTAAGTTTTGTATTTCAAGTGCTTTCAACGGTAAAAAAGAAACATTCATGCCGTTCTCGCTATTCCCAGAATTTGGGAACGTTCCCAGAAGTGTTTCAAGGAATGGCATATCAGTACCTATCATACATAGGTACTGATATGCCATTGCATGCATGTTGCCACTGGCCCCCTCTTACAGTGCCTCCACTGGCCCCCTCTCACAGTGCCTCACTCCTTGACCTCACACCACCCTGCCCCGCAACGCGTATTTTATTCTATATGGATACATAAACTCACGCATGTAACCTGGAGAGGTAGGCAAAGACCAGGGTTGGCTACTCGCGACAATCCTGACAAACTGTTTCACATTAATTAGTCGCTGCATGCACACACGCCGGTCTCGGGTACCTACTTTTTATCTTATCCTTCGCTAATACACCCCTATAACTTACAATTTTCTACTCTTTTTATTGCATAGCTACAAATAAATAAAATTAAATGTTGTTAATTATTCAATTTTTTCGTGAAAACGCAACCACGACGCCATCTACCGGGTCCAATTCTATTTTCAAACCATCCAGCCTGCGCAATTATAAATTTTAACCAAAACAATCCAGCCGTTTAGGAGGAGTTAGGTGACAAATACACGCACAGAAGAATTACATAGGAGTCTTTTCAAAAGGGATATTTCAAAATATTTTTTAAAACCGAGGTCTTCTTACCTATGCTAAAATACATCATTAAACACCTTGAACAAATGCATAAAGGGATAATTTACCTACGAAATAGGACTTAAAAAGGTGCTCTTTACAAAAGCCGATAATCTAATTGTAACAAAAAAGGATATTTTACAAACGACTCAGTTACATTATCAGGTTAATCCTTTCAAAAGGGGACATTTACTACACAGAAGGTTGCATTTATCAATCAGTTTCTTTTGTCATAGTTTTAGAGCATAATTTGGTATTAGTATATTGGTAAAATGGAATGAAACATTGTTAACGGCTTTAAGTTACTTTGCTAAAGAAACCATTTCATATTGAACTGAAGTGGTATAAGAAGACAATAATATATGATTCAAATTGTGCGCCTGAGGACATTAATACTACTGAAAATAATTTGTGTCATTGTCTAACAGAGGACATAGGTGAAGTTAGTTTTAAGTTTAAAATTGTACATACTGTAAAAAAAAATAACATCAGTAACCAGTTTTTTTACTATCCTTACATTTTAAATGTGCAATTCAAAAGATAAGTGTATAAATGTAAATCACAAAAGAGCATATTTACATACAATATTTAATAAAAAAGGCTTGGACCAGGAGGAAATATGGCACACCCTAGAAAACCAAGGTATATCACCAATATACATAAGCTTAGTGAGAAAGATTTACTCTAACAGCAAAAGTAGAATACAAACAGATATTCTAAGAAAAGAATTTGAAGTCAAAAGAGGTGTGCGCCAAGGCGATCCAACCTCGCCAAAGATTTTTTCAACGGTTTTGGAGGGCATGGAGTTCGTACGATCTTAACATAAATGGAGAAAAACTGAACCACCTAAGATTCGCCGACGACCTGGTTATTTTCGAGGAGGATTCTAAAACACTAGAAGAAATGTTGAGATCTCTAATCAATGCCAGCTTAGAGGTGGGACTAGCCATGAACCCTCAAAAAACAAAACTGATGACTAACTCGCTAGAAGTCAAGATAAGGGTAAACAACCAGCCACTACAGTAACATCTATCTGAACCAAATAATATCACCAGACGACTTGACATCAAAAGAAATAAACAAGAGAATAGCTTGCCACTAGAGGAAGTATTGGTCATTAAAAGAGGTGATGAAATCATGTAATTTGGGAATGGGAATAAAAAGAAAAGTTTTCAATGTATGCATACTCCCCTGTATCACCTACGGATGTGAAACATGGGCTTTGAATCACATCCACAGGGTTGGTAATGGCAGAAGCCAGTGGAAGACATTGGGTGCCTATGCCAAGAGACACACTGAAGTTATGGACATCATTTAAAAATAATAATAAAAACTATGCATGCAATTTTTCAACTAATTGATAGTATAATTAATTCAAATATAATAACAAATATTCTAATTCACAATAGTAATGTTAATAACAAATCCAAATAGCAGAGAAAATTTAGAGTAAGCATTTGCAATGTAATTAATCCTAGAAATGTCCTCTAATTCAGGCTAAGGGGCTATTTTATTTTGCAACAAAAGGGGATATTTTACTTTTGCCTTTACAAAAGTATTTAAATAAAAAGTAGAATACTTAATATTTTATATTATATAGTTCTTATATGGGAACACAATTTTTTGTGCCCTAAAGGGTATTCATATAATCAATTCTTTCTATTTCCTGAAAAATGAGATAACATGCAATTATTCCCTTTTGAAAAGACTCCTAATCTATGCAGTCCTAAATGACACTTTGCATTGTTGCACCAGGAACTTAAAATTTTGGGGTAAGATAAGAATATGGAAATACTCTCTCTCTCTGAGAGAAGGCCTGTGCCCTACAGTGGGACGTATATAGGCTGCTTATGAAGAATATGGGGCAGTAGTTACAATGCAATAATAAATGATATTTTTATGCTACATTTTATTTTGCAAAGCTAAGCAATGTTGAAGAGGCTGGGCTTACCTGTGTGCGATGAGGACGGCCCGGCGCCATCGGCCATTGTCTGTCACGATCGCCACCCTGCAACCAAAACATACACATAACAACTAATAATGCAGCAAACTATTGATAAAATCTAAGGTTAAGTCAACTTGTCATAACATCATTGTTTTGTGCAGTAGAAGTCATTAAAATAGCAGTTTCCTTCATTTTTGTAAAAGAACATGTGTGTTCATGTCCTTGTTTCATGACAGCTCTCTGTAAATGTTATACAGATAATAACAAGGTTTACAGAAACTTTATAACTATTTTTCACTTTCTCAAAAATTTGTGTTTTAGTGTGTGTGCTTATATGCTTGAGCCTGCCAACCCTAGCAATTTAGTACAATTTGTTTAAAAAGTACCCAAAACCGGTGTGAGTGCATGCAATGACTAATGAATGTTGAGGAACCAAAAGTGATCTATCAGGATTGTAGCAAGTGGCAGTCCCTGGTCTCTGCCTGCCCCTCTGGGATACTGGCATGAGTTTATGTATGTATGAATCATTAGAAAGCAAGGTAGAATCTAAATCATATAATTGAAAAAATAGGTTCATGAAGCCAATCGATAAATAAACAAAGTATTATTATTATTACAATTAATTCTTTATTGCACAAAGAGAGTGAAGAAGTATGTTATAAACTTATCAATTATTTGTATATTATTGGTAGCCTAATAGAATCTAGTAAGAATTTATGATAAATACCCTCATCAAGTAGGTACAGCAAGAAAAGAATAAATGCTAACAAATTGTAATTCTTATGTTAACAGTTGTCAATTGGCTGTAGTGAATAAAAAAACACACAACTGTTAGCAGTAGTTTAAAATACAGTTTATGTGCGTGAAACCGATGGTACTTCATACAGTGGCTTTGTGTGTCCAGTTGGGTTCGATTAAAACGCAAGATGTAAGAAAAAAAAAATAAAATTCTGGTAAAATGCTGAAGTAGTTTGAAGAGCTATAGAAAAAACGCGGGAGAGTTTGGCTGAATGGCCAAGCGACCACAGCAAGCGGCAAAGATCATAAATAGAACTTGTGTCGCTATTAACTGATACAACTAAACGCAAATAATCAACAAAATAGCCTGATCCTGACCTGCTAGCCCTCAGAAGCTGATGAAATGAAGTCCCACAGTCCTATCTTGTCAATTAAACAAGACAACACGTCATACACAATGACTAAACAGAAATAAACCACTCAAATATCAACTCTTAAACTAGATATTTTTAATACACTTTTTTTCCCAAAACGAGGCCTAATATCGCTCGCTACCTATTTGTTGGTGATTTTATTTTTCTTGACGTTGACGTTGCGGTTGCTGACATCTCTTTTGAGTTTTTTTTACTGTCAACTGTACAGAACATAGTACTGACACTTGTCTTTACTATCCCACAGACTATGTCTGGTCGCATGCGAAAAGTTACAATCATACACACATGATTACTCGACACGCCATGCGTCCGCGCGCCGCCGCCCTTTTTCACTCTAAGCCATGCAATGCAGTTCAACACGCTCTCTTTCTTATGCCTTGGCTACATTAATGGGAAATGGCATAAATTATCGCATTGTTGGGAGTTGAACGTTAGTGTGGCCGGCTTAACGCCTTAATATTATAAACGCCGTTGCCAATACCGTAAACGTTTGGCGATCGCTAGGGTGGCGGTCTCTTTCGCCACACCACTGGGGTAATCGCGTTTCTTGCTGCGTTGACGTGGTTACAGTGGGGTTTGTCATGTTTTATTTGAAAACGTGATGGTCAGCACTATGGTTTGGTCAAATGAAAAAACTTTATATTTTACAGAACTTTTGCAAGACAGAACTTTGTAAGCAGAACAGAAGTCACAGATTAGGATTTTTTTTAAATTTAACGCCATAATTATTGCCATTGAACATTGAACACCAGTGCAGCCGACAGAGTTAACGCGTTTTATGACGCGCTAATTTTCCACCTTCATTGACGCGTTTATGACCATTAAGCGTTTCCTTAATGTGGCCAAGGCATTAGCGTTCAAGTATTCATAGAATAATTTACATAAGCCCATTAATACAGAAAACATCACCCTTGTTGCCAAAAATCTCAGGAATATTTTTTTTTACTGCAACGATAGCTCTAATCGTCATTTCGTGAACGTCGATTTCTCTCGAACTGCCTGAAAGTTGTTCACGCGTGATCTATTTTAAGACCGTTTTTACGTGGAGCATGCTGTCTCGCTCGGACGATGTAACCTTTTTAATTATTGTAATAAAATAAGCAAAACCTCAGACCACATTTATTAAAAGTATACTCATTTTAATCACAATCACTGAAAATGTTTGTAAAAATGTAATTGTGCAAGCGAGACAGATTGCTCGACGCGACGAGTCATCGTGCGTCTGTGACTGTTGCGGATGTAAGAGTGAATGAACAAACAACTGAGAAAAGACAGATGAAACAAAGACCAAATAAAAAAAAAAAAAAAGAAGATGAAACTGTCATGTCAAATATCCTCTATGCAAATATCACACGCACAGTGCAGATCTCTTTATAGTCTGTGACGCAGATTAATAGCCGGATCCACACCAAACGATCCAAGTAACGCGCTCCACGAAGCGTTTGGTGTGGACGTACCTCGCGCGATTCAAACCGCAAAGTTGGCGCGCGCGATCCATTTGTTGTCGGTTTTTTGTCCTGCCTCAAAGGAGCCGCAGGCTTTTGGCGCGCGCGGTGTAGACGTGTTGTGTGACTTCACAGATCACCTGGTGATCTGTGTGTGACTTGTGTGGCAAAGAGTAAAGGTTCCGACACACTAATAACACGCCACTCGACGCGACGACCTAACTTGAATGAATAGTTGCGTTGCGTCGGTAATGTGATTCTGATCATAGAAAATAGTAAGATTTGATTTGACTCAACACTCGTCGCGTTGGGTCGGGTCGCGTCGCGTTTCAATAATCTGTTTCCGCTAAATTGAAATCACTACGTTTTCGGCACTTCTTGCTAACACGTTTTCAAAATTATGAACGTAGTATGTACCAACCACAGTTCTGAGGTACCAACCTAATAAAAAATAGTATAATACCAACATGAGAATGAAAAACATTAGTGATTGAAAAATTCGATGAGTCTCTCCTCTTCTCATTTTCACGCTTTGGAAATTAAAGTAGGCGATAAATCCCAATACAGTACGTCAATTCAATTATTTCGAGTATGACAAAGTGTGAATGGATTATCGCTTACTTTCATAATGAAAAAGGCATTTTTTTTTAAACCATATCATTTATTTAGCATCAAGTGTAGAAAACCTAATGTCACCAATGCGTCGCGTCGCTATTAAAACTTTGCACTTTG
Source organism: Yponomeuta cagnagella (assembly GCA_947310995.1). Lineage (NCBI taxonomy): Eukaryota > Metazoa > Arthropoda > Insecta > Lepidoptera > Yponomeutidae > Yponomeuta > Yponomeuta cagnagella. The sequence continues at coordinate 19,052,304 of OX371279.1, read as the reverse complement.
GTCGAATTTGAGATCTTTGTAGTCTGCAACAAACAAAACAATAAGTCAAAAAATATATTACCTATACCATATTTATTTGAAGCTGAGACAAAATGAATCTTTTTAATACTTTTAAAATGATACTGTCTGATAATATTGTGTACGTAATTTTTTCATAGTATTAAATCTAATTCAATCTAATTTACTTAATTCTTAGTGTAAAAACCGAAATAACATTTTTTTACAATGAAAATAGTCTAAAGAGTACTGAAAAGTTGTTTACATTTTGTCTCAGCCCCAAATAAATATGGTATCATCATCAGCCATTTGACGCCCACTGCAGGACATAGGCCTCCCTCATGGTTTTCATAACCATGAGCGGTCTTGCCATAATCGCCACGCTTGGCAGGCGGGTTGGGGATCGCAGTATGCGGTTGGAATCTCAGGAAGACGCTGCTGCCCGTCTCCTAGTAATTGATTCCCTTAGTCGCCTTCTACGACATCCATGGGAGGAAATGGAGTGACGCTATTCTTAATCTGGCGCCACACGGATTATATGGTATAGGTACTGCTAATAATATTAATGTCAAGGAACGTTTGTATCACCTGTTTACTAATTTTAGACAGCAAGTAAAATATCTGGCAGAAATCAATCGTCCAAAATATCGATAAAAAAATGTACCACATGGGTACCGCACTACAATCGGCGTTAATTTAAATTTGTCAAAATCGTAAATTGTCTAAGTAATTGAGCTGTTTGAGCGCATTAAATAAGTATCAAAATTTGCGTACATTTATTATGATAAACTTGCTAATTTTACCTGTTTGGCTCCAGTGGAAATCTGGCTAAGAATATGCCAGACATACGTTTTCTGACTCTTCTCACGCCACAAATTTCCCATTTCCTCAATGCTTTTCCTGCCATATTTCTTGTATAATGAATTTTCACGCACTACACCTACTGCTAAAGTTAAAACACAAAATCAACAAACGAACAAAATTACCGGCCATTTGCAAAATACGTAATAACTGAGTTTGCAGTACAGAGTTTGCGAACTCATTTTGTCGTTCGAAAAAAAAAGAAAAGTCAACAGTTAATTTTATTAAAGTATTTTATTCAAGAACGTTTTACCCAATGGACATGACACAGTTGACGTTTTCCTAGTTTCCCCGCGTGCCACTTACCGTGTAAAAATTAACACAGTCCTGATTTTGTCTTATCAGTATGACATGAGAGATTTTTAGAGAAAACATCAGAAGAAAACTGCAAAAAAATATACGAAATGCGCCCTATTATTCTGTAAAAATGAAAGCAACAAAACAGTTAATGCTTCTTATAACTCGTAACTTTGATTTTATGCATCTGTAAGCGGTATTTCTTTGGTAAATTAATAAAACGTGCATCTTAAACAACATATAATACGCCGAAATAAAAATGGTTCCTGCTTAAGGCTATTTATGCCACTTTAACATTAGCTGTATTTAGTGGTGTAATATTGTTCATTCAGACCTCATTCTGTTCTTTTTGTGTTTTTTTTTCCTTGCGATAGGGTTTGACACAGTCGATAAAATCTTTCGATGTTTTAATTGACTTCTAAACATGACGTAGAAATCATTATTATCTTACTTAAATATCCATACAATATTCGTTCGGTGTTTTATTTAAAACGTTTTATAGATTAGCAGTTGATCAAGCCGTCAAGAAAAGTAAAAAAATAGTTGGTAGCAGTTCATAAGGAACATAAATTTCAAACCGACTATTTATAAAACGCAAAAATCAGTGCAGGCTATACGGAGTTTCGTCTAAAATGTATAGAGGGAAATGCGTTTTAACGGAAATTTGTGTTTGTGTTTTACAACAACTTTTGTTCTATGATTTCAAATTTAATACCAAATGTCGGGGTTAACATAATTTCACTTATTAAATTTGCGCTTATAGGATAGTACTAATGTAGCAGCTTCCTGTAAATCATTATTTTACACAGAAGTATGTATATCCATTCTATTTAACATATCTCTATGTATAAAAATTAATTGCCGTTCGTTAATCGCGCTAAAACTTGAGAACGGCTGGACGGATGTAGCAATTTTTTTTTTGTGATTGTCAATGTGAAACAAAAAAAGGGATACGCGTCAACTAGTGTGTCATAAAAAAAAGTAGGTACAAAAAATCAAGCCGTAGAGCAAATGTTTTTTTTTAAATGACAAACTATTATTGACGTATATCGGGTATTCATTTTATTGACAATAACTCTTCTTTTCCAATACAGCATTTGCTGCATTCGGATTTAATGTACTGTTATGCACCCCTGCGGGGGGAGCATGAGATTTTTATCGTATCTAGATAGATAGGTTAAAATTTTAAAACATTACGATATTATATCCCACCCGCGAGCATGACTTCTCTTCGACATACATATCTTCCTTAGATAGGAGATAAGATTTTATCTACTTATTGGTATGACAACACTGAATCGGCAAATAGGGATGTGACGAAAATCACTATTTCATTCGTTCAATTTGCGTTTTTTGACAGATTGAAATCTGATCTGTGTGTGATCTTTCCTTTACTTAGTCTGTGCTAGGTATCAAATAAAATGTAAATAAACAAACAAATAACGGACAATAGATGCTTAGATGCCGAAAATGAAGTAAGTACAAACTTTATAGCCATTGCAGTTAATTTATACAATACTACAATAGTTGGAGATCCTTCCTACAAGCTCATACGGACATCACATCATATACAAGTCACTCATCGGCAAGAACTATAATATTTTTCTGTTTTAGAGGGCGCAGTAAACAAAATCAACTGGGGTTCGTTCGAGTATATGACGCTCCACAGTAATTTAGCCAACAATGAGTTTTCTGGCCCCATGGGAAGCGAAAGGTTGTTGAAAGAGTGGGGCGCATTGAGCCTTGTCGAAGGAGCATGGTCCCGACACGACTGGAGCAGTGGCGGAATGTAAGTGTTGATAGTACCTACTTATTATCTAGTGATATATTAAATTAAGTTCAATACTTGACTCACCATCACCAATCGAGTACAATAGGTAAATAATATGCTTGTCAAACTAATGCAAATGTGTACTTAGGCAATGCTCAGTGAATACCTACAGTATTTGGATAGATAGACCATAGAGGTCTATCCAGTATAGCGTCAATTTTTGCTCTTAGGGGCATCTAAAATCATTTTCGTAACATGTCTTACCTTTTTTCTTTTCGTCTTAAGCTATTACATCATATTGGAATGTTTTGGACTCCTTTTTAATTATGCTCTTTATTTGTTACAGGATATTTTGAACGCGCTGACTACAATAATATTTGGTCTATGCTACAATCAATCAAATCTTACAAATAAATCAAATATTAAAACGTAGGAATATGTATGTACGAATTGTATTTTTTCCGATCCGCGGAGTGCCGGCTTAAGAATAGCACTCCCCCATATCTTCTCGTGGGTGTCGTAAAAGGCGACTAAGAGAATACCCGTGCATATTGCTACCCAGCACATACGGGTCGTGCCGGTGTCGGGCAGCAGCGACATTGGCACGTATACGGTCTGCGATTGCCAACCCGCCTGCTCAGCGTGGCAATTACGAGCAAAACATTCAATGGCAAGTCAGAACGGACCACGGCCCCCAGTTCCCGGTCGCCCTGCTATTCCTGATCAAGGCGGCGGTCACGGTAACGGCAGGGCAGGGGGTGCGAAGAATCCCCGGGTTACGGAAGGCCGCCAGAAACAACTGACCTTGGCGACGTATAATGGACGCACGTTACGGCTGGACGAGCACCTGGCACAACTGGAAGTCGAACTCGAGAAGGTAAAGTGGCACGTTCTTGGGTTATCCGAAGTCCGAAGAGAGGGGGAGGACACTGTAACCCTTGAATCAGGCCACCTTCTATACTTTCGAGAGGGAGACCAGTTGTCTCAGGGTGGCGTAGGGTTCCTGGTCAATAGAGCTTTCTGCGACAACGTTGTAGAAGTGTCAAGTGTATCGAGCAGGGTTGCGTACCTCATAATTAAATTAACTGAGAGGTATAGCCTCAAAGTTGTGCAGGTTTACGCACCGACCTCGACGCACTCGGACGATGAAGTGGAAGATATGTTCGATGACATATCAAAGGCCTTACAATCCACCACTAAGGCCCACTACAACGTTGTCATGGGGGACTTCAACGCCAAAGTGGGAGTACAGAATTGCAGCGAATCGGTAGTAGGATCCCATGGTTATGGAAACAGGAATCATAGGGGGCAAATGCTAGTCAACTTCCTCGAGAGGGAGGGGCTATTCTTGATGAATTCATTCTTCAAGAAAAAGCCCCAAAGGAAGTGGACATGGCAAAGCCCCGACACTATGACAAAAAATGAGATCGATTTCATCATAACGGACAAGAAGCGTATATTCAGAGACGTCTCCGTGATCAATAGGTTTAATACCGGAAGTGATCACCGACTTGTGCGAGGCTCTCTGAATATCAATTTTAAGCTCGAACGTGTCCGTTTGATGAAATCCAGGCTCCGACCAACCCTGCTCCAAACTATAGTGGGGTCTGAAAAGTTCCAGTCTAATCTGGAAAACCGATTTGCTGCCGTGGAAACCAGAAATGGCGTTGACATTGACCAGGCCCTCGAGAATGTAGTCGGAATCCTCAGGGAGGAAGGGATGAGATTTTGCGAATTGCAGCGTAAAGGTAGGAAGTCGAAATTTTCGGAAGAAACACTCAAGCTTATGGAAGAACGACGTGAACGCCCACCAGTCACTGCGTCAGAAAGGCATGCTCTAAACAAGAGAATTGGCAAACTAGTTCGACGCGATCTCCGATGCTCCAATACTTGTTCAATAGAACGAGCAATCGAGCAAAATCGGGGATCTAAAGTGTTTGTCCAATCTCTTGGGAGAGGCCATCTGACGAAGTTGACCACCACGGATGGAGTGGTCGTTTCTTACATACCAGAGGTTCTTTCGGAAGTTGAAAACTTCTACGGCCAGTTATACGCTGCGCACGCACCTCGGCCTGATCCCGGAAATGAGGATTCCAGAGCTACATTGACTCGCCACTACACTGAAGACTTACCAGAAGTCAGCCTGGACGAAATCGCGATGGCTCTTAGACAGCTTAAAAATGGAAAAGCCCCTGGAGAGGACGGTATTACAACTGAGCTCCTGAAGTCTGGCGGTAAACCTGTAATGAAGGAGCTCCAGAACATATTTAATGCTGTCCTCTTTGATGGGAGAACTCCGGAGGCGTGGAGTAGGAGTATTGTCGTGTTGTTCTTCAAAAAGGGTGATAGAACCCTCCTGAAGCTGGGCAGCGTATGGGAAACTACGTCGAGTCTTCACATCGCCAATCCCACAGAGTCTCAAGACGAAAGTCTTCAATCAGTGCGTCCTACCCGTCATGACATATGGTGCCGAAACGTGGACACTCACGGTGGGGCTGGTCCACAAATTTAAAGTCGCTCAGCGTGCTATGGAAAGGGCTATGCTCGGGGTTTCTCTGAAAGATCGAATTCGAAACGAGGTGATCCGACAGAGAACTAAAGTCACCGACATAGCCCACCGAATTAGCATGCTGAAGTGGCAGTGGGCCGGCCATATTATCCGAAGAACTGATAACCGATGGGGTAGACGAGTTCTCGAGTGGAGACCGCGGATCGGTAAACGTAGTGTGGGACGTCCTCAGACTCGGTGGAGCGATGATCTTCGCAGGGCGGCTGGCAAGAGTTGGATGAGAGTAGCCGAGGACCGTGCTTAGTGGCGTGCTATAGGAGAGGCCTATGTCCAGCAGTGGACAAGCATAGGCTGATGATGATGATGATGATGAATTGTATTTTTTCAAAATAGTAACTCAAAATTGGATGCTTAATTACCCAAGTTCCACTATAGTTTTTTTATATTACATGCACAGGGGCATTCATTCAAGGGTTAAATATAATTAGGGAATGTTCCATTGAGCTGGCCATTCCTCCTCTACTGGGTTTCAGGCTCCACAATGGCAATGTGTGTACCGAGCCTCGGGAGTCTACTCGGCCTCTCCTCTGATGGGCGTCATCAGCCAAGGCAGGCTCAAAGGCATATCCAGAGTCTCCTAGGAAATGCATTACAATTTTTTTTACTTCTTATTTTTTTGTTACAGATTATATCAAAGGTGAAGAACATATTAATTTGTTTGGTAACAATTTCCCGTTTTCAGAAGAAAACATATCATGCTTCTTTTCTCCATTGGGTACCCAGTTATGTAGTAAACCACCTATTTCATTGTTTAAAGTTACAAAATAAATATTAGATTTACTTATAACCAAAAGCATTTTATTATTAACGGACTTAAAAAATGGAGGAGTCTGTGCCAAGCTTTTTCCAGATAACTTCCTAGAAACCATACATTTGTAGTAAATACAACATACATACTTAGGTACTTAGTAGAAGTTAGGTATGATTTGAGGGGTGAGTAAATGGCTTGAAATGCAAGTTCAATAGAAAGAAATAATTTTTGCCTTTTTAGTGCGTCGGTTTAAATCTTTGTTTTAAAGTTTCTTATTTTAAAATTTTTTGTTGACTGGTACATTTTACCTACTATTATTTTAATTGAGATAGGCACTGGACGACGGTCTGAGCAGGTGCTTGGTTGCGTGGGGTAGGGCTGAACGGAGGTCAGTGAGCGGGTCCTTAAATCCCTGGAGACGGCCACTGGACGTCGGTCAGTGAGCAGAAACAGAGGAAGGGCTCGAATGGGATGCGTAGGTGGCGCGAAGAGGCACCAGTGGACAAATCATGACAAATGTGATGATTTTATTCGTAGAATGACTGACAGAAACGCTAGATATAAGTTTATATGCCCCTCTCAAAAGTGGGATAAATTTAAATGAAACATCTGTCAAAAGTCGATAATATATCTTTTTATGTTGTCATCATGCTCGCATTTGCGATAGGGTTTATCTTATAGTGACAGATGTTTTTTTATCTCACGGCACTGGTATAAAAACGATGCATTGTGCTCGCGACGATAAGTTAACCTACTATAGACGTCAAAACTCGTTAAAACGGCCATTTTTTGTAGATAAACCGCCTCGATAAAACCTCATGCTCCCTCCGCTGGAAGTACACGGACCAAGGATACCACAATAAGACTATCATATTTTAATATTTTAGTCGCATTGCATAAGTGGCATTGAATTCATATTACAAAGGAAGAGACAGACATTATGTGGTATGTAAAAAAAAACTCAGTTCATTAGTTTCGTCAGATATAGCATGTGAAAAAAATTGGTATTCTGATAACTATTTCTTCAGTAGGTATCGGTAATAAACCATACATTCCTACAATCTTTAGGTGAGAACGGTAATTTATTAAGCTTTTGCTTATTTGAAGTAGTTATTAATTATTTATACCAAAGAAACGTTTTTATTTATTTAGGTTATCCATAAAATTTTCCAGTTTTCCGTAAAAAATTAAGTTCAGGGATTCCATGAGATTTACTAAGTTCTCGGTGGTCAGTTTTAAAAACCACTAATAAAATGATTGCGAGAATAAGAAGAAACATTTTGCAAAAATTATCTTTAAAAAATATAATTTTTTCGTAACATATGCTTTAACCTCCTTAGTCCTAACATTGAAAATAACAATTAAAAACCATTGATATTTTCAAGGTCAGGACTGAGGTGGTTATGTATGTGTTGTGTGTGTGTGTGTGTGCTTTAGACCACAATTTAGTTTTTGTGTCGTAGTCATACTTATTATTATATAATATGTCATAGTTACGAGGTGATTTGTAAACCAAATAAATTAGCTAGAAAACTCAACTCTTCTTTACATTCGCAGTCCGGTTAACCGACTGGCAAATTACTGACAAATGGCCCGCAAAGATTAATAAAATAAAATGGAAATAATAGAAAGCAAACTGTTTTAGAGAAAAAAATACATAATATATAAATAACTACCTATTTGATATTTGTTATCGCCTTCAAACTACTTACTACTTAAAATTTATTAAATAAAATTATTAAATTTTCGTTTCTCTCATTCATTCATTTAATTCAATCATCACTTATCGATAATGTTTTTATCGACTTTTCCAAGCTCTTAAGTCATAATTTGACATTGACAGCTACCTCCCGCCCCCCAAAAAGTGGTCGTCTGTGTTTTCCTACAAAGTTTCGGTCATGTCATATCCTTTGGCTAAAACATCCTTGATTTTATTACGCTCTAAAAGTCTATTGTAACTCAACTCTGCTAAGTTTGAACGTTAATAGTAATACCAACATTACCAACATTAGATTTGACATATAACCCTACTTAATTTTAAATCATGATACATCTACGTGATTCACTGCGGAGTTAATGCCTTTTGTTGTAGCAGGATTATATTTTTTGTTTCATTGTTGGCACAAAGTACGTTCCTAATATTTTTTGTATGGAGTGACGAGGGCCTGTTATGTGTGATTCGGGCGATCGGGCGACAGATTGTTTGTGAACGCTATGAACAATTCGCAAAGTTGTCGTTTAATATCACTGTACAAGGACCGTAAATGTTTATGGGATCCAAACGAATACGGTTATACTAATAGAGGTGTGAGAGAAGATGCTCTAACTCTTTGTAAAGCCGAGTCCCATATTCTAACCGGTTGTTATAGATCGATTTGTCGCCGGCGGCGATGCACGTGCACGATGCACTCCATAGCGAGATAGAGTTCGACTGACTGGATCAGTGTGGATCGGCTGGAGCGTCTTGGAGCACCCCGACAGGATCGCTATGCAACTGGATCGCGTAAGTGCGTTCCATGATCCACGCTCCACGGATCAGGATCGCGGATCGCGGGATCGCCGATCCAAAATGGATCGTTTGGTGTGGATCCGGCTATTAAAAGTCAAACACCATCCTTAGTAATAATGCTTAAGGACTCTGTATCCAATAGCCAATAAAAGTTAAAAAAAAAAACGTCAAACTTCACTTCAGTGTCCTAGTGTCCAGACTTCATTCGACTCAAGAAAGAATTTTATGTAAATGCGTGTTTATTAGTGACTAATACAAATATAATTAAAGGTGAGGGAATTGCATCGTACTAAAGATATGTTTTCATCAATATTTGGCAAACGCAGGGCGTCCCCTGTTGAGGAAACCGAGACGCCCCCGATACCCGGACCAAGAGATGATGATTTTGTGGTGGTGAACCCGACGCCTGTCCCCGGGGTGTACCCGCAGCTGCCGCAGCGCCCCGCGCCCCCCCTCCCACCTGTGCCCCGCGCCAACTCCACGGACTCGACCTTCCACTATCTCAGTGGAGTGCCCTTCACCTTGTCAAAAGAACTGCTGATGGCTTCGAACAAAGACACCTTTGCTATTGAAATAGGTGATCTTTTGGCGTTCGTCATGAATAAAATTAATATGAGTAAATATGATTACGACTTTTCAGTGGAGAAGAGTGTTCTGAAAGAATGCTAATTTGTGATATGGCTTCTGTTATATTATAGCATAGATAACACATAGCGTAAAATTGTTTATAATACATAATTCCAATTAAACACTCTTTGAATGGACTTTAAATTGTGTTTGGTAAAGAAAAAAATCACTTTAACGGCATTTAAGGAGTGTTTTAAGGAATAGTGTTTTTACAAATAAAATAATTTGTTACAATTATTGTTTTGAATTCATACACATGTAATTTTATTAAAGTCTATATATATTAAGAATGTTAAGAATAAATAATAAAATATTATTTTGTAAATAAAACTCCTATATTTTACTACAATTTTCTTCCATTAATTAATCAATCTAATAATTTACAACCACCTTAGAATTCTTTGTAAAGTATACAACAAATAGTACTAAAATGTATTATAAATATAAACTATGTATTATAAAATCTTCACACAAGTAGAATATTTTCACAATCAGAAATTAATAAAACCTCACATCACACAGAAATTCTTAAGAGCTAATTGAACTACAATAGTCTGCTAATAAGTACTCTATTGATATTTTTCATCATTATAATCACTTCACTGATTAACCTTGAAGAATGGCCTTGCCATCACCGGCTGAATCAATTGTTCTAAAAATTCCATTAACTTACCAGTTACAACAAAAATTATTCCTAGAGCTTACACCTGTATCCCAGGGTACTCAGAGATCTGGGTTTGCCACTTGCCATGATCCTGGCAAACCTCTTTTCCTTGCCTTGAACTTAACACCTGATATTCAGTCATCATGGTCATTACATTGGCTAACAGGATGAGTAATAGAGCTTAGATCAAAGCAGCTGTGCTGCTGATAAGGACTACTATAATGAAGAATGGCAACCACGTCTTCAGGAATCCACCAAAACTGAAATTAAAGAACAAGATGTCAATTTGTTGGGCACCCAGGATTACTCTCGCATAAAACTTGCTTGATAGTCAGTTTCCAGATTTATTAGATGAATAAAATTTCGAGATCTGACAGGTATTCAAAGATGTCCTTATCATAAAATTATAATTCAATCAACTAACCTGACATATTTGGAGAACAGAAGCATATAGAGAGCCAATTTAACCATATTCCAGTTCTTGCAGCCATCATAATTCATCAAGTTCAATGCTGTTGCTACATGCGAGTGACAATTATCATAGCAAAGGATATGCTGAAACAATATGATTGTCATTGAAAATATATCTTATTTCAATAAGTATTTAATATGTATTTATAATGAACAAATGTAAAAGCATACCATCCTCTTCTTGTAAATCTCTGAAGCCTCAGCGACACCTGCATCCCAGCCGGCCTGGCCATTGTTGGCTTTATAGGGGTACAACTGCCAGTACTTGGTTGGGTTCCCGAAAGCCATGAGATCCTCCGATACATAGTATGGGCCTGCAAAGTCACGTATAACACCATTTGCCATGCAAATACCCATGTGACCAAGGAAAGGAAAAATCCATCTGAAAATTTAACAGAGCAAAGATGTTGAGAGTGGAATTCGTAGTTGATTATACTGGTGAGTAATTAGGAAATACAATCATATTTACGTTAGAACGGGTATTGGCGTCCAAACTATGCAGTACGGAAAGCGGTTATGGTCTGAATCAATTGGATCCATTAGGACTTGTTGCTCGCGATCACTGTTAGGCGATGGAGTACTCGGACTGTTATGACCGATCATACTAATGGAACAGAACTAGCTACAAACATCTGTAATATTTAAATCCTCCACAAAAACTGATAAACATACAAAAAAATAATAAAGTGACTGACGTCAGTGTTGCCAGATGTATTCTATGGAATTCTGTAGGGCGAGACCAAAAAATCTGTAGAATTCCGTAAATTTGCGCTTCCAAATCCGTAGTTCTACAGACTTTTTCCAAAGCTTTTTTCTACTGTACCTGAAGCTTAAAATGTTATTGAAAGTTAGTAAATAGTGAAAGGAAACATACACTTAACTGAATTCACTCGACCATAGACAAAAATTAACCAGAAAGTGGATTTTTGTATACTCTGCTGAGTTCTGTCTATGCAACGCGACCAATCTGAAAATGCGTTTCTATATGGCCGACAGCATACCCGGTCGCAGCTAACATAATTTAGTCGGTTGGTACACAAAACCACAGTTGACACTTGACACTCTTGACAGTGACACTGACACTTCAGATCAGTTCAGCACTTCGCTCACCTCATTTCGAAGCGATAACGTTCCGTTTTAGTGTTGCGTGAAGTGGGTGAGCTGAGTCAGCTGCTCAGCTGTGTGTGTAACGAAACGCAGGTCGTATGAATAGTCCTCAAGTTATTTCTACGACGATTGCGTTTCGTTACTTACAGAAAAAGTGCATTCTATCCAATTAGTCAGAAATTCCGTAGATTCACTTATGATTTCCGTAGGTCTGTGTCACAAAGCCTAAATCCGTAGATCTCCGGATTTTTCCGTAGATCTGGCAACGCTGACTGACGTCCACAAAACAAATACAGTGTTGCCAACAGTTAAACTAGCTCTCCACCACCAGATGCAAGCTCTAAAACCACCAGGAAACCACTATACATAGGTAACAAAAAACGGTCCGGTCGTGATTGCCGTGCGATATAACGTAGTGATTACATACTCTTTGATACGACACACGCTTTTTAAAGCAATAGTGTCGATCACATGTAAATTTTTTTTTATAATCTTTATTAAAAGGTTTTGTCGCACAATAAAATAATAGTAAGGTCTTTTCGTATGTGACCGGTAGATGCCGTGTAGATGCCACAGAACCACAGAACACATATACCCGACACAGAACACATAGGTACTTGTCGATGCGATCATCACAGAACAATGTTCTGTGGCGTTCACAGACTGAGCCACAGACAGTAGAAATACTTTAATCTCTGCTTTATCTGTGTAAGTTGTTTGGAAATAGTCGTTTTGGCGGTCGGAAAATTAGTTTTTTTGGTCGAATTTCTTGTGATTCCATCGGTGGATGAGGTGTATGTGATAATCGGCAAGATGCCGGCTTTTCTCAGGTATATTGATATGGAGAACTTTAAGTCCTATAGCGGGCAGCATCGCATCGGACCTCTGAAGTCTTTCACTGCAGTCATCGGCCCCAATGGCTCAGGTATGTCCTCAAATCTACTATCTTCTTGGTTTCTAATGCCTCATTTAGTCTTAGCATGCCGTAGAAATAGGCCATGAAACTCATTTTGATCTACTGCAAGTGCCACATTTGCAAGGTTGTGGAGTTGAGACCATGAGCTGGCCAGCTCGCTGGACCGACGATCTGATTCAGATTGCTGGCAGAGGATGCCCGAGGACAGAAGAGAGTGGCGTGCCTTGTGGGAGGCCTATGTCCAGCAGTGGACGAGTACAGGCTGATTGATTGATTGATTGAAGTGCCCCATTTGTTTTGGTGATCTTCCTGCTTATTGACTGATGAAATTGACCATACAGCTCTAAGGACACTAAATTTCTATACTCCACGAGGTCTATGCACAACATTAAGTTTCCTTCCTGGGCTAAATAGTGGATAGATGATTAGTTAGCACTATAATAGTATATCTGATGTTAGCGAGGCCCTCAGATGTATTATTACAATATTATTTGGTGGTTATTTACATTTGGACCTTTACCCAGAAATTTTCCAACGTTTTTGTGGGTTTACTTTTGATTTGGTAACTTTTGATATTGAAACATGGAACAAAACAATATTAAACATATAGTAGATTTTACAACAAGTGCACAAAATGAACCATGTTTATCAGAGACTTTTAGCAGCCCAAGCCCAAGGCGAGGGCTGATAGTAATGTTGAGGATAAAATGGTTTTGTGGATGAGTTATAAACTGTGCTTTTCACTTCGATTGCGAGGAAATAAAACAGTAGTATAATTTAGCAAATTGAAGAAATTAATAAACGCACGATAAAACAAGAGCTGTTTCCCGCCGCTTTATATTTTTAAAGACAGCCTACTATTAAATTAATTTTGTAATAATAATTTTCTTAAATTAATTAAATAACCTACCGTACTTGAATTTAAATTTTAATATCTTTTATGTCTTAAAAAACACTATTATAAAATAACAAATTCTATCTATGAACTTCTTATCGTGTTTGGCTGTATGGCTCATTTTGTTTGCCTTGATATGTTCATGCACTTGTGCACAAAATTTGATGTGCAGCTTATATCCTGCACAAATAAGCACTTTCAGAGCATGAGAAGTGAAAAGTTTTATTCTCATAAGTTACTTTTCGTAGGTTGGAATGTTTCTGTGTAACACTGTCCAGTTATAATAATAACTTCCACACTACATATTCACTGAAAAAATCACTTTTGTGCATTTAAAAGCTTTTAGTGGGCCTCTATAATCACTTCTCTTCATTGGTTTCATTAATATATCTTATCTCCTTCAGCATTTGTATTACCACTGTGGACTCTTAGTTTGACCTATGCCTGGATTCTGAATTATTTTTGTTGCCACTGCAAGTATGTGCTTGAAACAAAATTTTTAGGCATCAGTAGAATGAAGAAACAGGTCATGTGTCCCTACCATTATCTGTCAATGAATTTCTATTGCTTCTGACATTGCTGGCACTAACGGAACATTTGTTTCTGCAGGTAAATCCAACTTCATGGATGCAGTGAGTTTTGTGATGGGAGAGAAGACCAACATGTTGCGTGTGAAGCGACTTAGTGACCTTATACATGGTGCCTCGATCAACAAACCTGTCTCCAGAAGGTAATTCAGAATGGTGATTCAAAACTGCTCTCCATCTATCACTTATGATTAACAATGTGGTCATGAACGGAATTTTTACCACATTGATTGTACAATTACTTACCCGTGTCATTCTATAACCATGACAGCTTAAAAAAGTTAGAATGTAATTTTAAAAAATCTAAAGTGCTAATATATTTTTTTGTGTTTCAGATAGCTATGTGTCGCTTTTTCGTTATAGCTTCGTGCTGATAGAATTTTTCTTCACTTTGTCAAATACTTTACAGTTGTTAGCTGATGTATATGTTTGATGCATTCACCCATAAATTTGTTTGCATGTTGGCAGTGCCTCGGTAACTGCTACCTTCCTCCTGGAGGACATGACAGAGAAGCAGTTTCAGCGGTCTGTCATCGGCCAATCTTCCGAGCACAAAATTGACGGCCAAGTGAGTAATTATTATTATTTCATTCTATTTATCTAGCTGACCCATTTAGAAATATCCAAATCTGTTGTTAAATATTTTGATATGCTTTGGATTGCCAAATTTAAGCATTGAAGTATGGTATTTACCTGAAGTATTCAAGTTTACTTGTTATATTTACATTGAAAATGAGTGTGTCAGTACTAAAAATTCACGAATTCATGTAACCTACAGAATTATTGCATGCTGTGATTTGGACAAGGGCCTTGCCATTTTACTGTTTGGAATTTATTAATATTTTTTCTAGGGTTCCATACTGCAAAAAGAGAAAAAAAGGAACCTCTTATATGATTTTTATTATACAGTTCCCAATTTTCTAGGATAATGAAATTAGGCAAGGAGCAAGGTCTTGCAGGAAAAGATTACTTAACATAACCATTCCTAATACAGGGTTAATGTGTTCTGTGGTTTACTAACTTAATTATGTACCATCGGTTTGTAATTCTTGGTAACGATGTCAAATGAAGTTTATTCTTATTCTTCTTCTTCTAATCACAACACGCGCCCGCCGCAGATGGATGATTTCGTGTGCTCAGATATAAGTACGAACACCTCAGACACTAAGGTTCCTCACAATGTTTTTATTCATTGTTAGCGAGTGGTGTTGCTGTTGCTGTTGCTGTTGCTGTTGGTATAACACGTATTTGCAATTTGGTTTTATAAGAATTTATATTCTTTTACCGACTTCAAAAAAAGGCGGAGCTTCTCAATTCGGCTATTAATTCATGTATGTTCACCAATAATTCCTTACCACGATGTCCGATTTCAGCGACGAAGAGCGACGCGCGTATCGTGCCTCTAAAATGTCAGAATTTGACAATGACTGTACTCTTTTCTCGCGACTTTTGATTTGAACTGTTGATGCTTCCTCTACAGCACAGGTAGCATGACGGCGCGAGTCGTGCGTTTTGTGGCGCTAAAATGACTGACTTTGACTATTAACGTACTGGCAAGTCGGCACCTATGCCATTTCATCATCATCAACCCATTATGTCCCCACCGAGGGGCACGGGTCTCTTCCCTGAGGAAGGTATAGGCCATACTCCACCACGGGGGCCAAGTCCGGATTGGTGGAGGCTTGTAGACTAGTGGCTCGTCTACTGTCAGAAGTTGTCAAGCCGCCCTAAGGCCTCTGACTTGGCTTAACGACTGCCATCTATCGACGGCAGCCGGCACCAACAGCTTAACCATTTGATCACGGCAAATGTCATTACTTACAATCCTACTTAATATTATAAATGTGAAAGTTTTTGAAGATGTTTGGATGTTTGTTACACAATCACGCAATAACGGCTGAACGGATTTAGACCTAGACCTGAATTGAGACGTAGCATACTTGATATCCCGGTAATGCGTTCCCGTGGGATAATATTTATTTTAAGTTTAAAATAGATGGCGTTGTGCGAGCGAACGTTGTGTTTTAAACGGATTCTGTGGCGGTACGAAGTTCGCCGAGACAGCTAGTATTATACGAAATACATGCAAAGTGAGGACACACTGCGGTGCACAAGACGCATCTGAGGGATTCAAAGTTAAAGTGTTACATCTTTACAGTGTTTGGCGTAGAATGAATAACCTGGAAACCGTATCTTCAGTACCAATAAAATGAAGAACTCCCAACAAGCAAAAGTTTTAAATTATCAACATTTATTTTTTATTAATACTCTCTTCAAACTCGACGCGCGCCACAAAAACTTTTGAACTGTAGCCGTTGCTTAAACAGATAGCACAGGTGAAAGAAAAAAAAAACCCACGAAACAGCAGAGTTAACAACCGCATCAAAAAATTAAAGGAGGAAGAGGACACACCGTGATAATAAGTTGCATCTGTAAAAAAAACCAACACGAAGTCACAGAACTTAGAAGTTATTATTTTGCGTATATAGGAAATGCCATTAGAGAACAAATCAATGTCGTAGTTTTACATACGAAAGTCATTGAAAGATCGAATAGCTCTCATTTGGCTAAGACTCCGCTGTCCGTCCGTCCGGCCGTCCGTCACCAGGCTGTATCTTATGAATTGTGATAGTTAGACAGTTGAAATTTTCACCGATTATGTATTTCTGTTGCCGCTATAACAACAAATACTAAGAACAGAATAAAATAAATATTTAAGGAGGGCTCCCATACAACAAACGTGATTTTTTTGCCGTTTTTTGTTCGATATTGATACGGCAACAGGTAGACGCTTGAAATATTAATTTTTTTTATAGTCCGACTCGCACTCGGTCGGTTTTTCATGTATTTTTCACGTGTTTGCCCTTTTCCAGTCGGTGTCGGTGTCGGTTTACCTGTCGGAGCTGGAGCGGCTCGGCATCAACGTGAAGGCCAAGAACTTCCTGGTGTTCCAGGGCGCGGTCGAGAGCATCGCCATGAAGAACCCTAAGGAGAGGACCGCGCTCTTCGAGGAGATCAGCGGGTGAGCTGGAGCTCGTTGATACTTTGGTATTGTTCTTGGTGGCGATTTGAGTTTACTGATGCCTGAACCTTTTTCGCGTGAAGGAAGATAGTGTCTGAAAA
This sequence comes from Yponomeuta cagnagella, assembly GCA_947310995.1. Classification (NCBI taxonomy): domain Eukaryota; kingdom Metazoa; phylum Arthropoda; class Insecta; order Lepidoptera; family Yponomeutidae; genus Yponomeuta; species Yponomeuta cagnagella. The sequence goes on along the minus strand of OX371279.1, from coordinate 19,035,159 downwards.
CAATTCTTGCCACCCCAGCTCCTCTAAGAACGCCAGCAGCTTGTAGGTGTAGGTTGTAGGTCTCCCGCAGTGTCCCCTGACTTTCGAATAGCCATCTAATGTCTGGACACCCTACTGCATTCCGCCAGTATATGTACGGCTGTCTCTGCATCCATGCGTACTCTGCTCAGAGAACTGTCTGTAGCACCAACAGTACAAAGATGAGTTGACTTTCCAACTCAGACTTTAAAGGTTAACCTGATATTTGTCTACCTCCGGAGAAAAAACATTGATGTTATTGATCATAATGTTTTTGAACCGAGATTCATCAATGCGAAGGGCATAAATACACACATAAACTCACGCCTGTATCCCAGAGGGGTAGGCAGAGACCAGGGACTACCACTTGCCACGATCCTGACAGGTCACTTTCGCTTCCTCAACATTCATTAGGCATAAGGGCTAATATATAATATTATACGTTGTATTGTTCGTTGTTCGTCATGGATTTTAAAAAGTAAAAAGTTCTGCCTGGGTACTTACTACTGGGTACCTACTTAGTTTTAATTTCCGCGCATTATTTGAGAAGCCTCTGCCCACATTTACACGGTCGTCCATCAATGCCTCTTGCTGGCTGCTGCAGTAATTTACTATTGATATATTCGTAGCGGACGGACATTATCATCATAATCAGCCAGTTTCAGTCCACTGCTGGACATAGGCCTCTCCTAAGACGCGCCACTGAACCCGATCTAAGGCTCTTCTTTTCCAGTCACAGCCGCTTTGCGAATGTCGTCGCTCCACCTGGTCACAGGGCGTCCTACGCTACGTTTGCCGATTCGCGGTCTCCACTCTAGAACCAGTCTAGCCCAACGGTTATCGGTCCTGCGGCAGATATGACCAGCCCACTGCCACTTCAGTTTGCTAATCCGTTCAGCTATGTCGATTACTTTATGTACCTCTCTCTCTCTTCTCAATTAAACTGTATCTTTTCGTACGAAAGACTTGCCAATTTTTATCTCCCAACATTAACTGGACGTATTCCCCTTAGCTCGGGCGTCCTGAAGGAGCAGTACGAGGCGTGCCGCGCCGAGGTGAACCGTGCCGACGAGGAGGCGCAGTTCTCCTACCAGAAAAAGAAGGGTGTGGCCGCCGAGCGCAAGGAGGCCAAGTTCGAGAAGGAAGAGGCCGAGAAGTACACCCGCCTCAAGGAGGAACTGGTGAGCTGCTAACTAGGGCCAGAAGTACTCCGTCCTCGAGGAGGAACTGGAAAGTTACTCACTCGGGTCAAAAGTATGTACACTTGCCTCGAGGAGGAACTGCTGAGCTACTAACTAGGGCCAGAAGTACTTCTTCCTGGAGGAGGAACTGGAAAGTTACTCACTAGGGTCAAATTATGTACACTTGCCTCAAGGAGGAACTGATGAGCTACTCACTAGGGCCAGAAGTACACCCGCCTCGAGAAGGAAGTGAAAAGTCTATTTGGAAACGTTTCCTTCAAAGTGCATTCATACATTTCGCAATTCCAGCAAGCACCAGCGGCCTATGTCGAGCAGTGGACGAATGGTCAGAGTGGAGTTTTTTTTCCCGCTGCCTTTTTCTCCACTACAAATACGGCCCGAAGGCAGCGGCTAACATAGTAACATAGTACATTGACATTCAGCAAACAGAATGTAAATTCTTTACGTTGAAATAAATTATTGATTTCTGATTTCTGAATGCGGGCTGATCGATTGGTTGACTGACTGACTGATAGATTGATTGATTGAATCCCAGCAAGAGCAAAAGGTGGAGCTGCAGCTGTTCCACCTGTACCACAACGAGCGCGAGATCCGCGCGTACGAGGACGAGCTGAAGCAGCGGCAGCAGGAGCTCACCAAGCTGGACAAGCGCCGGCAGAAGGCCGAGGACGCTCTCCGGGACAAGAAGAAGGAGGCGGGCGCCGTGCAGCGCGAGCTCAACAAGATCGACCAGGAGATACGCGAAGTGGTGAGGGAGCTTTGTTTTTCTTCGTGGTTCAGAGGCTTCCATCCTTGCTTGAAGGATGAAACACACCAACGCGGTGGCGGTGGCGGTCCATGCATACGTCCATATAAATACTACTGTAGTTAATGACGACTGTATGGGCCGCTCCGATTTGTAGTTACAAAGTTTTTGTCTAAGTGTGTCCACAATATGTAAGGTTTCGAAGGCTGTATTTTTTGGTTGTCAATCTATCTATTTACCTTATGTACAATTGTACCTTAGAGCCGTTGAAGGACGCGTTGAGGAGAAAGTAACGGTAGAAGAATGTGACACAAATTCAACTATACTATATGTAGTTCACTTTCACTTTCTATAACTATACTATACTTTGTAGATCTTTTACTTTGCCGTGTGGCGCTGGACTAAGAATAGCGTCACTTCATTTCCTTCCGTGGATGTCGTAGAAGGCGGCTAAGGAAATTCATTACGAGGAGACGGGCAGCAGCGTCTTCCTGAGATTCCAACCGCACACTGCGATCGCCAACCCGCCTGCCAAGCGTGGCGATTATGGCAAAACCCTTCATGGTTAGGAAAACCATGATGGAGGCCTATGTCCTGCAGTGGCCGTCAAAGGCTGATGATGATGATGATGATGACTTTGTAGAACGATCTGAAAATGCTGTTGGTCTTCTTGAAGTGATCAGGAATGTAATAATTCTTCTTTTGCTCACAGCCTTTAATTCTTGCGTGTGAATCCCCTGGCTGCTGAAAGACATTTTGCTGTCAGTCTAACAACCGTTGCATGTTAACCTTTTTTTTTCGCTCAAAAGCCCTATTTGCTGCTTTACTATAGTCATCTATGACGATCTATGACGTCTACAGTTAGTTTTGTTAGATTGCGATCGGAAGCGAACTTTCCACTGCATATAATGTAACCAGATGTTTCGTGTTACCGACAAATCCTATCCGTCCAGGAAGCCGAGATCTCGAAGAAGCGGCCCACGTTCATCAAGGCCAAGGAGCGCGTGACCCACACGCAGAAGAAGCTGGAGAGCGCGGCCAAGACGCTGGAGCAGGCGCGGAAGGCGCACGAGGCGCACCAGGCCGACATCCGCAAGCTGGAGGAAGAGTTGCGCCTCATCGAGGAGGAGAAGGGGGAATGGGAGCGCCAGGCCACCGGCCAGGGCACGGTCGCGCGCTCCGACGTCCACTTGGAGGAGGCACAGGTAATACTGCTGGGGAGGGGGAGAATGGAGGGGTGGAGGCGCCACTCCACCGGCCAGGGCCCGGTCGCGCGCTCCGACGTGCACCTGGAGGAGGCGCAGGTAACACTGCTGGGGAGGGGGAGAATGGGGGGGGGGGGGCGCCAGCCATGCACGGTCGCGCGCTCTGACGTCCACTTGGAGGAGGCGCAGGTGATACTTTTGGGGAGGAGGAGAAGGGAGAGTACGAGCTCAAGGCACATTTCCCATACCAAAATATTTTTCCCTATTTCATAAGCAGCTTATATACGTCCCACTGTAGGCCACAGGCCTTCTCTCAGAGAGAGAGTATGGGCTTAATCACCACACGTGCCCGCCGCGGATTGGTCGTGCCCACCGCGGATTGGTGATTGGTTACCCTATTTGCGAGGCCGAAATTGAACCAAAGTTGAAAAAACTAAGTTTGAAGTTTTTTGTCCATTTAACTGCAAATCGATCTAGATCTTGAAATGGAAACCTTTTTGCACATACTTTTACCCGTATTTGTGTAATTTTATGGAGCATAGCGGACTGTCTTGACTAAGTAGCTTTGAAATCTCTCTCGAAGTGAGCGCATGTAACACTTGGGCACAGATCCGCGAGTACGAGGAGCTGAAGATGGCGGCTTCGCGGCAGGCGGCGCGGTACCTGCAGGAGCTGGACTCCGTCAACCGCGAGCAGAAGGCCGACCAGGACCGACTGGACAACGAGAACCGGAAGAAGGCCGACCTTGAGAACAAGCACCGTCAGAAGGTATGCTTACAGGGCCTCCTTGCTGCGTCGGCGCTTGTGACCCAGTAACATAAACACAAAGACTGCCCCATCACTGACGCACGAAACAAATATGCACAAGCTTACACAGCGACACTTACCGGTAAAACCGATACATTATAAAGCCGAAGATGTAAATGTTGCTTGGACCTTCTTTCATATAACAACGCAGTAACGGATCGATGCGTATCTAATAGAAAATAATAAGCATAAAAATGTGATTAAATTCCGACTTTTTTGCTAGATATTTTATAGATTAATTTACGTCTAAGTAAATATTCAACATTTCAATACTCAGGGTCACGAGAGGAACGAGGCGATGAAGCGAGTGGAGAAGCTGAACGAGCACATCCGCAGCTCCGAGCAGGCGCTGGAAGAGCAGAAGCGACTGCGCGCTGAGTTGCAGGTCAGTGAGTAGCCACGAAGGTAGCGGAGAGGTGAAGCGAGTGGAAGTTGAACCTGTGGCTCTGGAGGAGCAAAAGCTATTGCGGGCTGAGACGAAGGATTAAATGAAAAAAAAAATTAAATTTATCCCTACACATATTACACTTAGAAACATTGATTGCATGTTTATGATTTTTACTACATTATTGTTTTGTGTAACAGAATTGAGGTAACAAAAGGTTAAAAATACTGCATCGGTGGGTTCCTGTACCGTATTAATATATTTTAGAAGTGCTGATTGTTGTATCCTGAGAAACTTAACATTCATACTTGGAAGTAGACATACAAATTACTATTTGGATAAAAATAGGTTTTCTTCAAGCATCGTAGGTAAGCGTATGTGTAGCATGCCTGCGCACTTAGGCTTACCTACGATTAAAATGTTAAGCAAATATGTCCACCGGTGGTTAAAAGGTATTAAACTGTAATATACGCCGAGTGTACTTGTCCACATACACTGTGAAGACAGTAAGCGATACGCAACCGGCCCCGGCAGGCGGACGTGGGCGAGTGCCGCGGGCGCGCGGCGTCGCTGCAGGCGCAGCTGGAGGACGTGGCGGCGCAGCTCGGCGACGCGCGGGTCGACAAACACGAGGAGGCGCGCCGCCGCAAGAAGCAGGAGATCGTCGAGAGCTTCAAGCGGGAGATACCCGGCGTCGTAAGTACGCGGAGGCGTCGCTCCACTCACTCACGGGGGGAACGTAGAAAAACTCACAAAAACATTTGCCTCCAGAATATTTACTCGGGGCTCATAAAAAAATGTGCGCATTTCTTGAGTTTTTTTTTTGTGCGCTAATAATAAAATGGGATCGCGGGATGATCTGGGCAAATTCTTGCTGGAATGGTCAGAGGTGGCAAACGACGGAAAATCTTGGTCTAAAAGGGAGGAGGCCTTTGCGCTGCAGTGGAACACCCATACTATGGAGGCTACGTAAACTGTCCATAGTTTTTTTGTTTACTTTGTGTTGGCTACAGTTGCAAAAGAAATTATATAATTGACTTGTAGTAATTGACAGGAAGTTAGTTTTTCTTCATAAAAAAGGTAACTAAAATAAACAAGCGCAGCACTTTGCGAATACCATATTTATTACTGGTCCCGCCTGTTGCAGTTTGACCGCATGATCAACATGTGCCAGCCCACGCACAAGCGATACAATGTGGCCATCACCAAAGTGCTCGGGAAGTACATGGAGGCCATCGTGGTCGACACCGAGAAGACCGCGCGCCGCTGCATCCAGGTCAGTACAGTACCGAGCGGTAGTTTCAACATAAAGGCCATCGTGGTCTCCACTGAGAAGACCACCACTGATCTGAACATCCTGGAAATATTTTATGTGTTTGACAAGTTTTCAAGATCAAAAATGTGTCGGATTTGGTTGTTTGAGACTACTTTTAATTATATATATTTTATATAGGAAGCATGCATAGGAAGCAAGTCCAAGTTTGTACCTGCTCACAGAGAATACAGCTGCTGATATTCTGACCCACTCAAAACGAACATAACACAATCCAGAACAACCCATATAACCAGTTTTTTGTTTGTAATTTGTCAGCATTATATTAAACAACCACAAGATGGACAGATTACCTCATCCAAGTGGCAGGAAGACGCTGGATGCAGGCCGCTTCCAACCGGTCTTTTTGGAAATCCATGGAGGAGGCCTATGTCCAGCAGTGGACTTCTTGTGGCTGAATGATGATGATGATGATATTAAACATTTTGTTCCTGATTCGTCACTTTCCTAACTGGTCATATTCCTAACTCATCAAAATTCTGATTCGTCATATTCATACCGCGTAATAATAATAATAATAAATAAATAATATTTGCTACATATTTTTGTCAAACTTGTTGCTCAAAGAAAAAATAAATACTTAACAGATATTTTGGCCAAAATGAGCTAGCCACTAAAATGTAAGCTGCTGCCTCGTACAAGATAAAACTACAGAAAATACTATGTACATAGATTTATTTCTTTTTAAAACTATTTTTAAAGATTTAGACTAAACTAAATACTAGTATTAAAGGCCAATACTTTCTTCCCATTAAAATAACCAAGTCTTGTCTCCGTAGAATATAATCAATTAAAAAAATTATACTTCACATAGCCTACTGAGACACTCCACAACAGTTGTTTTTTATCTGCAAAATCCTTTACTATTTATCTTTCTTTTGTAAATTCGTTTAAATCTTTTTTATTTTTATATCTTTGTGTAGTGCTTCTTATCTCATTTTTTTTTACTAATAAATACAACGAACGTTTTTTCGCTAATCTGTTATTAATACTATTGTGCCAGCCTCCTACGGCATTATTTGCGAGAAAATTATCTTTATCAACGCAGAACAAATTGCTAGTGATGCTATTCTATTTCCAGCCCTTTTCATGTTATCAAAGCATTGGTGAGCCTCTAGCTTCATAAACTCCGGATTACATACATGGTCAGGCTTCCTTATGACTATAGTATTATCTTTAAAGTAATAGAATTTGAAGACTTGCCTCTTTTTATACATCTCCAAGTAACAGTACCATTTTTTTTATGAAAACTGCATTTGTACCCAGAATGCAACAGTAACTTTTTCCCCTTTCACTTGCGATAAAATGCATTTATCCGCACCTTCCTCCGCACCATTATTACAAGTCTGCAAGGCCATCTTTTCCGATTAAAATTATATTACAATATCATTGACTTGATATAAATAGTAAAGTGATAATGGCATTAGCTTCATGATAGACAATTATTATTATCTAAAAAGGTTCTTATCATTTACCACAGAGGATTACATAAGTTTTTACAGACAAATGGACCTACATGGTACGTTGCTGTTTCTGTAACATTTTTTCCGGTATACAATAAAGAATATTCTTATCTTATCTTATCTTATGGTATGCCGAATCAGGAATATGACTTGTTAGGAATGTGACCACTTAGGAAAGTGTCGAAGAAGGAATTTAACCAATTAGGAATATTACGAATCAGGAACAAATGTATCAGACGCACTTGTTCAATTCAAACATTTCAATGGCAGGTGCTGAAAGAGCGAATGCTGGAGCCGGAGACGTTCCTGCCTCTGGACTATATTCAGGCCAAGCCGCTCAAGGAGCGACTGCGGTAAGTCTTCCTTGCTTCTCACTTAAGCTCTTAGAATTGGTGTAAGGGCTGGCGCATATTCTATACAATCTGAGTTAGTTTATAGCATCTTCGTATTATAAAGTTTGTCACGATCACTTAAACTATCTGAATTACAAAGATGACGTGAAATTTTTATTGACCACCCCAAATGAGATTTGGTGACATTTTCAGTGCCTGAAGAGTCTCGCTGTGCGCTTCTCTATGTTAATACGTTGCAAAGAGTCGCTCAAAAACTGAATTAGCTTGATGTCAGCCCTTCTAAGGCCGGCTTGAGCCAATGCTATCTGACTGCACTATCTGTAAGCTCTGTCCAGTGAATATGCCGAAACATTTAAGTGAACTGTATTACGAGTGTCGGTATGTTGCTTATTGAGTGCGATTGTTGATGGAGTTTAAGGTTGAAAGACTTACCAGATTCGGCAGCGAAGGGGGTCAGAGATCAGCGTACTTCGGGATCTTTGACCCCCTCCCTCGGAAACCGCTTCCAGTTCCACGGTTTACCTTCCACGACCTGCCACCGTAAATATTGTAGCCTGACGACGATTGAGTGGGATTGAGAGCGGTTCGTCTTTCAGCTTGTTTCAACACCTATTTCCCAGTGTTGGCTCACGACACGATAGAACACGAGAGACCAACTATCGTCTCAGATGTACGAGAACGATAGGGAGTCCACAAGGGCGGTAAACGGCAGGGAAAGCAAGAGAGCTGATGCCTTGTCAATGATTTCAAAACGACAGGCAGACTAGTCCCAGGGGTGGGGATAGGATTGCCAGTGTAACTAACAAAAAATAAAATTAATTAAGATGGGGAAACTGATCTCTTCAAAACTCTCTCAACCCTTATCTTATGAAAATATAATGTATGTTAGAAAAAACATCAGCAATTTCGAAAATGTTGGTAGCCATCACAATATTGATACTAGGAATAAACATAAATTGTCATTTCCACGTTTTAGACTTGCAAAAGTTAATACATCCGTTATGGGGCACTGTGTATGGTTCTACAATAAGATTCCTCAAGATATATTAGAGTTACCACCGACGCGGTTTAAAAAATGTATTTACTCTGTGCAAAAAAGCCTATTACAACATTAAGGATTATTTGGAAGACAAGGATGTCTGGTATTTAAATAATGTTAACAGGAACGATTGTATGTGTAGTGTAACTTTAAGTTGAAAACTCTGTTAATTAAGCAAACCTGTTTTGAAAAGAATAAATGTGGAGTTTCTTTGTTAGCTTCTTCTCCGCATAATCTATTAATTGTGAAACTAACAGCTTTGACGTTCATTAAGTAAACATTTTGTTTTTATAGTGAATAAAAAGTTTTGACATTGACATATCTAGCAGATTTATTTATTTCCTCTCGTACCGTCCACCAAGTAACCCCGTTGTTCCCGCAGCGACATCCGCGAGCCGAAGAACGTGAAGCTGCTGTTCGACGTGCTGCGCTTCGAGCCGGCCGCCATCCACCGCGCCGTGCTCTTCGTCACCAACAACGCGCTGGTCTGCGAGACGCCCGAGGACGCCTCCCGGGTCGCTTACGACCTAGATCGGAACAAGAATACGAGATATGACGTGAGTACACCCGCGGAGCTGGTTCACGGAGTCACCGGGGCATGACTCCCGGGTGGCGTATGATCTGGATCGTGATAAGATTACTAGATGCGACGTAAGTAAACTCGCCGAGCTGGTTCACGGAGTCACTAGCAGCGCGCTGGTCTGTGAGACATCGTAAGACGCCTGCAGGGTGGCTTATGATCTGGCGCCTAATTACGCGCACCAATTCCTGAATCCCTATGTTTGCGATAGCAATTAGTATGGAAATTGTCAGTTAGACGATTGGAATCGCTTAGGATTCGGTAATATAGGGGCTGGACAGAAACAAGAATACTAAATTTGACGGGAGTATGCCCGGGAAGCTGGTTCACGGAGTTGCCAGTAACGTGCTGGTCTGCGAGACACCGAATGCCATTTTTTTCGCAGAAATGTACAGAGCACCTGATATTTTTTATGTATTTCAATGTTTTCCATATAATAAAAGTTATTATTATTGACGGGTAGAATAGAACCCACGGGGGGTTTCGGCTGTATATGGGGACGGGGATTCCGTTACACACTGTGTAACGGGTGTTTACCCAGCCTAAAAACACAGCCCCCGGCTGGTCGTGTACCTTTTCCTGTGACTTTAGTGTGTAGGACTAACGGCGTGTAGTACGATAAGTTAATAATAATAACTTCCACGCAATACAGTCACTTGACCTGGTCCCAAACTAGGATACCCTGTACTATGGTAATCAAGCAAGGACGTCACAAACATAAAAATAAACTCAGACAGGCCATTTGTACAAATGTACGGCGGCCCCCAGTGGGAATCGAATCCACGACCTCTGTTTTGGTCGCTAAGCGCCTTAACGGCTAGACCAACGAGGCAAATCAATGGGACTGGATAACTTTTTGCCTCTCGCTCACAACTTGCCCCTGGTATACATACAATAAAGAATATTCTATCTATCTACAGACATCAATATCGTATGAGCGAGAGGCAAATGGTTGTCCAGTATGTGTGTTCAATAGTCAGTGCTGTAGAGCTTGGCGCGCGTTGCAGGCGCTGGCGCTGGACGGCACGTTCTACCAGAAGTCGGGCATCATCTCGGGCGGCTCGCTCGACCTGGCGCGCAAGGCCAAGCGCTGGGACGAGAAGCATCTCTCGCAGCTCAAGGCCAAGAAGGTTCGTGTCCGCCGCGCAAGGACAAGGAGACTCATAGCTGCCGGTGTTACCTACACATTGTGTAGGGGCGACTTCGCGTAGCGCCTACGTAGACTATAATCGGTCGGAACTATGAATCTTCTTGTAGTCGCGAATAAAATTTTATTGTTATGCAAACCCTGACTCTGCCCACCCCTGCGGAATGCAGGCGTTAGGTTATGTATGTATGGAAAAGTAATAGAAATGTTTACGTCGAAATAAAAGTCAATTTTTGTACTGCAAAGTAGACACTGATTTATCACTAATGCTGTCACTCGTTTCCCCAGGAAAAACTGACCGAAGAGCTGCGGGAGTCGATGAAGAAATCCCGGAAAGAGTCGGAGCTGACGACCGTAGACTCGCAGATCCGCGGCCTCGAGTCCCGGCTCAAGTACGCCGTCACAGACCGAGACACCACGGTCAGCATTTGTTTACTTCTGCTGGCCTCGAGGCCAGAAAATATAAGTGAACTTAGGGGATCATAATTACGACATATATTGCTTGCTTTATTTAAGTTTATTTTCCACTTATAAACTTTTTCTTCCAGTGTACGTGCCAACGTAGTGACCGCCTCAACGCAATACAGCGTTTTGTCGACTTACTTACTCAACAATTAATTTACTATTTAAGCCTAAGTACTATAATTTACGTGTCTGTTGTCTGTATAATAAACTAGGCTATGATTTGTCTGCACTACCCCTGGGACCTCCTAACATTACGTAGCGATGCTGCCAGGATGTTTTTATGTTGTGCTGAAGTGATGAATAAAATGGCGTTTGTGGTTTTTCAGTTGAGACAAATTAAAACTTTGGACTCAGAGTTGGCCGATCTTGAACGAAAGATGGAGCAGTTTGGAGTGAGTATTCAGTTCGAAAACTTTCTAAATATTTTTTTAATTACTTCTTTTCGTGAAATGTTGTAAATACGGTGTGAGTTACGTTTTTATGACATTGTTAAAAAGAGTGAAATAATCATCATAAGTCAAATTGTACCCACTGTGTAGTGTGTGCTTTATCTCATATTTACTACACGGTTTTATGTTGCAAAAGATAGATAAATAACTATTTACTGCTAGTCAAAACCGTGATCCTCTGAGAGTCTTCTGTCTCTTGTACCTTTCCCTGAATCGGAGATTGGCCTTAAGCTATTCATTATCATCATAATAAAGCTGCTGGGTATCTTAAGGCATTTCTCCGCTCTCCATAATCCTCTGTATTTTTCGGAGGCAATTGGTGCATTTGATTCATTCATCAGTTCGTTTGTTCATTGTCGCTGGCTCAGCGATCCAAAATGGATGTTAGCCTCCGCATCCAAAGGAACAACGCTCTCGACCGGCTGTGACATTCGTTAGGCAATCACTTTCTTTCCATATTGAGATGTATATTTTTTTACTGACCTTCTCCGGTAGTCGCGGAGAAAAACTCGCGGCGTCAGCACTTTGCGCGCCCTAACTTCAGTTCACTATAAATCATCATATTATCGTAAACGCGTATCTAAATAAGATCTGCGTGATGTCATTATGAATGTATCGCGTATTATCAATATCAAACAAACTCTGTAGTGTTCTCAATATGAAGATCTATAATTTCTATCAATCGAGCAGTCAAATTATCTATTGATGTTTGGGGAAACCCGTACACCAAGTAATGGTCTTTATCTAAAATTCTCGCATAGTGCTTTCACAGTCACTGAGTGTTAGGACATTCATCTGAAGGGTATCGTTGTAACGCTCCCGGCGTGTGCCCGCAGCCGCAAGTGGAGGAGATCGAGCGCACCATCCGACAGCGCGACGCGCGCATACAGGAGGTCAAGGAGAATATGAACAATGTCGAGGACGTCGTCTTCCGGGGCTTCTGCCGCGACATCGGCGTCGCCAACATACGGTAAGCGGGGCTTCTGCCGCGACATCGGCGTCGCCAACATACGGTAAGCGGGGCTTCTGCCGCGACATCGGCGACGCCAACATACGGTAAGCGGGGCTTCTGCCGCGACATCGGCGTCGCCAACATACGGTAAGCGGGGCTTCTGCCGCGACATCGGCGTCGCCAACATACGGTAAGCGGGGCTTCTGCCGCGACATCGGCGTCGCCAACATACGGTAAGCGGGGCTTCTGCCGCGACATCGGCGTCGCCAACATACGGTAAGCGGGGCTTCTGCCGCGACATCGACGTTACCGATTTAAACGGGAAGCATCGCTGTTAGACCGATAGCATGCCGTCTTTTGCATAAAGTTTTTACAGTAACAATTGTATAACATTTTTTTACTCCATAAACAGAGACGCGAATTGCTAAAAAATCAACTTAAATAATAAAAGTTATTTGTTTTGATGACTAAAATACCTTCCTATGGGTTAATAGAAACACCCTCAGGAGGCCTGCATGCTTTTTGTTCGCAAGCGGGATTCTTTATTCCTCCTCACCATAAATCGTATACAGATTTTATAGCCTTCGTAGTCGGCCATGTGCTGCCTACCTTTGCCCAGCAATGGGCAGAGGTGGATTAATTTTGAAAACCTAACGTGAATTAACTTATTTTAACTTAATTTTCTACTTTGGGATGCAGTCTTCCCACAAATTACTTCCATCGTGCCATATTGTATCACCTCTATTGAACCTAATTTGAATCGAGAAATAAAGTTTATTTGTATTGTATTGTAATGAGGATGACAACGCCGGCAGGCAGTACGAGGAGCGCGAGCTGCGCGTGCAGCAGGAGCGCGCCAAGAAGCGCATGGAGTTCGACGCGCAGATAGACCGCATCACCTCCAACCTCGAGTTCGAGCGCTCGCGGGACACGCAGAGTGAGTGCCCTTAGCGATACCTTCGGGTCAATCGACGCCGCTGCAGCTTACATCGAATTGTCACAGTACCATAAATTGGAATTCTATGAAACAGGCTCGTAGCGTCTCGTAGGCCTGACGTTTTGTTTACGTATGTTTTACAAATAAATCTTATCTTGTCTTATATGACAAGCGCAGACAAAAACCTACCCAGATGTTCAAACGAGTGATAATTTGCAAGTTTAATGTTATCAGAGTATAAGGGAAAGACTGTACAACTTAAACTGCATTCGAGGAGTGTTATGGATGAATGCCGTCTAATAAATAATTATATTCCTCTATAACACTTCTCGAATGCAGTTCGAGTAGAATGTCTGCCTTATGTTCGAGAGAGTTTTAAACTGGGTTTATTTTAGTAAGAAAAAAGTTAGCCTCGTGTATGACGTCCGTGTGTCAGAGAACGTGACGCGGTGGGAGCGCACGGTGCAGGACGGCGAGGACGAGCTGGAGGCCGGCCGGCAGGCCGAGGCCAAGCAGCGGCAGGACATCGACCGCGAGCTGCGCCGCGCCGACGGCCTCAAGGCCGACCGCGCCGCCGCGCGCGCCAAGGCCGACCGACACGACGAGGAGGTCGAGAAGGTGAGGGGGGAGGGGCTGACTGCCACGATGATGGGATGGAGTACCTACTACCCTGCCCCTGGGCTTACCCGGGGTAGTAAGACGAGGCCGAGTAGTGCAGGACTCGAAGCTGTTCACTCCGCTGCGACGAGGAGTTTGAAAAAATCTGTAGACTGAGGCTGTCGAACGGTGGGAGCCGTGGAAGGTAGGCAGACCGGCGATTCGATCGACGATTGACTGAGAGGTTGGCGTGATAGGTGAGAAGCTGTGCCTGCCAGTGGGCTCTCTTCACAGACTGGGTGGTTATATAGAGCTGAACGAGAACACAAATTACTTCGGGTAGTGAAACAGTAAGGGTAGTAAATTAAAGTAATGAGGGTAGGTCATCTACTTTCACTCCTATAATTGACTGTACTCGCTATTTAAGTTTGCCCGTGACCATGGCATCTGCAACGTTACCGAAAGCTCGGGACGGTGTCGTGGGCAGCGGTGGACTGATGTCACTGTCGTCAGTCCACCGCTGCCCACTGCTGGGTATAGCTCTTTTCCCCCAAATACCATCTCTCACGGAACATGGACCCTCCGCGACGACATAGCACGACTATCGGGCTATATCTCGACTATATAATTATGTACTGTTTGGTTAAGAAATATGTGTGTAATTTTTAAAAACCTATTCAGAGCTAAAAATGCCATTTAAAAATTGTCCCCAGCACGAATTAGTGCAACAAAAAGAATATAATCATGTGGGTGCCCGGGGCTGCAAGTGATGTAAATTACTTCAGCCAGATGTCGCTGCCTGTACGTAATACAGATAAGTTTGTAAAGAGGTTCGAAATTTCGCCGATGCCTGCACTTGCCCATTAGCTCAGTTTGGAGAGCGCTGGCACGGTTAGCCAGAGGTCGCGGGTTCAAGTCCCGGCATGGGTGGAATTGTTTGCCTCTGAATAGGTTTTTGAAAACTGTCCTCAGTGCGGGTTAGTGCAAAAAATATATATATATCTGTATAATTTCCATGTTTGCGTACAACAAAGTGTTTTCTATGTACGTCATTACGAAGTCGTCTGTGTGTAACCGCGCGTGTGCCGTCGGCAGGCCCGCAAGGACGTGCAGGGCGTGCAGAAGGAGATGCAGTCGCTGCAGAAGCAGCTGTCGGCGGCCGAGGCGCGCATCGAGAGCCGCCGCAGCGACCGGCACAACATCCTGCGACAGTGCAAGGTTACCGCACTCTCACTTTAACAAAGGGACTGGACACCTGTATGCCTCTCGCTCATACGTCTCTGGGCTATGGGCATGACACTGTGGACTGATTGAGTTTATCTTGAAAGCCTACCCCAGTTAATTTTAATACACCACATTTAGCGGATGGGCTGCCATTCAGCAATTAAAAGCATCAGATCAGGTATTATGTGACAGGCGGACGTCGGTGCGGCGGAGAATTATACACAATAAAAACATAGAACATTTCCGTATGGTGCCGCGGTAGCTGGAGCAGACTGAAAAAATATGGCCGCGGTGCGGGGGGGAGGGGTCACAGGTTTTTTTTTTAATCGATAATATGCATGCCAACAGATGGCATTACACGTACGGAATATGTGCTTATTAAAATAAACTAACTAGTAATTAAAAAGTCTAATTACGCAAAACAATAATTTATCGTTCACACACTGGTAGAAAAAATACGCCACAGTACCATTGCATATTTTAGTTGAACACAAATAAACATTTCCTATTTCTTTGCGCAATAGCAGCCGCAGGGTATGCCTTCTCTCAGAGAGAGAGTACGGACTTAATTACCACGTATGCCCACCGCGAAACTTATTAATAATAATAATTTGCAGATCGACGACATTATAATCCCATTGCTGGAGGGCTCGCTGGAGGACACGGCCGACAACGAGTCCTCCGAGCAGTCCTCCTTGTCCACCGCGCACCTGCATCGGAAGGACTCCAGGTAACTCCCGCTCTACAGTCTAGAGAGGATTACGTCAAAACTCCATTAGGAACCCAAATGGAGTTTCTTCATCAGATTTTTCAAGAGACAGTGGAAGAGATGAGAGTAACCCCTCGTTTCTCGTACACTAACACGCTGTTAATCTACTGTTAACAGCTGTCAATTGACCAAACTTCATACAAAAAAAAACCACTGACAGCTGTTAACGGTAGATTAACAGCTTGTTAGTGTACGAGAAACCGGGGGTAAGTGGGTTTGACTAGAGTGAAGAGATGTGTATAAAATATTTAAAAAAATATTCGAAGTGAGAACTTCCTCCTCTTTTTTCAGGATGGCCGACGACAGAAATAAGTGGCTTGCTTTATTAAAACTCGTTGCTGTATGCTGTATTACGAAACAGTCTTGCATATAAATAAAAGTTTAGAAGTATTTATGCAAATAACCACAAATTGAATGGCACAGGTGACAAATTAACATAATTGAAAGGTGTGGTTGCACAGATAGAATAAAGTAGACCTTACCGTTGGCCAGGCGGCAGGAGGTAAATGGACGAGATCAGCAGAGATCCCGCGACGTTAGCGTGTCGGTGAAGAGGCCTGTGTCAAACAGTGGGCGTCGTTCATGGGTTGTAGAGAGATCCGTCAATCATATATTAGTTTAGTGGTCTCCATGATAGTTCATTGTTCTCCATGATATTTAGTTGGTCTCCATGATCATTTGTCGGTACCAGAATCCTAGTGGACTACAGTTCGCTGTCGGACGCGCTGCGCGAGCTCGAGGAGGCCGACGAGGTCAAGCGCAAGGGCGACAAGATGCAGAAGGCCATCAACAGCCTGCAGGCCACCGTCGACAAGATACAGGCGCCCAACATGCGGGTGAGTCTCTAGCACAACGGCGGTACAATACGACACACAAATCGGGCATATATTAACTTTATTAGACTAACGCGCGCGGGCCCGGACGGAGAAGCGTCTAGACTTTTTGATTTTAAAATTTCCTAATGTTTGATCCATTTTAATCAAAGCCGTCTTAGGAGACGGACCCTTGCCAAGATCCTAGGGACCTAGGAAGTAATCCCGGAGTTATCTTATTATCCGTCTCCTCTCTAATAGTATAATAGTCGCCTAGGGTATTAGCCGTTCAAAAGATGTTACAACGCCTATTATAGTTGTCGCGTAGTATCCTGGTACACTTATTATAGGTGTCGTTAAGTTTTTGTAGGATCAGTTATAATTGCTGTACTGACAGTTAGGCGACGTTTGCAGACTGTACCGCTGCACGTGCTGGCGGCTCCGGCCTTCGTCCGTCCATCCGTCTGTCCCGCCGTTCTTCCGTTTTTCCGTCCGTCCATCCTTTCGATTTTCCGTCCGTTTTTCGTTTTATTTGTTTGTGTGCCGACTTCGTCAGCTGCTTGGAGTGGTGGCGGCCCGTGCGCCGCTCCAATGCGCCGCCGAAGTGTGTTTGTCTGTTTGTCGCAGGCGATGCAGAAGCTGAACGAGGTGCGCGAGAAGGTGAGCGCCACCAACGAGGCGTTTGTCGCGGCGCGGAAGCGCGCGCACAAGGCGCGCCTCGCCTTCGAGAAGGTACACCGAACTTATTACAAAATACTTATAATATGCTATGAAATGTATCATTCATTCTCATGAAAGATAACTTTGTTGTAAAAGGTGACTGGCTCTCAAACTACGGGTTCCCTGTGATTTATTTACAAATGCTTAAAAATAGGAAGTGTCTGTTTAGCCACGAGCAGTCATTTTTTTATTCATCACTCTTAACAATTCAATTCAAATATTTAATTTAATAAATATTGGTAATAATAATAGTACAATTAATTTGAAAAAAAAAAATGTTTCTGTGTCGTGCAGGTGAAAAAAGAACGCCACGACAAGTTTATGGAATGCTTCGACCACGTGGCGAACGAAATTGACGCCATCTACAAGGTAATGACCGCATATATTCAATCAATCAGTTCGTCAGGCCTCCCCCGAGGAACATTAGCTCTTTCGCTGCCAGCAATCTGCCTCAGATCGTCGGTCCAGTGAGCTGGTTCATCGGTTCTTTAGCATTATGTGACCAGCCCGTTGGCATTTCAATTAATCTTATATGCTATGTCAATCACCTTACTTTTTTGCACTAGAGTTTACGCAGACGCTGTTGCTCAGTTAGTACTTTAATAGGCTTATGAACAAGCGATGTCGTTCTACTTATTTTTGACCTACGTTAATCCATAGCACGCTTCAGTAAGGACGCACTTGTTAACCTCGGCTCTGTGTCGGCAGGCGCTCGCGATGAATCAGTCGGCGCAGGCGTTCCTGGGCCCCGAGAACCCGGAGGAGCCCTACCTGGACGGCGTCAACTACAACTGCGTGGCGCCCGGCAAGCGCTTCCAGCCCATGTCCAACCTCTCCGGCGGAGAGAAGACGGTCGCGGCGCTGGCGCTGCTCTTTGCGATACACAGGTGAGCTACACTCTCCCGGCGAGCGCTTCCAGCCCATGTCCAATCTTTTCCGTTGGGACAAGACGGTCGCTGGTCGCGGCTGCTCTTTGATACATAGCTGATTAGTATATGATTGTGGCGAGCATATGTCACCTCTGCGCGCGCACTATAAACTCCAACATTCCTGCATCGCGCAAGCAAAATGTTTCACATGACATACCACAAATATAACATCCGACGAACATTAGTTGGACCGGCCGTCCCACACTGTTTTAAATCACTGAAAAAATTTCCCGATGCTGTTTTCCACATTAATCGATCAAGGAATGCATTTGAAATGTAAGAGTAGAACACCCACGTGTCAATTCCTATTACTTTATTTTAAAAAAAATTTATAATATTTCGTGACCTTTGCTTAGAAAATTGTTTAATTAATTTTTGTAGGCGTAAAGGATCAAGATGTCATTCTTTTATTAATAAGGTTTGATAAATGATTTTACAGCGCATATTTTCCAATTTAAAATTTTTAGAAATCACCTCGGGATATCGAGTAATTAATTTTTTTCAGATTTTGGTTTTTATTTTTTTTCTTTAAAATACCTCAAAAGTGCGATCTGTAACTAGCACAGTTAAATTGCTCTTAATTAGGTTTATCACTGATAAAAAAATCACGTTGCACGTACGCGGCGTTTATGAGTTATTGAATTTCAAAATTTAGTGTTAGGGGTGTCACTCAACTTGACCTTTCAATTTAGTCAAAATCAATATATACTTTTTTTTTTAATTAGTTGCAAAACTATATATTATTTAGACATACACTTAAAATATCTTCTAAATAGCTTCTTTCTCACATTATATAGACTAACATTTACATGCTTAAAACAATTTTAGTTTTGTTACCTGAAGTAGATTGCTTGGTTTTGTTTAAGTATTTACTTTAAGTAAGTACTTAGTTTTAGTTCAATTATGGTTAACATGTAGCGTATACATGTTAACTTGAGAAACGGGGGTGAGGCACCATGGAGCCGTTACATACCCATGGCGCCACTTCGCCTCAGCAGGGCCTTACCAAACCTGCTGAGGGATGTCCATCCGGGCCCCGACCGGAGGACTTAGGACAAGGGGGGCATGAGGGCGCCAACCCTCATGTTGGTACACGAGTGGCAAGCGATGCTATGGATCACCCCATAGCCGGTACTTCTTATCAAACTCCAGAAGTAACCGCAAGTATGCAAGGAGTTTATTCGCGACTACATATTTTTGAATGTTTTACGCAGAGAGCAAAAAATATAAAAAGACCGGGTCTCCTGACGACCTAACACCATCGGATTTGATGACCGTACTTTTCAGAGATTTGGGCGAGCAACTTAAAGATCTCTCATCTAGCGAAAAAGATAGACTTATAAGCAACGTTGTTTACCCATTTCTTAGAAAAGCCACTAGGTTTTACAAAAGTTGCAATCGGAACAAAAAGAGGTTCAGAGACAAGCATGCTGTTTTCTTGAACAAACTGTTGTCTGCCAGAAACTGTTCGTGGACTTCTGAAGCCGATTATTGTAGAAAACTTGCAATTCACAGCAGAAGATGGCGAAGATCCATCAATAGATGAATCTTCATCGTTAGACGATGAAGAAGATTCATCCAATTTTGATGACTGCCCTCTGGTACTAGAAACCGAAAATTATTCATACGAGCCATAAAATCCAGAAAATTTGAAAGCAATATAACATGCGAAAACGTCTATAATATATTTTGAAGTAACTTTTCGTTAGTTGGTTTCCAATTTCCTGTATTTAATGACATAATTGTTATTAATTGGCAACTTATTCAAAAGTCTTTTAAGTTTAATTTTCACTTTTTAATTTTAGTAGTAGGTTCACTATTTTTCGGAAAATTTCATCTGTCCATCTTGTGGCTGGTCGTCCTACGCTGCGCTTGCCGAAAGAAATTTTCGGCCCCATCGGCCATCAGTTTTGCGTGCTATGTGCCCCGCCCACTGCCACTTCAACTTACTAATCCGCTGGGCTATGTCGACGACTTTCGTTCGTCTACGGATCTCATCATTTCTGATTCGATCTCGTAGAGAAATTCCGAATAGCCCTTTCCATAGCTCGTTGTGTGACCTTGAGCCTTCTTATGAGGCCCATAGTGAGAGACCACGTTTCAGTGCCATAAGTCATCACTGGTAACACACTGATTGTATAATTTTGTCTTGAGCGATTGAGGTATATTAGACCGGAAAATTTATTTTAAATCTATTTTACTATTTCTCGTGTAAAATATTTATCGTTTCTGTAAATAAAATACCTAGCTTTTAAATTTTATTTGCAAAATATTTTATTTTTAGTGTAAAATATTTGTTAGTGTACCCTTATGCAGATAATTACAAGAAAAATCCACTCTTCATACAAATACTAAAAGTCAGCTACAAATTTTTTATACACAGTCGAAAAAAAATTCATTTCCGACACTTGGTTTCTTTGGGAAAGTTACTCAAAATCATGGTCTGAGTCCACCCCTGAATTATTTAAACCTTTTGTATATACACCCCGTATAGTGTTTTATTAGAGACAAAAAATAAACATTATATTTATTTGACCTTTAGAGACAACCCTAAAATGTGTCAGTTGACCTTTGTACGTAACTCCCAAAGGCCGCGATGGAGCAACGTGATCTTTTTATCAGTGATAAACCTAATTAAGAGCAATTTAACTGTGCTAGTTACAGATCGCACTTTTGAGGTATTTTAAAGAAAAAAAATAAAAACCAAAATCTGAAAAAAAATTAATTACTCGATATCCCGAGGTGATTTCCAAAAATTTTAAATTGGAAAATATGCGCTGTAGAATCATTTATCAAACCTTATTAATAAAAGAATGCCATCTTGATCCGTTACGCCTACAAAAATTAATTAAACAATTGTCTAAGCCAAGGTCACGAAATATTATTAATTTTTTTAAAAATAAAGTAATAGGAATTGACACGTGGGTGTTCTACTCTTACATTTCAAATGCATTCCTTGATCGATTAATGTGGAAAACAGGATCGGGAAATTTTTTCAGTGATTTAAAACAGTGTGCGTCCCCAGGCATACGATCTGCCTGGCGGGAAATTTCCCTATATAGTGAAAGAGCACGATCACCCGCTCTTCCCTATATGATTATATTATTAATATTGAGTGGAGACCGCGGATCGGTAAACTCGGTGGAGCGATGATCTTCGCAGGGCGGCTGGCAAGAGCTGGATGAGAGGAGCCGAGGACCGTGCTCAGTGGCGCGCAATAGGAGAGGCCTATGTCCAGCAGTGGACAAGCATAGGCTGATGATGATTAATATTAGTATATAAATATTTTATTATGAAGCAATAAATACTTTTTTATCTTATAGGTATATATATATATTTTTATAATATTTTTTTCCACAATTTGTAGGCCCACGAGGCAGAGCATGCATAGAAGTTTTTTTTTCACCCTACATGTACATGAGTTTCACAATATCTTTGTCATAGTTTCGACACAATTTGACTATTCCTTCTGTCCACTATTCCTTCTGTCCACTATTCTGTCTATTCCTTCTCCAATTTATGAAACTTCTTGGTCTGTTTTTGTTGAGATAAAACGACTGAATAAAAACATGGAACAATCGAATATAAAAAAAACGTTTTTTTTTTCGCAAATAACGTATGGTGGATTGAAACATTTCTCTGTAACTCGGTTCAATTGAGGGTGTTCATCGCAGCTTCCAGCCGGCGCCGTTCTTCCTGCTGGACGAGATCGACGCGGCGCTGGACAACACCAACATCGGCAAGGTGGCCTCCTACATCCGCTCCAAGCGCGGCTGCCTGCAGACCATCGTCATCTCGCTCAAGGAGGAGTTCTACGGCTGCGCAGACTCGCTCATCGGGATCTGCTCCGAGGTACGGCACCCTTACGCTTACGTTCCAACTGTTAGCGTCCAGAATACCATCAACAATAAGCTACAGGATAGCCAAAAACTGGAACTTGATGTGCATTCAATCAATCGGCCCGTATTCGTCTACGGCTAGACATAGGCCACCCCGAAAACGCGCCACTTCTTTGTGGTGATGGTGAGGTGGTGAGCGTCCTACGCTGGGTTTGCCAGTTCGTGGTCTCCATCCCATCGACCATCGTTTCTTCGGCATACGTGATCAGCCCACTTCTACTTGCTAATCATAGAGGCTATCTAAGATGTATCTTTGGCGAATTGTCTCATTTCAAAGACTTCGAGCATAGCCCGTTACATAGCACGCTGACCGACTTCGAATCGGTCGACTAATCCTATCGTCAGTATCTACGTTTCGGCTCCGTAGGTCATTACTGTCTATCTATAGCCGGGTCCATATGGTTATAACGTGTAATTTAAGAATACGTCAACAGTGTGGACGGCACACGAACGCAAAGCGATTGATGTAACGCGAATCTTGAGGCCTGTGCCCGACAGTGGGCTCTGTTTATGGGCTGATTAGATAGATAGATAGAATCTTCTTCGAGAGCTGTTCCATTGAGTTTCTAAAAACATACCGAATAGCTTAAAACAGACTGATAAGTTCAAGCGATTGTTCGTCACACTACATAATTAACATCCACACGACACGACCGTCACGAACGCCGTCGAAACGAGCACTGCGAGCGCCTTTATGTTCGTGCAAAAAAACCGACAGCCGATGGATCACTGCAAACGTTACATGTAATGCTCGTAGTGCCGTCTACACATATGATTCGCGTTGTATTACTCGTTAGGTTACATTTCACGTTAAACGCGTCTAAACCCGGCTTAATGTGTAATGCGTGTAGGTGTCTATCTAAAGTCTGTTTTCTAATTCGATGCAAAAAAGAGGCCAATAGAAGAATACAGCTGGGCTGGGCAGCGTATGGGAAACTACGTCGAGTCTTCACATCGCCAATACCACAGAGTCTCAAGACGAAAGTTTTCAATCGGTGCGTCCTATCCGTCATGACATACGGTGCCGAAACGTGGACACTCACGGTGGGGCTGGTCCACAAATTTAAAGTCGCTCAGCGTGCTATGGAAAGGGCTATGCTCGGGGTTTCTCCGAAAGATAGAATTCGAAACGAGGTGATCCGACAGAGAACCAATGTCACCGACATAGCCCACCGAATTAGCATGCAGTAAGCCGGCCATATCATCCGAAGAACTGATAACCGATGGGGTAGACGAGTTCTTGGGTGGAGACCGCGGATCGGTAAGCGTAGTGTAGGACGTCCTCAGACTCGGTGGAGCGATGATCTCCGCAGGGCGGCTGGCAAGAGCTGGATGAGAGGAGCCGAGGACCGTGCTCAGTGGCGTGCAATAGGAGAGGCCTATGTCCAGCAGTGGACAAGCGTAGGCTGATGATGATGATGATTATATTGGTTTGTTTGTTACACTTTATTGCACAAAAAAACGGTAACACTGCTCCATATTTTTGCATCGAATTAAAAAACAGACTTTATGGGGGCCCCAGAATTCGAACCATGAGGTCAATAGAAATTCTTGGCTGCTCACGAATTTGGATACGGCAGCTTTAGACGCCATTTACTGTTGTATTTAAAAAACACAAAAATTTTCTTAATCCGTAAGGCATTCCCATTGACCATAATGGTAATCACTTGTCATGTCAGCGATGGCAACGGTGACCGTTCACACCATTCGTTGGCTGACCATCTATAAGCACCTACATCGTGTTTTCACTGCCACATGTTTGTTCCAGCCGGCCGATTGTCTCATCAGCGACGTCTACACGCTCAGTTTGGAGGACTACAAGGATTAGTAAATTACAATTGTTTAGGATAAATAAGTTACATAAGACTTTCATAGACATTTTGACTCTTATTTTATTCCACGCGATAAAGTTTAATGGCTATTTTTTAATTTAATACACATTTGAAAATATTTCTGTTTTTATTCATGTCCTCACGATTTTTTATTTAGATTAGTTGAGCGGTTTATCGGAGAAAACTTGTGAAGCTAACAAACAGAAGTTTTGCCTTGAAAACTCTAGTTTTCTGATATGGGGCAGCTGACCTTCAAAGCTCAATAAATTGTTAACTACTGGTCCGATTGTGGCCCCCTTACCTTTTAAGGGAACGGTCGGGGTTTAATTTTTTATTGGCAATGTCGTGTTATGGATTATTTTTGGTTTAATACGAGCACATTTTTAAAGGTTTTCTGTATCAATTGCCGACTGTCCTTACAAGTGTAATTTAGATCACTCCAGTCTTGAGAGACGGAACAAAGAAAACTTTTATAATATTTTCAGTCGAAATATCTTATAATGTATACAGTACAGTTAAGAGTTCTCTACAGACTGGGCGGTCATTAAAAACATGTTCAGAATTTTCTTACTGGAACTATTTATTTACAATACTATTCTTTTCAACTCAAATAAATCAATTAATATCGGAGACATGAACAACCAATAACAAAATGCATCATAAAAATCATACATTACTATAAAACAGCAATTTTATTTTACATAATTCGCTAACATTAAAATTAGAAATTTAATACAATTCTATAATCCTACCTAGCTATTCTTGTTCTAACTGACCATTGCCCACCAGCGTGGAAACTGGCTAGCGGCACGTTTTCAAAACATATCACTGTAAACCAGCGCTACATACTACCGCGTCGCCTGTTTCCACGTAGGAAGACCTTATTTTACATGGAGGTGAGTGGTGAACAAGTACTGGTGTTGATTTTCAAAATAAGTAAATATTTATTATTGTTGTACACCCCTGCCAATCCTGGAAGTGTGGTATTGTGGTGCAGAAAACACGGGTCTGAATGGAGCTGAACAGAATGAGATCACTAGGCAATGTGAGGGGAAATTATAATTCATTGCACCATTATGTTCGAAATTGAATAGGAATGCACCAACCGTAAGGAAAATGCTTTGTATGACAGATATAACACTTTGAGCCTACATATTTGATAACTACCATTTGACAAGGTGTGTCCCTCAGAGAACAAGAGAGGCGCACAGGCAAACGTATATGTTGGAGAAGGCCACAAGTTACGGGTGTGAATGCAACATGTTAGGTTGTGATGTCAAGGAGGCTAGCGATGACCTAGAGGCCAGGCCTATAAAAGGCCTGAATGATTTTTGTTAAGAGTTTCGTCCATTGACGTTAGAGCTGCGGCTTCCAGGCAACGTATCTACAGGGTGACATCCAACTCCTTAGCGGACCATTCTAAAATTCCTTAGAGTTTTTAGAATAGACGCGTAGATAATTTGATTGTCTCACCTTTTATTTTCAAAACCAATGCCATAAGTTTCTAATCAGAAAATCTAACCTGCAGTCGGTTTTTAGGGGCGCCTGGCCCTGAGAAGCTCATGATTATCAGTAGCGGGCCCCCTCGATAAACTATTAATGTCTGCCACACCAAGTCTCAATGTACATAATGAATAACCAACGTTCTGCGGGTGGGCATCAATTTACTAGCTATTACTTGCTAGCGAAGCGAAGTCCCCGTTAATTGTGCGCGGGCGCCTGCGTGCTGAAGTAGGGCGCCGTGTGCGGCTGCAGCAGCGTGCGGCACACGGAGCAGACGCGCGCGGGGCGCCGCCGCGGGCCGGCCGCCACCGTGTGCGCCACGCACGCCGCGCAGAAGATGCGCCCGCAGTGCCGGCAGTGGACCTGCCGACCGACCACCGTCACACTCGACCACTTCAATAATATGTTCAAATAAAAAAACTATCAGATCAGTTCTCCGAGCTATGTGCCCCGCCCACTGCCACTTCAACTGAGCAATTCTTCGAGCTATATCAGTAACTCGGGTTGTTCTGTGGATCTCCTCGTTCCCGATTCGATCACGCAGTGAAACTCCTAACGTAGCTCTCTCCGATGCTCGTCGGGGCGAAAAAGTTCTGAGCTGGCGACTGCGGAACGGATGACGCAGTGTGGGCAGACCCCCCACCGGATGGTCTGACGACCTGGTTACGGTAGCGGGGAGTTGCTGGATGCGGGCGGCATAATACCGGGAAGCTTGGAAAACCATGAGGGAGGTCTATGTCCTGCAGTGGACGTCAAATGGATGATGATGATGATCATGAAAAAAGGTATTGTCATCCACGTGAGACAGAGGCAGACAGTTGCCCAATAAATTTCTTCAATTGGCCATTATACGATGACAATACATTCAGCCTTACATCCATGCACTCTATCTACTTAGTTACGTTTCGGCTGACTGCACCTGAAATGCAAAAGTTGCACGTCTACTGAACGTTCATAGACGTTTCACTGTTCATTAATTCTCGAAAAATAAACCGATTTAATACTGTTGAATGACGTTTGGAGAAGTTGAAAAATATTTTTATCTCCTTAGAGAGATCATGTTAAAAGATAAATAATCATGATAAACATTTGTCTCTCCAACTAAAACTTTTTACAAGATGCAAAAACACGTGTACGATAGAGATCGGTCGAAAGCTGTGATATCACAAGTTGCTAGTAAGCCTTTTAATGAATGAAACATACGGGTCTAATCGCGATGGTATATTAGGTAAACTTCTATAGCTCAATTCTCGAAGCAACGTCGCAATTGTCGTGGTCACGGTTAGACTAGTGAGCAGAGGCTTAATTATGCGCACCAAATCCTGTCTCAAGCCTGTCCACTCGATAGCAATTAGTATGGAATTTAAAACGATTGGAATCGTTTAAGATTTGGCACGCGTAAATAAATTATTGTAACGAAATCGCAGTGACCATAGTTTTATTTATTTCTGTGTTTTTAGTGCTGTAGTGTTTTGAAGTCGGTTTTTTAAAATATCGAATTCGGCGGCCTCAAGTGGGAATCGAATCGGCCCACGACCTTTGGTTTACCTTCTGCTTGGCGGAGTGCGCGGCGCTGCCGGCGGGGCACTCGCCGCTGTGGCCCCGCACTCGCCGCCGTGGCCCCGCACTCGCCGGCTTACCTTCTGCTTGGCGGAGTGCAGCGCAGCGCTGCAGGCGGGGCACTCGCCGACGTCGTCTTCGTGCTGCCACCGCACCTCCGTGTCGGCCTCGCGGATGCGCTCCAGTTGAACCTGCATAAATAATTCAAAATAATCTGTTCTGACACAACCTTCATAATAAGTATTTGTAAGAATCGTTCGTTACCTGTAGAGACTGTGAGAGCCTCACGAAGTCCTGTTGCACTTTCTCGCTGTTGTCGAGGTCCTGCTGCAGTGATGAAATGCGCCCGCGCAGCTCCGTCACTTCGTTCTGAAGCCGAGTCTGCAGCAAGAAACGTTTCGTTGTATCTACTGAGCCCTGCACGTCTGGCGTACCCCAGGCAACAATCGGAAGCATTTGACTCCGATCGGCGAATACTTCTACCACAACGGCGACTCCTCTATTTTGTTCTATACCAAGTAATGGCAGTGCGTTCCAATGGTATAACCCACGCAAATGAAATATCCCTAACTTAAATATCTCCCGCAAAAAAGAGGCGCTGAGTTAAGTTTCGCGGGTTAAACCAGGAATGCGATTAATTAGTAGACTATTGAACAACTTGAAGGGTCCTTGATGTAATATAAATAAAAATGTATACGACTTCAAAGATTTGTGGAATTATTACGATGGTAAATAGAATAAAAACAGTAAGTAGATAGTTATCAGTGATAATGTCCCGGCAAAAGGTAAAGTAGTAATGAAAATCCAGATTTAAAATGCATTTAAAAGAGTCGCGTGAGGGACGCGGAATGCGGGTGTCCGGCAAGCGTACCTTGTCCTGCAGTAGCGCCTCTATCCGGTCGTTAGCGGAGCGCAGGTTGTCTCCGAGTTCCTGCATCTGCTCGCGCTCCGCCTCTAGCCGGTCCAACTGCTGTCTGCCGGCCAAATGTTACCAGGTTACACATTAAGATATGTGAACACCTCGGACACTCGGGTTTACTCATGATGTTTCCTTCACAAAACGAAACATGTTCGATTAGAAAATTGGGTTTGAAGCTCGCGATGTGTTTCATATTTGGAAGTTCTGAACTTAGCACAGTGACAAACGGCTATCAAAGCAGGGACTTCGTTTTTGGTTTAGTACAGAAACGCGAGGTGCTGTCTCACGCGCTGTAACCACGGAGCGAGATGGCACGGATAAAATAATCAATTTTACTTTTTAAACCTACCGCTTCATACACCTAAACAACTGTACCAACATACACTTTGGGTAGCGGTGCGTCTGCGGAACTAATTGGCACCGTGGTTTGCGGGTGCAAGCCGCAACTGGTCTGCTGCTAGCGCGAGCTAGGCCTGCAGCTCCGGCCTTCTTCTTCTTATTCTTATTAGAGTGAGGGTGATCAAGCCGCCGGTGGCTTTGGTTTTGGCAAATTATGCCATGCAGATATCTCGCCACTTCTATTGCACGAAGGGTAGCCCTCATGAGGTCGTCCAGGAGCATGTCGTTAGGCATTGTGGCAGCTCCTTTAGGCCTTACCCAGTCTGCTGGTCAGGTGGGCCTCACCTGGTCTGTACGTGGCGTCCTGGGCCTGCAACTCCGGCCGTAGCTGCGAGTGGGCTCACCTGGTCTGCTGGCAGTGGGCGGCCTGGGCCTGCAACTCCGGCCGTAGCTGCGAGTGGGCTCACCTGGTCTGCTGGCAGTGGGCGGCCTGGGCCTGCAACTCCGGCCGTAGCTGCGAGTGGGCTCACCTGGTCTGCTGGCAGTGGGCGGCCTGGGCCTGCAACTCCGGCCGTAGCTGCGAGTGGGCTCACCTAATCTGCTGGCAGTGGGCGGCCTGGGCCTGCAACTCCGGCCGTAGCTGCGAGTGAGCTCACCTGGTCTGCTGGTAGTGTGCGGCCAGCGCGGCGTGTCGCGCTGTCTGCTCGTGGTAGCGCTCGGCCTGGGCCTTGAGCTCGGCGCGCAGCTGGGTCTCGGCCTCGGCGGCCTGCTCGCGCCCGATGGCCGTCACGATCAGCTCGTCGCGCAGCCGCAGGCAGTGCAGGTGCAACTCCTGTGGAGGACGGTAGGAAATGATCGAAGGACACCATTAGGCAATAAATTGAACAACATGAAGATAACTAAACAATATAAGCATTACTTTTTTGCAAATGCCGGCGGCTAGCAAAAGTTTTATGAAAATCCATCATCATCATCAGTCTACGCTTGTCCACTGCTGGACATAGGCCTCTTAAATTGAACGCCTCCGAGCACGGTCCTCGGCTACTCTCATCCAGCTCTTGCCAGCCACCCTGCGGCTGAAATCCATCCATATCTAAAAATCCATATCTGTCGTGTTTTCAGCGGCCAAATAAATTATATTCTCCTCCAGCTCTTGCCAGCCGCCCTGCGAAGATCATCGCTCCACCGAGTCAGACACATATCTGTAGTGTAATTTAAAAATGGAACGATCTTTTACTCCGAAACATGGCAACTAAGGAGGTTTAATTAAATTTCGAACTGGCTTGCAAATAGAAAGTTGTTTATTGAAAAAAATAAGACAAATAAACTCCTTCATGCGGAATAAAAATACTGTTGTTCGTCTTTGTTCTGCCTGGGTACTACTTAGTTTTAACTTTCGCGCTAATGGGAATTGAGATAGATACTATAGCCTCGGCCCACATTTACATGTTCGTCCATCAATGCCTCTTTTCCTGGCCGCTGCAGTAATGTACAGATCAGCAGTAATGTATAAAGGCGTTAAGTCATTTTGGAAAGTCTCACATCCTCACCTCCCAAGTTCGATTCGATTGAGTATGGAATAGCTGATATTTTTTTCGCGACTTCATAGTTTTCCCCATAGATTGAGGTGTTTCAGTTAATTTACAGAGGGAGCATTTACCTACGACATCAGCAAGGCACCTTTCTAACCGTCCAATGTTTTGATTCTTTAGGAAATGGAAATTACCTCAACTGTGTCGGGTAGATCGATATCTTCGTTTTGTATTTCTAAGGCCATCTTCGTGTATTTGCCTATCAACATGTCGTTGTCTTTTTGCAATCTGAAACAAAAGATTGAAATAAGAAATAATATAAGCTAACTTTTCAGTTGTCTACCCTGAAGATAGACCGCGGGTTTGCTAGTTGGTCGCCCATCACCACGTATTAGACTACCACAACGACGCAGCTGCCGTTTAAACGAATAGAAAATTGTTTATATTCCACCCACATTGTACGAGTAATCTAACTCTTAAATACAGACAGAATTACTTA
This sequence comes from Yponomeuta cagnagella, assembly GCA_947310995.1. Taxonomy (NCBI): domain Eukaryota; kingdom Metazoa; phylum Arthropoda; class Insecta; order Lepidoptera; family Yponomeutidae; genus Yponomeuta; species Yponomeuta cagnagella. The sequence goes on along the minus strand of OX371279.1, from coordinate 19,004,945 downwards.
ACTTAAAACTCTAAAAGCAATGTGTAGTGAAACAAATGCGTACATTCTAAGCCCGCATACTATGTATGGTTTATGTTAGTGTAAGTACCTATCAATAGTGTCAAATTAATAGTATTATTTTTCGTGTCACAAATTTCCACATAGCTTTAAATACTGGCGAAATGTCTAAGATTAGGGAAAAATTTACGTTGACTATGTTAATGTTAGTTGCACCCATTTTTATGATTTAAATAAAGGAATTTCAAATGAAATTAATGAAAAGCCTTTGCCCCTCGCTAGTTCTAGAATCCAGGAGTGTAGTGTCTAGCATGTCCACAGTTTTTGCTGCTGCACTATCAGAGATGTCCTGGCTAAAGTCGCTAGCAGAACCATACCCCCCTGTATTTTATTTTAGATTGGCTCTTCTTTCCTCTCTGGGCCATGCACGCCGTCTCCACGGGGTACAGTCACGATATCTTTCGGGGGGGCTCCCATACAACAAACGTAGTTTTTTTGCCGTTTTTTGCTCGGTATTAATAACGGCAACCGGTAGACGCTTGAAATATTCAAATGTTGTATAGATAACGGTACGGAACAATTCGTGCGCGAGTCCGACTCGCACTTGGTCGGTTTTTTTTGTTATACTGTCACTCGAAAATATAATTTTCAGAAGTCACAACAAGCGAGTGATATTTTTTATTTAAATCAGCAACAGCAACCCGCGGCAGGCAGCGGACTCACGTGTCGAGCGTGTCCTGCAGCGCCTGCCGCTGCACGGTGAGCGCGGTGACCTGCGCGAGCGCGGCGGCGGCGGCGCGCTCGGCGGCGGCGGCGCGCGCGTCCACGGCGGCGCGGCTGGCGGCGGCGGCGGCTCGCAGCGCCGCTAGCTCCTCCCCGCGAGCGGCACGCGCGCTGCGCCACGCGCGGACCGTCTCCTCGTGAACGCCGCGCGCGCCCTCCAGCTCCTCCGTCGCCTGCGGGGGGGGGTAACGTTACATAGAACGTATAGGCAGGAGCGGGTGATTTTTCTCTTTTACCCCATATGCGTATGCGGGTCCCAAAGCAGGGATGTTAATAAACTCTTACAATTTTAAGTGCTCTCTCAGCGTTCCTGGCTTTTGTCGAGGCCTTCTCGCTGCGCGCCTGCTCCGCCACGAGCTGCTTCTCGTAGTTGCGGCACATGTCGCACGCCGGCTCGCCTTCTGCAACGCAAACCGAGCTTTACTCTCTGCTCTTTAGGAGCTACGGTCGCCTGCTGAGTTACCTTTTTATTAATTAACTCTTTTATTGCATTTAAGGCTGCTCTTGCGTGGAGCATGCTGTCTCGCTCGGCAACTTAATATATATTTTTTTATATTAAAAGAATATGAGTACACTTTTGATAAATGTGGTCTGAGGGTTTGAATTATTGAATTACGGACCACGTATAACCTTTTCCTTATTTTTACGTAGCCTCTATGTTTGTGTCCCGCTGCTGGGCATAGGCCTGTTCATGTTCAGTCCAGAGTCTTCGGTCCTGGGCCTATTACTATACGTAGTTTTTACTAAAAACCTACGGTTATTAAAAGAAAAGTTTTATTAAAAACTTGCGAATTGTATTCAACAATATGGAGTAGCCACATATCTCTCACAATGTGCAAGATGCTGTTGACTGTTATCGCGACGCGCATCTCACTACAAAGTCGATGCAAAGCCAACTGGTGTTGTTACCTTTTGTATCGCCTTTCGCTGACTTCTTAGTTTGCTGAAACGAGAATTGAAACGGACTTATTACTGTTTGAAAGGTGGACTCGGGCCGAATCTACGGTTTTAAAGTAGTTACAAAAGCGGAAACAGTATAAATGTTACCATTAGGTGAAGAAGTATATTCTCATATTATTTTTGTCGCACTAACCCGTGCTGAGGACAATTTTAAAAACCTACTTAGAGAGAATATAATCATGTAGGTACAGCGATATCATTCCGATGTAAAAACCTAACTGCAAAGTGGGTTACTCGGAGCTGCAAGTGATGTGCTGCCTCTACGTAATACAGAGAAGTTTGTAAAGAGGCTCGAAATTTCGCCGATGCTTGCATTTGCCCATTAGCTCAGTTGGGAGAGCGCTGGCACGGTTAGCCAGAGGTCGGGGGTTCAAGTCCCGGTATGGGTGGAATTTTTAGCCTCTAAATAGGTTTTTAAAAGTATATTCTTTATTTTAAACGGAAAAACAGTAGCAACAGTAACAAAGAGAAAAGGTACAACGTGTCGAAGAAAAAAGAGATAATTGTTTCGTTACTTTGTGTCATCACTTCAACGGTGATGACACAAGTACTATATAGAAGCTCACCGTAGCCTGTTGCAATTGATTGTCTAAGTCTCGGAGCTTCTCTTTTAGTGCTTTGATCTCTTCTTCCAGCGGCTCCACCAGCGATCGCTCATCGTCTTGCACCTGAAATTCGACCGAATATTCACTGCACTAGAGTACAAACACCTTGGCTAAAGAATTGTTAATGTAACTAGCATTCGAACCTGAACTCATGAGCATTTCGTGTATAATAAAAGCTCGTTATTATAAAATGTAAGAGTTATTAAAAAGTTCACAGTTTGCTATATATGTAAATGATGGTGTAACAACCGCTAGACAGTTTGAACTGGTCGAGTCGCCGTCTTACACAAATAGCTACTTGCCTTTACTGCGTTGTGCTGTCCAAAAACAAGTCAAATTACTAAAAATACAAATAACTTCTGCATCACATGCATCGCATTATCAGTACACCAGTTCAGTGGCACGGCCCTTTCAGGGAGTAGACACCGCGCGTGCCCAACGCGGATTGGCGATTCCAAGCGCAAACAACATTACTTGACGTACGTTTAACTACGAGAGCGAAGCGTGTAAGAATCATGCAGCATACTAACGTATCGGATTACCTTCCTGGGCTCGGCGTCGTCGACGTCAGCGCCGAGCTTGCGCGCCAGCGTGCGCACGAGCGCGGCCGGCGCCAGCGACGCGTCCTGCAAGCGCGCGCGCACCCGCCACAGCCGCAGCGATGCGTCGGCGCAACGCCGCATGGGGGGAACGGGTAGAGGCGGGTGTGAGAACTTGGACGCGATTTACTTCAGTTCAGAGGCCAGAGGACTAACGATTATAAGACATAAGTGTACCGGACTAAGGTAAAACTACTGACCGAGACAAGATTTTAATACCCCATAAAGGTTTGAAGAGTTGGTGCGTGTGAACTCGCTGCGGCAACGGAGCATAAAATACACAGATAGACAGATGGTTAATATCTGTCAAAGTATGACTTGTTTCTTGCACTTTAGTCTTGAATCGAAGGTCCTATCTTTCACTGTGTCTTAGGAAGCTTTTTTGGTTGCAAATGGGTTTTGATTTGAACTCCTATGAGACGATCACTATTATAGAGATGTTAGAATTTCAGTCACGGGCGTACAAACTAATGTAACCGAAAACCAATAATATTATTACAATAGTTCAATGCTATCAACACATTACGTGGCGGAAGAGTAAATGGTCCATTTTTTCTCTGCCTACGCGACGATATCGCACACCGCACACCAGTACAAGGAAACAAAAATAACTATATTCAAATCCACAATAGAAAATTTTGACTCAGTGGGGACCGCTCAAAGGTGCCGATCCATGTAAACTAACGAGTTTCACTGAAAACCGCTACTAGTTGATATTCTAATTAGTACCAGTTTCTGATAAGAACTTTAGCAACTACCAAGAGTATAATTTTGCATTCGATAAGAGTTTACTCCGGCTACCGCTCGACACGAATCATTCGGCAAGGTTAGTGTTACGACGTGGAGGTATGCAAGTATCGTTCACAGTATTAATATATTATACATCTGTGTTCGTACACCAGCGCGAAAACGTATATCCGTAGAAGCCTGTTCGTACTATTTCTTAAAAAGGCCTTGTACAAAGCATTGTTGGGGGCGTCTGTATTGATTATACTTTCCAGTGCAATTTTATTGCATATTTTAATCCGGTACTATGCAAACTGTTAAGGTCAAAAATAAATAATAACACTGGCCAATATTCGCAATCCATGTAGATAAACACAAGTTTAAGTTTCACAAAATGTAATTTGTCTATTTGCCAGTCTATATAAGCATAAGCAGCCTATATATGTCCCATTGTAGGGGACAGGCCTTCTCTCAGAGAGATAGTATGGGCTTAATCACCACGCGTGCCCACCGCGGATTGGCGATTTCAAGCGCTGAGGTATGTGAATAGCTCAGACACCCAGGTTTCCTCACGACGTTTTCCTTCACCGTTAGCGAATGGTATTGCTACTATAACTTCACAAATGTACATAACTTAGAAAGAAAAGTCATAGGTACACGCCCGCACTGGGAATCGAACCTGGGTTCACTAGGAACTAGTTCACTGGGAACACTAGGCTACCACCGCTCTACCAGTTTATACCCAAATTAAATTTTGTGCGTCAAAATTTACCAGGAAAGTATAAAAAAGACCCGAAGATGCTTTAGACATTTTTTGCACTAAAACTCCCCTGGAAGGAATAAAAAACCCGACGATGCTTTAGACAAAGCAGTTGTAAGAATGGCCTTCACAGCTTGTAATACGGTTTCGCTGACAAAAATAACAATCTTTTACCATATTTCAAAACTCCAAACACAGGTTAGCTTTGTCGCAATACACACAATGAATGAAATATTTGATTTGAACTTTTCTCCAAAACGAATGCAACAAAAAACTAAGCTAGGATTAATTTTTTGTAGAAGAGTGTGAACGGCTACCTGCTGCGCTGCCTGCTTGGCAATGAGGTTAAGCTGCTGCTCGAGCTCCAGGTTCCGGCTCTGCAGCCGCCGCAGCTCCTCCGTCCCGGAGGATGAGGCTTCCACCGTTTCTGAACAAGCATCACGATAACTTAACGCTACTCGAAGACTGCACAGTCGCTTACGCAAGTACACAGAGTGAGTCATCATCAGCCACCCGACGCCCACCGCAGGACACGGGCCTCCCTCATGGTCCTCATAACCATGAGGGTTTTGCCATAATCGCCACGCTTGGCAGGCGGGTTGGCGATCGCAGTATGCGGTTGGAATCTCAGGATGACGCTGCTGCCAGTCTTCTGGTAATTGATTTCCCCAGTCGCCTTCTACGACATCCACGGAAGGAAATGGAGTGACGCTATTCTTAATCCGGTACCACACGGAACACAGAGTGAGTACCAGTCTTCAAAAGTGTCATGCCTAATAAGCAACAAGTGTTCACACTATGAATACAGAAACAGTATTGGCATGGACTCCATAGTGGTTATATTTAATTTTGCATCCTGTCAAGAATGATCTGTACTGTATTTTAGTATCAACAGGAACAGATAACTTATCTGGATGGCATGGAACTCAATTAACATGGGAAATTAAATTATTACATACACCTACACGCTACACAAAGTGTCTTACAATATGATGGAACTAACCATGTATCAGGAGCTGCAGCGATTGCATCTCAGACTTCTGGTTTTCGCTGAGAGTCTGTAGCTGCTGCAACTGTGCGCGCAGGCCGGCGATCTCCGACTGGCTCTGCTCGCGCTCCTCCAGCATGTGCCGCATCTCCACTGCAACGTGCGGTTATTTTTTTATTTATTTATTATTACTAAGATAAAGGATGCAACTTGCAACTAAGGAAAAATACTTTTACTGATATTGTCTTTTTATCTCTATAAGGAAGACTAAGTCGTCTCAAGCCATTGGAAGTCGGAACCAGAAATTCAACAATGATCCACACCACTTGGCTTGGTTCGCAAGGAATTAGGTACCGCAGTAAAAATAGGTAGACTAGCTAATGTTAGTGCTTGTAGGCCTACTATATCAAACGCAGCAACTCTTTAGCAGGATTTAATTTAATGTTAACACAAACTGTTTAGGGTCACCTTTGAATTCAAGAAATGTAAACCTGTAATTCACTGGGAAAAGTAATCTTGCAGCTTGAGTGGTTGACACGTCATAGATTGCCTAAGTGCAAAAGTGTCAAGCCAATGAAATGTGACTGATGTGTTTGATGTGGTGATTGAGGTCTTTGAGATGTCACGAATTCGAAGACATTGACTGGTTGTCACTACAATAACTAAAAGTAGTGTTACTTACTTGAAATAAAATAAATATTATTATTATTACAAGAAATTAAACAATATAATATGTCAGTATCCTTAAAGAATTAGCCCCAAGGCTGGCGTTGGTGAGTTTTGTTAATTGCAAGTAGGTAAATAATTTCACTAATTCACAGGTTAAACTATAGGGACTGTCTAGTGAGTTTGGGGGTATGGGGGGCGGTTGAAGAGGTGAGGGAGGGGGTGGAGATGACTCCCCTTAAGACCCCCTGTCTAGGAGATGTACAATTTTTGAGTTGCTAGTATTTTTGTAAAATCATAACCCATAATAAACATTTATAGTAACCTAACAGCAACCAATTTGACTTTTCAAATATAAGTAACCTATGTTATATAAACCTATTATCCTACTGCCTAAAATGTGTTATTGTTCATACATAAAATATTGCTTTGCCATGTTTGGGTGCTTGCTGTTGGTGTACCTAATAAGTAAAATAAAACCGGCCAAGTGCGAGTCGGACTCGCACACGAAGGGTTCCATACCATTATCTATACAACATTAGACACAAAGATCGAGAAAAAACTGCACAAAATTTACGCTTGTTTTGAGTATTCGTTGTTATAGCGGCAACAGAAATACATAATCTATGAAAATTTCAACTGCCTAGCTATCATGGTTCATCAGATACAGGCTGGTGACAGACAGACAAACAAACAGACGTACAGTGAAGTCTTAGTAATAGGGTCGCATTTGGCACCCTCGGTTAGAAACCCTAAAAAATAAAAAATCGGTAACAAATTCGATTTTGAGAAAATAATGTAACAGGTTACTGAGACTCTTCTAACTTAACCTAACCTAACCTAACATACAGGTTCTAGGGGTGTAGGTTTTATTTTATGGCGGGGGCTGTACCCTCCCTTTTTGTGTGCAATAATAATTTTCTTTTTTCCATTTCGTTATTCACGCAATTTACGTTGTTTTTACTCCTTAACTGTATTTCTTTTCTATGTACTCAGACAGATTTTTACAGATGATGTTTCGTTTTTGCTATATTTCAAAACTTTTCTTTTAAATCTAAAAAATGTAAAATGTGACTCCTGGAAAAAAAATTGTGTTAAATGGGTTCAGTTGAACCCCAAGAAGCCCTCCATACTTCTATCATGATTAAATTTAACTAGACAGTCTCTATAGCCAACCCAATTCACAAATCTCACATTTAGTGATGGGCGGGTAAGAATGTTCTCGCATGACAAGAACTTAAAATTGGGAAAATGTGAGTATCTTTATTGAAATAATTTACAGTAAATTCAGTATGTTTATGGATTACAGTAAGTGGAAACAAGAAAGTGGAAATAATCAATCAAAGACATAATTTATCAGTTTTTAGGTCAGGTCAAGCGAGAATCTTCTGCCTGCTCATTGCTACTCATGTTAGGTTTATTGACCAAACTTCTCATAAAAAGAATAAATTCAGGATTTTGAAATGGAATTTCAATGCAAAATGTTTTATGGGAAGTTTGCTATACAAGTTTATTTTAGCAATTTAGTTAGAAACTGTATATTTATTACAAGTCAAAGGTTATCTACTACATTTATTTTTATGTTTTATTTACCTGTAACTTTCAATTGAAGATATTGAAAATATAGAATTCAATAATGCTCAGCACACATTCTCTACACAAACTCACAAGAATTATGATACAAATGATGGCAATTCCACTTCAGTTTGTCCTTGACCGATGATTCATCCCAGAGCCATGCACCAAAACAATGCCCACCTACAGCTACTCTAGAGAAGGAAACATGCAGTAACAACTGAACGAACACCACCACAACCTGCTTACGAACCTTCTTTTTGTAAGAAAAGCTCTTTCATTTTGGCTCTCTGAATGTTAAACTCTTCCTGCAACTTCGCCCGTTCGTCGGGGACGCACCCCAAGCCGGACCCTCCCTCGTCGCCGCCGCCCTCTGCGGCTTAAACAGAAACAGGACTTCTCATCCTCCTGTCCGACACGGATGGCGACCACACAACACCGAAGAAAAGCCATAGTGGGAAGTAAATATACCTTTGGTCGACACTTCCGATGCATCGTCTGGTTTATTTACACTATCTTCCATGGTGAATTCCAGCTGGAATTTGGTTTCAACTGCACTATAATGTTTGGAATAGTTTGCTAATCATATTTTTTTGAAGACAAAGGTAGGTCAAGGAAGAAATTATCGAGAAAATTGCCAAATTGCATGCAAGGAATTCACGCGAGTTGACAAATTGATTTGACATTTCAATTTTTTTGTCAGAGTCACAGATTAAAAAGTGTGATATTCGGACAAGAAAAACATCCTTGTATTCGGAGACTGAGTTTCGTTACTTAGCGGTAGATGCCGCTAAATATTCCATTTCATTCAGCTTTTTTTTCCAATCTTTATTCATTTATCTACATGTAAACAAAGCGTAGAAATGGTTAACATACGGAAATCGAAAATAGTTCGCTCGTCCTATGTCATTCGTTCAAGAATGATCAAGCCCTATAATAATTGACTTTCATTATTTCGAGCGATGTATTATTTATACAAAAAAAAAACAAAAAAAAATAAAGCCACCGGTTAAAAAATGTATCACACTTACATTTTATCGATGCACTTACAATAAAACCAAAATACCTTTCTACTCTTTTTGCCACGATAAAAAAATTGTCAAAGCAGGCAATCTTACACATGCCCCTCCATAAATGACTTGCGTCCACCCATAGAGGTAGCATCCACGTAACCATTTGCGCTTTCATACATCCGAAAATGGACTGTTATGCAGCTTGTAAAAAACACCCTACGTACATGAATGTGCCTTGACAACACAACAATCATATACGTCTCTCTTTGTCTAGTAACTGGAGCGAAAAATTAAAGAAGACAGTATGTATAATAAATATTACTTTATTTGGTAGAATTCCTTCACAGTAACCTTAAAGATATCAGTAACAAAACGAGGTAACACAAAATAATAACTTTGCCCATATTCCAGCACAGCGCAGCATTGACACACTTTCGTCAGAGAATGTAACCTCAGTCAGATAAATTCCATTAGTTATCGAGTTCACTCAGTCTATATTAATTTCAAAGCGATAAAGTTGAAATTAAAGCAGAATTTCTTTTGGTGAAAGAGTGAATTAACTAATCTCGTAAGATAGCGCCATCGATTCACAAGTGTCTTTAAGGCACGGCTTTATCACAGTTAATTTAAATTTATTTACAATTTCATATCATTGCGTTTGTTTATATCAGCAACTGATGTTATTTACATTTACTCTCTAGTACAAAACACTTATTTATAAATGCACTTTAATATTAATTGCCTCTCAATACTTCGTTCGTCGACACTAGATGGCGCTATTTGAAGATTTAGAACCCGTTTTTCGCGCTCCTGAACTTTTGTCCGTTGGGCGCGTCCTCGAGGCAGGGGACTTGGACGAGGTTGAAGTAGATGTGGCCCATGAGGTGCGCCGCCGAGGTGTTGGTGGCCTTCAGGCACTCGAACAGCATGTCGTCGCAGGCGCAGTGGGACTTGCTGTACAGCGAGTTGTTGGTGAGGTTGTAGCGGCGCGAGAAGGCACGCACCTGACAAACAAAAATAACTTTTTGATTCGTGCCCAAAATAGTTTACAGACACGGTTTAAAATATATAATTAAAAAAATCCGACTATGTGTGAGTTTAGGTACACTATGTTGCCCGGGTTGACAAAACGATTCTAGTCTCACACCACAAGCTTCGATTTCGGTTGAAGAATTTAGGCTGCGCAGACGTGTAAAAGGTACCTGTACAGTACTTGGCTCGTAGTAGGGAGTTGTAGTACTGGTACACTTGAGTTGAGTCTAGGTGACGTAGAAGAAGAAGAAACTCGCACCAAAAGTATGTAGTAAAAATGTATTGGTAAATCTACAGATAGGTAGAATATTGACTGTTCCTCTCTCTAGTGCAGTAAACGGTAGACTGACTTAATTATACGAAATTACCTAACAATGTAAACTGCTTAGCATGCCTAAAGCCTAAAGGTAAAACTAGGTTAAACGAGTAAGCAAAATGTGCGACGCTAGATCGTACATCTTCCAGACCGCAGAAAAATAAAGGGGAATTTACTGCAAAACATAAATAGCTATTTACAAAAGAAAGCGGTAATGCAAGTTGAGTAGAGGAGCGGTCATTACAGTTATAATACTTAAATAACATGTAGTAGCTTATTCGAAATTAAATGATGCGTTGTCCGTTCCCTTATCCCGGTGTTTAACTGGGACCTCCTGCATTTCCATGTCGTTCTTGGTGGAAGTTGTTGGTCGCCGATAAGCGCGCGCGCAGCCTTGCCCGCAGCCGCGGGTCCTCACCACCCACACGATGAACGCGAGTGCAGATGCACCTAATAGCGAGTAGATGACTATGTAATGTACCTGTTCGTCGGTCGCAGTCCTTTTGAGCGGTTTGTTTTCGGAGTCGCTTTGAAACCTTAACTTGTCATCTATTTCGGCTAGATGGGTGTGGTCGGGTTCGTATAGTTGTGTGAAACCGCCTCGTATTTTTGCACTCACTATTGCATTTATTGACGTGTTGAATTCCACAGTAGGTAAGATGAAGCCGGGATCCATTGTCAAATTGCTGTCGTGTCTGTTTTGCGAGTAGATAATCAGACTGCCTGTCTGTAGTACACAGCCCCTGGCTAGAGTTACGATGCTGGAACCTTGCAACGTATGCAGAATCAGGTCATTGTCGCACAGAGTCCTTATCGTGCATTCACCGCAGCAGATCGCGAGCCAGGTATTGAGTGTTTGTAACTCGATCCAGTCGTTCGCGCATGGGGCTTTTCTCAATGCGCATGGCAATGTCGCGTGTTGGCCTATCAGTTTTGCTTCGCACGGCGTCCTGTAGCTATCGTGCAAGTTGTAAATAGGTAGCGTCGAGTGACATATGAGACTGTAAGCTGATCGTCTGGTGCATTGGTCGACATTGCGTTGAGTCATACTTAAGTAGGTACTCTTTCTGAAGTTTATTGCCAGATATTCCGCTGACGTTTCTACCCACTCTGCGTAGTTTTCCTGCAATTGTATGGGTAGGGGGATATTTTTGTAGAGTTTGAACGTTTCATCGCTTAAAAGCGGGATGTGGACTTCGAATAAGAAAAATCCGTTTGTTATTCTCCCTCTAACGTAGAGCAGTTTGTAGACGTCCTTGACTTCCTTTCGTATGTTGTCCACTGGCAAAGTTAGTGTCCGTGGTAATTGTCCGGATATTATTTCCATTTGGTGGATAAGGTTTGCCGGCGTAAGGAGATGAATATCAATGCGTCCTTTGTAAATATCCGTCAGCGTGTTGAACAGTAAGTCCTGGACTGTTCTTAAATTGTTCAATAGTAGACTTGCTGCTATTGATGACGTACTGAAGTAAGTGGTCACCATTGTCGCTTCGAGAAGTGTCTCTGTTTCGGTGACACTTGCGTTGACTTGTTGCAAGAAGTGGTTAATGGTTTGAAACTGATGATTGATGTTGTCTTCGTTTCTTTTCAATGCTTCATTTTCGAGTTGTACGATTGATGTTTGGTTTTTTATTAGCGACAAAAGATGACCTTCGTTTTCTTGTATCGCTTGGATGTCGCTCTCATATTTCGTAGCGAATCGCTGATCCAGGATACCAAAAAGGCTGTTTGCTACGTAACCGACGCCGTCGATCAGTCCACGCTTCTTCCTAGACAGATGCTTGCTGGGTTCCAAGAGGATGTCGTTGTAGTAGGTCAGCAGGCCCATCTCGTGTTTGAGTTGGGTCAACGTCGGAGTACAGTAGATTGGTTCTATACGTTTACAGACATCTTCCAAGTGTTGCAGGTAACGTTGCATCTGCTGCGTTCCTTCCCAGTAGCTTGTTAGGTTGTAGTACATCACTAGAATCCATTCGTCGTGCATAAGAGCCAACTGTCCGTGTGGATCATAGTATATGGGTCGCTCTCTTCCTAGACTAGTGATGTGTGTGGTAATCTTTGCTTGTTTGGAATCAACAGCCATGGCGTTTGATAGCAGGAATAGTGTAAGAAGGACGAGGTTCAAAAAGCCGCACGTTGACATTTTCTTCACCGACTTTGCCGCAGTAGAAGTGCCAGGAACTCGGGCACTTGTGATTGTTTCACGTTTGTCCTTTTGTGCCGCATGTCCTTGGAGATGGAAAGTCTTTTTCTCATCTTCGTTTATTGGCAACGGCGAGAGCTTGGTGACGGGTCGCTTCATAGACGTCGTTTGAGTTTTGAGTGTAGCCACTCTCACGTACCCGTCCCTCCCAGGGTGCAGTTGTTTGACTCGGGCGAGGGCCCACTTTCCTGGTGGTAGGTTATCCTCCTTTACCAGAACCACATCGCCTTCTTGTAAGTTTCGTGTGGGTTTATTCCACTTGCAGCGACTTTGTAGCTGCTGTAGATATTCGCCCGACCAATTTTTCCAGAATTGGTGAGACATGTGCTTGACGAGTTTCCAGCGTTTTCTCAAGTCGATGCGTGTGACGTCGTTGTAATCGCCGTCTGGAATGTGCATCGTAGGACTGCCGGTTAAAAAGTGACCCGGGGTCAGTCCGTTGTAAAACTCATCGGGATCTTCGGTTAGTGGGCAGAGATAGCGCGAGTTTAGGCACGCCTCTATCTTTGAGAGCAGTGTCGTAAATTCTTCAAATGTGAGCTTCTGGTCACCAAGTACACGCCGCAGGTGGTGTTTCATGGATTTGACGGCCGCTTCCCATATCCCGTTGGCGCTTGCCCATGTAGGTACGCTGAAGTGCCAAGTAACCCCCATTTTTGAGATGTTATTGAAGAAGTCGACAGTAAGCAGTTGTTGAAATTGATCGAACTCGCTGCGTAGCACTCGGGCCGCACCGACGAAGTTGGTTCCGTTGTCTGTGTAGACGTGCTTTGGTGTCCCTCTTCTTGCACATAGGCGGTCGAAGGCAGCCAGGAACGTATCCGCCGACAAGTCAGATGCAAGTTCGATATGCACAGCTTTGGTAGCCAGACATATGAAAATCACGACGTAGCCTTTTGAAGTCGTCACTCCTCGCCCCTTGTTAATCTTTACGTCCACGTGACCAGTGTAGTCAATCCCGGTGTGCGTAAAGGGTCGAGAGGGCGTCACTCTTGGTCGAGGGAGATCGCCCATCAGTTGATGATGTTCAGTGAGGTTGTAACGATGACATCTTACGCAACGTCTTAGCAGTGTTTTGACTGCTCGATTGCCACCGATGATCCAATATTTCTGTCGTACGTGCGCTAGAGTGAGGCGCGCTCCGCCATGCAACGTCAATGCATGCGCGTGTTCGACCACTAATTCGGTGAGCCTTCCGGTATGTGGCAGAATAATCGGATTTTTTATGTTGAGTGGTAAGTCGGAGTGCTTTAGTCGCCCTCCAACACGTAGTATCCCATTTTCATCTAAGTAAGGCAGCAGCTTGAAGATCTTGCTCTTCGCGGAGACAGTCTTGTCTTTCCGTAGTTGCTTGCACTCCCCCTCAAACTCGGTTTGTTGTACGTGTTTCACAATTTGGTCAGCTGATTGATTCAGTTCCGCCGCGGATAGGTATGTTGTTTCGGGTTGCTTGCCGCGAAGTCGGTTGATAAAGCGAAACAACCAGGCAACGACCCGTAGAGCACGTGTGAAAGCGCTGCAGTTTTCGAGCAATGTGCAAATAACACTGTCTGTTCCGATTTCTCGCTTAGCGACATAGGTATTAGGTGTCACGTGTTCTTCCAACGTGGTTGCGTAACAGTCGGGTGTTGGTTTTTCACTGAATGTTTTCAAGAACTCCGGTCCTTGCCACCATAGGTTGAAGTTGACCAGTTTTCGCGGTGGCAAACCTCGCGAGGCGCAGTCAGCAGGATTTTCTTCCGATGGAACATAGCTCCAGTTGTTCGCAGGAGCGATCTCGACGATCTTTGCAACACGATTCGCGACGTACTTCTCCCATTTCGATGGCCCGCCTTGTAGCCATGCTAGGACCACCTGAGAATCACACCATAGATAGACAGCTATGTTTTTCGTACTGTCCTTGAGTGCCTTTTTTATTTTATCGATCAGTTGACTCAGTAGCAAAGCTCCACATAGTTCTAACCGTGGCAACGTGATTTTTTCGGACAGTGGTGTTACTCTAGTTTTGGCCGCAATCAGAGTTGTAGTTTGCTGACCATCGCTGTTCTTAACACGACTGTACACCACACAAGCGTAAGCTTTCTCGCTCGCATCACAAAATCCGTGTAGTTCGATGTGGTCTTGTGTAGTGCCGATCCATCGATTAAGCTTTACTTTTCGCAGAAGTGGCAGCTCATCTTTTACTTTTTCCCACTGTACTTGTATCTCTTGCCGTAGTGTGTGGCTCCAAGTGACTGATTTTTCGCTCCATACTTGTTGGAAAAGTAGTTTGGCTGCAACTGTGACGGGCGAAAACCACCCAAGGGGGTCATACAGCTTCGAGATTTGGGACAGTAGTTCACTTTTCGTCAAGTCTAGGCGTTTCTCAGTCTCAGTGTCCCAGTTCAGTCGGAAAGTGTCAGTTTTTGGACACCAACTGAGGCCTAGCGTTTTCGCTGTGTCTTCGGTTTTGAAGTCGACAGTTTTGTGCGTGGAAATCTGATCTTCGGATAGGTTTTCAAGGATGGTGCCGTTGTTGCTGGACCATTTACGCAGATTCATTCCCCCTCCTTTCAGTAACGCGATGAGGGAGTCTTTGATGCTTTTGGCAGTTTCCAACGAGTGGTGGCCACTTATTAAGTCGTCCACGTAAAAATGATGTTTCAGCACTTCAGCGGCTTCTGGGTATTTGTGGCCGTCATCGGCCGCCAACTGCTCGAGCGTTCTCATAGCGAGCCACGGCGCGCACTTAATGCCGTAGGTAACAGTGCGAAGGCTCATTTCTTGCAGTTTATTATCCGGGCCGCGCCAGATAATTTTCTGTAGGCACTGCTGATCTTCAGATAGCCAGATTGAGCGATAATGCTTCTCAATGTCTGCCGTGAAGGCATACTTGTAACTCCTCCATTTAATCAGTAGCGCTTGAATGTCCTTTTGTAAATTTGGGCCCTTGTGCATCAAATCGTTGAGGCTGGATCCAGTGCTAGTTTTTTGAGATGCATTAAAAACAACTCTCAACTTTGTAGTAGTTGATTGTTCTCGTAGAACACCATGATGCGGTAGGAAGCACTCTGTTGTGTCATTCGAGGCGACGGGTGTCATGTGACCGAGGTCGGTGTACTCATTGATAAAGTCGTTGTAACGCGAAGCTAGTAAGCCGTCCTTAGACAATCGTCGTTCCAGTTGTAAATACTGAGATATGGCAATGTTTTTTGACTTTCCCAGATTTTCCTCGTAGTTTGGAAGCATCGGCATTTTCACAATATATTTTCCATCAGCAGCGCGTCGGGTAGTCTCCTGGTAGTACTTTTCACAGAAGTCTTTGTCAGTGGTGTCCTGGTTACTGGTCAAGATATCCTCAGTCTCCCAGAAACGTGATAGCTCACTCAGGTCGGTTAGAGTTGCGTGGCACCTGAGAGTCTCAATGTTCCCCGCGTTGCCGCACAGAATCCATCCCAACTTAGTTTGTTGAGCTGTTGGGGATTGAGCATCGCCTCTGAGTACACCGCTCATAATTATGTTTGAGTAAACGTCCGCGCCGAGCAGAAGGTCGATCCCGCGCGAGACGTTAAAATCCGGATCAGCGAGCTTTAAGTTGGCCAAATGTTCCCAGTCGGGGCGTTCGAATGTTTTGTTCGGCAGGGGGTTTGTCAATTGTCTCATGACCAGTACATCAGTGTCGAAAGTGTAATCTGAGTTTGTAGATTTACACTCAAGATGTAGACAACCTCTGCAGTCGCCTGAGATGGACCCCACCCCGGATACAGTGGCAGTCACCTTTCTTCTAGAGAGGTTCAGTAGTTGCGCTGCGCTTTCGGAGATAAGATTGGCTTGTGAGCCTTGATCGAGCAGAGCCCGAAGTATTACGTAAGTCCCGTTGGAAGCCTTGACTTGGACGAGTGTAGTAGTAAGTAAAATCTCCAGCGCGTTGAAAGATGCATGATTTGTAGTCAAGTTCTGCGCGTTGGGTGATGAAGTTCCAGCCAAGGATTTGCTATCCTTCGGAGTAGACTTTTTCATGTCGTTGTGTAGCAACGTATGATGTTGCTGATCGCACTCTCTGCAAGTTTTTCGTGATGGACATTCTTCGTTCCCATGACTGTATAGACAGTTTTTGCATAGTTTGCTGCCTTGAGCGTTGAGTTTTGCGAAAGCAGTGTTTCTATCCGCGGCGTTCATTTTGATGAATTTGCGGCACTGCATCAACACGTGACTTTTGTTGCACAGAGGGCATTGGCCGAACATAACGTGATATGCTTTTGTAAAGTGGAATCGTTTGAATGCACCTTTCTTGGATGGAATGTTGCTCGCCACCGAAGGTTTTTGCTGTGAACCTGTTGATGTTCCTGTCGGAGTGTCCTTTTGTCTATTGCGCAGAGTTTCTAGCGCCATGAACTTGCTTTCCAGAAACGCCGTAAGTTCGTCGACGCTCGGTATTTCGCGGGGTTTTCGCAGCTCCTTAGTGTACTCGCTGTACGTAGTAGTGTCGAGTTTCTGTGCCATCAAGTGGGCAATCATAGGACCCCATGACTGCGTATCTATACCGATGTTGTGAAGGCCGTTCAGACATTCTATGATGACGTCATGCAGCTTCTTTAAGTTGTTAGCGTTCGCTTGTTGTATAGACGGAATATTGAGCATAGTGTTGACATACGAAGTGAAGACGAGTCTGCGATTGTCATATCGCTGTGTCAGTATTTCCCAGCAGGACTCGTAGTTATCCGAGTTGATGTGGAGATGGCGTACCAGATTTTCAGCTTCGCCTCGCAGCTTGGACTTTAGGTGCTGCATTTTTTGAACTTTAGACAACGACGGATTCTTGTCCACAGTTTGTAGAAACAAGTCCTTGAAGGAGATCCACTGTGAATAGTCGCCAGAGAACACAGGAACGTCGAGCTTGGGTGCAGATTGCTGGTAGTGTAGATTTGACGAAAGTTTGTTGTTTATTTGCCTCTTCAGCAAGTCATACTGCTGCTCGATGTCTTCAAAACTGCGATAGTAAGATGGGTCATCGTACTCGCCGTCTAGTTCCCAGTGTAACTTGTCGATATCTGACCACTTCGATTTTAAGATGCTGAGTTGTTCCTCCAATTCCCACCTTTCACTTAATTTTTCAATATCCACCTTGGCATTAGCTCTATGCATGGCTCGGAAGTTGCGATTTTGGATGCTGATTAATCTTGCCAGATTGGCGTTTGCCACAGTTTCTTCGGCTAACTCGGCAGTCTGGGTTAGTCCCGATCTAGCACCACTTCGTGACTTTTCCTCCTGCGGTGGGTAGAGCTTGTGCGCCACCGGCGTGCTTGGTAACTCAGATTGTAAACGGGTTAGAATGTCTTGTTTTAAGTCCTCGTACAATTGCTTAGTACGAATGTAGACGTTTTCCGTAAAATATCCGTGGGATTTGTCTTCCGACTCGATGAGGATGTTGTTTCTCTCATCAAAGTCACCCCACTGATTTTCGAGAAGAATTAGCTTCTGAGTAAGATAGTCGCTTGTTTTCCTCGACGGACCATCTTTCTTGTAGTTGCTGCAGAGTTGCTTGATGTTTTCGAAGACTTCTGACTGGACCTTTAATTCTGAAGACATGGTGAACTGATGAATCACCTCCGTAGCCACAGCCAGTTGTAGAAAGTGTGTTGCGCGTAGTAGAGGTACTTGCAACGAGTATCACCGCTGAGCGACGCGTAGTAGTTTGCGCCAGAAGCTGCAGCCGTAGCAATACGTAGTCCCGCTGAGCGACGCGTAGTAGACGGCGTCAGTAGCTGCAGCAGTAGTAGTAGGAGAACTGTGTTCCCACAGATCGCTTCAAGAAGTCCAACGTTCGTTGTAGCCCGATGAACTCAGTAGTGCTTGAAGTGGTCCGTGTCTCAGAATTCCCGGCGTCTCACGTGTGATATTAGCGACCTTCTCAATTAGACCGGGGCGACCCGCTTGTGGGAGACCGGTGAAACCGATTCGCTATCGACACGAGTCAACGCACGAAAAAACTGAGAGTAGTTTCGAAGGACCAATAAATGTACAGTACTTGGCTCGTAGTAGGGAGTTGTAGTACTGGTACACTTGAGTTGAGTCTAGGTGACGTAGAAGAAGAAGAAACTCGCACCAAAAGTATGTAGTAAAAATGTATTGGTAAATCTACAGATAGGTAGAATATTGACTGTTCCTCTCTCTAGTGCAGTAAACGGTAGACTGACTTAATTATACGAAATTACCTAACAATGTAAACTGCTTAGCATGCCTAAAGCCTAAAGGTAAAACTAGGTTAAACGAGTAAGCAAAATGTGCGACGCTAGATCGTACAGTACCTACTATTTTTTATGACTTGTAACGATTGATTGAATAGCAATTAAAAGCCCGTTAGCGCCACCAACGGAATAAAATCATAATTATCTTCTATTAAGATATTTTTTTTAAAAGTGACCAATATGTAAATATTGATTTTTACAACTCACAACCGAGAACCGTTTTTGCAATTTTACATTAAGTATCAAGACAGAAAGCTCAATAAAATAGCAATTTTTAAAATTTTAACCAATAACGACAGTTTTTGACAAAAATATGTTTAATAAATTGCCTTGCGTGCATTTTACTGCATCAATAGATGCAACTTTATTGGCTATCTGTGCCACGTATTAAGTGTGGTTTAAAAAATAAGAGTAAGTTCCTACCTAGAGTAGACTAAAGTAGAGAACACTTTGTTGCACACAAAAATTTAAATAACGCGGAGGGAAATGATTATATACCTTGGTGGGGCAGAGGTCGTGCGTGCGGCAGCAGCGGTCCAGCCGCCGCGCCGCGCCCAGGTCGTGGTAGTTCGCCGCGATGTCACCAGTGCCGCACCACTTCGTGCCTGGAACGCCGGGGTCAGTTAGCGGTCAATTCTATTCTTTCTTCCAACAACCCCACAGGGGTCCTCTAAATTAAATTGTTGACATACATACATACATAAACTCACGCCTGCATCCCTTACCCCTCTAAGTTAGGGTAGGAGACCAGGTACTGCTACTTGCCACGATCCTGACAGATCACTTTCGCTTCCTCAACATTCATTTGCCTTTGCATGCACGCACACCGGTTTCGGGTACTTTTTATCTTGCCCTTTGCTAATACGTCCCCTATTTGTTCGAAGTATGTCCGCCTGGGACGTCCCTTACCGGCCGTTCCACTCGATATATTTGTTTCGTCAATCTTTCTTCCTTAATCCTCTCCACATGTCAAAACCGCAACATTCCTTTCTCATTTAAATTTTAGAAATGGCTTTTAATAATCTAATAATCGTCACAAGTCGTTACAAAGTGTTAATAATTGTCGCTATATTAATGAACCGGAACTTAGTACTTCGTAGAAAGTGGGAAACCCTGGTCTCGGCCTAACCCTCCGAGATACAGGCGTGAGTTTATGTGTAAACTTTGCCGGCAACGATAGCCTGCAACTTTTGGCACAGTAACCCCATTATTTGGAATGGCGTGTCTTTTGTGTCTTTTGATTGCGACCCTCCTGCCTCCTGTAGGCTTAGCACACTAGCATGCGAGAAAATGACAGGCGCCGCGGCATAAACTTTGCCGCTTTCTTAGTTTTGTCGCAACAGCGAACATGATGTGAATGGAAGAGAAATTTAAACACTGTTTAAAGTCTTTCTCGCAGGCGGCAAAATGGAGATGTCAGTTAAAAAAAAGGCTTCAATTTTAATATTTTTTTGGGTTGGTCACACTCAATCGGTACACTTCGACTGTATGACAACACTATTCATTTGTTCATTTAGCTCTTCTGCGTTTCGTTCACAATTTTTTTTTTCCTAAGAACAGTCGATAACCTAAGTATTTTGTCTGAAGTCTGAACTGACTATGAAGGTAAATATGAATGGAATATCGAAACGTTTTTTTTCTTCTTTCCAACAACCGACCTTACAGACCTAACAAAACAAATAGGTACCTAACAGTTTTCTAAAGTTTCAGAGAAAATGGAGCGAAACTGTATACGACAATTACATGTGTATTTGTTCATTGGGCTGTCTTTAAACTCAATGCAAAATGCTTTATGTAATTATATTGCTGTCATTATGCGAGAAAAAAACACCTTCATGTTCGCGGTTGCAGCAAACCATAGACAAACGGTATTAAAGTGACAGAAGGAGGCGCGTTGAGACAGCTCACGCGATCTTCATGTTCGCATCGGCGAGATATCCCTCTGTGACGTCATCTTAATACTGTTTAGTGTTTAATGTGACAGTTGAGAGCAGGCAAAATGTTCAGCGTGCTAAGCCTACTGATCCGGAGCCCTATTCAGGTAAAAACCCCTGGAGCAGCATAAGTGGACTGCTATCGGCAGGAAAAAGTGCGCGCCGCCTGCGTCGAGATGCACAGATGGCGCTACTGACCAGGTATGATCCCTTGCAGCAGTGTGAGCGGACTGCCACCAAGCAGGCCGGAGTGCGCCCCACCCGCGTCGAGCCGCGCCTGCGCCGCTCCGCCCTCCTGCCACGAAGCTTCCTCGCTGCTATCGGCTGGAGGCTCACTCTCCACGCCTTCCACCTGGGGAGGAGAAGGTTCTTAAGTGAACATCTTTGTCCAGTACTACACATTTTCAGTGTTACCTCGGTTTCACTCACTTGTAAATGCTCCAAATCATCATTATCATCATTAGCCATTTGACGCCCACTGCAGGACATAGGCCTCCCTCGTGGTTTTCATAACCATTAGGGGTTTTGCCATAATTGCCACGCTTGGCAGGCGGGTTGGCGATCGCAGTATGCGGTTGGAATCTCAGGAAGACGCTGCTGCCCGTCTCCTGGTAATTGATTTCCTTAGTCGCCTTCTACGACATCCACGGAAGGAAATGGAGTGACGCTATTCTTAATACGGTGCCACAAGGAATCCCGCCCCCTTAATAACTTTCAATGATTCGCGATGCCCCGACATAGCTGTACAATTAATTGTACATGTACATGGCTCACACATGGTTCTTTATGTCAAGTACAGAACTATCAGCTCCCCTATCCACTGGGTAGATTTTCAGTCTGAAGTGTCAAAATATGTATGTATTGGAATTTACATACATCTGCAAGTAAAATCGAGGTAACTTGTCCACCCTGTGGAGTGGAGAAGTTAGAGGATAAAGCCGCTGTACATACTGGCTTGTTTGGAACAACAACATAGGTAATATAAGTACTCGATTTAGGCATGTATAAGTATCGTTTTGTTCGTTTGTATATCTACTTCCTTCTCCAATGTATTAGTCCAGTCCATCCAAAGGTTATCTGGAAGAGACCACTTTTAGTGATAAGGCCGCCATCTGTACTCTTAGGTTAAGAAATAACTGTGTAATTTCCATGATTATGTACAATAAAGTGTTCTCTATCTATCTATCTATCTACTAATAATTCTTGTAATTATTGGATAATTATTTTGATTTTTTACCCGACTAGAGCAGAGTTAAAGGATCTCAAGTTGCGCATATTAAACAAAATCAATAGGACTGATGTCGGATTCAAAACGTGTAGGTTTCTGAAAATTTTTGATTAATCTTGTAGAGATAACTTTCTTAGTAGTTTTAAAACTTTCAATCAATCAAACAGCCCGTACCCGTCCACTGCTGGACATAGGCCTCCCCCAAGGCACGCCACTTCCTTCTGTCCTCAGCCATCCTCATCCAGCCACGGCCAGCAACAAACTTCAAACTGCTTTCAAATTTTATTTGTGTACAATAAAGTGTTCTCTACTCCAAATGGAAAGAACATTTAGCTAAACAAATCGAAAGATTCAGTAAAAATCCCCACAACTTTCACGGAGGCCTTTGTTTGGGTTTGAAGTGTAACCCGTAAACTTGGTGAAGTCATTAAACCTAGTATCTTGGCTTAAATACTCCACTGAGTAACAAGAACCACTCAGTTGGCTCGAACAATGGTGTTTACGGGCCACCGCACCTTGTCTTCGATTCACAGAAAATATCGCCAATGAAGCAACTTGTCCCATGTCATTATAACGCCTAGAAGTGTAAACAAAACAGATCTAAACTCAAACTTACTGCCTAAGAGATAAGGACCAGCTGGTTTAATGTTCTGTCACGGATTATACGACATCAGCAAGCGTGCCTTTCGTAAACGCACGTATTGATGAAGTTGATGTGCGCATTGTTCTGCGGTTATCTGTCACATTAGAAACGTGATGATTTAATCGATTGTGTACTCCAACCACATTAGCGGTCAAAGATATAGATAAAAAATATTTATTTAACGTACCACTTGCACACATAGGTAGGTACATATTGTAAGAGTACATACATAAAACGCACTACAAAAACGTGTAGGCAACCGTGTCCTCCCTAGAATGGTCTAGTGCCTACCCCAGAATGTTGGGTTATTGCATAAGTGCATGCATTGGAATTCAGTGTGGCGGCCATTGCCATTTCAGGGTCAGGTTTTCTCTAGAAAATAATCCTAGGTACGCCAATGGAGATTGGTACATTCCAGCGCTGATTTTTCGGTAACACCGGTCACGTCAGTACGCATATGATGCATGTCGTGATATAGATAGATAGATAGATAGAATTTACTTTATTGTACATAAAGATGCATATAAATGTAGTGACAAACGAGTCAAACAACGACGAACTACTTGGTGACACTTGTTGCGAGAAGTCGAATCCCGCCAATACAACCCCAGGGTTAACAAACCATATCAGTAAGTATCGATTCGACAAGGCATCGTTCCGCTTGACGTTTGTAAATTGACATTGGAATGACATCTAAAATTTAGTAATAGTTTAAAACTTTTTTGCTGAAAAAATAGTGGGATGAGCCGGTTGGTGTGGTAGTTACCTGCTGGCACTGGCCCATGAGCTTGGTCATCTGCGGGAAGGTGACGGCGTAGGGCCGGTTGATGCGCGACAGCTGACGCAGCAGCCGCGTCGTGTCGTCCTCGTCTCTGGAAAGAGGGAGAGGCTGGTTAGGCTACCTTGGCAGTTAAGGGTTAAGGAAAGAAGTCAGTAACTGAGCTGCCAGAAAACGCAATTTTGTAATCGATTACTGAGATAAAAAGAACATGGCAAACCCAGAAAGTTTTCGTTCTCGTCTACACGAAACACTTCAATTAATTTCACGATTACATCGTCAACCTTATCATTATTCATTATGTTTAGCACTAATAATGTAGAATTACAATATAAAAGATGCAAGTAAAATCATCCTCATTCTTGAAATTAATGTTCAATGTAAATTGCTAAGCGTTAATTAGCTTGGTTTGCAATTTAAAAAAGAAATAATCAAGCACGGCGAGTGGCTCGACGTGATCTTACTTCGCGATTGGCAAATCTCTAGGAATCTCTGTCAGTTGTCGCGGAGCGACGAGTAGAGCGATTGCAGAAGTAATCAATGGCCAATTCACTTTTGCGGAAGGGAGATTGTACAGTGATTTGTCAGCATAATTTTGTGTTGTCGATGGAAGACGGCAGTTATACTATCCAGTCTCTCCATAAAAAGTCTGCCGTGAAGCTGCCGTAAAATAGCCCCGAGACGGTGAAGTCCACGACATACATTTGCATAAAGACACAGTTTACATATGTCGGTTCTGGAGATGCGGTGTGTTGTGGAAACATAGAATCTCTGTTTCGAAACTACGTCTGAACGCAGAAAAAACCTGTAGATTGAGGCGTTTGAAGTCGAGGTTGGCTGGGTGCCATACATTACTGTATGGTACCCGGCTGCCTTCGATTCTATGTGCCTCACATGTTCTGTTCACAATTGTTTTATGTGTATTTTGTTTGTTCATTGTCTTCTTTCTTCTTCTCTGATTGTCTCGGAGCCGCTCGAGTTTTGGAAAGAAACAGATTAGTATAGAGACGAGTGTATCAGCAGCAGATATGAGTTACCGCGTCGTCTCTGCTTTCGCCCGTTCCTAAAGCCTAACCCGGCTGATCTTCACGCGTCATCTCTCGTGAAAGTAAGAGCTCGCAGCAGTAATGGTAGACGTCAGGGTCGTCGACCGGATGTGGTAACGGGCGACATCAACATCAGCAGTGAGATAACAGACAACATCGGTGAGGTAATGACCTTTCGGGGCTCAGCTGATGCATTAGCTAATTAATTCACTTCGGCTAATGAGTCGTTAGTTAAAGGTATGGATAGATAGCAAGTAAGTAATAAATGCGCGTGATTGTTTGACCTACTATTTTTGTACAATCGAACACTGATTGTAAGGTAGTCATTGAAAGCACTGCCACTGGTAGAGACACACAGCCCCGCACAAACTACCACAAACACAGGTAAAGAGTAGGTACTCCTAACAATACAATTTTTTACCTTCATTCATTAAAATGACCAAATCTGAATTTAGGTTATCTGAGACTAAATTAGTTACCTAACTATCTGAAAGACGTTCATAATCCTCTGTTGACACCGAGTCGATTTTCCGAAAAAATGAACGGTAAGTACGATAAAGGACAAACAAGCGATCGAATTCAAATTAAATATACATAGGCCAACAGCAACGAACGCAAAGCGACATTATAAACCAATTTGTGAGGCGCAGCGACCATTAAGGTCAATACCGCAGCACGTTCGCGTAACAGCGTCGAACTAGAAGTGTTAACTGGTGTCACGAGAAAGTACATCATCGAATGCTCTTGAATGCTGTTCTGAATGGCGCTTATAGAGGTAGTAAATAGACCGCTATTTTATTTAGCGGGGGCGGCCTCGTCTCTCTTCACTTCTTGTCATCCCAAAGTCTGAGCTAAGTGGTATATTATCATTGGCTTTCTCTGTTCACCACTGTGTTGTGTTATTTTTCAATTCCCTGTGACTAGTGATCTTTTCTTCCTTGTTTACTCTTCTAGTACCTACCTAGATAAGTTCTTCGTCATAGTATTTTTCTTCTAGCCAGCCATTTCTTCTTTCAGTCTGCTGTGTTTTGTGTAAAAGTCACGAGTAGTGATTTCCCAGATCAGTTGATCTAATGGTCAGGGCTGCAAATTGGTTTGGTGAGACGACTCTACTTCGTGAGTGAATGTATCTATCAGAATCACGATCGAAGTTTGTTGCGGAAGTTAACTTTCACCACCCAATATATGATAGGCATTCTCTTATAGACCCGCAATTCCTACAGTGGGTATCAGAACCAAACAGCTCTATGGAAAAGTCACTAGGGTTCTGTGAATCACATTTGTCAATAAGTATTTGGATTATTCATATATCAAGTGTAGAATACTAGAATTTTTATTTTTTATGTCGCGTCCCACTCTAGGGCACAGGTCTTCTCTCAGAGAGAGAGAGAGAGAGAAAGAGAGTACAAATGTTGGAG
The DNA here is from genome assembly GCA_947310995.1 of Yponomeuta cagnagella. NCBI lineage: Eukaryota > Metazoa > Arthropoda > Insecta > Lepidoptera > Yponomeutidae > Yponomeuta > Yponomeuta cagnagella. Next base: position 18,979,448 of record OX371279.1, on the reverse strand, counting down.
TAACGTAATCAGACAAAATTGGACTTTACTTCGAAATTCTAAAGGTACCGCCCAATTTTTAATTTAATATTGAATTTTATTGATATTGGGGTCCGTTAAATAAGTTTGTTAGTGTGCCTTAAAAATCTGGGAACCGGCTATGGAAAATTTACTTTTATAAGTACAATGTCAGATACGACTAAGCAGAGTACACACACACACACACACACACACACACACGCACACACACACACACGCACACACGCAAGCACGCACGCACGCACGCACGCACTCAAACACACACACACACACACACACACACATTGAATTTCACATTAAAACTTCATACGATGTATAGTTGCTCCACTGTAACTAGTTCCTCATAAATGTAATTTAATACATGTAAAATACATGTCATACAAATTTTTAATACATGTAAAACCAAAACCAAATAATACGGCTACTGCCAACTCGAACAAATAGTATCCACATAATTGGAAGGCGCTGGCACCTGTAATAAGTAGTGTTTCACTAATACAGGTATCAACGACCCCACTTTATTATTAGCATATACTCGTACATTGAGTAAACTAAGCTAAGCCCTTATGTAAACTCTTCTTCTGGACAATAAACTGTTCTATTATTTTTTATTTACAATAAAGAATCTTACCTTACTTTTTACCACACTCTAGTTCTAGGTGACCCTAAGGAGTTGGTGTTTGCTAAAGAGCTGCGTTTAACATAGTAAAACTATGAGCGCTAACGTTAGCTATTCTACTTACTGCTACTGCGGTTCCTAGCTCCTTGTGGACCAAGCCAAGTGGAACAGTGGCGTGGATCATTATCAATTCACGAGTACCTCGAACGAAGTTCAGGGCTTCCGAGCCACGATTGATTGCCTGCCGCGGTTCCGGAATTGTTTCCGCAGAGGTACGAGACTCACTTATTACTTTATTAGATACTTTGTTATATTATAGCCGAAGTTCTCTGAGCCATTTACTTCCACATTAAATTGTCATAACGACAAATACACTTCATAGCATATCGGCGCGGTTCTGAGGCGCTGATCGTAGCTCATCTTCTTCCTCATAGAGCATCGGTAGCAATATGATACAGACTGCACTAGATTAGATTAGAACACTTTATTGTACACACCAGAAAACAAAAAACCTTAAAAGGCTTGCATATCTAAGTTTTTAGATTAAACTAGATTTTTTTAGAGCCCAGAAGTTTCTGATGATGACGCCGCGTTCATATAGCTTGCAGTCATTACCAGATATAACAGCACAAAGTTTATAAACCTGATAGAAGTTAGAATCAAACGTCCTAGTTTCGCCCGTTATATTCTTTTGAAGGGTCAAAAAAAACCTTTGATATGCGAGTTCTTCTCCTCTCTGGTTTCTTGGAAGCAGAGATCACGATGCCTCTAGCCAAAGTATTCAGGTTTGAGAGTTGGGAATCCGGAAAGAAATTTTTGTGTGGTGAAATCAGGTCTTTGGGTAACTAGAACTTCCACGGTAGGCGCCAAACCTGTTACGTCACGAGAGGCGAGTGGCCGGACTGGTCAATCATTGATACTTGGAACGACATAGTTTGCCGCGCCTTCTGCCACATATCGCCGGCCGATCGATAGCGGTCAACAGTTGATAAATCAATAGAATCATTTATTCATTCACCGCTCGTTGCATGATTTGCTCAATTGGCACTATGTATGCTGACTATGCTGAGCCAATCTCTTTGCAAAACTAGTACCTAATGGGTCCCTTGGCATTGACCTAACTTGGCGTAAACTTGGAAACAACGGGCAAGTTTCTCTGTAAAGTTAGTCGCAAGTTCAGTGGCGCAGTGCGCCGGTTTCCACGCACTTTCTAGCAGGTTTCACTTGGCGTGGCGCACGTGCGCGCGGTTCCGCCCGAGGATCAAAGTAAACACTCCGGTAGAGGGCCGTTTCTCTTTTGAAGGTTTGAACGTAATATCAGTTTGATTATGTATTCTCTCTATCTGTTGGAGAAAGCCATTACCTAGGGGTGGGACTCATATAGGTGAATAACAATAACTTCCACACAATTAGTTGTTATGGTCCCAAACTAGGATAGGTACCTCTATGGTAACCAGGTAAGGACATCACAAACATGGAAAAGCATAAGCTTGCCATTCACATTTTCCGTGGATGTAAAAAAATAGTTGACCTAATATATAAAGATCTCGTGTCACAGTGTTTGTTATCGAACTTCGTCGAAACAGCTTTGACGATTTTTATGATTTTTTTCTGTGTATATTTGGTAGGACTGAGAATAGGTCGTAGCGTAATTAATATGGCAAAACAGCCTTTGCCGAGTCAGCTAGTTATTATATAAAACTTCATGCCTTCAAGTACGTATTAATGTGGTCCTAGTCCTAGCCTTCTTAGGACACATTCTTATTCATCTAATCGATTATTCTATTTTGAACGAATTACAAAAATGATTTTCTGACATCCAGGGAAAGTGTAAGGTGTAATTACACATTCAAGCAACAGGGAGCTGTAAAATGTATTGCTCGTAAAATTACAAGCCAATTACGATAGCATCGCCACAGTAACGCATCGCAGCTAAACTTGTGAAACGGCAATTGAGTCAAAATGTGGCACAAGGATGGCCGGCCGCAGCCTCCCAATGCTGACCGCTGTCACCTTCACTCGGCAGTTGCTCACTCTTGCACACAGTTCGGGGACCTCGTAAAATGTTAGCAAAACATTATGGACGGTAAATTCTCGACGAGCCTTTCTTATAGTCACCGCTGTTCTTATTGTCCGGGAGCTGCTGGAATATTTTACAAGACATTGTGCCTAAGAAGCACACTATGATTTTTTAATTCGTTTAATGTGCACACATTATTTCCCTACCTCTTTAAAATCATCGTCTCACAACTGATGTGGTTGGCTGGAAGAAATTTCTATAGAAATAAGCTCGCCTATGTACCCGTTCTTATTGTTTTCTTTTATGTGTAACATATTTCTTTCTTGTGTACAATAAAGTATAAAGTCTTGATTACAAACTTAATTATATGCATTGTTGATCACCTACTAGCAGCGAGCACTGTTTGTTCTGTGAAACACCTCAAACTTAAGTACTTACTTAGAGTTTGATTTAAACTCAACTGATTAGAGCTAGAATGCTCAGTTGTGAAATCGTGCAAGATATTTTTTATGTCAGGTATGTCTACTACAGGGCACCGGGTAGAACCATTCTCTCTCTACTCTCTCTCAGAGAGAGTATTGTCTAAATACGTGCTGACCGCGGATGGGCGATTTGAAGCGACTGGGGCTGGGGCGACACTCTGAAGCCGGGTTTTGACGGTCCTAGTACGCTCGGATCGTGTGCGTACCTACAGTTTTATAGTTTATTATGACGACGCACTCGGTCCGAGCGCACTGATCGTCGTCATAATCAACTTAAACTGTACGCACACGGCCCGAGCGTACTAAGACCGTCAAAACCCGGCTTTATTCTCTGGCTTCCAAACGATTTTTCAGAGGTGTTATTTGTGACAATTTTGAAAGTGCATTTAAATGGGTACCTTTCTTTTTGGGTTTTAATTTTCACTGGATGAAGAAGGGCAGAATAATCACGTTTTCCTCTAGAGTTGTCTAGCTAGAGCCTCCTAGAAGCATATTTTTTCCTTCTTCCTTCCACAAGTTCAAGTGATAAAGAAACTCATAAAAAAAATGTTGTTTGGTTCGGCTGTCCGTCCGACTCACGTGTCGCTCTCGACAGCTATTCGCAGTGCAAGAGAGCAATTTGATACCGATTCATGCGCAAGGGAACCAATGCTCAGTTAGTACAGGCCTTTGTCGGGGAAAGTAATTTCAGAAGAGCGGTCTACTTCAACTTACGAGGAAAACTAAAGGGGTTATTGTATGGAAAAAATTTGCTCGGGAAAGAGTCGAAACGAGAGGAAGACGATTTAAATATCAAAACAAAGAAAATTAAACGCCCGAAACCAGCGTGCGTGCATGTAGCGACTAATGTTTCGGGCATGCGCATGTAGCGACTAATAAATTGTTGATGAAGACAGAGTTCTTCATCAACAATGCTGCATGTAGGTACAGACTACCCCTCCGGGATACATACAATCACGGCGGAATTCTATGTGGGTATGTAAAGACAAGCTTTCAGTATCGGATTGACTTAATATCTGTCCACTAAGACCTAATCAACAAAGCGAAATAGTTTTTTCAGCAGTAAGTACAAAATACACATTTTATATTAGGTACGAACTATCAGTTAGCATATTTAGCACCAAAAGCGTGCAACCGCCAGTGGGTGAAAGCCGGCAGACGAGGAGGACGCGTCCGTGTGGCATAACAGCGGTCTGCGTGCGCCGGCGGCGCTGATTCCGATGCGGTAATTGCTCAATGATCCAATCAGTGATGATCGCCCGCCAGCCGCAAATCCCCGGAACTCCGCTGCTGACACTTCTCGAACTCCACCGCTACATGGGGTCTGCCATCAGCTGTTTATGTCGGCCTCAGTTGTTTGCATCGAGGGGATCGCTGAAGACAGCGATTTTCTAGTCTAAGAGGTGCTGATAGAAGGCATTTATTGAAAGGCTTAACATTAGATACAATATAGACACTATTGTAAGAGCAACCGAGGCAAAGATTTCTACTGTAAACCTACTAAAGGATGAAGCAATCAAGCCAAGCTCAAGTGGGTGATCGATTGAGTAATTAAGTTTCTAATGAAAGCTTGATGTTCTGTAGGAAGCGAGCGAGTGAATCGGCGAGAAAACGGACATAAAAGTCGCTGAACAAGTTGAAAGAAAGACGTCGCTTACACACTTATCTACAGTCCACAAACTGACAGACGTGACGACGTGAAAGCGACCCGGTCACCTTAGTTAGCGGGCGCGTGACGAAACTGGTGTAGTTTTCAATGCAACGTCCTCCAAAATTGCTCCCGTCGAAATGATTGCTAATAAAGAAAAAGTATAGCATCATGTTTCAATCAACACACGGTCAATTGTGTGTACATTTAAGTGATTGGAGATTAGTTCTAATCACAGTTGACCCGTTATGCAAGATCGGGCGCCCCCCAAAGTAACCTGACATCGGATCATGTCAGACGATCGCGCCATTGTGCCATCGTCCATTGTGCGCAGAGCCAAGAGGTTAAACTGCATGCCTACTGTGGCTTTACAAGTCTCCACGGGGCTAGAGGTTAATATTTGTTTAGTTAGGTTATGTATTCTTCGACCAAAGAAATTATTTGGAAATCGTGGATTTAAAGATTGGTGATTCTTCGTGGTTTATTTGTCGGATGACACAGGTGCAGCTAACAATGATCTTGGAAATGTCGCGTGCTGCGCGTGCACAATCAGCAAGAGATAATCAGGTGTATGTATAACACAACACGACGCATTTGTTGCAGGTAGTGAGACTATATTCGTGTTGTCACGCGATTTGATTCGGTTGCTATCCGCGGTACAGCCGTGGTCAATTACACTGTCTCAGATTCAGATTAAATCAGTGTAAGTCACTGGAAGTATTATAGAAAGTGATCTCCCTCGACTCTCTAAGGCCAGATCACTCATTTTAGTGGTTAACAATCTACGGGTGCCAACATAATTGCTTGACATGTAAAAAGATTAGTAAAAACATGTTCACTATTCGTGAATTCGTAAATCACACACTTACTTATTCTAATGACACAGGATCAAAGCGCTGCTGCACATTGGAAACGGACTTCCCAAGGCTCTACAGAAGTGTCTCCTAATTGCTAACCAAGACGCATTCTACCAAGTGACGGCTGATTATGTTTAAGGACAGCCGGGGTTTCGCAAAGAGCCACTCTAGGGCTTAAATTATACACCTTGCGTATAATTTACTTGCCTCTACTAACTATAACTTCGGTTGTCTGTTTATGTCGTGCTTAAAAAAGGTAGGTATTTTTGATAGAGGACTAATATTATTGGTCAGGCCAGCACGCGAGGACACATCGGCATTTAAATTATGTAATCGATATCTTTGACTGTCCTCTCGGTTAATATGGTTCGCTCCCAGAGAAAAGCTTTTAAATATAGTTTATCGATTAGGTCTTTAACGTCAGCAAGTTAGTAATATTTTACAAGAATTCTTAGGCGCATGCGCGGAGTTGAGAATATCAACAAGATAAAAACGAGGTTGATGCAAAATTTATTTAAAACTGACAACATGAACTACTTGTTTATGTAAAGTTTTTGCAACCAGTGGCCTGAATTTTGGAGGTTTCATAATTCATTAATACCTACTTTTATTTATTATTTTCGCGATAGTTTTGGCACTTACTCGTTAGATATGTGCGTTATGCCGTTATCATAAGTTTGATCTTTAAAATCGAGGAAGTAGGTTGGGTTTTTATTGGTGTTTTAAACAATGACTCGACCGTAACGAAATGAACATAATAAATAAGTTAATACCTACATACCATCCCGGAGAAGTAGTCAAACACTACGTAGAGTTTGCCACAAAATATATGTTTAGTAAAGTTATAAGTTGTTACGTTTTATGTACAAACCGTCACGTTATAAACCGTGACGAAACGAACTTAATAAAAAAGTTACTACCTAAATACATACATAAACTCACGCTTGTGTCCCGGAGAGCTAGTCAAATAGTAGGGTTTGCTACAAAAAAGTAAGTTATAAATATGTTGTTACGTTACGTTTATGTGACTTACTGCCGTACTCACAGTCGTCAATTGAACTTAATGTTCATTAAGTGTCGTGCTATCCCTTTCATATGTCATTGAAATGAAAGAGATGGCATGATACTTAATTGACATTAAATCTTAATTGACGACTCTGAGTACGGCAGCAAATGAACATAATTAAATAAGTTAGTATTACCTACAAACAAACTTGCTTATGCTTGTATCTGCAAACTCAGCAAACATTTGGGATTTAAGTTAGTTCTACTTTGAATTAAAACACACATAGGGACTCACATCCCTTTCCACTTTCAAAGATCCTCATCCAGGCACATCCGCACAAAAAGCGAAATCACTCACAAAGTCTCGATGAGCTCGCAGTTGAGCAGCAGCTTCCCGGGGCCCAGCTCGACCACGGCCACGGTGAGGTCGTGGTGGTAGACCATGCGCAGGGTGTCGTTGCGCACGCGCCGGCCCGTGTAGGGCTTGACGCCGGCTGGCTGCCGCGCCGCCTGCTCCCGCCCGCCCACGCCGCCCACCAGCCCCGCCAGCGACCAGCCCGCGGGGAAGCTCAGCCCGAACGGCTTCGCCGACGCCGTGGGCGGCGTCGAGACCGCGATGCAGCAGATGACGACTAGAGACACTAGGGACTTGACGAGTCCGTCGGCCAAGGGCGCCGAGCGGGCGAGGGCCGCGCGCGCCGAGCGCACGGCGCCGATCAACCGTCGCAGCGCCATGTCAGCGCGTCGCCATGCCGCGAGCGTGCGAGTGCGACTGCCGCGCCGCCGCCGCCGCCGCCGCCACCACCCGTCGTCGCTCCGGCGAGAAAGCCTCCTCCTTGCGTAACTCAGGACACTTTCTTCCGCGGGAGACGCGGTGACGTGCCGTGTGACGTCGCCGAGCCTCGAGGTCCTGTGAGTTTACTGTGTTGCGCTGTGCCCTACATATGACAAACCGGCAGGTCAGTGATAATAGTCTCTTAGCTGAGAATAGCGCTTTTACTGGTCAAAGAATGGTTGACGCCAGTAGGCGCCCTGGAACATAAATAACTTGTGGAAAAATGAGAATACTGGAACCATGAAAGAATTATTACTAGAACGCAGAAAGGAGGTTATTGTAAGTCAATATGCTATATTAAATTCTCTGGAAATATACAGGATACGTGACCACAAATTAGAGATTACGTGACTGGAAGTTACTTCCTAAATTGGACGGGGGTAATTAAGTAATTACAGTAATTTATTTGTTTGCCGTTTTATTACTTACTTAATACGATGGCTCGGGTGGGATGTTTGTATGTAAACGAGGCGCCTCGATTGAGTCACTGATCGCGAAACGATGTCACACACATATAACGTCTTTTAAACCTGTTAATATTATATAATACGTGCAAAATGTATTATTCTTTGCAATACAACAAGAACGACAGGAAAACAGAAGGCACGCTAGCCAAAATCCATAAAGTGAAGCCATCTTCACTCGTACATAGGGTGGTAATCTATGATAGGGAAGCAACGGGGGTAGCTGAACCATTGTAGCTATTTTCTGGAAAAAGTTCCAAAAAGTTTTGGATCAATTACTAGCATAAATTACAGACTTTCCCCCAGTTTCTCGTACACTAACACGCTGTTAATCTACTATTAACAGTTGTCAATTGACTAAAGTGCATACAAAAAAAACACTGACAGCTGTTAACAGTAGATTAACAGCTTGTTAGTGTACGAGAAACCGGGGGTTTGAGTTTCAGGTACAGTACCTATCTATCATTTAAATAGTATGAAATAAAATAAAACTAGATAGATAGATAGAGAATACAAAAAGAAAAACGAATTACAAGTGATTTTTTATATCTAAGTAATGGTATACACAAAATGCCGTATAATTTCTAACTATTGACAATAGCTAGGACTATGCCCATTGGCGATCCTATCGCTTAGAGCGATCGCTATTACATATAAACTTTAAATCAACTAGAAATCGATATGGATCGTGTTAAATAGCTTAAATTAGAAGTGTAGCTGCAAGTTGCGCGCAAGGCGGACTTCTGTGCTCGTAGAGTGAGAATGTTCTGTGCTTCTGTGTGTTCCTACAGTTCTGTGCGGCTATGTCGTCGTCGCTGAATGGAGAGAAGCCTTATACATTACCGATTTGCAGAAAATATAAGAATTTGAACCTAACGAAGTATTATACGCTAGCCAGTGATAGAGAATTGCACTTTTACTAGGTATTTGCATTGGCGGTGACCTTATTTGAAGAATAAGAAGAAGAATTTTGAAACGGATTTTTCATGATTCCCCGATTCAGAAAATGAATTCATAAATTCCTAGAGCTCCCATTCACACATAGTGTAATATTATAATCTAATGGGTATGTATGGCCGATAGTTTTGAGCAAGTCCTCGACCATACAATATGAACTTCACCGGCAGCCAACGTCATCAAATATCAATGCCACCAGCAAACATTTGTTATTCGATTCTCGCACCTACGCCCCGGGTAATCAGTGCTACATTGGAATCAACGGGCTAAGGTTGTGATCAGATCAGGTGATCTAATTCACACAGACTGCATTATTGTTTAAGCCTAGACAAAGGAATTGCATCAATTGATTTATAAACTCTATTCTCATGAATCTGTTATTTTATTTACATCCTCTAAATAAGGTAGGATGATAGCGTAATATACACATGGTTATTTAAATTCTAAAAAATCTTCCGCCAATTGCTTCCGACGGTTTTATTGAACAGCAGTCACTAATACGGATGAACAGTTGTTATTTATTGCATTATTGAACAAGACGTTACAATATTAACTGAATAAATTATAAGATGATAAATTACATTGTTTTTGTACCTATGCGTGCACGCTTAGGCTTATAAATGTTGACGAAACGAAAGAGGTTTGACAGGGTCGTAGCAAACTAGAGGGCAAACCCTGATCTCTGCCTGCCCTGCGGGCCACAGGTTAGGTTTATGTATGTAAAAAAATACTTATCATAAAACAAAACGAACTAAAAGTGTTAGACAAGATCTAAATGAGTTTATTGAATTTTCAACCTCTTCAAGCGGGACCTTAAGATGGGTCCCGCCTACTGCTTTTAGATTTAATGAGACAATTGAGACAAGGACCTCATTTCTACAGCGTTAATCCTACTTTCGTGATTCTTCCGCCATACCCATGTCTCACTACCGTACAAAGTGCTGGCATTATTTTTTGTGTTTTTTCTTGGTTTTGTGGATTGATATAAAAAAACACCATTATTATTTTTTCAACACACATGCTCGTAAAGTAGGTCTTATTACAGCGTATTTACACTGATAATGCAGAATATTACCCATGCCGTGCCTTTTACATTACATTATCGCACTAGTGCCTTTTCATTACATATCTTTTTAAATTTTAGCAAGAAGTATTAATGTTTCGAAAACAGCTAAGTAGTTATTTGCGTAAATATAAAATTCAATTCAAAATGTGATAAATAATTAAAGAATTTCATGAAACTGCTTGTTAGCTTGTTGGTATTTATATTGTGACGGTGTATTTTTACCTATAAATACCCAATTTCAAAATTTATAAATATGTGGCTGATTAGCTACTTTGCCGGTGCCCTTATCTCAGCGCGCGAAAAAAAAAATTACGGCCGCCATCTTTTAAATGGGTTTCTGTTTGTTAAGTTTATTCACAGTATTGCATTTCGTTAGTGTTGTTTTTTTATTTACTTTTCCTCGCAAGTGTGTTGAAAAACGTCGTATGAAACACGTGAGCATTGGTCATTACACTTCTCGTCTCCATTAAGCCTTCGCCTTCGGCTCAGGCTTAAAAACCGACTCGAGTGTAATGACCAACATACCACACTTGTATCATAATGTACTATTATTTGAAATATTATTTGTGGCTTTTTACAAACAATATCTCAGTTGACGTCCGCCATTTTGATTTTTTCGTGACAGTGTAGCCATATAGCCAGTGACAGTGCCTTTTGCAGCCGTCTAGTTATGCAGCCGTAACGGGCATTGTTCCGGGAGACATCGATTGTCGTAAAGTGAAAACCGTTTCAAGGAATAGGGATACTGATTACTATTAGGGGTTTAAATAAGTAAAATTAAGACGGATTATTAATATTTACCGCAAAAAAATTGTAACCTTCATTCGTCCTTCAATGATGTCATCGTTGGCTCTAATGCGGCAGTTCCTCAGAACACTGAGGGCAGTTCCATTGCCTTCGAATATAAAAAATAAATACATTCGTTCGTTCAACAACTGTCAGAAGCGTCAAATTCTTAGATACAGTGAAGATAACCTCAATTTGAATAATTATTACGAACGAGACGCTAGCTTGTTATTTACATGAAAAAATCAATTCAATTCAATTCTTGGTTATGGGCAATATGATTAGAAAAGAAAATATTGGTAAGTAGTTGACGCTGATTGACATTTGTTTGTCATTGTCAAACGTCAACAATTTTTTATTTTTAAAAAGTTTGAAAAAAGGCAAAGGAACGTACATAATTATGCCAGTGGTGACGTCATACTTACTAAGCTATCAGAAATTTTAAAAAATTAATAAAAAAATAATGACATCGAAAATTATGAAAATATTTAAATTAGTTTCTTATATTAATCTATATTTTTGATTTCTAGATTAAAAAAATGGGGTGAACAATGCTCACTACACCCGAAAAATATAACCCTCTTTTGGTTTCACACTCAGTTAATGTGTGTTTCCCATGTTATGACATTTTACAAACTAGCGCCACCAAGCGGTGAGTTGCTGAATTAATGTTTAGTTTTAATCAACCTTCTCTTAGCCGATTTAGGTGTGTCTGAGAGAATTATTAGCAGAGTAAATTCACTATCAGTCAAGATATTTATGCTTGACACATTTGTGTTCATAATGGATGCTAAGGTCGCTATTAACTTCCACTAAAAAGTACTCAAAAGCGTCAGTTTAGATTTTGCTTTTCTTTTATTTCTTTGTCATAAATATTTATATATTAGACATTCACAACCATTTATAAAATAAAAACCATTTAATGGTAAAAATATACATCTCAAACAATTAAAAATGCACTTTCTTAAACTACTAAACTACCTTGAATTTGAAATGCATTGATATGACTGCAGGTATTAAATAATAACAAAAAATATTTCACTAGTTTTTGATCTAGCTGAACACTTGTGTTGTGCTAAAATGATTTACAACATTCATGTATTTACAAGAAACACTTCGAAACATTCACACAAACCAGAGCGCAACTGCTTCCGCCTGTAACAATATAAAATGAGGCTTTCCGATAACTAATGTTGCTAATGGGCAATGGGCCTAATTATAATTTGACAGTTCTTTTTTGACCACGCGCAGTATTAGAAAGAGAGTTTCTTTGTCTGCTTTACAGAACTAAAAACTTTATAAAAGTAATTTTCAATGGATTTTATACGAAGTTCCTTTTATAAGTTGGTCGCCTATTCTATTTTCTTTATTAGGGACAACAAAAAGAAGTACAATGTATCTTCAACGGATAACTTAAAAGTAAAAAAATATAATAATAGGGGTTAAAGTATGAAATTGCAGTTTTATTGCAATAGGTTCTTTGAATTGACATAGAATCTTCATGGTTTGAGGTTTTCGAATGAAACTTTTTTCAAATGGTTTCTATGATGTTCTTTTTTTAAAAAATTTGAAACATTTGAATATCGACTTTCAATAGTTTTTGTTATTCAATTTAGACAAGAAAGATGGATACTGCGAAAATTCGAGTGATTTTTGAATACGAGTTCCGACGCGGAACTAACGCGGCAGAAACAGCCCGAAATATCAATGCTGCGTTTGGAGAGGGGTCTACTAACTAAACCACGGGTTTCCTCACGATGTTTTCCTTCACCGTTAGGGTGTGATGTAAAAATTCGCAGATGTACGTGACTATGAAAATAAGCAAACTCATAGGTACATACATGCCCGCACTGGGAATCGAACCTGGGTCTCTTACTTTCAGAGTCCATTGTTCTACCCAATTGGGCTACCACCGCACCAATATAATAGGTGCCGGCTTAAGTACGCAATTGGTTAACAAAATTTTAAGGCAAAATTCACATGTAAACAGTCATTAAACATTTTTACATCTTGTAACGTTGTAGACGTACATGTCTTTAATAAAACATATTTTAAACTAAAACTAGCCTATTTTCTTAATTTTAACAATTAACTACATAATAAATAAAATAAAACATTAATTAAACCTAATAACTACAACTAAATAAATTTTAAAAACATAACTTCTTTTAAAGTAAACAGGTAGGGAACGTCACAATCTGTAAGGCCCATTCCCAAATAAACCACACTGGCTTATGGAGAACCAAGTTAGACTTGAGATGACTAACTCTTTCCACGAAATTATATTCTTTTTGTTGCACTAATCCGTACTGAGGACAATTTTTAAAAACCTATTTAGAAGCTGCTTTCGTAGAAAGCCAGCAGCGCTCTGACATCATGGAGAACCAAGTTTCTACTTCTGTCTAGACCCAACTCCAAATCGTCCCGAAGCAACCCAAAATCCCGCATATACTCAACATAATTGTCCGTTAACGTGAACGTACGTTCATGCGAAGTTCACGTTAACTACTTATTGGTAATATCATTAAAGTCACTCCTTTTCATTATAGTATGTATACGCACATACATAAGTAATCTATATACGTCCCACTGCAGGGCACAGGCCTCCTTCAGAGACAGAGTATGGGCTTAATCACCAAACATGCCTATGCCTACTGTGAATTGGCCATTTCAAGAACGCAACGCCAACAAAATGCACTGCATTTGTAAAAGAATATGTATGTAATGTTTTTTATAGTAAAAATAAAATAAAAAAATCTAAGGTATGTGAGCAATTGAATTCAATCCGACACTCCGGTTTCCTCGCGATGTTTTCCTCAATGGTAAGCGAGTGGTATTGCACTTAAAAAACCAAGTCATTGGTAGATTGACTGTAATATTGGGGTGCTCCTCATACGTACGGTAAATAGCCTCAGCTCGAAGCCTCAGGTTACCTCACCGCTACTGCGCCTAGTCGAGTGAGTATCCCTTGATGAAGGGGAGGCCGGTGCGCACGCGCCGCTGGTACTGTACGTACTGGTGGCCGAAGAAGGCGATCAGGGTCGCCTCTTCCGCGTACACGCGCTCCGCAAAGAATGACCACGAGGCGAGAGTGTAGATCACCGCGCATAACGGATTGAGGAGGATGAGCTGTGTGGAAGAGGAAATATTTGCTTCATCATCATCAGCCTATGCTTGTCCACTGCTGGACATAGGCCTCTCCTATTGCACGCCTTAATATTTGCTTTTTGAGAGTTAATTCAAAATCAAACTCTACAAACTCGACCCGAAGGCAGTGGGTAACATTGGCATTCAACAAACAGTATGTAAATTCTTTACGTTGAAACAAAGTTTTAGTTTCTAATTTCTGATTCGGCAAAATAAATATTTGTTCAGCACCGGCAATGAGCACAACCGCAAATTAATGAGCAGCAAGATGTCGTCAGCAAATTAAGCAAATTAGGTCAACCAAAAATAATTTCAGTCAGCGTTGCAATTATTTGGTCAGCAAAATAAGTGATCTGCAAAAATATTATATTTTCTCTGTGGGACATATGCTAAATTAATCGTAGGTATCCCATATTATTCAAATCTATAAATCTACTCTTGTCTCGTTTGCGAAGCCAATGTTTAACCAGGGAGCAAACAAAATTTTTTAAGGAGACAGCGTTTTTTTGAATCTAGAGCGCAGCGAGGGATTCAAAGTACACCACTCGAGCTTAAAATAGTGTTGCTCCCGAGGTGGACACTCTATTTTTGATCACTCTCTATGAAAAAATAAGTAAGTACAACTTATGAATAAGAATAGAACGTTTGTACCACATTTTTAGCGTCCGATACAATTTTCTCTGGAGTTAATAGAATACTTTCATTCTCGCTACTAGAAGACACACTCATTTTTTATAAAAAAAACTTAGTAAAATCCGATTTTGAGTATGTAAACAAATACGAAAAAATGCCGAGGAATCCATTTCGCGCGTCTTTTATTTTTTCAAACATTTTTTTTATTTGACTCGCGCGTCGTTTCTTTATCGTACATACAGTTACTTGTTCATACAATGTTCGTGATTGATCTGTTTAGTGATTGGAACTTTTACTAGAAATATCTACATTCCAAATTCAAATGACCTTTCATCCCTAGGGATCAAAGAGCTATTTTGGTCCATGTCTACGAGGACTACACTGGCTCTTTTTGAATAGACGTAATAGTAGGCACAAACCGCGCAGAACAACAATAAAAAAAGTAGACGTGATAAAAAATATTTTGCAGATTCTCTCCTATCCGATTCAACTTCGAGGACCACGCGTATGTGTGCTGGGCGTCTTTTGTGTAACTAGCCTACGTCTCTAATTGCACAAAAAATACTTGATTGCATTCATAATTAATTGCAAATGTAAAAAAGAGCAACCTGCGTCCCAATAGACCAGTAGAACCAGCCGACATAGCTGGGGTGCCGGCATAGCGAGTAGACGCCGCTCGTCACCAGCTTGTGGTCAGGCCTCTTCACAAACTGTACCTGCAAGGTCCAATGAAGGATTATATAGGTACCCAATTATTATCCTAGGAGCTCATATAGGTTTTTAACTACACAGGTACTCAAAGTCACCTTTGTTGGTCAGCAAAATGGGGCAGTAATAAACAGTTCTTTCAACAAACCCATTTGACTCTTCGGACAAAATTACAAGTACATCCAAAATCTTTTTAACATTTTATTTTAGTGCCAGTTTTTAGTTCACTTTAAAAGTAAACACTACACCTGTAGCCTGCACAAAATTAACTGTTTTCAAATCGGAATTTTCATTCCCTTGACCATGAGGTGATCTGGACGGCACTCAAACACAAGGTGTTGACGGAAAATACATTCGATTGATGAATAAGACATAAAAAGACTCCACAGCCAATATCAGATTAGAAAAGAAAGGGGAGAAGATATGCATTGAAAGAGGAGTGAGACAGAGAGATACGATTAAGCTTTTCACAGCTGTATTGGAAGAGATCTTTAGAAACCTGAACCGGTACTGGTGCCACCATGGAATCAATGTAAATGGGTACCACCATGGAATCAATGCAGACATTGATTCCACCATGGAATACAGTTCAATTGTGAATTGTATTGGTAACTTTTTAACTTTATAGCCAATAATAAATATAATTATATATATATGGTACATATGTATGATTGTATTGGGTTAACATATAGTACTTAATAATTATTGTACACTTTCCCCCCTTGTTTATAATGTTCGTATCACCACATCAAGGGTTGGCTGGAAGAGATTTCTGCTGAAATAAGGTCACCATGTACACTTTGTAATGTTTCTGTAAATGTTATGTTTTATTTATGTGTTTTTATGTGTGCAATAAAGTATAAGTACAAATGGCTTGATTGATTGATTGAAATCGGCATCATGTACTTACAGTGTGGTTGAAGTTGGTCTTGGCCGTGAACATGGCAGCCTTGCGCAGGGCTTCACCTCCCAGACACAGCACCACACCTATTGTTGACAGCCAGTACACAGTCTTCATTTCTGGGGAATAAAGTATGTTTTCCACCAAATTTAACTACAAAGTTAAAGGGAAAGAAAATGTTTATTTTCTACCACAGGAAAATTACAATATGTGATGGTTCAGTACCCTTGCTTGCTTCTATCCTTGACTCTGGCTCACACTAAGCCAGATTTTTTTTTTGCTTAGTATACTCTATGTATTAAAAATGCAAACTGATACTAGATCCTCCAGACATATCAAATTGATTTGATACCCAGTGTAATTTATTCCTAGGCTAATTAAACTTCAGTTAGAAACGTTAACGAGATCGGTTACTTAGATCTATTAAAACTTACAATAGTGAATTTAATATTACAAAATAACTATCTAATAAGTGTTATCTATCTATCTATTTACTTACATGGAGATGTACCATACTTATTTAAACACATGCTTTGATTAGAATTGTGTTTTTAGACATTGTATATTCAATCAAATAAGTCAGTCCCTCAGTGCTGAAAGGATGACAAATTTTGTTTCGAACTATAAATTCAACTCACCAGGAAAGAAATAGTACTCAGTGCCCCACTCTGTCCAGCTAGCTATAGCAGCGACCCCATACTGCACACTGTGGTTCAGAATGAAGGAGTCAATGCTCAGTGTCCGTGGATTTGTCAGAGCCACAGCCATGAACTCTGAGAAATGGAAGGCGGACAGCACCATGGTGTACCAGCCAAATGTCTTCCAGCCACTGTTCAGTGTGGACAGGTAAATCCCCGTTGCAAACGCACCGCCGAGGAAGGCTGCTCGGACTGACACCTGAGAATGTACAAAACAGCAGTCAGTAAAGGAATCCTTAGGTATAACTATAAACAAAGGTTTGGAGAGACAGCGAAAAGGTCAATGCCCAGTAGTGGGTTCTATTCATAGGCTGGATAAATAGATAAGTATAAACATAACCAGTCTAAATGTAGGGAGAAATTTAATGGGGTAAGCAATAATTAAAGATCCAATCAATGAGTTCATGCCTCTGCTTATGCTTCCAAGAATATGGGCGTCAGGGTGTTGACTAATTGAATAAAAGTCTAACCTCGTAGAGAAAGTCGCGGTAGCAATACCGCAAAATAAAGTTGAACAAGCAGAAGTACAGCGCGGGGCCCCAGTACGTGAGCGCCCAGAGCTCGGAGGAGTACCCCAGTACAGACCCCGACATTAGAGACGCGCTAAATACCGCTGCGGAAAGCAGAAAACATCCAAGAGCTTGCTTCCCGGCGGGGCACACATTTTTCCACAATAAGAAGTCCATTTTGGATTGCTGTCTTCTAAATCTAAGCCGAAAACATTGGTTTTATATCAAGAGTGTAATTTGAAACGTTATTCACTGCATTTTCATAAAAACTTCAATTTTCCAATAAACATCTGTGCGCGCAAGATTCGCCCAAATTTTCTTGCGTTTCTATATCAACTGTCACTGTCACCTGTCACAACTGTCACTTAGTATTGCAAGATTCTGGTCGACGAAAGTCGCTACAATTTTGAAAAAAGTTACCATAAATGTGAAATATGAAATAAAAATCAGCCAAAAAAAGCATTTCTCACTTAAAAATCAAAATCAGCAAAAAATAATGCATACAATTCATTAAATCAGTCAACCAACTTCAATTAAATCCGATATGCAGGAAGAAAGTATCCATGGGGTATGGGGTTTCGCGACTATATGGCTAGAAAGAAAAGTTGAAAATTCAACAGATTCATCTTGGCCCTGTTTAAGATTTTTTAAGTCTAGGATTTCTTTTTATTTGATACTTTTAGAAAAGTTCTTCTAACACGAGCAATTTCTACCATACAACAACTAGTGCCAACAATTTTTTTTGCGACGGCAGTGAGGGCTTACTAAGGGCCAGTGTCCTAATGTAATTGCGTGGACAGAAGGGGCCAAAATAAAAAGGTGAGCGACTTTTGACTTGTGTTTTCTTTCACACTGCTTACTTTACACAATAATAACTTTTAACTTAGGGAGAGACCGAATGTCGAGGAACTGAGCTATGAACTGCTATCGAGGAACTGAGGAACTGACTCAAAGATGTAAGTATTTATACTAAATTATTAATTAACTAACTAATGATGTTATTTTGTAGTTTGAACTTATTTACTTTACAATTTCTTAATGAATTTGTCTTTCTCATCAGTAATGTTGTTCTAGACTGTTCCGTAATTAAGTTATCTAATTATATTCAAATAGATCAACTAATAGTGTTTGGACATACAATCATCTGCAAACAAATCATCAACTTGAGAATTTTAAGATAAGTCTATGTGGTACATTACACTAAATGGAGTTTAAGTCGAGATTTTGACAGTTCGTGCATTATCTGTCAAATGCTTGACTTAAGCTCTAGTTTGCGAGATCTGCAAGTGGCCCTAAGTACCTAAGTACATTTAAACCTAAGCATTGCAGGCAATGCATCTCATAAAGTATATCAAGCAAGCCACACTTTTATGATCCTTTGCGCCGGAAATCCCCGGGCGTGAGCGAGTGGGACAACGACATCGTCAATCTCGCTCGCATTTGCGCCGTGCACAATGCGTACGGCACAGCACTCACTCCAGTACTTTGTTGCTTAGAATGCGCACGAGCGTTTATTGGTATAATTTCGTGTTTTTTTTTATCGAACCGGCATTGTTTATTGTTACTGTGATCACTGTTTACCTGAATGACCTTGGCCTGAATGCTGACTGAACTTCCAACGCGCTATTTTATGCGCTTTTTCATTGTGTAAAGGATTCAGTCACTCACTGCAGTTCCTGATGAAGTTATGATGCCCGCCTGTGTTGAATGCACTTGGAGTTTTACTTAAATATTTCTGGATTATTTAGAAAGTATAGATGTAGAATCATTATTAGGACTACATTATCTGAAAATATTTCACGGGGACTGCAGCGTGTCACTTAGTCCAAATCTTACAACATGTTACTTAGGTTAAAACTTCCATTTTTAGGGTTCCGCAGTCCGACAAGGAACCCTTAGGCCAGAAACTGCGTTACGCGGGCCCCGCGCGTGTCCATACAAAATAGACACGCGCGAGCGCACGCGCGTGTGCCCGGTCGGGCGGCCGTCACGTGCTTGTTCCGTGCAACGGGGCCCGCCTGCACGCGACGGGATCCCGCACCCCGGTTGACGGGTTCACGCGCCCCTCCCGCTAGCGGACAACACGCGCGGGCTTGTTCAGTTGATAAAGTTCAGTATATAAAGCTACATAGCGGTATACTCACTCACTGATTCATCCATACGTTTTCTCGGAAATGACAACTTTTAGAGGAAAATGATGTATGACAAAGTTGTAGGAAATGTATGAATTACAGCCATCCTATGAAGCCGATTTTTTAATTTCGAACGCCTTCTTCTATACAAATGGGCTAACTTTTTTGTTTACCGGCCGATTTGGATGAAATTTGAAACTGTGTTGTGTGTGATCTAATTGTGAAAAAAAAATTTCTCTGCGCAAAAAAGTCGGCAGCCAACTGGGCACATGCTGGAGACGTGCCCTAAACGGCATCGGGTTGTCAAAGGACCCAGGTATATGAGAAAAATCGGACATTTTGACATTTCAAGATGGCGGCCGAGATATCGACGATTGAAAATGAGAAAATTTTGTATGGAGAATTTGTACTGAAAATCGACTTTTAGTACAAAATTTTAAACAAAATTGAACAATTTTTCAAATAAACAATTTTTTGAGGCCAAAGCCGGGACGAGGAACCTCGCCGTGGCGAGGCCGAAGGCCGAGCTCCGTGCAGGCCGAGGCCGAAGGCCGAGACCATACATTTTCCGGCGAACAAGCAACAACGCAAAAGCCAGGTGGGACAAACTTGCGAGGCCGAAGGCCGAGACTATACATTTTCGGCGAATAAGCAACAACGCAAAAGCCAGATGGGACAAATTTGCGAGACCGGAGGCCGAGCTCCGCGAAGCGGGCACGAAGAACCCCGCCGCGGCGAGGCCGAAGACCGAGCTCCATCCAGGCCGAGGCCGAAGGCCGAGACCATACATGTTCCCACTCAAACAATCCCAACGTCAAGTGTTTAGCGAGGCCCTAGGCCGAGCGCCGCGGAGAGCGAAGCTCGGAGCGGCTGGGGGTTGGCGCGCGTAAATAATATTTATAATATTAGTTTATCCATAATAACTCGACTGTTCACCTCCAACGTTAAAATTGTACTATCAAAACTGCGTTACGCGGATGCCCGCGCGTTCCCCGCAACGTGCAACAGTGCAGGGCAAACGCGCGGGCACCGGTCGCGTGGCCCGCGGCGGATTGCACGCGCGGGCACCCGCGTAATGCAGTTTCTGGCCTTATAGTTTCGCCATGTCCGCCTGTCTGTCTGTCTGTCTGTCCGTCCGTCCGTGGCCTAGCGCAAAGACCGGTGGTACTTGTCTGTCTGTCTGTCTGTCTGTCCGTCCGTCCGCGGCCTAGCGCAAAGACCGGTGGTACTAGAAAGCTGTAATGTGGTATGTTTATACATATTTATCACGCCGACAAAGTTAAATAATAAAATGTCAGAAAGTTTTTTTTAATGTACCTCCCCTAACATAAAAAGGGGGGGGCTGATTTTTTTCTTCTCTACCCCACCGTGTGGGGAATCGTTGGATAGCTATTTTAAAAACATTGGGAGTTTACTAAGATCATTTTACAATTGAGGCATCCATTTTCGAAATATTTAGCTTGTACCTGTGTCCCCCCCCCCCTCTACAATCTAAACCTTTGCATTTAAAAATCTAAAAAAAATCACGATAGTAGCAAATATAATAAATTTAAAAGAAAAATTATCACAGCTGAGTAGGCTTTACAGGTTAATGGTCGATTACATTAATGGGATTAGTAAAAAAGCCTCCTATTTTATTTGATAGCTGAATTTTGTGATTATGTTAGGTAATAGGTTGTAATAATAACTAGATGTCTGTGGAACCCTAAGCTACGCGTGGCCCGACACGCTTTTATTTGTACTTTTATTCATTGAAAACATAGTATTTTGAAAGTGTATGCAGTTCATTAAAACTTAAAAATACTTCAGTGGTGCAAAAATAAATCACTATAGCACTATAATGTCAAGCAAAACTCCCGATTACCCAAAGCATATTTGTTTAGTTGTAATTTGTTCTTGTTAAATCGTATCGCTCCTGTCTTTCATTTTGACCCACCAAAAAAGTAGTTAATGGGATAAAACTGGTAGATAACGTTATAACCCGGATTAAAACTGGATTATAACTACTGGGTTATAATCCACTACCCATCTCTACATGGAAGTAGTATGATACACTTCAACACGTTGACATTTCGTTTTTCTTTTTTGTAAGGCAAAGGATTAATACTCAAACTGCCTTTAGTGACTTCATACAAAAGT
The DNA here is from genome assembly GCA_947310995.1 of Yponomeuta cagnagella. Lineage (NCBI taxonomy): Eukaryota > Metazoa > Arthropoda > Insecta > Lepidoptera > Yponomeutidae > Yponomeuta > Yponomeuta cagnagella. The sequence continues at coordinate 18,957,824 of OX371279.1, read as the reverse complement.
CATTTAAGGTCAAAGCTTTTTATTTAATATCTTAAAAAATATAGATTTATTTACAAATCTGATAAATTTAATAGAAATTGTACAGAAAGCAAAATTCTCGGAATGGTTTTGAGATTTTCGTTCATATTAAAAAATGTAGCATGGCCAATTGTGTATTTTAGCTCAAACTACGCTACCGAGATAGCCCAAATAGCGATAAAACGCTAAATCTGGCAACACTGTTAATTTTTCCATGACCTCCCTCCTCAGCCCCCCTCTATGCTTCCATCCATGATTTAAAAACGCTTTTAACCCTTAAACGGCCATGGCTCCAGTCAAGTTAATTTTTTGTATTAGAATATTGTTTTCTTAAAATTAAATAAAAACAAAACATAAATTACTGAATGTTGGGAAGTGGTTTTTTTTGACGATGGGAAATAATTTCCTTACAACCGTTAAGGGTTTTTTTTTGTAGGAAATAATTTCCAGTAACATTATATGTGGAAAATAATTTCCCACTTGACTAGCTATTGCTAGCACTTGACTGGCCTTGTACAATGAAATGATGAGTGAAGCTGGGATACCAACTGTTGACCTAACTACAACCAGTGATAGGTCCTGCACTACCAAGAACAACGGTAGTATGAAAATGAACAGTGCGAACAAAATCAAAAAGTATATAAAAACTAAAAAATACATTCAGAAGGTGCAGAAACTAATTAAACAAAGCCGGAAGAGTATAGAAAGTGTACCTATTCACCGCCAAAAGATGCAATTAGAAAAAGAAATGGCTGAATGCCAGAAGGAACTTTTTGACAACAAAGTGGACCATGAGCTAGGGATGGCTGAGTTACAATTACAAGTGGAAGATCTGCAATTTCAATTACTGGACATCACTTGTAAATACTCAGTCGTACAGACCCAGAATAATGACTGCATTTCATCAATAAATGGGTTGATTGCTCTAAGCAAGGACAATCTGAAACGCGTCGAGTCTAACATGGTCCAGATTGCGGATGACACTGAAGAAGGAGTGACCTTGTCACCTCTGCCACCACCATCAGACCTATCTGGAGACCCAGTCGCTCTACACCTAAGCTCCAACCAGCAGCTGAACAATGAAAAAGTCAGTTCGCAGCCAAGTTTGCAGCCGTGCAGTGTGCCATCCACACCAGCCCCTATACAGCTGGATTGTGCACAGCAGCATGGAGGCAAGCCTAGCCGTCAGGTTGTAAGCGGGTGCAGAGCTACATCCACCAGTGCCAGCAAAATGTATGGTCGGCTGCAGTCGGGGCCCACCCGCAGCTCGGTTCAAGACACTCCCTTTAAAACCCTAATTTTCTCTGACAAAATAGGTGTAGGTTTAGGTACCAAGCTACAGTACAACTTAAGACAGCATGTAGAGAATGTATGTATGCCAAATGCCTCTTATATTCAAATAGTCAACCTTTTGCTCAGCAAACAATATGATAGAAATACAACTATTGTATTATTAATGGGGAACAGCACAGGGATTCAAGAAAGTGACTTAATAAATTATTATGAGTCCATAGTAGCTTTGCAAGTAAGAAAAATTATCATCTGTGCTTTTCCCTATTCAAAAACTCTCTCAGAGGCACAAAATGACCGGATAGATAAATTAAACCGGCTATTATATAATATGACCTTCGGTCATCGAGACCAAGTACTTTTTTTCGATACGAATAAATTTATTCGAAATTTTATATTAACTAGGGACACATTGTATGTGCCCCTCTCTTCTAAGCGACATATTGCCAAATTATTGGCATTCAATGTATATGACCCCCTTATTGTTAAGACAATAGCACAGGGACCTCTAGGCTATACAAAATGTAAGAAAATTCATACTTCCCAACCTCTGTACTCTGAGGTTGTGAAAAAACCTAGTTTAAGTAGGTTAAACTTGACCGCTGATTTAAACTGTCAGCGCAGACAAAAGAAAAGCCCCCCTTAAATAAATTAATTTTAGCTAATCAGAATATACAGGGTGGCTTTTCTGGAAAGTTATTAGAATTAGAGTTGTTCTTAGAACAATATAGAGTGGACATACTTTGCGTCACAGAGCACTGGCTACCAGAAACACAAATGAATTTATCTGTGAATAACTATCAAATAGCCAGTATGCAAGGCACGGGGGATCCTTGATACTAGCAAAAAATTGTTTGAAATTTAAAGAACGGAAAGACATTTGCAGACTTTCTGTTGAAAAAGTAATTGAAATATCATGTGTTGAACTGTCTAGACACATTGTAGTAGCCATATACAGGCCCCCTACCAGCGATTACAGTTCATTTGAATCAATATTAGAGGATGTTTTGAAGGTAGCCTCTAGCAGTAATAAGAAAGTCATAGTCTGTGGTGACTTCAATATCGACTTATTGGTAGACTAGGCTTTAAATACCAAATTGACAATCATTTTCAAGTCGTTTAATTTAGTAAATATTTTCTTGGAGCCTTCTAGAATAACCGAAACTACTGCCACCTGCATAGATAATGTTTACTGCGATTGCGACTTTTCAGATAATTCTACAGTAAATTGTTTGAAGTCAGACCACAGTGGTCAAATTGTTCATTTTGAAATAGATAGAAAAAACGCAGAACAGGTTATTCTCTGCCGGCCCGTACAAAGTAAAAAATTAGAGTCATTTAAAGTAGACCTTGAAAGTAGCATAAAAACTCAAGAAAATTACCAAAATGCTAATGCTCATTATGTAGACTTTTTCACAGTCGTGTCGGGTAGTTTTGAAAAAGTTTTTAAATTGCGGCAGCTAACAAATAATGAGAATAAAGTAGGATTTAGTGAATGGGCAACCTCGGGTATCCGGAAAAGTAGAGACACACTTTATGAACTGTATGACAAAAAGACTTATACATATGACACCAAATTCATACAGCACGTCAAAAAATATTCCAAATTATTTAAGGCCGTCTGCCATAAGGCTAAATGCGATCATATAAAGAATAAAATCTTACAGTCACCGAATAAAATTAAAACAATTTGGACAATAATAAATAGAGAAACGGGTAAAACAAAATTAGGAGACCGAGATATTTCGCTTAAGATTGATGACAAAATAATAACGACCAATGAAGATATCGCTGCAGCATTTGAACAGTTCTTCACTAATGTTCCAATCGTGACTACAGCTCCGTTAGACTCGTCACCTGATCGTGCAGCAACATTACTAAAAGACCATGTCTCCTCGTGCGAACACGATTTCTCATTTAATTACATTGAGCCCCATAACGTTCTTAAAAAATTTAAATTATTGAATCTTAAAAAAACCGAGGACTTGTGGGGTATGTCAGTAAAAATTGTTAGTTCATTTTCAATAAATGTGTAGATGATGATGATGTGTATTTCCGGACCTCATGAAATATAGTAGACTAGTACCCCTATTTAAAAGCGGTGATAAACACGATCCAACCAATTTTAGGCCCGTCTCAGTACTACCAGTATTAAGTAAAATATTTGAGAAGATCATCTTAGATCAATTACTTACGCATTTCAATAATTACCAACTCTTTCATAGCCAGCAATTTGGTTTTACTAAAGGGCGGAATACAACAGATGCCGGAGTTATGTTACTTAAACATATTTTCAGCGCGTGGGAGGATCGCAAGGATGCAGTAGGCATATTTTGTGATTTATCAAAAGCATTTGATTGTGTAGACCACGAAACGCTACTCCTAAAGTTAAAACACTACGGCAGAAAGGGTGCAGGTTTAGATCTTTTAAGATCGTATTTAGAAGGAAGGGTCCAAAAAGCAGACGTAAATCGTATTAAATCCTCGGGTTCACTTGTAAAAATAGGAGTCCCGCAGGATCTATTTTAGGGCCGCTCCTTTTCCTAGTCTATATAAATGATTTACCGTTTATGGTACAAAAAATGTCTGAGATAGTGTTATTTGCTGATGACACGTCACTTATTTTTAAAATAAGGAGACAAGAAAATAATCTTGACGATGCAAATAATGCTCTCTCGCAAGTACTAGATTGATTCACAGCAAATAATCTGCTGCTAAATTCTAAAAAGACAAAATGTATAAAGTTTTCCTTACCTAACGTACGAGTAGTTGAGAACAACATAGTAATTGGACATGAAAAACTAGAATTTGTAGATGATACTGTATTTCTGGGCATCACAATCGATGCAAAACTACAATGGGGTCCACATATTGTAAAATTAGCACACAGACTTAGCTCTGCAGCATATGCAGTGAAAAGAATTAGGGAACTCACTGACGTTGCAACTGCTATGCTTGTTTATTTTAGTTACTTCCATAGTATTATGTCCTACGGTATACTACTATGGGGCCGGGCAGCAGACATTGTGACTATCTTCATCTTGCAGAAGAGAGCCATCCGATTTATTTACAAGTTAGGTAGTAGGGATTCGCTAAGAGATTTCTTCAAAGAAACCAACATCTTAACAGTTGCATGTCAATAAATTTATGAAAATATTATGTACGTTAGAAAAAATATCAAAGACTTCGAAAATGTTGGTGGCCACTATAATGTTAATACTAGAAATAAACATAAATTGTCATTTCCACTATTTAGACCTGCAAAAGTTAACACATCCTTTATGGGGCACTGTATAAGGTTCTACAACAAAATTCCTCAAGATATATTAGAGTTACCTCCAACGCGATTTAAAAAATGTGTTAAGCACATTTTGTGCATAAAGGCTTACTATAACATCAAGGATTATTTAGAAGACAAAGATGTTTGGAATTAAACAGTAGATTAATATTATTTAAAGGACGATTGTGACTAGTGTTCAACACATTCATGACTAATATTTTAAGTTGAAAACTCTGTTAATTAAGTTAAAACGTGTTTTGAAAAGAATAAATGTGGAGTTTCTTTGTTAGCTTCTTCTCCACATAATCCATTAATTGTGAAACTAACCACTTTGACGTTCATTAAGTAAACATTCTGTTTTTACAATGAATAAAAATATTTGAATTGAATTGAATTGAATATTGCCTTCGGTTTCACTCATTGATTTATTCTTACGGAAAGAAAATTAAAAGTCCAGAGCTATATCTTAAGTTTTATTTAGGTATTTATTTAAGTTTTTTTACTTACTATTAATATAACTATCCTAATAACATTAAGTAATAGCAGACTTGAGCCGGGCGAATGGCGAATGTCAACAATTGTTTTGTAACTCCTTATTCTCAACTTTTTTCTTCTTTTTAGGTGGCGCCATTGAGTGTAATAAGATAAAATTAGTTGTTGATTTTCTTATCTTTTTATGGTGAATACTCGATATGATATGGCACAATTCTGTTTATAACTCGCCCACGTTCTCGTATCGCATATCTTTCACGTATCCCCAAAAGAAGAAATCTAATGGTGTAAGGTCCGGGGATCTAGCCGGCCATCTAATTGGTCCATTCGTACCAATCCAAGTAGGAAAACATTCATTTAGAAAATCTTAAGAAGAGTTATTAGTTTTTGGCCATTCTTTCGATTGGCATCATAAAAGTAGGGGTGTTTTTTTACTTTAAGTCGGTTTGATTCCCAGACGAAGCAAGTAATTTTTAGAAAATCTTTGAATGGAGAATTACTAACTTTTAAATATAACATAAAGTCTTCCTTCAGCAAAATACCCTATCTAAGATATTTAAGGTACTTTCCCTTCATGTCCCACAACTTTGGGACGCCCTCTATATCTATTTGGGAAATAATTTACCACTTAAATACTTTCATGAACGACCATAGGGAAATAGTTTCCCCACTTTTTTAAAATGAGAAAAAAATTGTAAAGCAACAACTTACATACATTGTTTTCATTAATATACAATACAACACATATCTAGCTAAAATAATCAAAAACCATTACATACTTACAGGAATTTTGCTTGATGTAATACCAAAAACAGACTCAAACTCGGGGAGCAAATGTACGTAAAAATCAACGGTTCACTTTGAATACCGATTGACATGCAGCGAAGACGTTTAGGAATAAGTGTTGCCATAAAATACATTAAAAAAGTATCGATCTAAAGATGCGCTCAATTTATTTTAGTTTACCACGAAAAGAAAAAAAAAATTGGTGTGGTTACTTTTGTGTGGTGGGATATGGCTTGTTAAGGGTTAACTGTCACGTTGTCATGGCAACACTATTGTTTGACGTTTATTAACGCATTCTGTTTTCTATGTAATCCTTATAAGCAATTATATTGGCTAGTGGGTATTATCTCTTTTGTCATTGGTTTAAAAAGAACCGTGCGATAATAGGATTCTACACGATTGGTAATGAAAACACACTGATTAAGTTGGAAATTCAAAAATTTTTCGTTCGAAGTCACGGATTTTCGATTTTAAATTCCTCAGGCGTAAATTATCAACACACCGCTCGGCTTGATGTAAATTATAGTAAAACATGTGTGATACTGAAGTATACAGTGGTTTTCTTCACGCAATTGGTTAACTTCGAACAACCAGACCGTGACATCATCCATGACACTGCCAGGAAATTAACGATCTCCATCCTGGAGATAAGGTTCTAAATTGATGAAATGGATGTTCAATTTATTAATGATGCCTTAGAACAGTGCACAGTCACGGCCTGATGAGACCTCGTTGCCTCACATTCAGTGATTTGGCATTTTTCCTTGTTACATTGTGCTTTGCGCTCCTCTGGACGCGCTGTCTTGTTTTAATTTTACTTCTGTAATCCTTGATTACGAGTTACGAAGAGTAACTACATCAAGTCGCAATGACAGACCCGTGGGATGTGTATGTTTCGTTTATGAAGATGAATGGGGTGCCTCTTCTACCGCCTGTTGTAAGTTATTACAATCTATTACAACTCTTATTTATTTTCATCATCAATCCTTTAATCCCAGTGTTCACAATCTTAGGGCGCTCAGACTAAGTGAGTGAAACAACTACTTGTAAGCTTCTCGTACAGTGTATGCCAATCATGAAAAGTAGGCTCTAATCCACTTACAAAAGTTCCTTTGTTCTCAAAGTACTTACAAATGAAAGTGCTGCAAATCTAATAGCCTGTGAAGTGGAATAGACTGCTGCTTCTCATCTTTGTTCATTCCAACAATCCTAATTGAGTATTCTTACAGCTGACTAAAGAGCGGCGAAGTGAGATGCAATACTACCAGCTGCTCGCCAAAGAAGTAGAGAGCCGTATCTCACGTCTCACTCCATACTGTGTTCAAACCAATGGGGACTCAGAGCAGGACAAGGACACTACGTCTGACAGCACTGTATGCGATTCTCCACCAAACAGCCAGCAGCAAGAAGATGTCAAGTCAGTGCAAGACCTCGCTGCACACATCGAGAGTGCTCTGAAAAACCTTGTGGGGGAGAGGATTGAGACTCCCTCAAAGAGAGAAAGTGTAATGAAACTCGGTAACCATCAGAGCAAAAGTACTGAGAGAAAAAAAGACACACTTATTTATAACTTCACCACATTGCCGGAAAAGGAGGACAAAAAAGAAGAACCCGAAAAAGATGGTTCATGTTCTATGATAAACTCCAAGGGAGTCATGGCCAAAGGAAAGAAAATAAGCTTTGGAGCCAGCCCCAGCCCAGACAGAGCAGCCCCTGTTTCACCAACAGATAAAAATGCACAGGATAAATCAGCAGCAATCTCCAAAAAACGTATGTCAGGCTCCCTTATGGATCTCTCTCACACAAGTCCGGAAAGAAAGTCACATGTTCCGCGATTGCAGCGCCAGAACTCGTACACGCTGCTGGCGCCGAGCCCGCAGCTGCTGGCGCACCTGGAGTCTCGCTCTCAGCAGGCCGGGCCCGACACCAAGCTGTCCTCCAGCGACTCCCAGTGCTCGCCTAAGCAGAAGCGCAGGAACTGGGACTTGGAGACAGCTAAAGTCAAGTGGTCCGACATGGCCATGGAGCTCAAACAGAATCACGGCGTTCCGAAACTGACCACAAAGTCCTCCAAGGCCGAAAAACAGACAGTCGCGGAGAAAGTTGGAGCTGACACACTGAAGTCCGACCGGCAGTCGCAGACCATAGTGCGCGCCAAGTCCAGCCCGCTCCGAAACCGTTTGAGCTCGCTCTCTTCTCGGACTGTAATGCGTACCGACGTGAAGGTAGAGGCCGCGGTAGAAAAATCCCCACCGCGGCGCGTCAGCCGCCCCGCCACCCCTTCCCCGCCCAATGGAAGGCACAGATCCTCTCCCACCCCAGCCTCTTCAGCTCCTGAGCACCCAATTCCGCCACAATACATTATAGGCGAGAAGGAAGACCCTGCAAGAAAAGTCCGAGATTTATTCGAGACCATACAGAAACAGCAAATCATGCAAATGGCCAGTCTGGTCGAGAAACAGAAGCGGGAGCAGATGATGCTGCAGCAAGTGTTCGAGGAGCAAAACATGTACATCTCGCGGCAGATCAAGAACATCTGCCCGGAGATCGAGATCCGTAACGTGAGCTTGGACGCGCCGACGCGCGACCTCGGCGGGTACGACCCGTACTACGGGGGGCTGGCGGGGATGGAAGGGCCTAAAGGCACGGTGTCGACGTACGTCTACCACTACGACGGCATGCTGCCGCCGCGGCCGCCGGGCGCGACCGACTACAAAAACATCAAGTATCCGCCGTTCACGCGGAACATCATCACGCAGACGCGCCCTAAAAAACAGTCTGCCAAGTCGCCGAAGTCCAAGAAGGGTAAGGAGCGCTCGAGCAAGGTGGCGGATTCCAGCGATGACATCGAGTTCATGGCGGAGCAGGTGCGGTTCCCGGTGGACGACCACGGCGAGCTGCTGATGGCGGACGATTGCAACATCCTGCGCGGCACATGCGTGCGCCCTGCCGGCGCCAAGCGGCCCTGTTCCCCCGCTGCCTGCGACAAGCACGGCAGCGTCTCCTTCTCACGGGGACCCTCCAAGCCTGCAGAAGACAAGGACGAGGTAAGTGTAGTGCACCAATGTTTTATTACATCCAAGTGTTCGTGTTTTAGTTAAGTTTCAAAGAGTAAACTTCGCTGTTCACAAGTTTCATCACCTGTGTTATGTCTGTTCTGGTTTGATTCTGTTTGTACCTACTGTGTTTTATTTCGCCTTCGTATATTCCAAAGACAGGATGACTACAATATTTTGCTAATGTTTGTCCCAAATGTCGTCCGCCCACAATTTTATGTACATCCCAAACACTATAATGAGAATTTCCCGCCAGGAGATTTATAGATCGTGAGCGTGTTCTAAAGATAGGGTTTTATTGTTCCCGTTTTGTCGCCTCAGACACGATCGACAGCTTCTTCAATGCCAACTTTACGCAATTATCTGACTCCTTGAAAAATTCAATCACGATTATCAGCGTATGCAGAATGCGAACAACTCACAAACCATACCAAAAACTGTCTGTAGGTACTTGTACTAGGTTCAACATTGGCTCAAAATTTTATGCACATCCATACACGATTGTTATATACGTCTGTGATTGTGAGCGTGTTCCGCCACTGTCTAGCTGGAGTGTGAGCTGGAAGGCGAGTTTGAGCGGGAGCGCGTGGCTGACGTACAGCGCGAGGATGAGCTGCAGGACGAGCGAGAGCGGGAGCAACAGCGCGAGTGCGAGGAGCAGCAGAAGCGCGAGCGCGCGGCGGCTACGTGCATAGTAGCGCATGCGCGCGGCTACCTCACTCGGCGACTCATGCGCACGGCCAAAGTGCGCGCGCTCGTGCAGACCATCCGCGACGCACTGCTCTGCGCACTGCAACTGCACCAGGACCGAGACGGCGTGCGCGGCGCCGACGTGGACCTGCATCGCCGTCTCATACAGCAGGTGGGCCGTGGGACCTGGCGACTCCTGCTCTTCACTCCCTGGTGTTGCTTGCTTATTTCTCCGTGGGTAAAACGCATGAGCATACTTTGGTTTGTTAAATGTTAATCTGTTTCTTCTTTGTTTGTTTGCATGGTAGAGCTGGTTCGGTTGCTTGGTTCTTTGCAATAACTGCGTCTTGCATGCGCATGGCACGTGTTTTAATTAATTTCAAGCCACACTTATGATTAGATATCTACCTAGAAATAATTAAATTTTCTTAACTTTCAGTTTCACAGTTAGACTGTAATAATGTTGACCTTCAAAACGTGTTTTCAGATAACAGCGGCGTGCTACGCGGTGCACGAAACGGTGATCACGAACCCAATCGCGCAGAAGATGGCAATCATAGCGGCGGACCGCGTGCGTCAGAAGGCGCTGGCGGCCAAGCAGCCAACGCCGCTGGCCCGCCGGGCCTCGCCCACCGCCTCGCCGCTGCAGCGCCGGCAGTCGTCCGCCTCCCCCAACTTGCACTATAGAGCGTCACACACGGTCGCCACTGCGAACCGCCGCGACTCCCCCGGCCCGCAGTCGCCGACGCTGCAGCGGCGCGGCTCGCCCACGTGCCCGCTGGCGAGCCGGCAGTCGTCGCCCACCCCCCCGCCGGCGCCGCGCCGTGCATCGCCGCCCCCGCCGGCGCCGCGCCGCGCCTCGCCGCCCGCGCCGCTCGTGCAGCGCCGGCCCTCGCCCACGGCCGCTCAGACCGCGCGACCGCCGCATAAACGCACGTGAGCATACTTCCTATTATTAGCGTATCCATGGCAAACTACCAATTCAGTCCTTCATCCACTTTTTGTCCACTGCTGTACGCGGGTCACTCACTTCTTCTTTTGTCACTTCTTTACGTGTTAGGTAAGAACTCTTTTCAAAATAATTATTCCCGAAATTTGCAACACTATGTTATTGCGGTCATAAGCTCACCAGTATACAGGTGATAGGACACGCAAGGACATATTTGTATCCAAGATTATGTTACCCAAAACCGACCGAAGACAGCGATGCAGAAGACGGAGACTGCTCGTAAGAACGCATCTGAACGTGTAGTCAACTAACTTAGACCCGATTACCTACACTGATCCTGTCTATTGCGATTCAAATACTTAGAACTTGAGTGCGCCTTTCCGTTACTCACCTTCCCTATAGGGCGGTTCACGGATATTAATACCAAGTGTTGGTCGTCCGCAGAGGCGTGATGTCACAGAGCTGCAACGGCGGCGGCATCTACACGGTCCCACCGTACTCGCAGCCCGCGCCGCCCGCCCAGCTTATGTCCAATTCTACTCACGGTGAGTACCGTCACGATAAGGTTTCCTAGCTGCTGAAAAAAATACATCGTCGTCAAAAAGCTGTGCGACATTGATATCTCATCATAAGCAGCCTATATACGTCCCACTGTCGGGCACAGGCCTTCTCTCAGAGAGAGAGTATGGGCTTAATCACCACGCGTGCCCACCGCGGATTGTCGATTTGTATGTAAATAGCTCAGACACTTATTGCTACTATAACTTCACGAATGTACATAACTTAGAAAACAAAGTCATAGGTACATGTCCGCACTGGGAATCGAACCTGGGTCTCCCGCTTCCGAGTCCAATGTTCTACCCACAAGACTACCACCACTTATATCTAATCCAATTAATTTAGCTATAACGAGCTCGATACAAGAATCCTATGCGGCTACCACGTTCTTAAAAACTGCTAAGTTGTACTAAGGCTGAGCGGACAACCGAGGCGTACGTAAATGTTTCCGGAGATCAACTTCTCACTTGACAGTTCCTTGCTTACGCTTTATGCTTTCGTGTTGTCTAACAGACTTAGGTACACTTAGTAACCGGAGACCCATGTCACTATTCAGCGTGGAGAAACAACGGAGGCCACAGTCCTATAAGATTCTATGATTTCCCAGTAGGTAAATTTTATATGTAGGAGAAATATCTTCCAAAGTAGGTACTCATGAGATTTCAAAAAATTATCAATTTTTTTTAATTTTATTTTTTTAAGCAGGCGAAGCCGCTTAAACAGCTACTAAAAATATAAGGGGGTCTTATGCTAGTATTTTTAGGGTTCTGTAACTCAAAAGGAAAAAATGGAACCCTTATAGGATCACTTTGGTGTCCGTCCGTCTGTCAATACACTTTATCTCGGGAACGCGTAGACGTATTGAGTTAACATTAAAACAGTATACTCAAGTCTACAGTCCCTTGAAGCTGTGAGAAAATCAAACTTCAAGTAAAGTAAAGTAAATAACGCAAAAAAAAGATGCGGCCGTTTATGTCGCAAATACGTACCTATACATATTTCGACACTCAACGGAATCAAAATGTTTAGGGTACTTTCCGTTGACCTAGAACTATGAAATTTGGCAAGTAATATCATCTTGTACTACAAGTAGGCACAGGGAAAATCTGAAAACTATACATTTGCAATTAAATCATAAAAAAATTACTCCTTAAAGTTCGGAAAAAGCTCGGAAAAACTGCGAGACTCGATTCCCTATTTATAATAATATGTAAGTACTTGCAAATTTGTACGAAACCCTCGGTGGGCGAGTCCGACTCGCACTTGTCCGGTTTTTTTATGTATTGTTCGTTTTGTCTTCCAGACGCAGGCATCACAGTGAAGGTAGGCCGCGGACACAGCGGTCAGCAGAAGCGGTGGCTATGACCCCGGTTGCGGCCCTGGCGCGCCACCGGCCACTGCGGGTTACCAACTAGCCCCACTGCCTCCAGACACCGAAACTCAAAGAAAACGAAACGAAATCTGAACGAGATTATTGGTAAGGAATAATGCAGAGATTCGTCAGGCGAATTGGTTTTGTAATTATATTATTATATTCTGTCACGGTTTAGACTGAGTCAATTTTTGTTTTCGAGGTAAGCGTCCGACCTTTGGGCTCAGCTATATTCCAGCTTTTCCAATGGATTGAACGGTACCACGCTGCTGACTCACTACAAGTAAGATTAAACCGCGATAAAAAAAAATGGTCAGATAAAAGGCTTTAAGTTTGTGTCACTTCTGAGGATTAGTGTAGACTGAAAGGGTCGCACGGAGGTAGAAGGGCACTAGTGTGAGAAACGAACGTAGGTCTTGGCAGAGATGTGCGGATGTCCTCTGCATTTATTTATCGTCGCAAGTCTGCGACGGATTGTGCATTTCAATTTCATGTTTTGTAGCCCTGTGATGTCCTAAATTGTAAGCAATAATTTATTTGCAATATGTGATAGCTTCTTGTATAGTTTAGGTGGCCAACCACGGGCTATGTGATTTTTTACGTTTATAGCAAGTACATAGTTCAAAGTTTTATAAGTTACATTTTAATGAAAGGAAAATACTTCCGAAGTGTCTAGAAAATAAAAACGCACTTCGCGTAATTAATTTTGTTTCAAATTCACGCAATTCTTTGTTTTCCTTCTAACGACCACGTTCATTGTTTTATGATTACACCGCGGTGGTGTGAGCTGGATTTTATTAAACGGCCCACTGAGTTAACATTCGATGAAATTGTTTACTTTCCCAATTGTAATGTACTAGATTATTACGCTGCCGAATGGGGTCTTGAAATGTCAATAAGTAATGTTTCGAAAGTATTGTTTGTAATCGAAAAAGAGTTGTGTAATGGAATGTGATGTTACGATCTCACTGTTTTTCTAAGATTTTATTGCACTTAAGCTTACCTAATCCCCTTGATTATTAAAAAATCTGCTGTTTCAAATTCTTCAGAACTATGCTACAGAACTATATTTAATAAATACGAAAACTTCCTTCACCACTTCCAATTTATGCCAAAATGATCGTAACTGATAATTTACGCCCCTTTTCTACTTTTGATATCAAAATATTCCTTGTCATTTAACAAAGTCCAAAGAGTTTCCACTGATAAGTAAGCTAAGCGAAAAAATAAGATGCTCTAGAATAGTAATCTAAACATTTTATGTAATAAACATCTTGGAAATTAGATACCGTTGTCTTAATTAAATGAAACCTCAATATCCTCAAATATTTATATTTATTTTTCTCTTCATATACAGACTCTCCTGATTTTCAGTTTTAAACATCAAAATGTACTCTGAAAGAAAGTTCATAAAACCAGTGTAATGTGATTTAATGAGGCGAGAGCAAACAAATGTTAAACATACAATGTTACATCTTCATAGTAACTAGCAATGGCCATATTTTGTTGAATTTCGCCCGTTTTAGAATCCTTTATAAGTGGTACAGGATTTAATTAGGTATACAATACAAAATATTTTGTGTACTTTTAGTGAATACAGATGTAACATTGTAAACAATCTACTATATAAGTTATCAGTATTATTTTAGTATGCAGTTTCTGAAGCGTGTTCTAAGCACAAACCATAAGTAAAACATCACACAGTTACATCACTGTAGAAAAGTTGCAGTGTCCTTCCACTATGCACCATTAGACTACTCCATTGTCGACCCTAATCATATAAAATATTTAATTCGATAATTTATAACTAACGCACAGCGCTTCCAATCTCAGACGAGACCCAGAGAACAGTAGAACTGCCCAGCGGCTCTATTATGATTTTAAATGCTTCCAAAATGCAAACCCTAGAACAATTCTACTTTTACCACCGTCGATTTGAAACACTTGTTTTTTTTTGTTGCTTTTTCGTATCGTCACGTTTAAGGCAGAGTATACTTGACGTAGGGGACCTCGACATCGTTGTCGTCTTCATCGTTGCAGCATAGCTCGAACACCAGAGCCTTCACGTGCGGTTCGAGTTTCTTCTTGGACACCTTGGTGACCACCTCGGACATGGGCAGCCCGAGCCGCTCCTGCCGCTTGGCCTTGGGCATGAAGAACGAGTACAGCATGCAGACTCCTTGAGACAGCATCGTGATCTCGAGCTTGTGCTCGTTCTTGAAGTAGTCCAGGAACTCCTGCAAGGTCACCTCGCCCTTCACCTCGAAGCGGTCCCACAGGGTCCACTTCTTGTCGTAATATGTGTTGGTCGGCGCCGCGATGGGCTCGGAGAAGCCGAAGAAGGGGAGCGCGAGGTTGACGAAGCCATTCTTAAAGACTTCGAGCGTATTGAAACCCTGCGCCAGCTTGTACAGTTCGAGGCAGACGAGGCCGGCGACGACAGAGGTGGTGGTGGCGATGGCGGGGATGATCTTGCCGGCGATGAGCTTGGAGCGGTGGCGGTCGGCGGGCGGGATCTTGTAGTTGGCGGCGCGCAGGTTAGAGGCGGCCACTATGAAGTCCATGTGGAAGTTGGAGTCGTCGTCCTTCTCGAACTCGAGCGGCGTGACGACGAGGCCGGGCAGCTTGCCGGGCGGCGGCAGCTCCGCGATCATGTTCTTTACCCGGTCCTGGTCCATCTCGTCGCTGTTCTGCTGGAGCTGCGCGTCCGTCACCGCAATCTTGATGCCCGACTTGGGGCTGAATTCGGGTACCTGAAATAAAAAAAAATGTACACACATAATGCCTCGTCCCCAAACTAGAATACTCTGTCTGTGTTATGGGTGGAAAATAATGTTATGATCACAATATCCATATACTGTCTCTGTCTCCCTCCGGGATATTGGCGTGAGTTTATGTAGGTACTTATGTGAATAGGGCAGTCTGAGGACATCTAGGCCTATTTCATAGAACTACAAATTCATGGTTTACTGTGATAATTCGATGTGCATTGCACAGGCGATTAACCCACAGATTTACAGCATTGCAGTTATGTAATTTGTAGTTATATGAAATGCGGTCCTGGAGATGCAAGTAAAAAAAACTTCTTACAAGATGATGATCATGGTGGCCAATGAGAACTGACATTACCTATTCACTACAGCAGAAAGCAAACAGAAATTAAGTACAACCTAACCCCAGATGTTCTGAAAGTTGTTGAGTTGAAGGTTTTTAGAATACTTCAGTACCTACTCGGTTATTTCGGCGACACAACGACAGCGTCATCACGAACATTATGACGGCGAGGTAGTCAAAGCTGAGCTCACCTGTACACTAGCAGCCATCTGCGCGATGCTCTCCCGGTCCACGTTACTCGGTATGCCATACACAGCCGCCCTGAGGTTGGCCGCCGCCACCACGTAGTCCAGGTGGAGATCATCCGTGGGGTCGAACTGCAGCGGGCCGGGGCAGCGCTTGGGCCCGGACCAGAACGGCTGGCCCGTGGTGGTCTGCTGGTCCGGGGGGAAGTTGTAGAGGAGCTGCTTGATCTGGTTTGCGTACTGGTTCTCCCAGTGCATGCGCGCCCACGCCACGCAGTCCTCGAAGTTGAGCGGACGCTCGTTGATCGCGTTCTGGAAAGATGGGGCATTATCTTATTAATAACGTTAGCAGTAAAAATCTCACGCTAATAAGGCAAATCTAGCCGTGTTCCTAAACGTGAGTATAATAGGAAAGACAAACAGACAACACCCAGACTGAGGGCAACCCTATGGGGTGCAGGTTATCGGGCACGCACCCAGTTCGGAGCTGCCAAGTGCATGCCCTAATGGAAACAGAACATCAATTTTGTCTTAGTAGTAAGCATAGGGTATCCTAGTTTGGGAGCCAGGACACACTTATGCAACTAAATTGTGCATGTAATTTTTTACCATTTCATTTTCATTTCGTGGTTGCGGATGGCAACTTCTACCATAAGTTGACTATATTCAGACTTCCCAAACTTATTTTGACTGACGCCTTTAAGAGTTTACCATTTCTTTGCCCCCTACCTTTCTGGTCAAAAAGTACCTACCAGTGTGTAGTTCTACCCAGTAACAGGTTATAAAAAAAATTACGAGGGTAGCAATAATAAATTAAAGAGGTATGCTCAGCACACAATTGTTCACACAGTTTTTTAAGCGCGAAGCGTCGTCATCACTAACATGCAATCTGTATGGATAGTACGGCGACGCACAGTTTGACAAGCCCAGGACTATATGTTTGGCTATAGTTGGCTAACATATTTGTGTAGAAGGTTCATAAAACGAAATCTAATTCAAAAGTAACGAAAGTAGCGCAGCCAGAGGTGTAACCTACCCGCACGCTCTCAAGTGCATCAATAGGCTGGTTGCCGGGCAGCTTGAGGGTCCGCTCCACGAAGTGCGGGTCGCGCAGGTACTGTGCAGCGTGCTCGGCCGCCTGACGGAAGAGGCCCTCGAACTCGTCCCGGGCCCACTGCAGCGTGTGCTCGATAGCGTTCGGGAAGTTCTTCAGGGTGCAGATGGGGATCGACTTCTCGGGGGGATCCTGGGACGAGCTGTACGACTCGGTCAGGAACGGGACCACCACCTGTGGAGGGAGGAAGACAACTGATCGTTATGCAGAATTATCGCTTAAGGGGATTCAGTGGGCTAACTGGCGCCACCAATGAAAAAAAAATATCGTGTATGGTCGTGACCGACGACACCTACAAATATATATTAATATACTAAATCCGACCGCAGTCCGGCCGGATATTGTGTGGAAAAAATATGGCATATATTGACGCCGGCGCCGTCGCCTGTGACGGCCAGAAATCTAAGGTTCCATTAAAATGTATGCCAATAAAAACATCTGTTATCAAAACAAAAGTAAAAAGAAATTCTATTTATACAACAGAAATCACTCTCACATGTCTTTCAAAATTGTCGAAATCACAAGAAAACACGGGAAACAACATTCGCGTAACCAAGAAAAAAACGGAATGTTTGAAAATAAATTACGTCTTCATGAATGTGTCAAACCTCACGCCGAAGGTTATCTACCATATTACATCCATGTTATCTACACCCAAGTGTTTCCAATACGTAAAGAACAAATAATTCTATTTTACATCCAAATAAAATTGGTGTGAGCTACGTTAGTGTTTTTTTAAATACTATTATTTTATGGGTTACTAAATGTTATCGTCTTTGATGCAATAATAATTAGGTTTTTGGTCACACCTTTTACTTTTTTACAGTAAAACAAAAATCTACCAAATATAACGATATATTTTATAATGGTAACAATGCTCCTTTTTTGCATCGAATTAAAAAAACAGACTTTAGATAGGTAGCATTTATGCCAAAACGGCCGGAAAAGACTGAAAGGGAAGAAACGTAACCACAGATTAAATAAACTGCCTGAGGAGTACTTTAGGGGATCGTGTTTTAATACTAGTAAAAACTTAAGGCATACCCATTACTAAAAGTTATGATAAGTGCAGATATTTCAATTGTTTCGTTGTATTCCATTGTTTTTTTTTTTTTCATAAAAAAAAATAATATTTATTTGCCTTAACTTCAATTTTTTATATTAACATAATTTTAAATAATCATTAGCCTTAGTCATAATCATAAGCAAGAACATTGTTTTACCTGAAAAAAGAAAATGAAATATGTTTTTATGCTACATCAAAAATACTGGCCCCTATTTAGTTTTTGCCCAGGGTATAAATAAGGCCGTTAGCCTTCATTTTACCTCAAGCCACCCCTTCCGACTCAAGTGCATCATAATATTCCGATCGTTTGTTGCGACCGGCAGCTCACCTGCGTATTCCCCTTGGTGCCCAGCGTGCCGCTCTCCAGCAGCGGTTTCCTATAGTAGACGCAGCGGCGGTCCATGTAGATGCGCGCGTCCACATTGTCGAGTGCGTTGGCGACCCCGTCCAGAGCCTCAAAGAAGGCGTCGTCGTACGCCGCCTCCGTCTCCGGGCACACGCGGTTCTCCTGCGCGACCACGTTCATTGCGGGGTTCATGCGCTTGATCGCCTGGAACACAGAGTCATCATCATCATCCGCCACTTGACCTGCAGGACATAGGCCTCCCTCATGGTTTTCCTAACCATAATCGCCACGCTTGGCAGGCGGGTTTTTTTATTTATTTATATATTTTATTGACACAGCCAACAGGTATTAAGCACAAAAATACAGAGTTCTTATGCTATGTGGTTCTTGTCTAGCTTAATACCCAATAACAGGCGTGCAACAGCATTCAATACATTTTTTGAATTATATTATAACTTATTGTAAATAATTGACAGATCAGATTATTAGACAAATTAGATTAAAATTAATTACATTAAAGTAAACAGTAACAATTATTACATAACATGCATAAGCAGCCTATATACGTCCCACTGCAGGGCACAAACCTTCTCTCAGGGAGAGAGTGTGGGCCCAGTCACCAAGCGTGCCCACCGCGGATTGGCGATTTCAAGCGCTAAACAATTATTATTTTACTTATTTATATTATATATTGTTGGCGATCACAGTATGCGGTTCGAATCTCAGGAAGACGCTGCTGCCCGTCTCCTGGTAATGTATTTCCTTAGTCGCCTTCTACGACATCCACGGAAGGAAATGGAGTGACGCTGTTCTTAATCCGGTGCCACACGGAACACAGAGTGCGGATGCTTAAATCAATTGACAGTGACTACTTGGTCACCCAGAGAGGGCAAGAGAAACCCTGGCAGGCTGCGTAGACGTTGGTGGGGTGAAATAGAAAAGGTGGTACTTGCACGAGGTTGACAAAGGACAGACAAGAGTGGAAGAGATTATGGGAGGCCTATGCCAAAGGGCAAACAGGTACAAATGTGTGAGAAACTTCCACACAAGGATAATTAAGTTATGACATAAAAATTATTTTGTTTCACAGTTCATTTTATATAAAGGTATGTATAAATATCATGACTGTTAGCACTAATATCATTCGGATGTATATGATCGAACCCTGCCGAGAAGACCAAGTGAAGGTGGAACGTACCTTGGCGGCAGTGCTGGACTTGGGATGCTGCACGTCGTGCGGGCGGAAGAGGAACTGCCGGTTGAGGTTCGACTTCTCGATGAGGTCCATGTCGGTGACGGTGACGCAGCCGCCCGCCGCGCCGACGCCGATCATCGCGAAGTTCTTCAGCAGCTCGCAGCCGATCGCGCCGGCGCCTACGGATAAAGGGTGCGACATGAAGCGGCGGCAGCGTAGCGGTAGGACGCCGAGGTCGTGAGCTCGAATCCCGGCATGTACCGATGGCTTAGTTGTGTAAGTTATGTACAAGTTGTACTACAAATACCACTCGTTAAATGTGAGGAAACTTCAGTGTCTGAGATCAATTCAGCGCTTGCTACGTACAATGGCCCATGTATGATGGAAATATCTAGTCTAACCTAGAACTAGAGGGTGTGACATGACATAAACTCACGCCTGTATCCCGGAGGGGTAGGCAGAGAGCAGGGACTGCCACTCAACACCATCCTGACAAACCTCTTTCGCTTCATAAAAATTCATTAGTCGTTGCATGCACGCACGCCGGTTTCGGGTACTTTTTATCTTGCCCTTTGCTAATACATCCCCTATTTGGTCGAAGTATGTCTGCCTGGGTCGTCCCTTATCGGCCCTTCCACCCACATTCGCTCGATATATTGCATATAAAATGTATATGCGCCGTGTGGCGCCGGATTTCCTTCCGTGGATGTCGTAGAAAGCGACTAAGGAAATCAATTACCAGGAAACGGGCAGCAGCGTCCTCCTGGGATTCCAACTGTATACTGCGATCGCCAACCCGCCTGCCAAGCGTGGCGATTATGGCAAAAACCCTCATGGTCATGAAAGCCACGAAGGAGGCCTATGTCTTGCAGTGGGCGTCAAATGGCTGATGATGATGATGATATAAAATGTTTAAATAGAATGTTGAGGAGGCGAAACTGATCTGTCAGGATCGTGGCAAGTGGCAGTCCCTGGTATGCCTACCCCTCTGGGATACAGGCGTGAGTTTATGTATGTATGAATGCATATAACTATGGCGCAATTTGGAACAAAGTTAAACACGTCTTATCTATCTTTCTTACCTACCTACTTCCTGTTTTTCTGCTAAAGTGCAAAGTTACAAAAGAAATGCTGGTGGAATGTTCAATCAGCAATTTTATTGTAAGTACTTTGCAGATGGGCTCATTAAGTCTTGCGTAATACGATAAGAATATTCTTTTCATCCCCCCATCTCGGAAAGAGTATTTTTGCTCTTCGATATCTGACTGCATAAGCCGTTTTTATCCGCTAGAGGATAAAATAAATTGAATTTAGAACATCGCGTGCACTAAGTTTGTAAATTCAAAACATCATTAAACCTATTTACTTCTACCTCCATGGTGCCGAATTTGCATTTAGTCATTTCCTCGCTGAGGTGGGATGAAAAGTTACGTGTTGCACTCGAGTGCAAAGATTTTTCACCTCGTGCTCTTTTGATTCCCTCGCTATCGCTCAGGATTCTAATATTTGAATCACTCGCTGCGCTCGGTCATCAAAATTGAGCACGCGGTTAAAAAGCAACTTTGCACGCTTGTATAACAAATAACTATTGTTTTACACCAGAGCACATGACATAAAAATAGACTTGCACTAAAAATGTTCTAAAATAATCGGAGAGGCCATAACGTGGCAAAAATAAATAAATGTGGAAAGTTTGTTTCTCCGACTAATACCTGTCAAAAAGTCAATATAGTCACGTGGTACAAAAACGCGCCGTACAAATCGGGCTCATACTATGCCGTCATAACTTACACGTGTATGATATGAAGCGTTTATCAATATTTGAGTTACCTCGTAAAAGTATGTTTTTATGCATCTACAATTATACACCCTTATAAGAAAACGTTAAGAATTCAACGAAAAAACTAAATCTAATAAGTTTTTTATTACTGCAGTAGTAACTGTATTTTTCACATTTTTTGTGATCCCGATAACTCTGAAAAAAATTCAATCTAAGTTAGACGCAAGTTCCCCATTGTGCTGGTCCATAGAATACCACGAGCTATGTAGAAATCATAAGCCTGAACAAGGATGTTACATGTATGGAAAAAATCCCAGACCGAGGCTGCGTGTGCATAGAACTGGGGTTCCAAGCGGGAATCAAACTTACGATCTCGATAGTCAAGTGTGACAGCTACACCAAAGAGGCAGTCAAGATTAACTAATTAAATTATGTTGAGAAGATTTTTCCACCTTCCTTGAAAGAATAAATGTGGAGTTTCTTTGTTACACACATTAACTCACGCCTGAATCCCAGAGGGGTAGGCAGAGACCAGGGACTGCCACTTGCTACGATCCTGACCGATCCACTTTCGCAAAAAAAAAAAAAAAAGTTTAAATATTTTAATTAGTGGCAGTCCCTACCCACATGCGTCGCGTCGCTAGTGGCGAAGCGATCACTCAGATGATTGAGACGATTTAATTATGCCGGATGTGTATAACTCAGCGTGATATGATATTAAAATCGTTAAGACCATTTAAAGTTACTATATTTTCGTGGTACAGTAGACAATTTACGGGCTACTTTGCAAATAAAATGTAAAGGTTGATATTCTGTCCACTGTCCAACAATCATAGACGGTACGAAGTTGATGATTACTGTGAGAGACTTTAATTGTAATTGTAATGTAGCTGCCTAGCTAATGCAAATCACCCATAAAATACCTCTTATCAGTCTTGCTGTATCAAACCAGCAATTGCTGAGATATCACTGTTATGATTGATACAGAATGGAAAGGATTAGCTTCGACAGACAAAGAGTCCATTAGCATCTACAGATGTAGGTCATTGACTTTGTATTCAAGTCGAGGTTTATGGTCGCCAATCGTGGAAGTAATTTATAAGAAATTATAAGTCACCAGACTCCTCTTTGATGAGACCGCTAGTCAACGCGGTGTTTACGCGTTTATCAAGAAAGACAGAAGATTCAGCGAACTTCATGCATGATGTAAAGAGAAGTTTGCTGCTGAAAACAAACTAGACCCTAACAACTTTGCGGTGAATCATGCACGAAACAATTAGACTAAATTGTTGTGCAACCAAGACTAGTTATTTCTGGTGAAACACTATAATAGCTAGTTAATATATCGACGTAACTCGGCGGCGTTACCGATCGTCGTTCAATTTGTGTACCAGCCTAGTGGTCAATAATTACTTTTTCCTTTTCAATTTGTATTGAAACAAAATTTTACTTAATCAGAAAGTGTAGTTACCATATTGGTAATGAAGTAAGGGTCATCTATTTTTGTTTTATGTATTCAACAATAGAAGTGTGGCATCACCTATTTATAGTAAAAGCGGTATTTCACTCTTTGCTGTGGTTCTATTTCTATTTTCAATGTGTCGACACTCCACTATTTTTAATTCCAACTGAACAGTAAGCTAACATGCTAGCGGTCTTCAGACCATGCCTATATTCTTGTGATTTGTATCTGAATGTTAAGAGGGCGCCTCGCAAGACGATTCCCATCGTTTATTCAAACACAGTTTGTTTTTATTTACAGATGGCATGGCTGGATCACAATAAAACCTTACCAAATATGTTAAAAGTTCACAAACCTAGGCTAAGGATCGAGTACAAATGAGCAGTAAGGCCCTCACAGGCTTTTTCATACAAAATTCTCAAGGTGCATAACAGTTTAGTTCTTATAAGTTTACTTGTAATTTTAAGCAAAATCAATTGCCAACCTTGATTTGTCCTTTAAAAACGTACAAACGTTGTTGCATATGACAAACTCTAAATGACATGTTTTCGGAAGAGCGCACTTCAGAAATTACATTACATAAACTCACGCCGGTATCCCGGAGGCGCAGGCAGAAACCAGGGTTTGCCACTTGCCACGATCCTGACAGACCTCTTTCGCTTCATCGACATTAAGTAGTCGTTGCATGCACGCATTTTGGAAATAACCCTGTATAACGATGACGAACATTTTTTCTCGCGAGTTTACAACGTACAATGTAATGATACGGTCCTTTATCACTCCGTAATTGTATTTGTGGATAGTGTTTTACGTAATTACAAATGGCTCCTATATTTACTTCATTAAGAGCTCTCCTTTCGCGAGGTTGCTCGTACAAATGTATTTCCAACATAATTCCGTAAGTTTTTGATCGATCTTTGAATTTTAAGAGGATATCACTTCTTATGGGATATCACAACGTTTGTAAGCATGCCCTTTGTAGATTAAATTTAAATTCGTTTGGTGGTGGTTGTGAAATATGACGAATTTTTTTTGTTCTTACCCCATGCTCAATTAAATAAATGAGTCTTGGGCAGATCATTTTCTACTGTTTTTCTTCTTTTAGCACTGGTTTATTGTTGTGAATTTTAGCACAGTTTATTCCAAAAATGTTTGGCTTGAAGATAGTGCGTAATCAACTAGACAGTGTTTTTGCAAACAAACTTTTTACTTTTTCATGAGCAAGTGAACAAGGATGTTTATTATTTGACAGTTGACAGCCAGAAGTCCAATATACTCGTAGAATATTCTATCTAAACTTTAAAGCACATCAACATGCAATGCAAGTTGGATAAATAAATTAGCATCAATAGGACCTCACATACTTAGCTATCTTCCTTAAAACTTAAACTAATAAGCAACTCACCAACAACAAAGTATTTCAGAGAGCCAAGCTTCTTTTGGAAGTCCTTTCCAAAGACCGCCACTTGCCCATCGTATCTGGAGCCAGTTGGCTTGCAGTTTTCCTCAGTTAGAGCACTGTAGTCCTTTGGCAGACACTCAATGGCATCTAAGTAGAGCCACTGGTGGATGGGGTGGAACTTGCCAGAACAAGCCTTCATCACTTCTTGAGCTACCACTCCACCTAACGCTGCATTCATGGGGTTCAGATCACCAGCGGAGACCTGTGGAAGTAAAGAGAAATGATAGGAAAATGTCTAAAAAGAGCCAAGTAAATCAGTCTTAGTGAAATTATATATCATACTAGCTGACTCAGCAAACATTGTTTTGCCATATTAATTAGCCTACGTCAAATTATATATCATACTAGCTGACTCGGCAAACATTGTTTTGCCATATTAATTAGCCTACGTCCGGCCTATGTCCAGCAGTGGACAAGTGTAGGCCGATGATGATGATGAATTAGCCTACGACCTATTCTCAGACCTACCAATAGTACAGAACAAATTTAATAAAATAGGTGAAGCTGTTTCGGAGGAGTTCGCTAACAAACACTGTGACACGAGATTTTATATATCAGATATAATATTTGTTAAATACCTAGGGGTGCTCTAAGAGGTTTTTTGGTGTGCCACTCTTAAAGAGGTAAAAAGGGGTGGTACTCATAGAATAAAGAATAAGTTATAGACACAAGCTATCATAAGAAGAAAGGGGCATGTTACATGGCTCTACAAAAGTCAGTGCTGCAGTGAATGACTGAAAAGGTCAATAAACAAACCTTGCAGAATGTCTCTAACAGTTCAACGTTGACTTCAAAGTCCCCATTCTTCAAGTCTGACTGGTTCTTCACATGTTCCATGAAAGTCTTGGCATCAGCAATGCTCCAGGGCTTTGGGAGACGACCCTCTGCCTGTACAAAGCTATGCAGAGCGGCAAATGCTATGTGCAGCTGCTGCGGGTAGTCAAACTTGCCAAAATCAGTGATGACAAACTCAGGGTCTTTTAGGGACTCCTTGAAAGGCTTGAATGCCAGCTTCTTGGGCATCTTCACTTGGGTCACAATGCCACCACGAACATACTTAGTGAAGCCAGTTGTGTCACCTATGCTGAATGTGTAAGGACCAAGTACTTTGATCTTGCGGGGCTCACAGCCATTCAGCTCAGTCATGCCTTGAACCTGAAAGACAGAAAGAATATTAGTAAGGAATCAAAATTTTAATATTAAACACAAACAAACACAACAAACCTCACTGAAAGTAACATAGTCGCCGTCTTCCAAGCCATGGCGCGTATCATCCAGACAAGTAACCACAGATTCCTGTTCACTGGAGATGTCGGCGATCATGGCCGAGATTGGGTTCTCACCCGTCGCGTCGACTACCGTGAACTCAGGCCCGAAGTCGCAGAATACTTGGGAGAAGAGGCCGCGCGTATCGGCGATAACGAGCGCGATGTTGTTGGCGTGTGTCACAGCAGCCACACGTTCCTGCTCCTGTCGCGAGGCGCCGGTCAGCACCACCACGCGGAACTTGCGCAGGAACTCCTCCGTCAGCTCCCCGGTGTATGCCGTTGTCGGCACATAGTGGTTGAGCTCCGCTAGCTGCTCGTGAGATGCCACCGCGCGGTTCTGCCCCACACTCGCCTCCGACAGGTAGAATTGCGACGATAGATCCCCCACCATGCAATTCTGTTTGTCGTGCAGCGTGACAGACTTCACCCCACCAAGAATCACGTTCTTTGCGACCTCCACCCCCAACCCCCCCATGCCAGAAATTAGCACGTCGGAGCTCGCCATCCGCCGCATGGCGTCGTGCCCCAGCACGTATAGCTGCCGCGAATAAAGACTTTCGTCGATTTCATCTTCCACACGCGTTCCATTGTTCGCCATTGCCGAAGATTTGGAACGGGTTTCTCCTGTGTTAAGCTTCCGCTTTTTCGCCGGGGGGTCAACGGAATTATCGGCGACTTCAGCACTAGACATCGGGCACGAACGCGCACAATTTTGCCAGAATCTTGCTTTGCTTTTTAAGACAAATCAATCAAGAACTCTTCAAATACTAAAAAGCGACATTCGCGCTTCGTCAGGCTCGCTTACTCACTGTCTTGAAGTTAGCTACAATACAAGCGACGTGGAGATTAAATTGCGAAGAAAATAATTTCAGTATGAAAATACACCCAATTTTATGAGGAGTTATTTTATTGGCGTCTAATTAAAAATATTAAAAAACACATATACAATTACCCAACTAGAACAAGAATTTTCTCGGATAAGTAGGTAAGGTGTAAAATAAAAAATATTTTTTTGTTTTTTAATAATGGCAACATAGGTACCATAGGTACTGATCGTTTTTGACGTTACGCTCTGAACCTAAAATTGTGTAAAATATTTGAAACATTGCATAATAGCAAGCGAGCTATAATAACGATAAAATATAAAGAAAAGATTAAAAAACTTAAAAAATGTTATCTTATAATATAATTGATTTTGTCAAAAAGGCAAAGTATACAAAAAAAAACAAGAAAACGGTAGGTATATGATTTATTTAGTTATTTGAATGTTCTCGGCATTATCTGGCAACATTCACATTCAGTCATTCGAACTAGGGATGTATGTTGCTATCGATGTTACAGTCAACAGGTGGACAGCACATCAATCTTATTAGCAATACTGCTAATATACCAGGGCCCAAATGTAACAACGACAAAAGCGCGCTAGCGCAATTTTTTCCAATGTTATGCGGGACGCGTCTGCTTAGCTAGCACGGCACGTGCTTTTGATCGTGTTCTATGCTTTGATGTTACAATGATTAAATTTATAATATTTATACGTTACGTGATGCGATCACCAACCCGCTTGCCAAGCGTGGCGATTATGGCGAAACCCCTCATGGTTATGAAAACCTCGAAACCTGTGTCCTGCAGTGGGAGTCAAATGGCTGATGATGATAATGATGATGATGATGACGTGACAGATACCTTTCCAAAGTCAATTTTTTTTATTAAATGTAACATGGAAACTGTGACTTATTGAACGTTACAAGAAAAACTAGGTGTCCGTTTCAAAATCTAGATCATTTGGAGAAAAAACTCACAACTCAGACGTAAAGATTAATCTGACTTATATAATTATAAAAACACGATTTTTCTTGACTCTATAATACTATTTAGAGGCAGTTTAAAGAGTCTGTGGTAAAGGGAAAAAACTAATCACAGATTATTCAAACTAATTAGAGAAATCATGTTTTTATAAATAAGACCGTCAAAGAATGTATTGGTAACCAATTTTATTGTTTCAATATAAGTAACCTATCAGTTAAAATTTTGATTAAAGCATAAAGATATAATAGTAACTACAATGCTATAAGTTACACAAGTTAGACCTGACCTGGCCTAGAGATTCTAGAGGTAGTAGGTTTTTTATGGCCCCGTTGCCGCCCTGCTAGTGTTAGAAAATAATTATTTCCCTTTTTCCATCGAAACAATTGGCATATCTGTTTTTATTCATAACGATGTGATTTTCAGTGCTTTTATTTGTGTCACATCTAAATTCAAAATAAAAAAAAGCTTTATTTCGGAACTGTTTGATAAAAATACGCTAAATGGGTTCAATTGAACACTGAGATAATTCTTCCAGTTAAATCATGAAGTCTTACAATCCCTATGAACAACCTCACATCAGCAAGAAACAAATAATATAGAGAAGAGAAGTAAACATCGATGCATCGATGTTCTATTATTACTACCCTCGATGTTAAATAAAAAAATTAGCCCCTCGCAACCTCGATATTCATCGAATATCGATGAAAATTGCTTTATTGCTCACCATCCCTTATTTGAACTGTCATATTGTCTGCTGTATGCAACTGCAGCTCACTTCATTTCGAAGAACGCAATCCATTTAATTTCTTCGAAGATTTGTTGTTTGTTGGGCTCACGGCTTGCTTGCGTTAGATTCGTTATTTATTTTGATGCAAACTGTCTAGTGCGGTTGTTGTGCTAACAGACGATTGTGAAAGAATCGGAGAACAGCAAGATACTAGTGTTTTGTATACAGCATGAGTTCGTAGAGCCCCAGAGCTAGCCTAATTCGGAGGATTATCCAATCCTTGTTTTGATTCTTGTGAATCCAAGACCATGGTTCACGAGTTCACGTCCACCGTGAGGGTGCACAAGCACACTTTCGAGATGGTGATGGCGGTGAGTACCTATCAAAGTTGATTTTCATGTAAAAGTTTTTGTTTGGGAAAGAGAATATGAATTCGTGAGTGAGGATTGGCCTGTGTATGAAGCTCAGTGGAATTTTTATGAACACTGCACTTTGCTAATTGCAGTCAAGATACCTATTTACTTACAAAAGCTTTGATGTAAATGTAACAGTCACCTTGAAATAATACTTTCACAAAGTTGTAAAGAAACTCTATCAAGGCCTTAGATACTGAATTGTAAAGTAAAACTAGCTTTCATCGGCAAGTCAGTTCCTGGAGAAATCATTACCTTTTGTGTTAGTATTCAAGGCCTTCACGACAAGTTAGCACTAAAGAAAACCTTATAGGATGAGGAAGGAGGAAAGAAGTGAAACCAGTTTTAAAATATTAATTCTCTAATTGGTTTAATTTATTTAGGAAAAATATTAATTGTGTTTGAAATACTTCAATATAATATTTGAGATTTTATACAAAATATTACTATAACTTAAATGACTAAAGTACAACAAATTATTGAATATTAATTGAATTATTTTTAGATGTAGACATTTGTATGCCTCTACGGCGAAACATGCGGAAACTTCATTATTTACCTATAAGAACTTATGTACACTCATGTTTCACAAATAAATAAATTTGAATTTGAACAAAACATTGTGATTATGATTAAAATTTACTAATTAACTATGAAAGCCTACTTAAAAACTGGCCATGTGCGAGTCGGACTTGTGCACAGAGCATTCCGTTCAAATTTGTAGGTAGGTACTTACAGATTATAACTAGTTCAGGAACAGTTTTTTTTGAGCTTTTCCTGAACTTCAAAGACTAATTTTGTTATGAGTTAATTAGAATTGTATAGTTTTAAGATTTTTCCCTGTACCTGTAGTATAAGACAATATTACTTGCCACATTTCATAGTTCTAGGCCTTCCCGAGATAAAACTATAAAGCTGTTGGGTCATGATAGACAGACAGACAAACGGACAACAAAGTGATCCTATAAGGGTTCGGTTTATCCTTTTGAGGTATGAAACCGTGAAAAGGACAAACTTATTGCTAAATGTATTATATGGCTATTGCAATAAAAGAGCAAGACAAAAAATGTGTAGATGATGATTTCTTTATACAAACTTCACCAAACCTTTTCACCAATTTTCAGTTCACTATCAGTTACAAAAATAATTTATTTAAAAAATAAATAGCTTTGTCCAGCTAGTGACTAAGAAGGAAGATGGATAGGAGGTAGAAGTTAAAACTACCTACTTTGCACTTTACTCACAAACTCCAGTATTTTGACCTTCCTCCATCACATTTACATTTTATTGCTTAAGCCAACCTTGTTTGGGTACAGAAAGACGATGACAGCGGACAGGTGACATGGTTGGTCTGCCAAGCCTGAAAGAAAACAAAACAGATAAAGTCTTAGGGACAAAGGGTACATTCTTTAGTTCATGGGCCTAGGGCATAGAAGTTTGATTGTAGACAAGTATCAAACTATGCGCAAGGTGATAGACTTGGTAGATGCTAGCTTCAACGTCGAAGTCTAGACTTAGCAAACCAAATGTTGCAATTTTTGTGTCATTGCTGTAATTTTGTTAAGCACAAAATTACAGGAATGACAATTATTACGTCGGAAAAAAACGAGTTGGAAATGCATGTGAACCAAGAAGGCTAAATTTTGGTTATGACGTTAGAAGGGGGAGGGCTGGAAAAGCTTAACTTCAAATTGTCGACTAAGATTTCCTATGTGCATTTTCCGCCATTTTGAAAAAAGTGTTAAATTTAGTTTTTTTCACAATAACTCGGTTTTCCGTTCACATACGAAAATTTTGATGCAATACTTTTTTGTTGCTTTTTTCGATCTATAATTAAGGCACTCCACATTTTTTACCTGTCGTTCATCGTTATTGAGATATCGAGCGAACAAGCCGAAAATTAGTTGCTCCATTATTTGCCTGCCTGACATTCTATTAAACGACGATGACGAAGATGATGATGATGATATTTCGACCACCAAAGCATCATTTCCTGCGGTTAAATTCAAGAGTCCTCATGAATCGAAGAGTCTATGGTGGAGGAACTTATTCAGCAAGGACCACCAAAACATAGAATAATATTTTTAAAAAAATGACCGCCTTTAATTATTATTTTTTCCTACACAAAAAAATATTTTTTTAATAAATCTCATATTTTTTATTCACAATTTGGGTGGTTTATTTATTTTGTATGGTAATAATTATCTGAACAACCTCGATACAACCGTGCGAGCGACAAAATCGAAACTGGGCACAGACTTACCGACGTCGTATTTATTGTCGAAAATAAAAAACCGAAATTGTAATTTTGAACACGCCTTACATGTTTCATACTAGTCATTTTTGCGATCTCTTTCACGGGAAAGAAAATTAACCAAAAAACAAACACTACCTACTGGTTTTTCAATAAATCGATCGATACCTCAATAACGATGCACGGTGAAAAACAATTAGGTGAAAAACGTAAAGGTGTTAATTGTAGATTGTAAAGAAGCAACAAAAAAGAATTGTGTCAAAACCGAGTTATTGCAAAAAACTGAATTTAACTCTTTTTTTCAAGATGGCCAAAAATGGACATGGGAAATCTTGGTCGACAATTTGAAGTTAAGCTTTTCGCTAAGCCACCATATGAGTGAATGAAAGTCAAACACAAGCAATTTTATTAAATTTACTTTATCAAAAACTATGTGTACTAAAACAAAAATATGTTTAATATGTACGTTATTTAATTATGCATCAAACTCTCAGACCACATTTATCAAATGTTTACACGTATTATTACAATATGCAATAATGCAAAGTTGTGCGCGCGAGACAGTATGCTTCACGTAAGAACAGCCTTAACAGCAGCAGTCTGTTGTTTTTCGTATGCACATTGGTCAACCGACAACAGTACATCAATAGATTGTACGAGAAACAGGGGGACTGAGGCGTCTGCTATCGCAGTGCCTAAATTGGAACGATGATTGTTGAATTCCCTTGCCATGAACGAACGGCAGCAATGAGATAATGAATCATATCCTTCGCCTTCGCATGGCTTTTTTTGTCTTTATAGGCATTCGCGAAGAGCTGGTTTTATAGGGAAAACGATATTCACGAAATCATCGGGTCTTTACCTAACAATATGTTAGTTGGTAGATAAAGTCCCGATGCTCTCAATATTATTGAGATCGCGCTCCTCGAAGATACCGCATCTACTATATATTTAATTAAGTATAACACCAGTTTGTTATGTATGCCCTAATACTAAGAACTGGGTTCGCAGCGAAAACCGACAACACAAAAATTGGCCAAATAAATTGGCTTGTGTTTATATGACTCGCGTATTGACAAAAAACCGGGCAAGTGCGAGTCGGACTCGCGCACGAAGGGTTTCGTACCATTATCTATACAACATTAGACAAAGATCGAATTTGAGAACAGCGCCATCTATAGAAACCAACAAGAAGCATTTAGCATTGACATTTAACGACATGCCATCAGCTCTGTGAATGTTACATAGATGGCTGCTAGATGGCCAGCGCTGTCTTTAGACGACGTTTGTTGTATGGGAGCCCCCCTTAAATATTTATTTTATTCTGTTTTTAGTATTTTTTGTTATAGCGGCAACAGAAATACATCCTCTGTGCAAATTTCAACTGCCTAGCTATCACGGTATCATGAGATACAGCCTGGTGACAGAAATACAGACAGACAGACAGACAGACAAACAGACAGACTGAGAGTGAAGTCTTAGTAATAGGGTCCCGTTTGGCACCCTTCGGGTACGGAACCCTAAAAACAGACGCGGTTTAAGTTGCAAGGAAACTATTTCATGTAGGTACTGAATACTTAATACTTATACTGCACGCTGCTGAACATGTTTTGCACAGAACGCTGAAGACTACACAAATAGCGCGGACGCGGACAAGGCGCATGCTATCTTTGTTTTGCAGATGGATAAGAGGCACGAGACGTCACCTCGACTGTGTGACTTACACGTGATTTGATATAAAAAGATTTCTCAAATAGTTAAATCACAGCGAAAGTTGCTGCAGAATCTTTGCCAAAACGCCATTTCAAGATAAGTAGGCATACTCGAATGGAGTTTTAATGAATGGAGTCAATTTAAAATTACGCGTGAGTCCGTCAAATACAATCATGAAATAGTTAAGCCTACTAACTAAAATGAGTGTTACTTACGTGAAATAAAGACATATTTTTATTATTAACCTTTAAGTATGAACATCTTATTTTTGTAACACTGCGATGGACATGTAGCCTCCCTGGCTCCGATATAAAAAGCATTTTTTTTTCGAAAATTAGTCCTAATTTCTGGAAAATTGTGAATAAATCAAATAAAACGACACTAAAAATTAAACTGCATTAGTACATAATCATGTACTTAATTAAAAATCTGTAAAAATACAAAAATAAACAGCATATGCACTATGTTTCATAATTTTGACCATAGGTGGGTTTAACAGCTGAAAATTTTCTTTTCTTACTTGTTTGGTAATATCAATATTTTTTCTTCGTAATCTAATACACATAGAACAAAAAAAAAATCAAATCAACTTCTGATGACGAAAAAAAAACCACAACTGACTTCTTTCATCATCATCATCATCAGCCATTTGACGCCCACTGCAGGACATAGGCCTCCCTCATGGTTTGCATAACCATGAGGGGTTTTGCCATAATCGCCACGCTTGGCAGGCGGGTTGGCGATCGCAGTATGCGGTTGGAATCTCAGGAAGACGCTGCTGCCCATAAGCAGCCCATATACGTCCCACTGTAGGGCCTTCTCTCAGAGAGAGAGTATGAGCTTAATCACCACGCGTGCCCACCGCGGATTGGCGATTTCAAGCGCTGAGGTATGTGAATAGCTCAGACACCCAGGTTTCCTCACGATGTTTTCCTTCACCGCTAGCAAGTGGAAGGAAATGGAGTGAAGCTATTCTTAATCCGGCGCCACACGGACTTCTTTAGATGACAAAATTGTCGGCAGTCGTTACGCTACAGTGGCTTGCTGCAGCCACCACAAATATGGGTGGTCATCTGGTATTGCTTTGAAGGACAAAGTCTGCATATTCTTCTAGTTCCTGAAATTAGTGCTGGTGCTTGGATATCCACCGAAGCCATATCTTTGCCTAGAACTTGAGTATTTGACCTGTCTGAGTTTTGTAGGCAAAATTATGCTCCTACGCAATGGGGTCACAGGAGGCATGGCACTACTTGCGAACGAGCTAATTTGAACTAGAACAACCTACTTGACTATTATCATTAATTTTTCGCGCATATATCTTAAACAAACATGCAAACTATGTTAATATTTTATACAACTATGGACGTGGCCTACGTTTTATTTACCAAACGACGCAATCTCCCTCTTTGCTGGTCATGTGGTCACAAAAACTGAAGATAGATCAGCCGCGGGTAGCGGGGTAACTTGGTGATACAACGAAACTCACAATAGCGCGGAGCCTGTGAGACTACATGTTCATACTTAAAGGTTAAGGTAGCGACAGTTACAACTTGAATTCAATTTAATTCTTAGCTTTCCTACGGATTCCACCGATAACTAGTCATCTTCAAAATTTCGCTACTTTACGGGCGACGGCTACAAATATGTAACACGGTTGTTGATAATACTATCAGCATCATCTTACCCCTGCTGTTCTCAGACGGGTTCCGAAAACAAAAAATCTCACTTCCAGTTGAGCTGAAGCGCTGTCGCGTATAAGGTGACAGGCAACTGTTTGAACCCCCTTTGACCCATCGCTATCTTGCCAACTAAGGATTGAGGTTGTAAAACGTGTTATTCTCGGCTTCCACCGTTCCTAATTCGCCACGCTTACTCTCATAAGTTTGAATTTAGAACACATAACCCAATCAACCCTCAATAGTCACGTCCATTAGCAATGATAACACGAAGAAGACATGTCATGAATTGTAAAATATGAGAATGTAGGCAATTGATCAGAAAAAAATAACATGGTAATTTGGGAACAAGCCGCACGTGGAACCAGTAATCGATCTGCGAAATACGCACTTCGGCAAAAAAGATACGAGTTTATTATCATCGTTCGTTAGAGAGCGTGGCGGGTCAATTATTGGGCATGCATTCTGTACATCCGCGCGGGTTTTACCTAAATTTATCGATAACGTTATATCGATAAATAATATACTTAAAAACATTGTTGTTTTATATTTTCAATTAATCTACAAGGTTTTCCAAATTACCTTTTAATTCGCGCGCCTTGTCTCTCTTCTCTTTCATTGGTATCCACACCGACAGGGGTGGCTGAGGCTGACTTGCCATTAAACAACAACAAAATCAAGACGACTGTAATGAAAACCCACCGAACACTTTATTAGGGTTCCGTACCCGAAGGGTGCCATACGGGACCCTATTACTAAGACTTGTCGGTCTGTCTTTCTGTCTGAACCGTGATAGCTAGGCAGTTGAAATTTTCACAGATGATGTATTTCTGATGCCGCTATAACAACAAATACTAAAAAACAGAATAAAATAAATACTAAAGGGGGCTCCCATACAACAAACGCTGTCTAAAGACAACGCTCGCCATCTAGCGGCCATCTATATAACCTTTACAACGCCGATGTCATGTCGTTAAATGTCAATGTTAAACGTTTGTTGGTTTCTATAGATGGCGCTGTGTTGAAATACGATCTTTGTCTAATGTTGTATAGATAATGGCCCCTTCGTGCGCGAGTACGACTCGCACTTGGCCGGTTTTATTATCATGACGATTGTGTTTTGTTTCCTTTCGCAGGGTCCAGCTTAGCCATCCCAACAACAATATTATAATGTTTTCATCACAAGACGAATTCCATGTTTCAAAGTATCTTGAAGTTAGCGTGTTTCGGTGAAATTCTCCACTCTCCAGACTATTAAACTATTTTGGTAGAGAACTGGCATGCAGTAAATAACTTTTGTATATAGGAGTTTAGTGTGGCGCCGGACTTCCGTGTGTTCTCAGATGCTGTTTTGAAAGGAACAATTTTCTTATATGCAACGCATCGTCTTCGTGTGGCGCCGGATTAAGAATAGCGTCACTCCATTTCCTTCCCTGGATGTCGTAAAAGGCGACTGAGGAAATCAATTACCAGGAAACGGGCAGCAGCCTCTTCCTGAGATTCCAACCGCATACTGCGATCGCCAACCCGCCTGCCAAGCGTGGCAATTATGGCAAAACCCCTCATGGTTATGAAAACCACGAAGGAGGCCTATGTTCTGCAGTGGGCGTCAAATGGCTCACGATGATGATGATAGAAGCTTTGGTTACTTGGATGGTTTTAAATTATATTTTAACATTATATTTAAAGATTATATTGTTTTTAAAACAGTGTTAGGAAACACTTTTAAACTTGCCAGCCCTGATCGGAAATCAATAGAGAAAAGTTAGATGAAACGGGACATCGATAAAGAATTCAGTGCCCCGGTTTCATTCAACCAACGGGTTCAATGTTTTTTCACCTCGAACTGAATCGCTTGATCGGGTCTTTGCCTAAATAATAGCTTATTAGCCTTACTCTGACAAGGAATTACGAATGAGCAGTCCGCCAGCCCATATCCTCGCCGGGCCCACTCTTTGTAATATTAGGGGTTAAAGTATGAAATTGCCGTTTTATTGCAATAGGTTCTTTGAATTGACATATAATCTTCATGGTTTGAGGTTTTCGAATGAAACTTTTTTCAAATGGTTTCTATGATGTTCTTTTTTTAAAAAATGTGAAACATTTGAATATCGACTTTCAATTGTTTTTGTTATTCAATTTAGACAAGAAAGATGGATACTGCGAAAATTCGAGTGATTATGAGGCACCCATTTTTCGTATTTTTTTATTTTATTGATTTGACGCAAGTGAGTCAATATTGTGGGTAAGGTAAAGTTAAACCATGCCGCTAATTCCTGGGTCGGCTTCCACTATCTCTCTTAATTCATCGTTATTCACCTGTGTGGGCGGTCTTCCTCGTGGCTCGTTCTTTAAGTCGAAATTTCCATCATGAAAGCGTTTAAACCAAAATCGCACGGTGCGTTCATTAGTAGACCCCTCTCCAAACGCAGCATTGATATTGCGGGCTGTTTCTGCCGCGTTAGTTCCGCGTCGGAACTCGTATTCCAAAATCACTCGAATTTTCGCAGTATCCATCTTTCTTGTCTAAATTGAATAACAAAAACAATTGAAAGTCGATATTCAAATGTTTCACATTTTTAAAAAAAAAACATCATAGAAACCATTTGAAAAAAGTTTCATTCGAAAACCTCAAACCATGAAGATTCTATGTCAATTCAAAGAACCTATTGCAATAAAACGGCAATTTCATACTTTAACCCCTATTATTTACACGGACCCCTCTGAGACAGAATTACAAATGGCAGGGGGTAAAAATTACCGAAAATAAACAATCTTCCAAAAATCAAGACTACTTCTAATTGACTTAAGTATTTAAGATTTGGAATAGAAATAAAAGTGCAACAATACAACGCAAAAAAAAATTAAAGTAATTAAAAACAAAAATAAACCTTAAATAGAAGAGAAAAAAATACACAAATAAAACATTAATGGTGATTGGTGGTCGATGGCGTATTATTTATTAATAACATAACTATCGTGTAGGCATGGTTCTTCGCCCAATTTCTGTTGTATCAGTTCAGACAAGAAGTTGGCCAGTACCAAACTAGGATACTCTGTGCTATGATAACCAGGCAAGGTCCTCATAAACATGGAAATACACTGAGAAGTTAGACAGACACTTTAGAATAATGATATCAGTGCCTGGGCACTGAATGGTTATCGTGGCACAGAATATCCTAGTTTGGGGCCAGAATAAGTGATTGTGTTGCAAAAACAGGCCAACTTCTTGTCTGAACTGATAAGAAAGAACAGAAATTGGGCTTGTGTTAGGAGTAAAGCCCCCGGTTGCCCTACTAAGGCTTGGTTTATACAGAAGAGGCGTGTGGCGTGTGGTGTACGTCGTATGGCGTATGACGTGGCGCAGACATTTGTCACGTCGCGGCATAAATTATAGCGAAGTGGCAGAGAGGCGCAGATATTGATATAGAGCAGGGTATTGCTCCACTAATTGACGAAACTGTATATTAAATTCAGCATCGTCACATTTTTTCAGTATCTACTGTATTGCTCCTTGTGCGACGACTAGCTTGCGGCTGGTTACGACGAGCGCGCCACTTTATGGCGGTGGCGTGCCACTTTGTGGTGGTGGCGCGTCACTTGGTGGCGGGACGTAACCTGGAGGCGCGGGCGCAATTCTCCTTACGACGAAAACGACGCTATGCTACGTACTATTACGGTTTATATTATGTTACTTTGACTAACCGCCACCGCCACACGTCCTCGCCTCGTCTCTTCTGTGTAAACCGGGCCTTACAGCTTGTTGACCTCCGCACATACTTTAGGGTCACAACAACACAACACTGTTTACCCTCGCGCCGCCGCGATAAGCAAGCACGCATTCCATTCATCTTTTATAAAGATGAACTAAATACGACTAATGATGGCTTCCTTGTGTCTGCTTATTGAATTAGGTCGTCCTTACCCCCAGTTTCTCGTACGATAACGATTGTTTGTCGACTGTTAACACCTGTCAGTTGTTTTTTTTTAAGTTAGTATTGACAGCTTTTAACAGAAGATAGATTAACAGATGTCTAATGTACGAGAAACCGGTGGTTAGAGTAGAAAAGCGATAATAGTTTTTTTTTAGAAATACTTTTAATACTCTACGTCAGGGATTCTTTGGGAACGTATGCGCGGAGTGGAGAGTAAACAGAGGCGTCGCAGGGCGCTCCTGTTTTCCTATGGCCGGAAATTAAATTTCTTACGTTATCTTCGTTTCTATGCCTAGTGTCAGTAATCAAATATTTCGACTGCAGCGCTGCCGTGTAAAATACCAAATTTTTAAGTTCCTTGGGAACTCAAAACGTTTGGGCACCCCTGCTCTACGTACAAGAAAATGTTAACGCAAAAGTGCAATAAACCTTTGTATTTGACAAAAATGTTTAATTTTACTTAATTTTCGTTGCAAGTTCGCACGCACAAACGTATCAAGTCTTTGAAGTGTCAATGTAAGAATAAAATATCTGTCAGTCAGATGTTTTAGACGGTTTAAAATGTCGTCTATTTTTCATCGAAATGAACGAAGCCTACAGCTGAATCCCTTTGTAACCCCTTACCCCAAAAACCCCAGTCCGTAGAAAAACTAGTCCACTGTCAGTGAGCATTTTTATTCTGTAAAAGAGGCTGCAAAGTAAGCCAGTTGAGTTGTTTGTGTGGTACGTTGTACCAAAACATTCGATTCAGTGGGTAAAAATACATTTAGATGTCCTGTCACAGATTACTGTCCAAGTTCCTCAATTGACCCATTTTCAATTCACCTTAGTCCAAATTATTCATTGAGCAGACATTGTGGCTATGTTGAATTTTCAGAGCCAGTAATACATAACCCAGGCATGTCTTCCGATGCCGCGCGCCGGTGAAACAACATGTCTTTAAGTTTTTTTCGTAATTGCCCTTGAGACTGAGACAGGCGAAATAAACCAAACAAACACAGTAACATCATGCAAATGTAAATAATTCGGAGAAACTATTTAACGGAGAATGTAAATAAGAATACGTACCTATTATACTGCCGACTAAATGTGATTGGAGTTGTGCCAAATGTCATCCTCAATGACCACTCCCGTCAATAGGGATTCATTAGGGATTATGTTGCATGCACCTAAGAAATTTGCGTCGTGGTTCAGTGGTAAAGAACCACGGCAAAAAGTTGCATTTTATTTATGGTTTGTTGTATCAAAAGCCGGTTGGTTAACCGGTCGGGCCGGGGCGCGCTAGAACCGGTCTCGAGCAAGCTAATTATCAGCCTCGAATCCCCATAATTGCACAGTCTATCACAGTTTCCTCCCTGTGACCCACTTCTCGCTGGTTTTCACCTAAGACTATGCAAATAGATGATAAATACATTAGAAATTCGACGTTATTTAAATATGAAAAGGCGGTGAAACAGTGAACGAGACAAAACAGTACACTATACATACAGGCTCTCGACTGTAATTGGCAATGGTGCGTTACCTATGTTATAATGCCCGACAAATAACTTGATTGTTACACACACCTCGGTCGGCGCTTGGAAAGCTTTTCTCTCTCTGAGAGAAGGCCTTTGCCCTGCAGTGGGACGTTATTCGTGGCTGCTTATTATGCTTACGGTTACCTGGTAAAAATTTTAATTAAAAAAAGACAATTGAGAATTTTAAACTTTTTGTTATTGGAAAACCGTCTCTTCAGTATCGAACTGAGGAGACGGTTTTCAGGTTTTAAGTTATTTCAGTACCTAACACCTTTTATGCAATACTGTCCTTCTGCCGTAATAAACAGTTTACTTGTTCGATAATTTAACTAGTATAACGCAATTCCCTCACGTAATAATGCGATAAGAGGAAGCGCACGTCTGTCTGTCGGTTTACTTGGCAACTACTGCATTAAAGTCGAAGGTCACAAGAGCCAAGATCTTGGTTTCCTCCTTTGCCTGATGTTGAGCAGCACGCCATTTTAACATTTAAATAACCTTTGCAACAAACCAATGTCGTGTTTTAGAATCAATTTAAATACTTCACAGGTTACCTAGGTACACGACGTCCCATCGCGCTTTATTCGAAGACAATAAATTTCTAACCTTTTAAAAGATTCATATTGTCTAACGATACACGTTACGTAATGTTTGGTTAGGTTCTTTACAGAACTGATCCATCGTACTGAAAGGATTCAATACGGGGCATTCTCCTAAATATGGACAAGAGTTACTTTTTTGACTCTTTTTACTTTGGCAATGTCGATAATTTAATTTATTTATTAATAACACAGATCCACTTAATAAAATTATAAGAGACAAAAACTTATTAATTTACAATAATTTAAAATAATAGAAAAATTTGCGACAGCCTCCCATTCTAACTGCAGCAAAGAAGCGGTTTTTAGGGTTCCGTAGTCAACGAGGAACCCTTACAGTTTCGCCATGTCCGTCCGTCTGTCTGTCTGTCTGTCCGCGGCTTAGCACAGAGACTGTTCTAGAGAGCTGAAAGTTTGGCATAGATTGGCGTTCGGTACGTAATACGTAGATAAGTTTGTTAAGAGACTCGAAATTTCGCCGATGCTTGCACTTGCCCATTAGCAAGTGCAAGCATCGTTGGGAGAGCGCTGGCACGGTTAGCCAGAGGTCGCGGGTTCAAGTCCCGGCATTAGTGGAATTTTTAGCCTCTAAATAGGTTTTTAAAATAGATTATAATCTATTAACATATTTATTACCCCGAAAAAACGGTAGAATTATATATCGAAAAAAAAATATTATGGTACACCCAATTTAGGGATGCAATTTTTTTTCTTGCCTATGCCATAGTGTGGGTTAAATATTATGCTTTAAAGAGCAAATTTTGTTACAGTAGGCGCGTCCTTCCCTCTCGCCAAGATAAACGGTTGATTGTAGAAACGTGAAAAGCATTCTTATTCTTAAAAACCTATTTAGAAGTTTCCACCCATGCCGGGACTTGAACCAAATAAAGTGTCTTTCGTGAGATGGGCGCAGTAATGGTTGTCTAAGTTAATGAATTATAATAGTACTTAAATTTGTTTACTACATCGGAAGGTTAATTTCCCATAAAATGCATAGCTTTTAGACACACTACAGTAACCAAAATTTCACAGCCAGGCCGTGTCCACTCACCAAAATATTTTACAAATATTTTTTTATTGTAGTCACGATTTATATATTAGCCAAAAATACACTAATTTTATGAATGTTGAACCTAACATTATACATATTTATTGTTTGGCCTTGGTGAAAAGCAAAAAAATATAAATGCTAAGTTTGTCCGCAGTTTTTTTGTCACAACCATGGCACGGCGTAAAAATCCTCCCAAAAAGTCAAAATAAGCGACGCATAGCTGGTATCACTAAATATGTTTCTACTACGGCATGGCGGCGAAATGTTAGTTAAAATTGTAGTTGTTGTGTTATTTAAAAAAAGAGACGGTTTTGTTCGTCCCACGCCTTATACCTAAACTATATATTATTGATGTGTCACATCCATGTCACATTATCACAGCTATGTCATGTCATCAACAGTCATAGCCATGCTGCCTAATGTCACAGCCATACATTTAAACACCATTTTCAACCCCTTGCAAAGGCAATTCGGCGAGACCACATATACTGAAAATAATAATTTTGGATACACTTACGAACTGCGTTCGTAAAAACTAAATAAAATATTTTAAAATTTTTCAATATTTTTCGGCTTACGTAAGAAACATCAATATAATAAACTTAAAAAAAAATATATCACAGCTAAGTAGGCTTTACAAGTTAACGAGTAATAGGCGATCAACTTATAAAAGGACAACAAGAAAAGGGACACAACTTATAAAACCTAGACCTGTAACCACTTGGGGTAGCGATAACCTAGTCAAGTTCTATGTCACTAAAACACAGGCGTGTCTCTTCATCGCAAAACGGAGTCCCTTCACCCTGTTTGTCGTGGAAATTCCACGAATTCGCACCAATCGATTCGCGAATTCTTTTATATTAAGAACGGCAAAGATGTGGAACGCGTTGCCGTCGTCTGTTTTTCCAGAGACATATAACCTGGGTGTCTTTAAAACCAGAGTCAACCGGCATTTAACTGGTAAACATGTAACATCTTAGACCCCGTCTTCGTTTACCGTCAGGCGTGACTGGGGTCAAGTGTTAACCTGTCCTCATTAAAAAAAAAGGAAAACTTCGTACAAAATTAATTTAAAAATACTTTGATGAAGTTGTTTGTTCTGTAAAGCAGATAAAGATGTAAAGGCTGGCTGGAGTAAACTCACAGCATTGCTACGTACAATGGCCCAATATGTGCGGAAGTCTCAGGTCTAAATAACTAAGCAGATAAAAAATCCTTGTTTCTGCGGAACTCTACACTGCGCTAGCCCGACACGCACTCGACTGTTTTTTTTGCGTAATGTTGTATTAAACGCGTCAGTGTTATATTCACAATCAAAATGCACGACACATACACCTGTCAATAATCGCGCCAAAACCAATGCCATTGACAACCAAAGTAAATGTTTTAATAAATTGCACTTTTTAATTATGAAACATCATTATGCAATGAAAATCATAGCATTGGACCTGAATTTTTAACAGTAGTATTAGTACTGTGGGTCAGTGAAGCGAACGTAAACGAGGGCCTCCGGTAGGTACGGCTGCCACGTCTCCGGATTTGACGGGTTTCCGGAGTCTACATGGGTGTGAGTGGTGTGTGGTGTATGTCCGGTTGTCAGGGCTCCGGGTTAACACTAAAATACTCCGGATCCATAGTCCGGAGAATATTAGATTAGATTAACTTTATTGTAATTTGTACACAGCAGAAAACAAAATACATTAGAAGGCTTACATACCTGAGTTTTGCCGTATACAATTAGCGGTCTTATCGCTAAAAGCGATCTCGTCCAGACAACCTTATAGAATATTTTTATTTATATACAACGTTACGATGAGTAAATAAAAATATACTAAAATACATACCTAAAAATTAATCAAATCTTTCAAATTTGACACGTGACTTATTTGAAATGTTAAAAAGTTTATTTTTAACAAATAAGATGACTGTGCGGTGACGGTCCGGTGCGGTGCGGTCTATATAAAAACTACTTTTCCGAAATCTCCGGGCCAGAGTTTTTTTAAAGGTGGTCTGCCACCCCACCACCCCCACAGCAAAAAATGCCGGTCGGAGGGTATCGGCCGTGTGCTGTGAAGCGCCGATTGGCGAGCACCCTCGTTCCGTTTGGTCTCTCTGTACGCAGCATGACAGGCGTGGCAAAACAGGTTTCTGATTCGTGACGTCAGGCAGCGGCACTGCTCACTGCTCGGGACAACAGTCAATGTTCCCCCTACTGTCTGACGCGACATTAGCGTACGTTCACCTAAAAGACGTAGAAGGCTCACCACTTAAACATATTGGTTTCGTGGCACAATTTTGTATTTTGATGCACAGTGGGTAGAACAATGGACGCGGAAGAGAGAGACACAGGTTCGATTCCCAGTGCGGGCATGTACCTATGGCTGTTTATTTTCAAAGTTACGTACATCTGCGAGTTTTTAGTGGCAATACCACACGCTAACTGTGAAGGAAACCATCGTGCGGAAACCCGCGGCCACGTTGGCTCCGCACGTGTTGACTTTTCTTTCCTGTGAGTTAGGCCGACTAAGCTGTCAGGATGGTGTAGGTGCTGGACAAGCCTACTCCCTCTAAATAAACCGGGAGCTGCGAGGAGCGCTGCATAAATCATAGATAGATAGATAGACAACACAATATTATTGTACATTAAAATGGAAATTACACACATGTTTCTTAACCTAAGAGTACAGATGGCGCCCTTATCACTAAAAGTGATCATCTAATTACGTAGATGCAAAGGCCAAAGGTTTTTGATGCCCAGACAGAATGAGTTAGACTTTTTCGGGCGGGTTTCCTTTTATTTTAATATTTTATACGTGTCCTGATGTTTTGTATTGTGTTATAATTTTTTATTAACGATATTTAAATTTTCATGTAAATTTGTGTACATATTTATTATAGTAATCTATTTTATCATGTACGTTTGATTCAATTATTTATATGATTTATATGTGCTG
The DNA here is from genome assembly GCA_947310995.1 of Yponomeuta cagnagella. NCBI lineage: Eukaryota > Metazoa > Arthropoda > Insecta > Lepidoptera > Yponomeutidae > Yponomeuta > Yponomeuta cagnagella. Next base: position 18,913,693 of record OX371279.1, on the reverse strand, counting down.
ATGCTCACAGAACAAACAGGCACTGAAAATCAGCGCTGTGTAATACCCTCAGCAAAAGCTGAGCCAGCTGCCTTTTGTATAATAGCAACAGAGACGCTAATGTTTGTAGAACTTTTTTTTATATTGTTTTGTAGTGTACTATTTTTGTTTTTTCTTAGGTATTTTGGTTAAAATGTTGTCTGTGTTACTGTTGGTGTAATAATGCATTTATTCTTCTTCTTCTTCTTTTTTATGATGCTGAATGAACTAAAACATAGGAGCCTTCCTATGTTTTAGTTCATTCAGCGTAGTTCTGTGTAAGTAAAAACTGTTTAGAAAAAGTCTAAAATAACGGGGTTGATATTTCTTGAATTAATGAGCTAGGACGAGAAAACAGCTTGATAGACATTATTGCTTACCGCATTTTAACGTTGTCTATCAACCGTTTGTAGAAACAATCCATCGATAGAGTAAATTTTTTTTATTCAATGTAGCGTAGAAATTGTAACATAATTAATGAAACTTATGTAATAATAAGTGGTATTCGCTACACAAGTTCTTATATCGTAAAAGTAACAAGTACAAGTGTAAGACATTCGATTACCATTGTACTTACATTGTGAATGTTACATCAATATATTACTTTTTATGTTCCTAATAAATAAAATAACAAATTTACTTAATTGCTGAGATATTAAGAGTTCTTGAAGAATTGATTGAAATAAGAAGAATTCTAGCAGCGGACCTTATTCATTGCTCTCGAGCTTACGGACAGTAATTATTAAGTCACAGTTTTTGTGTTATTTTGATTTTATTTCATAGATCTTCCACACTAATTACCTCAAACATAAAATGTCTTCCGTAAAGATAGACGACGGCACATCAACCTTCATACGCGTGCACTCTAGTCAGTTGCGTTTCGGGTGTCATTGCAACAAAAATGTAAAGTTTGACCTACTGACGAATGTAGTCGTGTAAACACTTTTGAATACGTACCTCTATGAGTAGGTTTACTCTACCGGGAAGTCTTCGTTTTATGCCATTCGGCCTTTTGTTTAGTCCGCATTGTGCTGGACCAAGAATACAAGTGAATGGGCCAACAAAGGACCCGCGTCAACAACTTGACTAGGCGGCAATCGGTGGCGTAGAAACGTCGGCATAACGAGGTTTGACGCTCTGAAGATGGCTATTGAATTGTGTTTAGATACAGTTAGGAGGTATATTTAGGCGTACTTTAAAACTGAGGTTTTAAAGTACAACTTGCGATCTTTAAAATAGCAATTACAAGCAACTCGTCTTTAGAATTGCTACTTATATTATAAAAAATCTCCTGTTAACTTTATAGACGGGGACGACCTTAGATCAGGACCCTGTACTTCATGAGCCTTCGGTTAAATTAAGCAACACATTTAAAGTTTGTTAAAGTTTACATTTTTACAAAACGCGATTAGGCATTGAGAATTCATTTTATAGCGGAAATCATCAATTTTACAGCGGTTTATTAATTTATAAGGACGGAAATTATTTCGTAGTCATACATTGTATGTTTATTATAGGGGATATATTTTATTGCTGTGTAAAACAAAGTCAGTCTGAAGTAGCATTATTTATGTGAAAGCCATTATTTTTATTGTGATTTCCATTTTTTTAAAGAGCTTTTAAATGGGTCCCGTTTGTTAGTGAGAATGATAAAACAACGTGCATGCGCCCCTGTAAGCCTCCATGTTGGGGTTGAGTGACGCCGATTTAAATATATTTTTTAAGCCGTTCCAGCTGTCACATGTACTTACTATACATATTTTGACACTTTGGAAACGTTAAGATGGATAATCCAACACACACTCAATAAAGGAGCTGGTTTAACTGGCTGACTATTAAGTCTGCGAGAAGACATTCTACATATTTGGAAAATAGTTCCTACAACTCACGTCGTTCCAAAAATGTTCAATTTCGAATCACTTTCGCTTGAGCAATACTGTTATCTCAAGAAATTACATCGAAATTAGAAAGTTGAGTAATCGGCGAATGGAATAATATAACATTAACATCAACCAAAACTGTTGACTCCATCTTTGATTTCACGGTCAGCGACTTGATTACTGGTGGTGGTCGTAGGATCTACTTTATATTGGGTGTATTTAGGTACCTGAAGATCAACCGAAAGCCGCTTGATAATAAATTCGTTAGTCAGGATTGCGGGTAATATTTATAACTACGCTTAGTTAAAATGCGGTTAAAACCTATTTAGGTATCTACGACATACTGTATCAATCGTGCGTGCGTGCCAGCGAGCAGTCAGCGCCGCACACGCACTACCTATCGGAATTTCAATAAACTCATCGTTCGAACCGATTCCAGTAGATATATTCAGAAACAAACGTCGTGACGTCAGAGAGTACTCAATTAATTTACGTAATTGGATTAGGGTCGCCGGTCGCCTCGTCAATGGCGCGGGAGCTTCGGCTGAAACCCGCGTCTGTGGACGAGTGACGTCACGCTCGATTTAGCCGGCCGGGCTGGCCAGTTACTTGGAAAACAGACGCAGCTGGTCTGAAGTCACGAGTATTTATGCAACGTGTTATTGACACAACCCAGAACCTGAAAAGCGTATAGATAAATTATCAAGCCACTTGCCATAAAAAAAATCCCAGTTTAATTTTTCAAACGAAGGTAAAAAAGTAATCTTCAAGGTTCTTCATGTAAAAGCAAAATTAATGTAATATAATTTCGAAAAATTTTTTCGCCTTGATTCGACACCTGGTCACGCCCTTAATTACAATTTTTGTGCCCATGTTCTGTTCTGTTGAGTAACAAACAGTAACTCCATCGCTGTTTGCCAACTTAGACCACCTTGCCTGTGACCTTGCCAACTGGTTGACCTTGAGACGACCCCAGTCTGATTGACCAATCGATCCTGACCAGCAACGGGTGGCTTGGATTGGGGAGCATCTCAAATTGGCTGAATCGGCTTCAGTTTGTTACGGTACGGGTACGGATCACGGTTTCGACAAATTGCCGAAACGTCTGACACGAATTCATTCACTCCTGAAGAATTTGTTGCTTGAAAAACACCAAAGTCTCGACGGAGATGCAAAAAAAACTCAAGTAGACCTAAAATGCCGTATTTCGTGATATTTATTTGTATACATATATTTTTAACTTCAACAAAAAAACCTTTGAGATCGCGAAAAATATATCAGATCTTTCATAAATTTTAATGCCGCATGTGGTAACTTTTGTATGAAACACATTTCGAAGTATGCACTAAATAAAAGTTGTTTGTTAACGAGTAAAACCCCCCATTTTTAGATGTAAACGGGGATTTTGTTATACCCAGATAATGTTATTCAAACCGACATTATAAGTAATTCACAACCCTCGCTGTAATAGGATTAGATAAAATCAATTTTAACCCTGAATTGACATCGCACTGGAAGTCCAAACGCGTAGTCCCATATAAACTGACATAAGTCACAGATAAGGCGATATCGTAATTAGAGAAGGCCCTCGAGGAAGCCCTATCGACTGGATACTTAATTTCAAAGGCCGTCATATATTATACATCAGTGGTTCCCAAAGTGGTCAGGATCACGACACATCTAAAAAATGTCACAGATCAAGTCCACCACATGCTTATGTTAAAAGAAAAATAACGTAATAAAATAATAAATAGTGTGAGTCGGGAGTTCGCACCGAGGACTCCGTACCTTCACGTAAGATAAGATAATATTTTTTTATTGCACACAAGAAACAAGAGACTCACCCCCAGTTTCTCGCACACTAACACGCTGTTAATCTATTGTTAACAGCTGCCAATTGACCAAAGTGCATACAAAAAAAAACACTGACAGCTGTTAACAGTAGATTAACAGCTTGTTAGTGTACGAGAAACCGGGGGATAATATAATATTACCCTTGTTAGGGTTCCGTACCTGAAGGGTCCACGGTCCCTCAAAGAAATACCAGATGACCACCCATATTTGTGGTGGCTGCAGCAAGCCACTGTAGCGTAACGACTGCAGACAATTTTGTCATCTAAAGAAGTCCGTGTGGCGCCGGATTAAGAATAGCGTCATTCCATTTCCTTCCGTGGATGTCGTAGAAGGCGACTAAGGAAATCAATTACCAGGAGACGGGCAGCAGCGTCTTCCTGAGATTCCAACCGCATACTGCGATCGCCAACCCGCCTGCCAAGCGTGGCGATTATGGCAAAACCCCTCATGGTTATGAAAACCATGAAGGAGGCCTATGTCCTGCAGTGGGCGTCAAATGGCTGATGACCCGAAGAGTGCCAAACTGGATCCCATTACTAAGACTTCACTGTCCGTCTGTCACCAGGCTGTATCTCATGAACCGTGATAGCTAGGCATGTATGATTTCACAGATGATGTACTTATGTTGCCGCTATAACAACAAATACTAAAAACAGAATAAAATAAATATTTAAGGGGAGCTCGCATACAACAAACGTAATTTTTTTTCCGTTTTTTGCTCGATATTAATAACGGCAACAGGTAGACGCTTTAAATATTCACAGAATCTTTAGTTCTGTATTCGCTTCAAGAATAATCAATTAAAATAAAATAAGTAAGGAGGGCTCCCATACAACAAACATGATTTTTTGCCGTTTTTTCCCTACCTTTGTATCAAATTTTGTATAGATAATGGTACGGAACCCTTCGTGCGCGAATCCGACTCGCACTTGGCCGGTTTTTCTTCTTCAGCTTCTCCTTCACATTCGAGAAAGTATTGCAGAAATTGCGTTTTCTATAGTGGAAGTATAGTTGGCTGCTATACTTTCGGCACTAGTTGGTTGCACGACACGGCTCGGCTCGGCCGACTGGTGATGTAAATTTTGAGCGGGGCTTTGGGTGGGGGACACACTTTGGGAAAGACTGGTAATGATCCGAGAGATTATCAAGGACTGGCTTCTTGTAATAGTTTCTTTTTTTTTCACCTGGTCTTGAGCGCTAAATTCAAGTTTCTGGAAACTCCGTATTTCAGGTTTAAATGGTGAGGTATCGACGGTTTTTTATATATTACAAGCAATGCTTTAGGACACGTATATTAATGCTTAAACATCTACAGTCAGATCACATCAGGTACCTAGCAGATGTTTTGGCATCCATTTCCACTAGATACCTCTTTAACCTCTATAAATAAAAAATAAAAACAGACTTTAAAACACTACAGCACTAAAAAGTTAGAAATAGTTTAAAATAATACCTTTAAATTAAGAAGTAGGTATTGCAGAAGTGTAATTTGTAGTCGGTGCCCAAAAGTAGGTATATGTCCTGGTCATGCAACTGGGCACCGACTACAAATTATACTTCTACAATACCTACATGTAGGTATATATACTTCTAATTTAAAGGTATTCTATTAAGAGCTGATTTTTCAATAGTCAGATAAAACATAACTGGAGAATAAAACTGATGTTGTCACTCTCTTGTCGTATGATTTAGACAGTGATAGCATGCAATTTATTCTCCAATTAACTTTTATCTGACTATTGAAAAATTGGCCCTAAATTATATCTAACTTTTTAGTGCTGTAGTGTTATAAAGTCGGTATTTATTTTTTATTTTAAATTTTTATTTTTAAATTTTTTGTGTCGGAGCGGGAGAAAAATAAACAAGTCCCTTATAACCATAATTTACCCTACTTAATTCGTTGCTTTAAAATTTGAAGCTCTCAATTTCCATCTGCGAAAGTCTTCACCAGAAAATCACCAAATTACGTTGGTACTACTTTTACGCTATTTTATGAAACATACGGATATTACTAAAGGATGGGCCCCATTAGGCCTTATTTCCTGCTGTCCATTAAAGAGTCTCCATCTCTGAAAGTCTTCATCAGATCTTCACCAAATTAAGATGGGACGTTATATCTATTCGAACAAAAAAAGAATTGTCGAAATCGGTTAAGATTTGACGGAGTTATGCGAGAACATGGCAAAAAATAAAATATACGCCTCGAATTCATAACCTGCTCCTTGTTTGAAGTCGGTTAAAAATACGCTATTACCTTCAAACATTTTACCTCTGAAATACGCCAAACACGTCACTCAACGTTTGTTTTTCAGCAACTTTTGTTTTATGAGTTTTTTGAGACCTATGTTTTTTTGAAATATATTAAAATTCGAAAATGGCAATCTAGATAAATAGAAGAATGGCGGTTCTGTTATTATTTTAAGCGTTATCTTGCACTACAAAGCAGAAAAACCGTAAAACCGCATAAAAATACACAAAAAAATTCAAATTTAACAAGTTTTCAAAAGTCTTGCAACAACGTTTTTGCAAAAAACTAACTCTGATTGACGTGCTCCAGGTTTTTTTTTATGTAGCTTTTTTTTGTGCGAGTATATACTCGTACGCCCCACTGCAGGGCGCAGGCCTTCTTTCAGAGACAGAGTATGGGCTTCATTACCACGCGTGCCCATTGCGGATTGGCAATTTCAAGCGCTGAGGCTTGAGGAATGGAGGTAGTTCTCTCTAAAATGCGCAGTTCCTGAAACTATAGAAAAGTATCAGTCACCGAATCATGCAGTATCGTTTGTACTGTGGTATCGTTGTGTGATCCAAAACTGTCGAATTAGCTAGCCAATCAGGCTCGACCGCGTCACAGGTTTTCAGGCGTTAATTGTATTTCATGTAATAGCCGTAAGCCAATGAGGTGAAAGGTAATGAAAATAATAGGCCGTAAATCGTACAATCGACAGCCGGTCAACCTTTACAATTTTATTGCTAAGTCATCCTTAACGTAACTGATTAGAGTGCACGTACGTATGTATAGTCTCGTGTCTACTGTCTCCTGAAATACCGGTTTACACCTAGTTTAGGAGATTAATTTTTTAATTATTTTTTAATTAAAAGTACGTATACATGTAGGTATTGTTGATGTATAATTTCTTATAGATGGAGTAGGCTTGCCCAGGACCTATACCATCCATCCATCCTACATGTATAATTGTATACGTACTTCGAATTTAAAGGTATTCTTTTAAATTATTTCTAACTTTATATTGTATGTATATTAGTATGTAGATGTTATTGTTCCATATTGAAAAGTAATGTATTATTTTATTTATTTTAATTCTTTATTGCACTAATGTTATTTGCAATAAAGAATTAAAATAAATAAAATAATACATTTCATTTCGCCCTTGTACACTTACATTTCATTGTAAGTGTACAAGGGCGTGCTTAATGCAAGAAGCATGTAGCAATTAAGTCAGTAATATTTTTTTGTTTGTGCTTCACATGCCCTTTTCCCGCTGTCTGTTTAATATTTTGGCTACCCAGAGCACAAGGAATCCTAGTTTGGGAGCCGGTAACCATTTTTTGTAACCTTTCTCTAAATAAAGTCTTTTCATTTTTTTGGTGCTGTAGTGTTTATAAGTCGGTTTTACTTTATTAAATTTTTTAATAAAATTTTTGTTTGTCGCAAAGTCGCCCGTAACGTAGCGGAGTAGAGTGCAGGATTGCATGTATGCGTAGTGGTGGCAGCGATCACATCGTTTCCAGGATGGACGGCGGCCCTGCCTTTGTGTTCGCTTAATTAATATACCGGGGACATTTTAATGACGATTTCCGAGTAAACAAATTGCGAATCACCTAGGAAGGAATTAATGGATCAGCCTGTACTCGTCCACTGCTGGACATAGGCCTCCTCCAAGGCGGGCCACTTCTGTCTGTCCTCGCTCAGAAAGAAGTTCGAAGAAATATTAGGGATTCACTGATGAAAGCGTTGGTCGGAATATCTACATTTTCCGTTATGTCATGAAACACAGATTTCGTTGTGTCTGTGAGTAAATTATAGACCGCATTATCGGCGTAGCGGTTAACTCTTGTCTGGGTGGAATGCTTAGGCAAATTAATTGTTCCTTTACGAAAATAATTGTTATTCTTCAAATTCAACGCATTATAAGGTGCATCAACAGCAAATCATGTAAACATTGTATACCTAGGGTATTAAATTTATAGTACTAGAACATACATGTTTGCCACTTACTGGTGAACACAGAACTTTCAGGTTCACAAATTATTGACATTAAAACTGTTTCTCGAGAATCGAGAGTGAAAACACTTCCAATAAATAAAAGTTTTTTATATTATTTAAATCACATAAACTCATGCTTGTACCCGGAGGGGTAGACAGAGACCAGGTTTTGCTACTTGCCACGATCCTGACAGACTTATTTCGCTTCATAAACATTCATTGGTCGTTGCATGCACTCAACCGGTTTCGGGTTCATATTAAATGACCCCGACAAGGTTCAAGATCGTATACAAAAATAAAAATTGATGATTATAAACTTACTTATTGAAAGTGGTGATAATTATAATTATGAATACTGAAGAAAAGGTTTTCAGGTTTCGCGTTATTTAAACATTTACATACAGGCACATATATTGCTTCTGGCCCCACACTAGGATACCCTGTGTCGTGGGAACCAGAAACAACGACATCAGAAACATGTAAACGTCGAAGACCTGGGGGTTTTTTTTTGTCCCCAGCCGGGATTCGAACCCGGGACCTCCCGCATGTTATGCAGATGCACTACCGTTGCGTCACGAGGTCGTCAACAATTCTAGAAACACGTTGTATTTACGAAAGATCGAGATCTCGGCAGCCATGAACTCGGCCAGGATATGATTTGCCGGTGCTCTACGGCCTGGTTATGTAACACGGCGTAAGGAGGACTCCCCGCACGTGGGTAACGCATCCGAATCCGATTTGAGTGAATAATGTTCGAAGCAAAATTGTTCCCGATAGTAATCGGAACGCGGTCGTGTCGTAACAGCCGCGTTTTCATTTCCGGCGGCGGCCGCCGAGCGAAGGACGGCGACGAGCTGGTTTCAATTTCAATGAGGTTTTTTTTACGTTCTAATGGAATTGGACAGGGCTGTTCATTTATATTAGACATATTATGCATAGTGTAGGGGTGACTGCCTCGTTGGTCCAGCCGTTAACGCACTTAACTACCAAAACAGATGTCGTGGGTTCGATTCTCACTGGGGGCAGCCGTACATTTGTACAGATGGCCTTGCCTGACAACACTGGTCACTGGTCAAGTGATTGTGTTGTATAGAAGTTATTACTATTCATAATCATCATCAGCCATTTGACGCCCACTGCAGGACATAGGCCTCCCTCATGGTTTTCGTAATCATGAGGGGTTTTGCCATAATCGCCACGCTTGGCAGGCGAGTTGGCGATCGCAGTATGCGTCAGGAAAACGCTGCTGCCCGTCTCCTGGTAATTGATTTGCTTAGACGCCTTCTACGACGTCCGCGGGAGGAAATGGAATATTAACTATTTTTTTATTTTTTTTTTATTTTTTTTTAATACAAAATTATTATTATTAATATTCTCACAATGTTACATTTCAATTATTCGTATTGACTAGCTGTTGGCCGCGACTTCGTTCGCGTGAAGATTTTGATGTGCATATTTTCGAGATAACTTATGTACTAGTTCTGACTGTAATCTATGTATCTTTGCTAAATTTCATCCAGTTCCGTTCAGCCATTCTGGCCTGATTGAGTAACTACCATCCCTCCATCCAAACTAACGATAGCTGTAACCATGAATAATAATTATATTACACATAATGTCAATAATTCCGTGTGGCGCCGGATTAAGAATAGCGTCACTCCATTTCCTTCCGTGGGTGTCGTAGAAGGCGACTAAGAAAATCAATTACCAGGAGACGGGCAGCAGCGTCTTCCTGAGATTCGAACCGCATACTGCGATCGCCAACCCGCGTGGCAATTATGGCAAAACCCCTCATGGTTATGAAAACCACAAAGGAGGCCTATGTCCTGCAGTGGGCGTCAAATGGCTGATGATTTAAAAACTAGTGTCGTTGTTTGAAAGGAATCACATGTCATAGTTTGTCCGTAGTGTAGACAACAATCTCTGGAACGATCTAAGGAATGTTTACATGCAGGTAATATCGATTGCAATGCAGTGCTACATGGAATGATTGAGTTGCCTCATCGCAGAGTTGCAAATTGCATGTCTTTGCAAACGCGGTGCATTAGCACGGCACTTGCGAGCGTAAAGTTTTGTGGGGAATGTGCTTCTTATGGCCATTTTGTCGAAGATGCTAGAAACGTTTTTTTAGGGTGTCTGTCTGTCTGTCTGTCTGTCCATCCGTCCGTCCGTCCGTCCGTCCGCGGGCCAGCGCAAAGACCGGTGGTACTAGAAAGCTGTAATTTGGTATGTGTATACATATTTATTACGCCGACAAAATTAAAGAATGTTGAAATTTTTTTTACTGTACCTCACTGTACATTCCCTAACATGAAAAGTGGGGATGGTTTTTTTTCTCGTCTACCCCATCATCGTTGGATTGATCGGTGAAAAATATTGTAGATATAGGAAGACCATTTTTTGATTTAGGGTCCGTTCGCAAAATATTAAGCTTTAAAGCGCAAATTTTTGTCCAAGTAGGGCGTCCCCCTCCCTCTCCTGGCTAAACGGTTGATTGTAGAATCGTGAAAAAAATTCAGAGTAGTAGCTTTTATAATGAACTTAAAAGGAAAAGTATCACGGCTAAGTAGGCTTCACTAGTTGTTAAGCAGGTATAACTTTACAACCCTCTTTCTGCGGAACCCTACATTGCGCGTGGCCCGACACACACTTGACCGGTTTTTATTTAATACACGAAGCATGTTTGCATTAACAATTAATAGGTTGAACTGCACTGGCGATTTTGCTCCATTTTATTTTTACCGTTTTCGACAGGATTAATATTCTATCGGTCTTTGCTCAAAGTGGCATAACACACAAAAAAGTTGTAACAAAAGAAAATTTTAAAGAAAAAAGTTAAAACCGACTTCGAAACACTACAGCACTAAATATTAAGAAAGGGTATTATAGAAGTATAATTTGGAGTCGGTGCCCAAAATATATGCGCTGGTCATGAAACTGGGCATCGACTATACAGATTATACTTCTACAATGCCTACATGTATACATACATACTCCATAACTTCGTCAAATCTTAACCGATTTCGAATTTTTTTTTTGTTCCAATAGATATAACGTCCGATTTTATTTTGGTGTGGTATATTAATATGAGCGTCGAATTATATTATATATAATATGAGCGTCGAATTGATATCCTCCTTCTTTTTTGAAGGCGGTTAAAAAGTAAAGGAACCATTTCAAGTTATATTTTTGTCCTCGCGCATCCAATAAAGCGCCCCTATTGTCAGAGTGATTTATAGAGATAGAGATGTATTCTAATATCGTCATCGGTTACGTTTTTGTGGACTTGCAGCACAAACACTTAATACGACACCAGAGGTCTTCCCCCGTCCAGCAATTTGCTGGTTCCTAGCAGAATGGAGCTGGCTTGTATTTATTACTCTAATCGAGTCGACACCGGGCATGAATATTCAGCGGAAGTCAAACGAACGCTCGTGTCTGGATTGTTCGATAATTATGATATTGATTTTGACGCTTGCCGTTGCCAACCTCTCCTGGTATTCTCATATTTGGCTGCTGCTACTACCGCCACAAATTTCTTCAGGTGACTTAATAACTGCAAACATAGTCATAAACATAGGCTTGTGACCTAAAACTTTTGAAAGCGCTTCTCATTCGAAGTGAGTAGGTACAATCCGGGACTATTTGTGATTTTATTGGATGCGTGCGTCAAACCGAGTTTCTCTTTGGTTCCAACGGTCCAAGTTTTGCGAATCTAGTCGAATACAATCATCATAAGGTGGTGCAAAAGATTGGAACAATAAAAATATTTAAAAAAATAGTTTTCGAAACGTTTTTAGTTGTATACAAACGTCATTGTAAAACAAACGGGAGTTCTTACCACGATTAGAAATTTATTTGACTTTCCGATATCTCCTTCCGATAACTCAAATCTTATTATCCCGTTTCTTTTAGTATTTAGCAGTTAAAAAACTATCACCTCTGTATCCAGTCGGTAAATCTAGAGGAATGACCGAACAAGGCGTCATTAACTGTGTCACTGTATATATTGTATAACTTCTATGTTTTTACACAGAAACCATTAGACATTAATTAGTATGTGGACAGTAGTATGTTGATTAGTACGAAGCAACGAGTCGCTAAGTCGAAAAAATGAGTCGACCTCATTTCGGTGGAAACTCGCCCAAAAAATAACTGAGTAAAAAACTTGTATGCACCTAAACGTTCACCAATCGAATGTGCTATCGTCTTTGCCGAAGCACAAATTTATTGCAGCGACCATTTTTCTATTTCCCGGTACGATGCTATAAATGCCCACCCCTTCCGCCGTCTTATATCGATTTCCGTTAATGCGAGCGTGCTCACCAATGCACAAGACTATTTTTCTCGGAAACAATTTTAATAACTTGGTAAACATTTAAATATAATATCATCAACAGCTCTCGTATCTAGCGTCCTTTGAACCGCAGCTGGTGTACTGTGGAATGCTTTATCTCGCAGGGCTTTGTGTTTCCGCAGTAGTTCCCTAATCTGACAAACAGAAATATGTTTACTAAAAGCGAATATCGCTTCCTTTCTGAGGGTTTACCTAGAAGCTAGTGATCGTCTTTCGTATACCGGATGTTTCCGGCAGACCACTATTCATGAAATGTGTCGCTCTAAATGCTCTAGAACAGTGGTCACTACGCTAACTCACTATAGGTACAGCGTTTTGAGAAATGGAAGAAGTTTCATCTGAGTGATCAAAGTCTAGCTCCAGCTTCGCCAACTGCGGCTGTCCATTAGATAATAAAATAGAACAATAAACCTTCGATAAATCCTGCCAAACTGGGCGACGTGGCACGCACCAACCTAAACACCACCCAACAAAGGCCCGTCGCCCATATACCGAGACCGAGTGTGGTTTAATCATCATGTCTTCCTTCACGATTGGCGTGTGTTATTGCCATTTTAAATTCGTAAATATACTGGGATTTACATCCTCAAGACTAAGTTTGGAGTTTATTTGTCCATTTTTTCTCCAAATTGATCTAGATTTTGAAATGGACGCCTAGTTTAACTTGTAACGTTCATTAAGTCGCAGTTTCTGTGCTACTTTGAATAAAAAAAAATTATTTTGATTTTTTATTTTTGAATGCTCCTGCAAAAGATGTAAATCATCAGCAATAGATGGAAACTTCAATTAGTAAAACTGGATCTGAGCGACGGTACTGTGGCGCATCTGCAGCACCGTGGCGCTTGCATTATTATATTATCTATGCCATAGGTTGTCAATAGTGACTAGCATGGCCACATGGCCAGTGCTATATTTACAACAGGACGACGGCTAGTGGGCAGACCAACACAGCCCGATGGTCGGATGATATCGTGGAGTCAGCGGAACCGTGAGAGATGGCATTTGGGGAAAAAGGCATATACCCAGCAGTGGGCAGCGGTTGTCTGATGATGTCGATGAGGAGTCTGTAAAGCTAGCGTGGCTTGCGCCAGGGCCTGTTATGCGTAGAAATATTCCCGGGCACGGTACATAAATATTCGTGGCATATCAATAGCATCATCATCTGTTCTTTCCGATCAAATCCTCATCAATTTCTGATTGCGATCTCGATTAAGTGCCTGAGTGATTTGAAGTGGCTTAGGACCGAAAACGCTGGTCTGAGAAAGAGGATTGATTTGCCCAGCACACAGATAGAGATAGGATACAGGATATAACTCGAACTCTATGGAATATATCCCGTGTAGTTCTCGTTATATGTTTATGAACCAGATTAATCCTTGGCCGTCGTAAAAATCTAGGAGGTAGGCAGTAGCATCTCTCCCATACCGGATTAAACCTCTGCTGCGCTCACCAAACCGCCTACATTTACCCGAAATCACTACGCTCAGCTGAGCATTTACCCGAAATCACTACGCTCTGGGGCCCGTATTACAGAACGATCCTCAAGCGCAGATTGATCTCGGATCGCCCAATCATAACTTGAGCGCTGAATCGATGCTCAAGCACAACCTTTATTTTTAAATAGTACTTAAGGGTTCCTCAGCCAATCGCTGCTTAAGTAGAGATTCTGAACTGCAATCAGATTGTCTATGACCAATGTTTGTTTTCTATGTCAAGAAAAATCAAGTATAAACTTTTATTTCGTTCTACGCATGATGTAATAAGATATTGATAAGAATTAGTTTACTTATGTGAAATATACAGAAGAAAATAAAATATTTTTTTATTTATTCGTCAATTAGATGTTTAAATTTTCATTATTTAGTTATTTGAATAAAATAAAATAAATAAATAAGCAAAACGTGCACGCCTCTTATGTGTTTGTTTTGTTTAAAGAACGGAACGTAACAAATGTCAGCGATAAAATTTCTTCTGACGTCTATCTAATTAATTTGTTTAGTTTGTTTCAAGTTTGTTTATAAGACGCGCTGTCTTGAAACAATATGCGTGAAAAAATGAGGAAAATGAACTTCACTACAGTGAAGAGGAATGCTTATGCTGTTCATCCTCTGCTGGTTCGTTCGACACTGATCAATTGTACCTAGACCTCTGCGTAGACAAGGGACAACAACTTTAATTATAAAATTGTATAAAGTCTGATATCAAAAATAAAAACCTGAGAAAAACTCATAGAACAAAAGTTGTCGATCGTCGGACGATGTGACCAAGTCGTCAAAGGGCCTATGGATGCGAATGGAAATAGACCGTGAAAGATGGCGTAATGGAGAAAAGGCCTATACCAGCAGTGGGCAGAGGTGGGCTGATGATGATGAAAAGTTGTTGCCAGACTGCAACTCTAATTAGGGGAATTACGCATTTTAAGCGCTTGAAATCGCCAATCCGCGGTGGGCACGCGTGGTGATTAAGCCCATACTCTCTCTGAGAGAAGGCCTGTGCCCTGCAGTGGGACGTATATAGGCTGCTTTTGATGATTACGACGCATTTTATCATCATCATCATCATCATCATCAGCCATTTGACGCCCACTGCAGGACATAGACCCCCCCCCCCCCCCCCTCATGGTTTTCCAAGCTTCCCGGTCTTGTGCCGCCTGCATCCAGCGACTTTAAAAATAACCCTCTATATCGTCATAAGGATCAATATCTTCAAATAATATATTCATTTTACAATAATTACGAAACAATTCACAAGGAAAATCGACTCTCAAGCGTGGTTCCGACCACACTTGAGTAAATACAGATTTGAACATGACTTAAGTAGAGATTGCAACCCAAGTATCGTTCTCGAATTAACTATTACTCAGTCGAGTTGTGATTGGTAAGTGTCAACTCAAGTAATGTTCTAAAATGAAAACCATACTCAAATCTAGTCTTAAACTGAGATCGGCGCTTGAGTACGCTTCTGTAATACGGGCCTGGTAGTGATTTCGGGTAAATGATCAGCTAGTCCCGTGGCGTGCCCTAGAGGCCTATGTCCAGCAGTGGATGACAGTGCTGTTGACAATGGAACATATGAATTGAGCGAACATGTTTCTCTTCTCCACAGGCGTACGAGCGGCGCTTCCCCAGCTGCCCGCAGATCCCGGTGGTGATCGACTGCGCCATCATGGACGACCACTGGGCGGCCGACGACTCGGCGCGGACCACCACCCGCCGCTGCCAGCTCAACGTGGACGCGCCCTATCTGCTCAAGAAGGTACAGCGCGCTTCAATGTTTTTAAACGATTCCCAGAGGTTTTCAATAGGAAACTTCCGTCAAACTGAAATTGGAGTGATATTGCTTTTATACCATAGGAGACACAGACAAATTCAAGGAAAAATAAATAAGTAATACCAGAAAAAACTTATTTCGGTGTTCCGGAGGCCCAAAAAATGTGAAAAATCGAGTTAGTCTAGTAATAAAAACTTATTAGATTTAGTGTTTTCATTGAACTATAAACGTTTTCTTATGAGAATGTAGTTGTACAAAAATATTATTTTGCGAGATAACTCAAATATTGATAAACGCTACATACATTCTAAGGCTATACGTGCAAGGTGTGACGCCATAAGCCCGTTTTGTATGACGCGTTTTTGTACCACGTGAGCCCGTTTTGTATAATTTGGAGCCGGTGCCCAAAATATATGTGATGGTCATGAAACTGGGCACCGACTACAAATTATACTTCTGCAATACCTACATGTATAAATACTTCTAATTATTCAAATTATATCTAACTTTTTAGTGCTGTAGTGTTTCGAAGTCGGTTTTTGTTTTTTATTTAAACATTTTTGTTTTTCAATTTTTTGTGTCGAAGCGGGAGAAAATTAAGCAAGTCCCTTATAAAGTTATAAACCATAATTTACCCTACTTAATTCGTTGCTTTAAAATTTGATGTTCTAAATTTCCATGTCCGAAAGTCTTCACCAGACCATCACCAAATTAACTTGGGACTACTTTTACGCTATTTTATTAAACATACGGATATTACTAAAGGATGGGCCCCATTAGGGCTTATTTACTGCTGTCCATTGAAGAGTTCCGTTCTCCATCTCTGAAAGTCTCCATCAGAGCTTCACCAAATTAAAATGGGACCAATGGGACGTTATTCCTGTTCGAACAAAAAAAGAATTGTCGCAATCGGTTAAGATTTAACGGAGTTATGGAGGAACATAGCCAAAAAATAAATATACGCGTCGAATTGATAACCTCCTTTATTGAAGTCGGTTAAAAATGGACAAAAAATCTCCAAACTTATTCTAACGTTTTAATGCTGTAGTGTTTCGAAGTCGGTTTTTATTTTTTATTTAATTTCTCCAAAATAATCTACGAGTACATTTTGAAATGGACTCCTACTTTTACTTGCAACGTTCATTAAGTCACAGTTTGTGTGCTATTTTTTATTAAAAGCATTTTGATTTGATTTAAAAACTCTAGTTTGAAAGAGGAGGCCGATATCTATATCTGAGAGAGGATCGTTAGAAAAATACCTGATTAAATTCTTAATTATTGTAGCGAGGCATGCCAGATTAAACTCGAGATGCCTTCGGAGCTAGAGTGGGCACGAAGCCGTGGCTATTGTTTGATATCAGCGCATTATTACCCGCTCCCTTGAATGATATATCTCACGTTTTCTGTTATCTGATCTCTGATTAAAACAAAAAGTTGAGATAAGTTACTACAATCATCCACTCACTGATATAATAATAAATTAAGGAATTAACTCTTCGATCTATTGAAATATTAGGCGCGAAGGCCAGCTTCTAATTTCTAACTGTAGTTTCTAACCTTTTGTCGACCAAGGACCGATAGATAATATAATTTTTTATTGTCTCTATTGGAACTTAATTAAACCGGAATTAAGATCATTGTGTAGTTCTTACGAAAGTTTTAGTTCGAAAACCATCATTATTATTATCTAGCACAGTATAATTGACGGCCTTGTTGCTAAGAGAACGTACCCCATTCTACGTGACCTACCCGTGACCCCCCCTCTAGGTTTCACGTAGTAACTCATAAATATGGTTTTAAATATTTTTTTTGCAAAAATAGTTTGACCCTCTATAATTACAAAAAAAGTTTGAAAACTGCCAGTTTTAAATCAGCTGGCGTCCCGGCATATTATATGTGCTGTGCCAAGTGTGAGTAAAAAGCGCTGAACTTAATTTGAATATAGCTCGAAAAACCGCGAAATTTCCCTAGAAGATATTGACTACGTGACGAAGACCTAAGCCCCCCCCGTCCCTGTGACCAAGCGTGGTATTTTGAAGATACGCCCGCCCCCCCCCCCAGAAACGGGTCACGTAGTATGGTTACGTTCTCTAAGAGTAATTACTTCCAGACAACCATCAACGGAATATAGATATAGGCACAGAGGTAAAAACATTTTAGCCTGTGGAAATAAGCTCAGTGACTGAGTTCGGTTACGGTATCTACGAGTGTATTATCCCGTCAGTCACAAATCACTAATACGACAGTAGTGACTCTACTGTTCTCAAACGCTAACCCTCGTTGTCCCCCACGCAGATGGTCGGCGTGGACTACGTGTACTTCATCCAGAAAAACTTCCTGGACTTGAAGGCACGTACGCTCTCCATCGAGGCCACCAACGAGACCTTCGCCTCCAAGGTCAGCGTCGTCGAGAAGTGCCGCTACTATGTGAGTACACCTTTATTGCTCTCGTCATGAGATCATAATTATCATCATATTAGAATTGCTTTTATTTTATTTTAACAGGCGCCCACATTTATTAATCTTTCCTTCACTTCTTCAATTCCTTCACAGTGACGGTGGTAAGCTTGTGGAACCCGTTATCCTGTACTTATGTCAGGCCCCGACTGTTGATATGTTTGTTGAGATTAGAATTCATGAGCACTACTTCAGACCTCGTCGTGGGTTCGAACCCCGGCTCATGTACCAATGACTTTGTTTTCTAAACACACTTGTGAATTTGTGGTAGCAATAGAACTAGCTAGCGGTGAAAGAAAACATCGTTTGGAGACCCGAGTCTGAGATGTTTACATACCTTAGCGTTTGAAGCCAATCCGCGGTGAGCAATACTCCCTCGCTCTCTGAGAGGAGGCCCGTGCCCTGCAGTGGGACGTATTTAGGCTGCTTACTAAACCGGAGACGAGTTAGACATCTAATAGAAAATACAAACAAATAGACCGCTAGCGCTACCTAGACCGAACCGGTATCCAGACTATGAAGCGATGTTTCTGTGTTTACCATGATTCAAAGACTGTGAAGCGATGTGTTACCATGATAACTTTAGTTACAGCAATAATTTAACTATTAACTATTTTGGAATATGATGGGGTTTTTGTACATTTCGGTATTCGAGCCGAGGTCAGTGTTTGCAAGGGTCCTATAAAAATACTCTAAGCCGGAGACCATATCTTCCGACGACTACAAGTGGATGAAGCGACAATGGATCCTGAGAGACTTGAGAGAGTCGTGAATTTATGAAAGGATTAGCACAAAGGACAAGATTCGTGATTGTACCCGCGCTCACTTTGAGCGGATGTTGATCCCGAAGAGACACAAACACAAAGGATACAATCTACAGGGTGAATTTGATGTCGTTAGCAATATTTTAAGATAATGTTCTTTTGGAGGATGTATTAGCGAAGGGAAAGATAAAAACCGGCCAAGTGCGAGTCGGACTCGCGCACGAAGGGTTCCGTATCATTATCTATACAACATTAGGCACAAAGAGCGAGAAAAATCACGTTTGTTGTATGCGATTAAATTAAATTATGAAATAAATATTTATTTTATTTAAATTTAATTATTTATGTTTGAAGCGAATATAGAACTAAATAGTTTGTGAATATTTCAAGCTTCTACGTTATTAATATCGAGCAAAAAACGGCAAAAAATATTACGTTTCTTGTATGGGACACCCCCTTAAATATTTATTTTATCCTGTTTTTAGTATTTGTGCTATAGCGGCAACACAAATACATCATCTGTAAAAATCTTAATTTCCTAGCTATCGCGAATTATAAGATACAGCCTGGTGACAGACAGACAGATAGACGGGCAGTGAATTATTAGTAATAGGGTCCCGTTTGGCACCCTCGGGTACGGAACCCTAAAAAGTACCCGAAATTGACGTGCGCGCATGCAGCGACCAATGAATGTTGTGTTGATGAAGCTAAAGAGGTTTGTCACGATCGTGACAAGTGGCAAAGCCTGGTCTCTGCCTACCCCTCCGGGGTACAGGCAAGAGTTTATGATATGTTTTGTATTATTTTCGTCTTGATTAAGTTTTTGAGCTGTGACCATGAAATTAAGTTTGGGCTAGCCGGTTAGTTAAAAAGGATATTAATGATTAAATCATTACCATTTGTAGATAATAGCGATTTTTCAACGTTTGTTGCGAAACTGTGAAAGTGGGACGGTACGAAGTATTGTGGCATGGAAAAATAAGTTCTTTAACTTTACTGGTAAGGGTTTAACATTTACCAGTATATTTTCGACATACATAAATAAGACTGATTGTAAACCATAAGTTATAGGAGCGTAACCCAACAAACTATACCGCAGTTTAACGAAATTTGTAAAAACAAAAAAAGAAAAAAAAAGTATCAGTTCTGTAAATAACAGTTCTGTCAGAGAGACGCACGAACCATATTTTTTATCATTACAATTGTAACGGTGCACACCTTCTTACACCATCTCTGTTATTTTCTTTCATTCTGTCTATCATCTTAAACTCAAAATTTAATATTACGTCACACATTCTAGATTTCTTTCGGATTTTTATTACTTTGACTACATCTCTGACAATTATCTAGTTGTGAATTGCTTTTTGCCTATTTTTATTTTGTTTTCGGTTTACCACCACTTTTCTACAGTTTTCCGAAATTAACTTACAGTTATTGAAGTTCTACATTATATTATTTTATCAGATATAGATGAAGGTTAAGAAACCTTCATCTATACCGAACCCCGCCGAATTTAGAGTAGGACGACGTTTGAGGACCCTGGTTATGACAACCGCTCCAGGCCATTTCTGATGCAGAGGATCTCCCTTGCTGTGCAGCGCGGCAACGCATTGGTTATGGGGACCTTTAGGTCGGATAAGTCTGTTGTGGATGCATTTAGATCTAGTTATTATTTTTGCTTGCATATGTCATTTTCATATTACTATAAAATACGTTTTTATAAGCACTGAAGTGTGAAAATTACTTTAATGTCCGTAAAATTTCAAATCATGGTCCGAATGCACCTTTAAAATTTTGCTAACCTATTGGATGTCACCCTGTGGAATAACAGGTCAAATCTCATATTAATCTTTGCAAGTGAAGTCGGATAGGCGCTGAAAACGCCACTCGGTTATCCGCAGTGTTCGAACAATGAGTAATTCGGATGATAATTTACGAACTTGTCTGTGTAGAATTCTCATTCAGCAATTTCCAAGAATTCCAGTAAAGTAGGTGCTCATTGTGCATTGATTAGCACATCGTTCTCGCTCGGCGTGTGCTAGAATTATTGTAATTGGCGTTTAACTGACGCGGCTAAACGTGCCGCTTGCACTTAATAAAAGTATGTGCCTAGACTTTTCGCCCGACAGAATAACATAGTTTGTAAATTAACAATTTAAAGTCCTAAGTTAGAGTAGATCAAATACAATCCACTCATCATCATCATCATCAGCCATTTGACGCCCGTTAATATATTATTAATTCTTTACAATTATTTAATCTTTGATTTAATTCTTTGCACAAAGACAGTGTACAAAAGGTACTGTACGATCTAGCGTCGCACATTTTGCTTACTCGTTTAACCTAGTTTTACCTTTAGGCTTTAGGCATGCTAAGCAGTTTACATTGTTAGGTAATTTCGTATAATTAAGTCAGTCTACCGTTTACTGCACTAGAGAGAGGAACAGTCAATATTCTACCTATCTGTAGATTTACCAATACATTTTTACTACATACTTTTGGTGCGAGTTTCTTCTTCTTCTACGTCACCTAGACTCAACTCAAGTGTACCAGTACTACAACTCCCTACTACGAGCCAAGTACTGTACAGGTACAAAAGGCATTTTCTACCAGTCAACCTGCAGGAGATACAGGAGACGCAAAAATTAAGGTAGGCGTGCAAAAAAGAAAGAGATAAAAGTACTTATAAGTACCTAATGTATTATAAGGAGGGGGGGCACCTATAAAAATGACTATTTTAGCAATGATGTAATACAATACACACTAATACCTACTTGCTATTACTTATATGCACACTAATAATGACGGTGATATATACCATATAATAAGATAAGGTATATTATTATTATTATACATTTTTAAAGATAGACAAAATAAAGTGGATGTTTACTCTAATGCAAATTATAAAAAAGCGAAACAGAAAAAAAACGAAAGGAAACGGAAATATTTACAATGAAAAATAAATATATTTGACGGGTCTAATCGCGATTATTTAATTACTTTATCCTCAACCCATTATGTCCCCACCGAGGGGCACGGGTCTCTTCCCTGAGGAAGGTATAGGCCATACTCCACCACGGGGGCCAAGTCCGGATTAGTGGAGGCTTGTAGACTAGTGGCTCGTCTACTGTCAGAAGTTGTCAAGCCGCCCTAAGGCCTCTGACTTGGCTTAACGACTGCCATCTATCGACGGCAGCCGGCACCAACAGCTTCACCTGCCTTGCGAGGCACGGAGCCGCTCGACGCTCGGAAAAATGCCACTAGCGTTAGGCATAGACGGCGACCCATCCATGCACTGAACGCGCCCTGTGTTGCTTAACCTTCGTGATCGTTTAAGATCACTCAGGTAGCCGGGGCTACGAGCGATTGCTTTACTTAATTACTTACTAATAAATAATAATAAGTATGTAAAACTATTTACCATCGATTCGCCTACCGTCTACTGCCAGGCGTAGGCTTTTTGCAAGACACTCCACACTTTACTGTCCTCGGCCATTCTCATCCCACCGATGCTGATTTGGATCTGCTTTTGTACCTAATTGTAATAACATTGACACAATCACAATAGTTGATGTCCTTGCCTGGTTACCATAGCACCGGGTGTCCTGGTTTGGGATCGGTTCCGGTGATTGTAACCAGACAAGGAGGATAGGCGTTACCTTTAGACCAACGAGGCAGTCCAAGGCTTCGGTTGAAGTACCTGGAGACTCGTTATTTATTGTCATACTTTATACGTAGGTACTTTAATCGACTATTAAGGTATGTTGGTGACAAAGACAACTTGTAATGTATTTTTCAAATTTCTGAAACAGTTTGATTTTTAATTTTTTTTTATCTCATCCTAGAAACTTTGTAAATTCCTTGGAACCTACTGAGTTACTTTGCTTTGTACAGTCGGAAGCACATCAACCTTTACACTCTACTCAGTTACGGTACGGTCGATTGTGCAATAAACATGGGGTTGATGTGACTGTACTAGTTGACTGAAACTAGCACGTGGAGAACACCAGGGATGTCTAGCCGCAAACATGACCTCCTGGTGACCTAGTCCCCAGACGAAATTGTGTGCGGCGGAGATCGCCAGTCATGAACGTCTGGTCTGCAATCATTACCAACCTATTATTACAACACAGTAGCAAGAAAACATCGAAAGTGACTCGGATCAAAAATAATCTAATGTGACTCCTATGTTAAGTTGTGTAAGGTCTGATATGACTGCGGGGTGAAGGCAATTATTTTAATGCATGATAAGTACCGCATTATTGCAAGTTTCCTTAAGGAATACTTTGTAAGTATCTCTATATTATATGATGAGATTTCTTTAGTGCTAGTTGTCTGTTATACCTACTTTGTGTGGAAAGCACAAAGAAGTGCCTTTACACAGATTTATTGGCGTCGTTCATAGAGATATGAACTCTGCAAAATTGTGCAATCACGTCAACAAATACAATGCTTTTTGCAGAAAAAATCTTTGGTATGTACTAATCTTGTGGATGTTATGTTACATTCCCTATCAAATTTATAGGGCATGTATCAGCGAAGGGCAAGATAAAAGTACCTAACTATCGCCACCAGTAAAAAAACATAATTATCTTTATTCGAACTAAAACTTTCGTAAGCACTACATATTATTAACTTCATTCCGGATTATCTTCTTTTATAATCAGTTTTTTCTAAAAATGCGAAGACAATTTTTTTATTAATAGTAAAGTTACATCAAGGCTTAGAACCTACAGTCTAGGGCCAAGCACCTAGAACAAGATAGCATTTCATTTAACGAGAAATTTAACAAACTAAATGAAATATAACCGCCGTTTTTTGGCAATAATACTATCTTGTCTTAGGTTACCCCCGGTTTCTCGTACACTAACAAGCTGTTAATCTACTGTTAACAGCTGTCATTGTTTTTTTTTTGTATGCACGTTGGTCAATTGACAGCTGTTAACAGTAGATTAACAGCTTGTTAGTGTTCGAGAAACTGGGGGTAAATCGTCCCAAATTGTGGACCAAAACAAATAGTGTAGTCTATATTGTTGGCCAATGACACGTTATTGCACTGATCGGGTTGCAATTTTGTGTTATATTCCATACAAAATCCAAAGACAGGCTGAAAATAAACAGACGCAGAAGAAATTCTACGTAGGTAGAGTCCGCGCTAGCGGCAGTAGGATCTTGGCTGTTGGCGCCTACTACATATTATATACCCTTTGAGTTTGCATTTGCTACCACTCGTGTGGCAGGCGTTTTACACTACGTACACTATGGTTGAGCCGCCCAGCGGCAACATGGTAACTAATTTAATCTTCCACGTACGTACCACGTGACTTTTTTTGCTGTTTTTTTATCTTTGTGTCCAATGTTGTATAGATAATGGTACGGAACACTTAGTGCGCGACTCGTGCGCGAGTCCGACTCGCACTTGGCCGGTTTTTAATAAAACGCAGTTTTCAAAAATATCTCGACACAAACTCGAATCTATTAGAACCATTAGTAGCCAGCCAGAGCGGTGCGTGCGTGCCGTTGGTCCGCGGGTCATTGTTGTTCTATTAGACGGAGAGGCGCATTTTTTTTAAACAAGATTTCGTAACTCAAAACAAGATTTATCAACTGTTAGAGACTTCAGGATCCAGTGTCGCAACACGTATAGATAAATAACTTAATCCATTTGCAGTTACGGTATACCTATAATTAATTATTATAAATTACAAAAGTAGGTATTATTAACAATTTCATTATCTATCAATTGTTCATATTAAATTCGAGAGTATTAAGTAACTCAATTAATTTAATATCGTAATCGTGGTATCATGACATTACTTATTCAGTTATTTGAATTAGATAATACTAAAGATAAAAATATAAATACATCATAATATATTTAATAAAGTATAATTAATAATATAAAACTATTAAATAAAATTATAGGATTTAATATAAAATAATAAAAGTCGTACAACTTCCGTTTCCTAATTGAAATGTTTTGGCCTAAACGGTCAGTCAATAGATTTCAGTTTATATAAAAGCAATACAATAGGCTATTGAGAGAGTCTGAATGTAAATTTCGTGAAGTACACTTGCAAGGTGGAAACTCTGTCCGACTGCGGGTCGAATAAATTGCTGATACCACAACACTGTTTCTCATTCTGACCTCCGTCACACAACTATTTATTTTCAAGTCTTAAAAGTAATAGTCTAAATAGATGCCATTTTTAATTACTAATTACATAACCACGGCTTTCAAACCACCCAGAAACGAGATAAGATAAGATAAGAAAATTCTTTATTGTGCCAGTAAAAACACAACATAAAATACTCGGGAAGCTGACATCCTTGGAAAAACTAAATGCTTTCATAAACCGGAGTTAAAAAAATATCTGAGTATCTTTCAGAGCTAAAATTTAAGGTTTTTAGTGGAAATTAGATATCAGGGTCGTAAGTCTATTAGCATTAATGGGACAATGTAGGATAACGTTATTCCGCCGAGGCCGCCCGCCCCGGCCGCAGCTCCCGACATTAGGTTAGTCCCGTTCAAGGTCGCGCCGGCGCCGGCGCCGCTCGCCCGAAGCCGAATCCATTTAGGCGCTTATTAAATAATAGACTAACCAGGCAGAGCTGACGTTGAAACTAAGTAAAGGTTGTTTGGATTAGATCACTTGTAAGTGAAAATTACAAGATTTTTCTTAATTTTCTTGTTTATTTATTTATTTATTTATTATGAATAAAGTACTCTCTTCTCATATATTCGTTCTTTCGTGTTCGTGCTACTCGCATATTTAATTTAATTTAGTTTAGCGCATTTGAGCAATTTTTCAACAGTTGCGCATTTTTGAGGTAACGGAGGATACCCTAACCCATCGTATTGCTGAATCAGATACTCAATTAGGAGGCAAAGTGCCCATCCGCCAGTTTTTGGGTTGAGAAATTCTCTAAGTAGATATGTACTTAGGTATCGTTCTGTTATGAGAAATCCGTAGAGTTTTTTTTGTGTAACGTGAACTGTAGGGCACAGGCCTTCTGTCAGAGAGAGAGTATAAGCTTGTGTATAAGCGGTTGAAATTGCCAAGCACTTCTGATTGGCAATTTCAACCGCTGCAGTATGTCTACACTCAGGTTACCTAGCGATGTGTCCTTCACGGTTAGCGAGTGGTATTGCTACTACAAATTCACAAGTGTACGACCGACTGAGTATTTACTTAGTAAAATTAAATTGTATTTGTTTAATCATCTGCTTACAGGGGAATACCCCTGGCGCTCGACCTTTTGTCTTGACTGGATAGTAGTTTATGTAATACGATTGTTCTTACCTTGTCCTTACCTTCTAAAGGACAAAGGCGTTCTTCACTGCATGCCTTATTTTGTTTTCGGCTGACGATAAATAATATGCTCCCTCTTTATCACGCCTCCCTTTTCGTACGATTATTATTATCGTACGAAGCATTTATTATTTCTGTGTTTGTCTCAACCTTGTTTTGTTATCGTTCGGCTGTCCCAAAAATAAACGCAGTAGGGGACATTCTTTTTCAAAACTGAGATATTTCCACTATTGGTTACTGGAACGAACTAGTAACCAATAGTGGATATATCACGGTTTTGAAAAAAATATCGCTTACTGTGTTTATTTTTGAGACAGCCGCGTTTTGGGACGTCACTTATACATTTATTTATTTTGTTATTTGGTTACGAGTGCTCGAGTGCCCGAGGTGTTCACAAACCTCGGCGCTTGAAATTGTCAATCCGCCGGGAGCACGCGTGGTGATTAATCCCATGCTCTTTCTCTAAGAGAAGAGCTGTGTCCTTCAATGGGGCATATAGTCTGCATTGTTGTAATTGTTAGAATAAAGAGCTCGTGATAGACGGTGTTTATTGATCGTGAAGCGTGATACCATTGATAAGAACAATAAACAAGTCGTTTTGATGAGTGTGTGCAACCTTGTGGTAATTACACGCACTGCAGTTGACAGCATATTTGTGCGTGCGCAGCGTTGTACCTTGATAGTCTAAATTAGACTATATGCTTTCTGTAAAAGAAAACGATTTAAAGATCAATATGAAAAGGTTGATCTGCTGTGGACTGAACATACTTAGATAAACAGGGTCATCTTAAAGATGCGCAATTCTAGAAACTTCCCTATTAGTGCGACACCTATTTTATACCAACTATCATCATCATCATCAGCCATTTGACGCCCACTGCAGGAAATAGGCCTCCCTCATGGTTTTCGAAACTTCCCGGTATTGTGCTGCGTCGTCTGGTCCGCGGTCGCCAGGACAGAACTTTTTCGCCCCAACGGCCATCATTTCTCCGAGCTATGTGCCCCGCCCACTGCCACCTCAACTGAGCAATTCTTCGATTTATGTCAGTAACTCGGGTTCTTCTGCGGATCTCCTCATTCCTTGTTCGATCACGCAGTGAAACCAACTATGTTCTATATAATTATATTTTTTGTTATATCGGTTTACCGTACGTTAAGAGTTGACAGAGTAGTCATTTATTGTGTCTTTTGGCACTACTTGCATCTGTTAACGGCTAGTTAAGAGACTACTAGCATCTACTAGAAACTTGGTGTAAGCTGGCTTAATGCTGAAATCAGCAGTTAACCTTTGTGTTGCTGTGGTCTAGGTTCACCCCTTATTATGTACAAAGACCCAGACGAAAATATTAGGCGCAATAATCACACGTACATGTGTTTTATTCTGGCCAGGTCCACCCCGAGAACCCCGACTGGACTTGCTTCGAGCAAAGCGCCGAGCTGGACATCCGGAACTTCCTGGGCCTCGAGAGCACCATCGAGAAGATCGCTATCAAGCAGTACGCCGCCAACGTCGCCAAAGGTCAGTAGCCCGCCGGCTTCGTCAGTTGGAGCTGGATCGGGAGAGGTTGGACGCCGTCCGCATCATCACTCAGCCACAAGAAGTCCACGGCTGGACATAGGCCTCCTCCATGGATTCCTGCCACTTGGATGAGGTCATCTGTCCATCTTGTGGCTGGTCGTAATATTTCGCAAACGGAACCCTAAATCAGAAAATGGTCTCCCTGCACCCACAATATTTTTAAACGACCAATCCTACAATACCCCACACTATGGTGTAGGGGAAAACAAATATTGCATCCCTAATTTAGGTGTAGGGGGGCACACAATTTTTTTTTTTACATTTTATTCTACCGTTTTGCCGGCGTGTTAATATCTGTGCCAAATTCAACTTTCACGTACTAATCGTCTCTGAGCTAGGCCGCTGACAGACATGGCGAAACTATAAGGTTTCCTTGTAGACTACGGAACCCTAAAAAGTGGCACGTTTATATATTTTTCACGTAATCTCTTCAGTGACCCACTACTGGGCAAAGGCTTCCCCCAACTCGGAACAGATCTTTCTGTCCTGGGCCAGCTCAGACCACTCTGGTCGGTCCGTGTCGGTCGAGATCGTCTCTTCACCGTCTCCTAGGTCTTGGTCTAGATTAATATTGAACCGTATTTTAACGATTTCTATCAACGGTTTGTTTACATGTAGACCGAAGCTGAATGAAATTAAACATATTATGTACGTGGCCAGGTCGCGAGCTGGTGGACGTGTTCATGGCGGAAGTGAACGCCGACGGCGTGACGTCACTGGAGCCGTGGCAGCCCGGCGCCAAGGAGGCCAACCGGCGGCTGCGCAACGCGCTGTCGTTCGGCGCGCCCGCCGCGTCGCCCTCGCCGCCGTGTTCGCGGCGCACGTCGCATACCCCGCAGACCGGTGAGTCAACCTTTGTTTTACGGAGACGGCATGTCACTGGGGCCTGTGCAAGGTACACCCACGGTTTCAGTTGGTGGGCAGCGCAGTTAAATAACCGATTAAAAACCCGTGCTATGGTTTCAGAAAGTAAGTGTGCCCAGTGAAAGTGGCATCGGGAACGAACCCGCTCCCTCCGGCGACCCTCAGTATTTATGAGGTCGCTGCGACCTTGACTGGCATTGAAATGTCCTTGCGCCTTCGTAACTAGCGATACGGATTCGAGTTAGGAAGTGTTACAGCATTTTGCACTTAACTGCAGTGCTGAAACCGGCACTGAGTTGCATTGTTCAGTAGTAGGCGGTTTTCCCATATTTTAGTAGTGTTGGGTAAAACGCATCACGTCCGGCGGTCTGTGGTTCGATCCTAGGTACTATGGTTTTTCTCAAGTTACGTATTGGATGTGAATTTGAAATCGCAATAGGGCTCGTTCGCTATCATTCACCAACGGTAATTAATACGTTAATAAGTTTTGACCTTTCCTTCCGTGGGTGGTAGGTTATATCATGTTTTATCGATGGTTATATACAAACTTAAAACTGGGAAAGATTTTATTATCAATTTTTTTTTAATTAGCAACAACAGCAGCGACTCGGTGATGACTGATGATTCGTAAAATAAAAATTGAACAATTAATAAGAATTTGAAAAGTGGCAATCGTCGGTTCTTATGTTGATAAAATTTTCTAAAAAGTAATTTTTAAACGGTTTTGTAATTTTGAACGGTCAAAATTTTCACACTCCGTGATAAGTAAGCTCAGCGCGATAATTTGACACTTCGGAGCGGATAAAATAAGAATTCCACCCAATGGAAATTTCAGTATCGGAGGGCGGGTTTGGGTAGGCTCCAAATATTTTAAGACAGGCTCAATCTGTCTCGGCGTCTGAGGGCCCACATCCCTTATGTAATGTAGGTAGCCTCAAGCAGTGAAGCCGCCTTTTTACATCCATGCTATGCTTTGATGCCTTTTTAGTGTTAAATTTATTATTTAAGAGTAAAAGTACCCGAAACCGGCGTGCGTGCATGCAACGACTAATTAATGTTGAGGATGCGAAATTGATCTGTCAGGCTCGTGGCAGACCCTGGTCCATGCGTACCCCTCTGGGATACAGGCGTGAGTTTATGTATGTATGTATATATGTAAAATTATTATTTGAATACAGCAGGTTTTTAATTTAGGTTAGAATACACATTGCCTCACGAAGCATGTCCTTGAGAGAAGCACTTACAGACACACGCATCGCTTCACACGATTAGTGAACTCGATTAGAGCTGCTATTTAAATTATTCAGCTCGAAGCCTCGCAGCTGTTTATCGGTAAGTTAGGTTTTTGCCTTTAAAAATTCCTGAAAGCTGAAATGTTTTACATAATGAACAAATCGCTTCTAGTCGTTGAGTTGGCACGTGTAAAGTTAACAAAGGTCGAGTACAACGTGTTATTGATATAATGGAAAACTTGGAAACCGTTTCTTCTCTTCTTCTTCCTGTGCCTCTCCACTAATGGAGGTTGGCCGTCCACTCCGCATATTCTTCCTTGTTTCTTGCAAATCGAAACAGGGCTTCGACGCGAGGTTCGAGGTTTTTTCTCTGTCGATCGTTAAAGCAACGGTTAATTTTTTCATGTCGCCTATATACTATACGCCTATCGCCTATAGACTATATAAAGGCTATATGTTCCTCATGAGGGACAACAGGATATAAGTAAGTACGGTTAAGAACCACTGCTATTAACGACCCATTTAACTGTTTACTAACAGTCAAATTATTCAAACTTCTGTACAACATGACGGAAAATAAAATAAATGAGTTGGCGTGCTCCCTCTCATATTAGCGCGAATGCCGGTTGGCTGCCTTTCCCCATGAATAAAATTGCGTTACCAGATATTCTGTAGCGTTTGACATGTTAAACACAGTCGGAGATGAGCGGAGATTGCCACTTAATGTCTGAAATGCCTGTGGACATACAAAGTGGATTATATTATCTCAGTACTGTCGACAGTAGATCGACTCTTACATTTTTGTTACAAAGTCACCCGTAACGTCACGAAGTACAAGCATGTGGTGGTGGATGTGCTGTTCACAGTGCCTACAAATTCACGCTCCGTAAACCTTCAATAAATAAAATAAATAAATTGTAGTGAAACACCTTTATAAGATGTGATCACTTCTTCAAATTTTTATGTTTGTCACGCACTCACTAATGAACAAATTTGAACGAAATTTGTTTTATAACCTTCATTTGATTGTCCTCGATTGTTACCCGATTTACATGCGAAGTTAATCGCGAGCGTAGCTAGTTAGATATGTGAGAAAATTTTAAAAATGGTTTACTTTCTGCAATTTCCCCTTGGTCAACATGAAAGGGTACTTTGTGTTATCCGACCTTCTTCCCCGAGCAAGGTTTTATACATATTTACATCGCTTAAGGTTTTATACATCATATCTATACCTCTCTTGAGATAAACGACCGAGAGATTTTACAAAAGCATACAAAACAATCACCTTGTCTCGAAATGCTGTTTGTATTGATAATTTCAGTAGCGTCTGAAGGTAAGGCTACTACGTATTAATTAACTTTATTGCACACGAAACGTTGAACAGGATGTGTGTCGTTTCTCGGCCTTAAAATCTGGGCACATCTTTGAGGATTCAAAAAAAAAATACTTATATTATAATGAAGTACGTGCGTGTTTTCGCGTGTTGACAAAATTTCTAAGGGCATAGACTTAAAGGCCCATCGAACGCACTTACGTACCGTACATCCCCGATATAAGGGGCACCAAATCTTGACGGAATCCTGACGGATGGATGGATCCTTCAGGATTTGGTGCGCATAATTAAGCCTCAGTACACAACATTGCTTTTGACCGACTTGGAGGCAGTGATAGTATTTAGTAAACTAGTAAATGTTTACCCTGACGACATGACCGTAAAAAGTCGACCACATAACGTCGATATAGCCCGCCGCAGTCGGGTAAAACATTGATATCTCTAGGGAAGCGAATTCGACTTTACGCACTCTATGTTAGGGTGTCTGAAATCCCATACCCGCCAATCCCTCCTCGTCCCATTTCCTCAACCGTATCCTTGCCCGCAGCTGCCTCCGCTTCCAACACCTCCATCTCCAGCGAAGACTTCCGACGCGAAATGGACACCATCAACAAAGTCAAGAACAAAATCAAGACCGATATTAAACCCAAAGCCGACGACGGCAAGTGGTTCAGACGGAAGAGCGAGCATTGTATCTCCGACTCAGAAAGCGAGTGCAGTGGGACCGTTCTGGTGAAATCCAGAAAGCGACATAAGACTAGGGCTAGTTCGGACACAGATCTGGAGCGGCGAGCTGGCCGGTATTATCCGTTTCAGGCGGGGTGTTCACACTGTTCTGGCTGCATGGAATATAACAGCCCGTCCTGCGATTCCATCGACTGTCGCAGGTCCAGAAGAAGGAAACGAAGAGGTGACTCTTGCAGCCAGACCAGCTGCTATCAGCACCCGGCGGCTCTTGGTGCTGCAGTGCTCGTGTTGGCTTTCTTGTTGACCCTGTCCATAAGTTTCATCTTTTGGCGTTTCATTCGGCAAGACTAGGTTAGGTATAAATATTTATTTGTACAGTAGCGTTGGTTTGGATATCTTTACATGAGTAAGCCTTGAATACACTTTGCATTAACGATTGCGTCGCGTTTTTTCTAAGGGCAGTTTTTGTGGATTGTGGCAATAGGTCACATCCATTTATTCTGTTTTTTTGTCCTACATAAGATGTGTAGTGTGAATTTGCTTCGGTTTGGTGCGCGTATATTCTGGCTGTGTTACGTTATTTATATAGAACCGCGCGCCGCCGCACACAAAAATGCCTCTTCAATGTAAACTTTATCATGAAATAACAGGCGAGGCATCAACATAATATCTACTGGCTGCTTTTACAAAATAGTATTCGAGCAAGACACAATATTGTCTAAGTAACTACACGTACAAACAATTTCCAGTTAAATTTTTCCTTTATCGTGAGTTAAATGTTCTTTCATTAAAAACCTATTTAGAGGCTAAAAATTCCACACATGCCGGGACTTGAACCCGCGACCTCTGGCTAACCGTGCCAGAGGTCGCGGTCGTTCTTTAATTTTGCGACAGATGTACATTGCATGCGGTCCAACTCCCGCTTAGTTGGAATAATTTAGGTTTTAGGATACCTAGGAACACTCTTTAAACGACCTGACATGAAAAAACAAATCCTTAGATCTTTGAAATACCCATACCGGACGACGTTCAAGTGAGATATTATTGTTGTTCTAAGGGTGCTGCATTCGGTCTCCTTCCCCCTTCACGTAGTTCCCTGTGCGTGTTGTACATTTCGTAATATCCACTTAGCGGTGGTAGAGTGCCTCACACGCGAGAGGTCGTGGGTTCAAATACCGCTATACAAGAATAAGTCCTATCCATCCTAAGGTTGTCTGGAAGAGGTACGGTGTGCAGTAAAGAGTATTAATCCAATCTAAATATGAAACCATAACAGAAACCAGAAATCGTACAACCTATGATTTTCTGAGTTACCTATATTTATTAATTGGTCTTAACTGCCTCGTTGGTCTAGCGGTATCACGTTTGACTGCCATGCCGTAGGTTCGATTCCCACTTACACTTGTGCGTTACATTTGTACAAATGGCCTTAGTCTTGGTGTATTTCCATGTTTGTGATGTCCTTATCTGGTTACCATAGCACAGGGTATCCTAGTTTGGGACCAGGACGAGTAATGGTGTTGTGTGGAACTTAATTTGTTGTAACAATACCACTCAATGCACTTTATTGCACACACGAAAAACCAATACAGGAAAGTTAAAAAATGAGAATACATGTACAGAGGCGAGCTTATCTCTGTATTCCCTTTATTGTACCTATGTATTCCCTGAAAAGAAATTCGCCACAGCGAAAATTCGCTGTGCAACGTACATCGCAGTTTTGTACGTCACGGCCACGTAGCGGAGTCCAAACGAATTTAAAGTGCTTATGTGGTGGTGGGGAAGACGAAGAGCAGCCTTGGTAATGGCTGCCGTGGGAAAACGGAGCCGGCGTGGGCGTCCCGCATTCGTTACGCCCACGGCCGACCGCCTCGCCTGCCAAACTACGTCACACTTTCCGTGGGGGTCTGATGGTGACGTTAGACCACATAAGTACTCAGGGGTAGAGGCCACGATGGACCAGGAGATTAATCACTGACCCTTAATCACTTTCCGACTGGAAGGTTATTTCTAAAGCGACGGAGGTGAACAATAGTTCAATAGATTGGGTCTAGGGATGGCCCGGGGAGAATTTTCTCCGAGAATGTGTGTGACGACATGTAATCACATGATTTTTACGTTATGAATGGAAAAATCATGTCTTCGTTCAATTAATTCCGCTCTGCAGTGGGAAAAGTAACTTGAACAAATGACTTCGCATAGACGCAATTCGGATCTCATTGGCGGATGTCGCGGGATGTAACTTAGCATTTCTTCGGACATTTTTCGTGAGAGTATGGGCTTAATCACCACGCGTGCCCACCGCGGATTGACGATTTCAAGCGCTGAGGTATATGAATAGCTCAGACACTCAGGTTTCCTCACGATGTTTTCCTTCACAATTAGCGAGTGGTATTGCTACTATAACTTTATAAATGTACATAACTTAGAAAACAAAGACATAGGTACTAACCTAATACAGATGGTACAGTACATTAAGTAAGTACTCATGACGACTACGCGGATTTCCGTTTAAGTTATCTCTCGGGCATTAAAATAACTAAGTATTTCAATATGTTAATAGCTATACAACTATGAGTAGACAATTCACACTTTTTTCTAATTTTAAGTTCTCGTCATGCGTCCCTAATTGGTTGTGTCGTAAATCGGATCTACCTGCCTTGTTGTTTCAAAATACAGATCAAGCTAGACGGCGTAATTTATAAGCTTTTGATCCGATTAATTACCTGTCTCTAAGCTCCTACTTCAGTCCGACCCTCAGGCATTTGCAGCGTTTACTGCCTGCGTACTCTCGAAGTTAATTTCGCCCCATTGCATTACAACTCACAATTGTGTGCGTTTATTTAAAAAAATATCGAAAATGTGACTTGAGCTCTAAAGGTTTGCTGGATGGAAAAACAAGTGTTTATTTGACCAAAAACATAGACTCTTAACTTTGTATTAAGAAATAAAATAAAAATGCGATAGTCTAGTAGCAAGTGATTCACGGATTTAAAAACGATTTCCAACTCTTTCGACGAATGAATTACAAAATTACATACTGTAAATAATTAGACCTTAAATGAAAAAAGATAAGTTCAGCAAAACAATTTGGACATATAAGTCTGAGGCGCACCACCTTGCCAACCATGGCTCAAACAGCGCCCAAACAAAGATTCTTCATACAAAATCCCATTGAAATAGGCATCTAGGTAAGTGACATTCAAAAACTGGTGCAAGTCAACACAAAACTAAGTAGGGGTCAGTGTTGCTTTATTTGGCTGACTTGCGCCACTTCTCAAATGTCACTGAAGTCGCCATTTGTATGAACAATTTTAGTTAAATGCTGTTTAAGCCACATTTAAGAAAGTGGTGCAGGTCGGCTTAAATCAGTGCACAAAACATTACTACCCACCCATTCATTCCTAATAAGAATAAGTGGGCATGTAGGTTGCGTGACCGCCTCGTTGGTCTAGCCGTTAAGGCGCTTAGCTACCAAAACAGAGGTCGTCGGTTTGATTCCCAGTGGATGTTACAAAAAAATCACGTTTGTTGTAGGCGGACTCCCAATAATAAGGACTCTCAATATTTATTTTTTTCTGTTTTAGTATTCGTTGTTATAGCGGCAACAGAAATGCATCATCTGTGAAAATTTCAACTGTTTACTATCACGGTTCATGAGATACAGCGTGGTGACAGACGGACGGACGGACGGACGGAACCCTTTGGGTACGGAACCCTAAAAATTGTAAATAAGTATCGTTCTGTCTCGTCCTTTTCTGAGAAATTTGTAGTGATAAAAACTATACTCATTCATTACATTACACTACTTAGTATAGAGCTCTGAAGCTTGAAATATCCCCCAAGGGTTTCTATGATCGTAGGCGTTGTGCGTCACTAACGCGTATCTTAACTTCCCGCATTATCTGCTGAAACTGGTTTATTTAGGTAGCTGAATTGTACAGGCTTCTGCCCACTCGGTATTTGTCTGATACGAAATTCGGAACTACCTAGAATTGGATTAGATAGACGCAGTCTGAGAGCATACCGGGTTATTTATTTGGCAACACAACGTTATTATTATGTCTTCTACTTACATTGAATAAAATGAGAAAAATCACGAGAAAATTTCTGTAATGTAATGAAAACCTTAGCAATGCAATAATAGTAATTCTACGAAGGAGCATAATCATTCATAACAAAGTCGTTTGAAGATCTGTAGATAAGTATTTTCAAAGAAAGACTTGCTAAAGCTTCAGAGTTTTTTTGATAGATTCTGATAAATATTTATTTCTTTGCTTTTGCGTTTGTATTCGAGATAACAAGATGGTAAAAGAGTCGACCTCTTGCTGTGGAACAGCTAGAATTCAAAGTAGGATAAATAAAAAAAGATCGCACTGATTTTGTAGCAGTTTTCCTGGTACGACTGCACAGATAAAACAAACAAAAAAGTGTAAATCCACGAGAAAATCCGCAGTAAAGGTCTATCCACATTATACCGGGTCGGGGCCGTGCAAGGGCAGATTAGACTTTTTTTGCGATGCAACAAGAAAAATTGTGTATTGATTAGAAGAATCAAGTATAAGTGCTTTCTGGTTTAAGGGTAGAATTTTAGATGCAAGGGTAATCCTAACTAAAAATCACGATGTCCTTTTGGGGATTTTTGCACTATTACTTCTGATGGAAAGATATATTTCCTCCATAGATAATACATTAGTTTTGACAAAAAAGTATATGTATGTCATTTTGAGTGTTTTGAAGGCGTATATTATTTAATTTAGATTTACAATTTGGTTTGGTTATTGACATCAAATGTAAAAAGTGTATTATGATATCTGTTTATTTCTTATAACCTTTTTTTGTATTGGTGTTTTTCCACATTTTTACACACAAAAAAAAATTAAGTTTTTGATTAAGTATTAGTTTTTCGGCACACAAATTGAATTCTTATGTATATTCTTTAGGATTCTCTTAGACTGATATAGTTCGGTGTGTCCGCTCGGCCCCGACCCGTGTGATGTGAATAGACCTCAATCAGCCCGCCAGCGCTTCCCCGAAAACCGTCCGCAGTGAGAATTTTTACGAATTAATAGGAAGTGGCATGAGATTAACTCAGTGGTGGTTGGATTATAGCACTAAGGACTGAGGTGCGTATTATCAGGGTTGATATGCTGATAGATAGAAGTTTTTACTATCACGAACGGTCTACAAAAGCATAGTTATATAGGGACGAGTAAGGTCGATCTCAAAAGCCTTTTTCTCACTAGATTATTATTGAACAAATAGTCAAAGCTGTAGTTCTGTCCTCGACATGCATTCCTTAGGTACCTGTTTGTATTCTGCTCGTGCAAGTCGTGTATCATCTATTCTATCATCATCATCATCAGCCATTGGACGCCCATTGCAGGACATAGGCCTCCCTCATGGTTTTCCTAACCATGAGGGGTTTTGCCATAATCGCCACGCTTGGCAGGCGGGTTAGCGATCGCAGTATGCGGATGAAATCTCAGGAAGACGCTACTGCCCGTCTCCTGGTAATTTATTTCCTTAGTCGCCTTCTACGACATCCACGGACGGAAATGGAGTGACGCTATTCTTAATCCGGCGCCACGCGAATCTATTCTATGCATCATAAATATTATAAACACGTCATGTCCGTCACCCACGTATACACGCACACTTGTTGGTACAATAGGCATGTATAATTACATCTTTTATTTTATCCGGTTGGCGTAAGGGAGGTTAACTTTTATCTTATCTTTTAATAGATTTTGAATATTTTTTTATGGAAATTTGTTATAATTTAATTTGGTTTTAATTGAATAACAAGTGTTTAAATGTTTACGCATGTTTCGCATCTGCATTGTGTGCCGAAACGAACAAACAAATATGAATTTTTAATGGTTTTTTAAATGTTTTTGGGACAATGTAATTTTATTTATTTTTTTGGAACTAAATGCTTGATGTTCAGCGTGTCAGGTACTGTAAAGGAATCATTGGGAAATCTGACTGTCTGAGGTATTCGCATACCTTTGAAATCGGCAATCCGTGGCGGGTACTCGTTCAGGATTTACGGGATTTAAGAATTTCTTACCAAATTCCTAAACGATCAACTAAAAGCTTCTGTTTCACTTAGTTTGCACTTCTGTCATCTAGGCCATTTTTAGGGTTCTGTAGCTCAAAGGGACGAAACGGAACCCTTATAGGATCACTTTGTTGTCCGTCCGTCCGACCGACTGTCTGTCTGTGAAGACCATTTATCTCGGGAACGCACTGAGGTATCGAGTTGAAATTAAAACCACATACTCAAGTCTACAGTCCTTTGAAGCTGTGAATAACTTAAACTTCTAAGTTAATGTTAAAAAATGATACGGCCGTTTATTCTCCTCAGTCCTGACCTTGAAAATAACAATTGAAGACCATTGTTATTTTCAAGGTCAGGACTGAGGAGGTTAGGACGCAAAAAACGTATATTTTGACACTCAAGGGAATTAAAATTTTACGGTACTTTCCGTTGACCTAGAACTATGAAATTTGGCAAGTAATATCATCTTGTACTACAAGTAGGCACCTACAGGGAAAAATCTGAAAACTATACATTTGCAATTAAATCATTAAAATAATTAGTCTGAAATTCGGGAAAAAACTGCGCGACTCGATTCCTGAACTATTTATAATATGTCCGTCCGACTCGCACTTGTTCGGTTTTTCTTTCTCACCATTTGTGTGATGCCCACGAGCACCTATCGCTCCCTAGCCTGTCTGCCCTCACCTTGACCCGAGACCCCGGCTGCCGGGTTACCAACGGGACGTACCGCATTTATAAACTGGATCGAGCTAGGGCTGGACAAATATTAAGCTATACCTATATCTGTGTATCTAGACCGTGAATAGAACCCGTTGCTGGGCATAGGCCCTGTCACGCTGTGTCGGTCCCCGGCCAATCTCGTTCATAGCTTTTCGAGAGCTTTAGTAATGTAATGTCATCGACCCATCAGGTCGTTAGTCTGCCTACCGGTCGTTTAAGTTTAAGGTGGCTGAGGTTGGATAAACGTCCCGTTAAATGTTAATAAAGTTGATATTTCTAATAAGTATCTACAGGTGTTCCAGAAAAACATGTCCTGATAATACCTGAGTACCTTAGCTGTCACCTCCTTCAGCGGTTGCTAGTCGTGGTGATTTAGACCCACTTCTCAAAATGGCAATAAGATTTGCTGATTTACTATTAAATTATGTAATTATAGAGAAGAGCGGGTGATCGTGCTCTTCCACTGTAAAGGGAAATTTCCCGCCAGGCAGATCGTATGCCTGGGGACGGCCGGTCCGACTGATATTCGTCGGACGTTATATTTAGGGTATGTCATGTGAAACATTTTGCTTGCGTGATGCAGGAATGTTGGAGTTTATAGTGCGCGCGCAGAGTTGACATGTGCTCGCCACATAATCGTACAACCTTGTCTCTAAAATCGCCCTTGAGTTTCAAATTTTCTCTTCCGATGCTCTGACTATATATTTAGGGTATGTCATGTGAAACATTTTGCTTGCGTGATGCAGGAATGTTGGAGTTTATAGTGCGCGCGCAGAGTTGACATGTGCTCGCCACATAATCGTACAACCTTGTCTCTAAAATCGCCCTTGAGTTTCAAATTTTCTCTTCCGATGCTCTGACTAGGACAAGATAAGGAAGCTAGAACGTTTTACCCGCACATTCTTGAAAGGGAAACTACAGAGCGCTTTGTGCATGCACCTGCTACTCGATTTTCCAACTAAATTGGCCCGTATGTGAGGTTCAAAGTCGGCGCAGTCTGTAGCCTGGTGTTGGGTTAAAGTCGTTGTCGCATTGAATATAGGTCGGAAATTAAATGTTTCGTGCATTATTTTCCGGGCTATTGAAATCGTATGCCGCTGTTAAGTGGAAGTGAGGCGGAGAAGCGTTTTACGTTTGAGTTCCCGAAGTTTTACTCGCGCAGGGGAAGTTATAATCAAAATGGAACGAATAGAAAACTTCGGCGCTGGTAATAACTTTATAAATTCGAACTACAAGGACCGAAAGTGAGTCGGGGTAAAATCTGCAACTTCTCTGAGTGTATTGAACAGTTTCTTAGTATTATTTAGAAGCTGTTTGATTTGTAGGTTTTGATTAGGACCTATTATTGTGTGTTGTGGCAATTTAATAAATGATTATCTTATCTTATCTTATTACTTACTTTGGTTTTACTAACTTAATAAAGTTTTGTGCTGTGAACCTAATAAAAGAAAAGATTCACGGAGAGTTCGAAACTACAGTAACGTGACAAAGAGTCTAATTAATCCTATAATCAACCATTAATTAGATCGAATGTGTACTTGACGCTAACTTGACACACAGAGAGAGAGTGCTGGCGTTTAATTAGAGTTCTGGGGCACCAAGGGGTTCTATGGCCGTGCACCTATGGTAAAAAAAACCCTGGACTAGATAAATTAACGCCAAAAACGGCCGCGTTTGGCATAAATGCTATAGAGTCCCAGGTTTGTGGGTCCTAAAAATTACCTAAGTACTATGTGCTACTATTAACATGATTGGAGATGCACACAAACTCACGCCTGTATCCCAGAGTGTTGGTAGATATCAGCGTTTGCCAAGTGGTTCGTCATGGTCGACGTTTTAGTCGTCGGAACGAACAACTTTTACTATGGAGAAAGCTTCGGAGCTTTCCCGAAAAAAATTTCAGCCGTGCCATACATTTTAATGCCGCAGAGGCCTTTCTTTCATCATCAACCCATTATGTCCCCACCGAGGGGCACGGGTCTCTTCCCTGAGGAAGGTATAGGCCATACTCCACCACGGGGGCCAAGTCCGGATTGGTGGAGGCTTGTAGACTAGTGGCTCGTCTACTGTCAGAAGTTGTCAAGCCGCCCTAAGGCCTCTGACTTGGCTTAACGACTGCCATCTATCGACGGCAGCCGGCACCAACAGCTTAACGTGCCTTGCGAAGCACGGAACCGCTCGGAAAAATGCCACTAGCGTTAGGCATAGACGGCGACCCATCCATGCACTGAACGCGCCCTGTGTTGCTTAACCTTCGTGATCGTTTAAGAGCACTCAGGCAGCCAAGGCTACGAGCGATTCATTCAGAGGCCTTTAGTAAGCCAAAAATATAGCCGATATAACTTTCGAGACTTCGAAGTTTTTCCGATATTGAAAGTTACACAATAGGGTAATATTTACACAAGACATACGCATGATATAAACTAGTACATAGTTAAGAAAAGAAAGTCGAGAAAGTGGTTATTGTTGTTAATAGTATTTTCTGAGGTTAACACGAGCATTAGACATAATAAAAACTGAAGGTGAACGGATATTTACTCGTTTACTTTTCCATTTTACAATTTTCCGACGTTTCGGTACTTTTGCAAGTGCCGTGGTCTCGGTAGACTGAGGTGACAGGCGGCTTTTTGAAAGCATTAACTGTTAGTTTACTACCCTCGGCAGAAATTATTAAGTTACTCAGAAAGAGCTACGAAGATTTTTGT
The DNA here is from genome assembly GCA_947310995.1 of Yponomeuta cagnagella. Classification (NCBI taxonomy): domain Eukaryota; kingdom Metazoa; phylum Arthropoda; class Insecta; order Lepidoptera; family Yponomeutidae; genus Yponomeuta; species Yponomeuta cagnagella. Next base: position 18,872,365 of record OX371279.1, on the reverse strand, counting down.
ATGGGGCCTGGCATAGTTCATAGTGGCGCCCTCTATATTTTTTTCAATATCGTGGAGCATGATGAAACCTAGCTAGATCGATAGAGGACAAAAAAGTAAACAAGAAATTATTAAGGTCACCATGTCCTAAAGTGGCACGTTTAGGAGTTATTGAGCTTTGAAGTTTGTATGAGATTTTTATAAAACTTAACTTTTGAATCATTTTTCACTAAATACTGGACTATATGCTTGGCACCTGTGACTCGTTGCCGATTCTTGACTAAATTGCTAAATAAGTCGTAGAAAAAACACCCAGTTTATTATAGATACCGTATATTAAGGCACCCGAGCGTAGCGAGGATGCTTACAATGCGAGGGTATTACGGGAGCTTTTACCAGAGTTATATATAAATCTGCTTTTCATCAATCCTATCAGGTAAATAAATAAAATAGTGTATTTAAAGGAAAATTCACCACCTAAACCTATCTATATTAATTAAACTGTAGGTTTTATATTGACATGTTTTGAATTTTAATCGAATTGAACGAATTGGATGCATGAATAATACTATAATTTCATGTATATTATATGTATATAAGTAGGTAGGTACCTACTAGACATAGCTACCCAGACTTTAAAAAACATCAAAGTAGGTTTGAATCCCCGAGAAAACTCATATCAAGTGACAAATTCAGTGATGAAACTCAGTTAGTGGAAATTCCATACAAACTTCACAGCTCAATAACTCCTAAACGTGCCACTTTAGGACATGGTGACTTTAATAATTTCTTGTTTACTTTTTTGTCCTCTATCGATCTAGCTAGGTTTCATTGTGCTCCACGACATTGAAAAAAATATAGAGGGCGCCACTGAGACTATGCCACTAATCTTCGTGGCTCTTTGCTCAGTCTGCGGCATTTGCAAAAGTACCGACGCGACGGAAAATTGTAAAATGGAAAAGTAAACGAGTAAATATCCGTTCACATTCAGTTTTTATTGTTGTTTATGTTTGTGTTTGCCATGATACCTTGTAACGCTATATTTTTATTGTGAGATAAATTTTCTTGTTGCTTTATTGCAAACTGAACGCGTACAAACTTATCTCCACATCTAATCCTCCCCCCACGGGACAGGCTCTGCCTAGTGTGGGGGTCAGCAAATGTTTAAATGTTACCTTTAAAATGGCAATAAATACTTTTTACTTTTTAAAAAAAAAAAAAAAAAAAAAACATTTCAAATTAAATGTACAAATCGGATCGTTACATGGGCCAGTTCAGGCAACAGTTGCTCCGGTTTAATATTGCAGGAGCTAAAGCAGGCCAGTAGCAGGGCCAACGAACGAGCGAACCTATCTGACTGACCTCCGGTTTCTCGTACATAACACGCTGTTAATCTACTGTTAACAGCTGTCTATTGACCAAAGTGCATCCAAAAAAAAAACACTGACAGCTGTTACCAGTAGATTAACAGCCTGTTAGTGTACGAGAAACCGGAGGTCAGTCAGATAGGGTCGCTCGTTCGTTGGCCCTGCTACTGGCCTGCTTTAGCTCCTGCAATATTAAACCGGAGCACCTGTTGCCTGAACTGGCCCGTGTAACGATCCGATTGCCTCTCGTTGTAAATAAAGTAGCAATGTAAACTCACCGCTTCCTTTTCATTTTTGAACCGATGACGGTGATACTGATAATATACAGGGTATTTATAAAATGAGCAGTATCTGAAACGTGTCCTTTAGTTTTTCATTTACGAATATTTAGTTCTAAGATTTTTTTTTCTATTAAAAAAATACTTATTTGTTTTTCTAAGTTACGTAAGTTACGTCAAATTGTAGTAGCAATACCGCTCGCTAACACTGAAGGAAAACATAGTGAGGAAACCTGAGAGTCTGACGTGTTCACATACCTCAACGCTGGAAACTGCCAATCCGCTGTGGGTTCGCGTGGTAATTAAGCTCATACTCTCTATTTGAGAGAAGGCCAGCGGGAGGTACATAGCCTGCTTAAAAAAAAACTCCACACCCCAGACCCCACACTATGGCAAGGCGAGAAAAAAAATACATCCCTAATGTAGGTGTACGGGAGGTACCCTAAAAAAAATAAAAAAAAAAATACCATCCATCTCCGCCTAAGTTTGCGGTATCCGTCGCGTGGGACCCAGTCAGTGGCTTTATTTTCGTAGCCTATCGGTCTGGGCCGAATGTGACTAAAAATATAAATAAGAAAAAAAAAATTATAGAACAAAAGTTTTTGCGAAACGAGCTGTTATTGGGGTGTTTTAAGAATTGCGCATTTTGCATATAACCGTGTTTTATTGTACACCCGGCCCTAGATTCTGCTAAAGCCAAAACTTTACAAAAAAACTGTACCACCACTGTTTATGATAGCCGGCGACCATGGCGTTTAATGCAATTTAATGGCAACTATATTGCCACCCCCCATTAAAATAATAAATAATGATTGCAATTTAATAAAAAATATAAATAAATAATCTGTGACCCTTTTCAAACCAATATCAACCTAAAAATATTTAATAAATGCTAATATCTTGTATTAACCAATAAAGGGTTAATGCGTCAAACGTGTGATGTAATTGTATTAGGGACAGATCACATTTGCGTGCAAACTCCCACAAGGCTTCAAGAAGTCGGGGGAAAATCGGAGCCGCAATTGAGCGAGCTTCGGTATATTTTAATACATTCTATAAATGTAGGCTTTCGGCCGCAGACCAAGCAACCGCTGATGCAGTCAAAGTCAGTGGTCTTTCAATGGTTTTGGAAACTGCGTGTACGGGCTAAGCACCGTGAATCGCTGCATGTGCTGACATTGCATTGTTAGACACACTGTTACCGCGCCCGCCAGTCGGCTATTCGCCAGACACACACACACACACACACACACACCATTAACTACTAAAACAATGTAATTCTTTGAAGTGAATAAACAACTGATATGAAGAGATAAATTACTGCTTCTTCCACCACCGTCCAACGTATAACATCTGCTGTGCGACAGAGCGAGGGCTGCACGCGCTCTTCTCTGCTCGTACACTGCTGGCGATATACATTTCACTGATACGACTGACGACTTAGTATGCTAAACCCAATACACGTACTTTGAAGAAATCTCTCTCTGTCTGAGAGAGAATCTGGTAATGGATTTCGAGGGAATAATCGGTTTTGGTGGAGCGATGATCTTCGCAGGGCGGCTGGCAAGAGTTGGATGAGAGTAGCCGAGGACCGTGCTCAGTGGCGTGCTATAGGAGAGGCCTATGTCCAGCAGTGGACAAGCATAGGCTGATGATGATGATGATGAATCGGTTTTGATCATAAATAGCATTTCTGTAAGTTATATTTAGTAGATATTCACTAAATAATAGTGCCCAGAAGCTAGACAAATATTGCGCAGCTCGAGTGCCTAAAATGGCTGCACGTCCTCCTCAAATAGAAGATCGTAGAGATGTATTCTTACATATTATTATGTTCGAACAGCAGGTTCACTCGACATCGACACTCGACATACAAAGTTGGTAGAGACACCATAATATGGTCACGAATGTTGGGCTGCAACACTTGGATTGAATTGCGAACTAAAACTTTCGTAAGCACTGCACATTGTTCATGCGGATTCACTTGCCTAATTTTAATTTAAGTAGTGGGATGGTTTTGTCGTAGTTTCGCTTTGAACTGCTGAGCTTATTCATGTAAAATATAGCCGGTCGAAACTGAAGTATGTAAATTAATCTGGATAAAACTTTATTTTTTTCAATTTGTACGTTATCCGTCTGGTCTTCTGTTACCACTTTTCTCTCTTGTTTCGCAGAGCAACACTCGCTCGACAGTGAATACGTGAAACGCTACCTGGGCGAGCTGACGGCGGTCCAGGAGGCGCGTTTACTGCAGCTACGCAAGTGGATCTGTGACCTGCAGAAGGGCAAGGTGTGTGTTCACCTGTGGTGTTCACACTCTCACTTCATCTCTCTTCCTCTCTATTTGGGCGAACTAAAGACCGTCCAGGAGGCGTCCGCTACCTATTCTAACTATCATTTGTGATGCAGTTGTAAAAGAAATGAGATTATACACGTCGTATTTACGAGTATCGTATGAAGCAGTTGATATTTTTTCGCAATTACGGAGTATAATTTTTTTTTTGTGTTTTCGATGAGTAGAATAACCCACTTAAGTTTCACGGGACCTTTCTGCACCACGCTGTATACTTGAAAACTAATGCAGCGACCAGACACACGAAAAGCACCCAACAACAGCTCTACAGCTGATATATCTATTTGTCTATACAGTGCAAGAAAGACGCCCACTGTTGGGCACTGGCCGTCGTTCATCATCACCATCAGCCACTCGACGCCCACTGCAGGACACAGGCCTCCTTCATGGTTTTCCTAACCGTTCCTGGCCGTCGTTCGATTCACACAATTGGTCGATGACATTAGGAAGGCGGCAGGAGGACAATTGACAAATTTGGCAGGGGACCGACGTGGCTGGCGTCACGGTGAACAGCTGATGATTAACAACAAATGTTTCTCCTCAGGTCCCTAGCGACGCGACCCTGCTCCGCTTTTTGCGTGCGCGCGACTTCCACGTAGAGAAGGCTCGCGAGATGCTTTCGCAGTCGCTGCTCTGGCGAAAGAGACACCAGGTGGACCGTCTGCTGGCGGAGTACGAGCCACCTGAGGTGGTGAGCCGGTACTTCCCCGGCGGTTGGCACCACCACGACAAGGGTCAGTCTGTCAATACCATCCCAAACATTACTTTTTCCACTTTCATGTGTCTGGCAACATCAAGATAAACATAAGTCTGGCAACATCAAAGGCGCTACTAGGTAACTTCTCCACTGTATGGACTGGTCCGATTTTACCTACTCCGAACTGTCAAATACATATTTTTAATATTCGGAAACCCGAAAATGGCTTACCTAATACAGTAGACGGTTAGGTAATAGGAAGCAGGACAAACAAGTCTGCCAACACCAGGATAAACAAGACCATCCACGCAATAATAATCGTAAGTCTGGCAACAATAAAACAGTCGCTGCTCTATAGCAAAAGACCACCAGACGAACCGCCTGCTGGCAGAGTACGAGTCGCCTGAAGAGGTGCGCCGGTACTTCCCCGGGGCCTAGCACCACAATATTTAATTTTTCTTTGAACACTTCAACAATAAACAACGAGCCTCAAATTTCGCATTCGTTTTGTTGCAGACGGGCGGCCGCTGTACGTGCTGCGGCTCGGACAGATGGACGTGAAGGGCCTGCTGAAGTCCATCGGCGAGGACGGCCTCCTCAAGTTGGTAAGTGGGCATCTTCTAAAAATCCACTGTAAAGACGGCCAAGAAGCTTTATTAAGCACTCGTCTGCCGCGATCTGTGTCCAACTTAGTATGGGCCTCCTATACGTTCCATTCCGCGAGGGCAATTCAGGGGTTAATTCAGAAATTGGTCAACGTAAAAAAAAATACATTATATTTCTTGAATGTCAAGGTATAATATAACCTGTGGACTAACCGTCAAATAAGGTAAAAACGCTAGAGGGCAATTGGCGTACTTAGTAGGAGACCGAGAGCGTTGATGTGACAGCTCAGCGGTGCGTCTCGATCACAGTCAACAGTTATAAGGCCAACAGTTATGGCCTTCACGTGGCCCCAAGTTGTGTTTCTCTGTTCGACGTTGTGCACTACGACATCGATTACAAAATCACACATTCTTGATTCATTGCTCACATAATGGATCCGATTATCCAATTTTAACATTAAGATATAATGTCACTGCAGTTTATTGTTCATATGTATTGCGCTTAGAGGATCACTGGCTCCCATAATACCGATTTTTCTAGCGTGGGAGTCAGAAGACTCACTAACTTAGTTCTTTGTCAGCCGTCTATAAACTCTTACTTTATGTTTATTTAAATACTTTTGTATGTGGCTATAAAATAAAGTTATTCTTATTCTTCTTAATAATAAACTTACAACAGTTGTGAGGTCTTTTTAAATATAATCTGAATCTCGGAAACGGCTCCAACCATTTTCATGAAATTTAGTACGCATTTCGATTTCGGGGGCGATAAATCGATCTAGCTAGGTTTCATTTTTAGAAAACGTTGTTTTATCCGTGTTTTCAGGCAATGAAAAACTGCTGCAATATCGTTAGAACACGAAGGTAAATTTCGCTACGTTCTACAAAAGTTGTAATAGCTCAGGTGGGAAGTCGGGCGGTTCCGAAACCAGAAGACCCCGGTTCGAGTTCATTATCCGGTTATTTTTTTCCCTTTTTTTCATCGTATCTAAATATAATTAAAAAAAAAAAACAACGGTCATCCAGGTACTTGGTGTCATTATGGCACGCTCTGTTCCCAAATTTGAGCGGACTTGCGGTGTCTATCCTGGTCTTTGTTCTAGAATTCCACAATAGATAAAACCCTTTTTGGTGTAGATTATAGAGTTATTTGTGTTTTTAACAAGCGCCCTAACCATGAACGTATTAATCCTCATTTAAAAACCTGTAACCATTTCAACCCCTGGCAGACGCTTCACGTGTGTGAAGAGGGCCTCAAACTGCTGGAGGAGGCGACGCGCAGTTCGGAGCACGCTGTGCACTCGTGGTGCTTGCTGGTCGACCTGGACGGACTCAACATGCGCCATTTGTGGCGGCCCGGCGTGCGGGCTCTGCTGCGGATTATACAGGTTTGTTTACATACGTTAATACTGCCTAAGGCTGCCACCGATGGTCGATGGAGTGCCAAGGCTCTCGAGTGGAAACCACGTACTGACAAACGCAGCGTAGGAAGTCCAGAGCCCACCAGCTCGCTGGACCGACGGTCTGAGGCAGATTGCTGGCAGCGCCTGCGTGAGGATGACCGAGGTTAGAGGGAAGTGGCGTGCCTTGGGGGAGGCCTGTGTCCAGCAGTGGAGGAATACGGGCTGATTGATGGAAGGCTGCTGTTACCTCAGGCTTTTCGCCTTCTTCGCTCATTCGAACGTTTTTCAGGATTAAAAAAATGAGTGTAGGTTGTTTTGATAAATGTAGTCTGAGGCTTTGCTTGATAATAAAATTACGCACATTATAGACATACTTTTGCTATCCTATTCCTAGGTATTGATTGAGAAAATTTTGTACTAAAATAAATACAATTTCATCCGCTTGAATAGCATCGACCAGTAAGAGCGAGCTCACAAATCAATGGTTTCCTTGTGAGCGTTCTCAAACAAGTATCGGTGTATTACAGATCGTCGAAGCCAACTACCCCGAGACGATGGGCCGCGTCCTGATCGTGCGCGCGCCGCGCGTTTTCCCCATACTGTGGACTATTGTCAGCACCTTCATCGGTGAGTTTGAAGCGTAGCAGCCGCTCAGCAACAGAACCATTCCTAATTGACCCAGGTGTGCTACTTGGAGTGTTGATTTAAAGGCTATTGTAAGCATATTCATCGGTGAATTGACGACGACGCTTAGCACCCGCATGGCAACGGAACCATTGCTAATTGACCCGAGAGTCCTACTTGGAGTGTTGATTTAAAGGCTATTGTCAGCACCTTCATCGGTGAGTTTGAAGCATAGAAACGGAACCATTTTTTTTAATTGACCTGGGAGGCCAAATGTGAGTGTCGATTCAAAGACTATTGTCAGAACGTTCATCGGTGAGCTGGCGGCGCGTAGCAACCGCATAGAAACAGAACCATTATCTCAAATGACCCGAGAGACCAACTTGGAGAGTTGATTCAAAAGTTACTTTAAAATACAATGCCTTCTTATAATCTCTAAGTTTCGCGATTTGGCGGACCGTCTTGTTATTTAATAACCGTGAGGCTGTATCCACAGATGAGAACACTCGCAGCAAATTCCTGTTCTACGGCGGCAAGGATTATCTGCAAGCGGGCGGGCTACTCGACTACATCCCGCAAGAACTCATTCCGGACTTCCTGGGCGGTCCCTGTAAGGTAAACACGACCCTATTGTTACGCGATAAGACGCAGCGGCTAGCACTTCCTACAGGCTGGCGGGCCACTCGACTACATCTTGCAAGAACTCATTCCGGACTTCCTGGGCGGACCCATTAAGGCAAACACGACTCTATTGATACGCGATACGGCTCCGTGGCGAGGAATTCGTACAGGTAAACACGATCCTATTGCTACGGGATAACGCAGCGGCGGGGACTTCCTACACGTGGGCGGGGATTATCGACTACATCCTACAAAAAGCAAGATGACTTATAGCTGTTGCCGGCTCTAGCCGAGAAGACAAGTTTTTTCGACGTTTTGACCCGAACACCGTTATGTTGGCGCTCAACAAAATCTACGGGGTGTTGCTGAAATTTCCAGTATAGATCTTAATGGGGTTATCTACATAACTATTACTATGAGTCCAACTGTCGCAAAATCGACACAAGAAATCGCGAAAAATCGCAGCTGATTTTGCTCTAGCGAATGTACGAAATATCTGAATACAAAAAATACAAAAACAAAATGTTTATTTTAACCACAAAAACACAGCATTATCTTAACATGTTACACGGATAAATGTACATATTTCTTATTTAAGCTTCTAAATTCTACCGGACCTTTCTGCAACACGGTATAAAGCTGCCTTAGCGTTGCAAGTAGCGTTTTAGCAATGCGTTGCCATCGTTAACAAAAAACAGAGTTATTCCCTACATCCAGACTACACTCTCAACGCGCCGCCGCCCGCCGGTCGGAATAGATTACATTATAATACTCTTTATTGCACATCATACATTATAAAGATACACAAATAATCTTAGATATCTAGGTCATATAGTATACAACTGGCGGTCTTATCGCTAAAAGCGATCTCTTCCAGACAAGCTTGGCATGGATAGGACTGTAAGATGAAGAGAGTAGTTAGGTGTACATAAATTATATAAGAATATAGGTTCATAGACAAGATGACTTACATTAATAAAAAAATCTTAAAATTGCATACATACAGGTTACATACATATATCTGAATAAGCTTTAGTAAATATATACATACATACGCCTGTATCCCAGAGGGGTAGGAAGAGACCGTTGACTGCCACTTTAGTAAAAGAATAAATAAATATTGCGCCGTACATCATACCGATAAGTGACGTTAAGTGACGCCTCAGGCGAACAGTATGAGAAAGGCAAGATAAAAAGTAAGATTGTTGATTAAGACTGTTTTTACGTGAAGCGATAGCATTCTCGCTTGCACAATTAAAAATTTTTAGTGATTGTAATTAAATGAGTATACTTTTGAGTTTTGATGGATTTGGTGTGAGGGTTTGATGGATACTAAAATTACGGATATTCAATGCATATTTTTCTTATTCTGTTTTAAGTTTTTGATTGAAAAAATTTGATTCAAAAATTAATAATTTTGGAAACAACTTTTCTTTATTAAAAACTACGTGCAGGAAAAGAAAAATATGTTCAAAATGTCCGTGATTTAATTATAAATCAAACCCTGAGACCACATTTATCAAAAGTTTACTTATATCATTACAATATTAAAAAATGTTACATCGTGCGAGCGAGACAGCATGCTCCACGTAAGAGCAGCCTTAAGTGAAAGATCGTGGCAAGTGGCAGATAACATCAGGATCGTGGCAAGTGGCAAACCCTGGTCTCGGCCTAGAAGTTTCGTACGAAAACGACACCTAAATGTTTTACACAATTAACTAAGGCGTGGCAAATATGAAAGATAATTTACACTCCGTCAATTTATGTGTAAACAACGTGGATACGGAAAATGCATTGGATGTGGCCGACTTCTTATACCATCAATAGCTGAACTAATATTGATGTTGGTATTACCGAGATTAGCTAGATTCACTGAACATAGAAAAGTCAGTATTTTCAAAGTTTTCGAGACAAATAAAGTTTGTCTGTGGGTTCGATTCCCGCTGGGAGCCGTCGTGCTTTGACTTGTATAAAATAATGTAGTTGTCTCGGTCTGAGTGTTTTTTTATGTTTGGGATGTCCTCGTCTGTCTGTCCCCAATCAGTTGTCCTGGTCCCAAACTAGGGTACTCTACCATAGCACAGAGTATTCTGTGCTATGGTAGAGTACCCTAGTTTGGGACCAGGACAACAACGATGGTAATCTGCGCATACCTTTAGCGCTCAGTTCACCCTTTGAGAAGTAGATGTTTCAATATGGTTTATCATCTTGAATATCTAAAAACAATTTTTATTTACCGATGTCTTTATTTTGGTTAATTTTTATGTTCTTGGAAAACAAAACAGCTGACGGTATGCCATGAATACGGCATTACTTATTTATAACTCTATTGGAGTCGTTATTCTGACAGACATACTGAATATTTAACGAGAGCAAAAGTCAGTTATTTACATCGAGGTCGAATATTTAATGCTAATTACGGCAAATTCTTGGAGCATACGGGTCTGGACAATGCGAGGTTAATCTTTTTTACCACGCTTGGTTATTATCGAAGGCGAATAAGTGATAACGAATTCGGTATTTCAACGCGCAATGTATTCAAAACATCGATACATCACACTTACGCTCTGTGCTATAAGAACGCTGAAAGTTACACGTCCATAGATCCTCCTTACATTTTTGATATTTTAAAAACACATTTTTTTATTGATGTCCCAGCAAAGTTGTATGGTAGAAGTTGTTTTAGTGTCCAGTATGCGTAGCCTTCGGGTCCGGCGTCCGTATTTTAATACCCTGTTTAGTGAACTCATTAATATGTGTTATTAGGATTGTGGGAGGTGACACATACGAATACAAAATATTTATTACCATAGCAACATTTTTACGTGAGCGATACACAGCGGGCCCCGCACTAGGTAAAACCTGTATCGCGGACAAAGAGTGGGTTATACGAGCAAAAGATTGTAAAATTTAAAGACAAACATGCTATTGTTATTATGACATACTTAAAGAAAATTAAAACTTATTTTGAAAATAAAACAGGAATGTTACCGCAAAACAACAGCTGGGGCAGTAAAAAAATACATAAATATGTGTGTAACATGTATATAATAATGTGTAGGGTACCTCCCCTACACTTAATTAGGAATGCAATTTTTTTCTCGCCTGCATTATAGTGTGGGGTATCGTTGGATTGATCGTTGAAAAATACTGTGGGTGGAGGAATACCATTTTTCGATTTGGGGCTCCGTTTGTGAAATATTAAGCTTTAAAGCTCACATTTTTGTCAGAGTAGCCCCTCCCCCCTCTCCCGGCTAAACGGTTGATTGTAAAAACGTAAAAAAAATCAGGTCAGTAGCACATATATAATGAACTTAAAAGTAAAACTATCACGGCTAAGTAGGCTTTAGTATTTAACAAGTAAAATGCGACCAACCTATAAAAGGAAAACTTCGTTCAAAATCCATTGAAAATGAAGTTGTTAGTTATGTATAGCACATAAAAAAACCCTCTTTCTACGGAACATGGTGCGTGGCCCGATAGGCACGGTTTTTTATTGTGCTTTTGGTATTATTTGATAAGTATTAATAAACGTACTTGCGTTTATAAGGCAGGTAGATATGAAAGAAACGAACGAGAGATATCTCGCCATCAAGCATAACAGCCATTGATCTGTATCACCAGGGCTCTATTTTGAAGAACTACAATTCATGGTTTACTATGACAATTCCATGTACATTGCATAGCCGATTAACCTACATATTAACAAGTAGGGAAACCCGGCTCCGCCATGTACATCGAATTGTCAACAACTATGAATTGTAGTTTTATGAAATGACCCTGTATTGACTTATGTAATTTGAATAATAAAAAAAAAAAACATGTAAACCTGACAATTATAGAATGAATTTAATTTTATTTCTTTTAATTGTATTTCTCTTGTCTGTATTATTTGGCGGCCTCAGTCGGACGTTATAGAGGGCGTTGACGCCGGCTCGTACGTCCCGCACCACTATTTCGTCTACCCGCAGTCGGACGTGAGCCCTCAGTACATACTTAGTGTTTGTGACGTCATGCCCTTAGCTACCGAGTAGGCTATGCTCACTATCTCACTATATGTGGTAAGACTATTTTAATGCCGGTTGTGAATTTTTCGAGGATACAGACAGAGCCGATTGGGGCGAATAGCATTCGGATACGTTTGAAGTTCAAAGAGCAATAATTTTCGCGGGTTTAAGTCCTGGCATGGGTGGAATTTTTAGCCTCTGCATAGGTTTTTAGAGCAATAATTTGTCCGTCTTTTTTCCTGTTTCGTTTTGTCCTGTTGATTTACTTTTATTTTTTAAGTTTTGCCTACGTAGCCTGCAATTAAAGATCCCACTGCAGGCCTCAGGCTTTCTCTCAGAGAGAGAGAGAGAGAGAGAGAAAGATTACGGATTAAATCTCCTTGCTTGGTCTCCGCCGATTGGCCCTGAGATCTATGAAACCTCAGACACTGTGGTTTCCTCACGATGTTTTCTTTCAGAGTTAGCTATATATAGAGTTAGTATTGTTAATACAAATTCACAAAATTTGGACATTGTTAGTATTTTAGGTATTATATTAGGTGTTTAAAAAAAATGCGACCGGCATTATTTATCTATTTTCCATTCCACACACACTTTCCCTGGATGTAAAAAAATCATTGACGAACTACCTACGTTACATAGGGAAAAGAATGTCTATGTAGTATTTGATGCTCCTATGTCCTTCAATGATCTTATTGATCAATTTGACGCCCACTGCAGGACATAGGCCTCCTTCGTCGTTTTCATAACCACGAAGGGTTTTGCCATAAACGCCACGCTTGTCAGGCTATCAATGAATACTTTGTTCGTATTTGAAACAATAATTTATTTACGTTCAGAGAAGTCGTATCTGGAATGGAATACAGTTGTATGTATAATGTATCCTAAATAGCAACCAATCTATTATTATACACTCTTGTACTACATCTGTCTTTGCTCTTTATTCTTGTCAGTACCTTGATCGAGGCACCACGAAAGTTGACCGTCATTTGTCTCAAAGTAATGCACACCCATCCAGATGATCGTAGCTACGCTCGCCACCGCCGCTAGAGCTGTCCGAACCACTGACCGGTTAGGCGTCCAGTATCTATTTATCGCTTGATGGTAGGGTCAGCCCGGAGCTGATTTTTCAAAACGTGACGTAAAGTTATATCGAGTGAGAAATAAGCATGATAAAAGTATGATACAAGATAAAATTTCGACCCCTGGACCAATTTTCATATGTGGCTCAGTAATACTAAAGGGGTACAATTGTTTAGTAAAATTGCAAGTTTTTTAAACAAGCAAAATATAATTTAAGGACACAACGCGGAGTCCCAGCAACGGACGCTTCTCTATTTGACGATAACGGTAACGACACAAAATCATCGGACTGGTAGAGTCATACATTTACTAAGGCCGTTGCGTGAACGATGTGTCAACGTTGTATGAATACTAGTCCAATGATATCTTGCCGTCGCGGTTATCGTCTAATGTGAAATTGTCCACCGTTCACGCTCCGCTCGCTCGTATGACGTGATAACGAAGAGCAATAAGATGATGCGCTCGGCTAAATTTTAGGAAAACAAATAATTTGACCAAAATCCGCGCAGTCGGGATGAATTTGCGATGGACACGTAAGAGCATTTGTCTAAATTCTTTTTTAATTTGACTTTGCCGTGTGACGCCGGATTAAGAATAGCGTCACTCCATTTCCTCCCGTGGATGTCGTAGAAGGCGACTAAGGAAATAAATTACCAGGAGACGGGCAGCAGCGTCTTCCTGACATTCCAACCGCATACTGCGATCGCCAACCCGCCTGCCAAGCGTGGCGATTATGGCAAAACCCCTCATGGTTATGAAAACCATGACGGAGGAGTATGTCCTGCAGTGGGCGTCAAGGGGCTGATGATGATGATGATGATGACTTAACTAAAGTCCGAAGAATTCTAAGTCATATCCCGCGTCCTCCGCCAATGAGACCGAAGTATGTCCATGCGAAGCTAAAATAATTTGTTAAAGTTGGCCATTATACCTATATGTATAATAAAATCTTCGACTATAATTTTAAGACAAAGAATTTTAACGAAAAATAACAAAAACAATTTGGAACTCCATCACTTGACCGCTCTAATGTCTTATTATTTAACCTATTAACTGCCCTCGCTAATGGGATGTGTAGGTGGTCTATACAAACTAGGAAACAGATCTGTGACATAGCAGATAAGCCAAATTGTAACCCTTAAGGTGCTATACTAATCAAAGCAGCAACGTCCAACATTTCTAGCGGTGGCGGTGTCATATTGTCTCACATCATCAACACACACACCCAAAGCGGCTCATCTCATCCGCTACGTCAAATCTCACAACCGAATCTCGCCCCAAACTCTTTAACCAACACGGTACATTTTCGCAGAGCTTCGTCCATGAAGGAGGACTCGTGCCCAAGAGTCTATACGTCAGCGGCGCATTCACGGAGCGCGATGGCGACCCGCTCAGTGAGGATAGCATCTACCGCTCTGTCAGTTTGGGGAAATCACAGGTGAGTTTGAAACATATTTTATACTACACTTGCTTGGATGGTACCTTGATACTTTATCAAATTTACGGTAGAAAGTACGTCATTGCATATCGAACAAATATGCGGGGAGAAAACGCATCTGAGCGGGAGAGAAAAGTGTATGAAAATCCATTTCTTACGTGGTTTTTCTTTTTTAATTTTGGGTAAGACTATGCGCCGGTAACCTAAATATCAAAAGCCAAAAAGTTTTTACAGTGAGTTTTTATCTCCAAGTTCGCAAAATGACACTGGCCACTAGCTGTGTGTTGGATGGTGTCGGGCTGGCAGTGCGACCCTGCGGCGGCAGGATAAACAATTTGAAAAAAGAACATGTGAAAATTGCAGACGCCATTGGCGCCATTTCCAATTTGTGTGTTGTTTGAGGATTCAGTTTTCGTAGAAAGTAAAATAAAACTATCAAAATGATAAGTAGTGATAGCGATGATGAAGATTTTTTAACTCCGCCGCAGTTGAAGGAAACAGCAAAAATACTGATTGATAACCTTTTACCACAGAAATCAATTAAAAAATATAATAAAACTTATGACAATTTTTTGCAATGGAAAATAAAAAACGAAATCTTTCCAAGCAGGTGTAGTATAAAGCACTATGTATCACTCGAGAGAAACTGCGATTCCCGATCTCGGGTGTTTTAAAGCCCTCGCCTACGGCTCGGGCTTCAAACGACACCCTCGACGGTAATCGGTCACTTTCTCCTCTCGGTGAACAATGTACTATTTCATTACTCATAGTCGGAAAGTAGCTGAGGTTGCCTGAGAAGCGGGTTGAAAGTAGTACTTTTCAGCCCTAGGGAGAATCGTTTTCAACTGACAGCTGTCAAAATAGAAAAAAAAAGTTCTGTTTTTAAATTGCTGTTGAACCATGTTCAAACTTTTCAAATTTAAGCCACAGAGGAAAATTTAAGCTAGAAAGCGACGACAAAAAAAGGCGGGAAAGCGGCAATCCCATCTTCATTAATTTGTTTTTTCGAGTGGTAGAGTTTTGTTAGAAGTTCCGTATGGCAGAGATGTATTAACATTTTAGCTAATTCAAGTTTTTATTTTTACTTTCCTTAAATTAGTAATGAAAAGCACAGTGTGTACCTCGGGTGAAAGACTTATTTAGTTCCTCGACCTATTGGCTAAACCTCGTCTCGGGTGTAAGTTACTTTCACTTATTTAGTCCCGAGACGAGGCTAGTCATCGGTAACAATGTACTGTTCTTGTCGGTAAGGTCTCAAATAGGGAAGAGACTTGAAACAAATAGTATGTCATTGTTTACAACTGCAATATTTTTACTTGACTTGTCTGCGTCGTTGGTATCACGTCTGATTACCGTGTCGGTGGTCTTGGGTTCGATTCCCACTGGGGGCCGCCGTACATTTGCACGTTATGGTCTCAGTCTGGCTGTATTTCCATGTTTGTGATGTCCTTGTCCGGTTACCATAGCAATATCAATCAATCAAGAAATTGACTGAGGTAAAGATTAAGGCCTCTGGAGTACCGTCGTAAGGTCGCTTGGCTTTCCGACTTCTATAAAAAATATTTTATAGTGTTTACTGGGATTTCATGAACTTAACCCATAAACTGGCCCATCTCTCCACCTAAAAATGAAACCTCCGTGCTTTTGTCCGAGATATTCCGCAAATTTACACCAAAAGTTTCGTGAATTCGTATGTGCTGAGCGGCAAAAACGTGGATCTTTTCCACGTTTCGTTTCTTGTATAATCCACCTACTGACTATATTCTTCTAGCATTCCACTACATTCAAAAGTTGCCCGAAAGAGATGATAAGAGACGATTGCGGTTAATTGTAAATAATAAATCGTATGTGATTTGTTTGGTTCTAATAAAGTGTTCTATATCTATCTATAACCTCATCATCATCAGCCATTTGACTCCCACTGCAGCACATAGACCTCCATCTGGTGGGGGGCCTGCCCACGCTGCGTCGTCCGGTCTTTATCGCCAGGGCCTTTACTCCCCAACGGCCATCAGTTCTCCGAGCTATGTGCCCCGCCCACTGTCACTTCAACTGAGCAATTCTTCGCGCTATATGAGTTACTCGGGTTCTTCTGCGGATCTCCTCATTCCTGATTCGATCACGCAGTGAAACTCCTAACATAGCCCTCTCCATTGCTCGCTGGGCGACCTTGAGCCTTCTTATGAGGCCCAAAGCGACCAGGTCTCACCTCCATCAGTCATCACTGGCAACACACATTGGTTATACACATCGGTATCTTTAAAACAAGAGTCAACAGGCGAGTACGCAGTAACAACTTAGACCCCACCCAGTCTTCATGTACCATCAGGTGAGACTGGAGTCAAGTGGTGTCTTGGTTTAATTAGACTAAAAATCACCTCACACATGAAGCCTAAGGCACGCTGTCTTTGGTCTCTATGCTCGGCGATCGTCGTTCTGCCACCGATCAGTACATTTTTTCGTTCAACTCGATATGTGGCCGTGCAAAACAGATAAAAAAAACTGTTTTTTTAAGTGAAAAACAACGTACCAAATTCTACCTTAAATAGCCCCTTAACTTAGCTTCCATTTTGGCAGGTGCACGAGGTGATAGTGGTGAACTGCGACCCGCAGAGCGTGCTCACGTGGGACTTCGACGTGCTGCGGCACGACATCGCCTTCAGCGTGTTCCGCACGGAGCACCAGCTCACGCCCACCGGGGACGACCCCGCCGCTAACACAGGTTAGTATATATCCAGGCGTGAATAAGGTGACATGTCGAAAATGCACACTTTTCAGGGCGGCCATTTAAAGTTTTTAAACTTGTTGGTAAATCCAATTTTAACTTAATGAATAATGTTTTAATGCGAATCTTATAGTTTTAAATGTGTTTATTTACGAGCAGGGCTCATTACTTTTTTCCTTTCTTTCTTAAAACTTACCAACCTTATAATGTTAGTACGAGTATATCCGTACCTATATATATATATATATATATATATATATATATATATATATATATATATATATATATATATAAATAGATTCAGTATGTTGTCTCATGCAGGCACGAGGTGGTGGGAGTTGTCAAACTGTCAGAATGCATGCATGAGATCGTTCGGCAAGGTTACACGTGTTCCGTGTAAAACCGAATTGGTGTGACAGTGAGCCAGTAAATCTATTTATCCAGCCCATGACTAGAGTTCACTGCTGGGCATAGGCCTCTTCCCTGTCACGCATACCCTCTCGGAGCCAGTGATGACTAAAAAAAGAACCGACCAAGTGAAAGTCGGAGTCGCGCACAGAGGGTTCCGTAGTCGCGCTTGGTTGTTTTTTATTATTTGATGTTTGTTGTATCGAGACTCCCCATATTTTTTAAGTTTTATTATTTGTTGGGTAATCCGCCGTAGTAACACGTATTTTGTAAAAAAAAATAACTGGCTACCTATTACGGTTCCAAGGATAGAGCCCTTTAAAGGTCGGACGGATGGACAGACAGACAGACAGACAGCGGTGGCAGAGTAACAGGGTCTCGTTTGGCACCCTTCGGGTACGGAACCGGGGTCCTACATCTGTCAAAGGTCAACCAGTCCAAGCCCTGCTGTCATCAGACGTCCCCGCTCCTCACCATCGAGTTGTGAACCCTGTTGCTCGGTAGATAAAGCGTGTTTTTCGGCAGCGCTGTGCGGGGGCGGCGGCGGCGGCGGCGGGGGCGGCGGCGAGCCGGAGGGCGCGCGCTCGGTGCTGGCGCGCGGCGGCTGGCGCGAGGGCGAGCACTACCAGCGCGTGGAGCCGGCGCTCGTCTGCCACGACGGCGAGAGCATACAGGTGCGAGCGCGACACTTTGTTACGAGAAAACTTGAAAACAACACTCAGTATTTTATTTCGTTCCGCAAGTTCATTAAACATTAAGAAAATTCAATGACGCCACTTTGTTTTTAGGTGTACGTAGACTCTTGGCCACCATAAACAAAAACGCTGATGTTCTTCTGTTTTTTTAATTTTCGTAAAGGGTGTCACTTTAATATTTAGTGGCCAGTTATGATTAAAAACCCAAGCAAAAAGTTTTATTCAGCTTTGAAATCTTATCCCCCTGATTGTTTTGAGCAATATTATAATTTTATATATAAATAAAATTACAATTTTATTTTGCACATTATTTTTAATAACAACAACCAGACTGCTAAAAAGTAGTTAGATTCAAATATTTTATTCATTATAATAACGAAATGTTTATTTATAACATTTTGTTTTTATGTATATTGAATATAACATTTGAATTTGAATTGCATTGCAACAAAGTTTTGTAGAAGTTTTATTATTATACGTAAGATTTTTAGTTAAAGCCTTTTTGTTGATTTTTACTAACAACATGGCGGCTGTCATCCGCCATTTGGTTTTTTCGTGACGTTATTTGTACTATAGCCAGTGACACTACCATCGTCAGTACTGTGACGCCCTCGCTAAAACCGAATATTGGCAATAAATTACTTTTATTATTTTTTCTTTTGGAGCGGTGGTAGCCTAGTGGGTAGAACATTGGACTCGGAAGCGAGAGACCCAGGTTCGATTCCCGGTGCGGGCATGAACCCTATGACTTTGTTTTCTAAGTTATGTGCATTTGTGAAGTTATAGTAGCAATACCACTCGCTAACGGTGAAGGAAAACATCGTGAGGAAACCTGAGTGTCTGAGCTATTCACATACCTCAGCGCTTGAAATCGCCAATGCGCGGTGGGCACGCGTGGTGATTAAGCCCATACTCTCTCTCTGAGAGAACGCCTGCGCCCTACAGTGGGACGTAATAGGCTGCTTATGATTTTTTTTTCAGTATCCTATCGATTTTCTATTCTAGTCATCGACTGACACCTCAAAGAAAATATTGTAGATAACGATTTCCCTTCCACAAAGAGTTATCGTTTATGAAATATGACAAGGTTTTGCCAAACATTTTCGTTTTTACCGTTTTAGTTGGCGACTGTGTTTAGTCTTGTAGTAAGTTCTGATTACCCCTAGTACGTTACGTCACTGTTATTGTTTTCCCATCATAGAAATGCCTCATATCAGACACTAAAGTGCATTTTGAACTTAGTATTAAATACTTTTAAGAATTTATTATAATTGATTATAATATTTTTTTTATTATAATTGATTATAATAAATTTGTAGTGCACCTTTCTTCAACACTGGTTAAGAGTTTAACGGTGGTCCGGTGGGCACTGTGCAGGGCTCGCACGTGATGGTGGCGGCGGGCAGCTACGTGCTGCAGTGGCGCTGCGAGCCGCCGCCCGACGGCGTGCAGCGCGGCGCCGCGCAGCTCATGTACTTCCACGAGACGCTCGCCAGCAAGCACTACAAGTCAGTACCGCCCTACTGATTACTGCAACTCAGTACCGCCACATTGGCTAGGACTACAAGTCAGTACCGCCCTACTGATTACTACCTTTTTTAAAATTATTGACATTTTTAATCTACTAAATCCAATTCAATTTCAATCCAATAGCTATGCATGAAATTTGGGAAGGAAACTTTTTATGATAGCTGTATTTTAATTTTTTCCTGATATTAGACGTAATTTTAAGAAACTGATTTACGTTTTTTTTCCGATTAATAAAGTTTCTGACGTCATACGGCGGCGCAGCCGTGTAGAGTGTCACGCGATTGCGTTAGCGTATGAGTGAGTCAAAGTCACGTACGTTGTTTGTTTGGTTCGAAAAATTTTACCGACGATTTTGCATAACCCTGGACACCCATAGGTTAAGAACTTGCATTTGACCTGGCTGTTCAACTCACGGACTTCAGTTACTGTATCACACGACGACCTCTGCACCACTTCGTTCTGGACTTCCCGTTTCGTGAACATAACAGGCACCAGGTCCAGGGCGTATGCGAAATCGTCGGTGTTAGCTATACTAATAAAAATAGCCAAGAAAAACTGAAAACCACTAAAGAAGCAAGTCCACAACAACCAAACGTGATCAGTCAAGTCAGTCTGTCAGCAAATTTTGACAGATCTGGTAGCTAGATCTGGATTATTGTGTTCACAGTATAGATATTTTGGTCTGCTGCCTACAGAGTACTGTAACCGTCGTATGACGTCACGCAGCAGTTTTATAACAAAAATTACAGAAAATAAAGCCCATCTTTTGATTTCATTAGCTGTAACATTGAAAATACTGCTATTTGGATAAAAACCTCGAAATGGTTTTCGATTTATTTAGCCTATGTAACAAATTCCTTCTTTCGCGATTTCACTCTATTGCCAAATGGCACTTTATTGTCAAACTTCTTTTATTTTTAATACTGCATGCTGCTTGGAAATTGCTGTGCCCTAAGTGGGTATCATGTATGGGACAAACCCTAAACGTAACTAACATAACGTTATGAAGTATGAATTACCAGTCAGTACCGCCACCCTAACTAGGACTACAACTCAGAACCGCCCTAGCGATCAGTACAAGTCTCTAGAAAGCAGTACAAGTTACAACCACCCAACAATCGTCACGTTAGCGAGCACTAGAAGTCGGTATTGCCACCCTAGCGGAAACGGATCCCTATATCGGTACCAGTCTGTACCGCCCTAGCGACTGATACAAGCCGATACCGATATCCTAGCAAGTACTACAAATACCCGAGACCGGTAAACCAAATATATCGTGGAGTGCCCCTTAAGTCGGATTCCCGCTAAGGATCCCGAAATGATTGAACATGATTTTTACTTAATACGTAGGACGGTATACTTGCACTTATACTTATTATGTAAGGGTACGGAACCGAGTTCGGCTCGCGCTTGGCCGGACCTTTAATTTTTGCGAGAATCGTCAATATATACCTGTACTAAGCAGCCACTCCTATTGACAGGGGCTCGATGTCGAGCCTGCAGTCGGGCGCCAGCGGCTTTTCCTGCCTGAGCGGCAAGAGCGGCGCCAGCTCGTGTCCCTCGCGGTGATGCACCTCCCCGCTCGCGCCGCGCTTCGCCGTCGCCGAGCCCAGCACTAGCTAAACTCCACCAGCCCAGCAACTAGATAGAGCCTACCAGCCCAGCTCTAGCTAGAGTCCACCGGCCCATCTCTAGCTAGAGCCCACTAGCCCAGCTCTAGCTATACATAGCTCACCAGCTCTTCGCTAGCTAGGGCCCACCAGCCTCGCTCGACACAATCGAGGATTCAAAAACCTAGCGAAACTGTCACCTTTTAACAGTGTGAATTTACCCTAAGGGTGGGTTTGGCTTGCCACGCCTTATTTGTACGACGGCAAAAATTCAAAGAAAAGGTGTAACTCATGTTAGATTGTCCGCAGGTAAATGGTTAGGCCATTACCTTTGTTACATTAAGTTATATCTTTTATTTTGTGGTGGACTATGACGAGGATGTCTTATTTCTAATAGAAATGACACGGACCAGAGAAACAGATAAACTTATTCAAAAGTGAAGCGGTAAGCGTAAGACGGACGTTTGACTCTTATATTTCATTTGTCTTTTCGTTGAGTGTAAACAAACAATATTTTTGAAATACTAACAAAGTCAAGAAACTTTACAAAAGAGGGTTGATATTTCTTAAATTAATAAGATGATTGAATATCGTGGGACGAGCAAACAACTTGACAGACATTGTTGCTCTGCATATTTTAACGATTTCTGTCAACGGTTTGTAATCTTGGCAAAAGCTGAATGAAAGGAAATATAAATGGGCTGGATCAAATTGCGTGGTACACGTAAGAAGGAGTCTCTTCTGGTCCGTTAATAATAACTATTGTAATATACACTATGAAGTTTAAAGGTTGTTAATGATACGAGTTGTAGTACTATTAAGCGACGTTATCTTACTTTTACACATGGGCCGAAATAAAGTAGTATTTTACACGAATTTCAATATGTCCAACTGTGGACACTGCTGTACTGGTCCATGTATAAGAGCGACCTTCTATGATATGTATATTTTTGAAGAAATCTGTCAAGCTGTAGTGACTTTTATCCGTTGATAAATAGAGTGAATAGAGAATGCAAGGTTTTAGCGAATTTCCTAAGTAAATGAAATTCATGTTTATGCACTATAATAATATTATAATGACAGCGCATAACGTGTTGATTTTACTGTAATAAATAATGAACAAATCGCGGTAGGTAGCTTGGAATAGGGTTGGTAGTGTTAACTTTGCATTTTCTGGTGATCATCAGGAAAAGTATCGACTAGTAGGTATATAAGTAATATGAATTTGTTTTGCGAAGCGCTCCTCGCAAATGGACTGAAATGTTGTCACTCGACAGATTCTGATTTACAAGATTTCGAATAAAACTTTAGGAATTGATGATCTTAAGCCGTGTTTCCTGCTCGTGTTTTTCGTCAAACATTATGTAAAACAATCAATCTAATCAATGACGTTTTTATGTTGTATATATTAGAGGAGACATTGACAACACAAAAAAATTGAAACAACTTTTTTTGTAGCAAAATCAAGAAGTTTGGTGAACGCATCAATCAAAATCTGCCTCTACTGACTGTTTTTAAATAGTACCGTTTTTCAAGATACTGGATAGAGTTTTTATGAAAATTTTGACGTGTACCGTTACGCGGCGAGCGCTCGTCATTGACTAACCCCCTGTTTCTCGTACTCTAACAATGTGTTAATCAACGTTAACAGCAGAAAGTTGTGCAAAGAACAAAAAACAGATTGTTAGCATACGAGAAAGCGGGGGTATAGACTTGCAGCCAATTGACTGCAATTTTCGCCACAAAACTTATGTGAGATGTCTTCTCTAATAGGTGCCTCGTTGTTTTTAATGTTCAAAACATAGGTAGTGAAGCGAAATAAAACGCTTCACCTAGCAATGAAAATGTACCTACTGTGCATGGAAATGGGATTGTCTTGTGTAATATTTGATAGCAGGGCGCCCCTTAAGGTAGCGGTAAGTACGGTCAGCAAAGAGGACACTTTACACGCGACCTTTTGCTGGCTGAACAATAAAGTAGCCAAATTGTTCAGGGTTAAAGAAAATGTATTTAAAAGTAACGTAGGTAAATCGTATACAAAAGCGTTGGGTACAAAAAAGTGAGGTTAGGAACGCAGGTGGTCTGTAGACTGAGAGTTTAAGTCGATACACGAGTCAGTGAGCTGTTAGCGTTGTCTGTGTGCTCGGCCGGCTCTGCTCTCGGCCTCCAAACACTAGCGATTACGTAAAAGAGCGTAAGGTGAGTACTCAATATTTGAGAATGTACATTTTGAAACTGGCTTGAATTCGTCTTCGCGTGTATTTTAACAGTTTCAAAAGATTTGAAATATTTTTTTGATTAAAATTATTGGGATGATGCAACTCAATGCTTATTAAAATCATATCTTTAAAAACTAAAAATATCGATTTAGATAGATGTAATAGGTACACAAATTCAATTAAGCTACGGCTTGCAACATTTCCGGTAAATTATTTACTAAATCCGCATGATATAAGGATCAAGTTCCTTTGAACTCGTCCACACAGCATCATATCATAGGCAACAGGTACCTACTTGCAAATCAATTACTATTCAATCAAGTTTAGTGTGAGACGCCAACGGAGCGTGCAAATCTGGAGAACATACACTCTCCGGTCAGTAGCGACAAATCGGTTATCTCAACCGACGGTGCATGTTTTAGTTTTTGATTAGAATCAAGAAGCAATTTTTTGCTAGCTAGATGTATTAATTACAAGTACGTTTAGACTTTAGCAGCGCTTGATGTAAGCGCTTGTTAGGTAATGAGTTTGGAAAGATGGTTAGGAAATGCTATGAGTTGATTGAATTATGAGTGAGAGGCAATTACAGTGATTGCATTTTAATGCGCTTTTAGGTTTCTTTACATAGTTGACATGCGTGACCCGCTGAGTCAAAAAAAGAGTAAAACTATACAGGGTGAAATAAAATCCCCATATACATCCGAAAATGTTTATGAGAAAACTGGCAAATCGCGAAAAATAAACATCAGCTGTTCCAATAATTTTAATACCGCAGGTGGCAACTATGTATGGATCAGTTGATATTGTTTTTGCGATTTCGAAGTTTTGCCCGTAGTAAAAGTGGTTCTTATGGACGAGTACAACCCCCTAATTTCAGATGTACTTATATGGGGATTTTATTTCACCCTGTAGAGTAGTAGGTAAAATGCGTTCCAGAACATGTTGCATGCATTTTAAAATAGTTCACATAACTAAATAATCAAGTTGTAAATTATAAACTTATGTATATTGTTAACGGTACCTGTCGATGAAATAATACAAATTAAACTTAGAGGCCAAGCATGGAATGGATAATATTTTATTTTTGTGAGCTGTTTGTAAGAACAATTACAATATATTTTATACATAAGAGAAATACAAAAAGTTGCCAAAACAGTAAATTGGAGACAGAATGGTGTATTAATAAACTAGATATATTAAAGCTAGACACATTTTCTACCCAAATCAATTGAAACGAGCACAAAACTGAATGTAGGTTCAATTACAAATTATTTTGTAACGAGAGATCTGAAGTTGATGGAATTTATTTTTAATAAAATAATGCAATATTTCTAGTTTCCATGGCGTACCGTGCATTCCTGGCTATGAATCAACCTAAGGTGATCCCACACCAAAACTTGAGAACCTCCTGCGAGTAGGAACGCACTAATTGGTACAATATGGAAGCACCTTATAACGTTAGTTAGCCAATAAGTCTTAAATATATCTATTGTACATTAATCCTCATTTAGTACATAATAGCTCAAGTCGCCTTTGGTCCAGGGAATGTTTTTAGTTGTGAACTCATGAGCAATCTAATTATAATAAGTATCATAAATTATTTTAGTCACAAATCGTAGTATATACACCTGGGGTACAATCGACTTGTATTATGAGTGGAATTACGTCAGAAATTAGTACATAGACGCCTAAGGCTACAGAAATCAGTACTATTATGCTTATACTACGGTCGGACCTTACCTACTCCATGAATCGAAATAGTTTTAGAGTAGTGTTCAGAGTTGATCCTATTATATGAAGAGTTATTTAAATAAACTATTTAGAGGATAAGTTGATCAATAAAACATGATAATATGTTTAGCAGAATTTATTGACTATTATAATAAATATAATAAACAAGTCAAAAATTAAACGTTCTTCTTTCTATTTTCACACGTTTTCGTTTCCCCAAATAAGTTAAGGCCCAGAGGTTAAGGACACAAATCTCTATAGAAGAGGTTAGTGGTTGAAATTTTTTCTTTGTTGAATGCGTTTTGTTGTCAACCTCGCGAATGATCTGTAGAATTTTGAAGAAGGGCTGCATAATGCTTGTTTTGGATAAAGTCACAAATACAAAATACTTGATATTTTAATTATTACGATTTATGTTTTATAAGGTACAATATACCGGTTTAATGACAGCTAAGAAAGACAGCAAAATGTCAATTATGTTCCATACAATGCTGGTGTACAACGTAAAATCGGAGGGAGTTTCGACGGCCTCGAATAGCTTTATCTGCGCCTATCCCACCAAGTATCATAGTCACTTATATCGGAATATACCAAAATCCCCAACTTTGATAGCGCGAAAAAATATCAGTGGATCCATTTAAGTTCTTGAATATAAGTCCATACTTTCTCCCTCTCTTTATGAGAGAAGGCCTAGGTACTACAGTTGGCTTATGTTATGAAACTATTTAAGACAAGACAGAGGTCGTAGGTTCGAATCGCACTGGGGACCGTCGTACTTGGAGTTGGAATGGCCTCAGTCTGGAGATATTTTTCCATGTATGTGATGGATGTCCTTGTCTGGTTACCATATCACAGGATATTCTAGTTTGGGACTAGGACCAGTGTACCCAACCCATGCTATTATTTTTCATACTCCCCAAGTGCGAGTCGGACTCGCGCACGAAGGGTTCCGTACCATTATCTATAAAACAGAAATACGTCATCAGTGAAAATTTCAACTGTAACTATCACGGTTCATGGGATACAGCCTGGTGACAGATGTACGGACGGACGGACGGACACCGGAGTCTTAGTAATAGGGTCCCTTACACTTCGGGTACGGAACCCTACAGTAACTGAGCAAAGCATAATATCACCACTACCTACAGGTACATATGTAGATGGGGCAAAGCCAATACTGGATTTTAGTTCTACACACATCTGTAACACTTGAGGAGGTAAGTGGGACTTACTTAATTTTATTTAGAGGGCATTTTTACTGCTTATAATTAGTTTGCGGTCTCATAAAAACACGATTCCTCTAAAATATTAATATACCTATAAATTATAACATAAGACTGTAGAAGTAAATTATTGTTTGTGATATGGTAGAGTCCGTCGTTGCTTACTAATTTGAATTAATATTGTAAGATTGGAGAGATAAGGTATTAGGTACCTACGTAGGTACCTAGCAATTTAGTTTAGCTACCAAAGCGGCGATAAATTTAATAAGTATTCATAGCAATAAAATGAAACAATACCAACACACAAGTTTATGTTTCACAATATTACATGTTGCCAACATCGATTTAGAATCGAATAACATAAAAGGCCACAATAAATCTGGATGCGATAAGGAACCTAATTTCACAATACCCCAAGCGCGTCGGGGAAGCTTGGGTGATTACCTGGCGAGCAATCAAGCCTCCAGCTTGGTTTTACGACGAACGGCAAAATAGTTTCTTTTTACTTCCATTTTTTATTGCATTGATAAGGCCTGGACAATTTTACGCCTTGCGCCAAGCGTAATTTTTAATGAACGCCTCCACTTCTTGTGTTTGACAAGCTATGTGCCACGGTTAAGCATTTTTTCTTGCTAAAGGGCTATTCAGTCACTCGAGGCTTTTGGATAATTTATACAGCATCCGAGGCGCTATTATGTAACTTCTCCACTGTATGGACTCGTCCGATTTAAACTACTCCGGATACATATGACCCGTCAAAATGGACAACAGACAGTTACGGAATAGGCTCGCTGGACCCCTCTTCATAAAACTACAATTCATGGTGTATTATGACCACTTGATTAACCCACAGACTAAACAAGTAGGAAGACTAGCCCCCGGTTTCTCGTACACTAATAAGCTGTTGATCTACTGTTAACAGTTGTCAGTGGTTTTTTTTGTATGCACTTTGGTCAATAGGCAGCTGTTAACAGTAGATTAACAGCGTGTTAGTGTACGAGAAACTGGGGGTTAGTTGTTCTAATTGGCTACGCAAGGTAAGTATGAGAAACTCACTTGGAAGGGTCATATACCTACAACATGTTAAATAAAAAATAGTGCCTTTAACAGGAGCCTTTTACATAATATGGTTCGTTATGTTCCCTATAAACTTATCTATTATCTATAATTCATCAGTAAAAGCACACCTCGAGTAGGTATCTTGTAGAAGTCTGGGGCACAAGTAGTAAAACAAAAATATAAGAAATGCTGAGGTCACCAAATAAAGTCATCAAAATCTTATTTTAACTACAAATATGACACCTCGACAAAATCTTTATACGAAAAGACAAAATATCCGTCAAATATATACATGCATACTAATAAAAAAAATCCTGAAGAAAGATATACATGCTAATATAAACCTAAGTCGAACTGAATATGGTAAAAGAAATGTGATTTATGAAGGAGTCCAACTTTATAATAATTTACCGACTGAAATAAAGGACATAGAAAATATGAATGCTTTTAAAAATAAACTTAAACTACGTGTCTTAAATCCATACCATGCCAGATAAATTTCATCATCATCATCATCATTCAGCCACAAGAAGTCCACTGCTGAACATAGGCCTCCTCCATGGATTTCCAAAAAGACCGGTTGGAAGCGGCCTGCATCCAGCGCCTTCCTGCCACTTGGATGAGGTCATCTGTCCATATTGTGGCTGGTCGTCCTACGCTGCGCTTGCCGATATGTGGTCTCCATTCGAGAACTTTACGGCCCCATCGGCCATCAGTTCTGCGTGCTATGTGCCCCGCCCACTGTGTGCCCGCAGATAAATTTAATCTATTTATTTATTTTATTTGGTGTACAAAACAGATCACAACCATTACACGATATAAAAGTAATAATTTTAAGCTTTAATTTCTCATTAATTAAGTTAACTGTAAGTTCCTTCTTTATGAGAAATAAATATCTGTGAAGCCAAGTACGAATTGTCATGACAATCTAGGAATTGTAGGTACTTTTATGAATCGCGGCCCTGGTGGCAAAGCCGAAGTGGTAATAGTCTGAATGGTCAAGGAAATGACCATTCCAGAACAGTAAATAAAAGACGAGGGCAGCCAGTACCTACTACGCGACCTAGGGCGGCTAATACTGCTAGTCTGCCTTTGTAAATAGGGGATGTACCATCAAAAAGAAGAAGATAAGTTACTTGGGACATGTGCTTCGAAGCGAACGGTACAGACTTCTTCAGGTTATCATGATGGTAAAAATTGAGGAAAAAAGGCGCGCTGGTAGAAGAAGAAAATCATGGCTCCGTAACATCAGAGAATGGACTAGAGCTCCCAGCGTCGAAGAACTGTTTCGCTTGGCAAAGAAAAGAGGAATAGGCAGAGCTGACGGACAACCTCCAGTAATGGAGGTACTGAAAGAAGAAGAAGGAGAAGATTAGCGAAGGGCAAGATAACAAGTACCCGAAAAAGGCGTGCACGCATGCAGCGACTAATGAATATTGATGAAATTAAACGATTTGTCAGCATCGTGGTAAGGAACAAACCGTGGTCTCTGCCTATCCCTCCGGAATACAGGCATGAGTTTAAGTAGATACATAATACCCACGAAGATAATACGAAAATAACCCCGAATAAAAAGAAAAAGATCGTGAGGAAACTTGAGTGTCTGAGATGTTCACAGATGTGGCGGCGGGCGCACGAGATGATTGAGACCATATTCTCTTTTTAGGAAAAGAGCTGGATGTGGAGACTATAATTTATTTACGTACTACTTTTGTAAGAATAGTAGGTAGGTATCTAATGTTTTAGAACAATTGCAAGTTGTTGATTGCACTCATGGGATTTTGTTAGGTAGGTACTCGTGCCAGCTTTTGTATTAGATTTAAGATGACTTGAGAAAAGATGGTCAGAGTAAAGTTCTTTTTCGCTGTGCATTTCTCCACTGCAACTCGACCCGAAGACAGCGGATAACATTTTAAATTGACATTCAACAAACAATATTTTAATAATAAGTATTATTTTATACTCTATGTAGTATTGCTCACGGTTGTACCACACCGCGGTCTGTGACGCTCGCGGGGTAGTTCCTGGCACTGAATGAAAATCAGCGCTGAAGGCTTGATCCAGCATACTGCTGAGTCAGTTGCCATTTATACCAACAGTGACACGCCGTGACCTTCCGTTCTCATTTCTTTTTTATAAAATTTATGTGGCAATATTTTCTTGGTTAGTTTTTGTTTTGTTACTGTGGCGTGTGTTTTATAATAAATGCTTTTCCTTCTTCTTCTTCGTTAACCCTAGACACCTAACCTTCGTCGTTTCGACGAATACACGGTAGAAAAATTGTTGTATCTTTTTGGTGCGTGTGCGTGGTGTCTTGTCAACTCGGTGTTCGTGACGGCTTGGCGAGAGACAACGATTTCTGGCAGCCAAGTACTATTTTATTCGAAATATTTACAAAAATACGTACAACATTGCAATGTGTTGTTCATAAAATTTATTTTTGTTCTGAATGAGCGTAAAAACGTTTTTTTCTAATGTCTACAGTTTAAGTTTGCCCTTAAAATGAACAACCTTTTTAAATTTCTGATTAAATTACATTTTTCATAAGAATGTCGGGTGTGTTCGTTAGAAATGCGTGCCATCTTAAACAGAAATAATAATAAATAAGAGTAGGTGATAAATAACAACATTTTTTTTTATTTAAAAAAAAAATGTATATATTCCTCTGGGATTATGTATGTGTAAAATATGCCTGAAATCTCAGTGCAATGGGATGGTAACAAAAACAAAAAAGTTTTATTGAAAACAGTTCAAAAAATGGTCGTCGAATTGACGACTGGTCAGGTATTATGGGGTATGTGAGAAGGTTAGGTGTCTAGGGTTAAATGAAGTTGTGATTTCTTACTTTCTTAAGCTACCATGACTAAGCCGATTTTAGGTAAAAATCGGCCTAATCAGGTTAACATAAGCTGGTCGCCGCTGTGATGTCTTGGTACATATATTTTTCTATAAATGCCCCTTATGTTTTCCTCCTTAAGGTCCGAATCAGCTCGTAGGCGCTAGGACGGCCTAGTTAAGGGGCAGTTAACGACTAGCTGTTTCTATGTGGAGCTTGCTTGATAAAGCACGGCAGTTAATAGGTTTATGGCTCCCGCCCGCCTGCTTTTCATTGGACATGGGTTTACTGGCATCATCATAATCAGCAGCCTATAAACGTCCCAATGTAGGGCACAGGCCTTCTCTCAGGGAGAGAGTATGGGCTTAATTGGCGGATTGGCGATTTCAAGCACTGAGGTATGTGAATACCTCAGACACTCAGGTTTCCTCACGATGTTTTCCTTCAGCGTTAGCGAGTGGTATTGCTACTATAACTTCACAAATGTACATAACTTAGAAAACTGAGTCATAGGTGCCCGCACTGGGGATCGAACCTGGGTCTCTCGCTTCCGAGTCGGATGTTCTACCCACCAGGCTACCACCGCTATCCTGGCATAATTTATTTATATATGTAGAGCTAGATAGTAGAACGTAACATATCGGATCTTTTCAATCTTTGAGCTTAAGCGACGAAGACCGGCAGTTTTGTGACCAGAGCCACAATTTTTTTTAACGAACCTAACGTAACGGCTTGCACTTGGCCCCTGTCTCACAGACGATGACGAAAATGTTGATCCAGACGAGACTCCAGATCCTTTGAAGTTAATTAACAAATCGGCGGATTACGTATTGAGTAGTGGAATACGAACGAGAGTGTGTTATTTTGAAAGTGGCCTGAGACCGGTTTGGTCCGCATATTCTATCAATTCAGCATTCTCTCCCCAATTAAACTTAATCCCATTAAACTTAAGCACAAAACGAGCGTGGTTCCGTGTGCCGGAACTCGAGTACCTACTTATACATAAATGGGGGAAACCAAAGAAATAAAGGGGATTTTCTCTAAAACAATTTTTTTGTTGATTTTTATTTCATTATAACATTTGATTGTAAACAAAGCAAGGCAAAAAAGATCCGATGAAAAGGTTTGATAAAAAAAAAAATGTAAAAATTAATTTAAGATTTCTAATTAGAACACATTTTCTAATTAGAAAATTTATCAGTAAAACCTACTTTGATCTCTTTGTTTTGTGTTTTTTTTATAGTTAAATTACAGTTAATCAATTGAATAACCAAAATTTGTTTCAATGTGTCATAATGACGTGTCCAGAGGGCAAATTGTATACTGGCCTAAAGTTGCAAATGCGCCACACAAAATTAATCTAATTTAATTAAAAAAAATAATACTATATTTTGAATTACGAGTAACTGCATCCATTAACTACTACATTAATGCATTAATTTTAAGAGGCTTGAAATTTGCTTGAAATACATAGCTAAATGAACGTGCCTGACAATAGCTATCGAATAATAGTTTTTTTTTAAATGCACTTTTCAAAAGTATCTCGACACAAACTCGAATCTATTGGAACCATTAGTAGCCAGCCAGAGCGGTGCGTGCGTGCCGCGGGTCCGCGAGGCATTGTTCTGCTAGACGGACAGGCGGTACTAATTGATCAACATGTTTTTTCTTTTAATTTACATCTATACTTAAAAGTAATAGTCTAACTGCCGTACTCAGAGACGTCAATTAAACTTAATGTTCATTAAGTGTCGTGCTATGCCTTTCATATGTCATTGAAATGAAAGAGATGACATGATACTTAATTGACATTAAATCTTAATTGACGACTCTGAGTACGGCAGTAAGATGCCATTTTTAATAACTAATTACATGATTGCGGCTTTGAAACCACCCAGAAAAAAGCGTGTACCTTCAACATATAAAAAAATATTAATAGGTACAGAATATTTCATTTATTCGAAAATCGCAAGTGCAAAACCTGAAACTGGAGAAATCCCGACTATAGTTGGATAGTTTTACGGTCTTTATAGTTACCATATATACCATATTTGTAGTTTTACCTCACACTTGTTGCACCCTGCTTCATAGTCTCCGGCTACTAATTACTTGGCTACTGTACAGATAACGTATCGCTACTGCACTCGGCACTTACTCGTAGGTAGGTACCTAGTGCTTCAAAGTTCCAACACCCATTCTGCCAATTAGCTTTGCTTCTTAATTTTATGTTAGAGGGCATTT
Organism: Yponomeuta cagnagella; assembly: GCA_947310995.1. Lineage (NCBI taxonomy): Eukaryota > Metazoa > Arthropoda > Insecta > Lepidoptera > Yponomeutidae > Yponomeuta > Yponomeuta cagnagella. The sequence goes on along the minus strand of OX371279.1, from coordinate 18,839,633 downwards.
TCCCGTAGCAAAATTTGAGTGTACCTCCGCGTAGGTACCGGCGTGACTTGGATTTTCTAACTAACGTACCTACATTTGCTAATTTGTAGTAGCAATATCAGTTGCTCACCGTGAAGGAAAACATCGTGACAAAATCCGTACCTACATAATTTGGTCCACGTGTAACTATTCTTTCCTGTGGATTATGTTGATGGTATAGGTGTTGGTACGACGTTGAGTGGTGCTCGGCACTGGCGGACAAAGAGCCAAGAGGCAGCCTGCAAATTTTAACATACAATGTTGTCGACGTCTTGCCATGTGTCGCGTTGCTATCGCAATTGTTGGGATAGGGATCCATAACTAGAAAAGAACGTTTATCGATGCCTCTGGATAGTATATGGAGTATAACTAAGTTCAGTTCAAGGGTCTCGAAATATTTGTACCTATCAGCCGCCCTGATCGCCCTACTATGATCAGGATGATCAGTGGCTACAGCTAATCCAATCGCCTTTCGCTGAAAGATAGTAAAATTTGTTGTGAGTCAAGTCGAGGGTTAACAACGGGACAGTGATGCGTGCCCAGCGACGGAATGCGGGCACACCCGCACAGGTTTCCAACTTGTCGACGAGTACAGGAAAACCAAAATAGGTAGACTGATGTAGGTAACCCTCGTTTGCGTTTGTAGTCTAGTAGAAACGAAACTATGATGTGACCACCACCCGCTACGAGTTGCGGCTCTTACTTAATGATGCTTAATCTATCTGTGGAGTTTTTTTTCCCGCTGCCTTTTTCTCCACTACAAACACGGCCCGAAGGCAGCGGCTAACATAGTAACTACTATAGTAATGTACTATACATTGACATTCAGCAAACAGAATGTAAATTCTTTACGTTGAAATAAATTATTGATTTCTGATTTCTATCGAATTAAAAATGAAAGAAGACTGAAAATCGTAATAACATAACTCACAGTCCTTTGTCGGAAAATCGTGCAAGGCTTTCACGTGCCGATGCGCAGACGCAGCCGTAGATCGCGCAGCGCCAGGCGACACGAGCCGGGGCGAACAAACTAGTCTGATATATAGTTTGCTCAAACCGCTCGGGTTGCCTCGCGCCACTATGGACTGGCCACACCACCGCCGATGCACTCACAAAATGGGAAAAGAAAAAAAAAAGTCTTCAGGACCACTCTGTTCGATTTTCAAATCCAAACTGAAACCGGCCCGATCGCAACGATAGATGTCGTTTGCTGACGTCACTGCGTATCGAATATTGTAATGCATTCAATAAAAGAAGTTTTCCTTTTCAACAGCCCTGTAACTCTTATTGCGATAACGGAAAGGGTTATAATTGTAAAAATTCCAAGTGCGCGAGAGTATTACCGTATAGGCTGTGCTCAAAGGAATTACTGCTCTAACGAATGCGAGTGTTTGACCAAGTGTTTTCCGAAACAATAGTAAAGGAAATACTTTTCTACTTCTCATGGCGGTTTCTATGCTGCGGCCGATAAGCGCAAATGGGACTTTGGTAATGTGAGCGGGTGTTTTACTGCGCGTGCTTACGTTCTAGGTATTTATTACTTGAACGTGAATTGTAGGTTTCAACTGATGGAGAATTCCACATATCCTAAGCAATGTGTGGGTTCTATCGTAGTGGTTTGTCAACGTAATATCGGGCATCTATCACCTAAGTGTCTAGCATCATCAGCATAATCATCAGCCCACCGCTACTTCTTTTTTTCTTTTTAATCTGTGCTATCCACTGCTGGGCAATATGAATTCTGGTGTACAATCACTGTCTTTGAAGTGACTCTTCAACTGACACTTCAAGTGACGAGACACGAACTCTGTCACTTGGACAATGCTTGGACATCTCTAAAAGTTTGCTAACTCTATCATTGCACTTGCAACCTGCTTATAGCACCGAATAACTCGAGAGTTCAGAGACACTCACATCGGCTGGTCTAGCATTTACCCAAAACTAACGTCCCTCCCACCATTCCACACAATGAGAAGGCAAACACAGGTGTCGTGTTGACCTACATAGACGCTGAATCTAACTTAACTCTATGCCCTGCAACTCTACCTACGTCGTCCCTGCAAAGAAAATTAGCCTTTGCACCTCAGAAAATAAAGCCTGCGATGTTGCGATTCAGGTTTATTAGTCGTCGGCTAGTCTGTACCAATGTTGATAAACTCAACTGCCAGCCCTTGCGGATAAGGCTCCGTGAAATCGCACGCCGATATAATGCATGGCTGCGAGTGGTATAGAAAACGTATTGGTTTTTCTTTTATTACCTCGGTAAGGCCTTTCTCCCTGGAAGGTTTTCTAAAATAAGTTGGTGAATTACTGAACTCATCAACATAGATAAATCGATGCCCCTGGCCCAGGGACGTAGTAGCATCCTAGGGGCCCTGGGACGCCCCTACGTAACTTTTGTATAGTGTTGGAGTTACCTTTATGGAAGGATAACCTACTCCAAACTTTCAAATACATTACATATTTCCACACTTCGGAAACGTGAAAATTTATTACCCTACACAGTGGACAGTTAGGTAATGGAAGGCCCGAATGTCAGTGGCGTTCACAGATTCGTGGGATGGGTTTTAAATTCCAGAACCATCTTATATACTTTATTGTACATAAGGAAAGAAACATTTCCAACACCATCGACTCGATTTATAATTATGATAGGTATTGTAGGTCGATTGGTACCTACAGTTTAATGCTTGTAGAAGTTATGGGTTACGTACAAACATAAGTAAAGATAAGAAAGAAAAGCCTTCAACGTTGCAAGCCATCTAGCGACGGAAATACGAACTGAAATACTTAGTCCACCTTGTGTTGAGAAGACTTGCAGCTTCCCTGCTTTTCAGTCGGTAGTTTGGGTACGTTTGGGCAAAACGCATGCGCTCGGTTTTGTTTCAAAGTCCCACCTAGATCCCATGTCACTCCATACTTGAACGCTGCAAAGCTCCTAAACATGGAGGCTCGGCGACGACTTCACCTTGCCACACTGCTTTTTGGTGTAGTCAGTTCTAAATCACCGGACTATCTTTATAAAAAGCTCGAGTGGTCGTCCCGACAGAGATCCGTGCATAAAAATAAAATCTGTGTCCCCGCGCACCGAACTATGGCATTCCGTGGTAGCTTTAGGTATGCGGCGTCCAAGTGTTGGAATGATATTCCTCCTCCAGTCCGTGAAGCGCCTAGTGGATTTGCCTTTGGGCGCAAGCTCAGGGCATATTTGCTTGAGCAGCAGAGACTTTCCCATCCTGTCCCAACTTCTCGCCGCAAGTGACTGACAATGTGATCGCATCATAATCATTAACCTTGTAAGTCATTAACATTATTTGTATTTTATGTAATTTTATTCATTTTCTTATTTATTTAATCATCTATTCATTCATTTATTTAACTATGTTATTATTGTTATGTACTGCACCGCAACCTATTATATTTGTGAGACGGACAGGCACTGGCTGAAAATCAGCGCTTTGGGTGAATACCCTCAGCACAATGCTGAGCCAGCTGCCTTTTCCAGCAACAGGGACACACCGCAAATTACGTTAATATAAAGTGTTTTATTGTTTTCTTTCTTTTTCTACCTTTTATATTGTAATTAAATATTTTATCTTGTAACTTGTTAATGTATGTGTGTGTATCTGTTGTTGAAATAAATGTTCTTCTTCTTCTTCTTCTTCTACTTAGTTCCTACGTAGATTAGAAGTTTACTTTCAGTTTTAATTCAATTTCAGCTTTACTATCTGTGATCAGGAAAAGATTCATAAATAGCCTCCTTTAGTAATGGAGCCGTACGCTGAAGCTATCTGGCATCCATTGGAAAAAAGACAATTATATTTTATATTAGGTTGTTGCAAAAAGTGAGCAACATAAATCTATATTTTTTTAACCTAACGGATAGAACCTAGGGCTTTAAGGATTTTTGCCGCGTGGGCCTCGTCAAGCTGAGCGCCAAGCACCGCCAACTGATTTTTGAGCGGCAACCAACTGTGGCGTTCCGTGTGGCGCCGGATTAAGAATAGCGTCACTCCATTTCCTTCCGTGGATGTCGTAGAAGGCGACTAAGGAAATCAATTACCAGGAGACGGGCAGCAGCGTCTTCCTGAGATTTCAACCGCATACTGCGATCGCCAACCCGCCTGCCAAGCGTGGCGATTATGGCAAAACCCCCTCATGGTTATGAAAACCACGAGGGAGGCCTGTGCCCTGCAGTGGGCGTCAAGCGGCTGATGATGAACCAGCTGATCTTTAGGACAGTGCCTGCTAGAAACTCTGCAGTAATCATTCTAATGGTTGGTTGAACTAATGGAGTCCTACACTAGTAGGAAGAAGTGAACGATCTATCCAGTTCATAAATAGAGTCATGGTTGGCTCTTCCCTCTCGGTCACCAAATCAACGGCAATGATTTACTTGGAGCCAAATGATTTTTTTATTGCCATTGTTAGTATGGCAGGCGCTAAGCCTTGGCCTATGGCAAGCGTGAAAACATTCGCTTGATTTTTTATTCCAATCTAGAGTATCCAATCTAAAAATCATCCCAACATTGTAGAACTGGAGAAAGTAAAAAAAAAAAACAATAAAATAACACTATCACGTTCTTTTACAACGGATAGGGATGCCTTTATAAGATTCCTGGATTTTAGTCGATAAAAAGGGATGGTAGTATTGTACAGAAAGTGACGTGTCTTGGAAGTACATACACACTCGGTATAATACAAACGCGATTCCCTAAAACATTCCTCAGAGGCAGTGTAAATCTTCGGTAAAGGGAAAAACGTAACCACAGATTATTTAAACTGCATCTGAGGAGTGTTTTACAGGTATCTCGTTTTTGTAAATAAGACCGCATATGTTTTATTCGATACTCACCTCTATGTGTCATACAGTAAGAGCGTATTTTATGGTGTTCAATAAATTAAATAATGCTTTTATTAAGCATAATTTTTTTAAAGTAAACACAGGTAACGCCAATTAATTTGTTTACATTGGGAAGTTCATAATTAAATAGTGCGTGTTCGCAGACAAAAGAGTATTATGATATTGTTTAGATATCTGTGGAGGTCAGTCAGTAGCAGCCGCTCGCTGACCGCCCGCCGGCTGTGACCACGTTCGTTATCGTCGATACACCTCGGTACACAAATAGGTACACAAATTCTTAACCGGGATACCGGATAATATAGCCAAACAGATAAAAATATACCCTTCTCTATCTGCTGTATAGCTTGCCAACTCGCCCTTTTACAAGCCACACTCTCGTGCAGTCCGTCCCTCTCTAACCTAAGCACGCCGCATTATCTCGTTAGCTCACGAGCGCTATAGAATGTGGACGTACGTCCACATCGGTGGTGGTAAAACTCACTTTTGTATTCGACGAATCGACGAGTTGACTTGGTAGTTTTGCCAAGTTAGAGTTGGTCGGAATTAGACAGCGTGCATGTGTTTTTCTGCGGCAAGTGTTAAAACGTCGCGTCTATTTTACTGCTTTCGATGATAGTGAAGTGTTGGTGTTGATTTTTTTTTAAAAGTGCATAATGGACGAGTTTTTCAACGGACGGTGGCTGCGCGCAAACGTTGCATTTTTCACATTCCGATAGCATTGGAAAGTTGCATCAAACCGTCTATTTTATAGAATTCTGTTTAGGGACAATTGTTATTTAATTTCTCCTGTGGTTTTGTACGATTGAAAAAGTTATTGTGTGGATGTGATAATGAAGAAGACAAAATTTAATTTTGTAGACGTAAGTATAATCCTTGTTTACTTATGTTGATAAATTGCATGCTGCAGTTGCAACAACGCTGGCTTGACATCATTAACTTCTTGTTATTCAACTTTTTAATAACATTTAATTTAGTAGCTAGGTACTTACCTACCTGGGAAATTATTATTGCACGTTCCATCAAATTGCACCAGTGCAGTGCCACCAGTAAACTATAACTGCAAGCCATAGCTTATAGAGCTAAATGGGTTTAATATCTGGGTCCAATGCATTATTTGTACTACTTACTGACATGTTTATTATTTCATTGGACTACCTATTTAATTATGGTACACTGTCACGAGGTCGGTAGGGAGATCCGGCAACAAAGAGCTGGCAGATACCCAGATTCTAGGTGTCTGATATATTTATGTACAGTATGATTTCAAATATTTTCATTCGTTCTCCAAGTATCAAAAGTTTATTTAAAATGCCCTGTATTTTGAATTGATATTATGTATACTTATTTCTGTTTTAGACACCAAACATTGTGACTTACGATATTCAGCTTCAACGTCCAGAGATTTCATATTCATATCATGCGGTTTTCATATCAACAAGCGACTGCGTTCTACCGCTCTCGAGCACGGTATCACAGGTCTTGAACCATATTGAACTTCCTGCCGATGTCTTATCCCTGTAGGAGTCAATTTAAAGTTTCCTTTGGACGAAACAAACACGCACAGTACACTATAGGGAGTTACTATTCCACTTACTTTTGGTGTACAGTCAACAACAACAACACACCAACTTTTACACACGTGCACTCTACTCGGTTACGGGTGACTTTGCAATAAAAATATAAAGGTCGATCTGCTGTCTGGTCTGAGAAGATTTGTCACTTCGAGATAAATCTATATAATCAAATGTTCTGAGAATCTAATAGAGATCAATCCACCCATTCTTTAATATTAATTATAGCCATGAATTTTATACTTTGGAGAGACAGTTACGAACGAATACACTTAATGATAAGCAGTCTGGGTACTGCAAATAAAAATACGTCACTAATTCAAATAAAAATCGTTTACTCTACTCCGTGCCTCGCTAAATATAGAACTGGGATTAATGTTGTATGAACAAGCACACGTTTGTGGCGTATTGCTAAACGGTTCCTTGTCGATATCGACCACTAACAGTTTTTACCCAGTTAAAGTTACAGATATAAATTATATTTTCTCCATCGATCACATATCAAGCGATTTTCATTCAAAGCTGACATGTCATGTGGTAAAGTAGAAAATACCTCAATATACCCTGTTACTAGTGTATCAATGTTTGCGTGATTTATTGGTTTTGGCTGTGCTCGAAAATATTTGACAGCAATTGTATTTACTTCAACTTTTGTACAATCTACTTAGTTATTGGCACCTAAACACCTATTAAGCTGCAATCCAGCCGAGCCTGCTATGACAACGAGCGTAATCGCATTACCATTCTCACAACGCAATTAACCGACGCTCTTTGACCGAACAATTTGATTTAGTGAGTAATTAACTGAGTTGCGTCTTTAGCGCGAGAGCTGCTTGTTTATGTCATATTTTTAACCCATAAAGTTTTTTCATTTCATTTCATAAAACGTTATGTGATCAAGCACTTTAAACCAATAGGTACTCAAAATGTAACTACCGGTCACTTAATACTTATTTACATAATTAAAGCATTTTTGTATAACAATGTTTAATTAATAAGCACCAAAGTAGATTCTTTTAGCCCAGTACCTCAGTACTTTGTAGGTGTCTAACCTACAAAGTACTGGACGCGATGGCACCATTCGTATAATTAACCTAATGATGCTTCATGGAGCAAGCCACGTTAAACTATTAATTAACAAACAACACAATAAAAACTAGAGTTTTTTTTACAAAAACCCTGCTGCTAAAAGTCAAGCTGACTTGCACCATTTTCTTAAATGTGGCATTTGACTAAAATTATACATACAAAATTCAGTTTAAATGGTGCAGTTTAACAAGTGATTCAGGTCGTCCTTAAATAATGATTAAATAAGTGTATAAAAAAAGTTCAGTATTCAACCTCAGGCGCTGTCGGGACCTCTCAATATCATCATCATCATCATTCAGCCACAAGAAGTCCACTGCTGGACACCTCCATAGATTTCCAAAAAGACCAGTTGGAAGCGGCCTGCATCCAGCGCCTTCCTGCCACTTGGATGAGGTCATCTGTCCATCTTGTGGCCTTGGCTTGCCGATATGTGGTCTCCATTCGAGAACTTTTCGGCCCCATCGGCCATCAGTTCTGCGTGCTATGTGTCCCGCCCACTGCCACTTCAACTTACTAATCCGCTGGGCTATGTCAACGACTTTCGTTCATCTACGGATCTCATCATCTGATTCGATCTCGTAGAGAGATTCCGAGCATAGCCCTGTCCATAGCTCGTTGCGTGACCTTGAGCCTTCTTATGAGGCCCATAGTGAGAGACCACGTTTCAGTGCCGTAAGTCATCACTGGTAACACACACTGGTTGTATAATTTTGTCTTGAGCGATTGAGGTATATTAGACGAAAAGACTTTTCTAAGTTTCCTGAATGCTGCCCAGCCGAGTTGGATTCGACGATTGACCTCTTTCACGAAGTTGGACCGGCCTAGTTGGTCTGTTTGTCCTAAGTAGACGTATTCGTCTACAACTTCGAGAGTCGAGTTCCCCAATGTTATTGGGGTGGGCACAACACGGGCGTTCGACATGGCCTTCGTTTTGTCCATGTTTATTTTAAGGCCCACACGTTGGGAAACTCAACTGAGGTCTTCGAGCATTATACCGTCTTCCATCCAGAGATGGGTAGTGGATTATAACCCAGTAGTTATAATCCAGTTTTAATCCGGGTTATAACGTTATCGACCAGTTTTATCCCATTAACTACTTTTTTGGTGGGTCAAAATGAAAGACAGGAGCGATACGATTTAACAAGAACAAATTACAACTAAACAAATATGCTTTGGGTAATCGGGAGTTTTGCTTGACATTATAGTGCCATAGTGATTTATTTTTGCACCACTGAAGTATTTTTAAGTTTTAATGAACTGCATACACTTTCAAAATACTATGTTTTCTATGAATAAAAGTACAAATAAAAGCGTGTCGGGCCACGCGTAGCTTAGGGTTCAACAGACATCTAGTTATTACAACCTATTACCTAACATAATCACAAAATTCAGCTATCAAACAAAATAGGAGGCTTTTTTACTAATCCCATTAATGTAATCGACCATTAACCTGTAAAGCCTAGTCAGCTATGATATTTTTTCTTTTAAATTTATTATATTTGCTACTTTCGTGATTTTTTTTAGATTTTTAAATGCAAAGGTTTAGATTGTAGAGGTAGGGGGGGAACACAGGTACAAGCTAAATATTAGGGGTTAAAGTATGAAATTGCCGTTTTATTGCAATAGGTTCTTTGAATTGACATAGAATCTTCATGGTTTGAGGTTTTCGAATGAAACTTTTTTCAAATGGTTTCTATGATGTTCTTTTTTTAAAAAATGTGAAACATTTGAATATCGACTTTCAATTGTTTTTGTTATTCAATTAAGACAAGAAAGATGGATACTGCGAAAATTCGAGTGATTATGAGGCACCCATTTTTCGTATTTTTTTATTTTATTGATTTGACGCAAGTGAGTCAATATTGTGGGTAAGGTAACGTTAAACCATGCCGCTAATTCCTGGGTAGTTTGACTAGGGTCGGCTTCCACTATCTCTCTTAATTCATCGTTATTCACCTGTGTGGGCGGTCTTCCTCGTGGCTCGTTCTTTAAGTCGAAATTTCCATCACGAAAGCGTTTAAACCAAAATCGCACGGTGCGTTCATTAGTAGACCCCTCTCCAAACGCAGCATTGATATTGCGGGCTGTTTCTACCGCGTTAGTTCCGCGTCGGAACTCGTATTAAAAAATCACTCGAACCTTTACAGTATCCATCTTTCTTGTCTAAATTGAATAACAAAAACAATTGAAAGTCGATTTTCAAATTTTTCACATTTTTTTAAAAAAGAACATCATAGAAACCATTTGAAAAAAGTTTCATTCGAAAACCTCAAACCATGAAGATTCTATGTCAATTCAAAGAACCTATTGCAATAAAACGGCAATTTCATACTTTAACCCCTATTATTTCGAAAATGGATGCCTCAATTGTAAAATGATCTTAGTAAAATCCCAATGTTTTTAAAATAGCTATCCAACAATTCCCCACACGGTGGGGTAGAGAGGAAAAAAAATCAGCCCCCCCCCCCTTTTCATGTTCGGGGAGGTACATTAAAAAAAACTTTCTGACATTTTATTATTTAACTTTGTCGGCGTGATAAATACGTATACACATACCAAATTACAGCTTTTTAGTACCACCGGTCTTTGCGCTAGGCCGCGGACGGACGGACGGACAGACAGACAGACAGACAGGCGGACATGGCGAAACTATAAGGGTTCCTTGTCGGACTGCGAAACCCTAAAAATGGAAGATTTAACCTAAGTAACATGTTCTAAGATTTGGACTAAGTGACACGCTGCAGTCCCCGTGAAATATTTTCAGATAATGTAGTCCTAATAATGATTCTGCATCTATACTTTCTACATAATCCAGAAATATTTAAGTAAAACGCCAAGTGCATTCAACACAGGCGGGCATCATCACTTCATCAGGAACTGCAGTGAGTGACTGAATCCTTTACACAATGAAAAAGTTCATAAAATATCGCGTTGGAAGTTCAGTCAGCATTCAGGCCAAGGTCATTCAGGTAAACAGTGATCACAGTAACAATAAACAATGCCGGTTCGATAAAAAAAAACACGAAATTATACCAAAAAACGCTCGTGCGCATTCTAAGCAACAAAGTACAGGTCAACAAAGCAAATTCTAGGCAACAAAGGTCTCCTGCCGTACGCATTGTGCACGGCGCAAGTGCGAGCGAGATTGACGATGTCGTTGTCCCACTCGCTCAAGCCCGGAGATTTCCGGCGCAAAGGATCATAAAAGTGTGGCTTGCTTGATAGACTTTATGAGATGCATTGCCTGCAATGCTTAGGTTTAAATGTACTTAGGTACTTAGGGCCACTTGCAGATCTCGCAAACTAGAGTTTAAGTCAAGCATTTGACAGATAATGCACGAACTGTCAAAATCTCGACTTAAACTCCATTTAGGACACTGGCCCTTAGTACAATGCGAGCGCAAGAGATAAAAACTAAACTTCGAAGTGAAATCCCAACCTAATATTGTATTGTATGGAGTATAATTTCATAACGATACATGCAGCTTACAACTACAACGCCGTGCACATTATTCGACGTATTCCGTATTACTATTGAACGAAATCATTATGAACCGCCATAATGGGTTATAACGGGTGCATAACTGGGTCAAAACTGGATTATAACTCACCAGTGGTTTATAACCTGGGCCATTACCCATCTCGCTCACTAACCGCTCGCTCGTTTAATTTCTTGTAAGTTAGGTTAGCGCTACTTGCGCCATCTCACTAACCCGGGGTTAACCGGTTAAACCTGGAGTTACCATGTTTACCAGTATAATTTGACACTGGGTTAAACCGTTATAACCGGGTTAACTCCAGTTAGTGGGATGGTGCTAGTGGCGCTTAGTCTAGTTCGGCTAGGGTTAAAAAATCCACGGACTCTTTTTGATTGATTGATTTTTAGCAGTCTGTTTATTGTTGAATACTGTTTTTTTTTTCAGATATGCGTAGGGCTTTGACTAACAACATGACCACTGGCGTCTACCTGCTGCTGTTTTTTTCATATTAACGTTATAAAGGCAGTGACACTCACATCGTCATTGCTTTCATTTAACACTTTGACGTTTGGAATCTGTGCGTAAAAAAACAAACACAAATACGCGCGAAAAATATAGCCCTCCTTTACTTTGCCGTCAGGTAAAAATGTACTTGTCCACTGGACAGTATCCACATTGGGTATATTACTTACGTGACACAAAATAGCTGATTATACAGCTGAATAACGAAAAATCTGCTGACGCACTTTCCTAAATCCCCATTTAGTATTTACCTACTAAACGACCAATTTTATATTAACTTCGCAATATGTTCATGAAAAATGTGAAATATCATACACGAGGCTATAAAATACCTGGGTACGACTTACCTATGATAATTTAATGGGCGATTGTGTATTGTTACTTGACACCTTTATCACAACGACTCAAGAGTCCGTTGTTTACATCGACATATTCCACTAGAAATCAGCATCTTTGACATTCAACAAACAGAATGTAAATTTATTACGTTGAAATACGTACATTTTTCATTTCTGATTTGTGAAATAGATGTGAAAATGTCTATGGACGTGTTGAGTTTCTAATTACTTTATTGCACACATAAGACACATTTCTATACAACTTTGGTAATAATATCAGTCTCTTATAGTTTATAGACAGTTATTTTCAATATAATAATAAAATAACATAATACATATTCTTGTTACTTCACGAAGAGGGTCACCCAAGAACAGGTACCATGTAGTCATTCTATGACCCTTAAATAAAGTAGATAGGTACTTCTCTACAACAAATATCTCTTTGTGCCGCGGGCCAATACAAATAACAATGTCATTGCTAACTACATGTTAGTGTTACGAAAATATGATGTAATAAATATTAACAATAAATAAAAAATTGCGTTTCAAACGTATCATATATTCAAACCCATAAGCTGAAATGAAAAAAAAACAAACACTATATAATACTTATTACCTAATACCTACTTACTAAGAAAACTTTCATTTGATCTACTTAATCTAACCTAAAATTGTATGCTACGATTATAATTTGCTACGAAAGTTTTATCGAGTAAATTATAATTTAATCGATAAAACTTTCTGTAATGAAACCTCATTTTGGACATCACTACGTTATTTTAACGTCAACAATAATGCTGAACTCCGAACACCAAAAACGAACTTTGGCCCTCTGACGTTTATTTCAGCGAGTTTTTTCCATGTCTCAGCGGCCGCTCCTAGTCTCAAGACAAAGAGGTCGGTCTGTTTGCCAGCCAAACTTATTGGATTGCCATGCCGCCACCGAAAACATTAGAAGCGAGGGTAGACGTAAAACTGGGCGAGGCGAGGTTTGTCAATAAAAACTTATACAGTTATACCAAGACCTACCTGCCAGTCAACGTGCTATGTAGTAGGAGGTCAAGTCCCAGTAGCCGTTCACTCCTCAAACCGACCGGAGGCTATATCTTATGGTAATTGGAGTCCAGCTGCGTGGAATAATGGTTAGTTTACCCACTTATTCCTTGTTTACGTCAGTTGAGGACTTTTTTAGGTTTTTCCGACCACACAAGAGGTGAACACGGTATTTGTGCTCTTCTTTGCTCAAAGCACAGTTACTTATGGATCCGCGCCAAGCTAGGCTGGGTACACTTACGCCTTTTGTAACTAACATACTTACTGACATATTTATTTTTGCGGTCTGTTCGTCAGAGATTTTGTATTAACATATTTAATAAGTATCCTCATATAATGGTTGCTATGCCGTAAAAAAATATTTTTTAGAATTTATGAATACGAAATGAATTTATTTATGTAAGTATTCGTGTTTTTTCAGAAACACGAATATATTTGCAACGCTAAAAAAGACATTCAAACCCAAGCCGCGGGTTTCCCCACGATGCTTTCCTTCACAGTTAGCGTGTGGTATTGCTATACAAGCTCGCAGATGTACGTAACTTTGAAAATAACCAAAGTCATAGGTACATGCTCGCACTGGGAATCGAACCTGGGTCTCCGGCTTCCGAGTCCATTGCTCTACCCACTGGGTTACCACCGCATATATTGACTACATATTCAATTTAAACTAGATACCTAACTAGAATATAATTAATTGGAGCTTTATTTTTTCTGGTTTCATTTCAAAAGTTACCTAGGTTTTAAATTAAAACTGCATAACTGGGCATAACATAAAACCGGGGTGGGTTCGATTCTGGCTAGAAGCCGCCGTACTTGCCCTGTACAACCTGATTTCAATTTGTAAACATAAATTGAGAATATTCTTTTTGTTGCACTAACCCGTGCTGAGGACAATTTTAAAAACCTATGAAAATGTTTTTATCGATGTAAAAACCTAACTGCAAAGTTGGTTACTCGGGACTGCAAGTGATGTAAATTGCTTCGGCCAGATGTCGCTGCCTGTAAGATAAGATAAGAATATTCTTTTCACTTCTCATGCTCTAAAAGTTCGTCTTTATGTCGTGCGTAGGCGACATAAAGTCGCTTTTTATGCTCTAGAGCATAAAGTAAAATCTTCGTCGAAGACCAAGGCAATCGCTGCAACAGCCACACGAACATCTTTAACTTCATACAACAACCTCTTTATTTTATTTCGTATCTAATACAACATTAAATATGCCAGAAAAAACGATTACTTTAAATATTTCTCATTGCTCTAATGTAACTTTCAATTTTAATTAAATTAGCATTTACTATATTTACATGTTGCTGTTTCATTTCCTCGCAATCGAAGTGAAAAGTAGAGTGTACAACTCGTCCATAAAACCCATTTTACACTCGACTTTATATCTATCCTCGCTCGCAAGCTCGCTCGGATGGATAAACGTCTCGAGTAAAATGGTGCGTTTTATGCACTTGTTGTACAATCTACTATTTCACTTCTCATGCTCTAAAAGTTCGTCTTTATGTCGTGCGTAGGCGACATAAAGTCGCTTTTTATGCTCTAGAGCATAAAGTAAAATCTTCGTCGAAGACCAAGGCAATCGCTGCAACAGCCACACGAACATCTTTAACTTCATACAACAACCTCTTTATTTTATTTCGTTTCGTTCGTATTCTAAGACCAAGGCAAAGATACCAACAGCCAAAGTACACAATAAAACTTCATGAAATAAACTTATAATTTGTATTTCGTCTCATTTATTATTTTTTTATATTTGTTTATTTTTCAATTTAGTAGATCAGTATAGTATTTAAGCCATAACAACAACTTATCATAGTTATAAAAAGAAAATGTTTTTATAACTGAGCAGTATGTAACGACCTTAAGTCAGGTGTCACGTCCCTACAGAAAAAAAAAAGAAAAAAAAGTTAATTGGCGGGAACCATAATTATTTTAGCATTTACTATATTTACATGTTGCTGTTTCATTTCCTCGCAATCGAAGTGAAAAGTAGAGTGTACAACTCGTCCATAAAACCCATTTTACACTCGACTTTATATCTATCCTCGCTCGCAAGCTCGCTCGGATGGATAAACGTCTCGAGTAAAATGGTGCGTTTTATGCACTTGTTGTACAATCTACTATTATTGTATACCGGAAAAAAATGTTACAGAAACAGCAATGACAAAAGAAAAGATACAATTGGCGGCCTTATTGCTAATAGCAATTTCTTCCAGGCAACCTCATATCGGAGATTTGCCGAAGGAGAAATAGACACGGGTAGTCGGTGCAAATACGAATATTAATACACATACATATACGTAATAATAATAATAATAAACTTACATATTATATCATACTTGAATACTATACAAGGCTTATAACAAGTGTGTGATCTAGACAACAAAAAGGTGATATACCTACATATATATGAAGAGAAGTGAATAGACACTTACAGCAAAACTACTTAATGTTAACTACGTATGTAATACAGAGAAGTTTGTAAAGAGGCTCGAAATTTCACTGATGCCTGCACTTGTCCATTAGCTCAGTTGAGAGAGCGCTGGCACGGTTAGCCAGAGGTGTGGAGTTTTGCCTCTAAATAGGTTTTTATAAATTGAGAATTTTAAACATTTTCTTTTTAGAAGTGGTTTAACTATCGATACTGAAAAAACATTTCCGGGTTTTGTGTTATTTCAATAACACGAATAACACATTGAATAAGCTGATCTAGGGCCTTATTATGCGCACCAAATCCTGAGCGATTCCAATCGTCTAACTGTAGGCATAATATAAGCACATTGTATCACAAACATGGAAATACACCCAGACTGAGATCATTCAGTGTGTATTTCCATGTTTGTGATGTGCTTGCCTGGTTACCATAGCACAGGGTATTCTAGATTCTAACCAGGGGCGCTACTACGAAAATTCTTCACTATATGGACTGGTCCGATTTAACCTACTCCGATCTGTCGAAACAGTAACAGTGTATAATTAACCGCTTATACGATTTTTTGATATTTCTTATCATTTTTAAATCAAAATTTAAAATTACGTCACCCAGTCTAGATTTCTTTTGGATTTTCATTGCCACTTTACCTTTTGACTAAACCGTACGATCGACAGCATCGACTTCACATTTATTATTCTCCTTATGAAATTATCTTTTATTCTGTTTTTCTATTAGGTATTCGTCAGAGTTTCCGAAATAAAACCACAGTTTTCAAGTTGTACATATTACAATATTCTTATTTACCAACCCTCGTACCACTATAATATATATTTTTCAACACACCTGCTCGTAAAGTAGGTCTTATTACAGCGTATTTACACTGATATGATAATGCAGAATATTACCCATGCCGTGTCTTTTACATTACATTATCGCACTAGTGCCTTTTCATTACATATCTTTTTAAATATTAGCAAGAAGTATTAATGTTTCGAAAACAGCTAAGTAGGTAGTTATTTGCGTAAATATAAAATTCAATTCAAAATGTGATAAATAATTAAAGAATTTCATGAAACTGCTTGTTAGCTTGTTGGTATTTATATTTTGACGGTGTATTTTTACCTATAAATACCCAATTTAAAGATTTATAAATATGTGGCTGATTAGCTACTTTGCCGGTGCCCTAATCTCAGACTTGCGCGCCCATGCAGCGCTGAGCGCGCGAAAAAATAAAATTACGGCCGCCATCTTTTAAATGGGTTTCTGTTTGTTAAGTTTAAATAAATGTGAACTTTTATTTACTTTTCCTCGCAAGTGTGTTGAAAAACGTCGTATGAAACACGTGAGCATTGGTCATTACACTTCTCGTCTCCATTAAGCCTTCGCCTTCGGCTCAGGCTTAAAAACCAGTGTGATGACCAACATACCACACTTGTATCATAATGTACTATTAACACTGCGGAAAGGACAAAATGTATAGTGGACAATTGATTGTATTGTGGAAGTTATTTTATTATTATACAATCTCTGTCGCTATGCAAATACTCCCGAAATGTGTTACGCACATCGCATCGCGGTGGTAGACTGGTTGCGCATCGGTAGATCGCTTACCTCACATGAGTGGGTCGTGGGCTCGAATACCGGCATGTACAAGTGACTTATATTATTATTTTTTTGTAGTAATAACAATCGCTGACGATGAAGAAACACATCGCGATGAAACCGGGGTGTCCGGCGTAAACACATATTTCCGCGTTTTCTTACTACGCACAGTACAATACAGTACAATGGCAACTATAAGGATATGCGAGGATGAGTGATTAATCTGGGTAATTTCCTTTTTTTATGTATAGTCGTGACAGGAGAACCGAGTAGGAGCAAGTGGATACGGTCACCTTTACATACGTGCACCCTAATCAGTAACGTTAAGAGCGAGTTTGCAACAAAAACGTAAAGGTTGACCCACTGTCGACTCTACGAATACAATAAAGCGTTCTCTATCTATAAGTGCGGAAATCTTACGTCTAACTGAGTTGTGTGTCGTGTGTGAGTCGTCTATCCTTTGTTCTTCGGCCGAGTGACCCTTCTGTCTCGTTCCTGATACCGTGGAGAACACATGGCTTCTATTTTAGCCGCGATGATTCAATCCATCGGTTGCCACTAGGCACATTGCGGTCATACCGTAGTACTCACACTGGTAAACATTATAAACACTGCATGCAAATTCCAAAAAACTAATTTGCATTAGTTTTAAAGACACCTTATGTATGTATATAATGTAATATGCTCCTATATTAACGCGCACCAAATCCTGAGCGATTTCAATCGTCTAACTGTCAAATTAGTATTGAATTTGACGATAATTAGACGATTGGAATCGCTCAGGATTTGGGTTGGTAGAATCTGATCACGCGATCCGTTGTGGTTGTGTTCTGAGGTGGAAACTGATATCGCACTCAAGGTGTGTTCTGATCTTGGTGCGCATATTAAGGCTCAAGATGAGCTTATTCAATCTGTTATTAAATCAACACAAAACCTGGAAACATTTTCTTCAGTATCGATAGTTAAACCACTTCCAATAAGAAAATATTTAAAATTCTCAATTTATGTTTAATACAAATTGAACTGAGATTGCGAATTTGTAGTAGTAATACCACTCGCTAATTGTGTAGAAAAACATCGTGAGGAAACCCGAGTGTCTGGGTACGTGTGGTGCCCATACTCTTTCTCTCAGAGAAGGCCTGTACCCTTCAGTAGAACAATATAAGGCTGCTTATTTTAGAAGATAGAGAATCCTTTGGCTATCTTAGTTACTGTCACAGTTCAGTGACTTGTCGGCTTATAGAGTCACCTACTGTTCATTGTGGAGTTTTATTTAGTCACGCTCATGCATGCTGCTGGAGCGTGCATCAAAATGTTGACTCAGGAGGACTTAACCGGGTTCAAGTTTTAGAGGTATGTAGTATCAACCAATACTCGGGATAATCCATATTTATCCTTTTGCTTCCTTTTATGTTTCTTGTACACGAACAATGTGTGTGTTTGTACCGTCAACAGCATTGAGAAAAAAAAAACAACTCACATCTGTAGATGAGCTGATTGTTAGTGTACGAGAAACCGGGGTTAGTGTCGTTTGTCTGTAAACGTTCGCCGACAAAGAAACCTGAAACGAGTCACGCCACGCAACACAACTCGCGTCACTCACTCTGACAAAATAATCCTTTGGAATGATATCGGCTTACCTTAGCGTCTGAAATGTTTCGAGAGAAAACACATTAGCACATCGCTTGCCTAATGTTATAATGTGGGACAAAGCAGGCAAATACTAGGTACCTACCTCTAGTTGTGCAGTCGACGGCATATCGACCTTTGCGTGCGCGCACTCTACTCGGTTACGTTACGGGTGACATGGTAGTTAAAATTAAAATGTTGATCTGCTGTTGATGAATTAGGAATGAATTGGAATTGACCTCCAGTAGTCAGATGGGAAAATTTTCTTCTCAGCTGACCACCGGTGGTGAGATTGTTCCAGAAGGCCACCGGTAGTAAGTTGAGACAAAAATTTTCCCACTTCAACACTGGTGATAAATAAAAAAAAAATTAGGAATGAATTGCTCCCAACTGTCTTCCAGTAGTCGAATAGGAATTTTTTTCTCAACTGAACACCGGTGGTGAGATTTGGTGGTCGGACGGTCCGGAGGAATACAAATAGATGACAGTACACACGACACCTGCTCAAGCTTTACATGCTTCGATTTTTCTGGTTCAGGGGCCAAAACTTATTATTTTTGTCCAGTTTTTCGGCCTTGGATAACTAATTATTTTTAAAACAATAATTTTGGTCCGTCAAACTCCAAAAACTAGACAGAACCAAATAATGGTCCTTCGAGCCTGAAAAGGACACTGGGTACCTATCTTATCTTGCCGTAATCGTCAATATAATAATATTCCGCCCAGCTAAAATTTACTGATAAGTTACTTCCCCGCACATCACATATCATAGCATAATTCATGGTTTAATGTAGCAGATAAAGCGTCATTGTGTGTGGCGATAACCTTTAACATAAACGTCAAGTAAATACAAATCCTTGTCAACTGATAAAGAGAAGTATCAAATTCTCAAAATAGATCTTTGTTTTATGACTGTTTAAAAACAGGACTGATAGATAACATATAAAAAACTGAAATAAAAAATGACACACATCCCGACTGCTGGGCATTGACAGGCAGGCGGGAGCGATCTAGGCAACGAGTTACAGTGTTGAATTTAGGTTCAGCAGTGGGGTTGTTGGTTATTTTGTATTTCAGTTTTTAATTTTTGTCTTTAAGTGATTTTATTATTATGTTTTTTGTTTGATTTACATTTACTGATTTCATATAGCCTATGACACTCGCACAAACACGACGAATCGATTGAGATCTGTCAAAATCTGACTACTTTGCTAATCTGGCTCTCTCTGCCAACCAGGCCGCCTTGCGCGCAATGATTTCTGAAAGCGCGACGGCCATCTTTGCTTGTCATTGTGTCAAAAACCACAAGACGGAATTAAATATAAGCTTCAAAAAAGGTAACTATTAATAAGCGTTTTATTTATAGTTATATTAGGTACTTGTGACCAGAGTGGACATAACTCGATGAACATAATAACAAATAAACATTTACGGTCTTATTTATAAAAACACGATTCCTTAAGACACTCGATTAACGCCGATTAAAATTGTCTGTGGTGGAGATTTAGGTTTAGGTTTTGAGTATTAATAAATATCCCATAAGAACGAATTACATTTCATTCACTTAAAATGAGAAAACCAGGACTATAATCTAATGAAATATAAACGTGAACATGCAACACCTCATACCAATTTCACTTATTAGATTGTTACAAACGCTTAAATTCTAAATTTTATATTTATCTTTGATGTGGCATCTTAATTAGAACTTAAATTTTGGAAGTGAATCTGATTTTTTTATATCTTTCGGTAGTTTGTTAAACAATTGTGCTCCCTCAATCTGATTTTAGAACGAAAAAACGAAACCTCAGATTAAATAAAGTGCCTCTGAGGAGTGTTTTAGTTAGAGGAATAGTGTATTTATAAATAAAGCCGTTATTCTTATTAGTCAGTCAATTAACTATTATTTTACTGAAAAATTTATAGGTACTTAGGGGTTCAAGCATTTTATTAAACTGCGTTCATAGAAGCAGCTTATTTATAACGCAAGCAGTAATACCAATATGTACCTACTTATTGTCGTCTTGTTTATATACAATAACATGAGAATGTAACATTTTTTAGAATGCTTGTATTTTTTGTCGACTGACATTAGCGGAAAATTTGACGCCAATAACAAGCAAACATGGCCGTCACGCGTTCAGAAATCATTACGCGCAAGGCGGCCTAGTTGGTCGAGAGTGCCATAGACTAGCAAAGTGCGACGATTTGGGTTCAAGCGGCGTTGACTGGCACGGAAAAGGAGATTGCCTATCTCAAAGCTTCAAATAACGTACAGGATTTATCAATGTTTTTTAATTGTTCGTTTCAAGATCATAATGAAACAGGTTAAGACAAATAATGTTCATAAACCATTGTTATTTGCAAGGTCAGGACTGAGGAGGTTATTCCATTGCAATCCCAACTTTGCAAACCATCAAGTTGATGATGTAATAAATTTCTAAATCTAGAATCTCTAAGTCAATAGTTTAACACTGATTAGTTAGACTATAAGTATATTCTTCTTATTACAACTTCAATTTTTTATAACCCTTTAGTCGCAGACCGTCCAAAACTCAAACCATGCAACACCAAAAAAACGCAATCCGTCCAACACGCATACCGTCTAAAACGCAAACCGTCCAAAACACAAACCGTCCAACACTCAAAGTTATTTCCCAAGCCATCATTTTTAGGGTTCCGTACACAAAGAGTAAAAACGGGACCCTATAACTAAGACTCCACTGTCCGCCTGTCTGTCACCAGGCACTATCTCACGATCCGTGATAGCTAGACAGTTGAAATTTTCACAGATGTAAATTTCTGTTGCCGCTATTACAAAAAATACTAAAAAACAGAATAATATAAATATTTAAGGGGAGCTCACATACAGCAAACCTGATTTTTTGCCGATTGTTGTATAGATAATGGTACGGAACCTATCGCCGGTTTTTTTCCTATCATAGCATGTTAGACCGAAATTTACGTTATTTATTTTATGTTATATTTAAAAATGAAATAGTGTCATTTTTGTGATTTTGTGATGGGGTTAACACATGTCCGAGGCAGGTTGGTCCCACTGTTAAGTTATTGGCCCTTCATCCTCTTAGTCAAACTATTTTGTCAAACTGGTTTGTGGTTTGACGGTTTGCGTGTTGGACGGTTTGCATTTTGGACGGTCTGCGACCAAAGGATTATAACTATAATAGGAATCCTTATTGAGCTAAAGTTTTCAAGTTCCTCTCTGGAATCCAAAATGTCCATATACGAAGTTTGCCCCAAAGAAACGTACAGACCTACTGGCTACCGACCTCGACAGGCCTATCTCTGGCCAATTATCCAATTTCTTGCTTCCTTCACTCCGAACGAGAATAAGCCACGTAATTGCGAACGAAGATGGAGACTACGCTGTTGTAAGTCTTATTTCACCCGTACTCGTCCACTGCTGGACGGAGGCCTCTCCCAAGGCACGCCACTTCTTTCTGTCCTCGGCCGTCCTTGCTTATCCTCTGTATATTTAATTATTAAGACAAGACAAGACAAGACAAGACAAGACGATTTTATTACAAAAAAATTTCATGTCTTTACTTAATAAATGCTAATTAATATTATAGCGTTATATGCTTATAAAATTAAATGTCAAATATGCCGTTAGTCGAATTGCTATTATTCAATATGAAGTACTTGAACGATGAGATAATTCTCTATTTAGGCACATATTGTTATGCAAAGAAATATCTAAGCGTAAGTAACTTGTTATCTCTAATCATGTAGGTAAGGCCTGGGAGGCACTCGACCTGAAGGCAGGGGCTAAAATTCTACAATGACATTCAACAAAATGTATTATGTCGTTGATACCATGGAAAAATGGGAGGACTCTGGTTTGGGACGCAACATGCGCGGACACTTTGGCGCCGTCCCACATCCGGGCCACTTCCATAAGAGCCGGCGATGCGGCATCAAGTGCGGAACGCATCAAGCTGCGCACAGAGTCACTTATTTGTATCGTTTGGTGTCGAAACACTCGGACCGTGGGGGCCCGAGGCGCGACTGTTCTGCGCTTCATCTACATGACCAGGGGCCTAATTATGCGCACCAAATCCTGAGCGATTCCAATCGTCTAACTGTCAAATTCCATACTAATTTGACAGATAGACGATTGGAATCGCTCAGGATTTGGTGCGCGTAATATAAGGGCAGATACCCCAGTGCAGGCTCTTATCTCGAGCAGAGGATAAGTCTTGCCATCCAACGAGATAACGTAGCCAGCATACAGGGGACTTCCCAGAGGCAGCGATAATCTGGGCGCAGTATTTTATATTTAGGTATCTTATTGTAGGTTAGGTCGGGTTTTAGGTAAATTCTAGGTTAATTCATATGTTTACTGTTTATTAATATGATTTGTCTTAAAGAAAACCAAATGTAAATTGTTTACGTTTTATTTCTAATTTATGATTTTGTACAGAACCTAGCCCATCCGTAGCTTTAGTTTATCTGCTTCCAAGGACATGACGTAAACGTGTAATTTGTTTCGAAGAGAGGAAGAAATGACTGCCTCGTTGATCTAGCAGTAAAAAGCTGGATTACCATGACAGAGGTCGTTGGTTCGTTTCCCACTTGTGCCGTACGATTTGTACAAATGTCCTCAGTCTGGGTATTTTTCCTTGTTTTCATCAAAACACAGGGTATCCTAGTTTGGGACCAGGTCAATTGTATTGTGTGGAAATAATTTACTTATTTAATTCCGCAACAGACTATAGGTAAATCTCGGAATAGGACACGCAGTGTTTTGCGATTCTACTCTACCTTTTGATCGTACACGTTTAGCCTTGAATGGAGCCCACTCGTGAAGTGCCTTGAGGTAGGAATAACATCGCATTGAGAAGATATTACAATGAACTCACTAACAGTACACCTATATATAGAAGGCTGCTGCAATACCAGCTTGTCTAGATCAAATACTCCGTTTATTGGATAACGCGAACACTCGATTCTACGGGTCTACACCCTGTGCCAGAAGGAACTCCCTGGATGTTAACAAACCGTTGATAAAAATAAAACCGGTCAAGTGTGAGTTGGACTCGCGCACGAAGAGTATTTGGGTATTGAATATTTGTATATTTCAAGCGTCTACCTGTTACCGTTATTAATATCGAGCAAGAAACGGCAAAAAATCACGTTTTTGTATGGGAGCCTCACCTTAATGTTTATTTTATTCTGTTTTTAGTATTTGTAGTTATGGCGGCAATTGATAATTTGATTATCAATTGCCGATAATCTGTGATAATTTGTGATAATTTCAACTGTCTAGCTATCACGGTTCATGAGATACAGCCTAGTGTCAGACAGACAGACAGAAGGACAGTGGAGTCTTAGTAATAGGCTCACTTATCCTTTGGGTACAGACAGAACCCTGAAAAAGCAGCCAAACGCGAGCTAGACTTGCGCGCCGAGGGCTCCGTAGGTACCACCCCATAACATTTGTCTAAGTTATTTAGCAAAAATGTGTTTTCTTTCATTCAACTCACACTTAGCTGGTTTTTAGTTGACATGTAATGTATCACTGTTTTTATCGGTTGCAGAAGTGTTACACGGCTCTCTATGCAGCTGCAAGAGCTAGTTTTCGAATTCGTGCAAGTTGAGCGTGCACGGAACCCTAAAAACTTTGAAATTAAACACATACTACATACGTAAACTCACGCCTTTATCCCCGAGGGGTAGGCAGAGACCAGGTTATGCCACTTCCAATGATTCTGGCAGACCTCATTCGCTTCATGAACATTCATTAGCCGTTGCATGCATGGACGCCGGCTTTGGTTTGGTTTCCAAATTATCTACATAATTATCTGAAATATCTGATGTCATTAATTCCGGAAAAACCCAATTTCACACTTCAGACTGCAGAAAAATAATTAGGGAAATTCGTTGATGGCGTCGAAGACTTATATTTTTTCCTAAAAATCTCGGTAAAAGCGGAAGGGAGTTTTACAGACCCAGGTAAGAGGGTAGGTAGATAAGTTGGTACTTTGTTGGCGTTTTGTCGATTCATTCAATTCAAGGTTGGCCATGCCAGCTACGTGTGTCGATAACAGAACGAGAGTGGCTATTAATAGCCCGGAATGTTTTGTGTTTCTTGCGAATGACAGAAATAGAGTTAGGAAGGTAACAGGACAGCAAATATCGCGTATTTACAACGAAAACAGGAATTTAATAATACGCGACCACGTCGACGGTAACTAACTAATTCGACCCGAAGACAGCGGATACCATTGAACATTGACATTCAACAGACAAAAAGTTTTAGGTACGTTGAAATACATTTCTGATTTATTAGTCGTACAATGTGAATGTGTTTGCGAGCAGGTTCGATTTGCATTATATGAACCACTGCTCAATGGTGCATATACTGCACAATATAAATATGTGATGTTTGCCTGTCTGCCTGTATTACTAACAATAGTTTAAGAATATTTATATCATTTAGACCGGATTTTTCAATAGTCAGATAAAACTTAACTGGAGAATAAAACTGATGTTGTCACTGTCTTGTCGTATGATTTAGACAGCGATAGCATGCAATTTATTCTCCAGTTAAGTTTTATCTGACTATTGAAAAATTGGCCCTTACTAATATTTATTTATTTCGAATATTTATTTTTTTATTGTCGCTTTTAGTTTTATAATAATTTATGATCCTTGTTAGTCGAAATAAATAATTTTATAATTACATCAACAATTCACCGCTATCTTTTGGGATACAGCGTCAGTAAAATCAAGCAGCAATTTCTAGCATTGTTACGTTCTCACTAGGTCTCAAACGCGCAATTCCTAATTATCTGTAACAACTTTTGTTCGTTCTTTGAGTTTTTTATCAGGTTTTACTAAATTCGCACTTTACGAGCTGTAATAATGTCTCAGGCTCCGGTAAATCACTGTCCTACATAAAAGTGTGTCCATTAATCATGAAAAAAATTTAATTTGAACTAAAACCTAAAAGACGTAGAATAAGTAAAATGATGGGATCTTGTTGGGACTACCTTAATACTATCCTTACTAATATTATGTTTGTTACTCTTTCTTTTGCACAGAGATAGATTATAGTCTGGATTAGCACATAGGTTATTTTTTATCCCGGAAAAATACACATCAAAATTACCACGCGAACGAAGTCGCGGGCAACAGCTAGCGTATTCTAAATGCGAGAGTTGGGTTGAACCATGAACACAAGTTTTTAACTCAATCACGCCAGAACGGTTGAACGGATCTGTAAGAAATTTGGCACAGAGATATTTTGTAATCTGGACTAGCAATTATAGATGGCCTCTCGAATGATATCAAAACATTTGTCTGAGACGGGACGCTCTTGTTGCAGGTGACGCTGTGGGGCCTTGTCACCTATTTGCTGCTGCACGTACCCTCCTTGGAGACCAGGGTCGATGAGACAGAATTCAAGTATGGAGAGGTAAGCTTTAAGCATAAATAATATTTCGTAGCACGTTGTAGTAGTGATGGGCAGGGAAGAATGGTCTCGGACGACGAATGAAGACAAGCTTTTCATGTTATAAGGTGTCGTCTTTCGAGAAAATTCTCCCCGACCCGTCTCTACCTACTCGACCACGAATTGAACAGATATGAACTATTCAACAAGGCATCGGCAGCATAGGTATAGAAATAAATTATGCTCCTTTCCCCGCTCGTAGCCCCGGCTGCCTGAGTGATCTTAAACGATCACGAGGGTTAAGCAACACTGGGCACGTTCAGTGCATGGATGGGTCGCCGTCTATGCCTAACGCTAGTGGCATTTTTCCGAGCGGTTCCGTGCTTCGCAAGGCACGTTAAGCTGTTGGTGCCGGCTGCCGTCGATAGACGGCAGTCGTGAAGCCAAGTCAGAGGCCTTAGGGCGGCTTGACAACTTCTGACAGTAGACGAGCCACTAGTCTACAAGCCTCCACCAATCCGGACTTGGCCCCCGTGGTGGAGTATGGCCTATACCTTCCTCAGGGAAGAGACCCGTGCCCCTCGGTGGGGACATAATGGGTTGATGATGATGCTCCTTTCCTGCCGGAAAATGGCATTTAACGATGTCGTGAGCACGTGGAAATGTGAATATACGTACCTACTTGCACAGTGGCATAGGTACCTATAAACGCTCAAGAGAATGCTCGCATGTTAAGGAAAGCTAACAGGTAACAGCTACCTACTTAGGTATCAAAATTAACAGTCACTTGGAGGTGGTCCCTAATCCTCATTTATTTGTTCGTCAACTCAAGCTAACTTGCAAATGCTAGATACTGCAAAACAAGGCCTTGGGGTACATGCATGAATTGCATGATAGATTATAATGGTACCTATGTTTGTGCTACGATGTCTAGCAGTCTGCGCTGTGATTATAAATTATAATATTAGTTTTATTCTATAACTGGCTAACAGTTGCTGCTTATTCTAAAATTTGATTTAATTTTCACTATTTTGCATTTTCTACCGGCCACTTGTTGCACCTAAAAGACTTTTATTGCTGACAGAAAATATTTTATTATTCTTATAAGACTTACTCGTATTAAAATTGTGTATGACCGAAGAAGAAGAAAAGTTCTTCTTAATAACTTCCATAATAATAATAACTTCCACACAACACAATCACTTATCCGGGTCCCAATCTAGGATACCCAGTGCTATGGTAACCAGGCAAGGACATCACAACCATGGAAATAAACCCAGACTGAGGCCATGTGTGCAAATGTATGCCAGCCCCCAGTGTGAATCGAACCCACGACCTCCGGAACGGTAGTCAGACGTGACACCGCTAGACCAACGAGGCAGTCGCATTTTATCTTTGTCTTTTTATATAAAACATATATTCTATAATTAAAAGCTCCTCTATCACACCAGCAGCCTCCAGCGTCGACAGTCTCGCCGGAGCCCCCGCTGCCGGCGCCGCAGCCCGGCCAGTGCTTCCACATGGGCCGCGAGCATTGTCCCACCGAGGCCATCAAGTGTAAACGCGTCGGACAGGTCTCCGTCTTCTGTTGCGATGTGGACAGCTTCAAGCTGAAGGAAGGGCTGGCTGCCAGCAGTGAGTGTTTGATACCCGCCCTTTTACCTAATGCTCTTTGACCCGCAATTTCAAGATCAATCTCAAAATATTTTATTTAAATGAACGTACCTTTTGTATTGTCAGTTTCAGCAATGTAAAAAACCGGCCAAGTGCGTGTCGGGCCACGCGCAATGTAGGGTTCCGTAGAAAGATGTTTTTTTTCTGCTTTACAGAACTAACAACTTCATCGAAGTCATTTTCAATGGATTTTGTACGAAATTTTACTTTTATAAGTTGGTTGCCTATTACTCGTTAACTAGTAGAGCCTACTTAGCCGTGATAGTTTTCCTTTTATGTTCATTATATGTGCCATTACCCTGATTTTTTTCACGTTTCTACAATCAACCATTTAGCCAGGAGAGAGGGGAGGACGGACGCCCTGTCTCTACTCTTAAAGCTGAATATTCCACAAACGGAACCCTACATTGAAAAAATTTCTTACCACACCCACAATATTTCTAAACGATCAATCTAACGACACTCTACACTATGCTGTATTGGGTGGTTACTAGTAGAACGAATGCTTTAGACAGGAGTCCTAGTGCAAACAGGGTAAAGTTACTCTCACTCGTCAATTACACCAGGAACCTAACCTATTCCTCACCCTCCAGTGACCCAGAACGTGACAAATCTGCACGTGCTGAACGCCAAGATTGATGAGCTGGATATCTCTCAGGCGGTGTACCGAAGGCTCACTTCCATGTCGCTGACTGACGGGAACATTGGCAAGATTATCGGTAAGATTTCTAAGAGGATCAGAGAAGAATGGAGTAGAAGTTCTCTACTGTAAAAAACTATATAATAATAATAACTTCCACACAATACAATCACTCGACATAGTCCCAAACTAGGATACCCTGTGCTATGGTAACCAGGCGAGGCCGTTACAAACATGAAACTACACCCAGACTGAGGCCATTTGTACAAATGTACGGCGGCCCCCAGTGGGAATCGAACCCACGACCTCTGTTTTGGTAGCTAAGCGACTTAAAGGAGCGCCGAACGAGGCAGTCATTAACCATTCCTTTCATATTAGTGGCGCCATTGTTTAGCCCCTAAGCTAAAATTATAGTGGGTAGAACATTGGACTCGGAAGCGAGAGACCCAGGTTTGAGTCCCAGTGGTGGCATGTACCTATGACTTTGTTTTCCAAGTTAAGTATATTTGTGAAGTTATAGTAGCATTACCACTCGCTAACTGTGAAGGAAAACATCGTGAGGAAACCTGACTGTCTGAGCTATTCACATACCTCAGCGCTTGAAATCGCCAATCCGCGGTGGGCACGCATGGTGATTAAACCCATACTCTCTCCCTGAGAGAAGGCTGCTTAGGTATGTTATGTAAAAATTAAAATTATATTGATAAAGCAATGTTGTCTCCATCACTGTTTTAAATATTACTTTATCGTTTTCTAAGTTCTATGTAAAATAGATCAATAAAGTATTGACAAAAATAACTGGACTGATAATACTGATATGCTCGTTCAGAGTGAAGCAAGAGCGGGCGCGCGGGTCTTGGCGTCTTCTCTTTCACACTGCCGAAGCGGCGTCAGTATGTGGCCTAAGTCACATACTGACGCTAGACCGAGTATCGGCCATTAGATTTAGGTACCCGCGCGAGCCTTGAGGCACAGTACAAATAAAGCTGGAGGCAGGCGCGTGCGCAACCTCTATGAACGCAAGGAGCGTCTATGCAACGTACATTTAATTTACACAAACCCGCGCTCGCCGCCACTCTGTAATAACATTATCCAGGATTAATAAGTACCCTGGTCGTGTGTTCCCGTGAAATCAGCAAAAAAAATACTTTTGTTCGTATCCCCCGCTAATGAAGTCGCAGGCTCTACTCCGGGAAAAGGTGGACGATATGATCCTTGGAGGTATCTTACATTCGAGGATCATCTCATACACTACATATTTTTATAACAGCTCACCACCCTGTACAATGCTAGCACTGTCTTATATTTTCTTCAACATCTTTATGCACTGCTGAACTAACAACTAACACTTCTGTTTTCTTTCAACCTTTCCTTAGCTGAGGAGATAGGGCGCAGTGATTTCGGTAAGTAATACCGGAGTTATTTGCCTTCCTTAAGATATTATTCTAAAGCATTTCTCTGGCGGTACTTACGACTTCTGTTTCGCTCATGACACCTAAAGAGTCGCTGTCTCGTCCTCGACATCTTGGTCGCACACTTTACTGGGGTGGTACCGTTAGGGATAATAGGTAATGAGAAATGGAGAGAATGGGCGCCGCGAACTGACCCACTAGCATGGCAGGCCAAAAATCGGCCTTCGATTGCGCTCGCTCAGTAGAACTCTATAAAAAATATTTGATATCAATGCGGCAAACGCAGACGAAGTGCCTGCCATTAGGCGGGCTGGCTGTCTTCATTGGCGCACCTATGCCCACTGCTGGGTATTCATCATCATCATCAGCCATTTGACGCCCACTGCAGGACATAAGCCTCCTTCGTGGTTTTCATAACCATGAGGGGTTTTGCCATAATCGCCACGCTTGGCAGGCGGGTTGGCGATCGCAGTATGCGGTCGGAGTCTCAGGAAGACGCTGCTGCCCGTCTCCTGGTAATTAATTTCCTTAGTCGCCTTCTACGACATCCACGGGAGGAAATGGATTGACGCTATTCTTGAGCCGGCGCCACTGCTGGGTATAGGTAGGCCTTTTCCCCCATCACGCCATGTTTCGCGCCCTGGCACCCGCAGGCTTTACTTGACCATATCGTCGTCCGACCATGGGGCGGTTGCTGTTGGTCTACCCACTGGCCGCTGACCGGTTCTCGGTCGCCATTCAAAACTATCAAACTAATCAACTATCTTCTCCTGTCCAGCAATTCGTACCTACATTAGATAGGTTAGTTTACCTGTCTAGGTGTGGCAGTGGGACATACTTGTTAGCCGCCACAACACCTAAGACATTTGATTGGCTTAGTCGTTACCTACTTACTTACAAGCATACACAATAATCACTTACATTTTTAGCTAAAGCCCATGGGTACCAAAGCAGTTCTCCCTCGGCGGGAATCCGCCCGTTAACCTTCACAGACACAGTTTAAGAAGGACTGTCTAAGCAGCAAACAACACGGCGCTGTTGCCACTGTAAACATTTCAGGTTCCATATCAAACTATGTCTCCGGTGGTTAGCCGCCGCGGGAGAACCACTCGTGGTATAAAGCCATGAGATCCTAAAATGGCCACGACCTTCAGGGCACCATGTATGACTCAATTGATGTATAGTAGCTTACGTTCTACAGGAATGGAAAAATTATAATGAATATATATGTGTCAAGATCCTATGAACTATTCAGCCCTTCCCCCCCAGGTCAGTTCCCGAAGTACTCGTCCATATCTTGCCTGAACATCAGTAATAACAACCTGACGAGCACGAAGCTGCAGCCGTCGGGCGGACGGCCCTTCGCCTACCTCTTCAACTTGACAGTCCTGGACGCCTCTAAAAACAACCTGACCGAGTTCCCGCTCAGCCTTGTTCATAGCAACCGGAAGGTCTCTGTGGATTTATCAGGTAATCTACCAACAAATGCAGCTAACGACGGCCCGAAGTACTACCTTAGTTAGGTTAGCTGGTAGATAATGATAAGTGGCATTAAGCTCGCCTATGTGCAAATCTGTGTGTTTAAATGCAATAAGGATTTTATTTATAATAATGAGTAAAGTAATACCTAGCAGAACAAAATAACCAAAAGTCATGCATAGCAACCGGAAGATACATACATACATAAACACACGCCTGTAGGCAGAGACCAGGAACTACCACTTGCTACGATCCTGACAGAGCAACCGGAAGATCTCCGTGGTTTTATCAGATATCAAAAATCCTAATAAAAAATATCGCGTCATTAAGAAGATTCGCACTTATGACTTATGGCGCTGAAACGTGGTCTCTCACTATGGGCCTCATAAGAAGGCTCAAGGTCACGCAACGAGCTATGGAAATTCTCGGAATTTCTCTACGAGATCGAATCAGAAATGATGAGATCCTTAGATGAACAAAAGTCGTCGACATAGCCCAGCGGATTAGTAAGTTGAAGTGGCAGTGGGCGGGGCACATAGCACGCAGAACCGATGGTCGATGGGGCCGAAAAGTTCTCGAATCGAGACCACATATCGTCAAGCGCAGCGTAGGACGACCAGCCACAAGATGGACAGATGACCTCATCCAAGTGGCAGGAAGGCGCTGGATACAGGCCGCTTCCAACCGGTCTTTTTGGAAATCCATGGAGGAGGCCTATGTCCAGCAGTGGACTTCTTGTGGCTGAATGATGATGATGAAGAAGATTCGGATCACGAGCTTTCCCACCCTTTAATGTCTGTTTATTAAGCTATTTAAAGATCAGAACTATGGACTTATTATGATCAGACTCAGTGACGACTCTTTGCCCTTTCACCTCTACAAGAAACATGAATATCTGATTCCTGACTTCTCCGCCGCAGGCAACAACTACCTCCCGTGCAAGCACTTCCAGAAGGCGATGGAGTCCAACAACAACTCGCAGCAAGTCACCTTCCGGAACTACAACAACACCTACTGCGCGCTGGATCTCGCCATCGCCACCTGGTTCAAGGACGTGCAGATTGTGCAGATCGATCACATCCGCGTGCAGAAAGAGGTGAGTGAATACTTCTGTACCTACTTTTTGAGAAAAGTGAAGTGTCACAGTGTGATCACATTTCGCGGTCGTCGTTCATTTGGGTGCTGTTATTTTATCCCAGATGAGCGATAGGAGCGGTGGTATCTCAGTGGATATACATATTGAGGCAACAGGTTCGTATCCCAGCGTTTGTTATTTCCCAACTGTCCCAATTATTTTGTTTTCTATGTAGTTATGTACATTTGTGATTTTGTGACAGAAATTCCACTCGGTAATCGTGAAGGAAAACATCGTGATGAAAAAATAAGTGTCTGAGGTGTTAATAAACCTCAGAGCTTGCAATAACCTGAGCGACGGGCACCGTGGTGATATAGTCCACATTCTCTATCTCGGAGACAGACCTTTGCCATACGGAGGGGCGTTAGAAGGCTATGCTTATATTCACTACTCTACCACAGATCACCGACCCAACTCTGAACATGTGCTTGACGAGGACTGTCTTGCTCTTTAGAAGTCTGTTCAAAGTGTTTCGCTTTAGGGTCTTATGATTATTCATCAGCCAAACTTTGCACACTGCTGGAGATAGACCTCCTCCCTACGCCAACTTTCACCATCCGCATTCACGTGCCCTCTGCCGACTTGACCACATCGTCTTGCCATCGGGCTATTGGTATACCTAATGACCGCCGGCTGGTCCTCGGCCACTCCGTTACTGCTCTGTCTCATCTTATGAAACGAAATCTACGAATTCCAGCTGAACGCGAGCTGCCGCAACATAAAGCCGGCCAACATTAACTGCACGTGCGCGCCGGAGCGGCTGGAACTTATCAGGGACGAGGTGATCAACCTGGTGGCAGTGGACTGCTCACGTCGCCACCTCAAAGAGCTACCCACCGGCCTACCACCCAACACCGTCAAGCTCAACGTCTCCTATAACAACGTAAGTGTCAACATCCTCAAACTTTTCTGCCAAACCAAACCATTTATATAGTGTAAATTTATTAACGCTCATCCCCAAACCAACGTAAGTATTCTCTGCATCATTTCGATGCCTGAAAAATTAAAGGCTTCAAAGTCCCACTTTTTATTTGCATATTTTACAAAAATAAAGAGGCTCGATATTTCACTGATGCCTTCACTTGCCCATTAGCTTAGTTGGGAGAGAGCTGGCACGGTTAGCCAGAGGTCGCGGGTTCAAGTCCCGGCATGGGTGCAATTTTTAGCCTCTAAATAGGTTTTTAAAATATTATCTGCATGTTTCTTCACTGTTATAAAAAGCAAATACTTCCAGATAACGTCACTGCAAGTGGTGGGCGACGATCCGACCTACGAGCACTTGAATCAGCTGATCATGGACTACAACGACATAGACAACATCATAGAGCTGGAGGGCACCAAGTTCATAGACAACTTTGTCATCTTCTCAATCTCGCACAACAAGCTAAAAGTTGTGAGTATCTGACATTGCAATAGGCAAAATTTGTTCCAGAGCGTCTACCAGGTACCAGCGTCTGAGCGGTTCCTTCACCTATACTTAGGAGTCACCACTAGACAGAGTAGCTAGGGCGCCAACAAAAATCCTCCAATTTCTCTGTTTTAGGCTAGGCAGTTGACCCTGCCAGCCAATGTTTAGTCTTCTAGTAACATAAACGTTAAGGATTATTTGGAAGACAAGGATGTCTGGTATTTAAATAATGCTAACAGGAACGATTGTATCTAGTGTAGTGTAACTTTAAGTTGAAAACTCTGTTAATTAAGCAAACCTGTTTTGAAAAGAATAAATGTGGAGTTTCTTTGTTAGCTTCTCCTCCGCATAATCTATTAGGTAATTGTGAAACTAACAGCTTTGACGTTAATAAACATTTTGTTTTTATAGTGAATAAAATTTTTGACTTTGATCGCTCTTTACACTTTAATCTATGAACATTGTTTTTAACCATCGCTTTGTGTTTAATCGGTATCCAGTGATTCTGGTTTAAACGAAAACATGTCTGCGTGCGTTTTTATGACTGGTTGGTATTCCAGATCCACATGTACGTGCTGTCGAATAAGTTCGACACGACGAGTCCCTTCACCGCGTTCTCGATCGGCGGCAACTACATTCATTGCGACTGCACCACTGAGAAGATACTCAAGGTAAACCTTTCCTTTTTCCCTGATAGTACGCTTAGCGCGAGTAGCGTCTCTCTCTGTCTTGCTTTATGTATGAAGAGCCCGATTCACATTGTTGTGTCGGGTTTGAAACTAGGATCAGTCTGAGCCTAGCGAACGTCGGTGGTCGTGCCCATTTTCTGAGCTAGGGCCAACGGTCGTAGTTTTGTTGGCTTCTTGATGGCCAGCCTTGACCACTTGGTATCAACTAAGTTTCCAGGTTGACTTGGTCATAAGCAGCCTATATACGTCCCACTTTAGGGCACAGGCCTTCTCTCAGGGAGAGAGTATGGGCTTACCTAATCACCGCGCGTGCCCACCGCGCATTGGCGATTTCAAGCGCTGAGGAATGTGAATAGCTCATTCACTCAGGTTTTTCACGATGTTTTCCTTCACAGTTTCAGAGTGGTATTGCTAATATAACTTCACAAATGTACATAACTAATAAAAACAGTCATAAGTACATGCCCGGACTAGGAATCGAACCTGAGTCTCTCGCTTCCTAGTCCAATGTTCCCACTAGGCTACCACCGCTGTTGACTTTGTTTATTGAGGTTGACTTGGTCAAATAGTTCAAATAGTTCTACGCCATCTGTGTTCCTACGGAATATTTATTTCACTTTCATTCCAAGTGCTTAGCTGGTCAGATATTCCGTCGTGTGTTGACAGTCCGTTTAAATTTTCGTCATCGATTAATCTACGCATTTTTTTTTCAGCCATGGCTAGCCGAGAACTCTAAGAACATACCAGATTACAAGAACCTCATGTGCGAGGATAGCATGGGCCCGGTGATGGATCTAATAGAATTCCAGGTATTATACATTGCGCAATTTCAGTCTTGAACTTTAAGACCTTGGCAAGGGCGTAAGATTAAAGAGGTTTATGCCCAGCTTAAACATACGCTATGGTTATAAACGAATGTACTAGCGGCTGTTTTTTTTTTATATTGAGAAGTTTTTCTCTCTTTTGACTGCCTTGGTGGACTAGCCGTTAAGTCGCTTAGCTACCAAGACAGGTCGTGGGTTCGATTCTCACAGGGGGCCGCCGTAAATTTGTACAAATAGCCTTATCTGGGTGTCCTATTTCCGTGTTTGTGATGTCTTTGCCTGGTTACTATAGCACAGGGTATCCTAGTTTGGGACTAGGTCAAGTGATTGTGTTGTTTGGAAGTCATTATTATTATATAAAAGTAAGATAAGATAAGAATATTCTTTATTGTACACACCAGAAAACAATTACAGAAACAAATTAGTTTGTTTTGATGACCCCCTTAAGTTCCACCTGATCTTTCTGTAACGCCTTGTATAGGTATTAAAAACCTATTTAGAGGCAAAAAATTCCACCCATGCCGGGACTTGAACCCGCGACCTCTGGCTAACCGTGCGAGAGGTCGCGGGTTCAAGTCCTGGCATGGGCGGAATTTTTAGCCTCTAAATAGGTTTTTAAAATTGTCCTCAGCACGGGTTAGTGCAACAAAAAGAATATAACCTTGTATAGGTAATTAGGGAAAAGGTATTTAAGCAAGCGTGGTAAATATCATGGCCGACAGTGGTTTGAACTTGGATGCGGAGTACCTACCAGTTCCTTGTTTACATTGGCAGCCTTGAATGGCATGATAGCCGTATTGGAAGCCAACCTTCGATACGAGACGGCATATAGAAAAGAAGAAGAATAAACTGATCTATATCTGTCTATCTTCAGAGAGCGGTGGTAGCCTAGTGGGTAGAACATTGGACTCGGAAGCGGGTCGGGTTCGATTCCCAGTGCGGGCATGTACCTATGACGTTTCTTTCTAAGTTATGTACATTTGTGAAGTTATAGTAGCAATACCACTCGCTAACTGTGAAGGAAAACATCGTGAGGAAACCTGGGTGTCTGAGCTATTCACGATGCGGTGGCGGTGGGCACGCGTGGTGATTAAGCCCATACTCTCTCTCTCTGAGAGAAGGCCTGTGCCCTACAGTGGGACGAATATAGGCTGCTTATGATGATATCTGTCTATCTTAACATGTACACCAATTGCAGGTGTGCCACACTCCGCGTGATTGGACGGATTACATCTACTACATCATAACTTTTGAGGTGCTCACTCTGGTGCTACTAATCAGCAAGGTAAGGTACCGACGGCATAGGTAACCATCCAAATGCCTAGTGGAAGTACTAAGAGTTATGAGATACTAAATACAAAGTTTTGTAACAGAGTGATTGTGATCAGTACCCGTATTAGCGCTTCTAGCGTTTATTTAATTACAGCTCATTTATTTTGGGGACTAAAATAATTAATTGCTGTTCAAGTTTTTAGGTTTCCGTAGTGGACAGTTACAGTTTTGCCGTGTCCGTCCGTCCGTCTGTCTCTCAGTCTGTCCGTCCGCGGCTTAGCACAGAGACGGTTGTACTAGAGAGCTGAGGTTTAGATGTACATATTTATAACGCCGGCAAAACGGTAAAAAAAAATTCTTTTTAGGGTACCTAAATTAGGGATGCAATTTTTTTTCTCGCCTATCTCATGGTGTAAGATATTGTTGGATTGGTCGTTGAAAAATATTGTGGGTGTAGGTAGACCCTTTTTTTAATTAGGGTACCGTTTGCGAAATATTAAGCTTTAAACCGCAGATTTTTGTCCGAGTAGGGCGTGCCCCCCCCCTCTCCTGGATAAGCGGTTGATTGTAGAAACGTGAAAAAATTCAGAGCACTAGCACATAATTATTATGACCTTAAAAGGAAACGAGAGTTATGCCTATTACTCGTTAACTAGAGACTTAATAGGCAACCCACTTATAAAAGTAAAATTTCGTATAAAATCCATTTCCAATGACTTCGATGAAGTTGTCAGTTCCGTAAAGCAGATAAAACCCTACATTGCGCGTAGCCCGACACGCATTTGGCCGGTTTCTTTGTTGCTGATCAAATATCTTATTTTAGGGAGTCTTTTATCATGCGTAAACTAACTCAGCTACCCCGCCAGGTGTCCTACGATTACTGGGTGTTCAAGACGGCGGGGTACCTGCCGTGGCCGGCCAACAAGATGCCCCGGCTGCCCTGCGACTGGCTGTGCGAGTGAGACGGCACATCGCCGTGTGCGCCCGCGCCGCTGTGCGAGCGAGGCCCAACACGTTGATTTGTGCGCGAGTGATGTGTTGTCCGTGTCACTACGCCGATAGAGGCGATGTGAGCGGCGAACTTTTGGTGATTTTGCGGGAGAAATTGTTCTTTGCAACATCAGGGAATGGACGGATGTAACTAGCGTCGGAGACTTGTTTCGCTGGGCAAGAAGTGAAGAAGAAGAATATGGACAGGCACAGGAAAAAAAGACAAACTCCCTCCCTTATTTTGTAACTATCAACCGTTCGCATACTACGGACGATTTGATGAAATAGAAAATCCACCGAGTTGAAAGCTAATGAAAACGAACTTAGCCCGTTGGAGTCACACACTACTTCTACTACTAGAGGTAGAGGTAGAGCTAGTGCCATCAGATCATTTGTGGTGCTCGTCACTTTTAGAAGAAGAAGAAGAAAGACATTTATTATACCAACAAGATACATCACAGAAACAAAATAAGCAGATAATTACCTAACATAATATGCACAACACAGAAAGAAAACTAAATACACAACAGACAAAACGAATAAATAAAACAGGAGCATAGATGTAGCCTGTGGTGTATCTACATTGCCACAAAAGGCAGCTGACTCAGCGTTGTGCTGAGAATTCTTTTCTTTGATTTGACCCTTCGAGCAGGCCAGGACCCTGTTTCATAAAGCTATCGGTAATAATAAAATTACGGGCTTATTTACAAAAACACGATTCCTCTAAAGCACTCTTCAGAGGAAGTTTATGTGATCCGTGGTTACGTATTTTCCTTGGAAAATCTCCTCCATTGACTACTTTAATCGGCGTTTATCGAGTGTTTCACGGAATCGTGTTTTTATAAATGAGACCGTTGTAATATAAGATTTTAGCCCAACCCGGCCCGGGGCAAAACGAAAACGATTGGGGCAGGGCCCTGAACTATCGTGCGTCATATAAGAGCAAGCGTCGACTAACTTGCATTATCACGGCCAGCCTTTTTGAAGGGAAGTAGACAAGATCCTGGTGGCGCTAAACAAGCGTTTATAGTTAAACAGATGAATTTTGCTGAACATTTCTTAGCTTAGCGTCACAGACTAAGGGCCAGTTTCTGAATTGAGAATTTCGCTAAGTATAGTAAATACCTAGTTAACTGTAGTGTAGTCTCTTCGAATTCCCCAGAAAAGAGTGTGACAGAACGTTAATTAAGTGTTTATTCAGTGTAATCCTCAATTCAGAAACCGGGCCGTCCATCCGCCTAGATTAACCAATTTGCTATCCTTAATTTGCTTTGGAGCATTCCATCCGTATCGATGCATGGGTTATGTAGGTAATCCTTGAGGCGCGCAGTGTTTACAGCGAATTTGTGTAAGCTTTTGCTTATCAAAAGGCATTATTTACGGTAACACAAAGGCGTGAATCCTTTGAAAAGATTTTTAAGAATGAATACATAGTTCTGTAAAGACTTTTCAGTTTTATTGTGAAGTGTGGACAATGATGGTTTGGAGCAAGTAAATACCTATAGTAAGTTTTGTACGTGTTGTTTTCGTATTTTGATGTCTGTGTTTTGGGCAACTACTCCCGACGCGACGAAGCGATCTCGGAAATCAAATCTTAAGTGTTTTGTACATAATTACATTATTGTCTATCTATGTAAATCTAACTATATTTTAATAAACTTTGATTTGTAGAAGCCGGTACAGATGCAGCGAAGTTTTTTAAAATTTGGTTCAGGTTTAGGTACACTTACCTAGTTGTTTAAGCTAAATAAGTGAAATTAAAGAAAAATAACCAAATGGTGAGATGGCCTGATAAGAAACAAGCGCAAAATTTTGAATCTCTAACACTATGTGGACTGTAACAGTTTTTTGACCTTAAAGTGTTTCCCGGTGCTAACTAGCGATCCCAATCGAAAAAATCACATCATTTTTTATTAAATATTATTAATATTATTATATTTAGCCAAGCGTGGCGATTATGGCAAAACCCCTCATGGTCATGAAAACCACGAAGGAGGCCTATGTCCTGCAGTGGGCGTCAAATGGCTGATAATGATGATGATATGTTTTTGCAAAAGGTGAAAGTCAAACATCTCAATAATGGTGATAGCTACTTTTAAAAGCTACGGCGTACCTGGAACTTTAAAGTATTTTTGATAAAACGGCCGTTTTTAGCGAAAATCGACTAAAGTTATAGGTTATTAAAGATAAGATAAGATAACCTAAGTTATAGATTATAAAAAAAAGCCAACACAGTTAT
This sequence comes from Yponomeuta cagnagella, assembly GCA_947310995.1. NCBI lineage: Eukaryota > Metazoa > Arthropoda > Insecta > Lepidoptera > Yponomeutidae > Yponomeuta > Yponomeuta cagnagella. Next base: position 18,799,848 of record OX371279.1, on the reverse strand, counting down.
TGAGATTTATGATGTTGGCTTTTCGCAAAAACGTATTATAAAACCTAATACTATGAAATCTAATATGCAAAAATCTCGTGTCACAGTGTTTGTAATCGAACTCCCCCGAAACGGCTTCACCGATTTTTATGAAATTTTTTGATTATTTGGTAGGTCCGAGAATGGGTCGTAGGCCAATTAATATGGCAAAACAACGTTTGCCGGGCCAGCTAGTAATATATTATTTTTATCCATTGGTGGCGCTAGTTAGCACCGGTTCGCTTCGGTAATTCCTTCCGGTATAATGGGTATTGTCCTAAATATTGACAATAGTTACAAATGATGCTTCATATTAAAGGTACCTATAAGGTCAGTAAATATAATGCTACAATTATAAATTAATAACGTTCGCTGATTTCTTATATTTTGTGAATAAGTGTGTGACTAATTCACCTTCATTTCACACATGGTTTGAATGAACATGGTTTAACATGTTTGAATAAAAAACGCCAAGATATCTCAGTATTCCGTAAAAACAAACAAATATAACGTCTTTTACGTTTGCGAGTCTTTTTAGCTTTGTTTATTTAAAGAGTTCTTGTATCGAGTCATGGTATCACTAAAGTGACAGCTCGTAGGATCTCAATTGATGACGTACTTCCGGTTTCGTAGACACGGGTACTTTTTTTTCGCTTTAAAATTAATTAAAGCAGCCCAAATGGAAATATTTAGCCCAAGTTCTCAAAATTGGCTAATTCTCGAAAAAAAAAATATAAAAACAGAACTATTTTTTTAAGACAATGCCCATTCCTTTCAGATAAACTTGATTTAAAAAAATATTAATTCCCATTGGCCTGTTATGGGTTTTCGGCACAAAAAATTAAATAAAATAAAGATTTTTGTGAATTTATGTTAAAATAGAGGCTAACAATTAAAATTAAAGTGGTGTACTTTACTAAGTTAAGGGTTTACTTTGTTAAGCTATAATATCTTTAAAAAAATGTGGCAAAGAAAATACATAGAAAAGGGCAGTCTACAGATCGTGCCATACCTATCGATTGAAAAAAGTTATTATTGTTTAGCTGTAAGAAAATAACTAAATGAGCTATTTTTGTATATTTCGCAACGAAGACTGTATATTTTATTTAAAAAAAAAATAATATAAAGAAATTAATTATACCACGTATTTTAGTGCCTATTAAAATAATTAAACATTTTCCAAACACCATCACTTGTTCTGGTACCAAACTAGGTAACAAGGCAAGGACATCACAACAATGGAAATACAACCAGACTGAGGCCTTGTACAAATGTACGGCGACCCTTAGTGGGATCGAACCCACGACCTCCGGCATGGTAATCAGACGCGATACCGTTAGACCAACGAGGCAGTCAAAATACTGGTCAATTTGGTCGTTCTTCCTTATAACTTACGTCATATATGAAATCATACATTATTATACAGGGTGTAATAAAATCCCATATACATCTAAAAATGGGTAGTTCTATTCGTCAACACGAACACTTTTACTGTGGGGAAACGTTCGAAATCGCGAAAAAAATCTTGAAACGGAGCTGAGTAAAAGTAGTTCGCATTGAGACGCCCTGTAAGGGCGCTTAGACACGAGCGCGTCGACGCGCTGACGCGGATATTCGACGCTGACATGTGGGCGACTGCCGTCGGCGCGTCAACGGCTGCCGTTGAAGAGTGTCGACGGCTGCCGTTGAAGAGTGTCGACGGCTGCCGTTGACGAGTGTCAACGGCTACAGTTGGCACTCGTGCCGCACGTGTATAAGCGCCCTTACAGGGTGTCTCAATGCGAACTACTTTTACTATGCGAAACACTTCAAAATTGCGAACAAAATATCAGCTCCGTTTCACGATTTTTTTCGCGATTTCGAACATTTCCCCGCAGTATAAGTTTTTATAAATAAGCGACCTAACATAACATAAGCAGCCCATATACGTCCCACTGTAGGGCACAGGCCTCAGGTAGAGAGTATGGGCTTAACCACTCGTCTGCCGCGACACAGATCTGTGTCCAACTTAGTATGGGCCACCTATACGTTGCATTCCGCGAGGGCAGTTCAGAGGTTAATCACGATTTCAAGCGCTGAGGTATGCGAATAGCTCAGACACTCAGGTTTCCTCACGATGTTTTCCTTCACAGTTACAGAGTGGTATTGCTACTATAACTTCATAAATGTACGTAACTTAGAAAACAAAGTCATAGGTACATGCCCGCACCCAAATCGAACCTGGGTCTTTATTGGATATTATATTATGATGTCGGTAGATTCATCAGTCAACTGATCCATTATACGAACGGCCAGGGGACGGTTCACCGTCTGCTAAACACTGCTTCAGCGGTGTTTCCACCTCGTAATGATGAATTGGAGATTAAAACAAAGTCAAGAGTAAATTAAAACAAGTTTAATTCTCACCCAGTACTATCTTCCAACATTTTTCACTTTCTTACTAATTAACGCCTTTTTCTTATTATTTTTCTTACCCATATTCTTCTCCATTTTATCTTCCTTCTTGTTGGAACTGGACTGTTCTTTACTCAGTTTTTCTTTGCTTTTAAAACCAGATTTATCTTTCTTATTATTTGTTTTTTTCTGGAAACCACCGTTCTCCACTTTTCTTTGTTTATTGTTTTTCGAAGTTTTAATAGTAGTGGTGTCTATTTTGGATTCTTCTTTTGCAGCCGCGTCTTTTGTGGCTTCGAACTTACGTCTGCAAAAAAAAGCCCATGGTGTAGTAAATATTTCGTTCTAGTAAGTAGTATCAAATAATACGAAGTAGAACATAAATTAGACCAGTAAAAAATTTTGTAACAGGAGCAGCTGATTTTTTTTTTACTTTCGGAGTTGGTCTCATAATAAAAGTTCCATCACACCTATTTGAAACACCCAGCATAACTTTCCGATGCCAAACTAATTACTATATCATGTCTTACATACATCCACAAATTATATTCATAAGCAGCCTATATACGTCCCACTGTAGGGCACAGGCCTTCTCTCAGAGAGAGAGTATGGGCTTAATCACAACGCGTGCCCACCGCGGATTGGCGATTTCAAGCGCTGAGGTATGTGAATAGCTCAGACACCCAGGTTTCCTAAGGATGTTTTCCTTCACCGTTAGCGAGTGGTATTGCTACTATAACTTCTTCACAAATGTACATAACTTAGAAAGAAAAGTCATAGGTACATGCCCGCACTGGAAATCGAACCTGGGTCTCCCGCTTCCGAGTCCAATGTTCTACCCACTAGGCTACCACCGCTCTACACAAATTATATTAATATTAACAAATATTTCGAAAATTAGAACAATGTTTTGTAATAGCTTCGCCTCAATTGGCCGTATTTGGCAAATATTAACCATCCATCCAAATTTTAGTACCGTTTTGCAATGTATTACATATCGTAGATACGCGAACAGGATAAGCCTATGTCCAGCAGTGGACTTCTTGTGGCTGAATGATGATGATGATGATAGTGAAGCCCCAGCAAAATGTTTTTGTCATATTTGGTTCCTTAAACAAAGCTCGATATCGCAAGATGCCTAATGGAGTACTTGCACAAAAAGGGGCCATGTTAAAAGATAAATAACCGTTCTTAATTTTTGTCTGTACCACTAATACTCCTCGTGATATAACCTGTCGAAAAGTCATACAAATGGAGCTTTAACTATGACGTCACGACTTGTAACGCTAAAGGATTAGACATACCAACGCGGTGGATGGCGGTCCACATAAATACTACTGCAGTAAATGTCGTATGTATGGACCGCCACCGCCACCGCGTCGGTGTGGTTCGTCCTTTATCAATATCTGAGCGTTTATCAATATTTGAGTTATGTAGCAAAATAATGTTTTTATGAGAAAGCCATGAGGGAGGCCTTTGTCTTGCAGTGGGCGTGAAATGGCTGATGATGAATGTTTTTATGAGAAAGCCATGAGGGAGGCCTTTGTCTTGCAGTGGGCGTGAAATGGCTGATGATGAATGTTTTTATGCGAACTTTTTTATTATTAGAGTAACTCGACATTTCTCATTTTTTGAGACCCGAAAAATATATGTGTATGGTTTTCTTTTTTACTGAGTTTTTCTACGTTTTCTACGGAATCAAAACAACGCCACAATCTATGTTTAATGCGAGTCGCCCGTTATTAGGGAACAAAGGGTGTGCGGTCGGTGGACAGACCGCCAGCCCGGTGGGCCGACGACACTGCGAGAGCGGCTGGGAACCATCGGACGAGACCGCCAAGGGACCGGATGGGTCGGCGTGAAAGAGAAGCGGCCCATGCCCAACGGTGGGCTCCGTTTATGGGCTGATTAGATAGAAACGGTGTCCTCGAGGCGACTCACTTGCTAGGCAGTACGGTGGAGATGGGGTCGCGGCGCGGCGCGCGCGCGGCCAGCCGGCGGCGCTGCGTCGCGTTGTTTCGCAGCTGCAGCATGTACGGCGGCACAGCGCATCCCGACTGCTGCATCACCGACGCTATGCTGCGGGGGAAACCGGGATGTAAGTGTCGCTGCACAGTCCTGTATTTGGTACTCAGTGGAGCATACGGCGGCATCGCGCTCCCTGACTGCTGCATCACCGACGCTATGGCGCGGGAGAGACGGGATGAGAAATTCTGGGGCTCAGTCCTCCTTCCTGACTCTACCATTTTATCAAATGTGATAGATTAACTCAAAAATGTGCTTAGTAAAATTATTTAGTATTGGCTTCGTGTAGTTTCTTCGTCGCTTCTTATCCACAACTACATCGGCCAACCTATAGAAACGGGCAAAATAATAATAAACATCATCATCATCATTCAGCCACAAGAAGTCCACTGCTGGACATAGGCCTCCTCCATGGATTTCCAAAAAGACCGGTTGGAAGCGGCCTGCATCCAACGCCTTCCTGCCACTTGGATGAGGTCATCTGTTCATCTTGTGGCTGGTCGTCCTACGCTGCGCTGGCCAATATGTGGTCTCCATTCGAGAACTTTTCGGCCCCATCGGCCATCAGTTCTGCGTGCTATGTGCCCCGCCCACAGCCACTTCAAGTTACCAAACTTAAAATAATAATAATATCGAATTAATAAATAATAGTAACTTCATACCTGACTGCTGCGTCAGTGATGCAATAGGCAGGATGCAGTCAGCTAATGAAGTCTGAGAGGGAGGACATCTCAACACTTACCTCTTGAGGTTGGCGACATCATCCTGCGTGAAGAACGTGATGGCGCGTCCTCTCTGGCCGGCGCGACCGGCTCGGCCGATTCTGACAATAAGAAACAATGCCGGTTTACGTATACACACTTAACTCACGCCTGTATACCGGAGCGGTAGGCAAATACAACGCCAGACAGATAACTTGAACAAAAATACGCGCGTACTTTATACATTGCATTACCGTCGCCCCATTCGCAACTTGTGACGATTTATATGGAGCGTTTTTGTATCACGTGACTTGAATCAGTTTTCGACTTGTATTAGGAAAAATATTAGTTGCAGAGAAGAATCTTAATCAGGTTTTTTTTTTATCATTTAAGGGTGGCCTTAGGAGACGGCGGCGAGATGATATCGACCAACATCTGCCGGAGTGGTCTGAGGTGGAACAGGACCGCAAACTCGGGGACGCCTTAGCCCAGCAGTGACATACAACATAGAGGCTACGTAAAAGTTTTGGCTATTATACAGCATGAATTTTGGGTCGTTTGAAAGTCGCAGCAAAATGAGCGTACCTTAACAATAGCTGTCGAATAAGCTAGTTAATATTTTTTTAAAGGCTTGCCAAAAATATGTCGACCCAAACTCGAATCTATTAGAACCATTAGTAGCCAGCCAGAGCGGTGCGTGCGTGCCGCTGGTCCGCGGGTCATTGTCCTGTTAGACGGAGGGGCGGTACTAATATTTTTGGAACAAGATTTCTTAACACTTTTTAGGGTTCCGTACCCAAAGGGCCTATTACTAAGAATCCGCTGTCCGTCCGTCCGTCTGTCACCAGGCTGTATCTCATGAACCGTGATAGTCAGACTGTTGAAATGTTCAGAGATGATGTATTTCTGTTGCCGCTATAACAACAAATACTAAAACAGAATAAAACAAATATTTAAGGGGGCTCCCATACAACAAACGTGATTTTTTTGCCGTTTTTTGCTCGATATTAATAACGGTTACAGGTAGACGCTTGGAATATTCAAATGTTGTATAGATAATGGCACAGAACCTTTCGTGCACGAGTCCGACTTGCACTTGGCCGATTTTTTTTAATTCTTTTACATCTATACTTAAAAGTGGTCTAAATAATGAAAGTAGTGTAAGTAATGGCATTCTTAATTACAAATTACATAACCGAGGCTTTTAAATTACCCAGATTTCAGCGTGTATGATCAAAAATGTCGATATGAAAAGTAGAACTAAGCTGACCGGTGTATGTAGGCGATGGCGCTGGGAGGGAAGTCGTAGTTGACGACGAGGTTGACGCCGCGGAAGTCGATGCCGCGCCCCATCAGCTCCGTGCAGACCAGCACCCAGATGCGGCCCACGCGGAACGAGCGGACCACGTTGTCGCGCTGATCACGGAGGGGAAAATTAATCGGGCTTATTATATTGTTATCTGATAAATCCTCACTGCTATTATAAACGGGAAAGTTTGTATGTATGGATGGATGTTTGTTACTCTTTCGATGAAATTTTGCACAGAGATAGATTATAGTCTGGATTAGCACACAGGCAATGTTTTATCCCGGAAAAATACACATCAAAATTACAACGCGAACGAAGTCGCGGGCAACAGCTAGTACATACATAAACTCACGGCTGTATCCCAGAGGGGTAGGCAGAGACCAGGGACTGCAACTTGCCACGATCCTGACAGATCACTTTCGCTTCCTCAACATTCATTAGTCGTGGCATGCACGCACGCCGGTTTCGGGTACGGTACTGAAGACTCCTTGGAATCATATTTAATGATGATGTGTTTAGGATTTATCGACTTTTCTCTCTCATGTCACTCATCTTTGTAATATTCTTGCTGTCACCATCTCACTGCCCATTTATTCTGCTATTTTCCTATTATAATTCGTTTTACCCTTTTTCATTAGTTTTCTTTCATTATACACTCCATTCCACAACACGTACTTTTTATCTTGCCCTTTCTGATAAATAAATAATAACTTCCACACGGTTACACCGCTCAGTCATTTCCCATTAATTTCTGAACATGTACAAAAGTTTGTAGTGTACCTGCGCCTGCGTCCTGTCCGCGTGTATCACGTCCACATTGATGCCGTCGTAGATGAGCTCTTTGAACAGTTGCTTTGCACGGTCTTTGCTCTGCACGAACACTGCAAACAAAACAGACACAGAGTGCGCATTACATTTTACCCACTTTTAGGTATGTCACGGAAGTACTGATGTAGCTAAATCAGAGGACACATAGAATAAGAGTTAACTAGTTACGTTAACGCTTGCACTCCTTTATCCCTACTTCCCCCCACTCCACCTCAGCCAAAAATAGACAGCATCAAGTTTGAATCGCGCGCGCAACTGGATTGCTGCGTACATCTAGTTCCATCGTGTCGCCGCCGCCTGCGCCGCGGCGCCACCATCGATGAGAGTCAAGAACGTGGAAATTAAACACTGGACTGCGAATCATCATCATCATTCAGCCACAAGAAGTCCACTGCTGGACATGGGCCTCCTCCATGGATGTCCAAAAAGACCGGTTGGAAGCGGCCTGCATCCAGCGCCTTCCTGCCACTTGGATGAGGTCATCTGTCCATCTTGTGGCTGGTCGTCCTACGCTGCGCTTGCGCATGGACTGCCAATACTAAGCAGAAACGACCGAAACGGTGCGGATCAAAGGCCGGGGTAAGTCTTCCTTCATCACCAACCTTTTCCTGTCGTTTCTCGTTATTGCAAGCTGTCTAGGGTATTTTGTTTCTTTGGCACGTGATTTCAAATTTTTTAATAGTATACTCAGTATTTAAAACAAATTACAAGTCACAAGTCGCACCAAGTTATTTAACTAAATCTAAAATTTTCGGTGGTGGAGTAAAATTTATTAAATTTTAATTTTTAGGCCGTGTGCGGTAATTTTAGTATGGACAGCTGTTTTTTTTTGCGATTTAATTATTTTCATTACTCATACTCTGAAAGGGGGTCATTGTTCATCCAGGCACCGTGCTGAAAGTGGTACATGCCTGCTCTAAAGCAGAAAAGTATTAAAAAATATATATATGAATCGTAGTTTATATTGAACAACGCAATGGTAGTAACCTATACAGCCATAAAACGATTAATTCTTCATTTATTAGTTTTGTTGACATCTAAATTCTTTTTGATGTTTATACTTAATTTTCATTACTCATACTCTGAAAGGGGGTCATTGTTCATCCAGGCACCGTGCTGAAAGTGGTACATGCCTGCTCTAAAGCAGAAAAGTATTAAAAAAATAATATATGAATCGTAGTTTATATTGAACAACGCAATGGTAGTAACCTATGCAGCCATAAAACAAGGAATTCTTCATTTATTAGTTTTGTTGACATTTAAATTCTTTTTGATGTTTATAATTAATATAATGTACTTTATGTATTTATTAGTCACTTTCAAGGCGAGATGTGATTTGCGAAATAAATTAAAATATTGTTTAAGACACAGTTAAAACCACCAAATACGTAAATTCAAAATGGCCGTCTTTCGCGGTCGCGCGCCATCTTGCGAATTGTGATGTACGGCTAGCACAAGTTGGCGCGCGAGCTATCTCGCTGCGAGCTAGACCATCCGTCTGTTTTGGCGTGATTTCCTAAGTTTTATATTTTGATTTTAACTGGCTTGTGTTTACTTTCCTCGTATTCGTGATGAAAAGTAGAGTGTTTTACTCGGGTGATAGCACCCATTTCTGCCTCGAACTATTGGCGCTCTCACTTCGTTCGAGCGCCAAAACATCTCATCAGGAATGGGTGCCTTTCAGCCCTCGGTTAACAATCTACTATTACCGCATAGAAAAATTGTTGAGCAGTATTGACGACCCGTAGAACAACCTTGTTTAGATGTATATGGGGAGTTTGTTACACCCTGTATAAAAATCACATTAATGAGTAGGGAATGCAATCTTGATCTTGCAAGATCAAGATTCCACCAAGATCTTGAGTGATTTTCCAAGATTCAATCTTGAAGGCCATCAATCTTGAATTTTGAAATCCCTTTCGCGATCTTGGCAAAATAGACCAAGATTGTAACAAGATTTCAAGATTTTCAGACTGATCGCGCGTGAAACGTCATACGTGTTCATACCTGCGCGGCAACGCGCGAACTGTCTCGCCTGAGCCGTCTCACGCGCCGCGCCGCGCTCGGCCGACCGTCTGACTGGCGACTAGCAACGGAGCGGGGTGTGTGTGTGTGTGTGTGTGTGAAGATGATGAGGAAGACCAGCCACTTTCAAGAATCCAACAAGCTTGCACTGAAACTTCTCTTCAGCAGGAATTGGAACAGGCCTTGAAAGCATGTAATGAATTGCAATCCAAAGCGCTGATTTCTGACAAAATTGACGCAATTTTGAAAAAAGAAATGAATCTTTACGAATACGGAGGAGAACGGGGGCAATATCTAAAATTCGCTTTTAACAGCCTTTTAACTTTCGTCCCAACTAGCGTGGAGGCAGAAAGGGCCTTTTCAGCCGCGGGCTATTTACTATTTGACGACCTCGTGGCGCAGCGGTAGTGCATCTGCATACCATGCGAGAGGTCCCGGGTTCGAATCCCGGCTGGGGACAAAAAAAAACCCCAGGTCTTGGAGGTTTACATGTTTGTGATGTCGCTGTTGCTGGTTCCCACGACACAGGGTATCCTAGTGTGGGGCCAGAAGCAATGTATGTGCCTGTATGTAAATGTTTATGTTTAAATTTATGTTTAAATTTAGCCACTGATATACGGTGCCGATTGGGTGATGACACTTTAAGTGCTTTATTATGCTTCTTGAGAAGCTATTTTCAAAATGTTTAATGTTTTTTGCTCTTAATTTCATTTATAGGTTATACTAATTATGATCTCATTGCATTGTTGGCAAGAAACAATCAACATTTTAATGATTAAAATAAAATAAATGCAATAATGTATTGCATTTATTATTATAGTCACTAAAATCTTGATTGTTTCTTGTTAATTTTTTTAATTTTTTAAACCTTGATTATTGTGTTCATGGAAAGTTGTTTACTTTGAAAAGTATACTCAATTATATAAAATAATCCAAAAATACTGGTAACTCTCAATTTACAGAATTTGACTCAAAAATAACGCCTTTTTTAATTATTCTGCTCAATCTGGAATAATCCCGATAATCTTGATTCGAGACCAAGATCTTGAACCGAATCTTGACAAGATCTTGAACTGACCAATCTTGATTCCGAAAAGAGACTCCAAGATCTTGAATGGTCAATCTTGGCCCAAGATTGCATTCCCTATTAATGAGTTAGACGACTGACTTATTCTCCACTGGGAAATAATTACAGGTCTCATGGGTCGAAACGTTGTTTGAATGTATTCCTTGACGTTCGTACAGTTTACACAACTTACCTAAGACGGGAGGGTTGAGTCCTTTCTGCACGAGTTGTCTGAAGGCAACCAGCTTTCCGTTTTCGTTTCCACAGTAGAGCAACTCTTGATCTACTAAAGTAGTCGCCGCATTCCTGGAAAACAACTGTCTTGTAATTATGATCTCCATAATAAGGGTCTGGGTCATTATGTAAGTTTGCGTTGGCTGACGTCCTGTTGCCCACACTAGATGGCTCCAGGAGTTCTGCGACGCAATCTCTTATCCTGCCTCCAAACTATTCAAATAGTCTAACCGCCACCAGTTCCACTTGTAAGAATATTATAGGTATAATATAAATAAGTATATTACTTATTTACTGAGACAGAGCGCTTCGCCTACAAACGTATTTGCAGTTTGGCGAAGTTGTGTACTAATATTAAGGTTTTTTATTTTGAATTAATGAACTTATAGACCTCTGCCCCACGGTGACGTTGACGAGCCCGCGCAGATTGCGGCGGCACCACTTTGCCACGGCCGGTGTGTGTGTAGCGCTGAACATTGCCACGCGGCGCTCGCGGCTGCCGCACGCCCGCATCACCTGTACACACGAGGGGACGATGAACGATTACATCTACGTAATGAGATGATTTATCCAGTCTAGTGGCACCATCACTCACACTAGATGGGTGAAGTGCAGGGACCATTCGGACGCTGCAGTGTTTGGCACATTGCTTTCTAAATGGAGTAGGCTTGCCCAGCACCTATGGTATTGTTTGTATTTCAGTTTCGCCTCATATCGATACATAGGCGATCGAACCTCTATGAAAAGGAACATGGGCTAAAAGCCCGCTTAGTATATCATTTTATTAAGTCTACAGCGGGCTTTAGTTTCTTTTTAGGGTACCGTCCCAAAGGGTAAGGGACCCTATTACTAAGACTTCGTTGTCCGTCCGTCACCAGGCTGAACCGTGATAGTTAGACAGTAAAAATTTTGACAGATGATGTATTTCTGTTGCCGCTATAACAAAAAATACTAAAAACAGAATAAAATAAATATTTAAGGGGGGCTCCCATACCACAAACGTGATTTTTTTTGCCGTTTTTTGGTCGACATTAATAAAGGCAGCAGGTAGACGCTTCAAATGTTCAAATATTGTATAGATAATGGTACGGAACCCTTCGTGCGCAAGTCCGACTCGTACTTGGCCGGTTTTTTATTGATATTACTCCTTCAAGTGACGCCATAACAGACACAATATTTAAACAATAGCTGTCTGCCCGCTGCGGACGAATGCCACTCGGAGGATTAAGAAGCTGCAAATTGAAGAAGAAGAAGAAAGACATTTATTATACCAACAAGATACATCACATAAACAAAATACGCACATAAGTAACATAATATGTACAACAACAGAAAGAAAACTAAATACACAACAGACAAAACAAATAAATAAAACAGGACCATAGATGTAGCCTGTGGTGTATCTACATTGCCACAAAAGGCAGCTGACTCAGCTTTTTTGTGAACGATTTCATCGTGGTTTTTCTTGCCTTACTGAGAATAAATAAATAAATAATAATAATTGTTTCATTGTGAGCACTAATACTCGTTAAAAATGCAAGGTCGAATTCCGTGATAGGCTGTCATTGCATCTTGCCTTCTGTAATACACTGCGAAAATAACGTTTCAGACGATGTTACTCACCTGGTCGATCTGCTGCCGGAAGTCGGAGTCCTGCTCCGCGGAACCCTCGAAGAGTTTGTCCGCCTCGTCTATTATCAGCCAGCGGACCCTGGAACAATGCAGCCATACTATACTTTCATGGGAAAAATTGTAAAAAGCTTAGCATTAAGCCGGCGCCTCACTTGGCCACTCGTATTTGCGTATTTGGCAAATATTAACCATCCATTGCTGGGTTTTCTGACGAATCTTTTAGCACTGGTTTTGTTAAATCTGCTATTATTATGGTTATACTTTATTGTACACAAGACATATAACAGGACATTACATAAGAAATAACTGGGTATTTTTAATGACTCGTGTTGCTCATACATAGTATTATTTATTAGGTAAAATTTATTAAACAATCGCGGTTAGACCCGTTTAATATATTACTAAGAAATAACTGGGGTCTGGCGTGCGTGCGTGCGTGCGTGCGTGCGTGTGTGAGTGTGCGTGAGTGTTAGAGAGGGTGTGTTGTTTGTATTATAAGTGTTAGAGAAGTGTTATAAAATAAAAGTTAAACATGCATACAGCAAACTATAAATATGGCTATAGTATCGATACGATAGTTTTCCCAAGTAGCTGTAGCCAGTTAAGAACATTACAAACATGGAAAACAGCCAGTCTCAGGCACAAATAGTTGTACAAATCAAAATTGGGCGGTCCACAGCGGGAATCATATCCACGACATGGTAATCGAATGTGATACCGCTCAACGAGGAAGTAGTCGTTGGCAGGTATCGTTTAAGAGGTTATTAATTAGATTCCTTACTTGTCCAGATTTATGTTCACTTTGTCTTGGTTCAGCAAGAAACAAAGCCGGTTTGGTGTGCTGATGATGATATCTGAAACAGGAAGTGATGCCTCATAAACAAAACAAACTAATAAAACTACACCTTTCCATGCAACCTTACAAAGGTTTTTGAATTTCTGGTATTCAATCAAATAAAATAGAGAGCTGGCAAAAAAAAAAAATGTTCTCTTTGGAGAGGCCAAATTAAAAGATAAAGATAAAGATGCTTCTCTACAAGAAATACAACTTTTCATAATATAAACCTGTCGAAAAGTAATTCTAGTCACGTGGTACAAAAACACGCCATGCAAATCGGGTATCCTGTGACATCGCAAGTTGCCAGTGACGCCCTAAAATAGATAGAGAGAATATTCTTTATTGTATGTACACCAGGAATTACATATGAGAAATGTAATGTAACGTTCATGTAATGCATGAAGCTTGTATCAATATTCGAGATGTCTTGTAAAATTATGTATTTTTGTATCGACACCTTTATTTGAAAATGTTTAGAAATCAATGGAAGAATTATATTAATTAGCCTAGCCGGCAAACATTGTTTTGCCATATTAATTAGCCTACGACCTATTCTCAGACCTACTAAATATACAAAAAAAAAAATCATAAAATTCGGCGAAGCCGTTTCGGAGGAGTTCGATAACACACACTGTGACACGAGATTTTATACATTAGATGTTCTTTATTATTACAGTAACCTGATTTTTCGAACTGTGTCGATTGAAAGTGTTAAACAAAAACCGGCCAAGTGCGTGCCCGGCTCATGGCCCGCCTACCGTTTTGTCTGCGTGATTAATATGTACGTCTATGCCAAATTTCAGCTTTCTCCTACTGATCGTCTCTGAGCAAGGCCGCGGAAAAACCAACGGACAGACAGATAAACAGACATAGACATGGCAATACTATAAGGGTTCCTTGTCTATTACAGAACCCTAAAAATCAATAAGAACAATAAGGAGTCAGAATTAGCAAATACAACCTCCAATCCTCACCACTTTTCCTGATGGTAGCCTCCCGCTCCTTGACCTTGCTTTCCTGCATCTTCCTGACGACGCTGCAGCGCAGCTCGGTGCCCGCGCTGAGCCGGAGCGCCTCGCGGTATATCTGCACGGCGAGCTCGCGCGTGGGGCACAGGACCAGTGCCCGCGGGCCGCCCTGCGGTGCCCCGAGCGCGTGCAGCACGGGCACCAGGAACGCGGCCGTCTTGCCCGAGCCCGTCGGCGCGCACGCGAGGATTTGCCGGCCCTGCGATTTACGGTGTTAGTTAGAAAAACCCGATTCCTCTGAACCACTTTTCAGAGGCACTTTAGGTACTGTGGTTACGTCTTACCCTCTACCACAGGCTATTTCAACTGCGTTCCAGGAGATTTTTAACGACTATGCCGCGTTCCCACGTTATTAGTACGCTCGGGCGGAGTGACCTATTTTAGCTTCTCGTAACGTGTACACCCAGCGATAAGATCGTCATAAAAAAATTGTCTGTTTTCATCAGACTGTACTAAGATCGCCGGTGTAGACGATACGAGTAGCTTCCGAGTAGCTAAAATACGTCACTCTGTCCGAGCGTGCTAAGATCGTGAAAACGCGACTTCAGCGACTGGCTGACCCGATAGCCGGACGGGCTACGAGCGGTGGTCAATAAGTAGTGAGAATGAGGTATAAACTCCTTGGATAGAGAAAAAGAAAATACTGGCAGGCATAACCCACTTATTTGTCGACATAGCAAAATAAAAAACGTTTGATGCTCTTCTGTTTTTTTCAATTATAGAAGGTTCTTACAGTCCGCTCAAATCTTTTTGGCGGTAGCGTGAACATAGTCGCAGATTGTTTGCACATCGCTTACTGTCTTTACAGTGTATGTATGAGTAATTGACGTAGTTTGATGCGTAGTAAATTACTATTAATTAATTACTAAAGTAGTCAATTACTCACTGTAAAGACAGTAAGCGATGTGCAAACGCTCTTTGACAAAAAGTTCTGTGCGGACAAGTAAGTATATATGAGGTTAGAGTTTGTGTTTTGTCGCAACGAGTAATCGAAAATGGAGAAAATTGATTAATGATCAATGTTTGAAAAATTTTACTACAGAACAAGTAAATCAAGACTTGCAAGATACGTTAGGGGTTCATGCTCCTCCTTATTCTAAGGTTGCGCGTTGGTGTGCTGAGTTTAAGAGTAGAACGTCCAGTAATGACGACTGATGTAATAAAAAAATTTAAAAATTTGTTTTGGCTGATCGTCGTACTACTGTTCGTTTTATAGCTGAAGAACTAAAGATTTCAATAGGGAGTGGTCATGTACTATCATGACCATTCGGTAATGAAAAATGTCTAAGCGCGTTGGGTGCCTAACGGCTGAACTAAAACTAACCAGGCTGAGAATTTCACAAAGCTATTCGGATCTGTTACAACAAGATCCTGACCGGTTTTTCGATCCTGATCGATTTTTAACTATGGATGAAACATGGCTTCACCATTACGACCCTGAAACAATAAAACAATCCATGACTTAGAAGAGACCATCATCACCAAACCCTAAGAAATTCAAGGCCATTCCATCCGCCGGCAAGATCATGGGTTCTCTTTTTTGGGACAGCCAAAGGGCGATGATGATTGAATACCTCAGTCATGGAGCCACTATTACGGGGAATATGTACGCAGAACAAATCAAAAAGTTGCGTGACGAAATACGCGCAAAACGGCGTGGCAGACTCGCTAAAGTTGTTTTGTTTCATCAAGGTGACCAGCGCACAAGTCCAAAGCTGCGATGGCTGACATCAATGATGCTGGCTTCGAATTGGTGGAACATCCTCCATATTCTCCAGACCTTGCTCCTAGTGACTTATCTATTTCTGAGATTGAAAGAATATCTAAGAGGCCAGAAATTCTACGATGATCGAGACGCAGTGATCGCCGCAGTACATGGTTTTTTAGAGAATCAAGATGAAGATTTTTTTTAAGAAAGGAATTTTAGCGTTAGAAAAGCGATATGCTAAGTGCATGCAACTAAAAGGTGATTATGTTGAAAAATAAAATAACATTTCATAAAAGTTAATTGCATCTTATTCATTTTCACTACTTATTGAACCCCCCTGGCATTACCAACAGGGTTTGATTTTTGTACCCGAGGGGTGCTAAAGGAACCTTATTAAACAATAGTAAAGGGCCCTATTCAAGAAATGCAATTTTTTCATAGTCTTCGTAAAAAAAAACTTCAATACGAACAACTTTTACAATAGGATGTATGGTATATACAGGGTGTTAATTTGCAAGCGTGCCATATTTAAAGAAAAAATAGTAATTCATGTTACCGGCTAATGCAGTCTACTCGCAGTCTTCCATATTGAAGGAAACCGTCGATAAAAATAAAACTTATTTTTAGGGTTTGAATAGGAATAACCTAAGATTGAAGGTGCTGCGACACGCACGCAATGGGAAAAGACCGAGACACCGTTGCCAAGTTTGCAGTTTTGCACCGAGTGAAAGAAACAGCAATAACAACACAAGAAACAGATGATTTCAGATTTCCCTTCCTACTCTCACGGGCGTAGGACCGACAAAACAACCAATTTCTTTGGTAGGAGGTTAGTAGGTATTATGCGCAAATTAGTTTATTTACAGGTTAGTACAAAAAAGTGGGAAGTAGATAACATACCTACCCAAGTACTAACCTACCTTCAGATAAATCGTTGATCTGGCGTAGTTAAAAGTCTGAAATCACCATTATTTACACTAATTGAAACGTTATTTACAGGGTACTTACAATGATTAAGTTGTATGGAGCAATTGTTCGAAGTGGCCACCATTCTGCGCTATGCATAGTCTCGCACGGCGACACAAATTACTTTTTAAATTTTGCAACACAAACACATTTTCCCTAACAGTTTGGAAGGCAGAAACAATCCTTTCACGCAACACAGCCGCACTGTCAACTTCTTCAGCATACACCAGTCTTTTAACTTCTCCCCACAAATAAAAGTCTAGGGGAGTAAGATCCGGGGACCGCGCTGGCCAGGCCACTGGGCCTCCGCGTCCTATCCAGCGGTCACCAAAAGTGTCATTGAGGTACTCGCGCACTATGAGTCCGTAGTGCGGAGGAGCACCGTCCTGCTGAAAATGGAGGTTTTGATAATTGCTCAGTGGCACGTCATCCAACATCTCATCAACCATGTGGTGCAGCAACTCCAAGTATGTAGCGCTGTTGAGGCGGCCCTCGATAAAATAAGGCCCCAACAGGTTCACGCCAATTATGCCGGCCCACACGTTAAAACTAAACCTATGTTGGAATGAGTCCCGTTTTGTTTTATTGGGGTTGTGTTCTCGGTGGGTCCACCAATGTTCATTGTGGACATTGAACACACCGATTCGCGTGAACAAACTTTCATCGGACCATAAAATGTTAATGGTTTGGTTTTCAAGCAACCATCGGCAGAACGCAACACGTGGGGCGGCATCCGTGGGCAGAAGCTCTTGCACTCTTCGGAAGTGGAACGGGTGCAATTCCTCTTGCTTTAGCACATTCCACACCGTTACGTGGCTGATGCCGAAGTGCCGCCCTGCCTCCCGGGTGCTGGCACGGGGTTCATTTTCAAAATAAGCAAGAATTTGTTCCTGCAGCTCCACGCTGATTCCTACTCCGCCTCGACCTTGGGCATGGTTGGGCACGTCAAACTGGCGGTAATCTCGTAGCCGTTGAGTAGCAGCCAGCATTACTTGGCGAGATGGTCTCGGCCGATTCGGAAACATTTCGGCGAACATTTCGACAGCTTGCCGCAAACTATCGCCACTCACTGCGTACAGTCGCACCATTTCCACTAACTCAATATTTGTGTAGTTGTCCGTCATTGTCTTTACGAAACGGCGCGCGGCGTAATGAAAGAGCGTGCGATATCGGCACGTGCGCACGTCACAAAGGATGTCCGGTCACAGAGTGGGCTAGGCTAATTGGGGGTGCGCTCGCGCGGCGTGTTTGTTCTATCTATCTGTGATTGACGCATGCGCATGCCGCGCGGGGTGCGAATGTGTGTGTGTGTGTGTGTGTGGATGCGCGTGGTTGCCAAGCCGTCGTCCTTTTATACGAAAATTTAGGGATGCGCGAGATAATTCGATATTAGAGCTGGGCGTTCTCTTTATCGATAAAAAGTGTGACGTCAGAGAATAAAAGAAAAAAAATAGAATCTTCTTTTATGATTGATTTCTGTTGATAATCAGCAGTATAATCACGTCCTAAAATATGGCACGCTTGCAAATTAACACTCTGTATATGGTAGCTGATATTTTTTTGGGATTTCAAAGTTTTCAAGTAGAACCACCCATTTTCAGATATATATGAGGATTTTGTTATGGCCTGTACAAGGTTATGTAAATTGTATAATGGAAAACTGTCAGGAGGGCGTGCAGGTCAGAATTTTGTGTCAGAGGCCAAGATCCACTTCTGGTTGCAGAGCGGAGTATGTAATTAATTTTTTTTTTGTCAATTCTGTGTCCAACTGCAAGGCCTGCCCTTTGGTTTTCCACTCCTGTCTGTCTTTGGTCAACTCCTCTCACTCTAGCATAAAGATAGTGAGGTTGTCCCGCTGGAAAGATATCTATTAAAAATGTTCTGAATCTTTTTGGCTGTTTCTATATTAGTAAAAGTTAATAAAGCTCAAGATTTGATTAAAAAACTCACCTCTAGCATACAAGGTAAGGTCTGTCGCTGCACAGGAGTAGGCTCGGAGTACCCACATTGTCTTACTACGTTAACCAGCTTATCAGACACACTGTAGCGGCTTGATAGTTCGGAGAAGTCTTGCAGGGCAGCTGGGATATGCCGGCCCACTGCTCGGATGCCATACTCATTACGGAAGTGGTTTTGCTGGAAGAAATAAATTATTTTGAGTTAGAAAGGTCTGCTGAAACTGAAGTGGGTTGTTTGTATTGATGAGTAAAATATCCCCTTCAAATTTTATTGGCCTCTTTCGCAACACTCTGCACGATGGGAGATAACATAAATAAAGTGGGTAATGGGTTTAATGTAATAAAGTGGGTAATTTGTAGGAGTAATGTGGGTGTCAATGTGAAATAAGTTGTACCTCTTCAATTTCAAGTTTCTTCTTCAAATCTTCAGATTTCTCCTTTTGTTTTTTCTTTTTCTTTTTTTTGCCTATGTTCACACCTTCAACAAGTTGCATTTTGTCTTCGCCTTCGCTGTCACTGATCTCAGATTCACTTTTACTCTCACCATCAGACTCATCATCAGAAGGCATAGATCCAACATCTTCTTCTTGTATATCTTCCTCATTTTCTACTTTAATTTTTTCTTTTTTCGCCTGAGCGGGGGCTGGAGCCTTCTCCTACGAAAAAAGTATAAATTGCATAAAATGGAAATAAATAACAAACTTGGGAGGTTATGTTTACGCACTTACCGATGTTTTCATTGCGCTGACAGGCGTCTTAAACTTAAGCCCTTTCGTGAGCTTCTTGAAAATGTCATACGCGTCCATTAGCACTGAATTTATTTATATTTTAAGAAGAATTAAGCAAAATACCCATGTGGAACTCAAACACAAACTGAATGAATAAATCACAGATTAATTAGGTAGACAGCTGTCAATTTTGAAAGTGGGTGGACTGGTTTTGAAACGCATTAAAATTATACCAAAGTCTTCGACGGAGTTTACACGTTCAGTCTGGCGTCAGTCAATTCCATCAGTCTGGTTAGACTGACGGCAGACTGATTGTCTATTCAATGGATTGATGGACTGATGGACCAGACTGACGGATATTCGAATCTCTTATATATAAAAATGAATTGCTGTTCGTTAGTCTCACTAAAACTCGAGAACGGCTGGGCCGATTTGGCTAATTGTTGTTTTTATATATTTGTGGAAGTCCAGGGAAGGTTTAAACGGTGAGAAGAAAAAAAACGGTTGACGTCGGTGATACGAAGTTCACGGGGTCATCTAGTATTTTGATAATTTTCGTCAGTCCCGGTTAGACTGACGGCAGACTGATCTTCTGAATGTGTTATCAGTCTCGCATCTGTCAATGCCAGTCAACGCTAGGTCAACACTCAGGCACTTTAGGCAGCATATTATAATCTTGAGGCAGCATGGATGAGGATTCTCTTTTTAACAACCATTATGTTTACACCACTTACTCTTTTGTCGTTTTTTCATTGCCGTAGCTATTATTATTGCAACGCACCTGATTTCATTTCAAAACCTACCTCATTCCGAAAGATTTGCGCAGGATGGCCCATCCAAATGTCAATAACAGGGATTCAAATTATTAGCAAAAATCTTGCTCACGGTAATGATAATTAATGTTAATCTAACAATGATTTTTTGAATGGACGTCCTTTACATTGAAAAATACAGTGACAAAGATTAGTGAGTCCAAAAACGACACTCATTTAGAAATGTGATTGTTACTTTGTATCTTCTGCCTGTTTCATATTTGGGTTTGGGCAGAAATAAGAATGCAGAAGATTGTGCCGATATTTATTTTGTACACTAGCTGACCGCATAAACTTTGTTTTGCCATTTTAATTAGCCTACTACCTATTCTGAGACCTACCAAATATACACAAAAATTCATAAAAATCGGTGAAGCCTTTTCGGAGGACTTCGATTACCATCACTGGGACATTTCAGATAATGTTCCTGATAACACAAAAAAATCGCGTAACGCTCTTGGTAAACACCAACACCGGATACGGAAGTTCAATATACCCGCTGACCACAGACTAATAAAATCTCGAACAGCTGACACTCACATTAATGAATTCTAAAAAATCTTCGAGCACGTCGCTTTCAATTCCGTATAGGTAACCTTTGTGGACACGGAACAAAACACATGCAACCAACTGCATTGGAAAATGGCAGTGAAAACATTTTCACAATCAGCAAAAAGTATATATAGGTATTGTAATTAATTTGTATGAATTAATGCTTTATAGCACAAATGTGGGTGTCAAAATGTTATCGTGCCATCGTGTGCTTTCTTATTTTAGAGATCAAAGATTAACCTCCAAAAAGCCTTGACTCCATTTCTTCCCTCCAAAATTCTCACCTAAGCAAAAAAAAAAAAATCGCCGAAGTTGAAGAGAAAACCTCCCATCTGGCAACACTGCACTGCAGTGTCTTTTTTAACGGTAGGTAGTGCGCAGTGCCTCTTTTCATCCTTTGATGCGATACAAAAATATGTGCGTTAGACTCAATGCAGCGGGAGGCCAACGATGACGTTGACGTCCATGCGTTTATTTCACGGCAATGCGCGCACTTCCAGAGTTCCAGTCTGGCGTCAGTTCAGTCCGTGACCTTGATCAAGCTCGGATTGACGCCAGACTGATGTAGCTAGGCGAGGTATTCAATACCTTTTACATTTTCATTTTGTAAAATAAGTTTACCTGTCCTTCAAGAACTCGGCCCTACCTTTATCCTGTCCTTCAAGAACTTGACACTGGCATAGGCACAAACCGTGCAGAGCCACAATAAAAAACAAATTAACACTTGCCGTAGAAATAGATCTTACGTAGGTAGGTACATACCTACTTTATACTCAGAGTTTTACATTTGCCTAAGGCATTAAAATGCATGAATTGGTCTTTCATTTTTAATTATATAATTTTATAGCTACCTATTTCTAAGTATAATTGACATTAAAATGATAAAAGTTCTTCTTATTAAGAAGTAGCTAGATATGGGTATTTTTGTGTTAATAGTACATATTATTTCTTAATGACTTGGGATGCTCAAATGTACAGTAATAGGAAAGTAGCTATATGGGTATTTTGTTCCACAATAAATAAATAAATAGATAGATAGATAGATAAATAATAATTTGCCATCAACGTTAGGTAATGCCAAGGAAGCTTCTCGCTGGACCGACGATCTGGGGGTTTATTGCCATAACCACAAAAGTTTACAAAACTAATTACTAATTAAAGTTAATAATTATTTAATTACTAATTAAACTCATTAATGCCCGGTTTCTATATTAAAGAACGACTCGTTTTGCTTACGGATGGTTAAAATGTCTACTCAAGCATTCCTCTTAAAACGGTTTCGAATAACGTAATGTACCTACTTACGATAAATGTATGGAGATAACAATTTGTAAAGTTCCTAACAATTTTTTAAACATCAACCAGCTATTCAAGTTACGGGACGCTTGTTAAGGATAAGTTACCGATTGCCAATAACGATTCATTAAATATAGGAACCGGGCATATGTCACAAACTCAGAACACAAAGTGTTTTAAAGTTTGGAAGTAAGCTTGAGCGACAATGCAATTTATTTATGACGCGTTTCCCTGCTAGGCACATGCCTTCTCTTCAAGAGAGAGTATGGGCTTAATTACCACACGTGCCCACTGCGGATTCGCAATTTCAAGCGCTGAGGTAAAACGGTAGGTAATAGGGGTTAAAGTATGAAATTGCCGTTTTATTGCAATAGGTTCTTTGAATTGACATAGAATCTTCATGGTTTAAGGTTTTCGAATGAAACTTTTTTCAAATGGTTTCTATGATGTTCTTTTTTTAAAAAATGTGAAACCTTTGAATATCGACTTTCAATTGTTTTTGTTATTCAATTTAGACAAGAAAGATGGATACTGCGAAAATTCGAGTGATTATGAGGCACCCATTTTTCGTATTTTTTTATTTTATTGATTTGACGCAAGTGAGTCAATATTGTGGGTAAGGTAACGTTAAACTATGCCGCTAATTCCTGTGTAGTTTGACTAGGGTCGGCTTCCACTATCTCTCTTAATTCATCGTTATTCACCTGTGTGGGCGGTCTTCCTCGTGGCTCGTTCTTTAAGTCGAAATTTCCATCACGAAAGCGTTTAAACCAAAATCGCACGGTGCGTTCATTAGTAGACCCCTCTCCAAACGCAGCATTGATATTGCGGGCTGTTTCTGCCGCGTTAGTTCCGCGTCGGAACTCGTATTAAAAAATCACTCGAATTTTCGCAGTATCCATCTTTCTTGTCTAAATTGAATAACAAAAACAATTGAAAGTCGATATTCAAATGTTTCACATTTTTTAAAAAAAGAACATCATAGAAACCATTTGAAAAAAGTTTCATTCGAAAACCTCAAACCATGAAGATTCTATGTCAATTCAAAGAACCTATTGCAATAAAACGGCAATTTCATACTTTAACCCCTAATATTAATGATATTAATTTATAATGTGTAATTTATAAAGTCCATATTTTGACTACATGTCTGAAATATAGTGTTGAATTGAATAAAAACATCTGTCATCATCAGTAGCGTAATGCACTTTTGCATTAACTGGTAGTGGCTGGATGAGGATGACCGAGAACAGCATCAAGTGACTTGGACAGCGGTGGACGATTGTGGGCTGATTGATTGAAGCTGGTCAGTAGAAAATATAGTGCTGTTAATTAAAGAAAGGGACTGAGCAACTGTTTGCCTCTCGCTTATACTATATTGCTACCTATGTATATTGAATGAGCGGGAGGTAAATAATTATTCAGCCCCTTACTTTAACTAACTGTGTTATATTATGGTCTCTGGTTTTGTTAATTGACAGAGACACGGACCCCAGCAAGTGATCATAATATTCATATTATTGTGATTGTTGTATGTAGGTATTTGGAGATTTCAGAGAAAAAAAGAATTTATTTCAATGTATAGAATTTGCATTCTGTTTAAAAAGGTAGCAAAGAAAATCCCCACTCAAAACATCATTTCTCAAATCATAATAAGTTGGTATGAGTACTAACGAGATCCCATGATTTGAGTTGCTTACCTGAACGAAAATGAGTTTTGATTACTATTAGCAGCAATACGGCCAATTGTATTATACCTAGATATTCTTAAGGCATAAGATAAGAATATTGTTTATTGCACACGAGAAGCGAGACATAAAATATGAAAATTACAATGAAAAAGTACAATGGGCGGCCTTATTGCTAACAGCAATTTCTTCCGTACAACCCTGCGACGGAAAGGTTTCCTTTTCCGGTTTAAAAACGTTAACTTATGAACTTAAAAAAAAACGGTTTGCGCTACAACCTGAACAAAATATTTTGATCTCATTAGTGAGGCCATGTTAAAATCGATTTTATCGTAATTGTGACATTTTTCAGATTTATTCAGATACAGAACATTAACCTGTCAAAAAGTAATTCTTGTAAAGTAGAAAAGAAGGGTAAAATAACAATATATATACACCACAATCACTTGTCTTAGTCCCAAGTTAGGATACCCTGTGCTATGGTAACGGGAATCGAACCTCTGTTTTGGTAACCGCTAGACCAACGAAGCAGTCAGATGCGGAAAATCAATCTACTCTAACTGTAAAAAACTTGTTAGATTTAACTTTCCCATTGAATGCTATACATTATCTAATAATACCATATTTCATGAAAGAGCTCGAACATTGATAATGCTTTTACAAGGCTTTACTTTTAAACTCCACTTTATTCTTTTTAAAACATTTTTAGACAACCACGTTTTCTCTTTGGTACAACTTTTCTACCGATTCAAAGTTGCTTAGCGTGCTATAGAATGGGCTGTACTCGGAGTCTCTATAATGGATTACATCGGGAATGAGACAGTTCGCCAAAAAACTATGGTGATTGACATGGCCTGTAAGATTAGCAAGTTGAAGTGGTAGTGGGCTAGCAACATTTGTCGAGGACCTGACAGTCAAAGGTCCTCAAGTGGTAAACGGCCCACGTTGCGTGCGCCACGGCGGCGTGGACCGCCAGCGTTCTTGCCCGACTGCTGGCAACTAGTTACCTGGTTAGGACTGGTGGTAGGCCCTGGGGAAGCCTATGTCCAATAGTGGAAAAATACAGGCTGATGCTAGAAGGCGACTAAGGAAACAAATTACCAGGAGACGGGCAGCAGCGTCTTTCTGAGATTCCAACCCCATACTGCGATCGCCAACCCGCCTGCTAAGCGTGGCGATTATGGCAAGACCCTTTATGAAAACCATGAGGGAGGCCTGTGTCCAGCAGTGGACGTCAAGGGGCTGATGATGATGACGATGACAGGCTGATTGAGTAACGTTTTCTTTTTCCTTTGGGTTCCACTGAAACTTGTCTTGGTGCGGAAGAAAGTGTAGGAACATAATGTAATTACTTACACTTCTGCTTCGCTTATCTACTAGCCATGCGAGGTATGGAAAGGTTCCAAATATTTTATTTTTAGTTAGTCTTATCTATTTCTTACCGATGTGTATGCTTTAAGTAGAAAGCTGGCGATTGCTGCTATCAATTGATGCCCGAAGAAGGTTCTTAGCGGTTTTACTAGAGATTGGTCTTGGGACCCTAAGGGGACAGATCCGTAATTTCAAACACAGAATCAATGGAATCACTGCGAGTTTATTTATACTTTTATTACATCCAACTGTTATACTTTTCATGAGAATTAAAAACGCAGAAAAAACAAATTGTAGGTAAAATGAAACGAAGAACATTTTCGTTAATACAAATGGTTTCGCAATAAAACTTCGCACAGACAAAAGTCAGATTCAAAGATACTTATAGTACTAAGTGCTCCGACTACTGATATGTTTAAGAGCCAAATAAATTCAGCCGATCCCGAGATGATTCCTAAACCACATTAATCAACAACATCAAAACAAGTAATTGAACGCTTCAATCAACACTGAAATCGGATGAAAGCCTCATGAGATTTAAATAGTTGACCAAAGTGCGTTTCCGTGCCATCCAACCGCGATATTCCCCTACCTTAAACAACAATATTTTAGTACTTTAAGTGTCTTCCCGACTCGCTTCACAGGCTGTTACGGTTTCATTTAAACATTTAAGAACTCAAGTATAAGGACAACTTTCGTTTCACACTTCCGAACATTTCAGCAAAATGTAACTTTCAGTTTTGCCAAACTGCTACTAATATTATTGTGAATTAGAAGTTGTCCGTTATGCCTATGCTTACACGGTTTCGCAGACACCTTAAGCCCTTTATACCGACACCCGCGTAGATGTTCATTCGCAACTTTTTACAGAGAAGCCTTATCCGAAAGGGCCGGGTTGATCCCGGACCGTCACACCTATATAACTTTACCTTTAAACCTTACTCGATAATACACAACTATTGGTTGATACTCCTTATTCCATTGCCTCACGGCGTGATCCATTCCCGACATGTAAAAGTATAACAAACTCATTAACTAAATTTATTTAACACAATGTTTCTCTTTGATCAACCATGGCAAAACTATAACTTTACAAAATACTAACACAATATTAATTGGCTTATCATTAGCCGTAGTGTAGATATTACACATTCTGTAAAACTGTTCTTTACTTACCTACCTATATATTAAGACAAAGATGTATGTGTTTTCAGAGATTATAAATTAAACAGCGCAGTTTTTTTAGTAGAAAGTAATAAAATATAAAACTACGACTTTACAAGGAAAAGGAAAACAATGTTATTTATTCAAATGCAGATCGTGCATTAGCATTTTTTTTTTTTACGAAAAAACGTAATAATAATTAAAAAACAAAAGAAATTACTAATCCTAATAACCCTAAACAAGTGTGTCAGCAAATATAGTGCAGTGAAAATAAGAATTGCCACTTAATTAACTTGAAATAGTATAAATTGCTTTACTTTCATAAAAAAATACTTCTGTATAAAATGTGTTACGCTAGCATAACGAGTAACGGTGGTGTAGCCCTGCTAACACGGCTGCAACGAGTAGATATGACCGTTGTAACCATGTTAAGAGAACCACAGTTTCTGATTTGATGGCTACTATTTCTATTTTAACTGAGAGTATATGTTATTAGTTTGTATGTATATATTGTAAATACTTTGTATATACTGTGTAGATGGGTTAACGAGGTTTGCTCGACATCGGAGGGCGCGATCTATTGTAAACTACTTAGAATATAATACTTCTTAACAGCATTATTATCGTTATAAAATTGTAAGTGCACTTTGATTTATGGAACTACGAGAATGTTTTATGCAACTACTATACTGTCAACTCAGGCACCGATCGTAAGATATATGAACAATACAAACATATAATTTGTAGTAGATAAAAAGAACTATATGGAAATGTTCAAAAGTACCTATCAACATTTTATCTCCCATTTATATATCTTAGAAATCGGGCGGGCAGCTTGCTGGCTGGTCTTACAGGGTTAAGGACTATCCACATCACTACGGGCTGGCGACGTGCGGGCGCAACGATACAAACTAAAATAAACCTTAAATACTTCTTAGATACCACAGTACTAGCGTAAACGAAATCCCGGCCGCGTACGGCTGACGAGCACGACACAGAGGCGGGCTTTTTGCACTTGTATTGTAGTCTCTAAGTTCATAAGTATTTAAGGATTATTTTAGATTGAAATCTTGCCGCCCGAACGACGACATCCGGCCCGTTGTAGCGTGGATTGACCTTCAGTGTGTTGCTATAAAACGATTACTATAACAATCGCTTAGAGGTAAGTACTATATTGGCGGATTGTGAACTATTGCTATTCAAGGAATACTATCATTAAATAAGTGGAAGATACTGTTTATATTAAAGCTATGTGTTAAAGATACGCCGTTTTGAGTGCGATGTATCTTTTTGGTATTATCGCGCCTCCGGTCGAGCACAATAATAATATTTTCGCTATTGTATGTACTGGGTCGTCTATATATATAGGATTATTTTTATAAAAAAACACTCGGTTGTGATAAAGCGCCGTGGGTTTTTTATAACAATAATCCAACTAACACAGACGATAAAGAACTATTGCATTTTAAATATGGAAGGGATCAACAGAATAAAAGTATGTATTGTAAAAATATAACAGTCATAACATAGTTTGGCATTTACAATATAGTTACTAAAATGTGGTCGGTATGCCTATTTTATTTCGATTGTCAAGGTATAACCGTGTTAAATCAAGTTATTTCGATTGTATGTATAATTATTAATAGTAAGTCAAGCTAATACTTAAGAAGAAGGTATTTTAAATATAAGAGGGGTTTTTGTGAATCATTTTGTGAACTAGTGCTTCTTATGAGAATTGTCTATACTTATCTCACCGAATTTGAATTTAAATATTTCAGTTATATTTCAGATGATTGTTATTTCACAGGGCTTCAATTGTTTGTTATTAGAATTTTAGTTCATTTAATTGTCGCGAACACAGATTTTTGAGCATCAAAATGACCTTATGAAGTTCAATGTCGAAAGGCATGTGTACCTTTTTGTTTACAGTTGCAAAGTTACGAGTCCTCCACAATGCCATTTTAATGTTATAATATCTTATTATATTCATTACTTATTGTAGGCTATTGTTATAGTTGTACTGTTTGAAGGCATTCCGTTTTATAACTTTTGTGTATTACCCTAATTAGTAACACAGACGGTCATAAGGATTCTCTTTCAGTAAACTCAACGATTTGCTGATGAAGAAGCGGAAATTATATTCAAGTCCAAAGAGCGTTATGTGTAGATATCAAAGAAATGAGTTCTCACGTTCATTAGATGCGTCCTTTCTCCATATCTCGCCACATCAACTCGCTATAGCGGGACACGTAGAAAGCAATAATAGCTTATTCGCTTACAGTTTAAAAAATGCATCAATTTGGTATAAATTGCAAATTATGAAATACTAAATAGTTTTTTGTTTCGCTGTATTCTATTTTTAATATTTAAACGGATTCACTGACTGCCTTCAACATTTTGAAATGTTGTCTCGATTTAGAATTTAGACTGTAGCTGCATTCCTATTTGTTTGCCGACACGACACCGTAAACAAACTTAACGCAAATTACAATTTATTAGGACCTAACAACAATCACAAAGCGGCTGTCTCCAAAACAGATGTATTTCGCAGCTATTAACTGAGATCACTAATTTCGACTTAGAAATTCCAAAATACACAACAAAAAATTTTGGTGGGTTTCATTCTACTTCAAAACGAACGAGTAAAAACGAACGAAGCAGCCAACAACAAGCTTTCGAATGGCCAGATGAGGCGATAATTGCACAGCGAAAACAATAAACCTAATATATTTAAGTAACTAAACGTACGGAAAGACTATATCTAAGTTTATCTAATTTAGTAGAATATATAAAAATCCTTCCATTAATGATTTTATCTATTTACTATTTAATTAATAATATCACGAGGCGTCTATTCCAAACAGTGCCACGATTCTTCATTATGTATGTAATTACTAAGTTATAAAATATTTACAATTCCAACTACCCGCTTGCTTCCTTTTTTTCTCTTCTAAGCTCAAGCTAATATGATTTTTTTTATTTTTTTCGAATAAGATACATTTTATCTTCAATGTGTCTCTACATTCAGTAAGTTTAACATTGCGATAAAAATAAAAACAAACATAACTGAGGTATCATATAAAATGGAGGTATTCGCGTTAAAAAAAATCGGGATATCTTACGAAACATAAAAACGGTTACCGAGTAAATAACCCTAACCCTGCAAGATTGTTGCGTTAAATTATAAAGTCTACCGTGAGGTTAAAATGCATTATATCAGTACCTAAAATAAATGTAGACACCCAATTAAATATAATAATATTAAATATATGACGATATCACATAGCACTATTATGTAACATTCCGAAAAGAATCTAAAAACTTAATTAATCCTTAACCCATTTAAAAAAACCTAAACATTTGAAAATAAATGCAGTAAAACGTTAAAATTCTGTTGTATAAGTACTTAGGTATTTACTTTTGAAGATTGAATATGTGCTCATGTTAAAGTATTTTAAAGGGTTCGAATATAATATGTAATTCTATTCAACGGTGTCTCCAGCGAGGTATGCGATCTCAAAAAGGCTGCTAAAATCAGATGTTACGGATTTCTTTTCAAATTATTTCTGTTTGAAAAAGGAACCTGTAATATTTTTTATAAGCTGGTTTCTTGTTTACGGAAATCTCGCGGGAAACGTTGCACATCCTGTATTTGCACACAATAAAATTTTAACGGTCGTATTTATAAAACCACGATTCCTTAAAACACTCCTCAGAGGCAGTTTAAATAGTCTGTGGTGAAAGACAGATTATTTGAACTGTTTCTGAGGAGTGTTTTAGAGAAATCATGTTTTATAAATAATATCGTAATTTGCTTCGCGTCGATTGTTGGACAAGTTCTTAGATCGCTCTAATTTGCTTCGCATTTGTAAGAAGTCACTTTTAGTGAGTGATATGTAAACCAGAATGGTTAGTCTAACTGAAAACTTCTTGTAAATGGATATGGCACAATTTTAGTTTTTTATATTTTATCATTTCTCTTTGAAATAAATGCAATCGGAAATATTTTCCTCTTTTCTTTCTTTGGTCTTGTGATATATCACTGAATCAAGAAAATACTTTACGATATTTATTTGTATATTCAATGGGGATATTTTTGTATGTGATATGTTAAGCAGGGATTTTTTAATGCATAATATAATTTAAAAATGTTTCTGCATATTTGAACGTACACACCCTGAACAGATATGTATTTTTTTCTGAAATAATATGACATCATTTCCTAAAATACCGTTAAAATAAGTAAATAAAGTATTTCTTTCAATCTGCAGCCATTTTATGGTTTATCCTAAGATTTTTGCGAATAAAAAGTTATGATTTAATTCTTTAACGAGATGTCCGCTAGGTTGGTCGATATTTAAATAAGAACCACTATACACTCATAGAGAGAAATCCGAAACTGGATACAGATTATCATAATATGCTATTAATTAATACCTAAACACTACGATTTCAATTTACAGAATAAACGACTTTTTATTTCATGATTTGCAATCATGATCACGTATACGATCGTCGAACCGCTCTTCGAAGACCCACGTTTCGGCAAACCAACGCTTCTATTTTCTAATTGTCTTACTCACTCGTAACCCTGTATTCAAGGATTCAGCGACCGGCTGGCAGGTTGCGGCCGATGACGTCACCGCCTGCTCTGCCTTGTTTCGGTTTGCAGTTTCATACGAATCATACGCGGACCGTAACCGTCATCACTCATCATCAAATTAAACGCATCGCAGTCCATTTTGTTTCCCATTCCATTATTATTAATGGCATGAAGACGAGCGAAGGCACGGTCTACTTATAAATTGATGATTCTCATTATTGAAGCCAAACGCACATAGAATAGAAATACACAATGTTCATTAGACATAACATTTTGTACTTTCGAAATCAGATTCTAAGAAGTCTTTATTTTACTCAACATCAATATTTTTATTTTTATCTAAGTATTTTTTATTTTTCGTTATTCTAAATAATCTGGTTTTAAAAATTTAGATTTGGCGTTCCGAAAAAAGTTTTCTTAAAAAATATTTTTTTTACTTTGTGTTTCAAAAATTTGTACGTTCCACTTTGTACAGTTACCGAATCTAATTTGACACTAATAGACATTTTATCGAAAAAGTGATTTTAAAAAATGTTCTTTAGAATTACGGTTGGCATTAATTAATTTGGCAGTACTAGAAATATTAATACTTTAGTATTGCTCTGGATTACATTGTCATTATGAACACTGGTGACCATTTTCACTAGAAAATATCGATCGCCGGAGTCGGGTCGTCCCGAAGCGTCTTACTAACACGAGTCTACGCCGCTGGCGGCAATACTGTATGTAATTTTAAATCTAACCTCAGTATTTTACTAATTATAATACGATTAAAATGCGCTTTTAAATCTGGCATTAGTTTGGCATTGTCCGTATAATATTGCACATCGAGATGCTTTCATCGACCGTTTAATTCAGAGTGTGGCGTGTGGCCCGTCCGCAGTGCGGGCGGGTCAGGGGAGCCGGGCGCGCCGGGGGCGGGCGGCGTTTCAGTTTAGGCCATTGTCTGCGGTCATTGGAGGCCGGGCGGCAGCTGCGGGTGGTCCGGCGCGCCCAGGTCGAACAGGTGATGCGGCGCGGGCGCCAGAGCCGACTGCAGCGCCGAAGTCTTGAGCAGCCGCTTCAGCATGCCGCTGGAGCCGCGGTGCTGCAGGCTCTTGTGCGTGGTGAGCGAGTTCTTGGTGCGATACCTCCGATGGCAAAACTCGCACACGTACAGCGTGTCCGACTGCTCGTGCTTGTCTTGGAAGTGTCGTTTCAGAGAGTAGTAGCATGAGAATGTCCTGCGGCAGTAGGGACACTCCTGGGGCTCGTTGATGCCGCCGGCGGTGGGCGGCGGCATGCGGAGGGGCGGTACGGCTGTGGACACATACAGCCAGGTCAGCCTCGCGTACATCGTGTGAGACGAGCGGAGGTTTAGATACTTTTGAAAATTTATTGGCCACGGGACAAGACATTGTCACAGTATAATCTGTTAAAATATGGTAAAAATGTATGAGGTCATTAAAATATTAGTTATAATAGTTACTAATAATATGCACTGTACACATTGACTAACTACACAGTAATCACGATTTTTATCAAAAATCTTATATGGAAAGTCTCTCAACCACAATTACACAGATACACGTGATAACAAAAATGATAGAAGCATGCCTCAAGCAACACAACAACGTCAAAACTGCGAAACCCGATGGGAGGGGGGGCCTTGTCTCGGGGGAGGAACCAAAAATCGAAATCAATATATAAAAAAACTGAAAAAAGTTAATCAAACTAAAAAGGACGCCCTGTTCCGTGATCCTTAACATCCTAATTCGGTACCTTAGCCTAGATGAATGATCATTAGTAGTTTACAACTAGAGTGTCATGTTAATGATTAGCCGCAGTAGTAGGAACTAGGTCTGACCTTTAATATTGTTGTTAAGAAGGGCGTTAATGTTTCTCCGGTGGTGATTCTCCTTGCTAGCAGAGCACTGCCGCGTGCGCCAGCTCCGCCCCAGTAGTCACTAAAAAAACCGGATAGTGTCCGTCTCCCCGGGCCGCGACTTGTGGTACGTGTAGATGTGCGTCATGAGCGAGTTGCGCGAGCAGTAGACGCGCTCGCAGATTGTGCACTTGTACTCCTCCTGTCTCTCGGCGTGCTTGTCGGCGATATGCCTCTTCAGAGACGCCTTCGAGCACAACACTTTCCCGCATTGCATACACGAGAATAACTTTTTACCTGCAAACAGACCGAAAAACAAAAATAGGGGAATCAAACCCCGTAGGCCCTTGCACAAAATAAAAATAATTTCATTGGAGCGTTTGACTTTTCAGTGTGACTTTGCCTAGCTGGTAGTGAGCTTAGAGCTGATGCAATTCTGAATATTGTGTTTCAAAAAACTAATTTGACTGTTAAAAATCAAAGTAAGTGAAAAGAAATATAATAAATGAAAAGAAGTAAAAGTAAATTAAAGGAAAATAATAATAAAGAATGATGACTAAGCTAGAGTGGCCGGTGAACATGTTAATATAACAGACAACATGCAGTTAGCAGTTGGGAAACTTATAAAAAACAAAGCAAGCTACAAATAAACGCGAAGAATACGCTAACAACGACAACAATTGAATGGCTATAGCATAAAATTTAAACTAATAAAAGGTCTCGGTTATTAATAAAACATACTATTTTTTGTATATTTGTTTTATTAAAAACGCCATATCATTATTAGGATTTATGTAGTTCAGTTTAACGATTACAATTACAATTTATGAGTAGTTACGTGAAGTATTTCCATTTTAAGATTAAGAAAAGAAAATGTATGTTTTATCCTATTACAGTGTGTTGGAGAAACTAATAACTGCAGAGGTGCAGTCCACGATGCCAATACTAATAACATTTTCAGATAACAATTTTTATTAAATATTGGTAATACGAATGGAAGACCAACATAAACATTTTCATATTAATTATACAATGGACTGCATAATCGATGAAGTTGGAATTGTCTAAAAACGATGTCAATTTCCGAATTAGTCACAATAATTTACGAAAAAATAAAAATAAAATTTCAATAAACAACCAATAAATTAATTTAGATATTCTTATAAAATAAGCAAAACGCCAACAAGGAGTAAGTTTAAAGAACACATTGGATAAAGTCGTATAACACGTGATGTGAAATTGCCTTAACATTTTAAGAATGATAAAAAACTTAAACAGGTCACAGAACAGTCTTAATCTTGCTAAGATCCTAACTACTGTAGTTAGACAGGGATGTGTTCTGCTCCTTAGAACACGGTGTAATACTCGCCAGGCCACCCAGATAGTAAGACCGCTAATTTTGAGATCACCGAAAACAAAAACTAGCACCTAAACATACATCGTCCCAAGATCATTAAATAAATGACTATACATTTTGAGTTTCCTATGAACGGATCAAATTAATTATGCCAAAATGAGGATTCAAAGCCACAATTAGTGACTTTATTTTTTTAAATAATTGTACATTCTTTATTAAATTTTTATCTAACAATATATGCCTAATAGTGTACAATTCAAAACGCGTACTTAGTCTAATCAGTCTATTAGCGTTTATTACAAATTTAGCAATGTTTTTATTTTCTTTATTTTACCAGAATCATGATTTTTTTCTTAGTAAATTCATTCATAATGTCTTTTCTAGTGCTATGATTACGAAAGCCAAAATTATTACCGTACTGCCTCAGCAGCACATCCCTGTAATCGTAAACATGTAGACGCTATTCTATATGAATTCAGATAAACCTTACAATTTAATTACTTAATTATCTAGTATTCCCAAACCCAAATTAACAATTAAAACTACAACTAAATAGGTCACTAAACAAAACAACAATCCTAATTTAAGCTCAACTTGCATTTTACACGCAAATAAAAACATAACTCTGTTTAAAAAACGGAATGTCGCGTTTTAAATTTAGATCCCATTTTCGTCCAAAAATGTAGCATTTTCTTTTACGTGAAAATCGTTCCAATTTTAGCACCAAATTTCAAGTCTTCCAATTAGGTTCAAGCTAATATAAGAAGCTTTCTACTTAACAAATTAACGGCTAAGCGTAATTGTATATGAATGTATCTAGCAATAACAACAAAATTGTATAACTTAACATTATAAAAAAATTTAGGAAGCCTCTCATATACTTGTTAGTTAGAAAGTATAAAGCATAGTTCGTTACATACTAGACACGTGTTTCCAACACACCTTCTAACGCTTACAAGTTATGCAAAATATGTCTTTTTTAAAGAATAATAATTATGTAAAGCAGGCACTAAGAATTACTTAAAGTTTATATATTGTTGTAATAAATTATGTGTCTACATTTACACACTTACTTTTAAATTCGTACTTATTTAAGAGAACAGAAATAACAGGTCGCGAAATGTCGACATCGCTATGTTATACATAATATTTACTACCGACAAGTCAAAAGTGATGTTCAAGACCGCGACTACTTACAAATAAATCTGTCGACCCTCTTGACTACTTGGCAAGTACAATTATCCTGATTAAACCAGTACGTATATTGTAAATCTACCATACATAATAATAATGCATCTTATATATTTTTTTAATTTAGGAACATCAAACACTGAGATTGTGTGAAAATTTAGCTTTGCGTGTTATATTTCACGAAGATGTCAAACAAAACGGCAACAATTGATGATATCAAAACAAAAGGTATCGGAGTGTAAAATTACCTACAACGAAACAAAAATAAAATTATCAATAAATGTTATTTAAAACTTAAATTCGACAAGAACGTAACTACTTATGACTAAACTAAAAAAAATAGCCATATTCATGCGCAGTACAATGGCACTTTGCGATTCACATGTGAAATGTTACCAACTGCATCGTATACGAAAAATATATAGATAAAACGTCGAAGCATTACTACTACGCACTTAGTTTCACGAATTTATAAGAATGTAGTTTATAAGAATTATAGTTAAAAATGCAATGTGATAAACATATTGTGATGGGTGATATTTTATGAGTGGCATTTACTTGATTAACGTCTTTTCCTGCTTCAAATGACTACTTGTTGTATCCTGATACTTGGTGTACGTGATTTCTGCGGGCTATTGTGAATGTAGAACAAAACCTTCTAGTGGTGCTTTCCGAACGGCAATCAGTCTTAAAGATATAGAACAACAAAACACCTATATATTATAAAAAAGAAACCAAGAAAAACAGCCTCATAAGCCAATTAAATAGTTTTTTTTTTAAATAGTTTTAGTAATCTCAATATAAATAGCTAGTAATGAGATCGCATATCTAATAGAATTAAATAAATTGCCAAAATATGAACACAATGTTGAAAAATAATAAAAATATGCCTCATTCCATTACTTATTAAGAACACGGTTTTTTTAATAATTTTTAAGCCTAATATATAAATTTGCAGCACCAAGATTAAATCTTTTTCAAAATATTTTTTTCTCTTTGCGTTATTGTCGCATATTTTACATACTTAGTTTAAAATTCATGAGTTCCTCCGTAAATTCACCGCAGTATTGCACTTTTGGTGGAGATACGGTTACGGTGTTGCTTTTATCACTATCAAACTTCGATCTAGCATTTTATTTCACTCCCTGGAATGTCGGAAAGTACTTCTATTTTCATCAATACGCTTACGTTGATTTTTCATCAATAATTCCGCGAGAAAATGCATCATCGCCTTACGATCGTCCAAAGACAAAAAAAAGTAAAGTTAAAAACTGAACAGACGTAACGCGGTATTACATTAAACTTGATTCCGTCAACGTCAAACTATTCCTAACAACAGGTATAACAAATTATAAGAAATCTAAGTAGAGATGACTCGAGTTTCACCTATACGCGAAAAAGACTAGCGAGGTGATGCCTGTCCCCGTAGGGGACGCGAAAGCAGAGCGGCGCGAGTTCGTTTAGACGTTAAACTGATCTTTGAACTTGTAGAAGTCGATGGCGTGCGGCGCGGCCAGCTTGTCCGGCGTGGTGGTGAGGTTCTGCGGCTGAGGCGCGCGCTGCCGCCGGTGGTAGATGCTCTTGTGGTTGTTGAGCGAGTTGAGCGTGCGGAACACCTTGTGGCAGAGCGTGCAGCGCGCCGAGTGCAGCGGCTGCAGGTGCTGCTGCTCCGTGTGACGCTTGAGCGTGAGCCGCGTGGACAGCAGCTTGCCGCACACCTCGCAGCGGTGCCCGGCGCCCAGCGGGCCCACTGACCAACACATAACAACCAACATTAGCGCACTAGTCAAGCCGAGAGCCGCCACTGTGTACCCGGCCCCAGGGTCGTCGTATTCCAACACCACTGCGACCGCTCGCATCCAACGGGTCCCATTTCGTAGGAACCAATTGGCACAGTATTTTCGAGTACCATCCGGTGATGTCTCATGATTTTTAAGTGTGGTAATTTTGATTAATTAGAACCTGGGTTGTAGAGGCAATTCAACGTGTTAATTCGAATTTGACTAATGCGCTATTCTTTTCGATTTTTGGAACGTTGGTCGTTATGTGTGCACCGATCGTTATAATAATAAGATGTCCCAATTGGTTCCAGAAAGATAGTTGTTTTTATGTAAATGTAGCTTAGGCGTATCTTTATGAAGTCAAAAAAGAAAACTAAAAAATGGCGTTAAAAAGTGACGAGATACCGGCCGCTCGCTACACTTACACATACAATAAGCGTTAATGATATTACAGTAATACGATTATTAGTAACTAATTATAAACAAGTTGCGATGCGCATGCAATAGGTAGGTACATTCATAGGTAAGTCTATGCTAAGTCTGTACAATCGGAAGTGTTAGGAACATATCGCGTAACAATATTATCAAACTTAAGAGAGGTCTACGGGCAAGAATATGGCGTGTGAAGTGTTTTGAGTTAGGTGGTTAGGATGGCTTCTTCGTGGCATATGGCGGTGGCGGGGGGGCGCGGCGCGGCGGGCGTCAGTTGACGGGGTAGAAGGGGCCGGGCGGGGCGCCCGCGGCCGGCGCCGGCTGCTTGCGGTGGTAGATCGACTTGTGGTTCCGCAGGCTGTTGAGGCTGGAGTACACCCGCCGGCAAATGTTACAGACGGGCTCGCGCGACGGCCTCATATGAACGTTCTGAATGTGCCGTTTGAGCCGCGTCAGCGACGACAGGCTCTTGTTACACGGCTCGCATCTGTAATCTTCCTGGGGGGTGCGGGCGCCACCTGGCACACAACACAAGCAGTTAGCCCCGTCTTATCTTCTGAACGCATTTTTAATGCACTTGTTCTTATCGTAGCCTCGCTTTTTGATTTGTAATTCTGAAAGCACCGCCACCCCCCTTTACAGTGTTGATGATAGCCGTCGTCGCGCCGTTGTTACTTTAGAATGAAGCGATTAGTTACGGGTAAGCTCTTTGCTTGTCTATGTCGTGTGTCATGTGCCTAGGACTAGCAGACTCGCGTCTACTCGTGAGCTACTCGGCTCTACTGCGCGTGAGTCGTCCTGTTTTGGCCGAGCGAGGCGCTAAGTACTTAACCCGATTCGGTTTCGAATATCCCGTCACAATAGTGTTAATTGTTGTCTTCAATTTAATAATGGAATGTTTTAACGAAACGTCGCCGTATCGTATATCTTCGCAAATACTTTAGAATCCATTGTCCAACCGATCTTCAACAACCGTCTCCCGTTATTATTTAATTTGTGCTTTTCCCAACACAATGAGATTAAAAGTAATTTGAGAATGTTTCTAGAAACATGAATGATACATGGGATACGCCGCCAGGGTAAACTAAATAAAGTTTTCAAGATTTTTCTATGGTCATAATTACTTGTTTCGGATCCGGACGAAATTTTAACCGTGTTTGTCTTGATTGGTTTTTTACATATAATATGTTTCACTACGTTTTTAGTCTAAGTAATATAAATACAATGCTTTTATATGTTTTCAGCCAATTAAAGTTACAAATTCAAGTGCACTGTGAAAGGTATCTATATCCAAAGATAAATGATGCTTGATAAAATGACATGGATTTTCTAAATTTAATTTCAAGGAAAGAACCAAAATAAAAAAAATAATAAAGTGCCAATAAAAATGGTCACTAAATAAAAATCGGAAACATGGGAACAAGGGTTAAGATTTACCTAGCACACATTGTTTCCAAATCACATCTAGTAAAACAAGCTAGCATTTTCTCTTCCATCATGTAAGTAACACTAATTAATAGTACAGTAACATGCACGCCACGTTGAGTTTTGGTTCAATGATTATACTACGACACTCAGAACACCCAAGCAGTCCAACATGACCCGGAGATCGTACAGACCTATGCTTCCATCGAACCAAAACACAAAAGCCGACATTAATATTCAATACAGAACACAGAGCACAAAATGAAGACATATACAAGAGGTTAAAGGAGGTATAATAATAATAAATAAATAAAGGTATTATAAAGTATTTCACGTAATAATTGCCTCATACATTTTAAAAATATAAAACCTAATAATGATATATAAAACCTAATAATGACAGAGCAGAGAGGAAGCGGTGATGGTGGCATACGACAGACAGTGCATTAAAAATATCGTTTGTTTCAATATATGTAGGTAATGCATAAAATAAACTTGTTGCTAGACAAGCCTGCACTCACCTTGTGAAGTACTGGCCATGCCGTCCGGCGGGAGCGGTCCCTGCAGCCCTGCAACCGACGAAAAGTCACCTCACACACTGATCTACCAACGCTAATCTCACAAAATAGGGTTGCCACGCGACGCATATGCTTGGTGAACTTGCCTCAGAATTTTATTGGAATGACACTGTTTTTAAATATGGATGTAGTAACAAAAAAATATATATATTTTACAGGATAACAGCGAAAAAATAACTACATTATAAGGCGTTATGAGCACCATGTGATGTACGCACGATTGGTATGCCCCATTTTGAACCTCGTGACTAGAATTATTTTTCGACATGTTATATCATAAAAGGCATTAGTCGTAGATAAAAATCTTTATTACCATTATTTATCTCTCAAAATAGCCTCTTTAATGAGACTTTTTTTGCAAGTTTTCCGCGCAACGCATCGTGAGGCAAGGCCCAGGGGTAATAGAAAAAGAACACACATTTACCTGCCAGCGAGTGTTCTGACAGTGCTGGTATGAAATTGTAGGTGTTGGATGGTGCAAAGAGCTTGGTGTCAGGGGGCTGGAGGAAGGGCGACTGCGGCATCGGCGGCGGCGGCGAGCGGTCGTCAGCGTCCGCCGAGCTGCCCCGTGACGGCGGCCCGCCTCCCTGAGACAAACACTACTTTGGTAAGTTATCCGGTTTGCGAGCGTGGCTTAATCTATGACCGTCTCGCGTTGCAGTCAATTTGTCAGCAGGCAAGTTCTTTCGTGAATGATCCGGCAAGATTATGAACGTTTTTATTTGTTTTTACCATTTTTTTACTTAGCCGCTTTTGTGTCCCACAGCTGGGCAAAGGCCTAATAAAAAAAATCGATGTAGGCATAAATTAATAAATAGGCAGTATGCGGATAATATTTTTAGCTCATAGTTATACAATAGCTCATAGTTATAAATATTATACAAATCAATTTATGTAAGCTGCAAGTTTCCCTAAAATGTAAAAAATAAAAATCTGAAAATGGTGGTTTCGTCAATGAGAGCCACATTTACTTCGATACCGCCAAAAAATATTCAGCTGTTCCATACTAAAGTTCGAGCGAGTGATATTTTTTTACAGCAGTAAAATTTGTTCGTATTGAGGATTAGAACCCGGAGTAGAACAGGTGTACATGGGGATTTCGTTATATCCTGTATAAACCTTTAACTTATTCTATTACATTTAAATTAACATACGTAGCAAACAGCTAATCACTGGCATAACACCGAAGACAAAACAAAAGACAGTCACAAGACGAACTCTAGTACCTAATCGAGTTTCGAAATTCAAATAATTCGGTCGGCAAAGTGATTGGGATCTTATATTCATAGGGTCAGTAGGCTATTGGGTAGCCGAGGAGCGCTAAAATGACACTAACTGCCCGGCGCGGCGACGCGTTATTCGAATACTCGAATGCCGGACAACAATCGTACGTAGCGCACCCGACACCGCGACGCGGTTCCGGGTAATCTAGTTGCCAGTACTAACTAGGCGGGGGTCTAATACTAAGTAAAATCCCAATTATGTTATCGGACTACTCTTGCCGTTTTAGGGTTCCATGGGCGAACGAGAAACCTATTCGAAGAATATTTTCTTTGGCGTGTGTATATTTAAATGGTAACACAAAATTTACTTTTAACTGTCCCGTGTAGTGGTTATCACACTTGGCTATCAAAATAGAGGTTGTAGGTTCGATTCAAACTGGATGCCGCCGTACCTGATTAGTAGAAATGGCCTCAGTCTGGTTGTATTTCCATGTTTGTAACAAAAGCACGGGGTATCCTACTTTGGGTCCAGGACCAGTCATTGTATCGCGTAGAAAATATTGTTATTATGTTGGCACATTTTAAGATTCACGGGTCCTTACGTACTCGATCTTTTGAGTCGCGTGAAAATCGAAATAGGAGGCATTTACTCATTTTAGTTACGGAACCACGCATATTCTTCCTAATAGGTATACGATACGCTCTTGGCAGACTTTTTAGGGTTCCGTATCCGAAGGGTGCCCTATTACTAAGACTTCACTGTCCGTCTATCTGTCTGGCTGTCTGTCACCAGGCTTATCTTATGAACCGTGATAGCTAGGCAGTTTGAAATTTTTGCAGATGATGTATATTCTGTTGCCGCTATAACAACAAATACTAAAAATAGAATAACATACATATTTAAGGGGGCCTCCCATACAACAAACGTATTTTTTTGCCGTTTTTTGCTTGATAATAACGGCAACAGGTAGACGCTTGAAATATTCACAGAATATTTAGTTCTATATTCGCTTCAAAAATAAATAATTAATTTTAAATAAAATAAATATTTAAGGGGGGCTCCCATACCACAAACATGATGTTTTGAAGTTTTTTTCGATCTTTATGTCTAATGTTGCATAGATAATGGTACGAAACCCTTCGTGCGCGAGTCCGACTCGCACTTGGCCGGTTTTTACAAAGAAATCAACACGAGTGTAGTATTACTCCTCCATTACTTCTAGCTTATCGTGTTTTTTCTGTTGTTGTCTTATTAAAAACGGGTCAAACTTTATCGTATCGTTAAGACAAAAGTCCTAGGTTTATGACAAAGATGGATGTGCAATTTAATCGTCCGTTCCTTTTTATTGTCGCAGGAAAATTGTGCTCATTAAAACCAAATTAATTTTGAGACCTAGTTAGTAAACTTTGCGGGTTATAGCTACCTAATTGTTTATGTGGTCGATCGCAGTATCGTAGAATATACAGTGTGTAACAAAATACATCCAAAATTCGCCGGTTATACTCGTCAAAAAACAATTATTTTTATACTTTATTGCACACACGACAAAA
Organism: Yponomeuta cagnagella; assembly: GCA_947310995.1. Lineage (NCBI taxonomy): Eukaryota > Metazoa > Arthropoda > Insecta > Lepidoptera > Yponomeutidae > Yponomeuta > Yponomeuta cagnagella. The sequence goes on along the minus strand of OX371279.1, from coordinate 18,757,502 downwards.
CGATACAGGAAAGGTAACAAAAGATAATACATGTACAAAGGCGAGCTTATCTCTGTGAGAGATTTCTTCCAGCAAACCTTGCGGAGTCGGAGTCGAGCAACTTTTAGTATGAGTAACAATTAGAAATTGCGAAATAATAAAAAAAAAATCTGCTATTGCATAACTACTAAGTAGCCATGTGCGGCACTAAAATGTATGGTAAAGTTGTTATTTTTTCGCGATTGCAAAGATGAAAATCATTCGTATTGACCCCCCCCCATTTTTGTATTTTGCTACGTCATGTATTTATTCCGGAGGCAAAGCTTGCAGTTTATTTATTTATTTATTTATTTATTAGACACAAGTTGGTATTCTAATATTATGCAAGAATTATCTAATGAATATACGAGGCTTTTGTTTCACCCCGAGAGAAGACAATATACCTATCTTGCAAATGATCTATGGCAATCTTGTCAGTTTTATTTATTTATTTATTTGCCTCGAACAACAGGATTCATATTTGGTTAGTACATTTCAAAACTTATATTTATGTTAGTAGCATTTTATTTATTTTAACATATTAACATATACATTTATTTATTTATTTACAAACATCAAGTCTCGTTGCGTGCGACTTGAAGCCTACAGCAGTGGTTGATGTATGCGGAGTCGACCCGCGCCGCGATCATCGCTAGGACGCTGTTGGCGCTGCCCCGCACCCTGCTCACCAGTGACGCGCCACGCTTACGCATAATCGCGTAAAAACACTCTACTCGCGCGTCGGCGAACATGCCGGAGGCGCTACAGTGTCGGGGCAGCCCCATCAGCGCCCTGAACGCATTGTTATACTGAATGCGGAGAGCCCTGTATGCTTTTTGAGTATAAATGGCCCACAAGCTGCCAGTGTAGAAGGAGGTGCAGTAAGCTCTAAATAAAGTCACTTTCACTCCCCTCGAACACCGCCTGAACCTGTGGACAATCATATTTGCTCTAACCGACAGGGCCCTCCGCTCCCTCTCTATATCAATATCGTCCTCGAGGGTTGGTGTGAGTATATGCCCTAGGTACTTAAAGCTGACGACTCTTTCAAGCTTACTTCCCCTCAATGTGATCGCTGGCACGTGGCTTGGTCGCTTTGTTCCCGCCTCAAAAACCATAAATTGGCTTTTCTTAGCATTATAGAGAAGCCCGTGGCTCTCCGCATACATCTCACACGTGCGCAACAAGGTTCGGATGCCGCAGACTGACGCACTCAGCAGTACCATGTCATCAGCATAGCTTAAATTGTTGACACACACATTATCTATGTGACAACCCACATGCTGACTGCTGAGCGCGACAATCAGGTCATTGACGTAGAGATTGAAGAGCGAGGGGGAGGTCAGCCCCCCCTGACGCACCCCACACTCCAGCCGGTATGGCTCCGACAGTGAATCGGCCCATCTCACTTGGTTGACTTGGTGTCTGTACCAATATTTAAAAATATTAATGGTCTCCTTGGGCAGGTTGATTTCCTCCAGTTTTTTCCACAGTTTCTCGTACGACACCAAATCAAAAGCCTTGGATAAATCAAGAAAACAAGCGTAGATGGGTGTTTTCCGGTCAGTGTAATACTTGACGGTGTGCTTTAGACACAAAATGGCACTTTCTGTCGATAATCCAGGCCTAAAACCGAACTGGTTGTCATGCAGTATAAGTTTTTTATTTAGTTGTGTGTCAAGCACACCGTCAAATACCTTCGCCGTTATCGTAGCAAGCGAAATTGGTCGATAATTATTCGTATCCGATAAGTCGCCCGTTTTGTTCTTAGCAATGGGTATTACAATAGTTCTCATCATCTCGTTAGGCATATAGGAGTGTCTAAGGCAAAGGGTGTATAACATTCCCAATACTCTACACAGATGCGGGCCAGCATGCTGAAAGTGCTCGATGCTGAGGCAGTCATGACCGGGTGATTTTCCACGTGAAGTAGACTGTATTACCTTTGCAACATCCTTAGCAGATATTCTAGCCTGAGTTTGTGTCTGTTCCAATCTTTCAACATCGAGCACCCCATCCAATGACGGTCCCAATGGCGACCTGACAACAAAGTGTTCTCTGAATAGCTCAGCTATATCCTTACTGGAAGTTACACCACTGACACTTACAGGCAGGCCAGGTTTTTTGTTGTGTTTGTTTGTATGTTTCCAAAACCCTCGAAAATCACTTTTGCTATGTAGGTCTGCTAATATGTCTAACTTAATTTGGTATTCATGATTTTGGCACCATTTTAAACGAGCTTTAAAGATTTTTCGGCTAACACACATTTCAACATACACAGGACCATTCATGGGTCTTCCGTAGGAAATCCACACCTGGAAACATAGCCTGGCCTTCCTGTGTGCAGCACTCACATGCCGATTCCATCCCACTACATATTTCTTTTTTGTACGCTTGCTTTCGCCATCCACCATCGCGGCATCCGTTATAGCAGAAACAATTCTCAAGTACAAATCATCTATAACATTTGAGTGACTTTTATCGCTACAACAACCATCAGCACATTTCGATAGTTCACTAGGAAAATTAATCATTCTCAATCTTTTGTGACATTCCTCACTGTAAAGCTTGATATGCTCAGGGAATCTCTCACCCCAGGTTGCCTTTGAAAAAAATTGCTGCTGAGCACGTAATCTAGCATTTAACACATTGAAATTACATTCCAGTACAAGGGGAAAGTGATCCGACCAAAATACATCTTGTTTAACATAAACATTACTTATAGAAGCATAAGCAGCGAACGTAACCACACAGTGATCCAACCATCGTTTACTGTCTGAATGTGCCTCACTTATAAAAGTGTATGTGTTGGACTGTAAACCCAATCTTTCCACGTCCACACACTTCCAACTATAGTCTATACAAAAAAATTGATAATTCATCGTAGAAGCGTTCGTTCGGATGAGCATTAAAATCCCCTAACAGATAAACTGAGTCTATGCTATAACTGTCAACAAGAGCACTTACAGTACCGAGGCAATCCGTGAAGTCCGGTATATTTTCCAAAGAGTCTGTAGGCATATACACACTTATCACTATAATAGGCCGGTCAGCGGTCGTAACTCTTATTGCACAGATACGAGGATTACTACAAGGTAACACTAACACATCAGGAAAAGTGGTTTTCCTCCATAATAGCGCCACACCCCCATACGGTCGCCCGCGCAATATACCCGCACCTGAATCGATCGCTGACGTCCCTGCGTAACCGAAATCTTCATTTATTTCACTAAGGTAGGTTATTTGGTCAGGCCTAAGCCACGTTTCCTGTAGTGATATGATGTCACAATCCTTACACAGCTCTCTGATGCCTTCTACAGATCGTTTTACACTTTTGCAGTTAAAGCTTGCCATTTTAACTGTTTTATTCATATTTTACTGTACTTAGGCCGTTACCAGCGCTGGCGCTGGCGATCTCCTTGTCAGGACGTGCTGTCTCCAAAGTTGTACGCTCTTTGTAATGTACAAATCGTCTGAAAATTATTCCTCGAGGCCATATATTTTCATCAAGAAAACGTGGTACATTTTTTTCCGTTATATAAAACTTGAATGCATTCCAATCGCTAGGGTTTTTCATATTAATTCTTTCCAAGAAGACTTTTTCCTTTGTTTTTATGCATATATAGTCCATAATGTCAGACTCGGTCGTATCTTTGTGTACATTGGTGATAAAGATAGGAACCTTTTTCTCGGCTGCTTTGAACTTATGGTCCGTCTCACTGGCATTTCCCATTTTTCCAAGAAATCTATATTTCGGTTTGGGTTTTCGCCTTGTAACTGTTTGCCATTTTTTTTTTTTTTTTTTTTTTTTTTTTTTTTATACATTTTTAAATTAAAGATTAAAGATGCATAAACTAAAGATGCATTTTTTTTCTCGCCTAAACCATAGTGTAGGGTATTGTTGGATTGGTCATTAAAAATATTGTGGGTACCATTTTTCGATTTAGGGCTCCTTTTGCAAAATATTAAGCTTTAAGTTCATTATATGTGCTACTACCTTAAATTTTTTCACGTCTCTACAATCAACCGTTTAGCCGGGAAAACGGTTTAACCCTTTCCCGGCTAAACGGTTGATTGTAGAGACGTGAAAAAATTTAAGGTAGTAGCACATATAATGAATTTAAAAGGAAAACTATCACGGGTAAGTAATCTAGACAAGTTAACGACTATTAGGCGACCAACTTATCAAAGGGAAATTTCGTACAAAATCCATTGAAAATTACTTTGATGAAGTTGTTAGTTGTGTAAAAAAGATAAAACCGCCTCTTTCTACGGAACCCTATACTGCGCGTGGCCTAACATGCACTTCATCATCAGCCATTACGGTATTGGGAAGGTACCCTAAGAGAAAATATTTTTCTAGATTTATTCTACGGTTTTGTTGGCGTAATAAATATGTATATCTATGCCAAATTTCAGCTCTCTAGTTCTTATTGTCACTGGGCTAAGCCGCGGACAGACAGACGGACAGACGGACAGACAGACAGACCGACAGACGGATGGACGTGGCGAAACTATGAGGTTTCCTTGTTGACTACGGAACCCTTAAAAGGGTTCAGTTAACACGCAAAAACGTCACCACTCACCTGTGGCCTGTGATGATGCGGCGGCGTGTCGTCGGCGCTGCGGTCAATGATGTCAGCATTAGGTCCGCAGATCATGTCTATTGGCTCGTTCTTCACTTCGTCCATCCCAGGGGAGGCCGAGCCGCTGGAGTTAGAGATCCCGTTTCCATTCCCCGGCTCGTGGCGGTGGTTGAGCGCGTGGTGGTTCTTGGTGGAGAAGTCGTGGACCTGGGGCTGCTCCGTGTTATTGTTGTCGTGGTGACCGTGGCGCGCGCGCTTGATCACGTCTGGGGAGTTGTCCGCCGAGCGGCTGTCCCGTCGCAGCTGCTGCGGGGCTCGCCGACCTGCCCACGGGTCTCGGGCTTAGAAATGGTTTTGGTTTCAGATGTAGTGATTTGTCAAAGAGGAATGAGAAATGTGTTCGATTCGGATGTAGTCATTTGAATTTAATAGAGGAATGAGGAAAATGGTCAGTTTTGGACGTGACTACAATTTATATATGATTTTTTTTCTTTATTTCATGAACAGGATGCATTTAAACCGCGGTTGGGACTTCCTGTTAAGTTAAAAACCTGTGTTAGGGGAGGCCCTCTCTTTATATAATATAAAGAGGAATGAGAATTAGGCACAGTTTCGGGTTAGTGATTAGAATTTATAGAGGAATGAGAAATATGTTCAGTTTCGGGTTAGTGATTAGAATTTATAGAGGAATGAGAAATATGTTCAGTTTCGGGTGTACTAACTAAGTTATGGATAAAAAAAATTAAATAAAAAATAGAAACCGACTTCGAAACAATACAGAACAAAAAAGTTACATAACTTTTTAGTGCTGTACCTAGTGTTTCGAAGTTGGTTTTAATGTTTTATTTTTCAAGTTTTAGTAGGGGAGCGGGAGAAAAATAAAATGTCCCTTATAACCATAATTTACCCTACTTAATTCGTTGCTTAATAGTAACACTTAATAGATATTTTATGAAATGTAAAATAACTTGTGAAATAAAAGGCTATATTATTATTATTATTATTATAATTCGTTGCTTTAAAATTTGATGTTCCATCTCCGAAAGTCTTCACCAGAACATCGCCAAAGAACGAACGCGTCGAATTGATAACCACCTCCTTTTTTGAAGTCGGTTAAAAATGGGAAATAGGTTCCGTTTCCTATGTAGTGACTAAGATTTATTGGGGAAGAAATGTTAGTGTATTTACACTGATTTAAAGGGCTTTATATTGTTCACTAGACCCACCAGAGGAAAAATAATCGTATATTATTTTACAGATCTCATTGTCTGTTTAGCCAAACGCACGTCGATCATCTACAATCCAAAGCTGCATGCGTTGGCCTCAAAATTAACTCGCGAAAGACACAAGAGATGCGTACTGAGGGAAGGGACTCTACCATTAACGCTAGGCACTCAGCAAATAGAGCACGTACAGCAATTCACCTACCTCGGTAGTGTTGTGTCAGAAACTGGAGGAACTAAAGAGGACATCGTTTCTAGGATAGCTAAAGCGCGAGCTACCTTTGCGCAACTTCGACCCATATACTAAAATCTACATAAACTTAAAATCTTTGGTTCCAACGCGAAGACTGTCCGAAACGTAGAGGGTAACCAAAGATACAATGCACCGGGTCCAAGTCTTCGTTAACCGATGCTTCAGACAGATCCTCGGTATTTTCTGGCCCGGAAAATTTGTAATGAAGATCTGTTCGAGCTCTGCCGCGAAACACCGATCGAACATCAGATCAAGCGCCGCAAGTGGACATGGATAGGCTACTCTCTTAGAAGGGAGCCCAGCCACATACCTAGACAAGCTGGACCCCGCCCAAGGAAAGAGGAAACGTTGCCATCCCAAACTAACCTGGCGGCGCTCAGTGGCAGCGGAGGTGACGACGGCCAGTATAACCTGGCCCGAGTTGAAAAGCGCAGCCCAAGACAGGCCGAGATACACATTTTACATACTGGCAAATACATTGCTTTTGGCCCCACACTAGGATACCCTATGTCGTGGGAACCAGAAAAAACGACATCACAAACATGTAAAAATCCAAGACCTGGGGTTTTTTTTTGTCCCCAGCCGGGATTCAAACACGGGACCTCTCGCATGGTATGCAGATGCACTACCGCTGTGCCACGAGGTCGTCGATGGCGGAGTATTATGGACGCCCTCTGCCCCACTCATCGTTTTTGCAAAAAGTGTCTTTCTATCCTTTAAATATGTCGGTTAAAAGTGTTTTTTAAGACCTACGACGGAGATTCTAGCACTTGTTGCTATGTACAAAGCGCGATTAAACATTGAAGCTTTATTTTATAATAGAAGCCATCTATTTTAAAGCTGTTGATGGCAACGGATTTTTTTGTAGTTCGTGGTAAGTATTTTTTAATGCAGTTGCTCAAAAAGTGGCGTATTGCAGGGACGTATAGCGTTCGGGATGTGGGCTATTACATACTCGAGCTTTTTCTTTACCTTTTCCGAACTCGTGCATTCTCTTTCCCAACTGTCAAAATAATGTCTATTAAAAAGAAAAAAGCCAACCACGAAGTTTTTACTAAAAAAAAATCATAGAAGTTTTTTATGATTCATGCAAATATTTCTTAAAAGAAGCTACTAATTTGTTTCAATATCAGATTTTATGATTTGATTCAATGAGTTAGGTTAGGTTTAATTTCATTTCATCTCATTAAATTTCATTTTCATTTCATATCAATAAAAAAATTCTAATGGAGACTTGGCTGTATGGGCATAGTTCCCTTTGCTTACCCAGAATGGGTGAAGAAAAAAAATCTCTGCTTATATTCTTTTACAGTTAGCGCCATTTTCGAAAAAAATCCTTTTTAAATTGCTTAATTTTTTCGCAACTGTATTAAAAATAGTTGTTCAGCACACGTGCGGAACCGTCATTGCAACTTGTTCCGACTGTCATTCTCACCTTCGACTGCGCCTCGGCTCGGGTAGACATTTGTCGGAACTCTTTGCAATGACAGTCTTTCCGCACTCGTAATGAAATATATAAGTACTACATATTTATTATGTGATTTATGTTTTTGCGGTGCAAAAATTTTTCACACTGCGTAGTAGCATTATTTAGAGCAACAATTTTTAAAGTATTTTAAATTTAATAATTTCTAAAGGACTCCTTCGTGACCTTACGTGTTAGTTAACTACTCGGTTACCTAACACGTGTAGAATTAAAAACAAAACTCACCTATAATGGGCGGCATGCCCTGCGGCGGATGGCTGAGCGAATCTTCGGCGAAGGGCGTGTGCGGCGTGTGCGGCGTGTGCGGCGTGTGCGCGGGGTGCGGGGGGGTGCGCGGAGACGAGGCCGCGGCGGCCGCTGCGCGCGCGATGCTCTGCACCAGCGGCTGTTGGCCAATCACAGTTCACGGTTTCAGATTTCAACGCAAAGGACTAACGGGCTGGCCAATACATAACAAAATTAACCTTAAATACTTTTATGGTTGGAGACTACAATTTCAGCGCAAAAAATACTGCACGATACGGGAACAGGCTTTTGAACGTCCGACTTGATAGTTATTATTTTAACGATTTCTACGTACGGTTTGTTTACATGTACCTAGAACAAAGCTGAATGAATAAAACATGAGTCAATATGATTATCTATACATGATCAAGTAGGTCCTAGACCTCAATAGGATAGAAGTTCGTGATCATAATTTCATATTTAGACTCTTTAGATCGCCATGATTGTGTCCCACTGCTGGGCAAAGGCTTCCTCTTTAGATTCCCACCGCTGCTTGTCCTTTGCCAACTCTTGCTACACACGGAAATATTTTCTCAAGCTGTCACACGATCTCCACCTGCCTGCCACTTCGCCGGTGGCCATCGCATGGCACCCAATCGGTGCAGATTTTTGCTTTTCCGGGCTTATACTGACAAGGCCAGTCCAGCTTCACTTGAGCTTAGCGGTCGCGGCTCCAATTATTTTTATTTTCAATGCAGTTGCTCGTAAGGTTTTCTTTTTTGTGTAACAAAATTATGTGGAAACAGACTCTTTATTTCACGCGTGAAATAAAACAGTACTGAAATCCTTTATTTCACGCGTGAAATAAAGTAATTTTTTTAAGTTTTTGACTCTGCGGTGCATGGTGCAAGTCATAAAATTTAAAAAATTACAAAGATGCAAGGAGGTTTTGCTGTCCAAAAATTATAACACATAAGATTCTTGATTATCTCATTTAAAAATACGTGTTTTGTTTCCGCAAACAAAAATATTTTTCACATTATTGGCTGTATGTATACTGTACCTTTGCCTCAAGAAAAAAAAAAACTATATGAAACGCGCGCTCTGCAAAGAAAGCACGCCATTTTGTTGTAAATAGGCTTTGGTGAAATAAAAACACTTTATTATATGTACCTACTTATTTTTTTGTTGTATTTCCTCGCAAAATGCATTGAAAAATGTTGTAAGATACTTGAGCGTAAAAGGTTTTTATCCGAATGCGTGCCAATTTGGCACTTATTCGTATAAAAACCTTACTTTCCGCAGGTGTATCTTAAATAACTATTATCGTTCATCAATCTCAAGTAAAATGTCTACCGGTGGACGATAGAAATGAATCGCTGTCGCTGAACGTGCGCTCTTGGGTATCGCGTCTTCGCTCCACTCACCCCTTGAGCGTCGTCGTGCTGCGTGAGGCCGCTCACGCGCAGCACCTCGGCCGTCTTGAGGAAGGAGGAGAGGCTGCGCTGGTGCACGTTCACCTCGCCGTGGTAGATGAACTCCACGAGCGCGTGCAGGTCCGTGAACGCCACGTCCTGTAGCACGATCACCGGGTGCTTGCACGGCGTCGACTGCCGGGTGGAGTTGCATTACAAACGAGAAAACTTAAAAAAACAATTAGCGGGACTGCTAAGAAGTTTTAAGACTGCGTTTTCTGAGCGCATGGATTTGTATGGGACTTATTGCGCTGCGCGAGCGAATAGTTGGGGGAAAAGTAGGCATTTTCGAAATTACAGAAATAGGTACAAATCCTATCAAATGAATTTTGATGACCGACGTCACTAACACGTTCAGTGATAGTCATTTTGGTATATTTTTACTAACCCAAACAACCCAGTAGATACCTACAGCTCAAACAAAACCATAGTGATTATTTAGACTCATGTTCGCGATTCTTTTAACGCTGTAAGTTTGAAAAATCATAAAAATAAAGGCATTGGATAGGTAGGTAGATATATAGGACGTTGAAAAGTAAAAATTTATATTTTTTCAGATTTTAAATACTAACCATTAGAGAGTAAAATGTATTTTAAAACACCTGATTTAGGGGTAATGTCGGAGAACCTAGCCTTAAATAAAATCTAAAAGAGTCGTCTCAGGCGAGAACTCTCGTTGGATTTCTTGTTAGTTACTTTCTTTGGTCGCCTATTTAACCTCAGCAGTTATTTGGTACTTTTTAGTTACTTTTTAGCAACAATATGACGGTTGGCGTTTCGATTTTTGCTAGTGATGCTGGCGACATCGATACGTTTCATTTTTTACCTCGTTTGTCACAATCAGTCAATTCGTTTGGCCTCTGGGTGGTCATAAAGAAACATGCATACCTATTTACATCGCTAAAAACAGAACGCTTCTTTGTTTTTGCAGACGCGTAAAAAGATTAAATGATTGGTATTTCCTTTCCGACTTTCGGAAAAAAATTCATCCATTTATTTAGTATTTACAAACTACTAAAAGTGATTTAACCTCTAGATTGAAATATTTACAACCAATCGGAAGGTATAAAAAAAACTCGATTTGTAACACCACAGAACATTCCGTTAACATCCCGCTTAGTAGGTATTCGTGTTTTGCGCGGAGTCTTGCAAGTCAGGTTGGCCGAGTGGTCTAAGGCGCCAGATTTAAGCTCTGGTTCCCGAGAGGGAGCGTGGGTTCGAACCCCACACCTGACAATACGGTTTGACGTTTGTTTTTTTTTTAATTTTATTTTATCTTCTGGTTTTGGATGCGATATTTACGATGGAATCATATTTTATAAGGTGTGTTTGTTGAATTTAGCCACTCAATTCGCTCTGGAGAGAATACAAATATTCAAATCAAATCAAATATTTTTTTTATTCAAAGTAGCACAGAAATTGCGATTTAATGAACGTTACAAGTTAAACTAGGTGTCCATTTCAAAATCTACATCATTTTGGAGAAAAAAACTCCAAACTTAGTCTTTTAATTTTTTTTATTTGTGGTTTTAAAGCTAAATGCTTTCTGTTTTGCTAGATATAATAATTTTTCCAGGGCAGAAAATCGAATTGGATAACAAAAAAGTGGTTTTTGCGAATTGCACATTTTTCAGGTAACCTTGTGTATTGTCTATTATTGTGTTTAAAATTACGCCACATGTGGGGATAAGCGTTGAACTGTTAAGCTTATTCTACACTACATGTTATTCCTTCATTAATTTCACTTGTTCAAAAACAATATGCATTGTGTGTGAAATCTTGAAAACTAACAATAAATAATAAAATACATGTCAAAAAAAATGTAAGTCAATAAAAATATCAGTATTGGCTGTTTGTTACTGTTTTACACACCAACAAAGTAAAATAATGATAACACTAAAGCAGGTGTCAATTTCATCGTTCGGGTGCTGAACTCAAAGTTACCTTCAACAGTTCCCTAAAATATGGACTGCAGGCCGAAAGCACCACACGATGGGCTTTGAGGCTCTTCCCGTCGCAGGCCAACGTGACGTCAACGAAGTCTTCGTCATCGCGGAGGTTCTCGAAGGCGCTGGTGATGCTGCTCTGGTAGTTGTTCCAGCGGAGGCAGAAGTGCTGCGTGTCCACCATCTTGGAGCGTTGTGTTTCTCGGGGTTATGGATGCATGTGTCTCAGTCCGGGGGTTCTGGAACGAAGGCCGTGGGTTATTACTTGTCACATGTTAATATCGTCCGGTGAAATTTAAAGAGATTGTACTGCTCACAAAAAACTTCTTTTTAACCGACTTTAAAAAAGGAGGAGGTTCTCAATTCGTCGGAAATACATACATACATTGTATGTTCCCCAATTAGTCGAAGGACCGACTTGAAAAATATTTTTTTTTTGTTTTAAATGGTAGCCTTCACAGGTGGTCCCAAGTCATCAAGTCAGGATCTGATGATGATGATCCCTCGAGAAATCGAGGGAACTTTTTATAATGACTCGTGCATTTTCTTTCGAAAAACACAATTTGGTGGAGTCGCAGTCATATTCACAAAAAATCGTGAATAAATTTTTTATAATGAAAAATTTAAATCGCCTTCAAAACACTACAGCATTAAAAACACACAAATAATTTAATATATTATAATTTATTTCATAAAATATTTTAAATGACAAAATACTAATTTATAGCTAAAATTAATACTAGAAAAAATATGTTTGTTAATGTGTACATTGGCTCTGATGTATGTATTAAGTTGAAGATGATTTGAGAAAAGATGGTCAGAGTGGAGTTTTTTCCCGCTGCCTTTTTCTCCACTACAAATACGGCCCGAAGGCAGCGGCTAACATAGTACATTGACATTCAGAAACAGAACGTAAACAGTTATGCGAGAGTGCAAAGTTGATTTTTAACCGCGTGCTCAATTTTGATGACTCAAGCGAAGGACTCTAAAATTGAATCATGAGGGCAGCGAACGATTCAAAAATTAGAATCCTGAGCGTTAGCGAGGGAATCAAAAGAGCACGAGGTGAAAAATCTTTGCACTCGAGTGCTTTTCTTCCCACCTCAGCGAGGAAAAGATTAGATGCAAAAAAACACAAAGGAGGAGTCTGAGTTTTAACAAATTAAAAAAAGTTTTATTATAAATTCGGACCATGGAGGTAGGTAAATAGGAGTTTTGAATTTCAAAACTTAGTGCACACGATGTTCTAAATTCAATTTACATTACCCTCTAGCGGATAAAAATGGCTTTTCCACTCAGATATCGAAGAGCAAAAATACTCTTTCCGGGCGAGTTGGGGTAATGAAAAATTCTTTACATTGAAATAAATTATTCTGATTTCTGATAAAGTTAACGGCATTTTAGACGTTACATACGTAAACTTTGTTTTCTAAGTTATGTACATTTGTGAAGTTACAGTAGCAATACCACTCGCTAGCAGTGAAGGAAAACATTCACATAACTCAGTGCTTGAAATCGCCAATCCGCGGTAGGCACGCGTGGTGATTAAGCCCTGGTTCTCTCTCTGAGAGAAGGTAGTAGAGTAGTAATGTAGATAACTTCGGACTGTTATGTCATGGGTATAGAGTCGAATTCCAATTGACACTTCAAAAGTCGATTTTTTTCAAGAGATTACATTTATTTTAGAGAGATAGATAGACAGAGAACACTTTATAGCACAACCTGAAAATGGATCTACATCAGATTATTTATAACATAGTTTACATAGTTTTTTTATAAGAAAACATTCTTGTCTTTAAACTGTCCGTGGCGTAGAGAAAAACCTTAGCGAGATTAAAAATCAGGTCACACTTGATAAGGCAGTTGCACCGCATTGCAACTTTCTATTTTATTTTGTAGTACTCAAAGAAGTAGCTGTTTGTTGTCGTCTTTGTTTATCGCGGCAATTAATTGCATATGATCACTGGCCCCTTTTTGTGCTATTACTGTCGGAAGTTGAGTTATGCAGGGTCAATTTCGTTCTAAGTAGTTGAAATATTGTTGGAATAGCGTTGAGCACCTTAGCTGAGAACTTTTGATGGTCTTGCTTCGTAAACGCTCCATTTATATGCGCAACACGAATGTGTGTGTAATTTATCGTCGAGCCTTTTAATATTTTCTGCCTAACGAGTTTTTTAGAACATTATCTGCGTTGTTTATAAAAACACGGTTAATTTAAAACACTCGCCACGAGCAATGGAGAGAGCTATGTTAGGAGTTTTACTGCGTGATCGAATCAGTAATGAGGTCTGCAGAAGAACCTGGGTTACTGATATAGCTCGAAGAATTGCTCAGTTAAAGTGGCAGTGGGCGGGGCACACAGCTCAGGGAACTGATGGCCGTTGGGGTGGAAAAGTTCTGACCTGGCGACCGCGGACCGGACGACGCAGCGTGGGCAGGCCCCCCACCGGATGGTCTAACGACCTGGTTACGGTGGCGGGGAATCGCTGGATGCGGGCGGCACAACACCGGGAAGCTTGGAAAACCATGAGGGAGGCCTATGTCCTGCAGTGGGCGTCGAATGGCTCATGATGACTCATCAAACAAATGGAGTTTAAATAGTCTGTAGTAGAGTGTGGAAGAGAGAGGAAAAGTGAGAGTGAGTAAGTGAAAACCCTTTCCACAGACTACTCAAATTGCATTTGAGGAGTGTTTTAGGGGAATCGTGTAGTAAAAACACGATTAAATAACACCGTTTATCTGCGAATGCGACTTGTCGGGATTGTTGACAGTAGCAAGCCCTGCTCCTCATGAGCGATTCTAAACGTCTAACTGTCAAATTAGTATGGAATTTGACAGTTAGGCGATTGGAATCACTCACGATTTGCTGCGCGTAATTAGGCCCCTGGTTTCGGACTAAAATGTTACAGTGACTGCTCGGAACGCAAATTAGAAACTAGTAAATAGAAACTGTTTCGTCAGTCTAAAGTACGGAGAATATTGGTTTATACCAACATTTTGTTATTTGCATTGAAAACAAGAAAAAACTAAAAGTTTCTAAGATTTCGCGAGAGGAAAACATTGTCTTAGTTGGGAATAAACTTGCTTTGTTCGTTTACTGGAAAAAATACTAGAAAAATACTGAAGTGAAAGAAAAATTTCCATCACGTGGACGGACCGAAGCTCTGATAAATAGTTTCAGGGACTTTAATTAAATGAGTGATTTGGCAATACTTTTAGAACAGTCTTGCTATCGATTTATCGCCTGTAAAGAGCTCTTGCTAAATGAGCTCGCTATTTATACACAGTAGCTAAGGGTTTGTTAGTTAAGTTAGTGGTTTCCTCCATATTTCATGAGTTTCTGGTCCACTTAGGTTGAATTATCCTTTCAAAATAACGATTAAATAAACGAATGGACATAAACTCCATAAGTATGCCTGACTGCAGCATCAGTGTTGTCATACTTTCGTAAGAATAGTCACTAATGTTTCAGTATTAGAAGTTGTTGATGTGTAAACGTTACCCTTGGTGCGCGAGTCCGATTCGCACTTTGCCGGTTTTTTATAGTGTTATTTTTATTTTGTTTCATGTGTTCCCTGTCCCCTCCCATGACTGTTACTGAAGTTCGCAGTTTGGCCAAACTAGCTATGAAGATATAAGGGACAAGCTACTGTTTCAGGTCAATTCCCAATTCCCAATGAATTAGCAATGTATTAGCAAAGGGCAAGATAAAAAGTACCCGAAACCGGCGTGCATGCAACGACTAATGAATGTTGAGGAAGCAAAAGTGATCTGTCAGGATCTTAGCAAGTGGCAGTCCTTAGTCTCTGCCTACCCCCCTGGGATACAGGCGTAAGTTTATGTATGTATATCCCAATGAAGCAGGATATAAAGTGTTAGCGTGGAAGACCAACAAACTGTAACCTGATCGCCTAGCATTGTTAAGACCTATCGCGACCCACTATGCAGTATTGTCCGATTTGTTTGCAAACTTTTATTCGCCACCAATTTAACTTCACAACTCAATCAGTCTCTACATCTATTAGTCATTGAGTCTACTTTCCAATGTTTCGAAGGCTAAGTTCAGTTGTTACGACGCATGCATAGAATGCGTCGGTTAGGCCACAGTGTAAGAAAATACGACACATTCTAGTCTAATGTGGTTGAGATTTTCGTAAGATTCTCACTAGGCTGTGGTGACCTGTTGGACGTTTTTTCTTTTTTCTTAAAGCTTCTGGGAAATACACTTGTTTACTTTAAAGTTATTAAGCTGGAATTGGTTAAATGTGTACGTTTTTGTTTCATATTTATTATGTGTGTTTTTGCTGTAGCAAATAAACTTTTTATCTCCCTATCTAAATGGCATACATAAATTAACGCCTGTATCTCGCAGGGCTAGGCAGAGACCTGGGTTTGCCACCTGCCACCATTCTAACAACCCCCTTTCGCATCACCAACATTCGTAAGTCGCTGCATGGTTGCACGCCGGTTTCGGTTACTTTTTATCTTGCCTTACTCTAATACTTCTCCTATCTGGTCGTGTCATCCGTTTGGGACGTCCCAGTCAACCAGATTGTAAAAACTTTATTTTTCCAACGCTTAGAGGCACTCAACTCGCACTTGACATCGTAACAACCACCGAACAGAGAAAATGGGTATTTTCATTATTCCTATGTTCTGTGGTGACAACACTGGTGCATTGGATCTATGAAATGCCTTTAATTTAAATCACTCTATAGATAGATACTCTATTTCCTTCCGTGGATGTCGTAGAAGGCGACTAAGGAAATATATTACCAGGAGACGGGCAGCAGCGTCTTCCTGAGATTCCAACTGCATACTGCGATCGCCAACCCGCCTGCCAAGCCTGGCGATTATGGCAAAACCCTTCATGGTTAGAAAACCATGAGGGAGGCCTATGTCCTGCAGTGGGCGTCAAATGGCTGATGATGATGATGATGATGATAGATACGATGGCATGTATAACGTAACGCAAAGGTATCACGGCGAACTGAATACAGCACATCAACCTTTACATTAGCGCACTTCACTGAGTTAGATTACGGTTGACTTAGCAACTAAAATTTAAAGATTTAGATGTGTTGTCAAATGTACTTACTTACCCTTTCATTTAATCGTTTACACACTACAAAATATATTGAACTACCTAACCTAACGGACTATTTTATAAGTGTTAGTCTTTAGACATAAGCTCCAATGTATGCCCTAGTTACTTAGAGTGGAATCCTTTAAGCCAACCGGGTCAGCCAACCACATCGCTAATTCTTTTAACTATTCCATTCAATTGAGGTCTTAAAACACCTTGAGATAAATGGCCCTTTTTCAAAATACGCATCTTGACATCCCCCTAGTTAGAGACTTTTAGGGTTCGTTATGAGGCAAGACAATCCATAACTACGTCTTTAAGGCTACTATCAAAAATGTCTACTTCAAGTTACTAACAATACAAGTTTGTTTTTTGAGCCGTTTTCAGTACAAATTTACAAAGCAATTCATAGATGGCGCTTACAGGCGTGGCCATAGAAGAACCGGAATACGGCTGTCAAAATGAATCTGCGCTAAGCAAAATTTGACAGACGTGTCGCTGTTCTTGTATGTGCACACCTATAAGCGCCATCTATGAAGTGCTTTGTGAATTTGTGCTGAAAACGGCTCATTGTGCCGAAGAACGTCGTATGCAACTCGTGTGCGTTGATCATTACACACTCAGCTTCCTTCCCGCGCTCACCTACGGCTCGTTCTTACAATAATGCCCCTTGTGTAATGAGCAACTTACCGCACTTGTACCATAATATACTATTTTTAGAGAATGATCGTTATTGGCGATTTCAAGCGCTGAGGTATGTGAATAGCTAAGACTCAGGTTTCTTCACGACGTTTTCCTTCATATAGTTTTCCTTTGAAATGTGGAGATTGTCACTGGCTTCGCGGGAAAATATTTTTTATAAGACCCTAAATGCTCACACTGTACATTGCACTTGGCTGTTATCCGGTATGTATTTTAATAAAAAAACCATTCGTCTACGTCGCGACTTCAATAGCTTCAACGCCTTGTAATTAATGATACGGATTTCGCGTCTTATAGTGTTATGTTGTATTAGGAATATAATTAATACGAATCTATTCTGTATTATGTTGTCTATGTGAAAGGTCGATTTAAACTTTAAGTAAAGTAGGTAGGTAGGTTTCTAGGGCATTAAAACGAGGGATTTGAATAATATTTCAAGGCTGCTGTTACGTGAAGCATGCTGTGTCGCTCGCATAATTTAAAATTTTTCAATATTGTAATAATATGAGTAAACTTTTGACAAATTTGGTCCGAGGGATAATTAAATTTTGGATATTCAAAGCATATTTTTCGCATCCTGTACTAAGTTTTTCATTGAGAAAATTCGATTCCAAAATTAATAATTTTGGTAACAACTTCTCTGTTTAACCACGTATCGGAAAACACACATATATTTAAAATGTCCGTAATTTAATTATGCATCAAACCCTTCGACCGCATTTATCAAAAGTTTACTCATTTTATTACAATAATTAAAAATGTTAAATTGTGCGAGCGAGACATGCTCCACGTAACGTAACTTAAGAACAGTCTTAAGTCGCCACTTAAATCGAGTTTTGTATATATTTTTTATTTAGTACGTACGTACGTCCCACTGCGGTGCACAAGCTTTCTCTCAGGGAGAGAGTACGTGCCCACCGCGGATTGGCGATTTCAATCGCTGAGGTATGTGCATAGCTCAGACTTAGGTTTCCTCACGACGTTTTCCTTCACCGTTAGCGAGTTGTATTGATTGCTACTATAACGTCATAAGAATCACTTCACTAGAATCATTTAAAATGTTAGAATGTGCAAGCGAGACGGGACGCCAGACGTAACAAAAAGCAGCCTTAAATTTACACGGATAGTTATGATTTTCGGTAGCAAGGTAGGACATATTTTTTATGTTGCTATTTTATTCGAATATTATGCAAAAGCTGTCTTTAAGTACAACTATTATTACCGATAAAATTGTGAAGTTGCCGACAAATAATAATAGGTAAAATAGTTACGGAGAGTAGCTACGAGTAAAAATGTTTTAAATTAGTCTGAAGTTCTTTGGCGACTCTCTCTAATATAGTAAAACTTTGTCCGTGTCCCGAGCACTTGATAAGATAAGATCAAAGCAGATAATAATATGTCGTGTAGAAATTAACATGAGTTTGCAGAAATTAAATAACATGCGGCGGTAGAGTTGCGCAGTACATCACTGCAGTAGAGCAAGAAAGAGTTAGAAAAAAATGTGAGGTGCCCACCGTTATTACGACTTAGGGACCGAATCCACTGGCTGGAACTTACCCGCAACCCAGTTTAAGTGAAGGTTGTGGATATTTATAATCGAAATATATATCCATTATAAATTGGCTATCGTACAAATCACCTCCCACACATACATGCGCAACCAACATACACAAACACAAACACAAACACAAACACACACACAAACACACACACACATACACACCCACATACACACACACACACACAAACAAACAAACACACACACACAAACAATCACACACACAGATACACACACGCACACGGACACGCACACGCACACGCACACGCACACGCACATTGGCAGGATTTATTATAGTTTTAATTTTACTTAAACTTAGCGATAAGTAAGATAAGATAAGAATATTCTTTATAGAGTACTCTAAATATTTACAAAGTAAATCTCTTATTAATAAATGAAAGTAAACCAATTAATGTGCCCTTCCGGTTCGCTTTAGGTAATTCTACTGTATTATAGCAACACTGGGCGCGTTCAGTGCATGGATGGGTCGCCGTCTATGCCTAACGCTAGTGGCATTTTTCCGAGCGGTTCCGTGCTTCGCAAGGCACGTTAAGCTGTTGGTGCCGGCTGCCGTCGTTAGATGGCAGTCGTTAAGCCAAGTCAGAGGCCTTAGGGCGGCTTGACAACTTCTGACAGTAGACGAGCTACTAGTCTACAAGCCTCCACCAATCCGGACTTGGCCCCCGTGGTGGAGTATGGCCTATACCTTCCTCAGGGAAGAGACCCGTGCCCCTCGGTGGGGACATAATGGGTTGATGATGATGATGATAGCCTTGGACCACAATATTGATGGAAGCTGATATCTATATTACAGACCCCGTCTAGCTCAGATACCAGCTGTAACCTTACTTCTGAAATCCAAATTACATTATAATACTTATGTAAGTACTCTGAATAATTATAAGAAAAGCAAGTGTAAAAGGTTTCATTCTGCGAAATAAATTTCATTTCATTTCATCAACATTTTGCGCATTGCACGTAGCTTTCCTACTATATCATCATCATCAGCCATTTGACGCCCACTCCAAGACATAGGCCTCCTATGTCCTGCAGTGGACGTCAAATGTATGGTTTTCCTAACCATGAGGGGTTTTGCCATAATCGCCACGCTTGGAAGACGGGTTGGCGATCGCAGTATGCGGTTGGAATCTCAGGATGACGCTGCTGCCCGTCTCCTGGTAATTGATTTCCTTAGTCGCCTTCTACGACATCCACGGAAGGAAATGGAGTGACACTATTCTTAATCCGGCGCCACATGGAATAACGCAGTCGTTGCCATAATATTATCTTACTATCTATGTTTCAATCGAATAATCTAGTAAGCAACTAATCTGTCCCCCCATAGTTATATTAAAAAAAACAGGAAGAGGTTAATCTCGCATAAAGGCGAAAGCCACACAACATGCATTATTGTATTCATATTATATCTTTTTCAATGCAGTGATAAGAATAATTAGAATGTTTTGAGATAAAAATACGACACGTAACTCAGACCACGCAATGTAAGCGCCTAAGGAATTTTCATGTTGCGTTGCGATGAGCAAGTTATACTGTAGGCATGACATAATGAAAAATGTATTAAAATTCTTTATTGCACTTATAAAAGTGGAAGTAAAAAGGCGAACTTAATGCTAACAGAGCACGATTGGTTTCAATTTAGTAAAGTATGACGTAGGGTTACAGAGGCCGGCCCACGGCCCATGGGGCAGTGCAGATCTCTCTAAGGTTCTGAGCATTATTACTACTACTTTTGGACCTTGAATTAGAATTTTAGGTAGTGTTTAACTAGCGCCCTTAGCCGCCTTAAACTATAAATTGACATTAAGTGAAATGTGAAAAAACTTTGAGTTTAAAAAATTATTGCAGAAGTTGAAAATCAAAGAACAAACGCTTGTGGTGGCCACAAAGTTAGTGGCCATAATAACAGAAAATAATCGTTACCGTAGTAAAATTTTAGACCGCAGTTTATATCATATAGCTGTGTGGTGTTTATTTAGCAGCTTTTTTAATATAGTTTACTATCAGAATTAGACATGAGCCGGGTGACATTGGCGCAGATAGCCTATGCTTATCACTCAGTTTTTTTCGTACACATTTGGCCATTTTATCGAAGACCTAGGCTATCTTATCGCGTCTATACTGTACCTATGCTGCACTGTTACAGTTATATAACGGACTCCAATAATATTAAATTATTATTTATTATTTTGCGCATTAACTTTTCAATTCCAGTTCTACACGAATAACTAGATTGACGGTATTCTCGTATTCTGTTAATTGAGGTCCTGAGGAATTATCAAATATTTGATGCTTAGCCTTTTACAATAATAATTATCTGCCTGGTAAAATATAAGGAAAATGAAATTATGGTTTATATATTAATCAATAGTGTGTTCAATGTAACCATTTACTTTGAAATACAGTTTGTTAATTCCACCAGAAAGCTAGATTCAAACTGAAAATCGCATTATTCTTTTACTTCTGACGAGTTTTTCTTATGTTTTTTCAAAACATTTCTAGAATGTGTGTAGTGGCAATCAAGGTTCCGCAGAATTGCACAGATGTTTTGCGCACTATTGACGCAATTGTTGACGTGCGCAAATATTAGATTCAATGTAGACGTGGCCTTGTGTCTTTTAGAAAAATCCATGTAAATAGAGCACTCTACGTATGAATTTAACAGCGATTTTTGAATAACATTAATTACGTTTGTTTTAGGCGTTTGTTCTAGTTTCTTTTGTTTCGGGAACTGATTAGTTTAAGATTCGTTTGCGGAGCCTAAATTGGTGTCTTGTGGTTATTGAGGTGAAGTGAGTGAGGTTGGCGTGACGGTGAAGAGGCCTATGCCCAACGGTGGGCTTCTTTCATGGGCTGTATATTATTATATAGAAATAGATAGATTGTGTTACAAAATATTACTAGATATAACTCACTCATCATCATCATCATCTGCCATTTGACGCCCACTGCAGGACATAGGCCTCCTTCGCGGTTTTCATAGCCATGAAGGGTGTTGCCATAATCGCCATGCTTGGGAGGCGGGTTGGCAATCCCAGTACCTATGTGGTTGGTGTCCTGGGAATTGAATTCCTTAGTCGCCTTCTACGACATCCACGGAAGGAAATGGATTGACGCTATTCTTAATCCGGCGCCACACTGACACTCACTCACGACGTAGAGGTTGCGCGGGTAGTAGTCTTTTTACTCGTGTACAGTTGAAAGCACCTCATCCTTACAATTAATTAGTAAAATCGCCCTTAATTTAACTAAACAATGCGCATTGATCAAAGGCTTATGTGCTGTGGACTGTACAACCCTGTTTAATAAGGTGAAAAATACAAGTTACATACACAAATAAGACTCTCGCTAAGTACGGCAGTGAGGCTGCACTTATGAACTGGCAATCGATAAAATTTACTGGAATTTAATAGGAAATTGTTACCCTATCGGTGAAAGTAACTTATTTAGTCCCAAGACGAGGCTAGGCTCGGGGCTCGCCAATTCGCCAATAGTTCCAGGGAATAAATAAGTCTTTAACCCGAGGTAAACATTGTGCTGTTCATTACGAATATAAGGAAAGTAGAAATAAAAACCGGCCAAGTGCGAGTCAGACTAGCGCATGCAGGGTTCCGAACCATTATCAACACAACATAAGACACAAAGATCGAGAAAAAATGGGAAAAAATCACGTTTTTTGTATGGGAGCCCCCCTTAAATATTTATTTTATTTAAATATATTTATTTATTTTTTAAAGCAAATATAGAACTAAATGTTCTGTGAATATTTCAAGCGTCTACCTGTTGCCGTTATTAATATCGAGCAAAAAACGGCAAAACAATTACGTTTGTTGTATGGGAGCCACCCTTAAATATTTATTTTATTAAATTTTTTGTTATAGCGGAAATAGAAATACACAATCTGTGAAAATTGCAACTGCCTAGATATCATGCCTAGGTTCATGAGATACAGTCCGGTGACAGTCAGACAGACGGACAGTGAAGTCTTAGTAATAGGGTCTCGGGCACCTTTCGGGTACGGAACCCCAAAAACGAAAAGCGATGAAAGAAATGCAAAATGCTTTCCTCTGTTATATTACGGAAGTAAACAAAACTACAACAAATGAATATCAGAGTGCCGCTTTCCCGCCTATTTTTTTTCTGTGGCCGGCCAACTATTTAGCCATTATTTTTCATTTTCATCATTGAAAAAGTTGTAAAAGTTTTGCCCAAATCTGTGTTATTTGAAACAAAAAGTTGAAAGTAAATTATAATCTGTATTTTCTAAGATTAACACGAGCACTAGACATAATAAAAACTGAAATTACACGGATATTTACTCGTTTTTTTCTTTTTACATTTTCCGGCGTTCCAATAAAGTCATTAAAAAAAAATCTTTAATTTAAACTTACCTGTATGTTATTTCAATTTTACATCACGCTGTGATTTTACATGGCCGTTTAGAAAGTTGGAACATGGTTCATCAGAAATGTGAAAATAGAACTAGTTTTTTTTTTATTTGATACCTGTCAACTAAATACAAGTCTCCCTAGGACTGAAAAGTATTACTTTCAACCAGCTCCTCAGGCAATTTCCGATCTATTCCGAGTATGAGTGATTATTAACACTATTCTATTGTATTATATGGCAGTGTTGAATCATATAATGCCAAAAAATATATATATTTTCAATCCAACCCGTTACCCGAAACCGGCGTGCGCGCATGCATGTTGATGAAGCGTAAGAGATTTGTCAGGATCGTAACAAGTGGCCAACTCTGGTCTCGTTCTAGATACCTTCGAAATCGCCAATAAAATATCAGCGTTTTCATACATTTAATGTTGCAGCACAATGCTAACTTTTGTATGGAACAGTTAATATTTTATTCGCGTATTTAAAGTTTGCCCAATAGCAGTCATTGAGGAATAGTAAGTACCGCCCATTTTCTGATGTACATAGGAGGATTTGTTACACACTGTATAAGGATTATTTTTGATTTATATCGTTTTATTGACTCGGTAATTTATTTACATACATAAACATACATAAACTCACGCCTGTATCCCAGAGGGGTAGGCAGAGACCAGGGACTGCCACTTGCCACGATCCTGACAGATCACTTTCGCTTTCTCAACATTCATTAGTGGTTGCATGCACGCAAGCCGGTTTCGGGTACTTTCTTGCCCTTTGCTGATACATCCCCTGTTTGGTCGAAGTATATCCGCCTGGGACGTCCCTTACCGGCCCTTACACGCACATTCGCTCGATATATTTGTTTTGTCAATCTTTCGTCCTTTATCCTCTCCACATGTCCAAACCAACGCAACATTCCTTTCTCAATGGTAGTCACTACATCCTTTTTCAGTCCTTCGTCCCATCTGTGTGTCTCGCGTCTAACTCTAAAAAAGAATGTCATATGGCTGCAATAAATTTCATAAAATACATTTTATCAATGTTGCAGAATCCTTAGGGTTACAGAAAGTAATGTGACGGCCTAACTAAATAAAACTCCAAAGTAGCAAACATTATTGGTGTTATTTATAAAAACACTATTGCCTTAAAACACTCCATAAACGCAGTACAAATAGTCTGCAGTAAAGTCCTTCCCTTGTGAAGTCTCTACCACAGACTGCTTATGCGGTGTTTATGGAGTGTTTAAAGGAATCGTGTTTTTATAAATAAGTCCGTCACTTTTTATTTTATCTTTTCAACATCCTACCTGATTTCTATCTAGTCGTCGACTGACTCCTAAAACAAATGTAACAATTCCTCTTCTATCCAAAATCAAACTAGACTGTGCCGGCCAGCCAACAATATGTGCAAAGAGGTATCGGAACAGTACTGCACTGCACTGATGCAATGCACAGAAAATGTCTTTCGCGATGATTCCGAGCCTAAAATTTGGCTTTTTAATCTAGCGACTTAGTGTCATAGAGCAGCTATCAAAAACTGCATGACCTGCCGTTATCTGCACGTTACTAAATTAGGTATCGAATTTGTTTCGCAATACTTATCTATAAGTTTTGACAAATTATACTTGATTTTAACAGGATGTTTATAGCTAGGTAATGTCGCCATTGGTGTAAATAAGTGGTTGATAGTTATAGATTATTGTTACTCTGAACCGTTTTACGATAAACATTTTTTATTTAATTTAATTTCACAAATTAGTTAATTTAGTTTAGTTTACTTATTTGGTTTAGCTCTTTTACACTTATATTGATACAAACAACGTATTTCTAACTTTACATTTAAAAAGTCATAATTTTAATGAACAGAAATGATTTATTCTTTGTTAATAGGGATCAGAGTAAATTGTAATATAATACATATATAGAAATATCGTGTCACAGTGTTTGTTATCGAACTCCTCCAAGGATGAACTCCTCCAAAACGGCTTCATAACGTTTTACTAAGACTCCGCTGTCGGTCCGTCCGTCTGTCACCAGGCTGTATCTCATGAACCGGGATAGATAGACAGTTGAAATTTTCACAGATGATGTATTTCTGTTGCCGCTATAACAAAAAATACTAAAAAAAACAGCATAAAAATAAATTAACCCATACAAAAAAATAAATGTTTTTTGCCATTTTCGCCCGATGTTAATAACGGCAACAGGTAGACCCTTGAAATATTCAAATGTTGTGTAGATAATGGTACGGAACCCTTTGTGCGCGAGTCCGACTCGCACTTGGCCGGTTTTTGTGTATGTTTGGTAAGTCTGAGAATAGGTCGTAAGCTAAATAATATGGCAAAACAAAGTTTGCCGAGTCAGCTAGTCATATATGAATGTCTTATTAAATGTTTTAGTTTAGTTAATTTCAATTGCGCCGTGGTATTTGCGCAACGGTGGAACGCTTTTCTCACGGTCGGGAGGTCGATCGGCCTTCGATTTAAATTTGTGAATTTATAGTAACACCAGAGCACCACCTAACTATGAAGGAAAACATCGTAAGGGAATCCGAATATTCGCCGTGTTCACATACCTCAGCGCTTGTAATTAGTGTTGCCGCTCGATAGGCCAATATAGATTGTCTATCGATAGCCTATCGATAGTTAAAGAAAACACGATAATATCGACAGTCAATCGATAGTATCGATACTATCGATAGTATCGATAGCATCGATTTCTCTTCTACTGGAATACTATCGGTAAACTGCAATACTATCGATAGTATCGATAGTTTCGTCGCTGCCAACCAATGAACTATCGATAGTATCGATAGTATTGCTCTTTAATATCGAATAGACTATCGATAGTATCGATAGTATCGATACTTTTGTGCTATCGATAGTGATATTTATTTCAATAGTATTGCATTCAGTATGCAAGCATAATGAGTGGTAGAAAAACTAATGTGGTATATTCAACCAAACCAAATCAACTAGTGTATTGACTTTTTTTAAGCGCACTAAATTCTGTTATCCGCCTTACTCCTACCTTACCTGCATGCATACTTCATCCAATACTATTGAATTAGAGATCTCTATCGATAGTACAAAACTATCGATAGTATCGATACTATGAATACTATCGATAGTCTATTCGATATTAAAGAGCAATACTATCGATAGTATCGATAGTATTGATAGTTCATTGGTTGGCAGTGACGAAAATATGGATACTATCAATAGTATTGCTGTTTACCGATAGTATTGCAGTAGAAGAGACATCGATACTGTCGATACTATCGATAATATCGATACTACCGATTGTCCTATCGATCGTGTAGATGATTTTAGCGTTTTACAATCGATTGCAAAACTATCGATTTTTCGGCAACACTACTTGAAATCGCTAATGCTCGTTTGGTACATACGCGTATTCTTTCTCTCTGAGGGTAGGCTTTTACATTTACATTTTAGTTGTCATATCGCCCGTAACGTAATTGAGTAGAGTGAATGGATATAAAAGATGATGTGCTGTCGTATGTTACCGTAATACTCGTATAGTCTGCTTGTGTCACGTATGTAAATAATATCGTTATTTTATGCCGGCCATATATGAGATTTGGAAGAGGTGGTGTGTATTGAATATTCCACTAAGTCCACTATTTATGTCTAGTGGTGGAATTAATGAACGAATGCATTGGGTTGGATACAGTGATAGTTAAAAACATAGATAGCGCGAAAAAATTACTCCACGTTCAATTATGGGAAGGCTGGCGGGGTTTGTCAATTGTGTTGCCAATCGGAGCGAGTTCAGTATTACCCGGAAAAATATCTATGCACCTGCCACCAGCTGACCGCCATCTTGCGAGGTACCTGAATATTTCGACAGGTTATACATAATGAAGTCAATGGTTTGACGTTTTGTATAATACCAATCATAAGTTATGCTGTCATTTACTATGGCCCAAACAACGTTCACGTCGTCACGCATGGCGCACAGAATGAACCAATCGCAGAGTGATTTACTCTACAGCACATCTTGCGCTCATTTCATTGGTAATCCAGAGGACAGGGGCCGTTTTTGAGAGTGAATTTTGTAGGAAGAAATACTTCTGTGGTTTTTTTTATTCGTAGGTTGGATAAATGACATTTTGAATGTTTTTCTAGATTAACTAACCTCAACCAACCACTGCCAGCAATCTGCCTCAGATGGTCGGTCCAGTGAGCTGGAGGTTAATACTATTATTGTAGAAGTAATTATTAGGTACTATTTAAAAGACCTGAGGATTAAAACGCCGTGAATTGGTTATTGCGTGAATTGCAATATAGGAATAGTCGTATATTGTGGCAAGGGCACGAGCGCACTTAAGTAAATATATAAGGGTAGCGACAACTGTTTGCTTACCTTAGTGATTAAAGCGACCCGCTTGTCTGTCGCGTTTGTTTCACCTGTAACAATAAATGAGAAATTTAATAAACAAGTTAACTGACTGAGAATCAGCGCTGAAGGCCTGCCCATTATCATACTGCTGAATCAGCTGCCATTTATAATAACATAGACACGCGGTGACCTTTCTTTTCGATTTTTGTATGACAATTTTTATGTAGTCTAGTATTTTTGGGTTTTGTATTGTGGCGTGTGTACTGGTTTGGTAAAAAAAAAATTGCACCCATTAGAACTGAGTCTGCGGGCTATTGGGCTCGGCGAGCATTCTCTTTTTGACATTAATGATGGAGCCAACAAACGGGGATTTGTTGTGGAATCTCAGACCTTTCATATCCTACTAATGTTATAAATGTGAAAGTTTGTGAAGATGTTTGGATGATTGTTACTCAGTTACGCAATAACGGCTGAACGGATTTAGATGAAATTTGGTATGGAGATAGTTTGAGTCCCTGGGAAGGACATAGGATACTTTTCATCCCGGAAATTAGGCACTCATTCCATGCGGACGAAGTCGCGCGCAAAAGCTAGTATATATTTAGTACATGTAGGCACAAAATGTATATTGCAAGTTTGTTACCTTTCTCCTGCATGTAAGTTTAGTTTTTAGTTTTTTGTGGGTAGTGGCTGCGGACGAAGTCGCGCGCAACAGCTAGTAATATATATTTAGTACATGTAGGCACAAAATGTATATTGCAAGTTTGTTACCTTTCTCCTGCATGTAAGTTTAGTTTTTAGTTTTTTGTGGGTAGTGGCTGAAAATCAGCGCTGCCAAGATCACTGCGTTGACTTGGTTGCATTATGCTGAGCCTCGACCCTTAATAGTCTTAATATGTCAGTAAATGCTTTCCATTTCTTCATAAGTAAACATTTGATTGAAATATTTCTGCTCGTAACGTATAAGTACAGGATCCCGATGAGCTAGGATTATTCTTTAAATATACTATATTCAGTTTAATGAAGAAATCTAAAGAAAGTACTTTAAAACTTTTGATTGTAAACAGGAAACTACGTAGATGACGGTTGGGGAACGGTCGTATGTACACAATACGCTGGAAGCTCTAAGCGGGGCACATAATATACTTACATCATCGCAACGGCTTTGCCTACGAAAAGCATTTCCGTAAACAATCTAGCAGGTAAATGAAAATAGTTTCCGACGAATCCATGCAAAGGTCAGAAGTTATTCGACCAATGGCGTTCGTTGTTACGGAATTCAAACTAGCGTAGGCTACGATCGAAAGTGAGAGTGGACCAATCACACGTCGCCACTCGCTGTGTGGGTGTTACGCGTGTGTCCGCACGAGGCCGCGCCGGGTATGTGAGCGTGTGAATGGAGCCTGCGAGATAAGTTTTGGTTATTTCCGTGACATGTGTCGGCGGAAAGGTCTCTAAGGGTCTATTCTGGAGGAGTCGGGTCAGTCGGCTTTCTACGGCATTTGATTTTCAGTTCGAATTTTCATGTTCTAATGGAGCTAATTCCTAGTAGAGACAAGAAACTACATAAGTACTAAACAATGCCATAAGGAAGCTATAGTAAGCAATTGTCACTAAGTTTCTAGAAATATTCTTGTATGAGGCAGAGCTAAATTTAGGTATAATAACGCAAATATTAGTTCGACGAAATGTTCAATTATCTGAAAAACTATTAAAGACGACAGGATAGAATTCCCCGGATGCTGTGAATCAAAGAAAAGTTTCTACTTTCGCGCACTGTTTCCTACCCCCGAGAATCGCCCTCCAGGCCGGAACCTTCGCAATATATAAGCCCTTCGGGGCACATTATGTGCTCTCAATTTATAACAATACATCGCGTTAACTCCGGGCCTTATGTGTAGTGTAGAGCTGTAATAGGAAGCATTTAACTAGGAATAATAAAAGAATTTTCTTTTGGAAATCTCAGGACTTAGTAAAGTTCGAAATTATACAAATACGATTCCTTAAAACACTCCTCAGAGGCAGTTTAAACAGTGTGTGGTAAAAGAAAAGACGTAACCACAGATTGTTCAAACTGCCCCTGAGGAGCGTCTTAGAGGAACCGGGTTTATATTAGTTTTTCCGTATTAAGCTTGATTAATCAACACAGGGGTCGAGGGTTCGATTACCGCTAGGGGAATTGAACCGTACCTACTTTGATTTGTACAGGGTGTAACAATACATCTGAAAACGGGGGGTCTACTCGTCATGCGAACACCTTTGACTGTTTGGAAAACTTTGAAAATCGTGAAAAATATATCACTCATTCCGTTCATTTCAATACCGCAAGTGATAAAGTTAGTATGCAACACCTATAATTTTAGCTCTTAGATTAGACAAGAACTCTTTATTGCTGTTTATTTATATTTAAATAACTAAGTTACACAGTATACAACTGGCGGGCTTAGATATTTTGCAATGCAATAATTTTCGTTGCAATTGTAAATTAGCTTATCCTTACAGGTTATAGGCATGAGTTTAACTATATAATTTTGCAGTCCGGTAGTAAATCTAGTACAAATAAATAGTCAGCCACGTGCGTAATCTATGATAGTGCCAAAATAAGCCCTTGACCTATTTCCTACTATCGCGAAAACATGCGTAATACTACGGCGTGTTTACATAGCCTTCATTGGAAAGGTCGCACTTAGACAAGGATAAATAAATGTGTTTCAGTGCGAGTAAGACAAAGACAGCAAATGCAGGAAACTAGAAGATAGAGTCTCTATCAGAAAGGCTAATCTATTCGCGTATAATTTGGCACACACTATCACTATCTTTGTACATTGATAAACGCTGAATCTAGTCTAGGTTAGTGATGTGACAACTTGAGGAAGAACTACGATAAATAGATTTCGAACTAACACTTTCGTACGCACTACACGTTATTAAATATCCGGTATTAAGTGTTTCGGTGGGCACGCGTGGTGATTAAGCCCATACTGTCTCCTTGAGAGAAAGCCTGGGCCCTACAGTGGGACATATATAGGCTGCTTATGCATGTATTCAGTAAATAATACGATAAATAAGGTTGACGGGCATATCTAAATACTTTCGCTGTAAAGCTTCCACTTCGACAAGGATAAATAAATGTATTCCAGTGCAAGTAGAACACAAAAACAGCAAAATCAATGCAGGAATCTAGAGTAAGTATATGTCAAAAGGGCTAATCTATTTGTTGATGATTTTGCAAATCCTATAGTTCGGTGATTTTTATACATTCATAAATGCTGGATCTAGTCCATGTTAGTGATGTGATAGCTTGACGACAAACTACAATAAGGTCAAAGGATAGATAAGGTCGATGGACCTTTCTAAATGTCAACGGCTGCGGTGACGATATCTAATGCTAGAGTGTTATGATATTTTGACATTGTAAATTTATGAATATATGTTCATAGTAAAGTATATACTATACTAAGTGCCAAATGTACTGTGTATTTTTTATATAATACACTCCGCTCCACACATAGGGTAGCTATTGAAGGGCACGCGCATTAACCCATGGGCGCACATAGAGGATTTTCTTTGGAAGCTCGTTTCGTGGAAAGGAGTATAAATAGATATAAATTTCATTATTTTATGGTCTTTAATATTATCTAAATGTGGGTCAGCTCTGCTATCCTTCCAGTAGACTAATATTGTAGTTACCTATAATTAAGTATTGCTTTAAAAGATGCATGCCTTTTTCGATGCTCGATAAACCCATATCAACACGGCACAAGAGATTGTTGCACTTTCTTATCGCAACGAATTTTGACTAATACACATAAGCTTAGATAGGGATCTACGTATACAGTGTACAGTACAGGTTCGTCTAAAACAAATTCGCTAAAAGATACCTCGTGTAAGATAAGGGAAAAAAACCTGTAATCATTTGTTATGACATTATTTGGAATTTCTTATGATATTCTCGTCTTCTTTCTAGTTTTCGGATTTGACTTCTGGACTTGCGAAAATGGATTGTATATACAGGGTATAATTTTATACCGGGTGTAATAAAATTATACGATTCCACATAGCAAAAGTTAGTAGTAAAAGTAGAATCATATTTTTTTGTTGCACTAACCCGTGCTGAGGAGAATTTTAAAAACCTATTTAGAGGCTAAAAATTCCACCCATGAATGGATTTACATTTTACGTAATACGGAGAAGTTTGTAAAGAGGCCCGAAATTTCGCCGATGCCTGCACTTGCCCATTAGCTCAGTTGGGAGAGCGCTGGCACGGTTAGCCAGAGGTCGCGGGTTCAAGTCCCGGCATGGGTGGAATTTTCAGCCACTAAATAGGTTTTAAAAAAGTTGATTCCCCCCCATTTTCGGATGATTTTGGGGATTTGTATAATTAGCAGCAGCTCACCGCCAACTAAGTCAACCGTCACACCTTACAGTGCAAGCGCGCAGTAATAAAATAATAAATAAAACAATATGACATGCCTACTATTGACTGTATGCAAAAAGTTCATCATCATCATCAGCCATTTGACGCCCACTGCAGGACATAGGCCTCCCTCGTGGTTTTCATGACGATGAAGGGTTTTGCCAAAATCGCTACGCTTGGCAGGCGGGTTGGCGATCGCAGTATGCGGTTTGAATCTCAGGTAGACGCTGCTGCCCGTCTCCTGGTAATTGATTTCCTTAGTCGCCTTCTACGACATCCACGGAAGGAAATGGAGTGACGGTATTCTTAATCCGGCGCCACACGGAACGGCGCAAAAAAGTTGATTCGCATTTTAATATCGCAAAAGCGGTAATTTCCAAATTATTTTTGTGTGTGCCACGTCATGGCTATGTCGCTATCAGTCGTTGACTTACTTTCCCCGCAAAAGCCGCCAGTTACGGAGTTCAAGGAGATGTTGACACAATCAATTTGAGGCAGATTCGAAGGTATTTTATGATTATTGTGGGAAACGGGCGAAAGGTTAGTAATGCTCAAAATTAAACATTACGGGCTAGGTCACATGTTAGAAAGTAACACAAAAAGAGTCATCTGAACACCTTTATTACTGTACCTAGTTCGTTGGTCGTTGTTATTGTTGTTTTATTTATTTATTGCCAAAAAAACTTAAAGCTACTGTACGGAACCCTCGGTGCGCGAGTCCGACTCGGACTTCAATAAAGCGTGACCTAACATAACATGAAAAACTAAGACTTGTTCAGACTACCTCACCCATAAATTTTTTTACGAAATAAGTGAGACATCCTAAATACCTGTCGTAAGAATTATTCAGAAATTTGAAAACCTAATCTGTCCTAACCTATCTGACAAATTCCCTAGATATAAAAAGAGGATAATGCGCTTATTGTAGGCAAAGACATAAGTTACTTACTATTTATTATATAAGACGTCGCTATAAGGAAAAGCAATAAAAAGGTCCGTTGATAAACTATAAATGCAAGTGACTGACCAGCGCGCGGGTCAAAAAACTAAAGAAGTATGAACTCGACGAAAGCGACCAGCTCTATCTATTTGAAAACAAGCCGTTTAACTTCACGTAGTATTGATTGGCTCTTTGAAAAGTTGTAAGAGATAGCGTATTAAAGGTGTCTTCTTCATTGAGAAGAAAAATAACGCGAGATAACCTGCAGGGGCCTAATTCATCATCATCATCAACCATTTGATGCCCACTGCAGGACATAGGCCTCCCTTGGAAGACCAAGCTTCCCGGTCTTGTGCCGTCCGCATCCAGCGACTCCCCGCCACCGTAACCAGGTCGTCAGACCATCTGGTGGGGGGCCTGCCGACGCTGCGTCGTCCGGTCCGCGTTCGCCAGCTCAGAACTTTTTGGCCCCAATTTTGCATAGCATAACATAACATAAACTCACGCCTGTACCCCAGAGGGGTAGGCAGAGACCAGGGACTGCCACTTGCTACAATACTGACAGATCACGCCGGTTTCGGGTACTTTTTATCTTGCCCTCTGCTAATACATCCCCTATTTGGTCGATGATTGAAAGTATTCTTTTTTACTGGGTGTTATCAACAGTGGTAATTCGTACAATTTAACAGCTATTTGGAATAACATAATAATTACTTTACCTGCACATTTAAAGGAATATACCAGTAAAGCGGTAAAGTACCATGCGGCGCGTGGAATGGTCATGGAACAGGGCGCTGACTGAAAATAAGCTCTGAGGAGTAATACCCACAGCAGTATGCTGAGTCAGCTGCATATTGCAGCAGCAGAGACACACCGTGACCATTGTTTGTTAATGTTTTGTTAAGCATTCGCTTATGTAGTGTCTCAATGTATATTAAATTGTCAGTATGTCTAGTGTTTTGTGTAGTTGTGGCGGAAGTAAAATTAAATGTGTCTGCTTCTTTTAAAGTAGTGTTAGACATAAGTAAGAAGAGCTTGGAAAAGGTGGTAGCCTAGTGGGTAGAGCATTGGACTCGGAAGCGGGAGACCCAGGTTCGATTCCCAGTGCGGGCATGTATCTATGACCTTGTTTTTTAAGTTATGTACATTTGTGAAGTTATAGTAGCAATACCACTCGCTAACGGTGAAGGAAAACATCGTGAGGAAACCTGGGTGTCTGAGCTATTCACATGCCTCAGCGCTTGAAATCGCCAATCCGCGGTGGGCACGCGTGGCGATTAAGCCCATAGCCAAGCCTCTCTCTGAGAGAAGGTCTGTACCCTACAGTGGGACGTATATAGGCTGCTTATGAAGAAGAGCTTCTTTAATATCCCCTAACTGAACTATTTACACTGACCTCCTTCATGCTATTTGTTTGATAATTTGTCCACGTCGTTGGCGCGTTATTTGGCATTTAGTTGATGTGGCAGCGCATTTTTGCAATTGAGCCTTAGTTTCCTTCCAAATAAAGTTACTCAGAACGTTATATAAATATTTGTTGACGATTTGTGACGAGCTAGGCGTGCGAAATGAGTGGCTCTCGGGTAACAATGTTTATATGCGATCATCCGCCCACGCAACTATTTAGAAGTGTCACAAGTACCAAGGTACTTAATGTCATTTACTTATTTTACCTGGGCCTAGCGAAGAATAAAACGCATCGTTGTTCATTAGAGTGATAGTACCTGGATGACCGAGCTTTGCCCGGTATTTTTTTGGTTAATCGTGTTTCTTGGATACGATGAAAAAAAGGGGAAAAAATTATCGAACTGGAGACATCTGGACTCGAACCGGGGTCTTCTGGTTTCGAGACAGCCCGATTTTCCACTTAAGCCATTACAACCTTGTAGATGGTGGCGAAATTTACCTTCTTATTGTAATGATTCAATAAATCAGGTATCATTGCCTGAAAACACGGATAAAACGACGTTTTCTAAAAATGAAACATAGCTAGATATGGCATAATTTTATGAAAATCGTTGGAGCCGTTTCCGAGATTCAGATAAATTATATATACACATGCACACACCCACACACACTATCTCTCTCACACACACACACACACACACACACACACACACACACACACACACACACACACACACACAAGAATTGCTCGTTTAAAGGTGGTATTATTAGATTGATTAGATAAACACAACAATGGCTGTTATTTGACGCTATTTCGTAGTCTACTAAGAATGAGCTTTGCAATGTCATTTCAATGGCTTAACCTAAAATCACAAATTAAATAGGCATCTCTTGTGAAGGAGATCGGGTCGCGCAAGGCGTTGGGTTAAGTAGCTTAGGTTATACCATTGGAATGAGATTCGTTAGTATTACCGATAGTGTCAATGAAAAAACCATTGCCGTTTTAAAGTCACTCTATTGAACAACTATGCATTTAAGAGACTCACCCCCCTGTTCTATCGCAATGTCCGCTTTAGTAAATAAATCTTCAGTCATAGGCATTGTACGTAAGCAAAGCGCGTAGTATATTAATTGTAGGTTTTTAATTCTTGAAAGAATCTGAGAAAATCTTAAGACGTGTTTAGAATCCTATGCGGCTTACAAAATCATGGGTAACTTATTAATGGGTTTTGAATGTCTAGGTGTTCCCATATAGAAATTGATTGCTATTTTGGAAACAATGTACTTAATACCTTAACATACTGTTAAACAGTGACAAAAAGTAAAAAGAGACGTAAAATGAAAACCTTGATATCTGTCTTCGAACTCTACACAAAATAGGCTCATTAGTAAGTAATCAGGTTACGGAAGCTCAAATCATTACCATTCTACCAGTATCAGTCTGTCTCCGAAAGATTGAGAGGATTTTTATTCTGATCATTTTACAAATGTATGGCACCACTCTTTGAAATGCAACGCTTATGATCGGCAGCCTATTCCATTATGCGCTTTATTGCGTGGGACCAGTAGAACTAGCCATCTTTAGCAATTAGTAATCTGAGTGCAACTCGTGACGACGCCTTTTAGAACTTAGCGGGATTCTACACCGACGTCAGAGGCGGCATTAATGCGTAGGAAGGCTAAGTTAAGACTCACTCAAGATTCGTACGACTAGCGATTAAACTTTTGGAATTTCAGGAAGTAAGTTTGAACCTTTTGTTTGCGATTTACGCGTGTTTTGGCGCATTATTTTGGTATCGATGAAAGTATTGGTAAGAGTGAGAGAGTAGTAAAAATGCTAACCTTAGATCCAAAGTACTGTAACGATTCTCCTTTGTAGAAGCTGGCTGGCAGAGCCTTCTCGTCTTATTTTAAATATTTTGAAGGGAATCGTTACGTTTTGTTTTAGATGTCAGTCGATCCCCAGCTAGGCTAGGGCATCGATAAAAAAGAGAATAAAAAATATAAATTGCCCGTAATTTGAATTTCAATAAGTAGAGTAATGTAACGATTCTCCTTTGTAGAAGCTGGCTGGCAGAGCCTTCTCGTCTTATTTTAAATATTTTGAAGGGAATCGTTACGTTTTGTTTTAGATGTCAGTCGATCCCCAGCTAGGCTAGGGCATCGATAAAAAAGAGAATAAAAAATATAAATTGCCCGTAATTTGAATTTCAATAAGTAGAGTATTACACAATGACTTTATTTTCTAAGTTGCAATGTAGTACCAATACTCGCTAACTATGAAGGAAAACATCGTGGGGAAACCTGTTTGCCTAAGTCCAATCCGTAGTGGACACACGGATTTTCTTAGATAGAATCACTACGCGTGTCCACTGCAAGGGCACTTATATAATACCTATAGGCTGTTCATGCTATGCTAATGTGGAGCTTCGAATTGTCTTGTGATTTGAAATTTACCCTTTGCGACGCGATGGTGAAAATTTCGGACGTGAAATTGTTTCCGCAAATTACAAAGGCGACAAAAATAATTCACGATGAACACCATTTCACAGTGTATCATTGATGAACTGTTTTGTTTTCTGTACCACAAAAATTATTTTACACAATTCGACCTTAACGTCTTCCTATATTTTCTCGGCCTCAATAGGCGTTAGTACAAAACAAAAACAATGACCAACAAATTTTCCGAGTATTGTGTTAGCAAACGTCTACTGTATGTCGGCCCAATTCACTCGAAAGATGCGCTTGCACATTGCTTTGTACATGGCTTTTCTTTGTACCGCTGACTACAAGCAAACATCAACCCTTATGGCCTCAACACACTTGACATTAAAGCCGAAAATCCATCGGAAACTACAGCACTTCGTCCGCAGATGTCAAACAATTAAGAACTCTACTAACATAGCAAATAGTTCCCAAGTATGCTGGGCGTAAGGTTCGTACTGTACAATTGTATGAAGAAATACGTCGTGCAATTGGTTTCGGGAATCCACCATTGTGAGTCAACCAGTTGTCAGCGTTTGGTTTGCCTTGACACGGTGATGAAATCAGTTCCTTGTAGGTACGTTCAGGAGACTATGTACCTATACTTACTTTTATGGTGTCAATCTCTACATAAAATAATACTTAATTGATAAATTTTTGTCTAACAGTTTGCCAGCCTCACTTACCTGGGCTCTGCACGCCGTTCACACCGGGTATCGGCAGAATACCAGCGCTGGAGTTTACTTGTTAACTTTCGGCACATGCTGAGTTGGAGCCCATTTGCAATTGCCACTCACACGTGTTCATGTTTCTATCCTAATGTCACCAATACTGTACTATGTCAAGTTGTTATGTCTCCATCATTTATGTATGGATCTATCTTGTCTATGTTTACTCTGTGCCGTTACTTTGTGAATAAATATGTAATTTATTTATTTCTACAAGTTTACATCTATCATTACAGGCTT
Organism: Yponomeuta cagnagella; assembly: GCA_947310995.1. Classification (NCBI taxonomy): domain Eukaryota; kingdom Metazoa; phylum Arthropoda; class Insecta; order Lepidoptera; family Yponomeutidae; genus Yponomeuta; species Yponomeuta cagnagella. The sequence continues at coordinate 18,719,957 of OX371279.1, read as the reverse complement.
AAACCTAATGCGACAGAAAAAAAACAACAATTTCAAAGTATTTTCATAAATGTAGCATAAAACTTAACATCTGATCTTTTGCTTTGTCTACATAAGCAGCCCATATACGTCCCACTGTAGGGCACAGGTCTTCTCTCAGGGAGAGAGTATGGGCTTAACCACCACGCGTGCCCACCGCGGATTGGCGATTTCAAGCGCTGAGGTATATGAATAGCTCAGACACTCAGGTTTCCTCACGATGTTTTCCTTCACCGTTAGCGAGTGGTATTGCTACTATATAACTTCACAAATATACATAACTTAGAAAACCAAGTCATAGGTACATTCCCGCACTGGGAATCGAACCTGGGTCTCTCGCTTCCGAGTCCAATGTTCTACCCGTTAGGCTACCACCGCTGTTGGTAGCTTGTGTACGCTTTGATTTGTATGATTTGATTCGATATTTCTTGTAGAAATAAATAAGTTATCTATTTATCTATCTAGACGTCGAAACTCTGACTGCCACGTTGATCTAGCGGTAACACACTTTATTGACAAAACAGAATTCGTAGGTAAAACAAGTGTTTGTGATTCTAGCTGGAGAACACAAAAACTTGTCTTATTCCTACACTAGGATACCCTTTTCTAGGTAACAAGACAAGGACATCACAATCATGGAAATACACCCAGACTGAGGTTATTTGTAGAAATTATTATTTCCTCCAGTGGAAAGCGAACCCCCGACTTCTCTTTTGATAGTCAAGCATATTTCAGCTAGATCACGGAGGCCTCAAGCCTTTAAGGAGATTTTCCTAAAATCTGAACACATATCCGGCTAAATCCGGACGCCTGGCAACTCTAGTCCCATGCCAATGACAGCGAATAACTACTCTATTGCATAAGTCACGCAATCCACTAGAGATAACTTAATCACCAGTCCGTGGTGACTCCTAGAGTCAGTTCTAAGTAGCGATCAAGTTACGGCCAACAATCTGCAGAGTGAGTGTCAAATTTATCGTATTTATAAAGAAACGGTTCGTTCGAACAGCCAGACGCAATGTTTCCTGATCCGGTTACAGTTTTCTTAGTAGATTGAGCATCTTAGCTAAGTAATTTTGTGACGATAACGGATGTGCCGGGTTTATGCGGAATAAACGGCCAGCAGGAGTTCATTTAATCAAGAGATCTTAGGTTTTAGAACAACAATTGAAACTCGGTTAGGTAAAGACCAGTTGTAAAAGATTGTGTGTAGAGTATACTTATTGCTTATGTTAAGTATAATTATGATTCAATTCTTTAGATCAATAGAATTGCAGCTTAGTGGCTCATGTGATGATTAATCCACGATCAAACTGCAATACGGACAAACGCCACAGTTTTTTTTTTGTTTTATGCATTAATGATACAAAAATAAAATACAAGGCCAAAATCACAAAAACCTCTCAGGTTTGTGCGTTTGTGCGTGATTTTCGGAGTAAATTCTATATGAAAAAAAATTAAGGTGCGTGTACACATAATCCCTGCCACATAACTTGGCCAAATGACTTTGACTGCGCATGTACTTATTTCGGTTCTTATTTGTAGGGGGCGCGGGATCCAACTTATCCTAACTAGGCGGTCAAGTTATGTGTATATATATAAAAAAATCTGAATCTCGGAAACGGCTCCAACGATTTTCATAAAATATAGTATGCAGAGGGTTTCGGGGACGATAAATCGATCTAGCTAGGTTTCATTTTTAGAACCCATCGTTTTATCCGTCGTATATAATTCGTCGTATATAGTCGTATATATCGTCGTATATAATTTCCTTTCAAATTGGATATACCTAATTTACAAAAATCACGATTAACAAAAAAAAAACCGAGCACAGCTCGGTCATCCAGGTAATAAAGGTGCCCGCTACTTTGCTCGCGTACGAATCCATATAAAGTGCTAAAGACATCTGCATCATCAAATCTGTTCAAACAGCTGAACAGATTTGATGATGAACCGTGATTACACGACAAATGTAAAATCTTCATATTCTAATCACGATACATACAGAATATTTTATCGTTATAAGTCTGGCCCATGTGGAGTGTCGCGCGTTTGACGCGAATTATTACAAGTTATGCCATATTCGTTTATCTATTCTTAGATGTCAAGGGTGAAATTGGGGTTATTGGGCATTTGATCGAATGTATATTTTGATTTAATTATTAAAAATAAAACATTTACGTACAGAAAGCGTTTTTGAAGGTGGTATATCTTAGAGGGCTCTGACACCTGTATTACATATTCTCATCTACCACAGGTGTCAGAGTCCAACGAGCAATCTACTCGTAGTTGTAATATAATTGTATCAACTATGTACCCCATATTTGAAATACTTAGGTTATTACATACAATTGTAACTTAGCAATAAATAAAATTCATTCATTCATTCATTCAATTTCATTATTTTGCCAATGAGTACACCTTCTGCACAAAGTATATTCTGTCATATAACTTGAAGATCCCGCGGATACTGGCATTGAAACTAGATCTTATAACTGCGATGTTATTAAAACAATAGTTTCATTTTTACTAAGCATATTTTGGGTTATTTTAATAGGCCCGATATTTTATAACTTACAAGGTTAAGACAATGTGAGTTTGGTATTGACGTTTTTGATGAAAAGTGATCATTATTGTCTTGCGGTTTGGGCTTAAATTACTGGAAGATGACTCGCTGGGAGGGCTATGCAGGTGTCATGACGCATGCTTGTTGGAAAGCTATTTTAGATTGTAATTTCCCCAATTTTTTAGGGTTCCGTAGCCAAAGGGTCGAAATGTTAGTGAGAGTTAGACAGTTGAAATTTTCACAGATGATGTATTTCTATTGTCGCTATAACAACAAATAGTAAAAAAATATTTAAGGGGGGCTCCAATAAAAAAAACGTGATTTTTTGCCGTTTTTTGTTCGATATTAATAACGGCGACAGGTAGACGCTTGAAATATTCAAATGTTGTATAGATAATGGTACAGAACTCTTCGTGCGTGGGTCCGACTCGCACTTGGCCGGTTTTTGTCGCACATGGCCGGTTTTTGTTTAGTTCCGGCTAAATTCATAAAGCATAACATAACAGCCTGTATACGACCTACTGCAGTCCACAGACCTTCTCTCGGAGAGTTTAATTATCACGCGAGCCCATCGCCGATTAGATTAATATTTACGTTTGTGATTATTTAATTTGTATTTAGCAATAGGCACATTGAACTTGAATAAACTTACATAAAAATTAAATAGCTTTTTGGTATTTTGACAATGTTATACTTATATTAATACATCCTTTATGGGGCATTGTATACGTTTTTACAATAAGATCCCTGGAGATACCATAAGCTTGCCTGAAGTGCGGTTCAAAAAATGTGTAAAGCGCACTTTATGCTAAAAGGGCTACTATAGCGTTAAGGATTATTTAGATGACAAAGATGTGTGGAATTAAAGCCAGTTCAATGCATTCTAATACTAGGTTTTAGAAGATATAAGAAGAAGAAGAAGAATGACATTTATTATACCAACAAGACATGATATGTAAACACTGTTAATTAAGGAATATGTTTGAAAAGACTAAGTTTGGAGTTTTTTTGTCCGTTTTTTCTCCAAATGATCTTGATTTCGAAACGGACACCTAAGTTTCCTTGTAACGTTCAATAAGTCACAGTTTCTGTGTTACTTTGAATAATTTTTTTTTGACTTTGACTTTGGTTTTGTTAAAATTGTATTTACCTTTGAAATATTTAAATTTCTAAGTTAAAAGGATGAGTAGATAAAATAAAAACTTAGGATTAACAAAACGTCTTAAAGTTAACGACGAGCGCTGAATTTATTCGGGAAGACGTTCGGTACTGTGACTCTCAAACTTAGACAATTCAATTTTAAAGTCGCTATCGCGATCATAATCCCAATACCTTTGAAAGGGATCGCGATAGATTCGAAAGGTAGATAATTATCCCCAGTTCAATGAGTACCTTAGGTTTGCCCTTTCAGACATAATGGCGTGAGATTTACGTTGTAGTTAGCTTCATTGCGTTACTGTATAGCGTTACCGTTTAGTGTATACTCGTCCATTGCTGGACGTAGCCCCCCCCTCAAGGTACGACACTTTCTTCAGTCCTCGGCCATCCTCATCCAGCCGCTGCCAGCAATCTGCCTCCGATGGTCCAGCGAGCTGGTGGGCGTCCTACGCTGCGTTTACCGTTTTGTTTGACCCCCTTGCGCTGTACATAATTGTACGTTGTTTACATACAAGAATAGCATTTTTCCCACTTAGGTGAGTCAAGAGGAAGACTCTTTCTTGGCAAAAGATTTGCGTAGGTATAACATAAGTTTAGGCATTGTAGTTTAATGGCGGATGCGTCATTAGGTCTAGCAGATAGTGTCAGCTCGAACACAAAAGTGTCTATGTGAATAAATTTACCATTTTTCTGCGCAAATGTCCTTGTCGATATGTCAATACATATTCGCTTCTATTAATACGGCTGCTAAGAATTAACCTGCTGTTGTCCAACCTAAAAATCCATGTCAGCATTAAAGCAAATGGTCGTCGGCCGTTTGCCATAATCTGCAAACTCCTACCAAAATCCTCATAATTGCGTTAAAAAATACATGTGACCTTTTTCTATTTTGATGAGGATTTACTAATATTGGGAAGCCTTTGATATCTATTTTGGCATAAAAACTAACGGCCTTATTTATAAAAACACGATTCCTCTAAAACCAATCTAAAACTCTGTTTATTTAATCAGTGCCTACATTTTGTCCTAGTAAAATCTCCACCACAGACTATTTAATACGGCGTTTTTGACGTGTTTTAAGGAATCGAGTTTTTATAAATAAGGCCGTAATTGTCAAACTGAAACTTTCGTAATGAATAGATTCATATGCAGCCTGAAGGCCTGTGCCTTCTCTCTCTTAGAGAACAGAGTCCATAAATAGATTGGTTAGTTTATAACTATTTACAGTCAGTTTATTTTATGTAGCTCTTAGCTCTTAGATCGAAAAAACAAATTTGTAGACATTTTTATGGCAAAGGCTCTGTACGGTCACCTACACCATTAAAAACTTGTTAACTCTCGTACATACATAAAAAACTCACGCCTATAACCCGGAGGGGTAGGCAGAGACTCGGGCTGGCCACTTGCTACGACTTCCATAATATAGAACTACAATTCAAGGTTTACTACAACAGTTCGATGTACATTGCTAAGCCGATTAACCTACTCAATGTATATCGAAATGTCATAATAAACTATGAATTGTGGTTTCACGAAACGCAGCCCTGTATTTTATCGCCGTGGGGACATGCCCAATTTATTTTCAGGCAACATGAACGCCTAAAAGTTTAGGTCTAAAACTGTTTCACGATTAAAAAATTAGGTACCTAATTGGATTGGCATACCAATATTAGTGCAAGTTAGTTTTCCTCGTAGCTCGTCGCCGTTTTAAGCTACGTCCTTGGAACTACCACCAACGAAAATGTGCTAATGTTTAAGTCTGCTGTTAGGTACGTCTGGACGGTCAGAGTGGAGTTTTCTCGCTGTCTTTCTCGTCACTACAACTCGAGCCAAAGACAGCAACATTGTACATTGACATTCAACAAACAGAATGTAAATTCTTTACGTAGAAATAAATTTTCGCTTTATAGTCTCGCTTGCACATTTTTCGAACAGGCAATCTTATTGCAAGCTTCTTGCCACATTGAATGATTCTAAGTCTACATGAATTACCGTAACTTGATAGCTCTACTCATTTCCGAGTAAAAATATCTTGACAAATGGATAGATAAGATGATCCTACCCCTAAGAGGCTTTCCATTTTTTCATCCTTAGCACTTTAACTCCTGAACTGCCCTCGCGGAACGCAACGTATAGGTGGCCTATACTAGGTTGGACACAGATCTGTGTCGCGGCAGACGAGTGGTTAAAACGGCTAGACCTAGGTATATGGCAAATATCCTTTTATTATTAATAAGTTTATTGCACAAAAGTAAATAAATGTTTTAAATGATGGTAATTAATTCGCCGGATTAAGAATACTCCATTTCCTTCCGTGAATGTCGTAAAAGGTGACTTAGGAAATCAGTTAACAGGAGACGGGCAGCAGCGTCTTCCTGAGATTCTAACCGCAAACTGCGATCGCCAACCCGTCTGCCAAGCGTGGCGATTATGGCAAAACCCCTCATGGTCATGAAAACCACGAAGGAGGCCTATGTCCTGCAGTGGGCGTCAAATGGATGATGATGATGATGATGACCGTTATATATAATGCAGCCTACGTCCCACTGTAGGGCACAAGCCTTCTCTCAGAGAGAGAATTTTTATCGCGAAAAAAATTAAAAGTTTGGAAAAAACTGTTTTTTCTATGGGATTTCACAAACCAAAAAGAAACACGTTACAGAAACGTCTGTCGGGTTATCTAAACCAATATTATAAAGAAGAAAAGTTTGTAAGTTTATGAGTTTGTAAGTTTGTATGTAGGGGATTAGTATTTAGAGTGGACCTTCAGGGTGGGAATGGGCTATAGAATACCTAATCCGTTTACCATGTCCACGTAGTAGCAGGCACTGCTAGTTACAAATTTAATATTTTCCGACACGCCTCGTGGATGTAGCGGTAACATGCTTGATATCCAGACGGGTCGTGGGTTGGTTTCCCGCGGGGGACGCCCTACTCGATCTGTACAAATGACCTCAGCTTAGATGTTGTTCCATGTCTATGATAGTGTTGTGTGGATGTAATTTTTTTTATTTTCAACTTCACTAAACGAGCAAACGTTCCAAAATCTTGTGTAAGATTATAAAATCCGTAAAAAGTATTGAGTATTTAAAAACACAAAGTGACGATAAGCTTCGCGTAGGTCCAATGACTAGCAGACCTAGAGTTTCCGCCACAAAGTTCAATGCCTGACCGGTGATAAAAAATATGTGTGTATTAGATATTTATTTAACAATGAGCTATCTGTTGCAAATTAATGCTAGATGCGGTCATGTTCGAGCTTTTTTTCATGTATCATCGAAGTGTGTGTGTATGTGTGTGTGTGTGTGTGTGTTTGTTTGTGTGTGTGTGTGTGCGCGCCTGAGTTTTTGAAATAAAAAACTTAGCGCATCAAGCCAAAGACAAGTTTAGTTAAGCCAAGTTTAAGCCTGTCTGCGTGAATAAAGGCACTAACCCGGCACACTAGTCTCATATAATGTTACTATAAGTAAACCATCACCTGCTCACTACCAATATTATTGAAAAAAGATGGTTTAGGTGCCACTTCGTTCTGGTTTTAGATGAATTTAGCTGCTTAACTATGCGCGCACGCCGGTTCCGGGTACTTTACGTCTCTACATCCCGAAGAAATCATTTGGAATAGTTGTAAAAGACGTGATGGCTACCTTAGTTCATATGTTTAGATAAGATAAGAATATACTTTATTGTACACCAGAAAAAACACAAACATAAAATATTTACAAAGAAACAGTACGATTTGCGGCCTTATTGCTTATAAGCAATTTCTTCCAGATAACCGACGATGGAGAGTTGCTGAAGGAAAAGTGAGTGATATCGTACGCAACTAAATTTTAACTTAATTTTCTAAAGTGGTTTACGCGCAATTTAGCAATTTAATTAATAATTACTTATCGGGGTAGTCGTGTAGTGCGGGGGGCGAAGAAACTAAAAAGAAACATAGACACGATTCTATTTCGCTACTTGACTTACTTAATAAGAACTTAACAGAATCACTGAATCATTTATTTGCATCTTGCTAGTAAACCGCAGTTTGGTCATTGTTTACAGGTATGCTTTAAATTTTTTTTTTTTACTTAACTAAGCAACCTCAACACTTATAAATGAGCCATAACTCATGGGTTCCCAAAGTGTGAGCCGCGGCGACCTAACGCGCCATGGAGAGCAATCAGGGCCACCGTGAGGCGTTTCTGTTTTATTTGCTACGGAAACTATCCTCTTGAACCTTCGTTTCGGTGTCTGTACCTAGAGTCATCATTGCGCACATGTTTTCACTGAAGGTAACTTCAAAAAGTTTGGAAACCCCTAGTCTAAGTATTAATCGAAGTCGCGGTCTTAGCTCTCGTAAATAATAATCATCATCAGCCGTTTCACGCCCACTGCAGGACATAGGCCTCCTTCGTGGTTTTCATAACCACGAGGGGTTTTGCCATAATCGCCACGCTATGCTCGTCTTCTGGTAATTGATTTCCTTAGTCGCCTTCTACGAGATCCACGGAAGGAAATTAAATAGTAATTTATACTAATTAAAACAATAAATTGTATGTTAATATATTTGTAAGTTTGTAGGTAGATGGTATTTCATAAATTCTTTCAGCAGTATGTAGAATGAACCTCCAGAGTGGACAAGGTATAGTCTGACCCTCTAACCATACGATCGTAGTCACGGGCACTGGTAGCTCGCGGTATTGCTACTACAATTTCGCAGACGTACATAACTTTGAAAATAAACAAAGTCATAAGTACATGCCCGCACTGGGAATCGAACAGGGGTCTCTCGCTTCCGAGTCCATTGTTCTGCCCACCGGGCTACCACCGCGGCAGCCCAATTTATGCCAATTATAAGTATCTATGTAGGTGCACGGTACACAGGGAAAATAGTTTTAGTACATTTCGGGTGATATCAGCCGTCAACTAGGTATTTTGTCTCGTCAACAAGTACCTAATTAGTAACATATTTGAATTGCGCGTAGTAATAATAAATCTACAAATAGGGAAAAGTGTATAATAACCTCTTCAAAGAGTTATAATAGGTACGTAGTTATAGTACTGAAATATTGGGAAGCAGGGTTATTACTAACTTAAATTAGGTACCTATGTGCAGCTGCTGCCCACAACATTGCTCGCGTCGAATGAAGTTTGCCGCGACAAAACGGAACTTCTTTATTTATTTATTTATTATTTATTAGCTACTCCAACAGTATTTTCACATTTCATTTAAAGACTACATTCTAATGTATAATTCCGTGTGAAACACCTTTACAGGAGTATACATCTTTCAAAATTGTGTGTTCGGTAAAAATTTAAATTAGTACATGAAATTAATTAATTATTTACACATTTTGATTAAAATAAATTAATACTTTAGTATAAATTAGCATTTAGAATAAAATTAATCAGATTATATTAAATTACATTACATTGCTGATTTTTTTAACCTAAATTTAATTAGGTTAGCAATAGGTTAAATTAACAATTCAATTAGATTTTAAATTTGAATATTATTAGTTAGGAAATTAATTTTTAGTTAGGTTCACTAAGGCATTAAAATTTAACTTTTCATCAATTTTTTCCCTTAATAGATAGAATGGCATTCCGAAAATGTCAAGATCGGCTGGCATTGGCGAGGTTGCCTGAAGATTATTATAAGTCAGCATTGCTCTATTGAGAGGAGAGAATTTACCCACATTCGTTCTATATGGATGTACAGAAAATGACCGGGTGAGAGGATTACGTGGAGGAGCTCTTGGGACCGTTAATGCTACCTTACTCAAAAGATCAGGTGCATCTAGCACTCCATTCACCAGTCTATGTAGTGACATCAGATCAATATTCGTTCTTCGCTTCTCTAATGTCTGTAAATTAAATTTTTACACAGGGAGAAAAAAATAGTTTTTACATTCTATAGGTTGTGTCTAATAAGTTTCAAGTTTAGAGGCTCCATAATTTTGTAGATTTCATGATGACGTGAGACAATTGTTAGTTAGTTAGTTAGATGTGAGATTTCCGCACTTAGCCTCATAGTTTGGCCATTATACCTAGCAAGAAGTGCTAAGGTATGTAAATACCTCAGACACTAGGGTTTCCTTACGATGTTTTCCTTTACAGTTAGCGAGTGGTATTCCTACTATAACTTTACAAATGTAAGTAACTTAGAAAACAAAGTCATTGGTACATGCCGGGATTTGAACCCACGACCTCCCGAATGAGAAGCCGGCGTTCTACCGCTCCGCTACGATTTTGATAAAATTTTTTGTGTTTAAAAGTTTAAAATCAAACTTAAAGACTCGTATATATTCCAATAAAATCACAATCACAATCGAGAGAAGGCCTGTGCCCTGCAGTGGGACGTGTATAGGCTGCTTATGTAAAGAAGTTTGGAGGCATGAGGAGCAAGTTTACTCCATCCAAACACGTCCTATTAGATACCGTTGATTCTAACAGGGTGACTTCATGGTGGCTGTGTCCCATCAAGTGTTATGTGAATTATTTAAAGAAATTCACGTCTAAGTTTAAAAATTTCAAAATTTGATAGGCCAATTCTGCAGCACTGGATGGGAAAAATCATTATTTCTAATCTGGTGCGGTAGAGAATTACATTTAAAATTGTTAGTTTTTAAGATTAGTTTTATACGAGTATTTGGGCCATGGTCGCCAAATGTATAAAAGTTAAATTAAATTAAATTAATTATTTTAAAATCTAATGACCATCTGACACAGTTTTCACTGTCACATACGCGTGCCCATCGTTGAATGGCAATATCAAGCGCTGAGGGGCTCAAGGGCAAGCCTAACACTTTCTAAAAATATTACTTAGATATTACAGCGTCTAAGTGGCCACTACACCTACGTCTGTAGTGTAGATAGGGGTTGCCAATACACGCTCAATTTAGTTATCAATTATCTAGCCTGGCTACACTCGGGTCTCCTCACGATGTTTTCCTTCACAGTTAGCGAGTCGTACCGCTACTAAAAATCAACAAATGTGACTAAGTAACTGAGTAAACTAAGTCAGTGATACGTGCCAGGGTGCGAACCCACGACCGCATGTGAGGCAAGCGTTCTGCACTACCACCGTTTCACTTAAGCAAGTATGTATCTAGCGCTAATAAAATAATAACGATATCGTGGGTCACAGTTGGTGTTTCAACTTACCCCTTTCTAGGTATGGGATGAGGCAACGATGTTGCGTGTAATCGTAGAATCCAGCCGGCACCTCGATGCAAATGCGATTGAAAAGTGCAGTGTCGCAAATGAACCTCCAATAATGTCTAATGAGTTTCAGTATCTATTGCAATCAATCACCTTTTTATCTAAATGGATAATACGCATAGGTAGATAGTAGTATGGCTGTATGAGAGTGTTGCAGAAACTATCAAACTTAGCTTAAGTTAGCGGAAAACTTACTTAACTCGGAAAACTTTGTGATTGGAGATTTTGTTTCATAAAACTGAGGATGTTATATTTGTTGTCAGTTCACTACTTCAAGTTACTTTCAAGTTTCACGCACATAATGTCTTGTTTAACTGTATGGATCTTGAGAAAAAATGCCAAATGAAGTAGATACAATAGTCCACGTTGTGCAAAATGAGGTTATCCACAAACAGTCTAACACATTTTTTGTGCAAATAATTTTATCATACGCGGCACGACCTTGCTCCCGCCTATCGCCAAATTTTGCTAGCTCGAAACGTCACCGCACGATAAAACTAGGACTTATTTAGGAATTCTAGACCGAAAAAGAATTGCATCGACTCACCTCCTCGCGATAAATAATCCAAGTCCACACTGAGTTTGGGGCGAATTGGCGAGAACACTTGTGGAGTAAAGTTAGAGTTGATGGCGGTGGCGGGTGGTGTGCGTGTCGGCGCGAGAGTGCAGGCGCGAGTGTGTGGTCGCGCGGGTGCTCATCGCGCGGTCGCCGGCGCTGGCCGACTGCTGGCGCGCACGCCGCGCGCCGCGGCCGCCCCGCGCCCCGCGCCGCCGCCCTGGCTCCGGCCGCGAAATAAAACCGCGCGCAAAACTTCAGGGGGTGCGTGCTGTGTATGCTAATCCGCCCCTCTCTTCCGGGGGTGTAGGGGTGCAATTAAACAGCGCGCGTGCGTGGGTGCGCGATTAGAAACGAGACGGAGGCGTTTTTTTACTTTTTTCTAGTCTGGCTGCCGCGGATGTGCCGAATCGATGCCGCCCCCCACAGTCTGCGCCGGTTAATTGAAATGAAAAACGTTATGACTTATTACCCTTTTTTCCTTGCGACGAGACTTTTGAGAGGTCTTCCGGTTTTCTTTTTCATAAGGCGAGTGCGATGGTTGGCTCATTATGCTGCCGGCGGTAGAGATGGAAAAGTTATATCAGATAGACTAAGACTAGTTGGAATAAATATAAGTTTGTCAGTAGATCTCCGAGTCTGACAATACTCTTCCATTTCTGGATCATGAATATTTAAATCTCAAAAGAAGCTTTCCAGTTTATTTATACTGTAGCGGCGTGAAACTTAGAATAAATCTTAATAATAATTTTTATAAGTGAATATCTTCTGCAAACTTTGGGGAAAGTATTTCAAAGCTCCAAAACTCCTCGGATTAGTAATAAGTATTATTTTGGTAATTTTTAGTGGCTCTCAAAGAATTTATTACTTTAAAACTTAGCCGAGCCAAACCTAAACAGTAAAGCCGCGATTGCCAATTTCAGCCTTCCTTATTTCCAATCGGCAGGCTACTACTGGCCAGTCGAGTCTTGTTTATATTATGTTTAAAACTTAACCGAACCAAACTGAGAGACATTGAAACCGAAACTGTCAATTTCGGCCTGCGCCTTTTTTCTAATCGGCCGGCCTACCTACTGGCCAGTCGAGTCTTGTTTATACGTTTAAAACTCAACGGAGCCAAAACCAGAAACATCGGAATCGAAACTGCCAATTTCGCCCTTTGCCTTTTTTTAAATCCGCCGGCCACTACTGGCCAGTGAGTCAATCTCAAGAGAAAGAATACACGTTTAAATTTCGAGCCGACAATGGTCTGGCACAATGCGTGGAGTCGCCGGGGGCCAACGGCTGCAGTGAGCTCTCCGATGCAGGGAGCCGGCAAGCAGGGTTGCAGCGTGGCCGCGAATGTGTCGCGCGGGCAATACGGCGAATGTGCTTGGGGTGTCGCAACTTGTCCTAGTGGCGTCGTCACATAATTATATGACTGATGGAGGATAAGATTTCGTTTCTTTATTGAGTTTCGATTAATACACACGATACTGTGAATCAACTATAGTTTTATACACTTGGTTTCCCTAATGAGGTTTCGATTCCTAGCACGTGTATACTTATGACCTCGATGTGTCTAGTTAGATATATTGGTAGAGTTTTGTCTAATACATACGATGGGATTTCAAAGAAGAAGATAACAGTGTGAGAAATTTCCTGTGGAGAAACCTGAATATTTAGGATATTATATTTTAGTGAGAAAAAACTTTTTGCTGATATCATAGTCATGGGTTATCTCCCGTAGCATGTAGGTGGTCTCAAAGGATTCCTAGAATGTCTAGGTTCGTATCGCCGATCAATGACGCTCGCTTTGGCGACCCCCGGTTTCATAATGCTGGTTTGACGAGATGAGGACCAGAAGCAGGCGTAGTCAGCGACAGTCACAGGTACGCGACGATAGCTCTTATCACTTTGTGCGAATGTCGTAACAGCAAGGGGTTATGTTCAGATGTCACTGACTGTAAGCAAAGCAGGGGACCTCGGTTTTTTTCCAATGAGTACACCGATTTAGGCGGGCCTCGCACTGGCATGGTCGCAGTGCCGTATACAAAATCGCAGCTAGATGTTTTACGTGTTAAGTAAGTCGCGACCGTCACTGCCACCGCGCCAGTGTGGGGCAGGCATTAAGCCATACTGAGTATTTGTTCCTGACTGTTTACTCTCATTATCATATTTATCCACACTAAACGCTGTTCATGGAACAACTAGGTGCCGGACTCCCAATTTCACCATGGAAACGGAACTCAGTTTATTCTAGACGGGGATCGAAGTTCCTTATAGGAATCGGTGCGTCTCAGTTCTCAGTTTGGAATTCAGTTTAGCGTCTCAGTTTGGAGTTTAGTCAGTGTGAATTTTTATGTGGGCACTTGCGCGCAGAAAGCATTTATTCACAAGAAATCATCCAAAAGACTTGCGTTGAGGTCTTTTGTTGGTAGAAACATCCAATAAATATAATGCCCGACAGATAACTTGAATAATCCGTGCAGTTGGGATAATAAAATTAATAAATTATTACATAAGCAGCCTGCATACGTCCCACTGCAGGGCACAGGCCTTCTCTCAGGGAGAGAGTATGGGCTTAATCATCGCGCGTTCCTACCGCGGATTGGCGATTTTAAGCGCTGATGTATGTTAATAACTCAGACGCCTGAGTTTCCTCAAGATGTTTTCCGAGTTAGCGAGTGGTATTGCTTCTATAACTTCACAAATGTACATAACTTAGACAACAAAGTCATAGGTACATGCCCGCAGTGGGAATCGAACCTGGGTCTCTCGCTTCCGAGTCCAATCTTCTACACACTAGGCTACCACCGCCCTCAGAAATTATTTCCAAAATTTCCAAGAAATTATTAAATTAAATTAATTAAAGACGTAAGAGCATTTTTTAAAATTATGTGTTTATTTGTCTAAACTGAATAATTCTAAGTCACTTTTCGCGCACCCCCGCCAATGAAGTCCGTAATACGTCCATGCCAAGTCAGTCATTTGTTCAAGTTATTTGTCGGGCGTTATAACAGTTGGTTTGTTTGACAGTTGTTAAGTTTGAAAATTGGTAATGTAATTGGTTGGCAGCAAACTGAGCTGAAGTGCTGAGATGAGCTGGGTTCACGGCGCTTGGATCCTCCAAACCTAGAGTTTGTGAATCTACACTAGACACTTAATAAGCATACTCTAAGCATTCTATCAGTGTGTCTTCACAGTGGGTTACTCTAAGGGTTGTGCTAATTTACCTTATTCACTTTTTTTTACTTTAACTCATGCTGCTGTAGCCCCAGCAAATAAAAATAAAATAAATTCATGCATAGAGCTAATTCCTAAGACTCTGAAGAAGAAGCTAGCATTTGTGCGTAACGTAATTTATAGTAATTAAATACATAATAATAATAACTTTCACACAACAATCACTTGACCTGGACCCAAACTAGGGTACCCCGTGCTATGGTAACCAGGGAAGGACGTCACAAATATGAAAATACACCCAGACTGAGTGGAATCGAACCCACGACCTCTGCTTTAGTAGCTAAGCGCCTTAACGGCTAGACCAACAATGTAATCGTACTACTAGCATACTGATGGTGGTTACTCGACAATATTTTGTAGACTGCTAGACAAGCGCATTGCAATTTCATTCGAACGAATTATATAGGCACCTCGCGTAGAGAAGATTGCATCTCGCGAGGCACTGAATTAAGTTGTGCGTGTTATACAATTGGGATGCCATTGTTTTGCAGGCTTCAAGCAGTGCTAATGAAAAAGTTATTGCCGTGTTAATATTACTCTATTGAGCCACTATGCAGTTAGTAGAGTCGTCCTTCAGAAGTTTTTATTTGTTATTTTCACACAGTAGAATGAAAAGTGTGTGACGCCCAGACACTTGTAGGTTTTACCCCTAGGTTATTATTACATTGTCTCTTTTCTATCTATGCACGCATCTCTTCATTCATTTGACTGCTTCGTTGGTCTAGCGGTATCACGTCTGATTACCATGCCGGAGGTCGTGGGTTCGATTATCAATGGGGGGCCGCCGTACATTTGCTCAAATGGCCTCTGTCTGGGTGTAGTTCCATGTTCGTGATATCCTTGCTTGGTCACCATAGCACAGGGTATCCTAGTTTGGGACCAGTACAAGTGACTGTGTTGTTATAGGGGTCATTACTATTATATCCTTGTGTAGTAGTAAGCAGCCATTTTCATATTGTTTGTGTTCGAGAAACCGGAAATTAGCCTTATAGTTTTCACACACTGGGTTTTCTAGGGACGTTTTCCTTCACAGTAACATGGTTAGTTACTATCGCGATATTCACAGTAACTCAAGTATTCATAGTACTTCAAAGGACTACACCTAGTTTAGAAGCCAAACTCATTGGTACATGCTGGAATCGAACCCAGGACCTCTAGGATATACTGTGAATGTTTTTAAGTTTATTATATGTGCTACTGACCTGAATTGCCCTGACGCCTCGGGTACTTAACAAAAATTTGCGCTTTAAAGTATCATATTTCGCAAACGGATCCCCGAATCGGAAAATGGTTTTCTTACACTTACAATATTTTTAAGC
The DNA here is from genome assembly GCA_947310995.1 of Yponomeuta cagnagella. Taxonomy (NCBI): domain Eukaryota; kingdom Metazoa; phylum Arthropoda; class Insecta; order Lepidoptera; family Yponomeutidae; genus Yponomeuta; species Yponomeuta cagnagella. The sequence continues at coordinate 18,703,906 of OX371279.1, read as the reverse complement.
GTCCAATCAAACGATACCCCATACTATGGAATAGGCGGGAAAAAAAATTGCATCCCTAATTTAGGTGTAGGGGAGGTACCTACATTTTTTTTTAACATTTTATTGTACTTTTTTGTCGGCGTGATTAAATGTATGTCTATGCCAAATTTCAGATTTCTCGTACTAATCGTCTCTGAGCTTGGCCGCGGACAGACAGACGAACAGACAGATAGACGGACATGGCAAAACTGTAAGGGTTCCTTGTTGATTACGGAACCCTAACTATTGTTAGGGTTGCATTCATTCGTGGACGTGGGGTTATTTAGATGAAAAATTTAAGAGGTGCGTGCGTGCATGCAACGATTAATGAATGTTGAGGAAGCAAAAGTGATCTGTGAGGATCGTGGCAAGTGGCAGTCCCTGGTCTCTGCTTACCCCTATGCGATATAGGCGTGAGTTTATGTATGTAAATTTAAGACGCTTAGTGATAATCTAACAGCAAATTACGGGTGTGCTCGAAATTTAATTAGTATGATGTTAATGAATTGTGTAGAATGTAATATGGTAGAGAAAATAAGAGTCTTATTTATCTATTTGTTCTAAAGAACTTTCTGACATTTCGCGATATTTTGTCTAAGATGATCTAAGTCATAAGACTTACAACGTCTTAGTTACAATCACAATAATGTGACATTTATGACGTCATTAAAACAATGTGTAGTATTTTGATGTTTCGAATTATCTAATTAGTATTTTCGAAAAAAAGTTGCGGTCGTTATGCCGGTTATAAGAATTTATATTATATTAATTTATTTTATTGTTAAAAATATTATTTATTGTATGCCGGAATAAGAATTAGAGAACCAGCAGTTAACAAAGAGAAGGTATAATTGGCGCTCTTATTGCTGATAGCAATTTCCTCCAGGTAACCTCATATATGGTTACAAGAGAATAATTATAGTGATTATTAATATACAATAGATGGTTCATAGCTAAAAGCGATTTCTTCCAGGCATCACTTGGATGGAGAGAATTATAAAGCTATTTATGAATAATAAAATTACTCACTCTCAAGTGCAGTTAAAATTGACCCATCGCAAAACAGCCGATCACAGCATTTGTATGACCCTTTAGAAACCTTTAACAATAGGCGTAGATATCCCGGTTCTTTTAAACTAATTATTTATGCAAGGAGATCTAATGTTTGAGGTCCGATCGCACTTGCAGGCTCGCTAGACCCTTGGCACCGCCACTGGCCAGTTACAACTAGTTTGCATACAAATAGTAACGTTTACTAAGGGGATCTTAATTGTTCGACACGAGTGATATTAAAAAATAATAATTTAGTAAGTAATATGATAGAGTAGGTAGGTGCACATTTAAATGATTAACTACTACGGAAATTACGACAAAATGTTTGCGGGGATGCATTTCTGGTTTGAGTCTAGCTGAAAAATAAAATTGAGCAACGCTATGTTACTTACTTAGGTCTAAAAGTAATGAAACTTCACCAACCTTTGAGCTGCGAGCACTGTCACTCCAACAACATAACAATAATAAAAATAACAAAAATACTTATGTTGGCAACAAAACTTCAACAAAACCACAACTATCAGCCAATGTCCGGCCGGCGGCCAATAAATAAACACAACCCGAAACTTAACCTGCTATTTACAAAACAATAAAAAAACTATCGACGAGATGCCGGAGAAAAAGAAAAATTTCGTATCGGATTCCACGAGTTCTAAATTCAAACGGGCCAAAATGTCCAGCGTCCGTCAGCCGCGCCGTCCACACACGCACGTGAGAAACTTTTCCGAACTTCCACCGAAACTTTACGAACACGCGCCCGATAGTTCACGTCTCTCGCGGTCAGTGATGCGAACTTCCAAATATTTTCAAAGTTCTTTGATAAAATTTAAATTGCAGAGTTTAATTGGCAGCTTTTATTTTTATAATATATTTTTTTTAATAAATAAAATTGTGAAAGTTCTTTTTTAGCGCGGAGCCGTCCGGTCGGGTCCGGTGGGTCTGCAATATTAACACGCGCCGCGTCCACCTTTTGTAATGAAACGTTCACACATGCTTCCGCATTACCGTCCGATGCCATCAATAATGAAGCCGGGCGGGAAAAAACAAAACGGGGCACCTCTTCCGGCGAGGCGCCCGCCGACACTACAGCCTCCTCGTCAAAGATCAGAATTGCATATCTGGGTTGCGTTAATGAGCGGCGGGTGGGGGATGGGGGGTCGAAAAAGTGGCACCGCTCGCGCGCGAATATAAATTCATCGCCAAAAAATCATTACGCGGGGGGTGGTATTACGGGCCCGCTGCGCGGTACGTTCCTATAGTTTTTAAATCGGGCGCTCACTCGACGTGGCGCCGCGGCGCGCGACGGCCGCGCCGAGACTGCAGTCTGGGCTTGCACCACTGCACACAACTACTACGACGCCGCACATACGATGCACGCGCCGCTTTCTTTTTCGTCGACCAGCGATTTTCAATGACCTTTGCGGATGACTGGCCGGTTTTCTTTATCTTTTCCGTACAATTTAGAAGAGTTATTTACATTCTTGAAATTAGAATCTCAATCATACGTCGACCCGCACGCACAATAGGCGGAAGACGGAATTAGAACAGAGGCATTTGACGATAAGTACGGAATGAGGGATTGATTTTTACCGAAAAAAAAATCTGTGAGCGCTCGGTGCGTATGCAAATTTTCGTTTTTAGGCGACGATCGTAATCAATTTGTGCGTGGGGTAGAGAGTAGTACGGCACGCACACTGGGGGCGCACGCACACCGAGGCGAGCGCGACACAAATTAAATCTAATACAAAATTACGTTTTATATCCGCGCTAGTGCTGCCAGTGTGTGTAGGGCACAATGCGAACCCGCTGCCGGTACGCTCAGCTGCGGGAGAGAATTAGATCAAATTAGACGCATTTTACTTTAACTGTTTTCGAAATTAGGCGTTGCATATTTATATTGAATATTTTCACCCTTATAAGGGCTGAGGTCCTTGAGAAGTATGTCTGGCGTTACTTTGAATGACAGGATACGCAATAGTATGATTAGAGAACGTTGTGGATTGAAAGAGGATGTAGTGACAAGAATTGAGAAAGGAATGTTGCGTTGGTTTGGACATGTGGAGAGGATGAAGGAAGAAAGATTGACAAAACAAATATATCGAGCGAATGTGGATGGAAGGGCCGGTAAGGGACGACCCAGACGGACATACTTCGACCAAATAGGGGATGTATTAACAAAGGGCAAGATAAAAAGCACCCGAAACCGGCGTCCGTGCATGCAACGACTAATGAATGTTGAGGAAGCGAAAGTGATCTGTCAGGATCGTAGCAAGTGGCAGTCCCTGGTCTCTGCCTACCCCTCTGGGATATAGGCGTGAGTTTATGTTATATGCAGAGGATTCGCTCTGATCCGTAGTCGGAATCTTCCGACGAAATTACAATAAAGTGTATTTGAATGAAATTAAATTGAGAAAACCACTTGGTCATGGGTGAATAATTCTGCTTATGAAATAATTCAAAATATGACTGTTGTAGGTCCACTAAAAGCATTTTTCTGTATCCCATAGGGGTAGGCAGAGACCAGGGACTGCCACTTGCCACGATCCTGACAGATCACTTTCGCTTCCTCAACATTCATTAGTCGTTGCATGCGCGCACGCCGGTTTCGGGCACAGCAAGAAAGTAGGATTAATGCAGTAGAAATGAGTCTGGTGTTACTTCGAATGACAGGATACGCAATAGTTTGATTAGAGAACGTTGTGGACTGATAGAGGATGTAATGACTAGAATTGATAAAGGAATGTTGCGTTGGTTTGGACATGTGGAGAGGATGAAGGAAGAAAGTTTGACGAAAAAAATATATCGAGCTAATGTGGGTGGAAGGGCCGGTAAGGGACGACCCAGATGGACATAATTGGACCAAATAGGGGATGTATTAGCAAAGGGCAAGATAAAAAGTACCCAAATTTTTTACTATTTTATGTCTGTGTACAATAAATATTAGTCTTATCTTATTATTTAATTATATAAAGATACACTGCGCCGCGCAATTGAGACACTCATGGGACATTTAGGCACTGACTGAAAACCAGCGCTGAGAGCCTACACTCTCAGCATTATGCTGAGTCAGCTGCCTTTTGCAGCAGCGGTTACGCACCGCGACAAAACTGTATAAATGTATTTCTTTATGTGTGTTTGTACCTTTTCTATTTTTGATGTTTTCTTCTCATTTGTACTTCGTATTTTTGTTGTGTGTGACTGTTGGTGCAATAAACGTTTCTCTTTCTTTCTTTCTTTCTTTCAAATTATTCTCACTTGAGAATAATAATTTTCAACTGAGCTTGGATTGGATAATCCAAGCAACTGAGCTTTCAACTGAGCTTGGATTGGATTGGTAAGGTACTTTCTGTTCTACAGTTATTACTTTCAAACAACTGTTATTTACTTAAAATACTTTATAAATTTACATTGACTGAAACTGATTTCAGGTTATGTAGGCAATATCCGCACAAGTCACCGATTAAATTAGACTGTCTGTCCAAATGAAATCCGCTCATCAGTCCCAATAATGACGACAGACAATGTGGAAAACAGAAAGGCGCACCCAACTTAATTATCGGCCCACTGTACTTTAAAACACACACAGGCTTAATGTTAAAAATGAATTACCAACACAGGCGCGGGGCCACCCTCGCTACACTCATTTTCGTTTCGCGATGTTTTTGGGTTTTTGCGCAAGGGGGGGGGGGTCGTGCGCCCCTCGGGGAGCCCCCTCCCCCGGCCCTATGAAAATAGGATATATTTTTATGTTTTATTTGGCCCGGAAGCCCGTAGCTTAGTTGCATGTTTAGTAGATTTTTATTAGTAGGAACAAACGGATTGTCGAGTAAAGGTATGGGGCTACGGCGCATCGTCGGAGATGATTTGCGTTGACAGGGTAACGGGCACGGGTCACGGAAGCGACTGATTGCTGGAGGCTTTTTATTGCGGCTGTCTTGCCGGTTCCGGGTTGCCTTCGAATAGTTGTGCCTGGTTACATTGGTTCGGGAAAAACGGAATGAGCAATTTCGTCAAGCTATTAATAAGGTATTTTGGTATATTAAAACTGTCTTACAGTTTTGTGGTAATCTTTCATCTCAATTTTCTGCGATAAACGCTATATTTCACTCTAATCTACTTTACTTCTATTAACTGTAATACAATCTAACGAAATTTGTCAGTGTCACAGCTTATATCAGATTTTAGATCAAACAAAGAAAAATAAAAATGTTATCTGTTTGTAAGCGTATCACTTGTGAACTGCTAGTCTTACTTGACAATTAGTTTAAATTTTCATAAAAGTCCAAATAAGGCTTCTAAGGGAAAAAAATACGCGGAAACTTCGAAAAAAGCTGAAAGTGCTTTATTCTGTGGGCTTTCACTAAATGATCAAAAACAAATTTATAAATCACAATACCTGCCCTTCAGAATTCGTAGATTAGAATCGCTTCGTAGCGCGTAGCGCGAGAGCGTGCCCTCCGCTACGCCCAGCGTAGCCCGCTACGATCGACGTAGCACGCGCCGCGTAGGCGATACGTAGAACCTTAAGGAAGGGTTCCTAAGGTTCCTCAGCTACTTTATTGCACACATAAAAGACATGCATAAAATACATTTGCAAAAAATCAAAAAGTGTACCTGAGTGTCTGAGCTATTCACTTACCTCAGCGCTTGAAATCGCAACTCCGCGGTGGGCACGCGTGGTGATTAAGCCCATACTATCTCCCTGAGAGAAAAAATGTATCCTACAGTGGGACGTATATAGGCTGCTTATGTTATGTTAAAAAAATATACATGGCGAGCTTATTGCAGCAGAAATCTCTTCTAGCCTACCCTTGATGTGGTGATACGAACATTATAAACGAGAGGGAAATGGTACAATAATTACTAAGTATTATATGTGTATATCTGGTTTCCTCCACACAGGGTAACCTAGCGAGGAGACCAGAGTTACACTTACAGTTACGCACGTTACGGGTTGAACTCAGTAGGCCACTAATAAATCTAAGAACATCCTTTTAAATCACCTGTTATTTTTAGGCTCACTCTGTAACTTACTTAGTAAGAAGCAAATAAATGAATAAAGTATTATTATATACCTACTTAAATATTTATTGGCTATAAAGTTTTAAATTACATGGACTTACTTATAAGATAATAAATAATTACAATACTTCAGTAAATGAATAAAGAAATAAAGCTACGTATTTCATCATCATCATCATCATTCAGCCACAAGAAGGCCACTGCTGGGCATAGGCCTCCTCCATGGATTTCTAAAAAGACCGATTGGAAGCGGCTTATATCCAGCGTCCTCCTGCCACTTGGATGAGGTCATCTGTCCATCTTGTGGCTGGTCGTCCTATGCTGCGCTTGCCGATATGTGGTCTCCATTCGAAAAATTTTCGGCCCCATCGGCCATCAGTTCTGCGTGTTATGTGCCCCGCCCACTGCCACTTCAACTTACTAATCCGCTGGGCTATGTCGACGACTTTCGTTCGTCTATGGATCTCATCATTTCTGATTCGATCGCGTAAGGAAATTCCGAGCACAGCCCTTTCCGTAGCTCGTTGCGTGACCTTGAGCTTTCTTATGAGGCTTACGTGTTTGTTGAAGTTCAATTCTATTTTCTTTGATCTAATTACTTTACGTAACAAATCAACAAATCAATATAAGAGTGGTTGGGTTTTTCCATTGAAGTCTGAGAGCTTGTGTTAGCGGAGGCACGCTCTTTTTTAAAACAATTATTTAAATAAGGTTTTCGTAAATGTACATTTAATTTAATTTTTTATCAATTAATCAACTTCCTAATTTATTAGTTCACTGAAACCACTTTCCTACATGTTTGTACCGAGTCATTTTTTTTTGGAATATTAGTTCACTTCCTGTGGGATGACAAGTGTCAGATAAATTTTGTTACTAAAAATACAGGATTGATTAAGAAAAATAAAAAGCTTAACTCAAAAAATTACAAAAATTGCTGAAACGAATAAAGGGAGCGCATACTACGAAACTAGGTACCTCATAATGATGTGAAATGTACAGAAATGTTTGTTTAAATATACCTCAAAACGTTGTATTTGGGTCGGGTATTGCATTATAATATTAAAAACATCAGCGCCATCTTGCGATAAGTAGCAAGATTAAAAAAAAAACAAACATTATAAAGAGCGCTAGCTAGTGAACTTCTTGTACTAAAAAAATAGATCGGGAATTTTAAAGCTTTTTTCTGACGGTTTTAAGTATCGACTATCACCCGAACGATTATGACAAATCGATTTGACAATTGGTTAGGGAGTTACAAGGAAACGTAGAATCTGACACACATAAGAGCCAGACACATTATTTTTCTTTTGGACTCCGTCGCAATCGGTTGAATCAATCAGTCATCCTGCACTCGTCCGCTGCTTGACATAGGCCTCCCCAAGGCACGCCTCTTCCTTCTGTCCTCCGCCATCCTCATCCAGCCACTGCCAGAAATCTGCCTCTGATCATCGGTCCAGCGAGCTGATGGCCGTCCTACCCTGCGTTTGCCAGTTTGTGGTGTCCACTTGGCCTTCGCAACCGGTTAGTTAAAAATGGTTTTAAAAAATGCACTTAATTATACCTAATATCCGTAAATAATAGAAAACTAATACATAATAATAATATCGCTAATTAAGATTCTTTGACTTAACCCAAGATGGATTTAACCATTCCGTTTCTTATTCGGCGTAGTGGTTAAGTGGTTAGTCAACCAATGTAGATATGGAAACGATTTGATATTTGATAAGGGGCTCGTTGATTTAAACAACTGGCGTCTGGGTCATTTTCATAGTTTTGTGCATACATTGATACATAAACTCACGCCTCTATCCCAGAAGGGTAGACAGAGACCAGGGACTGCCACTTGCCACGATCTTGACAGATCACTTTCGCTTCCTCAACATTCATTAGTCGTTGCATGCACGCACGCCGGTTTCGGGTACTTTTTATCTTTTTATCATAGTTGTGTTTTCGAGGTAAATTTCGAACGATTTTTTATTCCGGATTCACATTAATTTGTAGTCAAATATTTCGAATAATATTTATAAGCTATTTGTAACTATTACCAGACGGTAAGGCTAAAACCAGTTTTAGCTGACTTCAAAAAGGAAGGAGATTCTCGATTCGTCGGAATCTTTTTTTCTATGTATGATCCCCGATTACTCGAACACACGAGGGCCGATTTGGAGATTTTTTTTTAATTGAAAGGGTAGACTTCACAGACGGTCCCGTAGTCACTGAGACAGGATCTGATGATGGGTTCATGGATAAATCAATCCCTGGACTCCTCAAATTTTGAAGGCACACTTGAAGCTGAGGGTTTTTTTTATAGTGACTTGTGCATTTGCCTTCTGAAAACAGGAAAATTAAATCCGATTACAAAACTACAGCACTAAAAACACTAATTATTTGAACGAATATAACCTTTAAATTCGACGTAGGTATTGTAGAAATATATTTTGGAGTCGGTGCCTAAAATGATTGCTGTTGTGTTTTGAAGTCGGTTTAAATTTTTTATTACAATTGAGGAATTGACGAAGGCAAAATTATAGTATCTGGAGCACCGTCATAAGGTCGCTTGCCTCTCCATCTTCTGTGAAGTGTATATGGGAGGGTGTGCTACATAAATTTACCCATCCATCCCCTTTCTTCCATCGGGCAACCAGACGAAGTAATTTAGAAACGTTTTAGCCCTATTTGCCTTTGTATCAAGGCTCACAGTTCTTGAGATGTGATGGTTTTTAGTATTTTTGGAAATTTATATAAAATTCGGCTTGTATAACTATAGTTTAATAGATGGTTAAAACAAAAGTATTTTTATTCGTATCTAAAATTAATTCCTGATGTAATTCAATAATTTTGTTTGCGAAAGAGCAATTAATGATAAATAATAGTATGTCAAGAAAATGGGTGCAAAAGTTTAAATTTTTTTGACTTAAATAGACTGAAACCTAAGGCATGTTTAAATGTTTCAGATAAAGTTTTAGTTTTCGTTCTTTTCAATTGTGTATCTCATATATGACCAATCTTAAAGTATCTTGAACCAATCGAGATTTCACAATAAAATTACAAAACCTAACAAGCCAAACACCCTGCATACAACAATGTAATAACAACAACATAACATTTACATACAGGCACATACATTGCTTCTGGCCCCACACTAGGATACCCTGTGTTGTGGGAACCAGAAACAACGACATCACAAACATGTAAACATCCAAGACCTGGGGTTTTTTTTTATTAAATAAAGGATACAATAATCAAACCACGCAACATACTAAATATATCAAAGTCACTAACATATCGACTTTTAAATACGTGCACTTTGATTACGTTGCGGGCATCTTGCATCTTGCAGTGTGAGTGCTCTGTAAACGTGCTCTCGACTGAACATGTCGACTTATACAGGGTTATTTCCAAAATGCGCAATTCTTGAAACATGTCGGACAGAGATTGTCATTTAAACAACTTTTGTTCTGTGACTTCAAATTTGTGTGTTCAATTTTATATTTCTCCAAAAATGTTTTTTTTTAATGTTTTTTTGTAGTTTTTCGGCTTTGTAGACTGTAGATATAAAAGGCGGCACTAGGAACCAGACAATTTATTATAATTTAACACAACACACACGTTTAATCAAATGATATTGTGACGATTGTGACTAGTGTTCAACACATTCATGACTAATATTTTAAGTTGAAAACTCTGTTAATTAAGTTAAAACGTGTTTTGAAAAGAATAAATGTGGAGTTTATTTGTTAGCTTCTTCTCCACATAATCCATTAATTGTGAAACTAACAACTTTGACGTTCATTAAGTAAACATTCTGTTTTTACAATGAATAAAAATATTTGAATTGAATTGATACTAAAGTGACTAGTCGATTAAGTGGTCACATTTTCATAGCTTAGTCGTAAGGCTCAATTTGCTCAACTAATTTTCCACTTCGAAGACTTCAGATTGACGCACGAAAGCTACGCTTTACGAAAGAAACGCTTGATGCGTCGATTAGTTACGATTTGCAAGTGACGTCACGCAATTTTTACTGTGAATAGAGTTGGTAGTAGACCCTAATAAATATAATCGACCTAGCATGAATGTAAGTATAGTTTGTTTTTTCAACATTAAATGATGAGACAGATAAGTAGATAAAAATACTTTATGGTAAAAAAAAACCGGCTAAGTGCGAGTTAGACTCGCGCACGAAGGGTTCCGTACCATTATCTATACAAAATGAATATTTCCAGCGTCTACCGACAAGAAAAATTAAAATAGAGCAAAAAACAGCTAAAAATCACGTTTGTTGTATGGGAGCACCCCTTAAATTTTTATTTTTATTTAATTATTTTAAGTTGATATACAACTAAACATTTTGTGAATATTTCAAACGTTTACCTGTTGCCGTTAAATCACGTTAAATCAGACAGACAGACAGAAAGACGGACAGTGGAGTCTTAGTAATAGGGTCACTTACCCTTTCGGTACGGAACCTTAAAAAAAGGATATAGTTCATAAATACAGCGTCCAGTGGCAACTTTAGATAGATGCAGTGACCAGTCAAACGCTGTAGTGCCTGGGACATATAAGTAAATAGAGCTTAATATACAACCATTTGGATCGTAAAATAAATAATAACTTCTACACAAGCCAATTGCTCGTCCTGGTTCTAAACTGGGATACTCTGTGTTTGGTAACCAGACAAGGATATCAAAAACATGGAAATACACCCAAACAGACTGCGACCATTGGGAATTGGACTGCCTCAAGTGGGTATTGAATTCACGACCTCTGTTCTTGATAGTCAAGCGTGTTAACCACTAGACCAACATCATAATCATCATCAGCCATTTGACGCCCACTGCAGGACATAGGCCTCCCTCATGGGCCTCATGGTCTCGTGCTGCCCGCATCCAACGACTCCCCGCCTACATAACCAGGTCGTCAGACCATGTGGTGGGGGCCTTCCCACACCGCGTCGTCCGATCCGCGGTCGCCAGGTCAGAACTTTTTCGCCCCAACGGCCATCAGTTCTTCGAGCTATGTGCCCCGCCCACTGCCACTTCAACTGAGCAATTCTTCGAGCTATATCAGTAACTCGGGTGCTTTTTCGGATCTTCTAACGTAGCTCACTCCATTGCTCGTTGGGCGACCTTGAGCCTTCTTATGAGGCCCATAGTTAGCGACCAGGTCTCACATCCATAAGTCATGACTGGTAACACACATTGGTTATACACATTTGTCTTGAGCCACTGAGGTATTTTGGGCGTGAAAATGTGTTTTAGTTTCCCGTGACCTCTTTCTTGAAGTTGGACTTACCTAACTGGAGTGTTTGTCCCAGGTATACATAGTGGTCGACAAGCCGCCAACGTGACCGACAAGGCAGTATTATAATTATGATTGTTTAAAGTTACGTTGGGCATACAAAGCAAGAATTTGCCTTTGGCTATAAGATATTTAATAACCCGATCACTGCAGGACAAAATATGTCAATCACGTTGATGTGAAACCCTACGGGGGCATCTGTGCACATTAAAAATAATACTCGGTTATCGGCGGGGGCCAAAAAGGGGCATGAAGGGAAGGGGTGACCCCCGCCCGCCTCCGCGCCTCGGGGGCGATAATAAATTTATTTTGTTGTAGTTTTTCCGATAATCTCCCCCAATTGGCGCGAAAAATGAGAGCTCTACATTATGAACATTTAGGCAGATATTTTTTCGCGGGCGTGTGTAATGTTGTAACTTTGATATTCGGCGCAGTTGTGTGAGCTCTTTGTTTGCTCGCTTCAACATTCAATAGTGCTGCAAAGGAAATTGAGAAATAGCAAATATAAATTTATAGAAGTGAATACTTTTTTCGGCGCACTTTTTTCGAACAGTGAACGGAACTGTGTCAGTAACACTGAATACGGTATACTCCAGTCGTCATCTAAATTAATCATCGTCATCTTAAGTTTTATTTCGTCCTGCAAGTTTGAGAACCAACGAACCATCGACAATACTCCACTCTTGCCCATTAGCTCAGTTGGGGGAGCGCTGGCACGGTGAGCCAGAGGTCGCGGGTTCAAGTCCCGGCATGGGTGGAATTTTTAGCCTCTAAATAGGTTTTTAAAATACTTCACGTGCTAATAATAAATAATTATATTCTATAAAACCATACAAGAAGAAGAAGAAGAAGAAAGACATTTATTATACCAACAAGATACATCACATAAACAAAATACGCACATAAGTAACATAATATGCACACAACAGAAAGAAAACTAAATACACAAGAGACAAAACGAATAAATAAAACAGCACCATAGATGTAGCCTGTGGTGTATCTACATTGCCACAAAAGGCAGCTGACTCAGCGTTGTGCTGATGAAGTGATCCCTCAGCGCTGATTTTCAGTCAGTGCCTACGGTAACCCATAATTGTACTACCACACAAAAGAAATGTATTTTATGGATAAACAAACGCACTTCTCTTCCAACTTTAGCTCTGACTAGTTCCTTTTTCTTGAATGGCCTTATTAGCATTTAAGTAAAATTGAATTTAAGTAGCCACTTAAGTGGTTATGATATTCAGAATGATATTATGTAGACACAAAAATATGCAACACGTTAAGGGGCTACAGGGAGTAACACTAGCGCCACCAATGAATAACATCATATCTTCTTTTATAGATCGTATTTGCAAAAAGTGATCGTACAATCTCTCAATCATGTTAATAGTGACTTTTAAGACCCATGGCCGTGAACCAAAGGCAAAAAACGTCGGACTACGGCTGTTTTTGGCGTTAATACTACCTAGATGGCATTTATCTAGTCCCAGGTTCGTGATAAAAGATAAAGATAAAAAAAGATAAAAAAATTATTTAAACCACTTGCTAATAAATAAACATTTCCTCAATTACTTAAAAGTATGATAATCTTAATATTGGTATAGAAAATGGTTGCCATTGACAATAGAGAGGTTACCGTTGGACCTCACACTAGACAGTAATCTGTATAGTGAGCACCTGGCTATAATAAGTTGACAGTGTTCAAAGTTGGCGACGGGTACAGAATCATATTTTTACTTAGGTACTAAACAAAAACCAACAGTGGTAATCCTAGGTTCTAGGTAGTGGTGATCCTAGGTTCTTCGTCGTGGGTCCTAAAAATGATAATTATTGAGAGATTGTACGATCTCTTTTTGCAAATACGATCTATAAAAGAAGATATGATGTTATTCATTGGTGGCGCTAGTTGGTCCACTGGATCCCCTTAAGACGACAGTGTGTAAATGGCATCAGACAAAACAAATTACTACGTCCTTAAAACTTACTTTTAGGCTTTAGGATTAGATTTGTACGCACCTGGGTTGAATCTTTCCAAAACTTGGCAGTGAATCTGTGAACAAGAAGGAAATATATAGTAAAAAACTGTCAAAAAAAAAAAAATACCGCGTCAAGATAGATTTAAAAAAAAAAAATCGAGAATTTTCCTACTGGAATTGGTTTAATTTATCGATACTGAAGAGTCGGTTTTCAGGTTTTGCGTCATTTCAACACCTTGTATAATATTGAGGAAGGCGCTTGTTGGTTTTTTTGTACTTCTTTTACGTAGCGAAGAAGGAAAAACGGATTGGCATGATTTTATAGGCCAGAGTAGCACAGGTCACTTTTTATCCGAACCCCAAGCGACCAAAGTTACCGAAACGACCAGTTCATCATCATCATCATCAGCCATTTGACGCCCACTGCAGGACATAGGCCTCCCTCGTAGTTTTCTTAACCATGAAGGGTTTTGCCATAATCGCCACGCCCGGCAGGCGGTTTGGCGATCGCAGTATGCGGTTGGAATCTCATGAAGACGCTGCTGTCCGTCTCCTGGTAATGTATTTCTTTAGTCGCCTTCTACGACATCCACGGAAAGAAATGGAGTGACCCTATTCTTAATCCGGCGCCACACGGAACGACCAGTTGATTAGTGAATAACTAGTTGGGGACTGAACCCTGATCGTCTGTATCAGGATCTTGACACAATTAAGCAGTCGAGATGTCACGTATAAAACTTGTAGATTACTTGGTCGCACCTGAGATATCCGCACTTAGCCTCATAGAACCCTTACAGGGTTCATGTTCAACTAGTTAAGTAACTTTTGTATCTTTTCGAGATTGTTCATGAAATGCATTGAATAAATGAAATGAAATGAAATATAGTTGAAACATGTTACCCCCGATTTCTCGTACACTAACAATTTGTCAATCTACTGTTAATACTTGTCGGTTGTTTTTTTATGCGCTTTGGTTAACTGATAGTTGTTAACAGAAACCGAGAAAACCGGGCGTCGGACACTAAGGATTCCTCTCAAGTTTTCCTTCACAGTTAGAGAGTGGGATTGCTTCTACAAATTCATGAATGTAAGTAAGTTAGAAGTCGTTGGTACATGCCAGGATTAGAACTCACGACCTCACGCATGTGCAGCGTAGGTTCCACCAATGCGCTGCCATCGCTCTAATGGAATGGATAGTATGGGTCTCGGTTATTTTTTGTCATCGTTTCATTTAGGAAGTCAAATGAAAGACAAAAATTCTGAGTTTATTAATAAAAATAATACGTGGTACCTACGTAGTATATGCGTCCTAACGTAGGGCACAGGCCTTCTCTCAGGGAGAGAGTATGGGCTTAATCACCGCGCGTGCCCGCCGCGGATTGGCTATTTCAAGCGCTGAGGTATGTGATTAGCTCAGACACTCAGGTTTCCTCACGATGTTTTCCTTCACCGTTAGCGAGTGGTATTGCTACTATAACTTCACAAATGTACATAACTTTTCAATTCAATTCAATTCAAATATTTTTATTCATTGTAAAAACAGAATGTTTACTTAATGAACGTCAAAGTTGTTAGTTTCACAATTAATGGATTATGTGGAGAAGAAGCTAACACAGAAACTCCACATTTATTCTTAACCAACTTATAACTTAGAAAACCAAGTCATAGGTACATGCCCGCACCGGAGATCGAACCTGGGTCTCCCACTTCCGAGTCCGAGGTTCTACCCACTAGGCTACCACCACGAGAAACCTACCTACAATATCAAAATATAAGAAGCGACAGAAATACAATTTTACTAAGTTTCAGCGTTTATAAATATTTCTAGCGTCATAGACATATTTGTAAAAGTTACGCGATTTTTAAGACGATTATTAACGTGCGTTCCTGTTTCGGCACCATTGCACTAGCGCCATCTATTAGCAGTTCGTGAACATCAATCTTGTAAAGAGAACTTTCTCCCGTAGTCGGCTTATAGTTTTAAACTTTTGCTTGTTTGGCAGGCTTGTTCTATTTATATAATATCTATAACGTACAACTACTGAAGTCTCTTAAAGTATACCAAACTATTTGCCGCGGTAAATTTGACACACTTTCGGAATAGACAAGCTGAACAATAGAAATTAAGAATGGAACCTAAAATCCTAGATTCGCCGCGAGCTACATTCTCACAAGGCCGCGTCGGTTTTGCGAGGCGTTGAAGTCCAGTGCACTTGTACAAATACCTCGCTCGTCTAATATTAGAGGGTACATTGAAACGCCAACTGAATCAACTAGACCGAACTGTTTGCAACGAACGTATCCAGCGATTGGCATGGAAATTAGATCGGAAATTCTTCATAATTGTGTGATTACTGAGAAACAAAATGGTTGCTCTATTGACTCAAAAAGGCTGCGATCTAATTGAATTCGCAGAAATTGTGTGTAAACAACTTTCGCATTTTTTTGCTAATTAATGATAGATAATTTGGACACCTCCGACACTCAGATTTCCTCACGATGTTTACGTTTTGCTGTTAGCGAGTGGCATTACTCAGCGGTTGAAATCGTCAAACCGCCGAGCTAATTAAGTCAAGGGAACGTTTGTATGCTGCCTATTTTATAATATAAATTAAATATAACGGTGGTAGTAAAAATATTGGTAGAATAGAATAGAAGTTACCTTTAGTGTATCATAAATTTTGAGTGCTCGTGAAGACTTTAAAATAACTACACGCATATTTCATAACTTCTTAGAACTCCACAAATATAGCAACAGCGCATTCGAAGTATACAGTTCCCTGAAATCTTCCTGAAATACATACCAAAAGCCTAAAGTTGGTAGCTACAACAGCACATGTAGAGCACACTCGTACACGTTACAACGCCGATGCGAATGTCAAAAGTGGAATTTAAATATGTAAGGAATTAGGAATGGGGCGGTGGGTGCCTCCTGCTTGGGGGTATCGAGTTCCTGAAACCGAAGGACGGTTTCGGTATTGATTAAAGGTTTGGTACCTATTTAGTTTTGTATCGATAAATATTATGGTTACCTGGAAGAAATCTTTTACAGAGATAAGCCCGCCTTTGGGCATGTTATTTCTCATGTGATGCTCTGTTAAATGTTTCGTGTGCTATATAGAATAATTAATTAATAAAATACACTTTAAATGGGTTAAGAATCCCAATGGATGACGCCAACAAATTCTATACGCCAAAGAACTAATGTGAACGTAGCCTATAAGATGTTCTTCTTAATCTGTAGAATTATAAAGGGCCCAATCGGGCCACCATGACATAGTTTTTTAATTGTTCTTTTCAAGGTCTAAAGGATAAAATACACCAACGCAGTGGCGGTGGCGGTCCATACAAAATACTACTGCCGTAAATGACTTATGTGTGGACCGCCACCGTGTTGGTGTGCGTCATCCTTGACGGGTTAAACATGAAAGCAAAAAGTTCCTTTGGTAATTTGTGCTACTCTTCGGCAAAAAGCATTTGGCTACCTGACGTTTCGGACTCAGCATCTTTAGCTTTTCGGTTGGAGTAGCTATCAAGCCCCATGATCATTGACGACATTGTTGAACGAAGAAGGCCAAGGCCAAACCAATGTTGCTATTGGCAATCGTATCATATGCACTGGAGTTTTGAATTAGGACAATGGCTCTCATCATCATCATCATCATCAGCCACTCGACGCCCACTTACTACAGGACACAGGCCTCCTTCATGGTTTTCCTATGTATTAATGTAAGATCATTAATAAATTTTGGATGACAAAACCGATATAACCGAACCGCAAGTGACTCTTCCCCGAAAAAGAAAATCTATTAAGCCCAAATATGTGGCTTAGCCCCAGTTTCTCGTACACTAACACGCTGTTAATTTACTATTAACAGCTGTCAATTGAACAAAGTGCATACAAAAAAACAACTGACAGTAGATTAACAGCTTATTAGTGTACGAGAAACCGAGGGCTAGTGTGGAAAATTGATTAATTGATTTGAATTAGAGTGAAATTATTTCTGTTAGAAATTAATTTTTGTTGAAAAATTCCCGGAAAAATCAACCTTCGGCGAATAACAAATGTCTATGAAACGAAAGAGTTTTGTCAG
Organism: Yponomeuta cagnagella; assembly: GCA_947310995.1. Lineage (NCBI taxonomy): Eukaryota > Metazoa > Arthropoda > Insecta > Lepidoptera > Yponomeutidae > Yponomeuta > Yponomeuta cagnagella. Next base: position 18,686,439 of record OX371279.1, on the reverse strand, counting down.
GATTGTAGTATGTCGCTTGGATGCAGGCTAGAGTATATAATTTTGTTAGAGAAGATTATGTATACTTTAGACACCTCCTAACCTAACCTGACCGAAGCATGACAAATGGAATGGGCAACTTAGGCAACCTTCTGGTCGCGCATATTTTGTGTCGGGGGCACAGGGGGGTGGGTAAAGGGTGGGAGGAGCGGGGTTTTTCAAAACTAGAAAGAGATGAACACGGCACACGTATCGCGATCTGTGCCCTCCGCATTAGAGGGTGTGCGGTACTCGGCGTCTTGGGATAGCACCGGAGATATGTTTCACATTGAGCATAGTTTAGTAACGTACATTAATGGTCAGTTTGATGAAATGCTGAAGAAAAGAAATGGCTTATGATAGTCGAGGTCCTAAAATGGACAACTCGAACCTAGAATTTTCGCATCTGTGTGCTGAATATTTCAGAGTTTTAGCGATTGATGTGAGAGTGAACAACTTTTATACGATCAATTTAGCCGTTAATCTACATGTTAGTTTTTTTTTTTTTTTTTTTTTATTTTTTTTATTTTATTAAGGATATCAACAGCGAAAACAAATAATTTGATTACAATAATAAAGAAACAGTTCACAAGGCCAATAACAGACATCCACAAATAGGCAGTTCATAATTACTAGAAATATAGCACGATAGCGCTCAGCAATATAAGAATACATGCATTTTTTTAAATTATTAAAATAAATATATCTTATTACAATTTAAAACTAATCAAGATTCAAGATTTGCATTTTAAAACTAATCAAGATGCAATATAAAAATACATGCATTATTTTTTTAAATTATTAAAATAAATATATCTTAAATTACAATTTAAAACTAATCAAGATTCAAAATTACATAAGAAAAGTTACATAAGAGTAGTGTATAATTGGGGCTTCTGGATCACTCGCTCTCGCTGCGCTCGAGCGAGTGCATCCAGAATGCCCCAATTCACCCTACATGAGCTGTCCTTTCGCCTGCATGATCAGTTGCGAATTGAACTGAACCGATCTAACAAAAACTACACAGTTTCATCAATACAAGAGCTATCCTTTCGCTTCAACCCAACTCGCAACTGTCACAACGGTTCGACTCATAATTGCTAGAGCTGCTGACCTTTCGGGCGCAAGGTCTGTTACGATTCAACCCAATCCTTATGATAGATCCTACCTCAGATCATAGAAGTAACTACTATGATCTGAGTAACTACTATGATACTTACTTCTATGATCTGAGGATCCTACCTACGTTTTGCGTTATAATTCGCATGTTGGGTTTTTTGCTAAACAAACTTCACACGGAAAAAAATTGGCGATGCGTGTGAGGCATATGGAGAACCCTTTTCTTTCTATGTGAAGATTTGTATTTGTCAGGTATTGTAAGGATGTTTTAAATAGGTATGATTTAAATACTCAGTTATTTTTCATAAAACTTTATTATTTAATTTACACCATTTTCTCAAACAAGTTACATTTTTTAAAGCACATATTGTGGGGTGATAAATACAACTATAAATATCAGAATTTGTGTCATATAAATTGTACAGAGTTAATAAATTTGGGCAACCATAATCTTCTAAATTAAAAACATTTGTATTATTCAGGATTTGTTTCAACCATGTCATTTTTTCTAATCCTTTACAATAAATATTTTTATGTCTTAAAAAGTGTTTCAAATAAGGTGTGTAAAAATCATACGAAACTATTCCTTCGCTCCACAACATTTTTCGATTTCGCTCTATCCAGCCTACCTGTTTTTTTTCCTCATTCGTCAGCTCATTATAATGAAAAGGAGGTTTTATTAGTAATACTTGAATTTGGTCGTTGCATACTAAAGCAAATTCTTTCGGTATAAATTCATTTTGATAGGTTTTAAACCCTTGTACGTCTACAATAACATTCATGATAACTTGCGCACAATGTTACTTAGCGGCTTATATTCAATAAGTCGATCGTTGATTATCAAACAGTAAGCACAGGTGTTACTGGGAATATCTCTCGAGGTTTCAATTTCTAATCGCACATCAACCGGACCAGATTTTAAATTTTCGTTTTGTCTCGAACAGTCGATAACAAAAAGAGGAGCTTTTTCCTTAAACGTTTGAATGTCAAGCAGCGGATCTTGTGGAAGGTTATAGAACGACTGGCGAAATTTAGTATACATGTCATATAATATACTAATCTTATTCTCATCAAACTTAAGGTTTAATGCATCATAAGGATAGTAATGAGAATTCAAAAATAATGTAACATTAGTCAAAGCACAATGATCAAAGATTGAACCGTCTTCAGTTTTATTATTTTTTCTATTAGTTTGCAAGCCGAATATTACATAGCGCGGTTTCTCTAACTGAGATGCTGTTTTTATAGCCCATGAATGTTTTGTAGTTTTTGGTAATAAGGGATACTCATACAAATCCCAGTTTCTAAATGCTATATGTATAGGATTGTCTTTTTCTAAATGTTTTAACAAAATTAATCTTTGCTGATCAGAAACTTTAATGTGGGGCATACGCCATTGAATCCTTTGAATATTAAAATTTACAATATCGTCAGCTCCAGAAACTAAACTATTCAGGTTTGTACTAGATCTATTTAAAATAAGTTCATGTTTGCAATTTAAAATAATTTTGTTGTAGTCTTCAGCAAACCCTAATAATTTATTGAGAGGTAAAAGAATGCTGAACTCGCCGCTTGAATTTTTTAATCCTTGAATTTTCCAGCCCCAAGCTTCAGCTGCCTTACTTTCTCCATTGTTTAACGAAATATATGATTTCATTGTTGTAGTTATACCAACATTTCTTATGCGATCAATTTCAATACCATTTATTTCATATCTAATATCTTGGAAAAGGAATGATATTGCATTGTTAGTAAAATTTACATTTTTTTTAACAATTTTTCCACTCGCATCTTTGTTACACACTGAAGCAATCCCTTCTATGTAAATAGAACTAGCTGCTGGTAATACATAGATGTCTTGTTGATGAATAGGTATACGTATTTCATCATTTTCGTTAAAACTGTTATTATAGGGGTTATAAGAATGAACTTCATAACTCTCTATGGAGTTATCAAACTGAGTAGAGTTATTTATCTGAAGAATATTCATGTTCTGAATCCAAGTGCTTCGAGGAATTTTTTATTATTTTTTTTAACTTTCTTCAATTTGCGAATACGTCTAGTTGATTTAAAAGCAGACTTGGTATTAATTTTCTTACTTACTGTGCTATAGTTTTTATTAGTCATGTTGTTTTTGTTATCGTTGAATATAATCATTTTACTTTTCTCAAATGGAGACACAGCTGAATATTTTCTGCCCTGAAGTTAATGTGTTGCCCATCCAAATCTAATATTTTTATAGTAATTGAAGAAATGATATTATGTTTGATTGGAAAATAAATTACATTCCTAGGAATTTCCACAAACCTATGGCTTGGAGGAACGTTTGGTATAAATTCGTGAATAATGTGTGTAGGTTCTCCGTTTGTGTAGGATCCCTGTACAAGATCACATTCGATCCTTATAACGGACACTGGTAGAATGTTCACAGGACTCGTGGACTCATGCCATTTATTTGCTTCTAATTTGATATTAGGGAAACCAAGTATTGGTGCAATACTATTTTCTTTATCAAAATGTATAGATTCATTACAATATATAGAACATGTCATAGTGTTATTATTAGGTCTTATATAAATCTGACAGTTACCAATTCTTTCTTGAATATACTCATTCAAATCTTGTAAATCGTAAATACCTGTCGGAAACTTGATCTTATTTTCTTTTTCCCCATAGACAAACAAATTGTGATTTTCAGTTATGTTTGGTATGCAATTAAAAGCTGAAAAATATACTAAGCCGCATTCATATTTACCATCTAATATTAAAGGTGGGACATAATTTGATTCCAGTATCGATTTTCTCCCAGTTATTGTAAACGTGTGAGACATAACGGCGGACAGAATCTAAATGACTTTAAGTTTTTTGAGGAGAGCTTTATATTTCACTATAACGCCTTTTGCCAAAAATTTTTAAGAAATTTCAAGCAATAATGACCACATTTAAACGTGTTGTCTTGTTGATAATTGTCGTAGTTGTATTTTATATTTCGACCGATATATTTAACTAACTCTAGAGGTGGTTTCAGATCACCATAACTGTCAAAGTATTCCACGTATTCATTTAACTTTGCATAGGCTACCCAATGAGTACCAGGGTTTTGAGAGCTATCCAAATTTAGAACACCACATTCCATTTTTTGAGGATGTTTAGGTAATTCATCTCTCATAAAGACTCCTCGAAAAAAAGGAATTTTTTTTGCATGGTACAAAATATCAATATTAGTTAGCGCTCGATTGGGCAGCCGATTATTCAGTTTTTTTCCTTCTTCGTAGTATATATTCCTAAGCCATCAGCATGCGGTTTGACATGCAATCCTCTTCCAATACATAATGCTTCCATTCTCTCATTGTGTCGTTTTAATTCCTGAAAGCGTCGTTTTGCATTCTTTACATTATTAAACGCTTTCGCTATACCAGCAGCTCCACCAGCTAGACTACCGGCCGCTGATAGTCCAGCAAATATTGGAATAAGTGGTAAAAAACCTCCGGTTTTTGGTAAAGGTATTATTCGAGGCAAGCTAATGGCATTTTGCGGTAGGTCTGAGGCAATTTCTTTTGCGGCCGCTATTGCCAATTCTATGGCAGCTTTTTTACATTTGGGTTTTAAATTTCTTATGTGTTTCTTTGTACGAGAAACAATGTTTTTGAAGGTGCTCTCTAAAGCATTTCTTTTTTTAACGCGAGATGACTTCTGTCTAGTAGTCGATATTTTATTCATAGTTAAAATTCAAAATGGTCTGTTCCTGCTTACGACCAAACGACGACTAAAAGCATTATTTGTGGAATGGTAACTATAAACGGTTTGACTTATGTATCCAACTGTTTTCATTTTTAGGTAAACCTAGCCATTTCACATATAACTGATCTCCTTTTTTCTTTAAAATTTTTTCAACTAGATAGATATTAGGATGCCGAGTTTTTTGCAATTCCTCAACATAAAATGCTCCTAATATAGGTCGATGTCTTGCATCTTGCAAAATATATGTGAGTGGATGTGTATATTGTATCTTTATTATTTTAAATACCTCTGTTGACCAATTAGGAGTGAATCCTTTCTCAAATGTACCTTTATACTTGCTTATTCGAACATAATCCCCAACTTTTAATTTATAACATTTTCGCTGAGGTGTGTGTGATTGCAATAATTGATATTTTTTCAATATTATTTTTTTATTGCTATGGTTAACTTTTTCTGGAGCGAGACCAATTGTTCTATGATATGTAGAGTTATATTCCTGTACGATATTTTTTAATGAGCCGTTGATCCATTTATAGTTTCCTTGTAAACTGAATTTTTTGTATAATTTACTTCTCAATGTTCTGATAACTCTTTCCACTATAGAAGCCTTTTTAGTAGAAAATGTTGAATAATGGTTAATTTTGTGTTGTTTTATCAATTTACTAAAATCTGAATTATAAAACTCTTTTCCTAAATCTGTTTGTAAGTTTTTAGGCGTGCGACCTTTTTTTAGTAATGACTCAAAAGCTTTAGACACGGTTTCTTTATTTTTTGATGTAAGAGGAAATGCCCAGACATATTTCGAAAACGTGTCGATGACTATTAATATATATTTATTTTGAGAATTTTCGTTTGCCAGCGATTGTATATCAATAAGATCAGCTTGCCATAAATCATCAATATCTTTCATTATAACATGTCTACGAGGAAAATTTTTTCTCACATTTTTATGAATTTCATTTACAACACTCTCTTTACTCATTTTTTCTTAATTTTATCACTTAGGGTGTCAATTTTTCTGTCAGCTCCTTTTATTTCATGATTTAATTGTAATACAGCATCATCAATCTTTTTTAGTTGTTTTGCCAGTTTATCTATTTGTTTGTCTACGTATTCTTTATTAGCACAATCATTAGGGTCAATAGGCACTCCAATATGTTGTAATATATTGTACTGAGCATCGTTTCCAACACATTCTGTAGTTACATTATTAATTTTAAGTTTTTTGTGTACATGGAGACCGAATTTATCAACATTCATATTCAATAGCTCAGAAAACACTGAGCAGAACTAACTAATATAGTTTCTTTTATTCACCCTTTTATTACATTAGCCTCTTTTAACTCTTCAATTATTGATATTATTTCATTATCATGAGCAGTGTTACCCGCATCTTTAGAAGCTATCAAAATTTTCAATCGTTCAATTAATTCATTCGGATCATCCCAGTAAATGAAATCTGTATTTTTTTTGTATTTCTTCAATTTGGGCAAAGCACCGCCATGTTTGATATCATCAGATTCAATTTCAAAGAAAAGTGGTTTTATAAAATTGCAGTACTTCATTCCTTTATCACCTCTGATTTGATTCTCCGGATTAAAATTTCTCCTATGCGCGCTTGTTTGACATAAAATATCTTTATAAACTATTTTATCTTTTTCTGTCACTTTTCCGCTATCCGGTTTACTTTGAAATAATAACTCACTTAAACCAGGAGTAATGTCATAACTCTTGTCTCCTATTTTAGCTTGTGAAATTTGAGCATAATCGTTATCATATATATTATCTGAAAATAGTACATTGCTATTGCCTATCATTATTTTTTCATTTTCACTGCGCACTCCAAAAGGTATATTAAGGTTTTTATATTCAAATACTTTTTCCTGAACAGGAGTGCTACAATTTTTTAATTCTGTATTACATATGTTAGGTGTTAAAGGACTTGCTGATAAATGAGACATTTTATTTTCACTCCTTTTATTTCCAGAGATAAGGGGTGAAAAATAAAATTGTGATTCATCATCTTCATCATTATCATCATTCTTGCTGTTCTCGTTTGGTACATATGTTTTTACATGATTTTCAGTATTTTTATTTGATATTATGGATTCCAAAGGATCTGTGATTGGCTTAAAAAAAATGCGTTGTTTATACTTTAAGACGTCTTCTTCTTTTCGCAGTTGTTTAGCTTTATTTTTTATAGTTTTTATAGATTTTATTATTTTTTTCTTTATATCGTCACCCATTATTGTATTTATTTCGATGTTCGGTGTGTCAGTGTTTGAATTTAACTAAAAAAAATTCCGTACGATGCTTATTATAATAACTTTTATCACATTATGAATCAAGTCTTATAAACATATCAAATGATTTTCTATATCTACCCTTTCCAAGACTACAATCTTTATTGATTAACATAAACATGTATGGGTCTTTCCAGATTTTTGAGCATAGTTCTTTGAACGTTAGCCAATTCATATCAGAACCAACATGTTCATCATAAATGTGTTTTAAATTTACATCGTCTTGCTTAAATAGAATCAGAAAGTTGACATTGTCGCGGATTAATTGTTTAGGTATTTTAGAATATGTTTGAGAAAGATAAAAGCAGTCAATTTGCTTGTGTCTGCCCATGGAAAAAAAATTCCGAATATTTACTTGGCTTTCACATGTAACGTCATCAAAAATAAAAATAGAATTTCTCATCGCATCATTCGGAGAAATAACATCTTCACTATTTTCAAATACAAACATATTAACCTCTGGAATTGCACTAAAAATATTTTTCAAGAAACAATACTTAGGCTGGAATGCCGTTTTTGAATAAAGATAAATGTTATGGAATTTGAGTCCATTTTGATGCATCAATAAATTAAGCACAATATTTGTTTTACCACAATTTGAGGGCCCGCATATTATGGATCGTATAGTATTTGGTAAAAGAATGCTATGTTTGACTGAGGTTCTGGCTTGTTCCAAATCTATGTTGCTGACTTCCAGCGATACGGGTTGTTTAATCAACTTCATATTTTTTCTTATAGAATACCTTTCCAATTTAACTTGTTTTCTGCTAGGCGCCTAAATTTCAAATGGTTTTTTTTTTAGAAAATATGCATATTATGTACCTACTTGATAGTATAATATCTTGGCGATGGTGGAATGGAATGCAATTTTATTTAGGTGGTCCTGCTTTATATAGGCAGAACTATATCCACACATTGTGAGCATATACAGGCAACATACCCTTATAATATGAGATCTATTTTATTTTTCAAGTAAGCAAAGTAAGGGTTAAAATATAGTCTGAAGTCAAATGTTATATTTATTTAACAGTATTGAATGAGGGACAGACAGACAGACAATTAGATTTTGGTCTATTAGTAGAGTGCTCATCAAAAAAGGTTTTGAGTGTCGTAAGCATAAATATCATATGTCTTACTATATTTAGGAGGAAATTAAAAAAAATATGCTTAATACTTGTGCTTAGTTTCTCTAAAGGTCTCGAAGAGAGTGCAAGTCGACGTTTGCTGTTTAAAGTTTGCAGAATAAATGGTTAGTATTCTTTTACATTTTTATATATTTTATTGTTAGAGATAGTAATTGTATCTAACTCTTTTTTCGTTGTTTACAGAGCATGGCGAATGAGAATGATCCTTTCTACTACTCACAAGACATAGGAAGCTATTTACGGTACCAAGACAAATATTTGAATAAAGTTGAAGATGTTGCGGTTGAAGCTCCAGCTGAAGACTCCAAACATGAGAAAGAAGCAAAAAAACTGAAGAGAAAGTACGAATTTAAGAAAAATCAAACGACTACGTCTACAGTTTCTCTCACGTCCCACATTATAAAAAAAGTTAAAAAAGGAAGACGTCTTATAAAAATTTCTATTGAAAATTTAGAAGGAAACACCCAATCTGACGAAACTGATGTGCAGTACATTGTGAGTGAAGACTATGATAATATATTGGAGGAAGCTGAACACTTGATAGAAAAGATTGCGAAAAAAATTGGCTGCTGACTGAGTGAATATTATTGTGTAGTGTCTAAAAAATAGTGTCTCAACTTATTAAAATGCAACTGTTTTGTAACAGAAATATTGATAATTATGTGTCTTACAAATCATATTCTATGGTTTGGCAAATGTTTTAGTCCTCATTAAAATTATTTTTTAATGAACTGCTGTTTCTTTTATAACAAATATAGGTCATCATTCGTAGAAGAATAAAACGCTGCTATTAGAGTATATGTTATGTTTTATTAGAATATAATCTTTAATAACAATACATTGAAAATAAAAGTAGAATATAAAATATTTTAATTGAGTCACACACGTTAGCAACTTCTGCTTTATTCATGAGTTAATATACATTTTTATTTCCCTTAAAATATAGTTTTACAATGTCCCCAAGGTAGGGTTTCATAACTATTCTTTATAGACTGTCTTTTGTCATCATCTCTAGACAGCACTAACTTATTAATACGTTGAGTAAACAATTTATGATTTTTAGACTTAATTATACACATTTTGTCTCTCAAAGTTTCATTAAAATTCAAAGCCCTTTTATATTTGTCAATCGTCAATTTCCTAGTAACCGATTTCTTTATGCCCTTAGCTTTTTTTATAGAAGAACTGACACAATCTATACAGTAAAGTTTAGCTCGTAAACCAACATACTCAGATATAAGTTGACCACCCATTTCATCTTTAAAGTAACCAGGTATTTTGCTGTTCACTATGAGCATTCTATGACTATTAGTTTTTTCAAAATTACTAGTGTCAAAATACTTCAAATTGTATCTCAGGTCGTTGTAAAAATCTTCAGTATAAATCAAATACAACAGGCTATCCGTATCTGTATAACAAAGTTTTATTTTATTATTATCATACATTTGCTTCATAACAGAATAATGGAATCGATACAAATGGCATTTAGAAAGCTCTAGTATTGAAAACCCTATATAAATTGGTCTGTCTAAAACGATTTTCGATTGTTGCATTTGTATCGCCACCAATGATTCCGAAAAAATTGTCATATTCTTGAAGTTTGGCGCGCTAACATATTGTTCTGCACCACGAAACTTATTTGTCTTGTTAGAGATATCTTTCCACACGTTTACTAGCTTTACATCTACTTGCTTTCTTTTGTTTTCAATAGTTTTACCAAATATAGAATTATTTTGCTTTTTGAAAAAGTCTCTTTCAAAATCAGAGGTGGCATTTTGTCTTAGACTGGTGTTGAGTTTTATGTATGGTTTTAAAAAAGATTCTTGTTTGAAAGTCAACAATCTATGAATTTTCAATAATTTGAGCCCATTTTTCAAACATTCTTGTAAGTGAACATAATGTATTACATATTTGTATTTATCGTATAGGTTAGCTATCAACTTTGAATTTCTACTGCCTTCTGGAATAAACTTTTCGGCTGCGAATGGCAGATCAGAGTGGTCATCATGAAGTTCTGGAGGATAATGTAAATCTACTTCAAGAATATAACCCACATCACTATCCTTAGCAGTCTTATTGATATCAAAAAGTTTAATTTCATCATCATTAAAAAATCTGAAGTTGCTTGTAGGAAGCTTTTGCATCATAGCATACCCGTATAAATTTACACAGTCAAGATAAATTAGAAAACTTTCAGCATCATCATGATCATAATCAGAAAGATACTTGTTATTTGCTTTGGCATATTTTTGAGAACATTGGGCTAGACCTCCCCTGATTCCACTTTCCAACATTTGATACATTTCCACATCTGAAATAAGATCTAATTCGACTTTCGTATGTAACAACATAGCGTCCCAACTTAAAGAAGGCGATGAAACATAGTAGCACGGATCGAGACCATAATGTTCTAAGCTCATACATCGAAATTTTTCAAAAACATCGCACAGCAATAACACATCACACTTGAGATATAAATCAGTATATTCTCCTAAGTTAGAAATATTAAATGTCTTCCAAACTTTCAATGCATGGTTATAGTCTTCATCTGAAACAGTTTGCGATGAAAGTTGGCTATAAAACTTGGAGGGGCTGGGTAAGTGTTTTTCATCATAGCGTTCCCAAGAATCAACATAATCATAGCAGTATACTCCCTTTCTGCGGACTAAATCAAATAAATGTTGATCTTTGAAAAAGGATCGCAAATTTTTCAGATCTTCTGGTTTCATCGTTTTCACTAAATTGTCCAAGCTTGAACTCAGGAAATTGAAAGAATCTATAAATTTGAGCTGGGCAACATTCTGACTGTCTATAGGAATAAACTTTGTAAAAGAAATATATTTTTCTTTATTTTTCGGTATTAGATTAATTCGACCACACACAGCAGCAAGTTGTTCAATAAATAAATGGGAGTCGTAACCGGAAAGGTTGTGAAATATGATAGGTATAAACGAGCATGCTTTTGCGTTCAAATTACATACATTATGAGCAGGACCTCTATAATTTCCAGTAAAATGGTCATGATCCGCAACAATAGAATCATTGTCATCGAAATTTTCTTTACATATGTGACACATTGTAGCGGTGTTGAATGCTATTAATTCTTTCTCACTTAGAGGGCTCATAGGTTTTTTCACAGATAGTATGTTGTGTAATCTTTTCACGTCTTTACAAATAGAATCGACAAATTTTTCCGAAGCATTAAGACCTCTGTAAGATACTAATTCATTTAACTCTGGGTCTGCTTCACAGTGAATGTAATAAGCGAAACAGGTAGCTTTATGAACTTGTATATTTTCCACGTACGCAGACTTATTTTTATCTGAGTATTCATGTAATAAACTCTCAAAGTCACCATAAATTACTATGGGAACTTTTTGCGTTCTTTCATAATTTGCAAAGCTTATCTTTGTGTTATCTGGAGGAAGTTCAGTTCGAATTCTAGAACAGTTATGATTTAGTAATTTATCGATGGAATCATAATAAACAAAACATTCATCACACAAGTGAATTTTTGACTTATGTTTTGTTAATTGCTTGTGAACAAGTTTTTGAAAATTTTTAATCAGACAGAAGTGTCTTTTACCATTTTTGTTTATAAATAACAAATTCACATGTTCCGGTTTGCGTTTTAAAGTCTTATAAAGTGGACCTGTGACATTATTATTTTTATCTAAGCCGTAAATGTTTACACTGATGTTCGGATTATCATTTTCAAACATTTTTATGTCATCCAAACTCGGTGGAAAAGTCATATTTTCTATGTTCAGCAAATTTGAGTAATGAGGGTATGATGTTACTCTGCTCGCATTAGTGTTTGCTGGATACATGTGGGCTATAATACTCCATAAAAAACAATGTTTATCACTGTTTTGTATGTTAACACATGACTTTGTATTTTGAATCTTTTTCGGCAAAGGCAAATATGAACCAGCTCTCAGAGGATTATAACTGGCTATATTTACTTCTAAATGTTGTATAGATTCAATCGTCCATCCAGATTCAGAAAGCTCAAATTCTGAACATTTGGTAGTTAGTTCTTCCACAAATGTATTGTACATATCGAGTAAGTTTGTACTTTGCACTACAACTTTATACTTTGTATTGAAGGACTTTATAGAAGATTCGTCATTTTTCGGCAAGATATAAGAAACAAAGAGTTCAAAGTTCACTTTAACTGAAATATATTTCTTCATCGACCTTTTAATTAGATAGCAGGCTTCTTCTGAGACTTGCGAAAGAAATAATTCTGGCGAAATATTATTTTCTGAGGGACAAATCTTGTAACTAGCGATTCTATTTTTAAAAGCATTCGCTATTAGGTATACATTATCGAATTTAGTTTGCAACAAGCAGTTGGACTTATGAATATTGCTCTTTTTATGATTAGAATGTTTATGATAGTCAACATTACAGACTCGACAGTGAAACATGGTGGAAAATATTATATAAGTACTCAGGTAACTTTATAGATTTCTGATAAAAATGGTCAATTGTTTAGGATAGTCAACATTACAGACTCGACAGTTGGAAAAAAATATTAAATAAGTAGGTACTCAGGTAATTTTATATATTTGTTCTTAAATTTTTATATTTAGTTTTTTTATTATTGATCTACCGAAGTAGATTCTGGAATAAAATACACAAATTAGCTTAGCTTTAGTATATATTTTATAAGTAAATTCTAAAATGAGATTAACCACATATTATAGGGTTTAGATTTCTTAATTTCAATTTCAGTTTTTATTTTTGTATATTTATCTACCGAAGTAGATTCTGGAAGAAAATACACAAATTAGCATAGCTTTAATATATATATTTTATAAGTAAATTCTAAAGGAGATTAACCACAATTATAGGGTCTAGATTTCTTAATTTCAATTTCAGTTTTTATTTTTGTATATTTATCTACCGAAGTAGATTCTGGAAGAAAATACACAAACGAAGAAAATAAAAAAAAAAGCAAAGCTTTATTATAAGTAAATTCCAAAAGTAGATAACCACATACAGGTTCTAGATTTCTTAATTTCAATTTTGGTTTTTATTTTTAATTATTTATCTACCGAAGTAGATTCTGAAATTAATACAATAAGATAAAATCAATAATAAAATCAATACAGAACATAAGAGTTAAAAGTTCTTAGCGTTCTTACGGGAATAAAGTATAGGCTGTATTCCCTTAAAGTCTTCCTTGGCGGCTACCACTAACTGTGAGGTTGCTCGCCATAGCGGGCTGTTTTCTTTCACAGCCGCCTTTAATGAAATTATAGAGTGTTTATAAAGGTCTTCAGTTAACCCTTCTAGCTCCCGACAGTTGGACACGCGAAGCTCCACATAGTAGTCCCCACGCCGAGTAGGATCCCACTGCTGTGTGTACCCGGTACCCGATCTTCTATACAGGTAGCTCTTCAAAGCAGCAGCTCGCACGGGTTTGTTCGTAGAATCCTCATCCTGATAACAAAAAAATTACAGTCAGCATTTGTCAAATCTTCTTCATATGTGGTATACCTACATATCACATAAAAGGACTGATATATTTAGCCCGCGAAGACTTGAGGTAAAAAAACATGTTTCACATCTAAACGGGATTGGTAGATTTTTACAAATTTGAACACAGGTGCGGAGAAACTACTCAATTAACACGATTAGATCCGTTACATGCATAATAACTAGGTATGTGAAAAAGTACTGAGTTATTTAATTATTATCGGAGTGAAATAAAAAAACCCCATCTCATTAAAAAAACTAATAGTGAATAGAGCGGGAAATATGATAAAGGATAAACAAATAAAATTGAACGGCTGACTTGGAACTGTCTTTGTCTAAGAATAAAAAAAAAGCTAACCTCAGAGTCGGGGAACGTGTAAGCCCGCTTCCTCTTCAGCTGCGATGTCGATGGCAGCAGCTCGCCGTCGGACTCAGAGTCACTGCCAAATAGCTGGCGCTGACGACGGCTCGCACTGGCAGCGGCTACTGCTTTCTTGCACTGCTTCTTCACCGGTTTGATAATTTTTTTTTTAGCCGAAACGGGAGCCGCGACACTCTCAGCATCGGAGTCGAAAGGATTAGTAGACCTGAAATTTTTTTTAAAGCATTAGTTTTCACGACTATGAATTGCTCCGTATTGCCCTTATGATGAAGATTTTGTAGCACAGTCAAAGTTCTAACTCGTGTAGGAAACACTAGTTAAAAAAGAAACACTGAAAAAATCTGTGAAAACAGTACACTCGATGCTATCTCTTATAAGAGAAGACGCGTAAAAAGGACTTAGGAAAAAATAATAGTAAAAAACAACACACAATGCTATCTCTTATAAGAAAAGACGCTTGAAAAGGACTTAGAAAAAATAAGAGTAGGCGCGAAAAAAGGTACATACATACTCACTCCGGATCCGGATTACTGGAATTACTGCAAACTGGAACTGCACCGAGGCACTAATTAAAATAATTGTGTGACGAAAATTACCAGCGGATGCTTTTATACCCTCATAATATTAGGACGTGTTTATAATAACCAAATGCAATTAAAAATATACTGTCGAGTGATATAATTCAATCACAACCGCCTTATTTACACTAGTACATAAAGCTGTTTTTAGTTTGCTTCAGGATACACCATTGTGATCACGCCCTTAGCTCCCTTATATGATACAGGCGACGTCTTGTCGCGGAAATCTGATGCGGAATTCTAAAAAGGAAACAGTACATACGGGATCGTAGCGCTCTAACAATATGTCATGGGTCAGGTTATTATGGCCTTCCATAATGCTTATATGAATAACCAAC
The DNA here is from genome assembly GCA_947310995.1 of Yponomeuta cagnagella. NCBI lineage: Eukaryota > Metazoa > Arthropoda > Insecta > Lepidoptera > Yponomeutidae > Yponomeuta > Yponomeuta cagnagella. The sequence continues at coordinate 18,671,328 of OX371279.1, read as the reverse complement.
ATTAAATTAACCTTCATCAATGAGATGGATGCTTCTGCTTACCCCTATAATGTGTCTTACACTCTCTTGTTTTTTAGAATAGTTTGATTGGTGAAATATGAAAAGAACATAGTGCATAGGTACATTACGGACTCAAATACCCCTATATAAAGATTGTTGCCTCAGCTTACCCTTAAAATAGACATCCTGGTGGTACGAAATTATCAAGAGATCACCATAAAAAATATTGAATATCTATTGCTGTTTCTGCTTACCCTTTTAAAATATTAGTTTGATGTGGGTACAGTCGGCGTTAGCTAGATCTTAGAACATATTACTTGTTTGCAATTAAAATGTAAAGAGTGATCTGCTGTCTAATGTATTTATGTTCTTCACACTTTTATTGACCATGGTATAGAACTTTTATAAAAGTGGGCCACCCATCTTGTAAGTATTTCAAGCAAAGCTATAAAATCGATATTATTGTGTGGTGATTACCTCTTACGGTAATAGAGTTATAGATTAGATATTTGTTGCACATTGATGTTATAGCAACATTTATTTATTGGTTACAACAGTCTCTGACTACCCCTCTGGGATGTAAGCACAACTATAGATATTTATATAAGTTTGCGCTATGTTTTAAAGTTATTTATAAATGAGAACAAATAGGTTCAAAATTCCCCCAAATTAATGTTTGGAACGAAAAACCTTTCAGACAGAGGCCTCTCGGCTTGACAACTATTTAAGACAAAAAAACAAGGTATCATCGATCCAATTTTATCGACATATTTAATGGAACAGTTTTCATAAAATATTTTAAACTTTAAACCTCTTACGACAGCGTCTTTCATCTTGAATACTTACCCAATTGAAAAAAATATATACTGTACTTAGTAATAATTATGAAGGTTCAGTTCAAACAGGGATGTTTAGAAAAAAAAATGTTAAGAAGAGAATAACATCGTTGAAATACTGTCTTTTTTTACTTTGCAAAATGTCTATTCGTCTCATACTATAAAATATTGAATGCTTTTTTTTTTTTTGACTGACTTTTTCGGTGACGCAGTCCGTGGATGGTTTTGGACTGATAAAACTGAGCAGTTGCCTCAGTCCAATCATAGCTGTTAATGCATGCAATGTAAGCTCTTGGATTGGAGCATTCATTCGCTCGAAAGCGGCTAGCTATTGTATAACCATCAAGAGCGGGCGGACAAAGTCTACCGCATATCTACACACACAACATGCTTGCGCTCTATGAGCCTGGTTCACAGCCGCGCGGTGCGGATAGCAGTCTCCGACCGAATATGCCGCGCGCCGCTATTCTCATACTTCGATGTGTGCAGCTTTAGTTGACTCATTTAATTTCGCCGTGCAGCGGGTCGGTTATCAGCAACTTTAGGACTAGATTAACCGATACTTTTTGAGCCACTGTTACATGTTGAGAGTTAGGTTGATGAAACTGTGTAGTTTTTGTTAGATCGGTTCAGTTCAATTCGTAACTGATCATGCAGGCGAAAGGACAGCTCATGTAGGGTGAATTGGGGCATTCTGGATGCACTCGCTCGAGCGCAGCGAGAGCGAGTGATCCAGAAGCCCCAATTATACACTACTCATAAGAAAAAGTACTTACGTAAGCCTTGCCCATTGCTTCGGTAATGGGAAGGCGCATTGCTCTATTTCGAAAATATTACGTAAGATTTATTCCTGTACAACGTTTGTGATTAGATAACATTAAATTGGATTCGAACTCTAGTTATGATTTACGAAACGTGTCTTTTGTTAGGCTTGATAGACATAAGATTCGCGCTACGGTGAGACTGAGGTCTTGAGGACACTAGTGGGTAGAACATTGGACTCGGAACCAAAAAATCAGGTTCGATTCCCAGTGCGCGCGTGTACTAAAGACTTTGTTTTATAAGCTATGTACACTTGTGAGGTTATAGTAGCAATACCACTCGCTAATCGTGAAGAAAAACATCGTGCGGAAGCCTGAGTGTCTGAGCTATTCACATACCTCAGCGCTTGAAATCGCTAATCCACGGTGGGTACCCGTGGTGATTAAGCCCGTACTCTCTCCCTGAGAGAAGGCCTGTGCCCTACAGAGGGACGTATATAGGCTGCTTATGTAAATACCTCTAATTTAGTTTTTTTTTATTCGTACAACTACTTCCTTCTCCAATGTATCATGCATCATGCAATGTATCATGAAGGTTGTCTGAAAGAGATCACTTTAAAGATAAGATAAGATAATGTTTTATTTACACACCAAAACACACATTTATACAATTGGGTGAAATGAACACATAAAACACAAAAACCCAAAAAAAGACACAACACGTTTAAAAAAACACTGTTCCTTTTAGTGATAAGGCCGCCGTTTCTACGCTTAGGTTAAGAAATATCTGTGTACTTTCACAAGGAAGCGTTCTCTATCCATTCATAAAAATATGCCAAGCGTTATCTTAAGTTGCGCGACCGCGTGTCCCCCACGCAGGCGCGCTGGTAATGAGCGGCGCGAGTGAGGGTAGTTAGACAATTTTACAACTGCGCCACTCCGTTTTTTGGGAGATGCTCGAGCCTGTCGCTATAGGTGTGTGTGCAAAGAGTAGGTACTGGTGTAGACGTAACGATTTGGATCTACCTGGATGTTGTTACAAAATGATATTCTGAATAACTTGCACTTCTACATTATATTAATCTAAGTCGAGGCCGGCCTAGAAGACGGTGGAGAGATGATCTCAACCAATATTTGGAGAAGTGGTCTGAGGTGGCCTAGGACCGAAAGCTCTGGACTTAAGTGGGAAACGCCTTAGCCCAGTAGTGAGGCACAGTAACATAGAGGCTACGTAAAAAATCTTTATAGTAGCATTTGATTTTTCTGAATTATTTAAAGTGTTTGTCAGGATCGTGGCAAGTGGCAAACCCTGGCGTGAGTCCATGTAATGTTATGTATTTACTGGGCACTGACTAAGAATTATACTTTTACAATGCTGTAGTGTTTTGAAGTCGGTTTTTATTTTTTGTAATTTTTTTTTCTTTTTTTGGTGGGGGAGTGGGAGAAAAATAAACAAGTCCCTTATAACCATAATTTACCCTACTTAATTCGTTGCTTTAAAATTTGAACTTCTCAATTTCCATCTCCGAAAGTCTTCACCAGAACATCACCAAATTACCTTAAAAAGTTCACCGTAGTCCACTTTTACGCTATTTTATTAAACATGCGGATATTACTAAAGGACGGGCCCCATTAGCCCTTATTTACTGCTGTCCATTGAAGATTTCCGTTCTACATCTCTGAAAGTCTTCATCAGATCTTCACCAAATTAAAATGGGACGTCATATTTATTCGAACAAAAACAGAATTGTCAAAATCGGTTAAGATTGGACGGAGTAATGCGAGAACATACCAAAAAATATAAAATAAAAAGAAAATATTCGCGTCGAATTGATAACCTCCTCCTTTTTTGAATTCGGTTAAAAATAGCAACAAATAAGAGATAAAGAAGACTCCTGAAGACAAGAAAAAATGGTCTTCGACATGGTTTTGAGCGTCTTATCTACACTTCTGTACTCTAAGCTCCCATCTGTAGGCGCGCACAAATTTGCATATGTCGAAATAATTTAGGGGTTGTAGAGCTATCTGTACACGCATTATACATCCAGCTTTGGCTCCCTCATAATGCGGTGCGTGAAAAATTGGTTCCGGGAAAATCTATGCCTTTTAAATCAAGGCGTACTCGAGTTTCATACAATACGTTTGATTTTTTCTCCGCGAGTAATCGTGTTCGATAATTAGGTACTTGAGTGCGTAACATAGGTTGAATTGTGGAGAGTAGAGGGCGTCTACGTTTCATATTGCGAAATGAGAAAAAATATTCTTGCTTATGATAATTTAATAATGTCTCTTCTTAGTCTTGTTGAAGTCAAAATTTAAATGTTTTATTCAATATAATGAACAGATTACTGCTAACTGAAATCAAGAAATATTTTTTTATTTGCGTGCTTCACTGCGGAGATAAAGATGGAGCCACTGTTAACTTATTTGATTATTTACTACTTTCTACTCAATGAGGAACAATTTATGCAAAAAACATATCGTGTGGTATCGCCACTGGCAAATTCCATCGAGTTTGATGTGTAACCAACGGAATTCCTGATCTGAAAGTAAAAACGGTGGACTGAGAGGTTTTTTTTTTTCAGGCGCCACTGAAAGTGAAAATTTCAGAGTTTTAGGTCCATTTTATTTTGACAAAGGCGTGCGAGTGGAATTGAGCTTTTTCCGCAGAGTTATTTTTAGTGGTTACTCATTCATGTGACTGCGTTCGAGTGATCCTATTTCAGTGCGGTCGTTTAATCAAATAACGTAGATTTTTACACTGACTAGCATTTTTATTCATCTATTGGTTTTTTTAAATTCATGAAATCGTTCACCATTCATCGCTTGTATCAAAATTTAAGTAAGACGTAATCGTTGTCATCAACCCAGTCATTATTTACTATCCACATACTTACGTAAACTCACGCTTGTATCCCAGAGGGGTAGACAGAGACAATTGTTTTAATCCTCATAAACCTCTTTCGCTACCCACGTGTGTGTCCCTTACGGGACTGGATCGCGTGTACTTCCATGTTTGTGATGGTCCTTGCCTGGTTCCCATAGGATAGGGTATCCCAGTTTGGGACCAGGACAAGTGTTTGTGTTGTGTGGACGCCATTATTATTCTCAATAATTATGTGTTTGTTGATTTCGGATTTTCAATGTAATTGAATTTCAATGTAATGGAATTGAATTTGTCAAGGTCGCGTGTCGGCGCCTCCACTGATCGCAGCCTCCGCGGCCGCGCGATGGCACCGGCCCAGCATACACGACACAGCCGTAATAAAAATTATATGCTCCAATTTACGAGGAAGGGGGCCCAAAATATCCCCCCGCACCCCCTGGCACACACACCCCCGTTGAAACACAAAACCCCCTGATTGCGGGATCGAATCTCACTAAACTCAAACTGGCGAGCGAAAAATTGCGAGCGGGTACTCCGCGGGGCGCGAGGCGGGGGGGGGAGCCTCCCCCCTCCCGCGGGGAGGTATTTAACCACCCCGCGAAGAGTGCGATACATTTTTATTATATATCTCTTTCTAACAAACTATGGAGGCTGCGCCGCGATTTGCGAGTAATTATTAATTTTATTTCGTTGAAAACTCGTTTTCGTTTTTTGTTTCGCTCTGACGGGCGGGCGTGTGTGCGTGCGCTGTCTACATATTAACGTCACGTGTGTTGGTATGTGTGTTATTAACATATACTTGTCGTGTTGTACGCATGTTTGCGATCGTTGCCGTTGTCGCCTCTCTTTGTGCGACACGTCTCTGAAGTGGCTCGCTTTACGTTGGTTGTAATTAGCCAACGCGGTGTTGCCACGGCATGGACCAATTTTTTCATTGGTGCTTAACTAAGAAACAGTCAGGGTCAATTTATTAAACTTATGCTGTTTGGTCAGCATTAGACATACAAAGCGCTGATAGCCTAGTGGGTAGAACATTGGACTCGGAAGCGAGAGACCCAGGTTTGATTCCCAGTGCGCGCATGTACCTATGACTTTGTTTTCTAAGTTATGTACATTTGTGAAGTTATAGCAGCAATACCACTCGCTAAACGTGAAGGAAAACATCGTGAGGAAACCCAAGTGTCCGAGCTATTCACATACCTCAGCGCTTGAAATCACCAATCCGCGGTGGGCAACCGTGGTGATTATTAAGTGGTTTTACACCCTGTATAGCAATGACGTAATAGTTATTCCGAAACGTTATTCTCCTGTACCATAAAAGACGTTTTTTTATTAAGATTTATTTATTTGGTTGTTTACATAAACAAGCCGTGTTCTCAGAATCTGATAATACTAATTACAGAAACGGTTTTCCGGTCCGAAGAAGTCTTCTAACTGTGGTGGGAAATGTCCTCGAACTTATAAAAAGAAGTCTAAAACTGGTAGATGACAGTCAACTTTATCCACCTTTTCAACTTTTTACAACTTATGAAAGTGTGGAAGTGATACAGAGATATTTTTGTTTCATGAACAGATAGTTTCAAACTAATCAAATCAAATCAAAGTTTTTTATTCAAAGTAGCACAGAAACTGCGACTTAATAAACGTCGCAGGTTAAACTAGGTGTCCATTTAAAAATCTAGATCATTTTGGAGAAAAAATGGACAATAAACTCCAAAGTTAGTCTTTTCAAGTCCTTAATTAACAGAGTTTATATAAAATTTCTGTTAAATAAATAAAATAAAATATTCTAAAACCTGGAACTCATGCATTGAACTGGCTTTAATTCCAGACATCATTGTTATCTAAATAATCTTTAATGTTATAGTAGCCCTAAGCTTAAAGCGTGTTTTACACACCTAAAACTTTCTTAACCACTACACATTATTAACTTAACTCTGAATACACTTGCTTTCGACAAAAAATCAAGTAAGAGTATCCGGACTTAAGTTAATGATAAGCAGATATCTTATTTTATGCATAATTTACTTGTAAATTTCAAGTAAAGATAGATAAAGATAAAGATAAAAAAGACATTTTTTTGATACTTTATTTGTCCTTTTTTTCTCCATAATGATCTAAACTTTGAAATGGACGCCTAGTTTTACTTATAACGTTCGTTCAGTCACAGTTTCCGTTTTATTTTGAATAAAAGAACTTTAATTTTGATTATAATGATAATAATAACTTTCACGCAATACAATCACTTGATATGGTCCCAAACAAGGATACCCGGATTGATTTTGACTTTGATAATTGGCCTATAGTATGTTCCAATTACTCTCGCCTTGAGTTCCTACCACTTCACTTTCATTAAACAATGATATTTGTCACTATATTATTCTGAGAATCGTACCAACAGTAAAAAAAATCAAAATCAAAATAATTTTTTTTTATTCAAAGTAGCACAGAAACTGCGATTTAATGAACGTTACAAGTTAAAGTAGGTGTCCATTTCAAAATCTAGATCATTTTGGAGAAAAAATGTGTCGGCATTCCATCTAAAGCCTGATTAAGTAAGAAAGATCAACGCCCACGCGTCGTAGCTCGTAGCAGCTCGTAGGCATCGCGTAGCCGCGTAGCGCTACGACACCTGAGTATTTTTAGCGTTACTAGCTGACCGGGAAAACGTTGTTCTGTCATATTAATTAGAAACTATTCTTAGACCTACCAAGTATGCACAAAAAAATTAATAAAAATCGGTGCAGCCGTTTTGGAGGAGCTGTACTGTGACATGAGATTACTGTGACATGAGATTTTTATATACTAAAAAAAACGGGTGGCTGATCGGAGGAGTTTGGAAGTTTTTGCTGTGTTTGTTTGAAGATATTATTCTTAAAGACTAAAAGGTCTGTGTTCATTGGAAAGTAATTGAATTTTGGTTGGAACATTAGGATCCATAATAGTGTGATTAGGGAAAGATGTGAACTCAAAGAGGATGTAGTGATCAGAATTGAGAAAGGAATGATGCGTTGTTTTGGACGTATGGAGAGGTTGAAGGAAAAGGGACTGATGAAAGAAACATTAGTGAATTTGGGTGGAAGGACCGGTGACGGACTCCCCAGGGTGACCAAATAGGGAATGCATTTAGCCATTAGCGAAGTGTAAAATTAAAAGTACTCAAAACCGGCGAGTGTCTGCGTGCATGCAGCGACTAATTAATGTTGATTAGGCTAAAGAGGTTTATTATTGGTAATTCATAATAATTCATAACTTTATTGCGACCACGTCGTTGTTCAGATGTTACATATTTGATGTTTGTCTGATAAATGGTACCCACTTAAGGCACAGCAACCTTTGTAACTTTGCAAGTGGCAAACTTTGGTTTTATGGCTACCGTTCTGGGATACAGGCGTGAGCGTATGTGCTTATGTATGTATATTAACATTTTTTTATTTCGTGTGTCCTGGTGTACTGTAAAGAATATCCTTATTTTATGTATGTGTCGTATGACATTGCGTGACACATAAATATAAATGCGTTTTTTTAGGGTTCCGTACCTTAGAAGGAAAAAAATAAAACCCTTACAGGATCACTTTGTTATCCGTCCGTTCGTCAGTCGGTCCACCAGTCCGTCTATCAAGACCGCGTTTCATATGAATCGACAAAGCTATCAAATTAAACAGAATATCAAACACTAAGGTCAACGGAATCTCTGTAGTGTAAAAAAGCTTAAAATTAAGCTTAAATCAAATTAACCTGTGTGTCCACAGGCGGTCAACATCGAACGCTAACCGGAGATAAGGTAAATTTATTATGCTCAAAGTAGAGTTATGGGCATTTACGTCAAATATTTCGAAGCCCGCAAACTCGACTGTTTTCTTTTATTTTTGATAAGTTATAACTCATAAAACCTATAAGTTGCCAAGAAGCAAAGTCTTATAGCACGAAATTTCAAAAATGTATTATTTATCGCTATGTCTTGTCAACTTGTCAATTATGTCTGGTGACTGTTGACCCCTGCGTTATACTCGTGAACGGGTTCCGTTCGTGTGTCTCGCCGCAGCATTTTTTTGCTACTTTTGTAAGAAAAGTAACTCATGTTTTGGCATTTTAAGTTATTGTTGGCAATCATGGAATCTTATCATAAAGGTAGCCACTGATGTATTAGGTTTAAGATCATTTGAGAAAATATGGTCAGAGTGGAGTGGTTTTTTTCCCCGCTGCCTTTTTCTCCACTATAAATACGGCCCGAAAGCAGCGTCTAACATTCAACAAGCAGAATGTAAATTCTCCACGTTCGCGTGATCGTGAATTGTAGTCTAGCTTGCTAGGCCGTAGCTAGAAATGTATATGCTCAATTGAAGATTATGTTGCGTAATGAACACTCGACTATCTTTACGAGCCTATAACACAGGCATATATTATATGGCCACCCTTCAAGTACCTGTAGACGTATAGACTTTTAATGAAGTCCCAAAAAACTACGCATGTACAAAAAAGATACATAATATGCGGTGGCGTCACATATGCCTTATACATGTACATATGTACGTTATGTAGGCGTCACAAAGGGGCTGATTAAAAATCAGGACATGCGCAGTATAATTTAAAAACTAGCGAGGCAGCCGGCATTGGGTTAATTTTTAAGTATTGATCAAAAATTGCGTGCGTCCATGTATGCGTACCCACCGCGTGTGCATACACGCGACCCCGCCGCTGTGTGCGTGAGGGGTCGGAGGCTGCGTGTCACGCGTGGATTAGAATCCTCGCCCGTTTTTTTTAATCGCTCCGTTGTCACTTGTTTTTCGTTTTTAATTTCGGCGTACGATTATGACGTTTGTTTTTGTTTCCTTTTTCAAGGCGGAAGGCTTGCTGCAGCACGAGGGGGTGGTTGTCGTTTTAGATTAGTTTTTATGAAAGAAGGTTCTATACAATTGTCTATTCAGACTGCTAGGGTATAAAGATGTACAACAGAGAGTAGGGTAGAGAAAACTTTGTTAAGTAGTACTATTTTTTATTTTTAAATTATATATAAGACGATTATTTTTTTTAACCTCTTCTGTCGCTCTTTACATAAAACTTACTATGTAGATATAGTACTGAGTGACATATATTTTCTACGTTATGAGGTTTAAAAGGATTCGTTATTTAATGACAAGTAAAACAATATATTGTTCGTAATTTTTATTCAATCACTTAATTTTCTTATCATTTCTTATGGTGTGCTTTTGGCAATTTCGCGACAACTTTTCATTTAATTGTGAACAAATAATTTAAAACATAAAACGCAGACAGCAAATGGCTCTTTCATAAGAATCTATTACAACAATCTATTTCGTCATCACCATGTACAGAAAGGTATGCAAAGCTACCAACGACAGCAGCTGTCCAATTAATACAAAATCACATCTGCAATCCAAACTCTAAACACACACTCGCGTCTAAAAACAGCTCGCAAATCATCCGAGTACTGCGTCAGAAAACCCGCGACTAAAAAAAGCATAGCGGAACGTCACAAAAAAAAAACAAAAAAATACAGCGAGGCAAAGTATTTTCATTATCTAACCCGGTTCGCGTCGCAGCCTGCCAGCCTCCCGAATCCGTAGGTACATACTTGTATATTCATTTCCGTTCTGTTAATACCGCATACTTTTAACTGTCTAACTAGGTGGGTACTGGGGGGCGCGAGGGGCCGCGGGGGCCTCACACCACCACTACTTACACGCAGTAGGCGCAACTTTTATAATACTACCTACCGGGTCGCTTTTTAACGAACCCCCCCTTGGGGGGTGCCACCTGCCACGCATACCGAAAAATACGCAAGGGGAGGCCCCCTCAACCCGGCGGGTTAGAAGTGAAGTGGCCGTATTTTTGCGTATTTTAAATTATTCCCACATGCGGGCTTATGTTTGTTCCGTTTAGTTGGCACGTCCTGATTCCGCTGCCGGGCGGACGTGGGCGCGGCGCCTCTCGTCGGCCCTGTAGCTTCCCGAATTAAGATATTTTTATGTCACGCACTACAAGACAGCTACGGCTAGGTTAGCTAAGTAGTAACAATAACGTTGGCTTGGAGCTAGGGCTTAATTTGCTTAGTAATAATAAGGACAACTTGCGCAAATGCTATCTAACAGCACTATATATATGTTTATGCAGGGATAAGCTCTTAACGGTGGATAAGTACAAACACGTCTTGCACCATGTCATTTGCCGGGATATTGATGGATAAATATGTAATAATTGTGTAACTTACAACCCTGTCAATTAGCTATTTATTAGTTTGTCCCTGGATACGTATTCGTCTATTTACTTACTTATTCAACAACTTGGCGGTGTTAGCACTGAGTAATAACGCTCTGAGTAATAATAATAACTTCCACACAACACAATCACTTGTCCTGGTCCCAAACAAGAATACCCTGTGCTATGGTAACCGGGCAAGGACATCACAAACATGGAAATACACCTAGGCTGAGTCCATTTGTACAAATCCAGTGAAAATCGAACCCATGACCTCTGTTTTGGTAATCAAGCATGTTAACCTCTAGAGGCAGTCACTACGGAGGTCTTTGATCAACATTCTAATCAAGTCTCTTTTTTGACTGAAAATCAAATCTGACCAGAACAGCAAAAATAAGGCCGACTAGCACCACTTCTTAAATATCACTTAAGCCACCATTTAAATTGACTGTTGCATAAATAAATACAGTGCTACTTAAGCCTGATTTAAAAAGTCGTGCAAGTCAGTCTTCGTGCAGGGAGGCCCGCAACTGGCGCAGTGAGCCTATCTTTATCGGGCTGCGAGAAGTTTTTCTCTTCGCTTTACGTGCTTAGAGGGTTATGTAATTTTAAAAGTGTCACATGCCCCAATGAATTATGCTAGCACTGAGATAAGTTTCCGAATAAATGTTAGGATTCTTTGTTGTGGGAATGGGTTTTGTGTGTGACTTTGAAAGGGACAAATGGATTCGTTTTGGATGTGTTTGAGGCGTGTACCTATAGATAGCCTTATGTGGGGATTCCAGAGACTTATGTAGATCATTAAAAAAATGAAAAATCATCATATTTTCTTTTATTATCATCATCATCATCAGCCATTTGACGCCCACTGCAGGACCTAGGCCTCCCTCATGGTTTTCCAAGCTTCCCGGTCTTGTGCCGCCCGCATCCAGCGACTCTCCGCGACCGTAACCAGGTCGTCAGACCATCTGTTGGGGGACTTCCCACACTACGTCGTCCGGTCCGCGGTCGCCAGCTCAGAACTTTTTCGCCCTAACGGCCATCAGTTCTTCGAGCTATGTGCCCCGCCCACTGCCACTTCAACTGAACAATTCTTCGAGCTATATCAGTAACTCAGGTTCTTCTGCGGATCTCCTCATTCCTGATTCGATCACGCAGTGAAACTCCTAACATAGCTCTCTCCATTGCTCGTTGGGCGACCTTCTTTTATAACAAATAGAGTTTATGAAAATCTCTTTAGAGCTGCTTTCAGAACCTAGGATCATACGTAAGCTTTACTGCTACAACCGTGCCCTTCTTAGTGGTCAAGGTCAATGGTCAGGGGTCAAACAATGCCGTAGAAAATGAAGAAAAACTCAAAATTCTTATTTTTTTATTTCTTTTTATACAGAATTTTCATCTTACGCTTGTGGGAAGTGGTTAATTTATCGATATTTAAGGAGGGAGTAACTTTGACTGGGCCCCCTTAAGAAGCAATTTGTGGGGTTATTTCAATAACACTTTATAAACTTTTAGTGATAAGGCTGCCGACTGTACTGTTAAGTTAACAAATACCTGTGTAATTTCCTTTTTTGTGTACAATAAAGTTTTCTCTATCTATTTACATATCTACAGTCAACAGCAGGTCAATCTCTACATTTTTGTTGCAAAGTCGTCCTTAACGTAAGTGATTAGAGTGCACGTATGTAAAGGTTGATGTGCAATTCAATTCAATTCAATTCAAATATTTTTATTCATTGTAAAAACAGAATGTTTACTTAATGAACGTCAAAGTTGTTAGTTGCTGTCGACTGTACCTGTTAACAAAGGATTAACCGAAATAAAATCGCTATCCTTCGATGTTGAGACAGTGAAATGCGATAATTACTCCTAAATAACTCAAGGCATACTAACACGAGTGACGTCAAAATACCCCGACAGCAGTGACGTCACACTTTAAGCCGTGACGTCGCATTTTTCCGGGTCTCTGAGGCGCTTCGGTCGGATAAAGTCGTTTTCGCCTTGCAGGCCTAGTTTCCGTTTCCGGCAGGCCCGCTATGATAGACATACGATAGTAAATAAAATAAATAATTAAAATAAGACTATTAGAATAAGTACAAGAATTATATTCTTTTTGTTGCACTAACCCGTGCTTAGGACAATTATAAAAAACTACTTAGAGGCTAAGAAATCCACCCATGCCGGAACTTGAACCGCCTCTTTACCAACTAATCTGTATTACGTACAGGCAGGTTCCTAAAATTGTCCTCAGCACGGGTTAGTGCAACAAAAAGAATATAATCATGTAGGTACAGCGATATCATTCCGATGTTAAAAACCTAACTGCAAAGTGGGTTACTCGGGGCTGCAAGTGATGTAAATCGTTTCGGCCAGATGTCGCTGCCTGTACGTAATACAACCTAATAATACGTAATAATTACCTTCAACTTGCTAATCTTATAGAATATGTCAATCTCTTTAGTTCTCTTCTTTCGATGCTAGTTCAGTCGACTTGCGTTACAATAGAGTACATTTATTTAATAGTTTGGGAAAAAATCTGCTTTCAGTTTCCGATGCGCTCTGAACTTTGATGCGATTTCTTACAACTGAAACGTTTACTAAGTCGTTATTTCTGACTCACTGCATTATTTGTGACACAATTTGAACACAAAGAAAAGATACAGCCGTTTATGCAGCAAAATAATTTATTTTTCGACACTCAAGGGAATTAAAATGTATAGGGTACTTTCCGCTGATCTAGAACTATGAAATTTAGCGTATAAAGTAATATTGTTTTATCATAAAAATTGTCTTTGATTCTTGAAAAGCTCGGAAAAAACTGCGAAACTCGATTCCTGACTAATTTGTATGAAACCTTCGGTATACTTGGCCGGTTTTTTTATATTTCACACTGATTAATCGTGGTGAATTTAAGCAGGGTTTGCGTACAGTTTTAGTTCATTATGACGACGCACTCGGTCCTTGCGCACTGACCGTCGTCATAGTCAGCTAAAACTGTACACACACGGCCCGAGCGTACTATGACCGTCAAAACCTGGCCTTTAAGTTCGTACCAACAACAAAAAATCTTGCTCATGGGAAGCGTTTTAATTATATCGATACTGGTTTTCAGGGTTGCCTTTTTTCAGTAACACATTTGAATATCTACTTAAAGTAGCTTGTTACTACTTTAGTTTTAAATCTAGATGAAACCGGACGAAACCGGACGTTCTTATTTCGTTACCAAATCTCAGAATATCCTTGTTTGGAACCAGCACAAGTGATGGCGTTGCGTGAACATTGCCTTGCTTGTTTTATTTACCTAAGCGGTTCTTCCGTCACTTCCGTCGTGAGATTTTATAATAGCTATAAAAAATTCCGCAAGGCCTTCGGAAATGTATAGCAATTTTATAAGCGAACAAGTACCTTCTGGCGGTGTGGATACACCGCGGAACTAGGCGGGAGATAATAAAAATAAACATCGGTACAGGCGGTGACACAAGCGTTAAGGCTGGGTTTGCCAGCATTACCCCTAAATTTCCCTACGAACCTTACTTTTCAATGTCCTATCTAGGGCCATCGGTCATTATTTTTAAGATTTTTTTTTTTAACTTAATAGCATAAAAAAAATAGCGATATTTGAGCTGTACTAAGTTTTGTATAATAAAAACATACAAAAATTACTATCACTGAATATTTTAGTGACGTCGGTCGTCAAAATTCTTTTAATAGGATTTGTATTTGTGTAATTTCATAAATGCCTACTTTTCCCCAACTATTCTCTCTTGCAGTGAAATAAGTCTTATACAAATCCGTGCACCCGAAGAACCCAGCCTTAACTGGCTGTAAAATATACCCATGCCATACTACCGTATCATTAATTTTGGCCCGGTACAAACATTTTCACTTGAATTATCTCGTCGTACATAGCCTACAAGTTATATTATAGTTTTCTTATTATTGTTGCGATACCGATCCGATGTAGGTTTTGCCCAACAGTGGGACACAATCCAGGCTATGTTACAAAAATGCGATGGATGGCGAATCCTCGAATTGGAATTGCATTTGCCTATGAACCATTAAGAGCGACAGATTTTATCACCGTTATGAGTTTCACAAGAATTTGTTAACAAATAACGGTTGCGACTGTCGCGGTATTGCACTTACTTTTGATAACGTTTTGACTTATAAGGCCGTCGAAAAAAATATTCAGGAATTTTAGGACAAAATAATCTGTCAAACTATGCTTTTAGCGCCAAATTTTCTTACAAATTGTTTTTTTTTCCAATTAAGACACTACAGATAAACGTCAAAAATTATAACTTTTCTTACAATAGGATATCATTTACTATAATTAAAACATATAACTTACTAAAACATTAAATTAGTTAAACAAATACTTTTTCACAGAAATGCCATTATTTCCATGAGACTGTATTCTCTTTAAGAACATAGTAGTTTGGCCACCGCAGGATGTGTCCGGATATATGACATCGGCAACATTGACAATGACGCTAACAATGATATCTCCCATTTAACCACTAGCTGTCACCGCCGCGTTGTAAGTATTGTTATGATTGTCATCGTAACTTGAAGTTAAACGAAAAGTGGCACCTAACTGTAGGTTTCAGTCATTGCGGAGGTATGTGATGGTGATAATAGACATTTTACACAAAACAATGTTTTAATGTAGAAGCCATGTTAATAGTTATTTACACAACTAGGGCCGTAAAATAACTCGCCTGCGGCTCGAGCCTTAAACTTCTGCGATATCGGCCTTTCTATTTTACAGCCCGTGTTGTGTACACAATTATGTGGTCACTGCGGCGGAAAAACTCGCTTTTTGGCCAGGTGTGGCATAAAAGATGTTTTTTTTTATCATATTAACCTGTCGAAAAGTAGTTTTAGTGACGTGGTACAAAAAAAAACGCGCCATAAAAATGGGGACTTAACGCCTTGTAACGTATGAAAAGTTTATTAATATATGAGTTATCACGTAAAAGAGAAGCTTGCAATTGAGTGGCTCGTTCATTGCTCGTTTATTTTATCAACTTAAGTATGTATATGATGTAGTGACACTAACATTCGCTAACCGTTGTAATTAACATGGCACTTTTACTTCGATAAAGTTAGCCGCATTTTTTTTTAATTCCCGTTACACAATCACGCATTCGCTGGACAGAGCCTCGATTCTATTAACTAGTGCATTTATAGAACAATGACAGACAGTTTTTTCAGTCCATTGACACTAGTAAAGTTTGATGCATGTGCCCGCATAGACTTGAGGTGAGACAATGAAATTAAATTGATGTGTTCATGCAATTGTCATTGTACTGTAAAGTATTTCGATTAAATTCAATCAAATCAAATGTTTTTATTCAACGTAACACAGAAATTGCGACTTAATAAACGTTACAAGATAAACTAGATGTCCATTTTAAAATCTAGATAATTTTGGAGAAGAAAAGGATAAAAACTCCAGATTTGCCCCACATCTGTGCAGACTGCATCGGATGGGGCACTTTTGGGCCGAATCTCTGGCCAGGACGGGCATGAATGGTTATAATATTAGGGCCCTGAATTATAAATAAGGGGATATGAGAAGAGTAATAAAAAAATACCGTACAGACCGATTAGGACTCCCTGTGTACTTAAAAATGTTAGTACAGTCGACAACAGCTTGACCTTTACTTTTTCGTTTGCAAAATTGCCAAGAACGCAACGAAATAAAGTGCATGCATGGAAATGTCGATATGCTATCTTCCATACGACTAAACTACAGAAATGGGTTTTTAATGTTTTGTAAATATAACTATGATTTAACGATTACCGGGTTTGTTTCTTTATTTGTCTATTAAGACCTTACTTCTTATCTTCATGATTTTAGGTCAAAATGAAGTACTTAGATTTTGAAAGCGAGGTTAAATCATACTTTTTCATAGCGTTAAATAGACCTTTAAACTTTTTATATCTTCAAATGTTCAAGAGGCTTATTTTTTTGTGATAATCGTGTTTATTATATTATGCTATTCTTAAAATAAGCAAATTTGTTACTTTTGAATATAAAGTTATTTTAATTTTATTTTTTATTTTTATTTATTAATTTTTTTGGGTTCGTATCCCGGCATGTACCAATGACTTTGTTGACTTTGAAGTTACGTACATTTGTGAAGTTATAGTAGCAATACCACTCGCTAACGGTGAATGAAAAACATCGTGAGGAAACCTGAGTGTCTGAAGTGTTCACATACCTCAGCGCTTGAAATTGCCAATCCGCGGTGGGCACGCGTGGTAATACTCGCCTATACTCGCTCTCTGAGAGAACGCCTGTGCCATGCAGTGGAATATATATAGGTTACATAAAAAACGTGTTTATAGAAATCGCCAATGCGACGACATGTGATGACTTTCATTCATCTTTCTCTGAGAGAAAAATGAATGAAAATGAAAATGTATTTATTATCGGTTTAGGATTACATAAACCATAAGTTTATTAAACTAGACGGTTTATTAAGAAGACGGTCTAAAGAGGAATATATGAATGTATAAGTAGTTGAGTGCCAATTTATCGGCTTACAATAGTAAATTCATCATCATCATCATCAGCCATTTGATGCCCACTGCAGCCCACCCGTAGGGTGGACTATATGGGAAAACTAAAGAGAAAGTTATGAAAATGCTAATAATAGATTTAATGAGAAAGCGTAGGGCAGAAATTGGTATGAGACCATGACAAAATATGTGACAGTAAAACATAGAGTTATAAAAAGAGGTACAAACTGTTCGCAACAATATTCTTATGCTCGCTCAACAAGATCAAAGGATCTTTTCCATCTTGGCCCAGTTAGAACCAACTCCAAGGGTTATCGAGCTCCAAGAGTGCAGTGCAAGCTCTACAACGAGAAACTCGCAGATGTAGACCTCTTCAATTGGGAGGACATAGGCCTCTTTCGTAGTTTTCATAACTATGAAGTGTTTCGCCATAATCATAATAAAAGTAAGTTAATGTGATCTAAATGAATCCTGAATCACTTATGCACGCGCCTGTACCTCTATGTCTACGCCACGTGAACGCAAACATCATGTTGCGGCGAATATGACGTCCCGTGACATGACATCCAGCGTTTATAATAATTCCAAGATACTACCAGCGCCACTGCGAGGACAAATGCCTGTCTGTGTACTGTGTAAAGTTATACAGTGACGTTAGAGGCGAAAACTCTAGGGCTGATATAGTCGCCGCTCAAGACTATGTCCCTAATGAAGGGCCACAGAATGTAAATATTGGCCTTGGCATCTACGTAATGAGAAGATTCATGCAGCGTCCAGTGGCACCTTCACTCACATTAGATGGGTGAACGGACCACTCGGACGCTGCAGTGCTTGGGACATTGTTTATAGATGAAGTAGGCTTGCCCAGCACCTATAACACCCTGACAGCTTAGTCGAGCTTTCACAAGAAAGACAACTCAATACGTGCGGAGCCAACCAAGCCGCGGTTTTCCTCAAGATGTTTTCTTTCACAGTTAACGTGAAGTAGCAATACGTGATATAAGTAAGTAATTAATGCAATAGCTGAGAAGAATATCATACATACATAAGCAGTCCGTATACGTCCTGCTGCAGGCACAGGCGTTCAATTTTATGTTAATTTATTTTATTTTTATTTTATTAGAAGTTGAAGAAACAGATACAAATACAATTAAACATTTGAAAACAGACATAAATAAGATGTAAAGTAGGCACTGCATCGTAAAGTAGGTAGGTACTGCACTGAGAAGTATATAATATAAACATTGAAAAGATGACGCTATAACAATGGCTGCTGTACTTAATTTAATATTAATTAGCAAAAGGTTACCCGACACCTTAACTTATAAGATAATTGAACTTAAGTGAGCTTACAAGTTCCCTATAATTTTTTGATACATAATCAAAAAGAAAAAAAAGAAAATACACAATCAAATTCGTATGCACAAACATGTCATGTTGAATGGCAAGATAACACTAAGTACGGTGTGGACTTATGGTTCAAAATGTTACGCGGCGTTTGTACTAGAAGACGCCAAGAGCATCCTCCCCACCTGACTTTTGAACGCATTACGTGTCGAATTGAAGAGGTCTACATCTGCGAGTTTCTCGTTGTAGAGCTTGCACTGCACATCCTACGTCTTGGAGCTCGATAGCCGGAGTTGGTCCTAACTGGGCCAAGATGGAAAAGATCCTTTGATCTTGTTGAGCGAGCATAAGAATATTGTTGCGAACAGTTTGTAGTACAAACCTACCTCTTTTTATAACTCTATATTTTACTGTCACATATTTTGTCATGGTCTCATACCATTTTCTGCCCTACGCTTTCTCATTAAATCTATTATTAGCATTTTCATAAGTTTCTCTTTAGTTTAAAACTAAGACAAATATTATTTAGTGATTAAATTATTTTTGTTGCACTAACCCTACTTCCACCCACGCCGGGACTTGAACCCGCGACCTCTAGCTCACGGTGCCAGCGCTCTCTCAACTGAGCTAATGGGCAAGTGCAAGCATCGATGAAATTTCGAGCCTCTTTACAAACTTCTCTGTATTACGTACAGGCAGCGACCTCTGACCGAAGCGATTTACATCGTGAATTTTTAGCCTCTAAATAGGTTTTTAAAAATATTCTTTACTGTACATAAGAAAACAAAAGAAATTATTCACGAAGAACATTGCTATTAGTAGCAATTTCTTCCAGACAATTTCGGTGTAATCACCACACGTGCCCACCGCGGATGTGCTAAAGTATGTGAATGTCTCAGGCACGCAAACTTTGTGGAGCAAAAACACTCTTTATTAATGAGAACGATTCAAGTGCTTATCCATGTTTTCCCATTCTTGACTTTAGTTTTTTTACATCTAAGGAAACGTTATCTGGTGCGGTAGCTTGATATTTATTTTCCTGTCCAACTGCCCTACAAAATATAAAATGAGGGTATTTTTACGCTCCCTCCGGTGAAGGGACATGTGGGCTTTGAATAACGATGCAACACTTTTTGAAGCCCTTGTTTGATATATTACTGACTGAAAGTAATTATTTACATTTTAATCATTAATTATTGGAAAAAAACAGTCGTTGTTATAGCATGGAAAATTTTGTTTTCCAAATGTTGTCCAGTCCCTTTTTAGAGTTCCGTACTTCAAAAGGAAAAAACGGAACCCTTATAGGTTCACTTTGTCGTCCGTCCGTCCGTCCATCCACTTGTCTGTCAAGACCCTTTATCTTGGGAACGCGTGGAGGTATGGAGTTGAAATAACCATTTACTTAGGTTTACAGTTCCGTGAAGCTATGAAAAAATCAAACTACTAAGTGAATGTAAGAAAAGATACTTCCGTTTACGCTGCAAAAACGTATATTTCAATATTCAAGGGAATCAAAATGTATAGGGTACTTTCCGTTGACCTAGAACTATGAAATGTTGCAATTAATATCGTCTTATACTACAAGTACAGGGAAAAATCTCAAAACTATACACTTCTAATTAACTCATAACAAAATTAGTCTTTGAAGTTCGGGAAAAGCTCGGAAAAAACTGCGAGACGCGATTCCTGAACTATTTATAATATGTAAGTACCTACAAATTTGCAAGGAACCCTCGATGGGCTAGTCCGACTCGCACTTGTCCGGATTTTAATTAACAGTGTTATAGTAATCAGAATAAATTAGTATTAGTAAATTAGTACCTACCTACCTGGAAAAAAAAATTCTCTATTTCTATTTATTTGCGTACAGAAGCCCAAGTTGGTAAGTCTTATTAAAATCGAAACTAAAAAGTATGTATAAGGGTGATCTGAATCCCTCACGAAACTTCTAAAAGTCACGGTTGGTAATTCTAGTTGAATAAAAAAATGTAATAAAACAACTTACGAAGCACTAGTCACATTGGCAGCACGCAATGAGCCATTTGTATTCCGCCAAGTTGTGAAATAGTAGAGATAAAACGAGCGGATGAAGCGCCTGCCACTTACGTAAAAGCAAAAAGATTCCTTTCTCATGTAACTTTTTGCTATGATTATTTTCCCAGGCGATCAACTTGAGCGCTAACCGATGAGAAGCGATATTGCTATAGTGACCGCGTCTCAGATTTTATTGGAGCAGTTTTTTAAATAAAAAATTAGGCCACGGACGAAGCTGCAGTAAGACAAGCAAACCCGACGACCGACCTTAATAATAAATTCGACGTTTCCCCGAGTTTGCTCCACACAAACATTGGAATAAAACAATTTATTACAAAATGTAAACAGGAAGAGAGTATTTTCATTTAGAATACGAATTCTCAATTTGGAGGAGCACCCACCCAGCCCCCACCCGCCCGACATAGACGAAAATACCCGGTTATGATTAATTCCAAATGCGCCGCGCATTGATCAAGAAAACGGGGTTTTTACTTCAAACTACCCATCTTAAGCCCCCCCGGGGCGCCCGCGCCTCACGCCGCACCCCCCCGCTGCCTGCGCCCGAGCGAGTGAGACTAAGCCTTGCAGTGTCTCCCCTCTCGCTCTAAAACAAAGATGCTAAAACTTCTTTCGCTAGTATGAAGATTTTAATTTCATATTTTTGACGAAACGGTTCTAATTTTACTTCCGCGTAGTCGGAATTTCAACCTTAACGTAGTGCTTACAGAGCCCAGTTCACTTCGCGCTGCCGGAGCACTTGCTTCCGTTTTCTAATTCCGAATTAGTTTTCGAAGTGAAAAGATACAGTCCCAAGACGTTGCTTGCGGACATGCAAATTTCCACCTTACTCCTCACGCCTTCCGGCCTAAATTGCTTCGCGGGTCGGTTCTTAGAAATAATTCTTCTCGTGTACCCTAAAATTAGTAGAATGAGGCAAAGGGGTTCATACGCTGGGTGGTTTTAAAAGAACAGGCAAAAAGGAGGGGAACGAAAGATGCGCAGCCTTAGTTTCGCGAGGGGGGCCGCGGGGGGGTGAGGCGGCGCCGGGCCGGGGCGCGGGCCAGCGGGAGGGGGGTGTTATAAAATATATAATTCTATACTTACAATACTTGTAAATACGGTATACGGAAGTGGAAGGAGCGAGATTTGACAGTCACTTAGATACGTACATTCGTTAGGAGTTTTGTTATTTGACTCGCTCTGACTATATTAGTTACGACTTCAGGCGTCGCAGCTCCTTTTATCTTGCAGTAATTTGAAGGTACGTCGATTGGCAAGACAATTAGTTGCTGGTCCCTGAAGAAATAGTATCCACCTTCCATTGAAAGTAGTTTTTTATCTGGCTATACTGAAGTTAGTTGAAGTTGGGAATAGGCTACCAGATCAAAGGCTGTACTTTTTCCTTGAGAGAAGCCTATGCCCTGACTGGAATTTAGGAGGTTGTTGAACTTCTTGTGAAAACCTGAGGCTCAGGAACGTACTAACACCATGCCCTAGGTTGCAATCCAATCCAATCTAGGGTCCAATTTGGTTCGTTTTTTTTTTCATAATCACCCAATCGGGTTACATCTCTCTGTTTGGCATACTTGAACGTGTAAATAAGTGATTCAATCTAGTGAAGGTGTTTATACACATACTTATTAACTCACGCCTGATGGCTAAGCAGAGACCAGGTTTTGCCACTTGCCACGATCCTGACAAAACTCTTTCGAAAACCTATTTAGAGGCTAAAAATTCCACCCATACCGCGACTTGAACCCCCGACCTCTGGCTAACCGTGCCAGCGCTCTCCCAACTGAGCTAATGGACATGAGCAGGCATCGGCGAAATTTTTAACCTCTTTACAGAGTTCATTACAACGTATTACGTATGGGCAGCGACATCTGGCTGAAGTAATTTACATCACTTGCAGCCCCGAGTACCTACTATTATGCAGTTATTTTTACATCGGAATCATCATCGTCAACATTCAGCCACAAGAAGTCCACTGCTGGACATAGGCCTCCTCCATGGATTTCCAAAAAGACCGGTTGGAAGCGGCCTGCATCCAGCGCCTTTCTGCCACTTGGATGAGGTCATCTGTCCATCTTGTGGCTGGTGGGAACTTTTCGGCCCCATCGGCCATCAGTTCTGCGTGCTATGTGCCCCGCCCACTGTCACTTCAACTTATTAATCCGCTGGGCTATGTCGACGACTTTCGTTCGTCTACGGATCGGAGTGATATGATTATATACTTTTTTGATTATTCCTAAATGTTTGTTTCCAAATGTTTTGTTGCACTAATGCTTGCTGAGGACAATTTTAAAAACCTATGGAACACTCTTTCGCTTCATAAACGTTCATTAGTCGTGGCATTTATATAGTTAGGCATATTTTCATTGGTTAGTGCACTACCAACGTTATACATCGACTCAAATGCTTCGTTGACTGCCTAGTTGGTCAAGCGGTTAACAGTCTTGACTACTAAAACAGAGTTGTACAAAATCAAAACAAAATCTGCAGCATAAAAACTAGACAAATGAAACTTAGTATTCATTAGTCGGATCGGTAAACGTAGTGTAGGACGTCCTCAGACGCGGTGGAGCGATGATCTTCGCAGGGTGACTGGCAAGAGTGCAATAGGAGAGGCCTATGTCTAGCAGTGGACAAGCATAGGCTGATGATGATGATTCATTAGTCTGCTAATTACATCTTTGTTTAAGAATTTGTATTATTCAGACCGAAACCATCATAAGGTTTGAAAAATACGAGGGAACGCTTCGAGAAAATTTACCGTAGCCCAGATGAGAGCTTAAATAAATCGGATCTTTGTAAGCCTTTTTATGGATTTAAAATCGATTTTGGTTCTTCCTACACAGCCGTTAGTTTAACGTGAAACATCTGTAAGCGTTCATTCCTAGCTCACACTGCGCAACATACTACGCGGAACTGGCGCCATCTAGCGGCACGAACCAAGAAGATCGGAGTAATGAATAATGCTGTACTCAACGATATATAAATGAATTGCACACAACACGTAGTTACAGAGTTACAGCCCTCGCTGAGGCGACACGTTTTCGTTGCACGCGGTTTTAGCAAATGACCCCCTACTACCGAACTGAAAGAAGTTTCACGTCGAAGTAATGGTTTGAAAAAATTACAAAGCTCAATTCCTGCGACGTTCTAACCGAAATCGGGCCCACACTACTGGCTAGCGACGGGATGTACATATTAAGCACGCTTGGCTTATTTCAAAGCCGCTCGCTCCCTCATCAATCGCTCGCTCGGGACAGGGACGGTTACTCAGGGCTACGCTGAGTGTGAGTTCGATTCCTGGTCAGTCCTATCAACACGCTAGGCGTGGACGCGATTTTTGTCAGCTTTCAACATTACATAAACTCACGCCTGTATCCCGGAGGAGTAGGCAGACACTCGCCAATCGCTAAACTTTGCTAATACGAGTAAGTTTAAAGAAAATAAATCGATTCTGGAACATTTTTTGAATTTCAATTCTTAACAAAATCAAACCTCCATTTGTGTCATCTGTAAATTTACAAACGACCGGATAGACCGGATTTTAATAAAATATTGCCGATATGCTGAGGTAAGACAAATCGTTTCAGTCCATTTTAAACTTACGAATAAATAAATAAAAAGTTAATTAAAGTCTCCTCAAAACGCTCTATAAAAGAGCTTACAAATTTATTAATCCAATTCCAAACACGATTAAAACTTCATTTGCATGGCAGTTGAATCCGGCTTCTCATTTGTAAATTAAAACAAAACATTACGTAAAAAATACTGGTTTTGTAAGTTATGTACATTTGTGAAGTTATAGTACCACTCGCTAACCGTGAAGGAAAGCATCGTGAGAAAACCTGAGTGTATGTGGTGTGGTGTACGCTTGAAATCGCCAATCCGCGGTGGGCACGCGTGGTGATTAAGCCCATAAACCTGTACGCAAGCACCCTATATAGGACGTATATAGGGTGCTTGCGTACAGGTTTAGAAGAACCATATTTAGGTTGTCAGTAGCAACGGATCGCGCGATCAGATTCAACGAACCTTTACAAAACTCAACTCTGTCGATGTTCTAATAGGACTCGAGCCCTGCAAGCGCCCTGTAAGCCCTGCACACTACAGACTTGTGGCGGGATGTATCATGCGTGCTTTACTTATTGCAAAGCGGCTCGCGGGACTGCGATGGCGACCCAGGGTGACGCTGAGCGCGAATTCGATTCCTGACCAGGAAAAAGCTAGCCAAAAAATATGGGCGTGGTTAGAATTGGTGCAGTCGACAGCTGATTAAGTCTGTTTATTTATCGCGAAGTCGCTTATCGGAAGCAAAGTAAAAACACAAACATTTTGGTATTGAAAACGAATTTTTCTGTGTCCATATAATAACAAAGACACATAGTAAGATAACATTAGAATATTCTTTATTGTACACCACAGCACATGACATAAAAAAACATGCAAAGTTGCTAAAAACAATTTCTTCCAGATAATCCTATGATGGAGAGTTGCTGGAGGAAAAGATAGACGGGTGGTCGGTAAAAAAAGCTGAGACCAGGTTTTGTCACTTCTTTCAAACTCACAAGCTTGAGTCCTCCGAAATACAGAATACCATGCCCGGAGTGCTAGGCTGAGACAAGGGATTATCTCTTGCCACAATCCTGGCAAACCTCTTTCACTAACAATCTTAGTGTGAATACCGTGGACACTTTACAAAGGACGAAACCAGGATTATAATGAAAAATATATACAAAAGCAGCCTATATACGTCCCACTGTAGGGCACAGGCCTTCTCTCAGGGAGAGAGTATGGGCTTAATCACCACGCGTGCCCACCGCGGATTGGCGATTTCAAGCGCTGAGGTATGCGAATAGCTCAGACACTCAGGTTTCCTCACGATGTTTTCCTTCACCGTTAGTGAGTGGTATTGCTACTATTGTGAAGTTTCACAAATTCACAAATGTTCATAACTTAGAAAACCGAGTCATAGGTACATGCCCGCACTGGAGATCGAACCTGGGTCTCTCGCTTCTGAGTCCGATGTTCTACCCACTAGGCTACCACCGCTGTCTGAAAAACATATTTGATAATAAAGAGTGAAGCTACTTATGTTTTTATCCACTCATTTCGCGAGCTTCTTACTAAAAAGTTGTAACGGCGGAGAGCGCTAGTGCTACGCCGTAGCAGCTACGCCAGTAGCAGGCCTACGGCGTAGCAAGGGCTGCCGCTCGCGCAATTTATTAGGTCAATTTAATTAGTTGGTTTAAAATTATGACCAATTATGAGGAGTATGGAGTCTATTAGATGATTTGTTGGTCTTGGGAGCCTTTTTTTTATTAATTTTGGTGCGGCTGTTAAGTACAAGTTTTAATTAGTGCGTTTGTTGTTGGTAATTCAATAATTTTGAGTAGGAGAGCTTTGTCTATTAGTTTTGGTATTTGAAATCGATTCTTAATTTGTGGTTGATGTAGAATAAGTAAAAATAAGCGGTGGCGGTCGAGCGGTGGTAGCTTAGTGGGTAGGACATTGGACCCTGATGCAAGAGGCCCAGGTTCAATTCCCAGTGCGGGAACGTACCTATGACTTTGTTTTCTAAATTATGTACATTTGTGAAGTTATAATAAACATACCTCAGCGCATGAAATCGGTGGGCACGCGTGGTGATTAAGCCCATACTCTCTTTCTGAGAAGAAGGCCTGTGCCCTACAGTGGTACATATATAGGCTGCTTATCATCATCAGCCATTCGACGCCGACTGCAGGACATATGCCTCCTTTGTAATTTTCATAACCATGAGGGGTTTTGCCATGAGGCTGCTTATGCTAAATGGAAATAATGCCATTATTAGTCCATTAGGAAATGTCGATTTACACTTATTAAAATTAATCTGAAAAATATTAATAAATATCCTCTATAAATGTCGAGAATTTGGCTTATTACTTGGTTCCATACATAACATTCTCTTACTTATTTGGCTATAATATGATTTCTTAGAACTCTCTTTCAGTCTGTATTCCATCCACGATAATGCATTTCCTTCTACCGAGATACAACGTAAAGTAAGCTGACTTTCCGAATACTTAGAGAAAGGTAATATTTAACTATGAAAGAAGCAACTTTGGGGGAGCGCACCTCCGCTCCAGGAAGTAACAGCCTCCCTTTAAAGGTAGTTAGTTATACAGCTACGCACAGCTTCTAAGAAATTAGAATATCAAACCCCCCAACTACTTACAAAGGCACTTTTCTTCCGTCATCTCGAAACACCCTTAAACATCATTAGCACAACCCTAAGGCCTACTATCTTGCAGGTTCTAAGACGCCCCCCGAGGAGTTTAAACTTGGCCCCCCGCCCCCCGGCGGGAGGGGGGTGCACGCGGAAATATGAAGGGGGCTCTCATTTATCAATACAGAGAGCAACTGTTTCTTTCTCTCTAAGAATTGATTATGCTCCGCTAGGAATATTGATGGGTATGTTACTTCAAAGTTTTCAGAGACTTTAATGTTTGCGACGGGCGGGGGCCTGGGAGGGGCCCCCTGGGGGAGAGGAGGGGGCCATAATGTTTTGATTAGAGTTTTTGATGGGAGGCGCGCGTGTTATGTGTATGGTGTTACTTCAGCCTCCTTGAGACTTTTATGTTATTAAATGCATGGTGTTGGATGTGAGATTGGATGCCGGCTTCCATTTAGATTGCTCGCGTTCGTTTCATACGATTCGACGTTGGGATATTAATGTAAATATGTCGAAACGACAATCTAAAATGAGGCGCTCGTAGGTTTAGCTGGAAAGGGTTTACGTTTTTTACACTAATTTGTAGAGAAGTTGCGAAACAAAATATGTCATCCCATTGAAGAGGCCATGTTAGAAAACGAATACTCGTGAAGAAAATTTCTCTCCACGACTAGATAGTTTTCATAATACGATAATACGTCGAAAAGTTAAGTTTTAATTCGCGTCGCGTGGTACAAAGACGACCCACACAAATCGAGCGTTAACTGTGATGTCACAAGTTGCCAGTGACGTCTTATGACGTATGAAGCGTTTATTAATAGTTGGATTATGTCGTTAAATAGTATTTTATGACAACAAGAAAACGTTTAGAATTCAATGGAGAACTCAAATTAGTTTTTTCATTATCACATTTTTTTTATTACGTAATTTCCACATATTTAAATTTTTTTTATTTCGTGAGTTTGTCCTTTATAAATATAATGTGATTCAAATGAGTTTCGCATACTACTAAATTATTAAATATTTCCCGCCAAATAATGGCAACTTTGGTTTTGGAACATGACCATTAAAGTGTGTTTTCCATAAAACATTTGTAATTATAAATCAATTTTGCAATACATAAAATATTATTCTACCAAAAAGACCGGCTTATTTTTCATCCGAACCTTAATTGAAACTAAATACTAAATCGCCCGTATTATTTGAAGCTTTTTGAATAAGTTAAAAGCGATCTGCTTCCTCAGCGACCCCAGAGTTAAAGAAACGCATCTTAAGGGCGACGTAACTATGGTAACCACTAGCCACCCAAACTAATCTTAGCAAAGAAATCTTTTGAACCCTCTCAAGTGTTCATAAGTTAATTTCCTTTTAAACCCACACAGTGACAGGCAGGTACGTCGCCGGGCGTGTGTGCGTGCATGTGAATACATTTAAATGTTCTTCTTGACTAGCGAAGACGGAGCGAGTTTGGGAGGTAGAGGGTGTCTTTTTTGGAATCAGTATTATTGTTAATGTTTTGGATTTAGTCAAACTTATTAATAATACTACAAATCCGTGTAAGTCTTACTGTGTGCCACTGCTGTCTTCTACCTTGCCTCTATTTAACAATTCTTATTTGCAACAAATATTTTTGGCAATAATTAATGAATTATGTATGTTAGGAAAAATATCAGTGACTTTAAAACTGTAGGTAGCCAACACAATGTAAATACTAGAAATAGACATAAACTTTCGTTCCCAAAATGTAGGCTGGCAAAGGTTAATACATCCTTTATGGGGCATTGTATACGTTTCTACAATAACATCCCTGAGGATATAATAAGCTTGCCAGAAACGCGGTTCAAAAAATGTGTGAAGCGCACTTTGTGCCAAAAAAGCTACTATAACATTAAAGATTATTTAGATGACAATGATGTCTGGAATTAAAGCCAGTTCAATGCATGAGTTTTAGAACATTTATATAAATCCTGTAAATTAAGGACTTGAAAAGACTAAGTTTGGAGTTTTTTTGTCCATTTTTTCTCCAAATTGATCTAGATTTTGAAATGGACACCTAGTTTAACTTGTAACGTTCATTAAGTCGCAGTTTCTGTGCTACTTTGAATAAAAAAAATTGATTTTGATTTTGATTATGATTTTGATTTTGAAGTATCTTTACTTAATTAACGCGCTGGGCTAAATAAATTACTCAAAGAACCATATTTGTATCAACGTCTCAAAGGCATTCCGATAAATATACCTAATGACTTCACTACCTTAATAACTAGTTACTTGACGAATTCACTTGACATGATTTGAATTTTTTTTTCCGAAGTTTCCAACTTTCCATCGAGACCCGATTGGAACTTTTATACGCCACGGCACTGGTTTGCGCCGGTTATTTTAATTAAGAAATTATTACACGCAAATGTAAAACACCAGATGTTTACCATACCACCCTGTAAACGAGTGATCGTGTTAAAGACGCAAAAATGTTCATACGTACACATAAATTAGGGCAACAGAGCGCGGATCGCTACTACCAACATTTTAGGTTAAAATATAAGAACCTTGCATAAGGAAACAGGGGTGGCGGCCCCGCAGTATCTCCGTTTTTAGTATTTTAGTAAGTTTGGGGGCGAAATTACCCCCTCCAGGGGGTGCCACCCGCGAGGAGGCCCCCTCTCCAGTGAAGATGTTGTGATGTTTCTTAGTTTTATATTACTGCCTGTGTACTTTATTATTTGTGTTAGTTAGTTTTATTCGGAGTTTTGCGTGTGGGCGTTAGATTACGTGACTTCCCTGTTTTAGTTCGCTCTTTCTATGCAGATGTTTCCTTTTTATGAATCTCGTTCCCGGAGAGGAGTTTAGGTTATTTCTTTTTTACATCCCTTATAATAGAGGTTCGGTTTTTATAGATTAGTCTTAGCTTTAACTGCGGGACGTTACGACTCAGTTTTTTATTCAACTACGTCTGCATAGCGGGTTTATGCGTCCACGCTAGTGCCTCGGCATTTTATGGAATAATATTATTGCTATCCCAATAAAAATGTAGATTGCCTATCGATGCTGTAAAACGAATTGTAACCGCGCAGAGCCGTGTGAATGATAAAAAAAATAGAATCACGCGTCAAAAAGTGTGTTTCGGCAAAAATCCGAGTGTGTTTTATAAACTTTTTTTGCTTTAGCTGGCCGGCAATAAAA
Source organism: Yponomeuta cagnagella (assembly GCA_947310995.1). Taxonomy (NCBI): domain Eukaryota; kingdom Metazoa; phylum Arthropoda; class Insecta; order Lepidoptera; family Yponomeutidae; genus Yponomeuta; species Yponomeuta cagnagella. The sequence continues at coordinate 18,641,307 of OX371279.1, read as the reverse complement.
GTGAGAGTGGGTGAAAAAAAATACGTCACTATTTCTATCGTGCGACTGAAAAAAGGAAAAAATCTGCGGGCGGCCACCGGCGAGAGTGAGAGTTCTATTTTCAAATTGACTGTATGGCGCGCCCTAGTGCTGCTCTTTTTTTTCAGTTTTTTCACACTCTCTGGAATTCGGGCTTTTAGTCAACAAAATATTTCGTTATTCAATCGTAATAAACATACTTTGTTCAACCAAAGGAATAAACTGAATGTTGTAGTTTGTTATTTGAAATAAGAAGACGTTGATTATGTAATTTTGTTTCTCATATTTAGCTCAATAAAATGAATTGGCTATATTTACCGTGTTTTATTCCCTGAAGACCTCAATTTCCTCACCAACTTTGACCCGAGATACGAGTTAAAAATAACTTTTCTTTGGCTTTATTCTTATGAGTTGTGCAATAGCGGTCTTTTATGAATTCAAAATTCATGACCTGAGTTTCGCTGGCCTCGATGCGAAACCGAAAATAAAAGATTTTCTTTTCACTCACCTCCTTTCATTGGAGGAATCTGTTCGTTCTATTTTTAAATATTGTTTTAAACATGTCAGACCGTATTTAACTGGGATGCCTCTACGTAGGTTGGTTTTTAAACTTCACTACCTTTTGATGCATTGATCGCTATGTGGATAGACCCGTAATTTTAAATGTGTAAAGTCCCAGGTGCGAACCAAGCATTTAGTAATGGCTTTGTTTACTTATAAGTTACGTACTTGTGATTTTGTGGTGGCAATACCACACGCTTTAATAGAGAAGAATACCATCGTAAGCAAATATTGTCCTATTGTCAAGTTCTTCCACTTTATGTCTTGTTTAAAATCATCATCATCATGCGGCCTTCTCCCAGGGAGAGAGTATGAAATAATATTTATTTATTTATTCAGTCAAACAAGTAAGCTTAATTTTGTGTGATTTGAAAGTGATTTGGATTTTATAAGTCTGTTAAACTTAATAAGACTTACAAAATCCAAATCACTTACATGCTAGTGTGTTAATCTATTTACGAGTAGAGATATTAAACAATTAAGATTAATATGTTACAGTACCGTACTTGGTTTAAATAAGGTAACCGTGAGAAAAATTGCGGCTTCCTTTTCAAATTTATCTATGGGGTCAGCGAATAAAATTCTGTGTAAATAATTTACTGTGCAAGTGTGAAAAATCTTGTTTTTGGCAATAAATGGTTGTTCATTAATTTCAGGGAAACTTTTCAAATAACGAGAATCAGAGCGCTTGGAATCTCCACTCCGCGGCGGGCACGCGTGGTGGTTAAGCCCGTACTCTCTCCTCTGAGAGATGTCCTATTTGCTGCCATGGACGTATATGTGCTGCTTGTTTTGCTAATACTATATGTATCAGTGCCACATTCGGGTGACATGATCGCGATTGTGGTAGTTGAATAACGTCTGCCTCGTAGGTCTAGCGGTATCACGTTTGATTGCTATTACAGAAGTTGTAGGTTCGATTCCCACTGGGGACTGCCGTAAATTTATACAAATGGCCTCGATCCGGGTGTTTTTCCGTGATGTCCTTGCCTAGTTGCCACATCACAGGGTGTCCTAGGTTGGGACCAGAACAAGTGATTGTATTGTGTGAATGTTATTATTATTACCTGAGCTATGGTTTTCGAAAATAACAATTTTGGAGTAAAGTGCTTGAAAACAATTTCAATTAGCGCCACACCTTAGCATGTTGGCAACCTTCCGACGGCCGCAAATTGAGGGTTGGTAAACACTTGTCCTCCGAAGTACCGTTGTACAACTGTATCAACCCTTTCAACGCCTATATACGTCCCACTGTAGGGCACAGGCCTTCTCTCAGAGACAGACTATGGGCTTAATCACCACGCGTGCCCAGACACCCAGGTTTCCTCACGATGTTTTCCTTCACAGTTAGCGAGTGGTATTGCTACTATAACTTCACAAATGTACATAACTTAGAAAACAAAATCATAGGTACATGCCCGCACTGGGAATCGAACCTGGGTCTCCCGCTTCCGAGTCCAATGTACTACCCACTAGGCTACCACCGCTTTATCAACCCTTTACGGCCAGTTAATTATCATTGGATCGATCTCCGCCGCAAGAACAAAGCTGCGTTATCAAATTAGCATTTCACTTCAAAATAAACAATCGCCCGAACAAAGTTATATAACCGCAGCCGAAAATGAAATATATAATGTAGGAGTGCATTTAGTTAAAACCAGCGCAAAAAACCGTTCGGCGGCCATCGCTGTACATAATGTATTTATTCAAATGAGCGAGGGGCGGGTGGGGGAGGGTTAAACAGATTAAAATGTACATAGAAAAAAGTAAATAGTGATAAAAAAGCCACATTTTATTATGAGTCGATCGGATGCGCCATGCGAAATTTTCTCGTTTCCATGTGGTGGTGTCCCGCGCCTAGATACAGGCTGCTCCCAAATCGTGCTAGACCAACCGTGTCACTTCTGCAGTAGCCGGAATTTCAACGAAATCGCCTAACACTACCTTTAAAAATAAAAGCTCAAACTGGTAAAAACAGACTTCGCTGTGGTAAAAAACTGACTTTTTTCTTCGAGAGCTTAAATTATTTTACGTAATTCATCATCAATATCAGTCCACCACTGCCCGTAATTGTAGACTTAGTAATATAGCGTAATCGATTACTAATTACATTTAAAAAAAACGGCCAAGTGCGAGTTGCACTCGCGCACCAAGGTTGTCTACCGGTTGCCGTTATTAATATCGAGCAAAATAATCACGTTTGTTGTATAGGAGCCCCCCTTAAATATTTATTGTATTCTGTTTTCAATATTTGTTGTTATAGCAGCAACACAAATACATCACATTTAATTCTCTAACTATCACGTTTCATGAGATACAGCCTGGTGACAGACGGACGAACGGACGGACGGACAGCGGAGTCTTAGTAATACCCTTACCCTTTGGGTACGGAATCCTAAAAAAGGCTGTGATCAAGCTTTGTAGGTATGTGTAAAACGGAAGATTACTACTATTTCAATGTGACTTATTAATTGAGTTCTTTACCTTAAATGGCGAATGTCTTTCGCAATTACGTTGGCTCCGACATAATGATTAGCCTTGTCATGTGTGTCGTATGTGTTTTCGTGGAAGATAAAATCTCATTTTGCGTGAAATGTCACCGGCCTTGCTGCGTAGCCGTTTCAAATCCGATACTGGTGGTCTGTCTTTTTATTATTATCTCTGTCATGACAAAAATGAGCAAGATAATTGATACTTCGCCGTCTACGCACCTTTATTGGCCATTAGCTATGAGCGATCCATCATAGATAATCCTACCGACAATAATTTTTTAGCCAACTGTAGTGGAGCCCAAACCGGTGGTAATTTGTTTGACTCGTAAGTATGTTTGAATGCAAGTATGTCCTACTCTATGTTCCTTCATAGCTTCTACATAACATTACAATCGATTCATAATCAGTTGCGCAGGTGTTATAGGCTATATATAAAATTTCTGTTGGTGTTGTAAGCAGTTCCCTTTATAGTCACGTATTCAATAGCGTTTTGTAATTTTGCTGCTGTTTATTCTCGCTACTCATAAGTAGACAGCGTTTCTGCTATTGCTAAAGTAAAAAAGAGCACAAAAAAAAACTGAAATAAAAAATAAGTCAAAACCCGACTGCTGAGCGTTACAAAAATAGAGAAAAACAAACAATACTTTTATCCGAATCCCGCGGGACGTTCGTAACGTGGTCGTGGACACAGTTATCGACAAAACTTTTAAAAACAAATGGAAGAGGACTTTCCAAAAACTGACTTACAATAAAAAGATATATTTTTTCTTTTTCCGAATTCGGGTCCTCTACATACTTAAAGTGCGTACCGCTTTTTATTGGACTGTAAAAACAAAACGCGGATGCGAAAGGAGCAAACATCCTGTAGACAATAATCATGCTGATATTAGTGAATCAGCACTCGCACTCACACAGGCGCGGCGTTGCTGCGCTGCGCATGTGTGCGTGGATTGAGGTCACGCTGCAGATTGCACACACGCCGGTGGTGTTTGATGCATGCATGTAACCTAAAAATGTCTCTCAAAATGCATCTGGTGATGCAAGAGAGATAACAGCGGTGTTTAGTTACGTTAGGATCGAAAAAGAGTGTAGATATGTTTTGTGGCAGCTTAAAAATAAAAGTCAAACAATCGACATCACGTCGACTTCTACTTACGTATAATATATACAGGCATGTAAAATATTAAGGTCAAACTAGACCTTTGTACTAAATCAGATGGAGTGTTTTTCATTATTGTACATAATATGGTACTGGATTTTTATGTGTATATAAGTACCAATACAAATTGATACCTATTATTACTGTGTTGCGTTTAGGGTGAGCCTTGGCTCCGAGCGAAAAAGGCTGGAAAGACCAGTAAAGAACATGTCAACAAAATAAGGGATTTAGTTACGAAGCGAAATATAAAAATTATCCGTTACCAGCGAGCTTGTGTGCAGCAACTAATGCATGTTGATGAAGCAAAAGGATTAGTCAGGATTGTGGCGAGTAGCCGGTCTTGGGCTACTCCTCTGGGATCCAACCATGAGTTTTGTTAGTGTCTACCTTAGGTCCCTTGACTGAGAACCCTTTTATTAAAGTTATGTCAGTCAACACACACTCAGAAGCATGTGCATCTTACGATCGCGTGAGTAAAAACGTCGTTGTTATTTCTCGACGACCGATCATCATCGTCGAGATGGCCTTTAATTTGTGTGTCAAGAATCAATTCTGCATCATTAACATCAACGGCCAGCGTAAATTCCTCTTAATAAACATCAAAGTGTTTGACACTGTAGCATTAATTTATTTTTTATTTTAGGTATGTCAATAACTTCCATCATGGGCCTAATTGTTTCCTCGTCCTTCGTTTAAAAGTCATTCTCACTGAAAACTAGAAAATAATTCCAATTTGACTATTGAGTGTACATGGTTGCCGAAAAATGCAAGTATCGTCGTTGTACACACATTAAAAATCGACAATCATTGATGTGCGTCAGGCTAGCCGTACCCATTAAAACAATTTTGTTTTAAAGGGCAAAAAATGCATTTGCTTGTAATGCAAGTAATAAACAAGGTTCGTACTAACCGATTGCATAAAGAGTCGATCGGAATGGCATTTATAACCAGTATGGGACCTTTGACTTATACTTCGTCATTCACCGCAAAGTTTTAATTTGTCAAAATGTGAGTTGCATGTTTGGATGGTTATGCGGTACAAAAGTGTTTTAAATTTCTGATTCGACTGGAATTTTCTGTAACCATTAGGATAAAAAGTAATACAGAAGTATGATTAAATCTAAGAAGCAGAGGATGTGTTCTTCTTATTAGATTTAATTTCTTCTCCGAAGAGCTTGGGGCCAGTAAAAAAAAAAAACTTCTATGCCTCTCCATTCTAAGCCATGTTGTTACACTTACGCGGAAATAACTAACTTACCCCCAATTTCTCGTACACTAACACGCTGTTAATCTGCTGTTAACAGCTGTCAATTGACCGAAGTGCATAGAAAAAAAACCACTGACCGCTGTTAACAGTAGATTAACAGCTTCTTAGTGTACGGGAAACCGAGGGTTAGTGCTTTTCAATAACCTCTGTAGCAATTGCTGTTAGCAATAAGGCCACCCATTGTACTTTTTCATTGTAACTTTCATATTTTATGTCTCGCTTCTGGTGTGCAATAAAGAATGTTCTTATCTTATCCGGCAAATACTTCAACAAATTAAGAATTGAAAGCGGATGTAGTGACTAGATTTGAGAAAGGAATGTTGCGTTAGTTTGGATATGTGGAGAGGATGAACGTGAAGGATATCGAGTGAATGTGGGTGGAAGGGCCGGTAAGGGACGTCACAGGCGGACATACTTCGGCCAAATAGGAGATGTATGCCTTAATTCAAACAAAAAAAATGCACGTACAGAACATTGCAGAAGCCTCCTTCTAAGTAAATATTTACCTTAACTAGGAGGCTCCGCTCTCAAAAGTACCCGAAACCGGCGTGCGTGCACACAACGACCAATGAATGTTGAGGAAGCGAAAGTGATCTGTCAGGATCGTGGCAAGTGGCAGTCCCTGGTCTCTGCCTACCCCTCTGGGATACAGGCGTGAGTTTATGTATGTATGTTCAACAAATGAAGCTGGAGCCGTTCTTTTATTTTTTATTTGTAATTTTATGTGTCCACTTGCAATCCAACGGGTTTCGGTGAAAATATATTTTATTATTCGTTGTTCATTCAGTTTATGCAACCGCTAGATTACCTGATACATGTTATGTGCACGGACTTGCACGGGCTGATGCAACAAAATGCGGAATTACAACTTATGCACATACAAAATGCATTTAAATGCAACAAGTTAGTCGAAGAGTCCTCAACCTAAGTTTTTATTCGGCTTACTTTTTTAAGCAATGTTATCCTACGTAACTTCAGCATGTTGTCACCAGAAATAGAAGCAGTGCTGTGCCTTAGGGTTTCAGTTTCATTTTTCCGGGAAAGATATTTATGTCCTTAACTTGACTAACTTTTTTCCCAAATTTTCTATCTAAAGGTTGTCTGAAAGAAATCAGTCCTGTCCATGAACCTACTGCTGGGCATTATGCCTCCATATCGATCCCCTGCCAATTTCGTCCATACTCGTCCTTTCTGATGGATTTTGTGATGATATCAAAGTTGCCGTGTGGCGCCTGATTTAGAATGGCGTCACTCCATTTCCTCCCGTGGATGTCGTAGAGGGCTACTAAGGAAATAAATTACCAGGAGATGGGCAGCAGCGTCTTCCTGAGATTCCAAACACATACTACGATTGCCAACCTGCCTGCCAAGCGTGGCGATTATTGCAAAACCCCTCATGGTTATGGCTGATGATGATGAAGATCAAAGTTGCTGGTCTGCGTACAGGTCGTTCAATCGCTCTTCCTTTTATTCCAGTCCAAAGCATCAGCTCACATTTGTTCACTGCTAGCCGCTAACGCTGCAGACGTAAGGTAATTTTTGTCTGTACTCGCCCAAGAGAACTCGATACGAAAAAAAGTGATATCTCACCAGCAAGCGCAGTCAAAACGCCTGTCATCTCAAAGTCAACATATTTTATTCAGCGTACCGCAGGAACTACCACTTAATAAACATTATAATTGAAACATAGCTATCCATTTTTAGTAGGATCTCGATAGTTTTGGTGAAAAAAATCAAATTCCAAACTCAGGCAGACTTGCACAACTTCTTAAAGGTCGCTATTTATATCGACTTTTGTATAAATAATTTCTAGTTTCTAGAAGAAAGTGGTGCATGTCGGTTTTAGTCTTTTAGAATTTGATCCTTAATTAACACAATTAAAATTCTTATTTAAAAACCTAGAAATCATTCACTGAATCATTCGGCTTAAATTCCAGCATCTTTGCCATCTAAGTTAGGCCGGTACCTGCAAGCTGCTCCACTCCTACATCCTCGGCTGTCCCAATCCAACCCATTTTGGTTTGTGAGTGATTACTTTTTACCTTCAGACCAATTGGCGGAGGTGCAATTTAAAGAAGCACTTTCTTGTCATCAAGCCATTCGCCGCGCCCCGAGATGTGCGGCTTGCGCGATGTTCGGCTCTTACGCCCGCAATTGACCCACTTTCGGTACACGGCCGCGCTGGCTGGACGCACTGCTCTCGCGATTGATGGTCGGACGCTTGCAAATGTGCGTGCGAATGCAGTTGTGAGTGTCAGACGCAGGTTGTAGGGTTAACATTCTCATACTTAGTACCTAATTAATTAACTTTTTAAAAAGTTTCTGAAGTTAACACGAGCACTAGACATAATAAAACTGAATTTTAACGGATATTTACTCGTCTACTTTTCTATTTTAAAATTTTCCGAGATGTCGATACTTTGGCAAGTCGCGTGGTCTCACTCTATTATTTTTTTTATTATTGTTTTTTTTATTAAGTTGTTAATTTTGCACGTCTTGTTCTATTTTTCTTCTAACAGCTTAATCGCCTAGATCATCTTAAGCAGCCTATATGCGTCCCACTGTAGGTCACAGGCCTTCTCTCAGGGGGAGAGTATGGGCTTAATCACCACGCGTGCCCACCGCGGATTGGCCATTGCAAGCGCTGAGTTATGTGAATAGCTCAGACACTCAGGTTTTCTCACGATGTTTTTCTTCACCGTTAGTGAGTGGCATTGCTACTATAACTTCACAAGTGTACATAACTTAGAAAACAAAGTCATAAGTACATACGCGCACTGGGAATTGAACCTGGGTCTCCCGCTTCCGAGACCAATGTTCTCTTCACTAGGATACCACCGCCTGGATGATTTATTCTATTCGAATCTGAATATGAGTGACAACTGACCGTTCCACTGGAGCCCGAGTGGTATACTCGACTCCAGTTGAAGGTTCAGTTATTAGTCGGGTAGGTATATCCTTATGTCGGTATACCCTTATTGCGACTTGCCTGACAGACCTCTTTCGTTACATCAACATTCGTTAGTCGTAACGTGAATTAATCTCAAATGTTCGTGAAAACCGACATTAGGGTATACCTATTAGGAGTTCCATGTCTGGCGGTCTTAGCGATGCGTGGGCAATTCTGTTTAAAATATAGGACTCTTTTTTATTAAAAAAAATGAAGTCAATCCACGGTTCGAACCCGCGACCTCTAGCACCGTGACCAACTGACAGCTGTTAACAATAGGTTAACAGATTAACAGGTTATCAGATTGATAGCGTATGAGATACCAGGGGTTTGTTACGTGTATTTGCGAATTTGTACTCTTTGGAACCAATTCTGAAATCCACGCAGTCGAAGTCACGGGCAGAAGCTAGTTATTATATTGTTTGGTTTCTGCTATCGCTACCCACTCATGACAAAAAGGGATATTGAATTGTGGCCAGCGTTACATGTGTGCGTGTCATTCTTTCACACATTTTTATGTCGCTATATTTTTATGCGTTTTTTTGCCAGCGTGTGCGTTTAGTCGTGTCCGAGCGGAGTTCGCTGTCCTCGTGTGCGTGCACTAATTGCAATAGCTACTTCATTTAAATTTCGAATGTCAGTCCGTTGCTAAACTGGATACGTTCGAAATATTTAATTTTGTGCCGTTTATCTTGATTAACTTGCTGGAGTACTTTCTAAAACTTTATTTGCCCATTGGAAATAAAACGTGAACAAAATTTGTTGAGCATTTAATTGCGTTTTGTTGTCCGCTATTTTAGGCCATTTTATGTTTCTTTTAACTCTTTCATTCAATTAATTAATACCTTATAAACTTACTGTGATTGCATTTTGGATTGATTGCATTTACATAATATATAATCTGACTCCTGTATCTCCGAGGGGTAGATAGGAGCAGCAGTTTACCTTACTTTATTTTGCTCTATTTATTAGTCGGTGGATGCATGGTCGCCGGTTACAGATACTGTTTATCTTGCTCTTCGCTATCGCTATAAAATCAGATGTTGAAAATCCGACTTTTTTACGTTAGTCCGTTTTTCCGCATTGCGTCGCAATCAGCGATGCACACAAACGTGCATTACGCCCTCATTTTTATTTGGCACATGGAGAGACAAAAACCCCTTTTTATATAAAACTACCAATAAATTCTACGCGTACTTTCCGCCCGATAACGGTTTTCCGTTTGGGAATTCGGCGGTCATCGCTGCTACTATTCTAGATGGCTGAACTTTATATTGTTTGTTCATTCCAGTGTATCCGAAGGGTGTCTAGAAGAAATATACTTTCAGTGATAAGACCACCGTCATTTTTGCAGTTTTTGTTTGCAATGAAGTGTGTTGTTCTCTACAACATGACACAGTCCTTGTAGTTTGTATGAAGTGCCCATTGCATTCATACCTAAACTAAAAAGTTCATATGAATGGTTTTAAGTAAGACTTAATTGAACTGTAATAAACTAATAACTTACGTGACTATTCAATGGTTTGTAGAACAAGGAATAAAACAAAGTCGATACAATAATTTGCGCCGCCTAGGAAATTGATTTTTGCAAATGGCAACTCGTAAAAATTATGTGCCTTTCACGAACAATATGCCTCCCACTGACACAGGCACACACACACACACGCGCCGGCACAAACACATTAATTAGGTTGTGAATGTTTTATTTTTATTTTGAATGGAATTCGAATTTCAAAATGAATTTTGTTTGCCTGATTGGCGTTTTTAATCTCTGCACTCGGATGCTAATGGCCAGCTTTATAAAATTGTGAAGCGCATGCAATTTTCTTTTTAATTGGCCATTGACAATGTGACGTTCTATTTCAGCTCGGCTAGGTAAATTGCTTTCACAAAAATATATAGCTGCAGACAACATCACTAGCTGTTTTCGCTGTTAGCCTGTAAATAAAATGTTTTCGCGGACAGAATTGTACTATATGTGCCCCTTTAGCAATCTACTTCTATTTTCCATTTTTGTTCTTTTGATTTTGGCCAAAACAAGTTTATGTAGCAAGTTTGGAGGTATATAAACACCACAGACACTTGAATTTCCTCGCGATATTTTTCTTATCATAACTTAAAAAACAAAGTCATTACATGCCTTGGTTTTTTAAGTTTTCTAAGTTTAAGCCGGAACCGAGATTATTAATACAATTAATATTTTACAATTTTTATTATTATTTATGAAAGGTATGGTATTAAAGAAATGGTAACCGATGGGGTAGACGAGTTCTTGAGTGGAGACCGCGGATCGGTAAACGTAGTGTAGGACGTCCTCAGACTCGGTGGAGCGATGATCTTCGCAGGGCGACTGGCAAGAGCTGGATGAGAGTAGCCGAGGACCGTGCTCAGTGGCGTGCAATAGGAGAGGCCTATGTCCAGCAGTGGACAAGCATAGGCTGATGATGATGATGATTGGATTTTTGTGATTGAAATAAAACGTCATCGGGCATTTTTAGGGTGACTGAACTGTAAGCATGAGGTACTGAATAATCATAAAATGTGTATATTATCATTCTATAATTCCGTGAAGTTGTTACTAAAATTGAAATTTGTTTGACGTTTCTTAAGGGGATATTCTAAGCATAATTTAGAAACATTTGGCGCCAGTTTTGAAAAAAGTGGAGCACAAAAAATATTTTTTGTTACCCAAAATTACTTCACTTAAGCATAAACAAACTATATTTACGAAAAAAAAAACCTCCAACTCAATTGTTCTTTCACCTTATCGCATCGAACGGCAGAATTTAAGATTTTTAACATAATAGCAAACATTTTTCAACGGGACCGTACTTCTTCTCAGTTTGAATTTGGATTCACAGTTTGGAACCAAGGATCGAAAATCACAAATATTTACAAATCCTTACTAATATTATAAACGCGAAAGTTTGTATGTATGGATGGATGTTTGTTGCTCTTTCACGCAAAAACGGCTGAACGGATCCGGATGAAATTTTTCACAGAGATAGATTAAGTATATTGTATGGAATCGGGCGTTACTTTGCGGAAATCCATAATAGCATTAAACTGACTCTTGTCAGTCGACCGTCGGAGCCTGAGGATGCCTCGTGTTAGAGGCGAAACGCGTCGCACCGCCTTTTTTCACACAAGTATTGTTGTCGGTGGTGGTGTGTTTGTATCTTACTTTTGATTGAAAAAGTGGGAGGGAGGGCGGTGCATTAACTAACCGCATGGTGCTTGTGGGATTTTGGCGGAATTTAGCAAAGTAATTTTCACATTTTAATGCTAGATAGATTATAGTCTGGATTAACACAGGCTATTTTTTATCCCGAAAAAATACACATCAAAATTACCACGCGAACAAAGTCGCGGGCAACAGCTAGTATGTTATAGAATTACTGTTAATTTATTAATAACAAATACTCCTCATAATAACGAAAAGAAAATTCCCTCAAAATACTGCAAACAATTTCAAAAATCACGCAGTATTGTAGTATCTCTGTGTAAAATACTTAGATGTAAGAAACTGTGTGTAATTCTTTCACCTGGTTGTGCAATAAAGTGTTCTCTATCTATCTACAATAATAGTAGATTGTTCACCAAGGGCGCAAACAAAATGTTTGCGTCGAGGTTGTGAAATTGAATCCAGAGCGAACTGAGGCGATTCTTGCATTAAAGCCCGAGCGAAGCGAAGCAGCGAGGGATTCAACACTACCGAGACCAAAAATGATTTGCGCCCGTGTAGAACACTCTGCTTTTCACTACAATCTGAGAGGAATGAAATAAAAGGTAACACTTACATACCACTCAAATGTAACTTCTGGCAGGAGGTTTTGAATTGCTTGTGTTGCCTGTTTTTTATATATTCTGGTGTTAAGAAGACACTATCATCATCGCTTGACGACATTTTTCCAAGAAAATAAGTGAAAATAGACAAAAAAAGCGCGCCAATGTTATTGATATTTGGCATAGAAAAAAAACTTGCGTTCCAATTTCAAATATTTGACAATTAAGTACTTAAAAGTTTTGCAGCAAAGAGTTTGGTAGTTCAGTAAGTAGTTCCAAACTCGGTTTTAAAACTTATTGCTTGGGTTGAAGCGAAATAGATATAGGACGAATCCTCAAGAGTGAAAGAGAAGTCCGACTACTTAGTAAATGAGTGCATTAGTATATAAATTCAAAATTGGATTTTGAGTCTATTTAACTAAAGGTAACTAAAGGTAAATAGATTCAAAACCCAATTTTGAGTCTATTTACTTTAATGCATCTTAAATTGAACAACAATAGCGTGTTTTGGGTCCTAAATTTGGGCATCAAAATGCATCATTTCGAGCAGATGGAGTGTAAAGAATATTCTAGCAATCCATTTTCGTAAAATTGTCGGTACTTCAAACAGATGCGGTAGTACTCTCATGTCCTCCATTCTACGCTCAGAAAGGGTCTAAGGACCCGCGCTGCATCTTGAAGGGCGTAGGGTCGACCAAACTGGATTTGCACTCGTTATAGACGGGCATACACGTCTATTGTATGCGTGTGTTTGTGCGGTAGATGGCCACCAGGAGATAGCTCTGCTGTTGCTACGATGGGTTTTAGTTTGTTTTTGGCAGCTTTGTGAAGTCTGCTTGAAGGGGTTTGCTCTGAAACTTATATATTGATAGCTAATCTTGACAATATACTTAGGAAATATGTGCATTTTTTTAATGTAACCTGTCGACATCCCACTACAGGGCACTTCTCAGAGGCGTCCTCTCAGGGAGAGAGTATGAGCTTAATCACCACGCGTGCCCACCGCGGATTGGCGATTTCAAGCGCTGAGGTATGTGTATACCTCCAACACTCAGGTTTCCTTACGATGTTTTCCTTTACAGTAAAAATAATAAAACACAAAAAAAATCACGCCTGTATCCCGGAAGGGTGGGCAGATACCGTTTAATTTGCCACTTGCCACGGTCTTGACAAATTAGTCGCTCCGTGCACGCACGCCGTGTTGGGTACTTTTTATCTTGTCCTTCACTAATATATTTAGCCGATCTTCCAATCTTTCTTTTGGTTGGTCTTTGTCTTCATCCTCTCCGTAATTCGAAACTAACGTAGAACTCTCTTTTTGAAACGGATTCTGTGTATATTACATAGATCTATAGACGGAATTCGTTTCATCAAAACGCGGCGGGTAGACTTTTAACAAAAGTTATTTAACTGAGAAGAATCAAAGTAGAGTCATTTGCCTGTGTCAAATAATTTCAAGTTTATAATTCAGTTTCTTCATGTCCAATACCTATAATTATTATACAATACAATACAATACAATACAAATAAACTTTATTTCTCCATCCACAAATAAGGTACAAAAGAGGTGGTACAATATGGCACAATCTGAAGCAATTTGTGGAAAGACTGGGTCCTAAACTAGATCAGAGATCTGTATCTTAGGATGCCAGGCCTCCCAAAAACTAGGACAGCATAGTATGAAACATACTGTAGACACAAGTCAGTCCAAGTCAAAAATCGACGGAGAAATCAAATTAGAGAAAATATACAAACAAGAGAAAAATATACAAACAAAAGAAAATATACAAACACACAAAATCAAATAGGGGTACTCATAACTCAGCCCCACGACTACGTCTTGGGGTCGGGTTTCAGACACTGAGTGTATGTGGGTGTGTGTGTGTGTGTGTGTGTGTGTGTGTGTGTGTGTGTGTGTGTGTATGTTTGTGAGTGCGTGCGTGCGTACGTGCGTGCGTGCGTGAGTGCGTGTGTTTGTTTATGATGGTAAGTTAAAATGAGTGAATAGACGTTAGGTTTTAATTTCAATTAAGCTTTCAGTTCTAGTATAATCTAGTTCACTTAGGTATGAAGATAATTTCTGTTTTAGCTTATATTTTGTAACATCATGAATGCTAAGTATTTTATTGAAAAAGTTGTAGAGTTTGCCTGATCTATAATGGTAAAAACGCTGCGCAAAAGAGGTTCTTACAAATACCGCTTCGCAAACGGTGTAGAGTCTTCTGCGGCTACTTGCATCATCACTATTAGCAAAATTAGAGACGGCAGAATGCTTATGAAGGATAGTATTTAGGATATACAGTTGTCTGATCGTTAAGACCTTAGCGTCAGCATACAAGCTAGTGGTGCTATAAAGTCTGGGTTTGAAATATATGACCTTAAGTAACATTCTCTGGGCTCTCTCAAGCTCGATCAACGTTGTCTTGGGAGCTCCACCCCATGTTCTTATGCAGTATGTTTGGATAGATTGGGCCAAAGCGAAATACACCATTTTAATAACCTCTGAATCTGCAACATGACGAAGACTTTTAAACAGATAGCTCAATTTTCGGGTTTTTTGAGAAAGCGTGTGTATATGTTCTTTGAAAGAAAGGTTTTTATCAATGATCACACCTAGGTATTTTATTTTATCTGTTTCTTGAATGAAAGGACAATCACAAGATATGGCGGGGTTAAAGCGACACTTATGAGCTTGGATAGATGGGAGAGGTACATGCGGATTATTTTTAATTTGGTAAATTACAAATTTTGTTTTATCGTCATTCAAGGTCAGAGAGTTCAAAGCCAGCCAGTGACAGACGTTGCTGAAACCTACCTGCGAAACATCAAAAAGTTCCTCAAATGTATCGGCCCAGAAAGTTAAGGCGGTGTCATCTGCATACGCTATTATTTTGCAGTTTGTTAAGTTTAATTGACACAATTCGTTTAAATAACATAGGAAGAGTGTTGGTCCTAAAATGCTGCCTTGCGGTACACCATAGATTATCGGTAGCTCTTCGCTGATAGCATCGCCGATTTTTACCCGTTGAGTCCTACCCGAAAGGTAACTTTGAAACAGGTTAAGAGGGACACCCCTAACTCCCATTCTCTCCAACTTTTCCAGAAGGCGGGGGACAGAGACCGTGTCAAACGCCTTTGCAAGATCGAGAAAGATAGTTAGGCATTTAGCTCCTCTGTCAAGTTTTTTCACCACAGAATCAACCATCATATGAACAGCATCATCGGTAGAGATTCCTTTTCGGAAGCCAAATTGCGTTTTAGACAAAAGATGGAGTTCCTCGAGATACTTCGTTAGCCTAGTGTTTATTACGCGCTCATATAGCTTTGAGAGAGTGGTCAGAATTGCAATAGGACGATAGTTATTAACACATAATCTGTCCCCCGCCTTGTGGATTGGGTGGACTATTGATTTTTTAAGAGCTTGTGGAAACGTACCGTTCTGCATGCATCTGTTTAGGAGGTCACTAAGAACTGGAGCTACAGTACTACATGTGGCAACAAATACTTTGGCCGAAATCATGTCCCACCCAGGATCACAGTCTCTTTTTAGATTCATAATGAGTTTCTTTACTTCATCACAATTAGTAGGTAGGAGCACAAAAGAACCAGAAGGAGGTTTGAGGTCAGATAATGATTTGCTCAAAGGGGGTAAGTCATTATTAATTTTTTCAGCCAAGGATTGCCCTATACTTGCAAAGAACTTATTTACTTTATTTATTCCCAAATTTTCATTACAGGTCAGGAGTTCTTGCGGAATTGATTGCTTTCTGCTTGTATTTGTTATGGATTTTATTGTATCCCAGAGCTTTTTGGAGTTATTTTTTGCATTGAGTATTTGATCCCTTTCGTATAGCCTTTTTAACTTTCTTAGGAGATTGTTGCAGTAGTTGCGGTATCTTGTATATGTTATTTTTAGGATTTCATTTTTTGTTTCGATTCTTGATCGTTTATGCATTCTGTCTCTGTTTTTTATGCAACGTAATAGACCAACTGTAACCCAAGGTTTTAAAGTGATTTTACTTCTTGGCAATCTTAGAGTAATTGAATTATTAATCAATAATTTGTTCATTAGTTCAATAAATAAGTTTGTAGCTTTTTCCAAACAATTTTCTTCAAAAACTATCTTAAAGTCTATCTTCGAACATTGTGATTGTAGCGATTCATAGTTGATTTTGTTAATATACTTTGTTTTTCTTAAATTATCTTTCTTTCCCGTATACAAACATAGGAGAGTAGTAAGGTGGTCAGTAACAGAGGTGTTTAATGTAAAACTGTAAGCCATCAATTTTGTTTTTATGATAACATGATCGAGACAGTTGTTTGCTCTTGTGGGAAGGTAGCTTGCAGGCAGAAGACCGTGGAAAGACAAAGTGTCAAGATATGCAGCTGTATTTGCGCCGATATCCGTTAGGTTTATATTAATATCACCTGTTATTATTATGTTCTTAGTAGACGAGAGGGTCATCAACAGGTTATCCAACGATTTAAGAAAATTGTCCAGATTTGAGAAGCTAGGGGGTCTATACAAAGCTATTATAACGGTATCTTCAGCAATTTTGATTGTTAGGCAATTAGCATCCATAAAGTTCGGTTCATCCACTACACAGTTTATGTAATCTTTGAAATATACCACTACACCATCGTTTTGGTTGAACGTGTTGTTGGATTTATGCATGTTATATCCTTTAATTGACGGTAGTTGTGTAGTAAGAGACAGCCAGCACTCTGATAATACAATCACGTCGCATTCGAACTCTAGCTTAGCCAGCATAATATAGAGACTGTCATAGTTGCAATTGATACTGCGTATATTCTGATGTGCGATTTTTAGATGTGAGCTAGGATTTTTAAAGTAGTTTTTACAATTTTCAGGATCGCATGCAATCGGTATAGCAACGTTAAAATTTTCAATCGATTTTATTATATTTAGACTATCGAAGATTCATGTGTTATAGAGCTCATAGAAAGGCACAAGAGATTGTACAGTAGGGCGCTAAAAACTATCAAACGAATACAACGCAATTCATCAGGTATAAAGTGTAATTGTCTTGTGTGTATCTTTGTTGCTAATATAAGTGTAATTAAGAATAAACTGCATTTAATTATGAGCGTGAGTAGGGTCAGTAAAGCGTGTAGAAAAGCAAAAAATGGTTTGTTATTTCTTAGAGTTAGTTTCCGAGTCGTCTCCAAAAACACGGACGAGGTCTTTCTCGGAGCGAATTTTATAGTACGGAGTATTTTCTTCACGTTTGACCAAAATACGTCCCTCCTTGGTCCATATAAAACGCCAGCCATGCCTTCGGCCCATCTCTTTCGCTTTGCCGAATAGACTCCGGTTTTCCTTTGTAAGCCGCTCGTTGACAAAAAAGGACCGGGGCTCATGCGGAGGAAGTCCTATATCGGCTGTAGTGACACCGCGGCGAGTGCGGGAGTTTTTTATCAGCTCATCCTTGAGTGTCCGTCGAGCCAGGTGGAGCACAATAGGCCGAGGGCGAATAGACGGTCCATTGGCATTGGTGGCTTGCAGGCGACGAGGGCCAGCTCGCATCACGTTGGTGACGTCATGTTCGACTAACCGAACGCCCAGCTTTGTTGCAGCCGCAATCGCCAAATGCATTGGGGTTTCTCCGTTCGTTTCAGGGATGCCTGTAATCTCCACCACGTTCTCTAGAGCCATTTGGTCTCTCTCGTTCAACTCTAATTTTAGTAGGCTAATTGTTTCCTGTAGCTCAATGTTGTTGGATGGGGTGTCGTTCGTAATACGTTGTTGTTCACAGCGTAGAAGAGCAGTTTTTAGCTGAACGTTTTCGGCCTCCATCTTCATTATTCTAGTGTTTAAGCTTGTGATTTCATCTTTTACCTCTTTCTGCAACTTTGAAATAGCGGATTCGAAGTCCGAGGCCAGGGAATATCTAATAGCCTCAAGCTTAGTATCCAGTAGAGTTGAGAATCTGTCGAGGGTGATGCAATCTTGGGGGACAGATTCCGTTTCTTTAATAGGGTTGTTAGTCTTGCGACGAACGGTTACATTCAGATGATCTGTAGAGTGGAGGCCACTCACCGGCGTAGAGCAATTTCGTCCTACCTTTTTTGTAGCAGACCTGCATTTAGGGCAAATCCAGTTTTCTTTCTGTTTCTCCTCCGGAATAGGCCCACCTATACAAAGGTCGGTATGGAAGGGCAGCCTGCAGTTCTCAAATGAGCAGTAGACGAACTCGTCGTTTGTGATTTTTCTAAGGCAGCCACCACATTTTAGCAGAGCCACATTTGGGAAGGACATGGCGCCTGTGCGCCTGTGCTTGTAAAAAGAGTATCAAGATTGCTCCGATGATTTTGCCAGGCGCAGCAACACAGCGGGTCGGTAAACAATCGGAAAGAATATTTGTATACCCACTACGCGATGAACATTAGTACAAAATCAGTCACTGTATTTTTACCAAGTCTTTCACTTTAAACCACATAAATGTGGCTTTTATGATGAGTTTCAAGTTTCTCACTGTTCACGCGACACATTAACAACACTGTAAAACTTGAAGATGCAGTTTTGAACAGGATATCAAATTTTTAAATCAGAGTGACAGAAAAGCGTCTACTCGTTAAAGTGCGCAGCGGCGGGGGGGATTATTGCATTACCGTACGTAACGGTAAAGGAAAATACCGTGAGGAAACCTGAGTATCTGAGCTATTCACATACCTCAGCATACCTAGGCAGGGCACGCGTGGTGATTAAGCCCATACTCTCTCTCTGAGAGAAGGCCTGTGTCTTACAGTGGGACGTATATAGGCTGTATGTATGTATGTACGTAAGTGAACTAGTTTTCAGAGAAAAAAATGTAATCGACACTATCTGGACTACCGGACATCGTGTGAAACATTAAACAGCTTGCAAACATCAATTACCTCGCGACCAACCTCGCCTCACGCACTATTATCTAACACACACAACAACAACTGTCCCACTAACACACACGCAACTATCCCGCCGTATGTGTGCGTGTATCCTTCCTTGACCTAGAGACCGCGACTATCGTCTCTAGGTCAGATTCTACACATGCCCCGGCCAGTTGGTGAGACCCCCTGCATCCCTCCCGGAGTACAGGAACAGGAGGTGAAAGGGGGGGATACAATAGACTTGCGGAGGTCAGGGAATACTGGCTAGTGAATAGTCGACTAGACGCCCCGTAGACGCTTGGTGCGGTGAGCCGTGCGGTTTGAATTTGGAATGATGGAAGGTTTAGCGGTCTATAGGATTGTAAGCTCACCGATTAACGTAATAGAGTTCTTGTTTGTGTAGTGTGCGTTAATTATTAGAGCGGATGTTAACACGGGTTGAGTTTAATTTGAATTTAAATTGTTTGCTTAAACGTTTGATAGGAGTTAGTTCGCAATTAGGTAAACTGTTGCGTTTTCGTGAATGAATGGGTTTGCCCACATTACACTATATGGGAAATAGTAGGTATTTTCCTCTTACCTGACATCTTATTTCATTTAGATAATTCAAAGTGGATAAAACGTAAATAGATAGATAGAATATTCTTTACTAGCGGTTGCCCGCGACTTCATTCGCGTGGTAATTTTGATGTGTATTTTTTTGGGATAAAAATAGCCTATGTGCTAATCCAGACTATAATCTATCTCTGTGCAAAATTTCATCCGGATCCGTTCAGCCGTTTTGCGTGAAAGAGTAACAAACATCCATGCATACATAACAACTTTCCAGTTTATAATATTAGTAAGGATTGTATGTACACCAGAAATTACATACGAGAATTAAGTAATACTATATTGGTGCTCTATAAATTGTAATTACTCAATGAAGAAGAGATAATATTTTTAATATTTTCAATATCATCATCAGCCATTTGACGCCCACTGCAGGACATAGGCCTCCCTCATGGTTGTCCAAGCTTCCCGGTCTTGTACCGCTCGTATCCAGCGACTCAAAAAATCTGGTGGGGGGCCTGCCCACGCTGCGTCGTCCGGTCCGCGGTCGCCAGGTCAGAACTTTTGCGCCCCAACAGCCATCAGTTCTCCGAGGTATGTGCCTCGCCCACTGCCACTTCAACTGAGCAATTCTTCGAGCTATATTAGTAACTCGGGTTCTTGTGCGGATCTCCTCTTTCCTGATTCGATCACGCAGTGAAACTCTCTTCATTGCCCGTTGGGCGACCTTGAGCCTTCTTATGAAGCCCATAGTCAGCGACCAGGTCTCACATCCGTAAGTCATTAATGGCAACACATTAGTCATACACCTTTGTCTTCAGATGAGATAATATTTCGGACGCGAAAATGTGTTTCAGTTTCCCGAACGCTGCCCATCCGAGTTGGATTCGACGAGTGACCTCTTTCTCGAAGTTGGACTAACCTAACTGGACCATTTTGACCCAGGTAATCTTAGTGGTCGAGAACTTCGAGGTCAGAGCTACCAATATTGATAGGAGTGGGTGCTACATGGGAGTTCGCCATGATAAGGAACTGTAAATACACAAAAAAAATGTTAAGCTGAAAAATCCGTATAGGTTTTGTAATCACAGTAGCAATTACCGATCTATGATATTGACAAGCAGGAGGGTAGTGCGCACCGAGTTTCAAATTGCTTTAGTGTTTTGTACCTAATATTCGAGAGAAATATAAATTCTAAAACCAAGAGCATCTGCCAACAAACTGTTATGCAGTTTGGCAGAAATACAACTTATGTAGTTTTCTGAATTTATCTTCAATCAATATTAGTCTTGCGTTTCATGCATTCGTTTTGCGTCAAATATCAAGTCCTGTTAATTAGAAATTATAGGTGAGATACTTGAAGAATTTCTTAACAATTTTTTATTTATATATAGTGACAATAAATAACTTTTAATTTACCTAATCTAATTTTTTTACACTGCACAGTGTAAAAAAAATTCAATGACTTCTCTTCCATCACTGTAACACGAGTCGCGCAAATTCAGTTACCGCCGAAAAAGCGCACGCTCATGCCCCAATCGAATTTGGCCGGTGCGGTGCTTGAACTAAGTTCACATATTACTATGTATTTGACGGCTATTTACCAAAGTCAAGGGTTGAGCAGAAATGCTCGCGGGCGAATAACCTCCGAAACGCTGAGGCAAAGCAAGGTCACGCACACCAGTGCCCGGCGCACACATAGACATCGCTGACCGTGAAATTAGAAATAATAATGATGGGCTGAAGGCGTATCGATATTTCGATGTTGTTCATCCAGATCTATCCAGGTAGAAAAATACCTTTTTGCGACGCACGATGGTCTCAATTGCGATTAGACCCGTTAGGTAAATGAACTTTTTTTGAATACCAGGTTCACTCTAACTCTTTGTCTCAATTGATAGTAAGCAAAAATCTACAATACTTTACAAAAAATAATTTCTAGGTGTCAGCTGGAAAACTAGTGGGAATTTACGATAATACCTACATAAGTAGGTAAAAGACAGCAATAAAAAGTGCAGCTCAATATGTCTCTCTCTCTGGACTCTCTTCTATGCTTCTATACAATAATCCTAAAAACAGTTTGAGGCAATAAAAATGTAATTAATACTCCTTATATCCTGTTACGTACTCTCCACAGACTGTAGCCCTCGGCGCGGCCATTGCCCATTGTCGGCTGAATCATAAATAATGCAAGTGCGATGAACCTATAAGTAATTGACACAAAAAATGTTAAGTAAATAACCCGGCAGAAAGTTTTTAGCTTGAATATTCAGGCCCTATTCGAATCAAAGTGCGATGAACCGATAGCCGTATACTTGGTGAGCCCTAAGTCTTACTACATTTAGTACTATATCGTAGTTCACCTGATGATTGTTACTGAGGTATCGTCGACCGTGTTGCATGCTAATGCACCACAATAGCTCAACCATAAAATAATAAAACAGTAGTACAACTCTGCAGCGTATGCTAAGTACAATTGGTATTTCTAGTGCGTAATTTCATAGTGTTTCTCTACAATTGGAGGTTGGCCATCAACTCTGCATATTCTCTCTTTTCTTTGCAAAGTGAAATAGATCTTCCACCCTGGCCTAAATTTAAATTTATAAGCCTAAATCCTAATGAATTAAATAATTTGTAGAACTTAATTCTTGTTGTAAGAGTTAGATCTGAGATTACCGGTTTTAGCCCTATATTTTGGTCTAACGTAGCATTTATGTGAGACCACTCCAGCCAGCATATCTCTTTATAGAAAGCCATAAGTGTTTTAGTATTATTATTGATTCGCGATGCTCATGCATGGTTATATATTAAACGGATCTAATCACGATTATTTAAGGGAATTGAGAGTAATTAAATTTTACCTAATAAATAATTGCGATTAGACCCGTTTAATATATAATCATTAGTATTTTGATTTCACTGCAGACCTCCTGAAAGAATATCAGGTTCCAATTATGGCGGTTTGTTGCCTTTCCGTGTCCTCACAGTAAATGGCCACGTGGGCGGTTTTTGCGACATCCCCGGTAGACTGGTCCGTCGGGTAGTCCATGGTTTTTACTACATACGAGTGAAGTAATATTAAAAATAATGCATAATTTTGAAAGAACTTTTTCTTTTTGCCCAAGTTCTGAAAAGCTACGTGCAAACTTTAGTAAATGCTCAAGAAATAGACAACGGCTATATCTCTACGTAATTCATAAATGATGTTCTTTTATACACTATGGTGTTATAGAAGGTACTCGTAGTTACGACAGTGCAAAGTCAGTATAAAAATGGATTTTCTGAATCGCGAACACTTTGTCGCATTGTAAGTAGTCTATTCTACTGATGCCCTGAGTCTGTTGTTATTGTGGTTGAAATCTGCTTGAATTATTCGTATTGTTGTCAAGTTACGGCCTCGGTTTTCAATGGGAATATTGATTGCGATTGGTTATTTTTCATCGAGTTATTCGATAAGTCAACTCATGTTGGTTTCCTACTCGTATGAGCAAGAAACGAACAAGCCTACCGACAGTAGACATAAGTTGTATGGAAGAACTGTCAAAGTTTTGCTGTCAGTAGCCATGGATCCTTTACAGGAAATGGTCATTAGACG
This sequence comes from Yponomeuta cagnagella, assembly GCA_947310995.1. NCBI lineage: Eukaryota > Metazoa > Arthropoda > Insecta > Lepidoptera > Yponomeutidae > Yponomeuta > Yponomeuta cagnagella. The sequence continues at coordinate 18,618,036 of OX371279.1, read as the reverse complement.
CATGCAAGGTTACCAGGCTCAAAAATACAAAAACGACTCGGCTCCGCTAAAAGATTGATTGATTGACAAGACAGATGTAACAAAAACATTTTCAAACCTACAATTAAATATTATTTCCATAACAAAAATTATATTTTTATATTAAAATAATATAATGTAAAAAATACAAAATACACTTTAGCCACGTCTCTATCGCAGTATCGATAGGCTACGATTTATCGAACGCTCTCCACCACTAGGCCAAGAGTCGTTGCACTATCGCTTCAGTGACTAATTTCAGTAGCACTACGTACGCTGTTTGTGGCTATTCGGTGCTCGTTTATTTTCGTAATTCTTGGCCCGGCAGGGTTGCCATCTGCGACCGTGAGTCGCGGATGTTAGCTTCTCCTCTACACGAGGGAGGGAAGCGAACGTTTTGTTACATACTAATTAGTATTGAGCGCGCCTATTGTACAAATCAGTTGGTGCAATAAATATTTAATAATACCTGTAATACGCGTTTGAGAGTGGTTTTAATTCCGGCATTCCTCTTGCTCGTACATTGTAAAATTTTTAACGATTGTAAAAGGACAGGTATACTGAGAAATGTTATCTAAGGGGGTAGTGGAACATATAATTACGGATATAAAAGAAAAAGAAAGCAAAGTTATCTATAAAAAGACATGTCACAGTAATAAAATAAATAGATATGTGAGATATTATGAACAACAATAGAAATAAAACATAACAAACAACAGTGTGTCTATTATATTATGTAGATATTATTTCGTATGATAAATCAGAGTGAAATGTCAGAAGTTAGAGCAGCGTTAAGATGAGATACGATAAGAATCTACTTTGCCGTACACCAGAAGATAAAACAGAGACTACTTTCACAAATGCTGTTACATAAGCAGCCTATATACGTCCCACCGTAGGGCACAGGCCTTCTCTCAGAGAGAGAGTATGGGCTTAATCACCACCCGTGCCCACCGCAGATTGGCGATTTCAAGCGCTGAGGTATGTAAATAGCTCAGATACTCAGGTTTCCTCACGATGTTTTCCTTCACCGTTAGCGAGTGGTATTGCTACTATAACTGCACAAATGTACATAACTTAGAAAACACAGTCATAGGTACATGCCCGCACTGGGGATCGAACCTGGGTCTCCCGCTTCCGAGTCCAATGTTCTAACCATTGCATGCTACCACCGCTGGCAAATGCTGTTAAATATCTGATATTAACTACTCCACTGTGTGCTTTTAGCCAATTAAATATTAGAGGAAAAGACACGTCACAAGACAAGTTACAGCTATTTTTTTCCTACACATTAACGAAAAAGTCGGATGATTGAATTTACTTAGTTTGAATAATATATTTTTCAAATAGAATTGATTATATATTTTATCAGTGACAGTCTAACATATCCACCCACAGCTTCAGGCCTGATGTCGTGCTATTTAGCATTCCTGCTAAAATACTGCGTCTTAATACGACCATTTTATTAGCATGCGACTCCTGTGACAGCCCTGATCGCTTAATAGTTGGCGCGCTCACAAAGTGAATACCAGTTTGAGATAATGGTTTCAGTACCACTAGATTTGTCTTTGGTCTAGGTCAGTTCTTTTGATCTAGGTCAGACTTAGGTCAGTTTCGTTCTGTTGGTCAGTTTGATTCAGTTTTATTTTTGCATTGACATTAAACAAACAGGATGTGAATGGTTTCAATTTATGTGGCTGAACATTTATAAAAGGCTGATTTTTGATTACGTTTTTGAATTGCTATATTTCTAGTAATTATTTTGATTTGGTTTCTATATGGATCTATAAATGAGTAATTTATAAAGAAAATTCTATGAATGCCAAATTCTCGCAATGGCTTGAAGATTGATTCATGGCATTGAAAAAATCGTGAAAATTTTACCGTACCTATTCGTAATTGCTATACCACTCGCTAACTATGAAGGAAAACATTGTGAGGAAACATGACTGTCTGAGGTGTTCACAGACCTCAGCGCTTGTCAATCCACGGTGGGTTAGCGCTGTAATTAAGCCCACTCTCTTTCTCTATCTCTTTGGGAGAAGGTATGTGACCTGCAAAGGGACGTGCTCGGACATATATAGACTACTGACGTTTTGTGAAATTGTTGATGATGTTGCTTTATAAGCCATTTTCTGTTGAAAAGGATGTCTCAAGAATAGGATTTTGGTCTCTCATTTTCATCTTCTAGTCTTCAAAAAAATGGTACCTCCTGACATAGACGCCGCCGCAGGAATTGTCTCATTAGGCTGAAGCCTAATCAAAATAATAAAAAGAGACCTCCTTAGGGCAGCTGCAAGAAAGGTGCATTCACGAAAATTATCGCGTTGTCAAACGATTCCAAAGCGTTCCACGCGGAATTAAAGTTTCAAATCGACTGCGAAGGCTGCAGTTTTGTTTTAAAAATATTGCATTTTATCGCAAGCGGCGAGGGTTCAAAGTCATTTGTAAAACGAAACTTGCTATTCTAAGCACTGGTTGCGACGCCGTCCTTCGAAAGTAGACTGTGAAGCCATTTGTAATAGGTTCGAAATCCTCTGGCAGTATCTATAGATCTTTAGGCCCGTTGAAGTTTGGAACGAAACCGCCAAAATGCATCAGGAGTTCAACGAACCTGGCGCGCCAAGGACAGTGCATTCCATTTTTAAATTTTAAGCCTAGCCTGCCTATAGGCGGAGACATCTAAATAGGCCCGCCATCTTGCCTGTCATTTTCGAGGTACTTTTTAAATTGAGGTGACTTTTTTATTTTTATTGTATAACAAACAATGCGTTGAGTTTTGTGAATTGTTTCGGAATAATTTGGTAGACTTAACGAGTTTGCATTATCACACGCGAATGCTTTTCGGGCGTTTCGAAATTTAAAATACCTGTACCTATTGTGTTTTTCGTTCCATATTGCATTTTTTCTCCTTTGAACTGCGCTAATAATCGTATCCTGCTGTCTATTAGACGCATCAGCAATGTTTTTTAATGAATATTGGAGAATTTCCACACAAAAAACCGTCTACGTTCGACGCTAGCTTGTTTATTTGGGCACAAAATTTAAATAGAAAGCTACTTAAGTGCTGCCAAATTGCTGACTGGATGAGAATAATACCTATGGACTGCTTTCTTACTTTAAAATCGTATTTTATTTAAGTAATAGAGGCTTCTTGTAGTCACTGTTTACACTACCCCTAGAGTGGTACTAATAACTCTTGAGATGGTGGCTATCATTTCACCAGTTCCCAGATAGTCTAGCTTTAGAACTTATTACATAGCGTTATTAAAAATAACCTCTTCACATATTGACGTAGGTACTTAAGTAACCACTAAGTTTATTAGAAAAAAAATGCGTCATGTTGTGTAGATTCCGAGGGACATTTATGAATGAGAACACGTTTTTATCGTCGATCGATTTAATTTACGCAAACCTACAACTGCACAGAAATAGTTATCACCCCATGCTGTGATACCGTGTCATGGCATGTGGGTGACCACTGGGATTAGCAACCTAGATAACCTTTTAACTCTTCTGATAAATGTTGTTTCATAGCTTAAGTGATTACTGAATTTTCATACGAGTATCTAAATTGGATTTAAGTGTATTGAAACATTTTCTATCTGAAAATTACACGTTTATTTCTCTTTTTATCTATCTCTCTTTCACATGCCTGCTTCCACGCACTGTTATACCGGATATAGTATTGAAAAGGTCGTAGCACCGCCACCGTAGCATAGTTATTCGCGTAGTTAACCTTATCTAGTGCTACGAAAAGCGTAGCACTTTCTCTAATGCTAATAGAACTGAGAACTACAATAAATGCTGCAAGTTCGTAGTAAATATAACTCGTAGCGTAGTTAAATATTTGTCGTATTTAGTTTGTGTGAGTATTTGAAGTAGGCTTGTTAACGTGTTTACGCGTAGGTGCTAGTTGTTTGCGAAAGAAGTTTATCAGGATCGTAACAGGGTCTCTGTCTACACCTAAGGGATATAGGCGTTGGTTTTTGCATATGTGTATTTTTTTGTCCTCTAATTTTAAACTTATATTTCTAACGTTCAGGTACAGATATTTGCTAAAAGATAGATAGATAAAAGATTTATTTCCATAGGACACACACACGTATACAAAATATCACACATATTAATTCACCAAATAACAGCATACAGTACACATAGACAAAAATAGAAGCTTAATGAATAACGATACAAACATAGCTCGACATTTTATGCGTTACGGTAAGCACATTTTATTCCTTCTATATCAGTTCTATTGATATAGAAGGAATAAAATGTGACAAACGTGGGTGTGGCAAATGAAAATGGGTTTCGACTCAGCATGTACTGAGAGTTTAAAAAGAAAACTCCAGCGCTGGTATTCTGCCGATACCCAATGTGAACGGCGTGCAGAAGTCCCAAAGATGGGAAAAAGGTAGGTATTAATTAATTAAACTAACGCCGTGTTAGGCTGGTACTATTTTTATTAATTATATATATATATAAAATGTAAGTGAATTTTGGCTACAGTTTTAGATAAAATATATATGTGTAGTCTATGTGTATCATATCTAAACAGATTAAGTAAAACAATAAATCAAACCTGTGCAAACTTTGCATACTCAAAGTCACAGTTGATGATATAGGTAATTAGCATTTGATAAAAAATAAAAATAAAATAAATGATGTCATCACAATTATTATTACTTTGCTATGTTGTACTGAGTCTTCGAGGCCCATAAGTACAAAATTAAAATAATAAATGTCCAACTAGAATAGATTAAATTGTATTGTAAAATTGAAATGTATTATAAAATTAAATTGTATTATAAATTGAAATAATATAATATAAATTGTGTCTGCAGTTTAATAATTTTATTACGTACCACTTTATTTTTCATTTTGGAATGTTTGTACTGGAAATAGAAAAATAGAACTAGAAAAAGAGTGTTGAGTCAACACTTGAACATTGTTGAGTAAAGTTTATTTTCATTCTTATTTATTACCATTAGCAAACTTCTCTAGTAGAGCAGTCTCCCCAGCTGGGGCCCGTATTCTGATGACGTCACACCACACGCGACGTGGCGTTGCGTGCCGTCTACGTCACAGAGCAGCTCACAAATAACCACCACTCGCCATATGAGATACTCCATCCTGACGACTTAACTGCCACTTGCCCTAGACTTTAACGACTGCCAATTACAGGCTATTTTTGCTCGGAGAGGTAAAGTCTAAGCATAAAACGCGCATTATTGCTGGTGACAGACTTATTCGCTCTATTTTTGATGAAGGGTGAGTTTTTCATTGACTAGGGGATCCAATTATTGCTATTTTTAAAGTTTCCTGCCGGTGACGTAGCTTCAATGAAATTACGGCGTAGGATCTCAATTGGCAGCGGCAGGTATATAGGTTGTATGAAAAAATAACAAATTTATCTTCTATATGTATAAAACCAACTCGGGTTAACCATTTGTAATGGTGTGATCATTTATAATCCAAGAATGGTGGGGCGGATTTATACGTTTTTTTTAATTTGTTGTATTTGTGTTCGAAAAGTAAAATAGCTATGGGACAATTCAAAACAAAAAAACTCTGAGACGGTGGGAAGTTTGCCGGGTCAGGTGGATTCTGGATTCACTTATTGTGATTTGGTGTTTGGCTTACGAAAGTTATGGTTCTAAAATACCAGAAATGTAAATATTTTAGGTTATAAACAGTAATATTTCTCCACAGTACAAATTTTATTTTGAAATAAAAAGTTCGAACGTGTGAGCCAGAAGCATGCCAGGAGTAAAAGCAGCTTAAATACAAATGCATAAAGTTGTACACTGCCTGTCGTCTATTAACAAAGACGGAAAATGAAGATAGCTGTCCTTGGAATAAATGCGTGCCTACTCGAATAACGACTACGCCAATAAGGCTGCCCTATTCAGTGACCCTTGCAAGAAGCTTTTTATTTATGTTTTGGTTTTGCATTTTCGGACATTGCCTCAACGCTTGAAATTGATAATCCCTGGTGGGCACGCGTCCATACTCTCTCTCTCTCTCTGAGAGAAGGCCTGCAGTGGGGCGTATATAGGCTATATAAAAAAATACATTGATGTGTTAGTTTTTTAGGGTTCCTTAGTCAATAAGAAACCCTTATAGTTTCGCTATATCAGTCCGTCTGTCTGTCAGTCTATCAGTTTGTCCGCGGTTTAGCTCACGATTAGTACTAGAAAGCTGAAAATTACATATCGATCACGCCGATAAAACGTTAGGATAAAATGTATATAAAAAGAAAACTCGTCTGCTCCACAGTGGGCATATCGTTGAATTGGTCGTTTAAAATATTGTGGGTGTAGGAAATACAGAGCTTTAAAGCGCAAATTTTGTTCGACGGAACGTTTTCCCCCTCCCAAAACAAATATGAGCGCTAGGAGAATTGTTGCAAGAACAGCTGTTATTTGGGGAAATCAATTAGTGCCCTATTTACATGGCTCTAAGTTCTAGCTATAAATTGAAATGATTTTGTATTTGGAGGTAAAAATTAACGCTCAAGATAGGAGAAAACTAGGGTTCAGTTTGTTCATTTCACTCTTATCTTGCGCGGCATGACTGCCGTGAGAGAAGCTGATGATTGATGCTAAGATAATTTCAAGTTCGGCGTAAAACCCGCCAGACAGAGGCACAGAATCGGCCCCCTGGGATGTATAAGACCCGGGGTGCGATTCGAAAGTTGCACAAACCTCGCCTTGACCCGCTTCGCTAATGCACCGGGCATCGGCGATCAATTACCACAGAAGGGTCGCTACTACTTGAATAAATTCAATCAATAAACTTATAGTGTGTCACTGAGCAGAAACACTATCTTGATACTATTATAAACGCGTGCGTGAATGGCAAACCCTGGTTTTCGCCTACCCTTCCGGAATACGTTGTGAGTATTTGTATGTATTGTAAATGCAAAAGTTTGGATTGATGCATGTTTGTTACTTAATTATGCCAGAACTGCAAAACGAATCTGGATGAAATTTGACACAAATATAGATTATTAGCTGGAATAGCACATTCACAATTTTTTATCCCGGAAAAAATCACATAAAAACTTCCACCCAAACGAAGCTGCGGGCAGAAGTTAGTTTTACGTAAACTAAATTTACAATTAAGTTTCGTGTAATGTTGTATGAATGTTGAAAGACGTTTGTCAGGATCGCGGCAAATCCTGCTCTCTTGCTACGCCTCCGGGATACAGGCGCGAGTTTATGTAGGTATGTAAGTGTTTGTTTCTTATCCGAAGCGTCTAGTAAATGTTATCAATAATGTGATCGGTTGTCAACAAGTTTTTGTGGTTTTTTTTTAAACAAGTATTAGGTTCCATCCTAGCGTTTATTCGCTAAAACGCTGGACCGCTCTAACTTAATTCCCAACTTTTGGCAACATTACAACTACAATGTGATCTCAAGGCAAGTTGACACTTTAAATGGACAGGAAAATTCACCCAATCAAGAAGCAACCTGCTGCTAAAGGACGTAGAAAGGACATAGAAGTTACCCTTCTGTACTTATTTTTCTGTTGGATATTCAGTCAGTATGGACTATTATTATCGGCCGCCCTTATTGTCTTTCGTCATCAAAACATGTTTTACTGTCCGTTGTAGGCAAATAAATTTTAGCGCAAAGAAGCGCGTTGAATAATTTTCACACACTTTTTTTCCTCAACGCCTTGTGATTTCCGGGACCAATAGGTGCCGTACGCTGATCTATTGCAGTTAATTGCATTTTTAGGTTGACGAAAATAACTAAAATATCCTCTATTTTCAGTAAACTCTCGCTAGTGCTTGGTGGGATAGGCAGAGACCAGGGTTTGCCACTGGCAACGATCCTGACAAATCTCTTCATCGACATGAATGAGTCCCTGTATACACGCACGCCGGTTTTGGATAGTTTTATTTTGCCCTCCATTAAAACATCTCCTATTAGCCGACATATGTCCGCCTGGGGCATTCCCCGTGGAAGGTGATGTGTTCAGTGATGTGACCATAGGAGAAGTGACCACTCTGACCTTGGTCGGCAGCTACACAATCCCGTCAGCTTGTTTCCGCATGTTTCCCTAGTTAGCGAGGAGTTTTATTGTTACAACAAATGTACGTAACTCAGAAACTCCAAGTCATAGTTATCGGGATTCAAACCCATGACAACTCACACGTGAGACAAAGGGCATGCCGATACGGCTGCCACTGCCACAGGTGTCTATATAGAAGGCAGGTACAATGCGCTTGTAAGCACATCGGTAAAACTTTTGCCCCACATTCGAGAGGTAGTTGGTTCGAATCCCGGCAGGTGTCTTCGTAAAGATAAGATAAGATAAGAATATTCTATATTGTATACCGGAAAAATAATTACAGAAGCAACAGTTACATAAAAAAGGATACAATTGGCGGCCTTATTGCTAAAAGCAATTTCTAGCAATTTGTTTTCTAAGTTACGTATATTTGTGAATTTGTAGTAGTAACACTCGCTAACTTTCGGACCACCTGTGCTAGCCACGCCCCTTTCTATATTAATTGCTAGAATCAAACCGGATAAGATGGTTACCCAATTTCTATAAGCGTGAGTGCAAAATTAATAAAGTTTCCTATCGTGATGAAACCCGAGTGTCTGAGGTGTTCAAATCGCCTATGCGCGATGTGATGTATACACCCTTACTCTCTCTCTCTCTCTTCCCTGTGAGAGAAGGCCTGTGCCCTGCAGTGGGACGCATATAGGCTAACTATGAACTGCGCTTAGTGCGACTGCGCATCCGTTTCCCCGACGAGACAGCCTTGGCGCGCACGCGCAGGGCGGCGCACTAGTCTGTTTACGAACGCCGAAGGCCGCTGCAAGTCGCTTCCTTGAATTGTTATTCGTTTGATTCCCTTTCTTCTTTGTTGCTCTATGTATTTTTAGCGGCTCTCGGCCGCGGACCGAGTTCGAGCCCCAGGTGCGCCTTGCACCGTTCGCGCGGGAGTAAAGGGAGGTCACGAGGAATTCAATTCTCAGGCGTTAGTTTCAGTGCAAACAACGCGGTGTTGCGTTGACGACTATCCACATTGCAACTGGCCGGCGATATACGGGCTTGTGCCCATATACAAACTAAAATAAATTGAAGATTAGACACTACAATACTCGGGCACGACACAGGAACGGGCTGTTTTTTTCATTTGTATTGTAGTCTCTAACTTCATCGCCTCGATACTTGAATGAGATGGATCTAATTAACCTCAAAATTGAATTACTTTACAGCAAGCGCTTGCGTATATAAACACCTTAGAAACTCAGATTTTTTATGATTTTTCTCCTTCACAGTAAGCGAATGGTATTACTACTATAAAAAACCGGCCAAGTGCAAGTCTGACTCGCTCACGAAGGTTTCCGTGCCATTATTTAAACAAAATTTGAATATTTCTAGCGTCTACCTGTTGCCGTTATTAATATCGAGCAAAAATGGCAAAAAAATCAGGTTTGTTATATGGGCGCCCCGCTTAAATATTTATTTTATTCCGTTTTTAGCATTTGTTGTTATAGTGGCAACAGAAATACATCATATGTGAATTTCAACTATCTAACTATCACGGTTCATGAGATACAGCCTGGTGACAGACGGACGGACGGACGGACGGACAGCGGAGTCTTAGTAATAGGGTACGGAACCCTAAAAATACAAGTATACGTAACTTAGAAAACAATGTTATTGGTAGGTATTATGCCGGAATTCGAAACCCCCTACATATAAGGCACTGGTCCTACCAATGCGCCACCACACTCGCATCGTAATTCGACTAAAGACGGCGATTAGTAAAAAGACGGACAAACGGACTTCACCTGAGCAAATTAGCGTAAATTGTTTGTCATTGAAACGGCCTGCATGTATTAATTTACCCGCAAGGGCGGCCACGTTTTAAGTGGCCCTAGTGTGCGCCGCAACATAAGACAGCGTAAAAGGAATATTTTGCCTTCAATGTCAGCCTGTCTGTGAACAAAAAAACTAAGGTTTTCATATATAATATTATTGTGGGCAGTTGTACTTCGTTTGCGTTCACCAAATTCTGGAAATAAGGAATGTCTAAGTCTTAGTTATGAAAACACGATTCCTTGAGACAGTCCTCAAATGCAGTTAAATTAGTCTGGAGTAAAGAGAACAGGTACTATATATAAAATCACGATTCCTATAAAACACTCCTCAGAGGTGATTCCAATAATCTGTAGTTACGTCTTCCCCTTTAGCACAAACTATTTAAACTGCATCTGAAAAGTGTTTTAAGGAATCGCGTTTTTGCAAATAGAACAGTATGACTTTACCACAAACTATTTAAGCTGCCGTTATGAGACTGCAATTATTGTCACAATTATTTGCACATTAAATTAATTAAGTATAATTATTTGTTGCATGGTAGAATTTTAAGATTGTTTTGTAGTGTTATTGTAGTTTTAATTTTATGAGTAAGTAGCTGTTGACAGCGACTTCGTTCGCGTGGTAATTTTGATGTTAATTTTAATTTCGATGTGCTAATCCAGACTATAATCTATCTATGTGCAAAATTTCATCCGGATCCGTTCAGCCGTTTTTGCGTGAAAGAGTAACCAACATCCATCCATACATACAAACTTTCGCGTTTATAATATTAGTAAGGATTTAATGGAACTATATATTCCACACAAATAATTAATAATAATAATAAAATTTTAAACTGTTCACAATTCAATCAACATATGCGTATACGTCGAGGCAAACATGTAACCTGACATATTAATACATAAGTAGGATGATTTTTAAACTCCAAAGTCTACATACGTTCACCTGACAGTGACTAAGCTAGGCTCAAAACTGCAGTCTATTGTGTGCACCCACATAGTCTTAGCCTATAGCGGCTCTAAGAGTCTAATCTCTAACGATATTGGCAACAACAGCCTAAAGATTGACGGTTAGTTTGGTGCTATCAGCCAGAGAATATACAAATACAAATAGTTGTAGTTTTCTAAGACCTACAGTAAAGTAAGTAAAGTAAAAATATATTTATTTAAAATTACACAGTTATAAAAGTGAACTTTAAGATGCATGGATATCAAGAAATTTACTTAAAATCACGAATTCAACGACAGTCCCCAAACACGGCTGAGCCTGTATCTTGGGGACTCTTTTTCAGTTAAAGTAAAAGTTAGAGATTGACTAGCTACCCGCCAGATCGTTAGCCAAGTATGATATGCGCTGCTGTCCTGTGCCATCAAATATACTACAACCGGGGCCTACTTAAACCACTGGGCTACTCCTAAACTCCCGAAATATAAATTCTGCGTTACAAATTTGGTACACAGTAAAAAACTGAAATAAAATATAACCAACAACCCAACTGCTGAGCATTAACTACTAAGCAGGCGGGACTAGTTACATTGTTGAAATTGAGTCCCAATTTGATATAGCCTATAACACTTGCGACACGACGAATCGATTGAGATCTTATTTATCAAAATCTGACCACTGGTTAAGAAGTTATGAGGGAACATAGAATCAGTCATACTTATATACGTAGGTACATATGAGCCAATCACATTACCCAGCTTTTGGGCTCCGCGTCGGGTAAAAAGACTAACTGAACTGTTAAATTTTCAATACCCATGAGCCTAATGACTGTAGTTGATTGAGTTCCTCTGTGTCCTATTGTGTATGTTCCCTAAAATGCATAATGCTGATGTATATAGCAATAAAATATATCGGCCCGTCATGAGCGACCAGGTGACCTTACGCGCACACTGCACGGCTATGTTGCGGTAACACGGTTTCTCGACCACAGGCTCGATTGCTGTTTTTTTATTTTATTTTTATTTTATTTGTTGGGGGTTACAACAGGGTGAGTTACACATGAAAATAATCTTATAGTGAAATACACTAGTGAGTAAGGTAAATTAACACATCCCTTAGAGTATCCCCCTGTGAACACAACTGATTGCAGTTGACGAAGAGCAATGTTTTGTTTTGTGACAAGCTGGGCCTCGTTTCATAGAACTACAATTCACGGCCCTCAGTGACAACCCGATGCAGATCGCAAAATCACAAAGTTAAGATAAGATAAGAATATTCTTTATTGCACATTTCTTATGGATGAAAGTTACAATGAAAAAGTACAATGGGCGGCCTTATTGCTAACAGCAATAAAGTTGACGCAGAGAAACCGAAAGCACAACGACAGTAGCGAACCATTATACACAACGTGTATAATTTTGTGTGTGGTATAATCTGCTATTAATTAGCTTTTAAAGAAACAACGGTGGGCAAGAAGGTAATTTTGTAGGTTTGCTACTAACTTATCAATAAGTCAGCCGATACCCGTCCACTGATGGACATAGGAGGACAAGGCGCGCCATTTTTTTCTGTCCTCGGCCATCCTCATCCAGCCGCTATCAGCTATATGTCTCAGATCGTCGGTCCAGCAAGCTGGTAGCCCTGCGTCAAATTAACCTAAAACATGCCCAAGCTACTGAGATCGTAATTCAATTCAAATATTTTTATTCATTACAAAAACAAAATGTTTGCTTAATGAACGTCAAAGTTGGTAGTGTCAGAATTAATAGATTATGTGGAGAAAAAACTAACGAAGAAACTTCACATTTATTCTTTTCAAAAAAGTCGTAGCTTAATTAACAGAGATTTCAACTTAAAAATTATTAGGTAGGTACTCATGAATGTGTAGAACACTAAACACAATCGTTCTCTAAGTACTCATTAACATTAACCCATCGTTTAATACCAGACATCTTTGTCTTCTTGTTCCGTGTGGCGCCGGATTAAGAATAGCGTCACTTCATTTCCTTCCGTGGATGTCGTAGATGGCCATTTTAGGGGCTCAATACTTAAAACCCTGTTTTGTAACTTGATAAAATCATGATATTATAAATGTGTAACTTTTTTCTTTTTCTTATGTTTTATGTGTAATTCAATATTTGAGCACCTATATATTTATGAATATGTTATGTTTTATGTTCTTTATTTTGTATAATGTGTTTTTTAGTATTGTGCCGTTAAATAAATGTTTTATCTATCTATCTATCTATCTAGAAGGCGACTAAGGCAATTACCAGTAGACGGGCAGCAGCGTCTTCCTGAGATTCCAACCGCATACTGCGATCGCCAAGCCGCCTGCCAAGCGTGGCGATTATGGCAAAATCCCTCATGGTTATGAAAACCACGAAGGAGGCCTATATCCTGCAGTGGGCGTCAAATGGCTGATGATGATGATGATGATCTTTGTCTTCTAAACAATAATTCATGTTAGAGAAGGTTTGTTTGCAGTGTGCTTGATACATTAACCCCGCCGTAGTTAAGTCTAATATATCTTGGGGAATATGGTCGTAGAACCTTATACAGTGGGATGAATTAACTTTTGCAAGTTTAAATTGTGCTAATGACAATTTATTTTCGACGCGAGCACTGTCTCTACTCACAATGATTAAGCTCTGCGAATCACAGCGAAACCTGATCGGACTCTTCCGACCAAAAATCAAGTAAATGAATCCGGAACTAAGCTAATAATGACAGTTTATGTATTAGCATTATGATGGTAGTTTGTCGAACACGAAACAATAGTTGCAGCGAGTCAATCGCACCGCAGTAGCATTGGTGTTTGATTACGGAAGTGCGTGCGCTCCGCGCCGCATTACAGATCAACCAGTTGATTAGTCACTGCAGCTTTAGGAGCCTTTAGCTTCCTTATTGGGCCTTTTCATAGGTTTATGACTATGTAAACGCCCAGTAAAGTTTCCTTCTGTACGGAACAGACCTCTCAGGAGGGGAGTATGGGCTTGATTGCCACGTGTGTTCACCCCGGATTGGCGATTTCAAGCGCTGAGATATGTAAATACCTTAGACACTCAGGTATCCTGACAACCTGCCATGATTCAAACCCACGACCCACGTGTTAACCACACTCTGTGCAAAAAAGCTTACTATGACATTAAGGAATATTTAAAACAGAAAGATGTTTGGTGCTAAACAGTTGAATAATGTTACCAGGTATTTAGAGAACGATTGTATCTACTGTTCAACACATTCATCATTCCGATGTAAAAACCTAACTGAAAAGTGGGTTACTCGGGGCTGCAAAGTAATGTAAATTGCTTCGGCCAGATGTCGCTGCCTGTACGTAATACAGAGAAGTTTGTAAAGAGGCTCGAAATTTCGCCGATGCCTGCACTTGCCCATTAGCTCAGTTGGGAGAGCCCTGGTACGGTAAGCCAGAGGTCGTGGGTTCAGGTCCCGGCAATGTGGAATTTTTAGCCTCTAAATAGGTTTTTAAAATTGTCCTCAGCACGGGTTAGTGCAACAAAAAGAATATAAACATTCATGAGTCATTAAAGCTGAAAACTGATTTAAACTTTCAAGTTGAATACTCCGCTTTTATGAATTAAAATGTTTCTGATGTTTTTTCCATTTTAAATGTGGTGCTTCTTTTTTACTTTCTTCTTCACATAATTTATTAATTATGAAACTAACAACTTTGACGTTCATTAAGCAAACATTTTGTTTTCGCATTGAATAAAACTTTGGTATTTTAACTTGGCCATCGGTGCTGGCGTACCGGTAGAACCCTTTGCCGTGTTTCATAAAAGTACAATTCATCGTTTATTATGACAATTGAATTTATATTGCGTAGATGCTAAGTAGAATTAGTCTTCCTACCTATTCATCTGTGGGTTAATCGGCTATGCAATGTCCATCGAATTGTCATAGTAACTTTTTGGTTCTATGAAATATCAAATTAATTAATATTATGTAATTATCGGCTGGTCTGTACAATAAAAATATTCTTGTCTCATCTTATCGTTATAACCCTGGTTACCATAATAACATTGTATCTGCGCATAATTTTTACCTTAATACAAGTAGACAAGTCCCACCCCAGATAGCATCAAGCTTTACGCGTATTTTCTTTCGCACACAAAAACCCGTCTTATCTCAATCTGTGTGACATTGACGATTAGTCTGTTGTATTGTGGGGAGTTCCTTGACTCGCTCCTGGAAACTATCTGATGATCCCGTGACGCCGGCAGGATAGGAGAAAAGGATATTTGAAAAATACTCCGACAAATCTTAAGGAAATTCGCATGTAGAAATTTATTTCCATGGCACCTAATTATGTCTTTGGATTACGTAGTTACTTAGTAATTACTTTTTAGTAGTTTAATTTTTCCTTTAGTAAGTAGAGGAAACCTGAGTGTCTGAGCTATTCACATACCTCAGCGCTTGAAATGGCCAATCCGTGGCGGGCACGCGTGGTGATTAAGCCCATACATACTCTCTCCCTGAGAGAAGGCCCGTGCCCTACAGTGGGACGTATATAGGCTGCTTATAAAGTAGTTGGTGCCGGTGCTCTACCTGTCTTCTACCTTTGATACAATAACATTATATTATATTATATTACTTATACGATTCGGAGTTCGCTGAAAATCAGCGCTGTAGGATGTCCAGCAACCCGCAGCTGCATAGCATCAGTCCGATTACTAAGTTCTTGCCTAAAATAATATGTGTAATTTAGTTCCTAATAAGATTATAAGTGTGAACCATCTTTGTTCTTGGCGATAAATAGTTATTCATTCATTCATTGCTTAAAAATCGAGCTGAACGATGTATGCCTTGGATGATCAGCGCTGTTTAACGATGAAGGAAAGCATCGTGAGGAATGTTGAGTGTCTGAGAGTGTCTCAGTGGAACGTGTGGTACTCTTTCTCTGAGAGTAGGCTTGTGTCCTGCAGTGTATCGTACATAAGCTTATATGCTACGAGTATTTTTGCTCAGTATGGAATCGAATCCTAAAATTACGACCTGTCTCAGCCTATTCTTTTGACTTATCAGTGAAGCATACTGATATGACCCCCTGATTATGTATACCGATGTGGTATCCAGACAAGTGATGTGTATCTGAGCCTCCTTTTTTAGACAGATAAATAATATGGGGATGTTGTTACACACCCTATACATTGTTTGTCTTATTTTTTATTTATAGAAAAGCGGTTAAAGATTTTTTTGTGAAACGAGATAGCCCAGAACCGCATAAAAAGACGCAAAGCCTACCATTAAAACTTGCAAGATTCTCGTATAATATTTTATTACCTACAGAAACATCTTGAGATTATAGTCTAGTCAGTTAGACTTGAGATTTCCGCGCTTAGCCGTGTAGTTGGACCATTGTACTGTAGACAGCTAGCACGAGGTATGTAAATACCTCAGACACTGAGCTTTCATCGCTATATTTTTCTTTACAGTTAGCAAGTGGTATGGCTAACAAATGTTCTTAACTTAGAAAACAAAGTCATTGGTTGGATTCAAAAACACGACTTCTCGAATGCGAGGTCGTGGGTTCGCTCGAAATACAGTCTAACAACATGCTCTTTATTTCGAATAAGTATTTGGCAGTCATCACCGTTCTGACTAATAGAGAGGCATGGAGAAAACTTTTGTTATCCTTAAGCTAAAAAAAAAGAGTAAAGCCGTACGTTATTTCAGATGCATTGTTTATAGACGAATTAGTTGGATGAATATTATTTCTTTTCTTTTTCCTAGGAACGTATTTCCTCTTTCGTCCCGTTTCTTCTCAAAGCTTTAGACGGAGCTCGCGGAGATGCAAAAATCGACGCTTGCCATTTCGCGGCTTTTACGTATTGAACGTTATTATACTTTTGGTCGTTCGTCGGTCGAACTAAAAGTATGGCACTGGGTGTCACCGATTGTTGTATTTTGGTCTCACTACTTGGGCTCTTTGTAGTTAGGCCTTTTTCTTTGTAGCGGTTCGCGTACGCAGCTTCAATAAATCGAAGGCCGATGTTCTTTTTTTTCTTGTTTATAGGCAGTTAGTCATTGTAAGTTCTGTTCTTTTCCTCAAAGGAGTATTAAGGGTAGTTATGATGGTAAATAAAATAGTAACAAATAAAATGCCAAACATACTATGTTTAAATTTGGTTTCAGACAGTTAGCTTGCCTTGTCTGTAGGCATATTTTTTTGTTTTCGTATATTTTTGTAATATGCATAATGCTATTTTCAATTATGAACACGTAACATTTCTTATAAATAAGTATTAAACTTTCTAAATTTCCAAAAAAGCCGCCCTATTCAACATTCCTGTGAGAAACAACATGGCGGAATGCGCTGGCGCACTTTGTAGGCTTCAAAAAAGAACAAAAAATCAAGATGGCCGACTTTCCTGAGCCCCAGTGCCTAGCAAATTGCTGACGTCACGCAGCGTGCCCTTGTGTCTCTTGTCTATTTTATTTTATTCACCAACTTTGTGAAATAGTATTATTAAATTAATTACTATATATTTTTTTATATTCGTGTTCATACTAAGTACAAAGTGTTTTGTGTGTTAAATTAAGTCTAACCTTAGTTGCTAAATATATAAAATAATATTGGTTTTAAAAAAATACTGTTATTCAATAGTGAAGACCACCGCAGTGATGAAAGTTTTATGGCATTCGTAATTGTGTGAAGAAAACAAAGAAAATACGACGAAGACGTAGAAAAGCAATAAAACTTTGGAGTAAAATAATAAAAGAAAATAAAAAAAGACTTACCAAATACAAAAAAATCGGCAAAACACAAAAGTCCAAATAAAAAGTTTTAGTAAAAATTGTATAAAAATCACAACACGTCACTGCGCCACTACAGTCTTTACTGCCGTATGTTTTTGGTGTAGAAAACTATGTCATGTTCGGTCAGTTCTGAAACAAAACAAGAAAATTCTAAAAACCGCGTCCGCTTCCCGGGCCTTATCCAGCACAAGACACTCATTTGAAATATTAAATACAAAAATTAAATCTCCGAGCGCCATAGACAATTTAAAATTTCCAGCCAGATTCTTAGTCGAAACGAAATGGCGCGAACGCATTAAAAAAAACGCGGCTGTCTATTACTGAGATCTCTAGGAAATCACTTGGGATTTAGATTGAAAAATGTTTTTAAAATTCAAAGAGCGTTTTGAGCCAAAAAATCTAACCTAACCTAACCCAGGCGGGCGGACGACTGGCGGGCGCGTAGAGGCCGCATTGCCAAATATTTTTTTTTGCATCTCAGCCGAATTATGCACTTGTATGCGACTTACATCGTCCCTTCAGTGTAGTGGTGCGACATGTACGGATTGGGCATTTTACGACGTCCCAGTGTGAGTATCACACACACCGCCGCAAAGTCGACGAACCGAATTTCGCTCGCGTGTGTGCGTCAGAATTCGTGTGTCGGCCCTTCGGGTAGGTAGGTATGGGGGCTTATTTAAAATTCGTTGTGTTATGTAAACAGGCTATTTTATTTTTTGTATGGGCCAGATATTTAGGTGTTGCACGCGGGTTCGTCGACCGCGTTTTTCGGGAACTGACTAATTTGCTAAGAGGAGAGTTTTGACGTTCCTCTCGAGGCGGCCTGAATCATGCATGTTTGCTTTGCGCCCGTTTGCTGCTCACTGGATGCACTCGAAAGGGTTCGTTTACTTTCTCTTTAGTATTTAATTTTAATATTTGGCTTTTTTACGTAATTAGGTACTCTTAACAATTGTCTCCAACACGAATATACAATACAATACGAACCCAAGAATCAAATAGTAAACGTTCCAAAGCGCGGAAGTTCCTTGCTAGAAACCCGCAAACCCAACTTGACATAGACAACTATAGTCTAAAGGAAAAAAAGCGGCCAAGTGCGAGTCAGGCTCGCGCACCGATCGCGTTCTGTACCACCTCATAACATAGATTTAGCAAAAAAGTGAAGATGTAGTAGCAATAGCACTCGCTAACGGTGAAGGAAAACATCGTGAGAAAACCTGAGCGTCTGAGGTGTTCACATGCCTAAGCGCTTGCCAATCTGCGGTGGGCACGCGTGGTAATTAATTATTATTATGGGACGAATATAGTCTCCATAAAAAAAAATGCAAAAATGTATTTTCTTTCATTCGTAAGTAAATCCGACTTCACTGCGCCGGTTTTCGTATTTATAATTATACTATATGGTCTGTGGCCTAATTACGCTCACCAAATCCTGAGCGATTCCAATCGTCTAACTGTCAAATTCCATACTAATTTGACAGTTAAACGATTGGAATCGCTCAGGATTTGGTGAGCGTAATATAGGGGCTGCACTTTAATCAGACCAAGATTGATTCATGCTTAATAATATATTAAAGTTTTTACCATAAAACAGAAACAAAAAAAAAAACAACCTTTTTTTATTGTACAATCCACCATAATAACAATTTTAACTCTTCTGTCGTCTGTGAACATTTGAACCAGCTACATATTGCAGTTCAAAAGATATATTACATCACTGCAGCCAGCGAGAGACATAGATGGACTAACGTATAAATGTGAGCCGAGGCGAAGCCATCCTGCGCAGAGGGCCGCACAACAGGTGCTGCCAAAAATAGTAAAAGTAAAACGCCCTTTGAAACTATTCACTGGGCCTGACCTACCATCGCTCGATAGTAACCAAGGCTATCTACAGGGGGAACGGACCGAAAACTTTAATTTCTTTACAACAAAACTCCTTTTGTAAGACAACAACGATTTTGTAAAAAGAGAAGTCCTAGAAAGTAGTTATTCGGGAAGTTTTGCAAACGAATTTCTGGAATGACGTCTTTGGGCGATGTCGTTTGCTTGTAAACAAACGAAACTTCTTCGAGTTTTTCTATCCTAAAAACAAACAAGTACTCTCTAATAATACCTTTTTCTATTATGCGTAGCAAACGGTGCGTAGCAGCTTATCTACGCACGCTACGAGCTACGAGATAGAATGGCGTAGCATGTTGCTAGCTAATTCACATTTGTACTTGATTCTGGCAATATTGGTAAGTACTTTTACAAGACTTTACATTTTCAAGATCTTTGCAACCAACCAACCAATTTCTTTAAATTGAAAAAAAGACTTATCATTTGTGTACCATTTAATTTGTTCACAAGTTTTATTGAAATTTCTGTGAACATAAATATTGAAAGAAAACTATTTATTCATAACATATAGCCAATAACAAAGATGAAAAACTATCCGATTAAAGACGGGCAACAACACTCTTGACTGACAGTTACTTACAAAACGAAAACTAGACATTTACCAAACCTAAGGTTTGTCCTAAGTCTAATCTCCATTATATTCATCACCTTAGCCTACTGCAACATTGCCCGTTGCAGAAATTTCGGGAATTAGGGTAATTAAGTTTACCTCGGCAAACGTAGCGTAGGGCGCCCGGTGACCAGGTGGAGCGATGAAATTCGCAAAGCGGTGGGCAGTGACTTGAAAAGAAGAGTCGAAGATCGGGCTCAGTGGCGCGTCTTGGGAGAGGCCTATGTCCAGCAGTGGACTGACACCGGTTGATTATGATGATGATGAAGTTTACATAATAAATAATGCCGATTAGATCCGTTAAAACTATAATTATGTATGTGCATCGGGAGTTATTAAAATACTATAAACCTACCAATGGTTATTAATTTTTTAATTACAAAATAAATATATTTTACAAAGTCTGCCCTTCCACACACCAAATCCTAAACGAGTCCAATAGTCTTAAATGTCAAATTCCATACTAATTGTTATCGCAAACTTCAGGATTCCAACAGGACTTGGTGCGCATAATTAGGCCCTGTCCTGTGTCCCACTGCTAGGCAAGGACTCCGTCAACTCGGAACAGATCGCCGTTCTGAGTCATTTCAGACCACTCCGGCACTTGCCGGTCGAGATTATTGAAATAAAATAGTCTGAATATTTTCCAACAACCTGTATCACGATTCTGAACCTAGGCAATCAAGCGATATAGGTCACCTTTTTAAAATAGCCACTCTTAACCCCATCTAACCCGCTTATTACGAACTTAATATATTGCGGCCTTTAACATGTTCGCTGATAAATTGTGCGGCCGGTTAAGACTGTACTGTCAAGCATTTAATTGATGTTATTACCTCTTCACTGGCTCCAAAACATTTTGAGGGAAGTCTGTTGAAAGATAACTTACAAATAAAATTTGTCACTAAACGCAACACAATAACTTGTCCAATCCGAGGATGTCTGCATATGTCAGGGTGCAACAAGTTTTCGAACTTATTTACTGGATAGAGCTTTCGCCTGGATAAACAGGTATATAGTGTTGGCGTAAGCCATCCTACGTAAGTAGTTTCTTTAAGCAAATTACAATTAGACATATATTACATAAATTGTATGGTTCACTTATCGAAAGGAATATTTAATTATCTACATTGAATATTGCCAGAAACTACTCTTTTAACCCTTTTCTAAATAAAGGTTTTTTTTCATTTTTCATTTTAATTTTTTTTTGGCAAATAGAAATAGAAAATACTTATTTGTCTTCAACATAGTAAGGCACAGTAACCACTGATACTATAAAACAATATTGGTAGTTTAGTGAGTAGTTTATTTAACAGCTTGTCAATTAGGTGTGAAGACAAAAAGGTATGTACCTCGAGTAGTAACAAATGTACTCCAGTGTGCAATTATTTAACCGATTTTCAGGCAAGGCCTTTCTTTAAACTAAGTTATACCTACCTAGGTATCGTGAAAGTTATTCGACACTGACAGAGCGCGTAAAGCGCCGTCAAACTTTTATTCATCCTGATGTAAAATATCAGTCTGCGATAAAACTAATTAGTATACCAGAAACCGGGAGTTAGAGGCTGATTTGTAGTACTGAATACTTCACTATCCCAAATGGTCGATCACCCTCTAAACTACAAGTCAGGCGTAGAGAGAGAGACGTGACATACATACATACATACTATTTGTTAAGCGAGTATTATATAGATGCGCCCGCGCATTAGGAGCCGATAGCGTAGGTCGGCAACCGCGTGCCCTTGTTAGAAAAAGGACGAACCGGCGACGCAGTATGGCGGGACTATAGTCATGCGAATACATTCATACATTTTTTTTAATTAGCCTATTTTGTGTCCTACTGCTGGGCAAAGGCCTCCCCTCCTGCTTTCCATCTCTCCCTGTCCTCAGCTACCTCACACCATCCCAGCCAGAATCTATTAAGGTCGTCCCGCCATCATCTACTTGGTCTGTCCATTTTGCTGAACCCAGTCGGTCACAACCCTCACATCTTCAATTTTAGTTTTTGAGCGCAGCGTTGTGTTTCTAACACGGTCTTATTTTTCACACTACGCCCGCCGGCAAACCTATATGTTTCTCTTTCTTCCACCTCCTGGACTGGTACGTGGTATTAAGCCGCTGCATTGTAGATTTAGTTTAAGTGCAAGAAAAGTATTAATAAATAAATTTATTTATTTAATAATTATATTACTTTAATTACTAACGTTAAATGTATAACCATGTACGAGCCATTAGCATTATCTCACACGTGTAATTGAGCTCTAAAACAATTTATTTACATATTTATATTTAACTTTTACCTGCCACTGAAAAGATATAATTAGTACTTACGTGCAAGTTTCGTTTAACAATATAGATTGTGGAACCAAAAATTAGTCCTTGAAATGGCACTTCCTGTACTGTACCACCTCTATATCTCTACTAGCAAAATGTCGCTCACACACACACAAAGCTCACCGCCCCTGTGTGGGTGGAGCGTCTGCGCATTTTTAGACCAGGTCTTTGTTTGGGGCTCAGACCTTTTGGGGATCCTTTTTTGGTCCTGGGATGCCAACATAAAGGTGTTAATTTTAATTTAATTGGGTATTTTGATGAGGTTCAGTTCTGTGTTGGAACCTGCCTCCCAACCAACAATTTTGTTTCGTATAATAGTTACAGAGACGTCTTTTGTTCACAGTCTATCGTGTAAGCCGTGTATCGTGTAACGTATTAATGATAACGTTTACCGGAAGCGAAAGTGGACCCAAGTATCCGACTAAGCAGTCGTATCAGTTCTATATTACTAATTACGCTAACACCCTTATATTTACAATAATATAAATAAATAAAGTAAATCATTTTATTTTTACTTTTATTTATTTAGTTTCACATAATATAGGTTAAATGGATTCGGACCTCCTAAAACCATAACTGGTTTTAAGTATTAACTCACAAAACAAATTAACCGAAAGAGGACAGAAGAGAAAAAAAATGTTAGATAAATAAAGGTAAATTTAGGCAATTACTTCGACTTCGCCAAGACATAATTTTTCGAAACTAAATAAGTAGGTATTTGAATGATTCCAAAACGTCACAATAATAGCAAAAAGTTTAATTTCTAAGGGCGATCTAACGAAGCTAGTTTTTTTTTTACCATTTTCGAGGGTTACAGTTTGTACTATAATTTGTGTGTATTACATTTTAAGTACAGATCTCTAACACCAATCAGCTCAGAGATTAAGAGGCACCAGAGGGAAAAAAACATCATATCTTTTTTACACATCGAATTTGCAAAAAGTGTCTGTACAATCTCTCAATCACGTTAACAGTGATTCTTAGGACCAACGACAAATAACCTAGGATCACAAACCTGGGACAATAAAGCAAGGCAAAAATCCTAGGACTAGATAGCGTTAACGCCAAAAACGGCCGTTTTGTAAGCCAAAACGGCCGTTTTTGGCGTTAACGCTATCTAGTCCTAGGATTTTTGCCTTAAGTTCACGGTCATGGGTCATAAAAATATTAACATGATTGAGAGATTAGATCCCTTTGAGGTCGCCTTCCAATCTTGGGAGTCGCAACCCGACTGCCGCGACCGCAACTCTGCAGCAACGCGCCGCGACACATCGCTCTCTATAGAGTTGTATGCCGAGCTTTCCGATGTAAGCAGCGCGACACGGTCTTCAGACGACAAGGACACTGCCTCGATCGGTAAGCTCCGCGTATAAATCCCTACAAACATTATGCATTTTAGAACAACTATGCGTAGTTATAGCATACTTTTTCATCATCATCATCATCAGCCCTTTGACGTCCACTGCGAGACATAGGCCTCCCTCATGGTAATTCAATTGTCTCATATTAGTACGGTAATGGTGGTTTCAGTGACACTATTGATAGTCTGGTAATCAATGGCATTCCAATGGTCGATCCATAGGAATTACATCGTACTGCTATTGCTTAGAAGACTACCAAATAGGGGCAAATAACAAATATTGTCGTGCTTATATAATTCTATTGAAAAATTATAGGGCCCGGTTTCCGCCTCCGGGTCGGAGCGGTTGGATTGCGACTGCTAAGATCGGAGACCTTCACAGTTGGCAGAATTTCAAGACAACTTATGTTCAATTATATTACCAGTAAGGTTCTGATAGTTTGCTTGTTTTAAAGGGGCTGTAAAATTTTCTATGGCGCGCCCGAAGTTGAGAGGTTATTTAAGCCAAAAGACTTTACGACACAAACTACTTGGTTTCGAACTTCGGTGGCGTTTAGCCTCTTACGCTGAAGTGGTAGCAGCTGGTGACATCGGCCGAAGAACCGACAATTGATAAGTGGAGACCATAAACCGGCGAAAGCAGCGTGGGACGCCCGACATCTCACTGTGTCGTGGTCTGTGGCAAATTGCCGGCAGCTAGATGTGGATGGCCACGGACATAAGTGGCATCATTTGGGGAAAGCCTTTGTTCAGCAGTAGACAAGTATGGGCTGGATTAGAGGTGTTTACTAGTCTATAAAGACTAATAAACCGCTATCAAAATAATAATAATTTCAACACTAGGTGGCGCAGACGGTATTTTGTATCGCGGTATGGTTGTGTCCACAATGACGAGAAGATCCCTTTGTAAATTGAAGATTTTGATGATTTTCTCATGGATACCATCAACAGATCTTGTTCAAATTTATGTGGGTGAAATCAGACAACGTGGTAAGAAATTATCGCTCAATACGTTTTTTCCCAGTAGTTCCTCTCGACAGTTCCTTCAAAGGAACTAATGCTACTTTGTATTCTCATTAGTTCCTTTTATCATTTCGAAGAAGATGTCATGGTTAGTGCTGCGCGTAACGCTATTCTTTACGGCGAGAAATATATATTTCAACCGATGGGCCGATTTTTTACCATTAGATTGCTAGTAAAACTAAGTTCCGCTTTAACTTACGCTTTATTTATAACTATACTGATAGAATAGTTCATTGGCACATGGGGCAATATAGATCCCGTATATTTATCTGATCACATATTGTCTCCGGAGGCCAGTAATAGTGACAACAGTCTTTACAGAATCCTGTAGCCAGCATTCCCTCCTCTTATAGTGAGATGTCGTAGTTGGGATTTTTTTTGAAAAAGAATTCTATATTTATATTACGTGGGAGTTACATGCAGTAAATCGTGGCACGCATTTTCAATCTGAAACGCAGTAATAAAAATGTTGATGTTTTTATATGTGTGATGTTTATAATATTGATAACCACAATTTAATAGGACCTTTCCTCTATCTTCAATTGAATATATTTTCAATTCTTTTGTTTTCAATCCATTTTAATTAATAAAAAACAACGCAATAAATTGAAAAAAAAAATTACAATGTCAATGACAGACTAGAAGTAACGATATTTTTTCTATCCTTGGCTGAAAAACTTTGGCTGATGATATAACAACTATATTTACGACTATAAGTAAATTTTAATGCGGAAATACTATCTTATTTGAAGTGCTCTTAAGTTTGAAGTGCTTGACGTGCACATAGGATATTATTAAAGAGGAATACCCGACTAGGGGAATACTCCGGGTGTTCAGCGGAATACTCATCAGACCATAAAACCTCTTCTTTATTTTAAGTCAATTGTGATTTCCCGTCGTAAAAAAGTTGCCAATATTACGTGCAGCACTAACCTGTCATCCTAGAAGGGGAGAAACCTGAGCTTTTTCTTCTCCATAGTTCCTTTAATCATTTCCAAGGAATTAATGTGAAGAACAAGTACCATTAGTTCCTTTGAAGGAACTGTCAATAGGAACTACTGAGAATATAAGGCTGAACATACATTAAAAAAATACAATGAACTAAGAAAAACCTCCTCTTTCTTAAGTCGATTAAACATGAACTTGATTGGTCTTTTATACGTTTATCGTACAGAATACAGTTTTGTAATGACAGTTTGCGAAAGAGTAGTGGAGGAGAAGGTCGTTCATGGGTATTTCATATTGCCCATTAGTCCTCGGCAGTTGATGCCCTTTTGAAGTGAATAAACCCTCAGCGGTGGTAGCCATTGGTAGAACATTGGACTCGGAAGCGAGAGACCCAAGTTCGAATGTACCTATGACTTCGTTTTCTAAGTTATGTACATTTGTGAAGTTGTAGTTGCAATACCACTCGCTAACCGTGAAGGAAAACATCGTGAGGAAACCTGAGTGTCTGAGCTATTCACATAACTCAGCGCTTGAAAACGCTAATCTGCGGTGGGCACGCGTGGTGAGCCCATACTCTCTCCCTGTGCCCTACAGTGGGACGTATATAGGCTGCTTATGTAACCCACAGGAAGTAACCGGAAGAAATTATCTGAAAATTGTAGCGTCTTTCTTCCCGACATTTTAGCTTGAGGGACCCGTGACTATCGTGCAAACACATTACAAACACAGCGTACCCAATTTGTGCATGTGCGGGTTCCTATGGCTGTCTCGTTTGTGTGGCACCCAATTTTTGTTGCGTAGAAGTTTCGACGAACCTCGGTACACAAACTACCTATCTATATGATTTGCTTGAGACATAGGCTACACTCATAATATGAGTATACAGAATGCCCGCTCACACTCGTTGGTCACTTTTCTTAAGTTTTACTTGATCGGTAATTTACCATGACTGGTTAGGTAAACAATCGATGAACAGACCAGCAACTTTAAAGGTCCATGACATTACTAAAGCGGTCTTATGTCCAAATCTGATTTAACATTAGAAGCAATACTCACGCGCCATAATACACTCAGAAACAAGATGATAGAGAAGGACCAAATTTTCGGTCTCATTAATATCTAATGTTCATAGTAGACGTGAAGTAGACGTCGAATTGGGATCCCAGTATATTCAAATACAACTTTTTAAGATACCACTCATCTTTATAAACTTGTTAGCGAGTTTGAATTAAACTTGCAGCGTGCGTGCGTGCAGTGACTAATGAATTTTGATGAAGCGAAAGACATCTGTCAGGATCGTGGAAAGTGGCAACCCCTGGTCTCTGCCTACCACCCCGGTATATAGGCGTGAGTTTATGTAATATCATGTAATTTATGTATTGAATTTCTAAGTACCGAACGTCAAACTTGATGCTATCTGGGTTACCTAATGAAGTTATGACGTAGGATTGCAAACTGGGCGCTCCTTAATATGAGGACCATGTCCACAACTGAGATGATTTCAAATTGGCAACCAACATCACTATTCATCATTAAAAATGCATCTCTTTATGTTTCCCTCCATCAGCCTACATTGGTCTTCTTTTGGACATAGGCCTCCTACTTCTACGTGGGAGGACATCCTCATCCAGCTGCTACTGGCAATCCTCCTCAGATCATCGGTCTAACGAGTTGGCGGACAGGAGATTTTGTCTATGGCTATATTCTAGTGAAAACGCAGCGTGGCACACGTTTTCAGTTGAATCTAACCAAAGACAAAACCTTCTGTCTTCAGTCTTGATCAGTATCGGAAACGTG
This sequence comes from Yponomeuta cagnagella, assembly GCA_947310995.1. NCBI lineage: Eukaryota > Metazoa > Arthropoda > Insecta > Lepidoptera > Yponomeutidae > Yponomeuta > Yponomeuta cagnagella. The sequence continues at coordinate 18,590,470 of OX371279.1, read as the reverse complement.
TGTGTAGCGTGTCTGTGTATGCGAGTTAGTAATCGTAATGGCTGGAGGGTTCAATCACCGTAGTCAAGGCCGAAGACCCGACGCTTCTGAAAAGCGTCATGAAACTCTAAGGAAAACCTCTCTCTCTGAGACCAAGGACCGTATCAAAAGAGCGCTTTGACTCAACTCTAAGATCACTTTACTGTGTCCGTTTCAAGTGGCTGGTCGCAATTAAATATCAACTTTGAAATGCAAGAGCGATCTCAGAGTGATCTTCAGCCGCATACTCCTCTTTCATCTCTCCAAGCTTGCAGTCTCCAAAAGTTAGAATTAAGCCTGGCGTCCATTAGAGCAGAGTCAAGCCGAGACGCACGGGCAAACGCGAAGGCTAGGTATTATAGCAGGCGAATTTGCGATGCATCTCGGCGAGGCTGGTGAACACCCAGCTTAATTCGCAAAAAATAAATCTCTTGACCTGAGAAGATGTCGTAAACATATTAGCACATTAATTTCAGAACTCTTCGCCGTGTTTAATAAACCATAAACAACTGCAAACTATTATCTACCAAATGGCAGTGAATGAGACAAAGTTTTAAATTTCTGCAAAATTAGACTGCCATCACATACATGGACTTTTCACCACCCATCATAACTTTCATTCCATCGTGTGGTCATTCTTTATCTCAAGAGAGACATGTTTCCCTTACCAAGGCTACCGCTTAGCCACTATATATCTTTAGTATATCGGCCAATTGTTAACATTTACCAATTTTAATATTTAGGAAAAGTTTAGGTAAATAATCCTAGTCTAATGAATTTGAAATGTAAAAAAATATATGTAAGTCATCATCATCATCATTCAGCCACAAGAAGGCCACTGCTGAAGATAGGCCTCCTCCATGGATTTTATATAGTTCTATAATATAGGATCTAAATAAATCTAACCTATCGATCTAATGACCATTATTCACTCTCAAATTTGACTATTTATGTCTGTGTCTCAAAGCACAACTAAACCATTTATCTATGAATCTCTCTATCTATTTACCTATCTGTCTATCTATCTATCTGTATATCATTCTCTCTCAAACTCAATGTATCAATCACAACGACTTCTAACACATACAAATCTAACAGCTACGCGGCCCACGCACTCAACCAGGCCGACTAGTCCCGACCTGCCTCACTAAGCAATGCCTATGCCGAGCCGCCGAATCTAGCCATGACCTAATACCTAACTAATGTCAGCCGGTGGCCGTGAGCCGGCCGATGACTCCGTCGCGCCGTGTGGTGGAGCGAGTGTGTGTGGCCTTCTGGTTGCTTGTTTGGGTGTGCTTGACGTTAGGTTTGCTGAAGAGAGAGAGATAGGATCACAGGTGCGTAGGTTAACAAACACTGTCTGTCTATTTAGTGAGTCTAAGCACGCCGACCTGGGACTAGTCTACTTGTAAATAGGGAAAAAAAAATCGAAATGTTGCTCATGTAAAATTTGATTAACAGATGGTCTGGAATCAGGAGAGTTTAGGAAACAAATATGACAAATTTTGTCGCCTGGGTGAAAAAATAACCCACATAGTAAGACGTATTTCATAATGAACAATCAACCTTTCTACTATTAAATTAAACCTTCTTTTTATCATCTTCTAATTCACTATTTTTGTCTATTGTTGGGGTTTTTATCCGTCAACCCAAATCTGGTGATTTTCTTAGACCATCATTATCAGGAACGTGGTAAGCAAGGGCCTTTTTTTACGCTTTCTAGCTACGGGACCGAACGCACTTAAGGTGGGACGATTCCCATACAAATGATTATCTCCAAATTTATTAAAAAAATACATAATTACACACTGGAATTATGTCTGTCTGCATTAATTTAGATTTTTATTGGCGCCAATATATATTTCCTTGAATAAAACAGTAGTTTTATAGGTTAAACAAGATCGATTATGTTTGTATGGACTAAATTGTCGAACTCATTGAAGCTATTAAAACACTGTTTTTTTTAAGAAACTGTATATTGGCGCAAATAAACGTTTTAATTATTGCAGACAAACATAATTCCAGTGTACAGTTATGTAGCTTCAGTACCTTTTCATAAATTCTATAAATAGGAAATTCGACCCCAATCTAAGCAACTGTTAGAGCATTACATCCCTAACAGTAAGAGTTTAAGAAAGCTTGGAATTCCTATAAAGTTCCTTGAGAAGACATGTTCGAAAAGAAGTTTCTAGAATTGTATTTAACGTGCTATTTTAAACCATGTGCTAAGCTGCTTGTTAAATTAAGCTGTAAACAAACCACTACGACCGCCAACTCACACACACTTGAAATTGAACGTAATAAAGACACAACAATGGAGTGTCTATTAGAATTCTGGACGACGGCAAGCTAACTAGAATGATGACGCATAGGTGATCTAGCTTTGACCTAACCTTGCTCGGTCATTGGCTGACGCCGATTATAGAAACAGCTCGACTGTGACACGACGCAGTTCTAATGATGTTTATGTTACGATCGATTAACCATGGCATTATGAGAGAATCAAGGTCCTTTCAAATGTATATTTTGATACCTACTAAGAAATTATAAATACAACGTTCCGAAATAAATTTAGTGACAGACGCGGGGTAATGGATTCTAATTCCTGCAAAATATGTAAATTACTCTGTTCAAAAAGAGCTTGTTTAGATGTTTCATGCTATATTGTGAGTTCTAGGTTTAAGTATAATAATTATAGCTTTGTTAAGCACCTAATTAAAAAAGATTAGTTTTACTGAAACTTAAGTTTGGAGATTTTTTGTCCATTTTATCTCTAAAACGATCTATATCCTGTTTGATATGGACAATTTCTGCGCGATTTGACTTGCATGTGTAGGTACCAATGACTTTTCTAAATTGCGTATGTAAATATATCGAGCGAATGTGTGTGGAAGGGTCGCCGAGGGAAGTCCCAGGCGGACATACGTCCACCAAATAGCGAAGGATTATTAGAATATAGCGAAGGGCAAGATAGAAAATACCCGCGGCGTGCGTGCATGCAGCGACTAATGAATGTTGATAAAGCGAAAGAGATTTATCAAGATCTTGGCAAGTGGCAAACCCTACCCCTGCCTACCCCTCCGAGATACAGGCGCATACATAAACTTTTTATCTAGGCTCATACATAAAGAGTTTATACAATTTAATGTTGCAGTAGCAATACCACTTGAACGAAAAGTTTGTGAGGAAACTTCAGTGTCTGAATTGAAACTGCCAATCTGCGCTGGACTCTCGCAGTGATTAAGCCTATACTCTCTCTCTTTCTGAGAGAGGGTACCCTGCAAATTAACACATAAATATAAATCAAGCTGCTTTTGCTTATGATAAGCCATTTACTAGAGCTCTACCTAGCCTTACTTAATTTCGTTCTTCTTTTGAAACTTCCTTCGTAAACACTATTTTTATCCTCGATGATGAAAATCCCCGGTCGCGGTCGCCAGTAAAATTCCTAGACTTTTTCTAGGTAAACATGACGTCAATGCCTAACCTAGGCCAATGCGCCCGTGACCTTGACTGACCGGCCGGCCGTTGCACTTTGTTTTTTATTTCCGAACATCACTCGCGCCTACTAGTTTTTGTTTTCTTTTTTATTTTATTTTCGGAACTGAAACGCCGGATTTTCAGCCAGCATCGGGGTGCAGGCACCGTCAGGCACGCAAAATAAAATGTAGGTTACTAATGGATGTCGCTACATGGGATTTTATAACCTGGGTCCTTATTATGAAGCAGCGGTATGTTCGGAAGGGTCGTCAACGTCGTGCTTGTGCCCGATAATTCACTCGAATCTAGCGACAAATGTAGTTCTTTTTTTGAATAGCTATGACTATTCAATTAAACTATTCAACTATGGAAACTATTCAAAAAAATAAAAACCGACTTCGAAACACTACAGCGCTAAAAAGTTAGAAATAATTTAAATATTTAGAACTATTTATACATGTAGGTATTGTACAAGTATAATTTGGAGCCGATGCCCAAAATATATGTCTGCTGCTGGTCTTGAAACTGGATTTTTTTTTATTTTTAAATTTTTAGTGGGGGAGCGGGAGAAAAAAAAATCCCACGATCCCACAAATTTCAGACCAGTCTTGGTTCTTCTCGTATTGAGCAAAATATTCAAAAAGTTTGTTTTAGGTTTACTTACGCACTTTAATAATTACTAGTTAAACATATTTATAGTGCGTGGGATGATCGTAGGGATGCTACAGCTGTTTTTTTTGTGACCTGTCAAAAGCATTTGATTGCATGGACCATGAGATACTTTTATTAAAACTAGAACATTATGGAGTAAAGGGGAAAGGCTTAGAACTGATAATTTCATATTTAAAAGGGAGGGTTCAAAAAGCGGACACTAATCGTGTAAAATCCACAGGTTCACAAACAAAAATGGGATTACCACAACGGGATAAATTTTGGAGCCGTTCCTTTTTCTTGTATATCTTGTAAATGATTTGCCATTTATGGTACACAACATGTCCGAGCTAGTATTATTTGCAAATGACCGTCACTTATTTTTAAAATTAAGAGACAAGAAAATAAACTTGACGATGCAAATAATGCTCTCTCGCATGTATTAAATTGGTTCACGACAAATAATCTGCTTCTAAATTCCAAGAAGACAAAATTTGTAAAGATTACGTAACGTTAGACTAGGTGAAAACATCATTGTACTCGGAACAGAAAAAGTGGATTTTGTAGAAGATACCTACCGTATTTCTAGGCATCACAATCGATACAAAATTACGATGGTCTTCTTATTGTAAAACTAGCACACAGGCTTAGCTCTGCAGCATATGTAGTCAGAAACTAACATCTTAGCAGTTGCAAGTCAATACATATATACATACATAAACTCATGCCTGTGGGCGTAGGGGAGGGGAGTCAGAGACGGGTGACTGCCACTTTCCACGATCCTGACAGATCCTGACAGAGCTTTCGCTTCATCAACATTCATTCGTCAGCACGCACGCAAGTTTCGGGTATCGGGTCGAAATCTGACAACCTGGGACGTCCCTTACCGGCCCTTCCACCCACATTCGCTCAATAAATCAATACATTTATGAAAATAACATGTGTTAGAAAAAATATCCGCAATTTCGAAAATATTGGTAGCCGTCATAATATTGAACTAGGAATAAGCATAAACGGACATTTTCACGTTTTAGAGTTAAAAAAGATAATACATCCTTTATGGGGCACTGTATACGGTTCTACAATAAAATTCCTCAAGGTATATTAGAGTTACCACCGACGCGGTTTAAAAAATGTGTTAAGCGTACTCTGTGCAATAAGCCTATTATAACATTAAGGATTATTTGAAAGACAAAGATGGTTAATTTTTAAAAAGATTTATGTTACTTTTTAAATTTTTAGTTTTTTCAATTTTTTACTTATTTAAAAATGTTTCATAATATCCCAAAATGTCTAAAATTACTAAGTTGAATTCAAACGGAGTCTACATAAACTGTTATGCGATAAATGGTATTATAAGATAGATGTTTTTCATTTAGATTTTTCGACATTTTGCTTTAATATGGCAACATAGTTTATTCTGGTGAAGATTTTCGGAGATGGAAATTTAAAACATCAAATTTTAAATCAACGAATTAAGTAGGGTAAATTATGGTTATAAGGGACTTATTTATTTTTCTCCCGCTACCCACAAAAAATTTAAAAATAAAAATTTTTAAATAAAAAATTAAAACCGACTTCGAAATACTTATACTTCGAAATAATAAATAATACTGGAGCGTTGACCGGCTTCGAAATACCACTAAAAAGTTAGAAATAATTTAAATAATTAGAAGTAGAAGTATTTATACATGTAGGTATTGTAGAGGTATAATTTGTAGTCGGTGCCCAGTTTCAAGACCAGCACATATATTTTGGGCACCGGCTCCAAATTATACCTACATGTATCAATACTTCTAATTCTAATTATTTAAATTATTTCTAACTTTTTAGTGCTGTAGTGTTTCGAAGTCGGTTTTTATTTTTATTTAATATGTACCCTATATTCGTCCCACTGCAGGGCACAGGCCTTCTCTCAGAGAGAGAGTATGGGCTTAATTACCACGGGTGCCCACCGCGGATTTGAAATTCCAAGCGCTGAGGTATGTGAACGCCTCAGACACTCAGGTTTCCTCACGATGTTTTCCTTCAAAGTTGGCGGGTGGTATTGCTTTTACAACTTCACAAATGTACGCAACTTAGAAAATAAAGACATTGGTACATGCCGGATTCGAACCTGCTACCACCGCTCACATTTTTTTAAAATAACAGCTTTTCATACAAATTGATGCACAGAAATACAGGTTTCTGGTTCACATAATATCAAAGATTCTATAACAACCCCAAACCTTCCTTTGGCTTCTGATAATTCGACATCTTTAAACCACTCATCCCAAAAAGCGCGCACCATGCCTTGAACATACTCGCACATCTAATCTACAGTCATTATAATATGTCTGATGAAGTGATGACTCGGACAGCAAATGGCTTAACCACGCTGCCCTTGGCTAGCCGGTCAACGCTCCAGCGGTGTAGTATAGTCACTATTTTGTAGCTGCCGCCGCTAAGCTAGCTACAGCGCTGGACCCCACGCAACAACAAGCGCTGTAAAACTGTATTTTATTTAACAAAAACAATATTAGTGTGTAACACACACGCACGCACGCACGCACGCACGCACGCACGCACGCACATACACACACACACACAAACACACACACACACACACAAACACACACACACACACACACACACACTTTCACTCATACGCATTTAATAATCACACATCTATAATCCCTATGTAACAGTTTCTAGATTTTAGTTAATCTTTTGCAACTAGTATTCGTTTACGAGTCCTATAGCATGCCCGAAATAACACTGGGAAAAACACCCTTTCCATTTTTTATACTTAATTGTACACAAAAAAAAAACATTTACACGTCTAATATAAACGAGTACATAGGCGAGCCTATTTCTATAGGAATTTTCTCCCAGCAAACCTGCATTTTCATTAGCATTTGCACGTTTACCATAAGTCTTGCTATAAAATAACGTCATAGAAAGACTTTTTCCCTTCTTGTATTCATGTAATGATGCCGACAGCACTCACGAACGTTTTTGCCAAGGAAGCGATGCCTGGGAAATTGACGGCTTAGGAGATATTGAGGTTCAAAGTAGCGCCGTTTCCGGATATTTTTGGAGAAATACATCTCATACATATAAAACGAATAGATCTTATTATACCGTGATTCGTTTTGTGACTTTGTAAAGTAATGTGATTTTTTTCAAGCTTTCTTTTAAAAAACGAATTTGTAATTTCAACGCGCAATATATTCAAACAAGCGTAGCGTTGGTTTTGCTTACGCTTCGTGTCATGAGAACGCTGCAAGTTACGCGCCCATTGCGTGCTAGCAATTTTTATATTTTAACAACCCAAAAAGTTTTTTGGTTTCCCAGTAAAATCTTATGGACAATCATCATCAACCCATTATGTCCCCACTGAGGGGCACGGGTCTCTTCCCTGAAGAAGGTATAGACCATAATCCACCAGGGGGGCCAAGTCCGGATTGGTGGAGGCTTGTAGACTAGTGGCTCGTCTACTGTCAGAAGTTGTCAAGCCGCCCTAAGGCCTCTGACTTGGCTTAACGACTGCCATCTATCGACGGCAGCCGGCACCAATAGCTTAACGTGCCTTGCGAAGCACGGAACCGCTCGGAAAAATGCCACTAGCGTTAGGCATAGACGGCGACCCATCCATGCACTGAACGCGCCCTGTGTTGCTTAATCTTCGTGATCGTTTAAGATCACTCAGGCAGCCGGGGCTACGAGCGATTCTGGACAAAGTAGGTACTTTTTGTATCCGGTATCTGTTCTAAGCAACTTAAAGTTTACTCATAATGTACATCTGCTTTAGGGAATGTTGTATGAATCAGGAAATATATTTTTTGTTATGTCAGATAATATAGTTCCATAGTAAAAATTGTTTGCAACCCTTGGACTATTTTACAGGACCATTCTAAAACATCCCATATTTAGGAGAAGAAAAAGAAAAAAAAGTTAGTACAATGTAGGTAATATTTAAACCATGAAAATAAACTTATGCTAACTCTGTGTGCTGGTTTACCAGTTTCAATTAGATAAAAAGAGATTGAAATCAAAATCAAAATCAAATTTTTTTATTCAAAGTAGCACAGAAACTGCGACTTAATGAACGTTACAAGATAAACTAGGTGTCCATTTCAAAATCTAGATCATTTTGGAGAAAAAATGGACAAAAAAACTCCAAACTTAGTCTTTTCAAGTCCTTAATTTACAGGATTTATATAAAAGTTCTAAAACTCATGCATTGAACTGGCTTTAATTCCAGACATCATTGTCATCTAAATAATCTTTAATGTTATAGTAGCTTTTTTGGCACAAAGTGCGCTTCACACATTTTTTGAACCGCGTTTCTGGCAAGCTTATTATATCCTCAGGGATCTTATTGTAGAAACGTATACAATGCCCCATAAAAGATGTATTAACCTTTGCCAGCCTGAAATGATAGAGGAAGAACTGCGATTGGTCTTAAAGTTTTTTTTCTAGTCGGCGATAAGATCTATAAAACTAGTCAATAACTAGTTATTCTTACATTTAACGGCTTTCATAACTATTTATAGCAATACGCTGTATAACTATGAATGAGCATAGCTATCCATAAAAAATACAATAATAACTGTTTGCTCGTTAGGTCTAAAGAAGCCCCGAGCGCGCTGCATCCAGCGCCAAATTCGCTAAAGCTGTACAGTGCTCACACGCTTTTTATAAAACGCAATTTGTATGTGTTTTGAATTAGCGATTGGCGTTCGCTCGTGAAAACAATAGTGTTGAGCTGTTATTGGCTGGTGCCTTTACAGTTTGTCTTTACGTGGAAATATTGTTTTTATTTATTTTCTCCTATTTAATAAGCCCATCTTTGCCTACAGCTGATTTTATTATAATCATTCAACACATATGGCTGTAGACATTTTCTATCCAACAGCTCCACTGAAAACCTGTAAAACGAGGTAATTATATATATGAAACAAATTCAATAATTCTTGAATGAAATTGTAAATGACAAGATCTAACCGATATGACACATCTTTTGAGCATATCCTCGTCGTATCTGATTTGCCGACATAAAAGTCCCCAGCGCAGTGAGACCAGTATAAATAACACAGATAGATAGAATATTCTTTATTGTACACCAGGAATTACAATCGAAGCAAAGCAAAGTCGATCTACTTTCATGCTAGCACAATAACCCCCAACGACCAAGAAAAGAAGACCCCTCCTTACTTCAAGATGAAAGTTGTAGCCGTAGTATAAGGTTGTAATCGCTTCTAAGAATCTATTCTTACTACGAAGGTTAGCCGTCGTAAACAGCCGGCGACGATAGAGTCGACGACCTTTGGCCTTGTAGCTCGATTGTGTATTCAAAGACCTTAGCTTTCAGTGTAACAGACTAATAATTTCTTCAGCTGATTGAGCTGGATACGTGTAGAAAGGATATTTTCATCGTAACAATAACTCCTCATTACCATCATGATAGCACGCTGTAAGATAAATAAACATGTTCTATTTCTTTCTCTAGAAATGAGACAGCTCACCGACGAACTATGATGATTGACGTAGCCTATAAGATTAGCTTGGAAAACCACGAGGGAGGCCTATGTCCTGCAGTGGGCGTCAAATGGCTGATGATGATGATAATAAGATTAGCAAGTTGAATTGGCAGTGAGCTGGTCACGTATACCAAAGGACCGGTAGCCGATGAGGTAAAATGTTCTCGAGTAAAGACCATGCAAATGCAGGGTTGGACGTCCACCATTTCGCTGGATAGACGCTCTGAGGTAAGTTTGCTGGTAGAGGCTGGATGAGATAGCGCGGACAGAAATAAGGGCCGATGGATTATCATCAGCCCACCTCAGCCTATAGCTGGTTATAGGGGCCCGCATTCGTCCACTGCTGGACAAAGACCTCCCCCCAACGCACGCCGCTTCTTTCTGTTCTAGGCTATGTTCATGGCGCCGATGACAGCAATCTGCCTCAGATCGTCGGTACAGCGAGCCGGGCATCCTACGCTGCGTTTGTCAGTTCGTGGCTGGCAAACGCAGCGTAGGATGCTCTACTTGGGACCATTTCCATATTTAAAAACATAGACGTCTAACTAGCGCTAAAAATTACCCCCCATGTTCAATTGTGGGAAGACGGGCGGGGCTTTTAAATTGTGTTACCAATCGGAGCTAGTTCACTATTACCCGGTAAAATATCTATGCACCTGCCGCCGTCAGAACACACCGCCGCCATCTTGCGAGGCACTAGATATTTCGACGGGCTATACATCATGAAGTCAATGATTTGACGTTATTGTGTAAAACCAATCATAAGTTACGCTGTCATTTACTATCGCCCGATCAACGTTCACGTCGTCACGCATGGCGCACAGAATGAACCAATCACAGAGTGCTTTACTCTACAGAGGCTAATTAAGATAACAGGGGTAGTTTTTGAGAGTGAATTATGTAGGAAGAAATACTTCTATGGTTTTTTATACGTAGACCATTTATTTGTATCCTATCGGCTCTTGGCTCTTCGGCACTTGTCTCGACCAGTCCACTGCCACTTTAATCTATTAAGAGTTGCCAGTAAATTTTCCTTACTTCTTTCCGTGTCGGAAATCTTCGCAACACAGTGTGAATAATCTACAAATTAAACAGAGCTTTGTTTTCCGTTTTTTCAATATGATAATTTATAAATACAGTACCTACCTAGTGGCAACGCGGATGTTGTAGTGCAGTCGATAGCACATGTACTCAGCTAAATTATTAAACTAAAATGTAAAGTAAAAACTGAAGTTGCACGGATATTTACTCGTTTATTTTTTCATTTTACAATTTTCCGACGTTTCAGTACTTAACGGTAGCCAAACGAGTAAATATCCGTGCAAATTCAGTTTTTATTATGTCTAGTGCTCGTGTTAAGGCTTTAATAAGAGCTAACTAACGCCGCCATTCAAATCACGTGTTCGTTCACAATCCGTTTTTGCAAAAAAGTGAACGACAAAAATCTCTGTGTTGGTAACACCAATTTTTAGAACCTACAGCTTAGAATCTAGGCTGCAGTTTCGTTTTTGGCGAAAACGGCCGTTTTTGCCGTAAATGAAATTGTGGACTAGGTTCTTGGCCCTAGCTTCTAAGCCCCGTTTTCTCGTTTGTAGGTTCTAAAAATAGCTGTCACTAATCCAGAAAACTGTCATTCACTTTTTTGAAAAAATGGATACAATCGAAGATGTGATTTTTTTATTTTTTATTGCCGGCGCTAGTTAGCCCTTATTCAAGCCTTAATTCCCGGATTCCTTTGACTGCATGTGCTGCAGAACCAAGCCTATTTGCCAATTTGTCTATATGAAGACCCCGTTGAAGCTTTGCATCAACTGTGATACCTAGGAATACAGTTTCTTCTACAAAGTCTAGTTTGTCATTCCCTAATATAACGTTGCTGTCAACTATTTTAACATTTGGGAGAGTAAACTTTATACATTTTGTATTTTTTAATTTAACAATAAGTTATTAGAAGTGAACTAGTTTAGTACCTGAAAGAGAGCATTATTTGTATCGTCAAGGTCATTTTCTTGTCTCCTAATTTAAAAAATAAGCGGAATGCCCAGTCTCAAAACGGCCTAGGAGTTGGTCGCTTATTATTTGTTAACTTGTAAAGCCTACTTAGCCGTACCTACTAGTTTTCCTTTGAAGTTTATGTGCTACTGACCTGAATTTTTTCACGTTTCTACAATTAACTGTTTAGCTGGGAGAGGGGAGGGTTTCACTCTAACAAAAACTTGCGCTTTAAATATTTCCCAAACGGACGCCTAAATTGAAAAAATCCTAATTCGACCACTCCAACGATATCCCACACTATGGTACTGGCAAGAAAAAAAAAATAGCATCCTATATTTCGGTATAGGGGAAGTACCCCAAACATTTTGTCCCACCCGTTTGTTGGCGTGGTTAGTATGTATATCTATGCAAAAATTCAGCTTTCTAGTACTTGTCGTCTCTGTGCTAATCCGTGGATATACAGATAGATGGACACACAGACGGACCAATACGGCGAAACTATCAAGGCTCCTTGTTGACTACGGAACCTTAGAAATACAGCCAAATGCGCAAAACCGACCCTGAGTCCCACGTGATCTCAGATGCACAAACCGATAGCCAACAAACGTGGGTCAGGTGTTTGACCTGTCTGTTTGTCTGTTAGTCCAAGGTCGCCTTTGTGTACAATCGGGGAAACAAGCGGCTACTATTTTAGAAGCGTTTGGTGCAAACGAGACGTGGCTATATACGGATTCGGGTGGTTCAGTGTTCGATATCATTCCGCTTTGACTCAACCAAAACAAAAACGTGTGTTATGTTTACAGGGTTGACGTTGTATGCCTGTCCGTTTCTTTACTACTACTGGGCGGCCTATTAAACTCAATGGAACACCTCTGCGCAGAGTTATGGATGTTACCTAGGTCACCTTAATGATGACCAAGATATCGAGAGGGAACGCAGGGCGCTGGCGGGCCGCTGCAACGTGCTACACGCTGTACAACGCAGGTAAGGCTTACTTTATTCAAGGAATACTGCCAATCAGCCTTTGGATCTGCGGGGGCACGCGGGGGGCCTGCAGCGCTCTGCGTGTGCAGTAAAACAATGCACTGAGGGCGGTGTTGAGGAAGACTATGTATTGCAGCGCGTCATTAATGTTTGCGGTAGCTCGCATTGCAGATTTTTACGTAATTTTCCGTAAACGTATCGCATCGACTAGAATGCGGTTACAGAGCACCTGCAACGCGCTGCTCAGGATTCTTGCTGACAAGCCTGATAGCCCTTTTATGCGACACTGGGTGTGCACACGCAATTTAATAAAAGTTAGTGTAAATAATAAGCTTTAGTACAGTATACATAGTTAAGTTACTGACATAGCCGTAAGTTCTTATTTTTTACTAATATGATATGGATACGTATCTCTGAAATAAAATTATTATTATTATTATTACTTTCATAGATTATAATATTAGTACTGTTTAGTCTTGTTTGAATCCTTAGTAGGTAACATATTGCCGATTTCTGGACAAAATTAATTTTACTAAATTAATATGAATGATCACTATCTTTGATCATTGATATTAATTTAGTGATAGGTGGAGTGGAGTGGAGTGGTATGGAGTGGAGCGGAGCGGAGTGGAATGGAGTGGAGTTCAGCCAGAGTGGAGTTTGCCCATTCCAGCCACAACCCTTCCGGATCAAATTAGGAACTCTACATTACTAGTTGTCTCCTATTAAAAAGGTTTTCTGAAATAAATCAATTTTATCGGTAACACTGCTAAGATATTAGTGAAATTTTATATCTGGTGTGCATTAAAAAGTAATAAGAATCCAAAATACTGTACACTGGACTGTACTTCTCAGACAATTAATTAGTCTATCTAGTCAATTCGTTTGCCAGTGACTCTGGGTTAAAGAGAAATTATCATTTTCGTGTGACTATACCAGCATTCCGTTTCTAAATAAGGAAATTCAACGACCTCTCTATAAACACCTATGTGAATAATTGAATTGGCCTTGTGGTTTTAAAACAAACACTCCGACTACTATAAAACCCAAAACCAGAGAAGCCAATGGGCTAGTCCTACATCCAGAAAATTATATTCTATTACCATTTCATTTTATATTTATATAATATTTTTTGCTGTGAAAAACGGCAACATAACATAACATAACATAAACTCACGCCTGTATCCCAGAGGGGTAAGCAGACACCAGGGACTGCCACTTGCTACGATCCTGACAGATCACTTTCGCTTCCTCAACATTCATTAGTCGTTGCATGCACGCACGCCGGTTTCGGGTACTTTTTATCTTGCCCTTTGTTAATACATCCTCTGTTTGGTCGAAGTATGTCCGTCTGGGTCGTCCCTTACCGGCCCTTCCCTCCACATTCGCTCGATATATTTGTTTTTTCAATCTTTCTTCCTTCATCCTCTCCACATGTCCAAACCAACGCAACATTCCTTTCTCAAAACGGCAAATGGCTGAAAATCCTGGTCCGAAAACTCTCTAAAGGAGAGAGGCCTTCGCTGTTCTGCTTTGGTGCAGTGAATTATTATTTTACATTATAAATATTATTTTTTATGTAGCCTTTATGCGTCCCACTGCAGGGCACAGGCCTTCTCTCAGAGAGATAGTATGGGCTTAATTACCACGCGTGCCCACCTGGCGCTGACGTATGTGGACACCTCAGACACTCAAACGAAAATCTCAGCTATGACCATGACATGTTTTCCGGGCGGCAGAAAGCGCTTAACGACTACGGAATGAAACGCATATTTGCGGATATTAAAGCATTTAAGACAGCTATAAGTGATGCGGAAACAATTGAGCGTGTTGATAACAACAACGAGAGGAAAAGCGACCAGCGTCCGCAAACTTATGCAGAAAAAAAGGAGACTCAGTTTTTTCGCGTATAATATTATCTACATTTTACATCAAAACATAGCAGGACTTCTCAACAAGTCAGACCTGTTAAGTATACATTTGTCAGACTTAGGTTCCTTAGGTAAAACTATAGACGTTATTTGCTGTACTGAACATTTTATAGAGTCTGGGTATGAAGACCAACTATGTCTACCAAACTATAGCTTGGCAACGTGCTATTCTAGGAACAACGCGAAAAGGGGGGGTGCATGTATCCTCGTAAGGCATGGAATAAAATATAAAAATATAGACTTGAAAAATATCTCGATAGAAAATAATACAGAATGTTGTGCGATAGAATTGATTGACTATGCCTTTATAATAATATGTCTTTATAGAGTTCCTAAGATGTCTGTACTAGCGTTAAACATATTCTTTACTCAATTAAATAAATTATTAACATTAATTAATAAAAAGAAGGACAAATTAATCGTTCTCTGTGGCGACTTTAATATTGACATCCTAAAATCTACAAAGACATCTCAGGAATTTGACAATTTATTGACTACCCATAATTTGACTTTAGCAATTAAGGAACCTACAAGGTTACAAAGAAATACTTGTATAGATAATTTCGCTCACAACGATATGAAATGTGAGTCTGAGGTAATTGATTTAGGAATATCTGATCATACAACCCAGTTATTAAAATGTAGCGTCAAAAAGACATGCAGGCTTAAGTACTGGCGAATAAAACGACGTGACTATTGTGACGAAAACTTACAGACATTTAAGAGGTATTTGAATGAATGGTCATTTTCTGATACATACAATACCGATGACCCAAATGAGGCATATAATAGTTTTCTTGATATTTTTACTTTACTGTACGAGCTATGCTTTCCTGTAAAAAGTATCAAGATTTCTTGCGAAAGGAGAGTTAAGTGGATTTCTAAAGGCATAAAACTATGTACAAAAAAACAGAGAAGTTTACTATGGGCCTATAGAAAATGCCCAAACGAAAGCAATAAAATACGTTTGAAAACATACACACAAAGACTTCGAAAGATAATTAAACTTACACAAAAATCTATCAACAATAATCTAATACGAACATCAGAAAATAAGTCAAAAACTACATGGCAAATTATCAACAGCACTAAACCACCCCAACCTAGAGAACCTATTCGTAAGCTTAAATATAAAAAGGAAACTATTACAGACCCAACAAAGATTGCGAACATATTTAACAACCACTTTATAGACCACATAACTACGCCACACACAGACCCAGACCAGCCTCAAGATACGAAGTACAAACCAAAATTGGACACTCAACTGACTTCCCTATTTATTTCACCTACAATTCCGTACGACATATACAAAATTATTAAATGTTTAAAAAATAAAACAAGCGTAGGCTATGATAACATTAGCACAAAAGTCATAAAATACGTCAATGAAATAATTTCACCCCATCTTAGCTACATAATAAATCTTTGTATTATCAACGGAACTTTCCCTACAAAATTAAAAACGACAATAATAAAACCGATCCATAAAAAAGGTGATAAAGAATCGGTTCAAAATTATAGGCCAATCGCACTAATTCCAATCTTTTCCAAAATAGTAGAGAAAGTTATCTATAACTCTTTATATAACTACATCGACAAACATAATATTTTTGTAGAGCAGCAAAAAGGCTTTAGGAAAGGAAAAACTATTAACCTCGCTATATACGACTTTCTCGTGGAAATAATCAGATGTGTAGATTGCAAAGTCCCTGTATCAGCTATATACATGGACATGACAAAAGCATTCGATTACGTAAATCATAACATCTTATTGCAAAAGATAGAGTCTTACGGAGTAAGAGGTACACCTTTGCAACTTATAAAATCATATCTAAGTGACCGGACGCAACAAACACACCTCACAAATATATGTACTGATACAAACAATGAAGTAACATACGCATCAAACAATCGCTTGTCTCTACATGGTGTTCCACAGGGCAGTATACTTGGCCCATTAATTTTCTTGCTCTACATAAATGATTTACCATTAAATTTAAGCTACCCAATGACTCTATTCGCAGACGATAGCACTGCAGTCATTAAACAAACTGAAAATAGGAATTATGAAGGTGAAATAAATAGAACCCTTGAAGATATAATGAAATGGCTCGAGTCCAACTGCCTGAAAGCGAACTTGAGTAAAACGAAAATCATGCATTTCCATCAAAGGACTAATATACCGCCAGTAAACTTGGTTTATGATAATATAAAAATTGATGAGGAATATTCCACCAGATTTCTAGGTCTGATAATTGATAAGAATCTGAACTGGAAATGTCACGCTGAAGCTACCTGTAAAAAGCTAAGTAAATCAGCCTATGCTCTATTCAAACTAGTTAAAATTGTCAGTACAGATGCTGTACTTTCAGCTTTTCACGGATACGTCATGTCAACTTTGCGCTTTGGCATTATATTTTGGGGCAATAGTACGGACGTAACAACGGTATTTAAAGCACAAAAAAGGTGTGTTAGATCTATGTGCCACTTAAAAGCCACTGAAAGCTGTAAGCCTTATTTCAAAAAGTATAAGATCCTCACACTTACTTGCTTATACATCTATGAGGTAGCTATTTTCGTTAAGACTAATGAGTCACTATTCCCGAAAGTCCACGAAAATCGATACAGAACTATACGCCACCCCCATAAACTTGTAATTGAGCCATGTAAAACCACTTTCAAACAGAAAAGTATCATAACTATGGCACCAAAAATATATAATAAATTACCAGATGATTTAAAAACGCTAAATATAATTCAACTTAAAAGAAAGCTCTATGACATTCTCATAAACAAATGCTATTATGACTTACAAGAATTCTTTGCTGATAAATTTTAATTCCAATTATTGTTGTTTACTTTGACATTTTAACTATATTTTTAATTTAGATCTTTTATAATATTTTTAATATGTATGACACGTTATTTTTTATTGACATTAGTAATTATTTGACATTTGCAAGTTTATAATTTTTTTTTTTTTGACTTTATTTCACTTTATTTTTTTTTTATTGACATTGTATTCTTATTGACATTAGTAATAATTATTAATAATTACTTGACGTTTGTAATTCGCATTACGGCCTAAGTCTCAGTTATTAATTATTATTTTTTTACATGATCTGTATGCCTATCAGGTAGAGCGCATAGCAACTCATTTTTTAATGTAACACCTTTATGTACTTGTGTCTCACCGATCAATAAATGAATTATGAATTATGAATTATGAATGAACTCAGGTTTCCTCACGATGTTTTCCTTCACAGTTAGCGAGTGGTATTGCTACTATAACTTCACAAATGTACGTAACTTAGAAAACAAGTTCATTGGTTCATGCCGGGATTCGAACCCACGACCTCCCGAATGAGAAGCCGGCGTTGCACCTCTCTGCTACCACCGCATAGTATATGCCTGATTATAAAATTAAATAAAACTAAAAACCATCTTCAAAATACGCATTACACAGAAACGATAGTTGGCTGATTTTAACACTAGATGGCGCAGACGGTATTCTTTATCGCGGGCACAGCCGCCCATAATGCTGTGAATATGCCTTTGCAAATTGCAGAGTTTGATGATTTCCTCACGGATTTTGATTAAATTTATATCGAATCACCACTGATCTACTAATTTTCTAACAAAAAAGAGCTAATAAAGTCAAAGAACGCGTTAAGGAATTATCGAAGAACACCGAGAAGAATGGAATAAAATGTGAGGGGCCTATTTTAGCTTGAACATAACGTCTTTAATGACTGCGACGGCGTAACGACTTTATTTATTTGCATATTACCTTCCTCCAAAATGTCAGAAATTAGAAATGTATTTCACCGTACACTCTACAATCTGCCTTCGGGTCGATTTCGTGGTAAAAAAGCAGCAAAAAACTGCACTCTGATCATCTCTTCTGAAATCGCATTATTAAATGTAATATTTTAGTTGGCAGGCCCGGATCTAGGGGGCGAGCAAGGGCATCCGCCTCGGGCTTTAACCTAAAGGGGCGCCAAATTCACGTACGCGTCCTTTTTTTTAATTCCTTAAATAACGAGAAAAAAATAGCAAATTCCTCTTATTTTCTTTAAATTCAATCAGTAACCTAAGCATTTTTTTTTAATATTCAGTAGGTTCACCACAGCGCCCAGTACATTTCTTATGCTACTTTTTAGGGAGGGAGAGGGGGGTGGGTGTAAAGGGGCGCAAATGTAAAATTTTGTTGTAGTTGGTACCTATCTACCAAGATTTGATTCGATTCGAGACGCCGACACTGACAGACACTGTGTGCCGCCCTCACATTCGGGAGGTAGTCGGTTCAAATCCCGGCCACTTTGTTTTCTAATTTACGTACAATAGCACTCTCTTGCCGTGAAGGAAAACATCGTCAGAAAACCTGAATGTCTGAGGTGTTCACATAATTCAGCGCTTGAGATTGCCACTCCGCGGTGGGCACGCGTGGTAATTATGCCCATTCTCTCTCTCTCTCTGATAGAAAGCCTGGGCCCTGTAATGGAACTTATATAGACTATATAAAAAAATAAGCAAAGCATTTTTGCTTATTGGAATTGGTTGAAATTACTGATACTGAAGAAACAGTTTTCAGGTTTTTCCTTACATCAATAACACCTTCTACAGTCTCCGTACTTCATAAGACAAAGCCTTTCACGTTTTATGCTTCACTCACTACTGCTCTACCAATACATAAGTACCGAGTACATTGCGAAATTTAACACTTGCGTGCAATTTATAATATTGTAGGGCGGGTTGTTGCATCTCGCGCAGAGATCTTTGCCCGCGTCGAGTCCACTGCCTGGCAGGGAAACTGGGGTGCTGAAACAAAAAAAAAAAAAAAAATTGTTTTTAGTTATATCATATCTAGTGTGTATTGCGAATTGCATAATGGACAAAAACATCGAACAAAGAGTTTGTCTTAAATTTTGCGTCGCCAATGGAATTTCGTGTTCGGAGTCACTGAAAAAGCTTACAGAAGGCTCACGGTTAATCGATTTTGTTACAAACACGTGCTTATATGCAGTACAAAGCGGTCGAGATGTGTGCCTATTCTGACTCGACATGCATGAAAATTTTGTGTATTATTCATCTTTTCTTGGTACTTTCTTGACAGATTGTACAAAAATTATGTGTAACCTGTGATGTGTTTAATGAATATATAAGATAAGATAAGATAAGATAAGAATATAAAATGGTTACATATATTTTTTGTAGAATTCTTTGTATATTTTTCATTTTTTTAAAACTAATAAGGTAGATAGTAAATGCCTCTTCATGACATCATTATCAGATTTAATAATATTTAAAAACTAATTTGTGATTTATCGCAGCGGACGCAAAAATGAAAAAAAAACTTACTTACCGTAAATCTACAAAGTTTCAGCCTTAATACCCCTCAAAGTCAGTTTAAAAAGTCTAGGATAGAGGGACATACTTTATCACAGATTATTTAAATTGCATTTGAGGGTTTTTGTGAAATCTTTTTTTATCAATAAGGCCGTATCATAACTTAAGTTCTTGTGAAAACCCTGTCTGTATCTACTTTCCCTGCCAGCCACTGCACCCGGGGAGCACTGAACATTTGCCAAATATTTTTTTCTAAATATGTAACCGGGCCCACGCGGGCGACGACCCGGCGCGCGCGCATGCATTATCGTATCGGCGCCGGTCGGCTTAGATCGGGCTCGCATGCTAATGGTGCAAGCGATTGCTGGATCCGGTCCCAGGGAACTGATGAGGAGATACAATGAGAACATTAACTGTGTACTGGCCAAAATTCATAGAATTTGGAAGAAATATTGTATACGTTATATAATCTTGTATTCGCATACCTCAGCGCTTAAAATCGCCAATCCGCGGTGGGCACGCGTCGTGATTAAGCCCATACTCTCTCTCTCACTCTCACTCTCTCTCTCTCTCTCTCTCTGAGAGAAGGCCTGTGCCCTACAGTGGGACATACATAGACTGCTTATGTATCTGCATCTGTATATGTTAAAGTTTCTGAGGTTTCTCTCGGGATCTTATTGAGTAGTTTAGATGCCAACGGTATCTTATATTAGTCTCGATATCATTTGAGAAAGGATAGTCAGACTGGAGTTTTTTTTGCTGCCATATCCTCCACTACACATAAAACCAATAATTTTAGTGTTACTTTGAATGACAGGATATGCAATAGTTTGATAAGAGAACGTTGTGGACTGAAAGAGGATGTAGTGACTAGAATTGAGAAAGGAATGTGGTTTGGACATGTGGAGAGGATGAAGGAAGAAAGATTGACGAAACAAATATATCGAGCGAATGTGGGTGGAAGGGCCGGTACGGGATGACCCAGACGGACGTACTTCGACCAAATAGGGGAGGCAAGACAAAAAATACCCGAACCCGGCGTGCGTGCATGCAACGACTAATGAATGTTGAGGAAGTGAAAGTGATCTGTCGGGATCGTAGTCCCCGTTCTCCGCCTACCCCTCTGGGATACAGGCGTTAGTTTATTATGTGGTCGTAAATCGGTTAGAGCAATTTTTCGATGGCTCTATGATATGAAGACATTTTATACTGTGTTCAGGTGACGTTACGATAAAAACTATGTACATCTTGCAGAAGAAATTTTATTTATTTTATTTATTTATTCATCACTCAAAATAAAATAAGCAACTAGTTTCTATCTATCGGTCTATGACCTTCTAAGTCCGCATATTTTGCCGGTCAAGTACGGGACCCTTCACTGCACGTGGCCCGGACGCACTTGTGTTTTTGACCGGTTTTTTTATGCAATAGCACTTTGTAAAACTAGTTACACTTAGACTGTATTATGTGGCTCTAAGCTACACATATAAGACCTAACAATTCAACATCCGCACTACCAGCTGTCGCTATATATATATACACAACATGCATCCTATACAATCTAAAACTGGAAAAATAAAAGCACAATATTCACATTCCACTGAATCTAGTCGGACGGGTCATTCACCCCTCTAGGGTGGTTGTTTGTTACTGTAGTGTAGACATATTATGTAAACATTGATAGGGGTAGTTCATAGTCCCTTGTCTTGACCGGCGGGTTACGGGGTCAGGAGCGGTTAAACGGTCACGGTAGAGGTCGTTTGTTTGGATAGTTTCCATTCAGACACTTGAAGTTTAGTTTAGTTATAGGGGGGATTCGGGGGTAACAACAGTTACCCGTTATAGGAATCACATGATATGAAAAAGAAAATAACCCTTGTCTGGGATCAGGCTTCGTATTTCATGAGTTTAATACATCAGCTTAAAATGCAAATTAAAACAGTTTAAAAATATGTTATTGAAACACTTTGTTTCAAACGTGCCAATCCTATTTGGGATATGTCATAATCTATCTACCTATTTATCTATCTATACAGCCCATGAAAGACGCCCACTGTTGGGCATTGGCCTCTTCACCGTCATGCCTACCTAGCCGGTCCCCTGTTAATCTTGTCCATTGTCCTCCTGCCGCAAATATTGTAAAAAAAATCAACATTAAAAAAAAATACATTTGTGAAGAAAGACCCGACTGTCTGTCAGATAGCGGATAGCGTCCGAAATCACCAATGTATCGTGGGCACGCGTGGTGATTTAGCCCATACCCTCTCTCTGAAAGAAAGCCCGTGCCCTGCAGTGGGACGTGTACGGGCTGTGTATGCTACGAATTCATCTATCGACTTATCGAATGTAGGCGATCTTTATCATGATTACCATAGAATCAAATGAAGACTTTACAAGTCTGCACTAAAGGCAGTTGACTGGCGCTTAAAATTGCTCATTAAATAACTTCATATTATTAGAATAAGTGTCTGTAAATTGCTGTAGTGCATCAGAAGCAGCCTATATACGTCCCACTGTAGGGCACAGGCCTTCTCTCAGAGAAAGAGTATGGGCTTAATCACCACGCGTGCCCAGCGCGGATTGGCAATTTCAACCGCTGAGGCATGCTAATAGCTCTCAGGTTTCCTCACGATGTTTTCCTTCACAGTTAGCGAGTGGTATTGCTACTACAACTTCACAAATATGCATAACTTAGAAAACAAAGTCATAGGTACATGCCCGCACTGGGAACCGAACCTGGGTCTCCCGCTTCCGAGTCCAACGTTCTGCCCACTAGGCTACCACCGCTCTGTAGTGCATATCGGATAATTATCTGTTCGAATTTGCGCGAATGAAAATCCCTAAAGTACCTAATTGGATGACAACCTAATTCACTTACGCCAAAATCCTTACTACAGAATATCTATATAGGTAGGTGGCACACTGAACCTTTCTGCGAGGTTGCAAGTTTCTAGTCTGTAGGGGTAGCTTCAGAAATTCCATTATTTCACTAATCCATAATTACGTATGTTGTTTTAATAACGACTAGTAATTAGAAATTATTAAAGTTGATGAAGCGGATGAGTTTGTCACGATCGCGGCTAGTGGCAAACCCTGGTCCTACCTACCCCTCCGGGATAGAGGCGTGAGTTTGCGCTAGATAATGTTGCTCGTTCAACTCTTCTAGACATATCCGCTGAGTCAACAACGCTTAAAGTGTTGATGCTCTGGCATAGTTAACAACGCTTAAAGTTTTGATGCTCTGAAAAGACTAAGCTTGGAGGTTTTTGTCCGTTTTTTCTCCAAATGATCTAGATTTTGAAACGGACACCTAGTTTTTCTAGTAACGTTCAATAAGTCACAGTTTCTGCGTTACTTTCAATAAAAAATGTTGACTTTGACTTTAATAGTAGATTGTTCAACAAGGGCGCAAACTTTTTGCGTCGAGGTTGTGAAATTGAATCCAGAGCGAACTGAGGCGAATCTTGTATTAATTCGCTCGGGCTTTAACTAAGAATCGCTGAAGGAGCGAGGGATTTAACACTACCGAGACCAAAAATGATTTGCGCCCGTGTAGAACACTCTGTTTTTCATTACCATCTGAGAGAAATGAAATAAAAGATAACACATACCACTCAAATGTAACTTCTGGCAGGAGGTTTTGAATTGCTTGTGTTGCATGTTTTTTTATATTATATTCTGGTGTTAAGAAGACACTATCATCATCGCTTGACGACATTTTCTGAGAAAGTAGAAAAAAAAAGAAAAAAAAACTTGCGTTCCAATTTCAAATATTTGACAATTATGTACTTAAAAGTTTTGCAGCAAAGAGTTTGGTAGTTTAGTAAGTAGTTCCAAACTCGGTTTTAAAACTTATTGCTTGGGTTGGAGCGAAATAGATATAGAACGAATCCTCAAGAATGGAAGAGAAGTCCGACTTCTTAGTAAATGAGTGCATTAAGATATAAATTCCAAATTGGATTTTGAGTCTATTTACTTAAAGGTACCTAAAGGTAAAAAGATTCAAAATTCAATTTTGAGTCTGTTTACTTTGATGCATCTTAGCTTGAACAACAATAGCGTGTTTTGGGTCCTAAATTTGGGCATCAAAATGCATCATTTCGAGCAGAATGAAGTGGAAAATAAAAAGAAGAACTTGTCCGCGAATAGTTTCCATACCATTTACACACAAGCACCCTCCGAAGCAATCCGTCGCAAAATGCAATCGACTCGCGCCATCTATCGACCCTACTCACACACACACTTCACAACTATTCTCAACAACCAACGTCTCTACTATCCCGCTAGCACGCCAAAACGATCCTTAAAGTCAACTAGTTACGACTTACTAGAGCTAAGACGGCTACGCTGGCCGGTCTGTCAAGTCTAGCCACACGTCACACGCACGAGTGAAACGGAAGAACTGCGTGGGAGAGGGAAGCAACAACAACATAAGAAACGCGCAAGGTCGTGGCCAGTGGGTCAAGCCGTCTAGGAGGAGTCTAGCACCCACACTAGTGTGGAACTGAGAACCGCACGTAGGTACGGTTAGGAGAATAGTGTCGGAAAATTTGCCGTCACTTCTTGCCTGCAAACGTGAAATAGTTTGGGTTGCCGTAAGAAGGCACAACAAACAGAATTTTCGAACTGAAACTTTCGTGAGCACTGCACATTAACTTAAACCCGAATTTACTTACTTGATTTTTTGTCAGAAGCTTGTTTTGAGCTTGATTTTTTGTTGGGTTCGATTTTGTTATGTACCGAATGACTTTATTTTCTAAGTTACATTTTAAAATTTGTATTAGCAATACCACTAGCTGACTATGAAGAAAGACATCGTGAGGAAACCATGAGGTCTGAGGTGCTCAACTGATCACATTCTCTCGGCGATATGAGACCCCCAGTTTCTCGTACACTAACACTCTGTTAATCTACTGTTTACAGCTGTCAGTTGACCAAAGTGCATACAAAAAAAACCACTGACAGCTGTTAACAGCAGATTAACAGCTTGTTAGTGTACGAGAAACCGGGGGTGAGAGCGGAAATCTCAGGTCTAATACAACTACATCTATGAAGATAAGGATTTTAGATTTTTTAACTTTCTTTATCAAAGTCATAAATCGTATTATTTAAGAAACTTATTCAAGGAATTTTGTACAAAATTGCTCATTGAGAAACAGTTACCGTTAACAAAGTGTGTTCGACCAAATTAACATTGCTGTGCCAAACACATATTCACGGTTTGTTTATTCTTTTTGTTACTAAAATGTGCCTTTGCGAAACGTGTGTCATTTTGTCTCCAAGACACCAAAATGGCCAAGTACAGTCTATCACACCAAATTTAACGCGAGTAGGTACTCAGTTACGTTAAGAGGTGCAAGGTGGCACTTCTTATCGTAACTGGGGACAGGGAGGAATGGATAGAAGGAGGGGAGGCCTTTGCCCAGCAGTAAGACACAAAAGAGGCCGAAAACAAAATTAAAATTGTCACCACAGTATTTTTTTGTTTTCACTAGTAGAACCCAAGTTTTGTAGAAGGGTCCGGTCAAGCGTTACAGTCCTGTGCACTACGCGTCACGTTGGGGGAGGGGGGTTAAGGTTTACCTTGTGCTGCATACGTCGTTTATAAAAGAAAAAAGTTTTGATTATGTAAGCTTATGTCTATATTTATGTACAAAGTGTGTTTTTGGCAATAAATGTAGTTCACTTTCACTTTCACTTTAAAAAAATAAAGGTTAGTTGGTGACTGTACTCGGCTGTGAAACTCCTATTCCGATTAATTTAATGAGGTGAAAACAAGTGTCACTGTCCTTATTTATTATTAATCATACTTTACTGCACGCGAAACTGTACAAAAGGACATGAGAAATAAATGTCTAAAGGTGAGCTCAGCTTAGTAAGATTTCTTCCAGCTAACCTTAAAGGAACGTAGTAACTGTCAATGACGGCTCTAAAGTACACAAAATACACTGCTTCGCGCCTTTACATTTTTATTACGTTTATAGTTTTTACCTTTTCGATATTCGACGAAAAATTTATCAGCACCAAACTCTTTAGCCCTTGTAACCCTTGTTACTAACCTTACTAACTAACCCTTGTTAAATAGTTATCGATACAATGCCGATTTAATAGCTTTTTAGCTCATCGTTTTTTTTTTGTTAACAGCCTGGATTTTATTTTGATAGTAATAATAATAAAATAATAGTAAAAATATTAACCCACACTAGCTTTTTTTTCTTCAAAGTATATACAACCAAACAAAACCAATCAGTCTCATTCGCTTGCCCCTTTACAAGTTTTTTTTCTCTTTTGCTTTTTTCTCGAACCCACTAAAAATATTTCTAAAATTATTTCTTACCTAGCACATTCTCTGCTGTCCCTATGAACTACAACATACATGTTGGGCGCTTGTTAAACTACCTATATAGCAAGGATAGGGGACGCACACACGCCAGATGCTCGACAGTGCGGGACAGGTCGGTCAAGCGAGTTTGTACGGATTATGGATCGATGAAGACATTGTGCCACGTCCACACGTGTGATTTTGCTCGGCGTATTTGACGGACTTGGTAAAGTCGTGGATAAAAGTTAGTAAGTAATGTATATTTTAGAAAATTGATTTTGAAGCAACCCATAACTTTAAGGCTCCGTAAGCTTGGTATGAAAATTACATAACATTGCACAAACATAATGTGATATTATATTTTACTAGCTGACCGGGAAAACTTGGTTATGCCATATTCATTTTATTAGCCAACGACCTATTTTCAGACCTACCAAATATACACAAAATAAATCACAAAAATCGGTGACGCAGTGTTTGTCATCGAACTCCTCCGAAACGGCTTCACCAATTTTCATTAAATTTTTGTTGTATCATTGGCAGGTCTCGTGCGTTAGTAGCCTAGTGGGTAGAACATCGGACTCGGAAGCGAGAGACCCAGATTCGATCCCAAGTGCGGGCATGTACCTATGACTTGGTTTTCTAAGTTATGTACATTTGTGAAGTTATGGTAGCAATACCACACGCTAACGGTGAAGGAAATCATCGTGAGTGTCTGAGCTATTCACATACTCAGCGCTTGAAATCGCCTATCCGCTTTGGGCACGCGTGGTGATTAAGCCCATACTCTCTCCTTGAGAGAAGGCCTGTGCCCTACAGTGGGACGCATATACTCGTAGGCTGATTATGCATTATGCATTGGCAGGTCTGAGACTAGGTCGTAGGCTTATTAATATGGCAAAACAACATTTGCCAGGTCAGCTAGTGTTTTAATATAATCGGAGAGACCATGAAGGAAGAAGGAAGAAGGAAGGAAACGGAACCCTTATAGGATCACTTTGTTGTCCGTCCGTCCGTCCGTCTGTCTATCTTCGGAACTAAAAAAATTAAAACCATATACTTAGGTCTACAGTCCCTTGAAGCTGTGAAAAAATCAAACGTCGCAAAAAACGTATATTTCAACACTCTCAAGGGAATCAAAATTTATAGGCTACTTACCGTTGACCTAGAACTAGGAAATTTGGCAAGTAATATCGTCGTATACTATAAGTACAGGGAAAAATCTCAAAACTATACATTTGTAATTAAATCATAATAAATTTGTCTTTGATGTTCGAGATAAGCTCGGAAAAAACTGCGAGACCCGATTTCAGAAATATTTATAATATGTAAGTACCTACAAATTTATACGTAACGGGCGGTGGGCGACCGGCCCCGGTGGGCGAGTCCGACTCACACTTATCGGTTTTTTTTTTCTGTACGACTAATACTTTTAAAACCTGTGGAAAAGTCAACATAGTCAGGTGGTACACAAACGTGCCATACAAATCGGGCTTAAACTATGACGTAACGTATGAAGCGTTTATCATTATTTGAGTTCATCATCATCATCATTCAGCCACAAGAAGTCCACTGCTTAACATAGGCCTCCTCCACCTATTTTTAAAAAGACCGGTTGGAAGCGGCTTGCATCCAGCGTCTTCTTGCCACTTGGAAGAGGTCATCTGTCCATCTTGTGGCTGATCGTCCTACGCTGTGCTTACCGATATGTGGTCTCCATTCGACAACTTTTCGGCCCCATCGGCCATCAGTTCTGCGTGCTATGAACCTCGCCCACTGCCACTTCAACTTACTAATCCGCTGGGCTATGTCGACGACATAGTTATTTGAGTTACCTATTTCGTAAAAAATGTTTTATACATGTGCACCCTTACAAGAAAACGTTCAGAATTTAATCATTTAATTAAGATGAGTCCTGTTTTTTTATCTTAGTTTGGGTTAGTTTATTTTGTATTATTGTATTTTCATTATTACTGTATCAATAATTAAATAACAGAATAATAGGTACCCATAACTCTACCTCTTATCTGTGAATATCTGCGCAAATATGTTCAAATTTTTTTCTAACAAGGGTGTAGAAACATAAGATCATTATTTTACGAGATAACTTCAATATCTCTAAATGTTTCATACATTACAAGGCTTCACTAGCTACTTGTGACGTCACCGTTAGCGCCCAATAGATAGGCCAGTTGACCACTTTCCCGATTCCCAATCACACGTCTGCTTCTTGTCTCTTGCAAGTGCTCCAAAAGCCAATGTGTGCATGTACCCCACGTCATTGTTTCATAGCTCAATGTATACCTATGCAGTGTTTCTGTACCACGGGACCGGAATTATTATTCGACAGTTTATATCAGTATTCGTTGCAGAATAAAATATTTATCACGATTATTTATCTTTCAACTGACCTCTCCAATGAGATCAAAACACTTTTTTGCAAGTTCTCCCCGCCGTAGCATATATTCTACTCACTAGCTTTGTTGAGGTTGCATGTTAATAAAAAGCAGCCAAGTGCGAGTCGGACTCGTGCACGAAGGGTTCCGTACCATTATCTATACAACATTAGACAATGTATAAAAACCAACAAGAAGTGTTTAACATTGACATTTAACGACATGACATCGGCGCTGTAAAGGCTACATAGATGGGCGCTAGATGCAAGCGCTGTCTTTAGACAACGTTTGTTGTATGGGAGCCCCCCCTAAATATTTATTTTATTCGGTTTTTAGTATTTACTCGTATTGCTATAGCGGCAACAGAAATACATCATCTGCGAAAATTTCAACTTCCTAGCTATTACGGTTCGTGAGATACAGCCTGGTGACAGACAGACAGACAGATAGACAGACAGTCAGACAGACAGACGGACAGAGAAGTCTTAGTAATAGGATCCCATTTGGCACCCTTCGGGTACAGAAACCTAAAAAGGAACTATTTATTGAGTTGGAACTAATTATTATTTTAAAACAGTTCTCTTCCCAGAGTATGCCAGTTAAAATTCTTTTTCACTGGCTGCTTACACTCAGCGTTTGCAGTCGTAAAAAAAGATGAAAAACACAAATACAAACATACGAATCCATCACGTGCATGCACGCACGCATACATGCAATAACACGAATACATCTAAACACGACATGAAAAATCACCATCGTAATTTACTTAAAATAAGAATGCATTCTAAAGTTCCGATTCTTGAAGTCATTTGTACCGATATGTTATTATGCAAAGTACAAAGTCTATAAAAGGCTCTCGGCATTACTGACTGAATTCATTCATTACAGATTGATTAAATAGGTCCTTAAAAATTTGTCTCTAAAAAATCTGTCGTAGGCACCACAGTGTCTGAGTGGATAATTTGCCCATGTCATGTAGATAGGAGTTCCCACTAGACGTATGGATTGGCTGGCTTTCAAAAATATAGTTTTGGTTCGTTCAGCAATTAAATATTTTCTGTCAGCAAAGTCTTTTGAGAAACAACTACTTAATCAACAGAAAAATTCAAATTGATCACCAAAAAATTCCAACATGATCAGCTCCAAAATTAGTTGTAAAGTTATATGATTTTTTTGCGTAACCTATTTTAAAGATATTGAGTTAAGAGAGAAAGTCAACCAAGTAATAATTTTGCAAATTTTATATTTATTTGGCTGACCAAATAATTGTTAATTTGATGATATTATTTGATTTATTTGCTGACCACATTCATCTTGCTATTTATTTTTCTGACGAAAATGATTGTTGGCTCATTCAACGAATTTTGCTGAAAAAAAAATTGTCATTTAAGTATATGTATAGAACATTTAATTATTTCCCTTTTCAAAATTTGCTGCAAAAGGTGCACAGACGAATATACAATGGAGAAAAATTTGGTGATGATTCGCAATTTATTTTCCTTCCATAAAAATAATTACTAGCAACTATTACATGACCGGTGATCACCCTCTCTCACCGACCTCCGGCCTGAGTAAGGCGTCATCATCATCATCGTTGTGTGCATGCTTATAAATTTACTGTCCTCTATGGTAACACACTACAATAAATATAAGTACAACCTCTTCGATATTTCCACACATACTTCTAACCATTTACCCACACATGGAGAAAAACTTCGTGTACGTATAGCCGAAATTTTTTCGCGAGTGTTCGTCGCATCGCCAGCACGCAGTAAAACGAGAAACGGCTAGTCCTACAAAATAACCTTCAACTAAATCTAACTTAAGCTGTGATGCTAACGAGATAAGGTCGAATTTACACTGAACCAACTTAATGATCGGCTTGCATTTTCTCTTATGTGTGCGTGAGAGATTCGTGCTTTTTGTTCCTTTTTTAAAATTTCACCATTTAGTTCAATCTACTTATTGGATGACGCGTCGGTGTGCGTTGCGGTTGCGTCAGAACACGCGGTCTGCGCGAGTGTGTGAGTACGCGAAAGTGCGTAGAAAAATGGCAACATAAAATAATTTTTTTAATGTTGCTGCTTAATAAATTCGGTATAATGCTTGTTTATTGCCGCTTTGGCCTGCGGTTGCATGAGAATTGCCGGTACTTGCCGGAATATAATTACAATAGGTATTCGTTCGTCTTGAGCGTCATTAAGCGGTTTAATGGCTGCATCTCTGGGTACAGCCAAGTGTCATTGACTCGCCTAAAATTAGTAGAATGTGGGTGAATGACTGCAGCTGCGGTGATTTTTCCCGCGCTGAAAACCAAATACTGAAGAGTTCTAGTTGCAAAGTCACCCTTAACGTAACCGAGTAGAGTGCACGCGAGTAAATTCTGAGGTATTGTCAATAGTACTTCTATTTACGTCTACGGTTGCTGGAAAATCTACTTTTAGTATTTACATACTCAGCCTTTTTATTTCTGGTGTGCATTAAGTGTTCCTTATCTAACTATCTATGTATCTATATATGTCTCACTACAGTCTACAGAGTACAGGCCTTCTCTCGCAAAGAGACAGAGAGAGAGAGAATGTATGGGCTTAATCACCACGCGTGCCCATGCAGATTGGCAATTTCAAGCGCTATGGTATGTAAACATCTAAGACACTTGGGTTTCCTTACGATGTTAAAGAGAAAACACATTGAATACCAGAAAAGTCATACAAAAATTAAAACAGACAGTTTTTCTTGCATTCAAGTTAGAGCCTACCGGGACCTATTTATAATAAAACGATTCCTTAAAATACTACTTAAATGCCGTTTAAATAGTATGTTGCAAGGGGAAAGACTACTTGAACTGCATTTGAGGTATGTTTTAAGGAATCGTTTTTCATAAATAACGCCATTAATGTTTTATTACTTTTCACTAGGATGCGTCGCAATTTCAAAAGTACTGAATGACACTTGCATTGCAAAATGCACACTAATCTTTACCCAATATTTGCCCTAGTAGTCTTTAGTTGCAACACCAAAACTGGCCGTATCCAGCTTGAGCCGCTTCTAACCGGTTTCCAGACGACTAGGCCCGAAATTTCTGAGTCCCTTGCTCCCTCCATACAGGTGCATATTAGTGCATAGCGGAAAGTACATGCAGTGAGGTGCGTGCTCGTATGCGTGTCATGTGAACGTGTGTGTGGCGGCCAAAATGCAACTTGTTCTAAGGAGTAGACTCGCGGCAGAGGTTAGACACCTTTGGTGGGCTTGAAAAATGGACAAAATTTAAAGTCATCATCATCATCAGCCACTTGATGCCCACTGCAGGGCACAGGCCTCCCTCGTGGTTTTTATAACCATGAGGGGTTTTGCCATAATCGCCACGCTTGGCAGGCGGGTTGGCGATCGCAGTATGCAGTTGGAATCTCAGGAAGACGCTGCTGTCCGTCCCCTGGTAATTTATTTCCTTGGTCGCCTTCTACGACATCCACCGAAGGAATGTATTTTATACAATTTCAAATAATTGAAAATCGGTATATTTTTATTCGTAGTAATATTAGAAGAGTGTTTACATAATAAACGTCAAATTAATAAATAAAATTTAAAAAAAAATTAGTCATATTAGTAATTGGATATTAATTTAATTATTAATGCTCATAATCATTAGTGAAGATTAACGATGTTCTAACGGAAAATTTCAACAAAAATTCGCTAGAAAACCTGTAAAGAAATTAAAGAAGATGTTGTGAATTTTATATATTGATTTAACGGTTTCACTGAGTGAGAGTGGATTGACTAAAAACGCGGTGAAACTGGGTAAATTAAATTTAATTATTTAGAGCGAGATGCTTTTAAATGCAGAGGAATTTTTGGACAGACGTATTTACAAAACGACATACTTCAAAATAATAAATCTATTTTTCTGGACCTCATTTCACAACATTCAACACCCAACAACTTGGGTACGGAGTCTGGCAGCTCTAACATGACAATCTCAGCCTCGATGGGTCTCGATGATAATACCTATTCGCCACTTTGTGCGCTTAGCTTCAGTTTCTAGCAAGACTACTTCGCCTACCTCTAAAATGACATACCACAGGATGCACTCTGATGCTCTGACTTTGTCTTGTATTATGTTGTATTTATGTGACTGGTTTTTCCTTTGTACTTGTTTATGTTACTTGTTATGCCTTTTTTCTTGTGATGTGTTAATTTGTTCCAACAAATGTCTTTCTTCTTCTTGTTCTTCTTCTTCTTCAAAATGCAGCCCTTGTCCTTGCCCTTCTGTACAAGCATTGCTAGATACTCTTTCCTTAATCGTTCACGTAGGTCTTCTCTCAGTTTATACAAGTACTTCTGAAGTACTAGCGTCTAGTCAATGATTCTCAATCGGCGAGATCCAGATCGGTGACCTCTGAAAATAATAAGTTTAATAATAATAGAAGATATAGTTTCCCCTGCAAACAAAATAAAACAAATCACCGCCTGAATTTTGAACAAAATATACTACAGCTTTATGAAATGCGTGGAAGTCTGGGAACCAAATTAAATGTTTACTTAATTTGGTATGCAACGAGTATATTTACGTTGAGAAGTTTATGGAATTTTCTGCCAACTTTGACCAAGATTGCGCTTGCCCAGTCTCCCTTACTTACTATCCTCAACTATGCTGATGCCAGCTATCTTGACCTCACCAACTAAATATTTCTCTATCTGGTTCATATTTTGTTTGCGAAAATATGACCATTATCTCCAAATAATCTCAAATAATAAAATATCCAATTCGGCGATGGTTGTCTAGATGAAATAACTCTTAGTATTAGCATGGAATTTTAATGTTACCCTTAGGCGGACCATTATACTCTTAAATTTAAATTTTCGTTTCCTCGGTAGACAGAATTGTTAGATTTAAAAAATAAAATCTAATCAAATTCTGCTTTATTCATCTAGTTAGTATAACTGCGTGCCCCCTTAAATACGTTCTCCAACTCTTAACTCACTGTCTTGTTTCTGTAATCTAAACCAAACGACGAACAATACACTGATTAAACACCTTTCAAACATTTCCCTCCGTCTCGACGCTATAAATAGAGAACAACTCGCGAGCAAGATTGCTAACCCCTGACATAGAGTAATGTTACAGCGCAACTGGTCCCGCGGCCGCCATTTTGAAAAAAAAAACTCAATTTTAGTGTTTTCGAATTTCGGCAGACCTAGGCCAATGACCCCTGCACAAAGCGTAGGGTCCGCCAAACTACGCTCTAACTACAGACCACTTTTTGTTCCGGATAACTTCGGTAATAATGAAGTAGCTTGGTCGCTTCGACGAAAAATACGACAAAGGTAAGCTGCGGGGTTTGCTGAATGTCCTTCGTCTCTTTTTTACTGGTTATTATATGGAGGAGTGATAATAATTATGATTTATGATGGATAAATAATAATTGTTTGTGTAACGAAACCATAAATTTTTGTGAGACAGTCATTTACGTAGAATATCTTGTTCCATATCGCTTAGAGAAATTTTTCGCTTTATAATAAATTAAACACAAAAAAAAAAAAAAAAATCTGAAACGCGACCGTCGCGCCGGCTTTTTTACGAAAACGCGAATATTGTAATTTATCCGAAGTAATTGCGATTTTGCTATTGTGATTATGAAATTGTTTGTATAAAATAGCAAAAGCTATGCGTACTGATGAGTAGAACCCCCTTTCCGGTGAAAACACTTCGCCGGGAAGAGAGGGCAATTACACCCTGTATATTACTTTACAAACGTCAATCATCATCATCAACCCATTATGTCCCCACCGAGGGGCACGGGTCTCTTCCCTGAGGAAGGTATAGGCCATACTCCACCACGGGGGCCAAGTCCGGATTGGTGGAGGCTTGTAGACTAGTGGCTCGTCTACTGTTAGAAGTTGTCAAGCTGCCCTAAGGCCTCTGACTTGGCTTAACGACTGCCATCTATCGACGGCAGCCGGCACCAACAGCTTAACGTGCCCTGCGAAGCTCGGAACCGCTCGGAAAAATGCCACTAGCGTTAGGCATAGACGGCGACCCATCCATGCACTGAACGCGCCCTGTGTTGCTTAACCTTCGTGATCGTTCAAACGTATTGCTCCATTATTAACTTAAACCGGATAAACTTACTTGGTTTTTATCCGGCGTTAAGTTAATAATATGTAGTGCTTATAAAAGCTTTAGTTCGAAAAAAGTATTGCTTCATTTTCGTTTGTCTAAATCAAGCATTGACCTATCAACATTTTAATGCGTAAAGAGGGGATTTTTCAATTATTTTTATTGTTATTGCACTAACAAGCTGATAATATTGAAAAATTAATATTTTTTTTAAATATTATCACACTATTTGATGGTTTTAAGAACTTAATAATAATTATCAAACCATTTGATTGTTTCAAGTATAAATAAAAAAAAAAAGTATTAGAACAAGGTGGGAAATTACGTTTTTTTTTCTACTTTTTCATGCATTACCGACGAAAGCAGTTAATAAATTAATTAGAGCAGTTAATTAATAACAAATAAATAATGATTTTCTAGTTATTTAAACTTTTTTTTAATCATTTTATTCATAATTCTTTAGTAGTGGCATCTAAATAAAGAACACCTGAACTACATGCTATTGCTGCTCTCGAAGTTTTAACCCTATATTGACAGACTAAAAATAGATGGCGCTGTGAAGGGTTCCACTATCTACTCCTGGCTCCATCATCAGATCAGCTCGATGATACCAAATTATTGTATTGCTATCCCAATTACCTACAAACACTTCTTGTGAAATGGCAAACAATACGACAGTTAAAAGTTTCTAGACTTGCCACTTATTGACGCACACTGAAACCAGTTGTTTTTTTTAGTATGCATTTTGGCCAACTGACAGCTGTTAACAGTAAAGACTGTTAGAGTACGATAAATCGGGGGTAAGTTTGTCAGTTACTTACGAAATAAAACTTTGCATTTACGTAATGAGATGATTTATACAGCTTTCAGTGACGCCTTCGCTCACACTAGACCACTCGGACGCTGCTTTTCTAATGGCATTTAAACGTTTTATTTCCCAAAGAACACCTGTATCTCTTATTGTAAGTGATGGAGGAACCAATTTTATCGGTGCTAAATGAAAGCTTGATAAGCTTTATACATTCCTACAAAGTGAAACTCGTACCAAATATGTTGGCCAAAGCATGTCCCATTTACGTATTCAATTTAAACGCCTTCCGCCGCTTTCTCCTCATTTTGGTGGGATATGGGAGAGTTACATAAAATCTGTCAAATCTCATCTGAAACGACTAATAAGTAAATCCTACATCATCATCATCCTCAGCCCGTCGATATCCACTGCTGGACAAGGGCCTCTTCATGCAAGCGCCAGTCGCTTATGCTTATAAAATTATAAAATCCTTACCTATGAGAAATTTAACACAACTCTTATTCAGATTCTTACTCAGATTTATGTATTGAGTTCTGACGCTTCGGAACTAACTGCATTAATGCCTTCACATTTTGTAAATATTACTCCTTTAAATTATTTACCTGCCGAAGATTTTACCAATGTCGCAGACAACAGACTCGGTCGTTATGATATGCTTTCGAAATTGGTACAATCATATTGACGTAGATGAAAACAGGAATATTTAAGGTCACTTCAAAGCAGACAGAAATGGAATACTCTTTCAAAACCTGTAGAGAAAGATTGCATAGTTATCATTCGCGAAGATAATTCATCGCCTTTAAATTGGCCTTGGTATTATAGAAGAACTCTACCCTGGTAGAGACGGACTTATTCGTACTATTAAAGTTAGAACACAAACGGGTAGCTATGTGAGACCTTTCGTTCGGCTCTGTCATTTATCACTTCAGTGACCATAACTTGTATTATAATTAATCCTGACAGATTTTTACTTACAAAGAAGCTAATAAAAGCCTGTTTTTAAATCGGCAAATAGGTCATTACTATTAGGGTCAGAAAGCTATCATAAGTATATCTTTATTCAAAAGACATCAGAATATAAAATTAGTTCTAGAGTGAAAAATCCCATCTCATTTCCGAGATCGCGTTTTGGCAATGACCTTTTAAAAGTGTGTATGCCCTTTGGATCCCAGTATTTTGGTCCCAAATCTATACACTCCTTGGAATGTTTATAAATTCTGGCAGAAATACATCCAGACTTTTTAGACGCCAGCCAAATATTTCCAAACCCAATCTTACTTATACTTTATTGTATAAAAAGAAAGAAATATTTGCAAAAAAAAAAACTTGGTACACAATCATACAAATCTCCATGATGCACAAGCAGAAATAAAAAAATTATTTCAACCTAAAGAACATACATTCTTGAACTAAAACTTTCGTAAGCACTACACATTATCAAGTAAGAATCGAGTAAGTGAATCCGGAATTAAACTAAAACGGTTACGAAATTAAACTAATTATGGTTTACATTCTGTTTGTTGAATGTCATAGTACAATGTTATCCGCTGTCTTTGGGCCGCAGGATATCTCCGTAGTGGAGAAAAGGACAGCAAATAACTCCACTCATACAAATCTCCTTAAAAATAGGTAGTTTGAATATTGAGAATAAAATAGTTTGGAAGAATGATCAATAAATCATAGTTACTGAGACAGGAGTGACGCGTGTCAGCCATACAAACATCTTATAGTAAAAGTTGATATCCTGAATTCATCCCTATCTTGACATAGCCATAAACGTATATAACTGGGCTACCTAGTTAGTTTAGCGGGAATACGTTTCGCCTAGTAGGCAGTCAAATAAAAATATGAACTCAGGTGGGTTTTAGATTTAATTTTATGGGATCAAAATACGAGACCCAACAGCGACAACTGAAGAAAGGCAATTTAAAAAGTTAGCGGCTTATGTAAATGCTAAAAATACTAAAACGCCGGAGATATTGTAATGACTTCTTGTTACTACACTTTTATTAAGAACGAATACTTAATGCTGCAGATAAGGAGCCCGATTGGACCCTGGAGTCGCGGCTGGAATCTATTTTATTTTCAAGTTGAGTTTTTATGACGAAAATACTAAATTGTCTCTACTTTTTCCAGTGCCGGAGTTACCGACTTCAATAATTCATACTTCATATCTTTATTGCGACCGGTCGTTGTTTAGATATTACATTTAGGGTTTGTCTCATACATGATACCCACTTAGGGCACAGCAATTTTCAAGTGGCAAGCAGTATTAAAAATAAAAGAAGTTTGACAATAAAATTACATCCGGCACAGAGTTAATTTCATATAGCTATTGGATTGAAATTGAATTTGGTATAGTAGGTAGCCATAGAATATTATTTAAAAAAAATATTTTAAATTAATTAAAATTACAGATGTATAAACTTTCATTAAAATAAATATAGAACCTGTTAAAAATCAAATTACAATTTTCCAATTTATACCTAAAGTCAATAATAATATTACTTAATATGTGCACAAGTAATTAGTTTGCATATTTTTTTGCGTATAACTTGGAATTTGTTAATGAATATTATGCGATGCTGGATTTTTTTTTACTTGATTTAAATCGTCCAGACGTTCTAGTCAATTGATTAACATGGAACAAAACTCGTCCCATGTCGGAGTCCCGTGGGAGACCAGAGTGTGACGCCGGCTAGACTTTCTTATTCTCCGTAGATTTTAAAATGTATATTTTTAGCTGGTTTACAATATACATGGGTTGAGCGGTTGTAGCGCCGTCGGTAGAACGCTTGCCTCACCTCAGGTCGTAGGTACGAACCCCGGCGTGTCCGTATGTACCAACTACTTTGTTTGTTTTCTGAGTTACTTACATTTGCGAATTTGCTGTATCAGTATCACTCGCTAACTGTGAAGGAAAACATCGTGAGGAAACCTGAGTGCTGAGGCGTTCGTGCTTGAAATGACCGATCCGCGGTGGGCACTCATGTCGATTAAACCCATAATTTCTCTCTCTGGGAGAAGGCCGGCGTTTATTATGGGTTGGGACTCATGCTAGACTCAGATTAAATTTACAACAAAGATTTGTTTTTTTATGTGGATGTTACGTTATGTCGTCGAATAATTATCCAGTGTCTCGACTGTTTTCTTAAACTTAAATGCTTTTCAAATTAACTACACATTCAAACACCAAGCACCTACCTACTCTGCCAGAAACATACATGTACAGTACACGCTTACCACATACACATAAGAGAAAGAATCGAATTAGCGTCCTACGGATACTTTCACGTATTTGTTTAGGAGACCGCGGTTCCGGGGCCTCGGCCCGGGGGTCCGGTCCGATGCCCCCCTCCCCATCCCCTGTCGGCCAAAAAAACCCTTTAAAGTGAAAAGTTAGAAAACCACGTATAGAGGCCTTTCTATTGGCTAGCTCGCTATGTACAGCGCTTTATGTACGAGGGTTTGAATCATTTACCCGGCCTGTTTGTTGCTGTTGCTAATTCTGTTGGAAGTTGTTCTCGGACTGTTCTGTGTTAGTTTGTATCGTCGTTATTTCGTATAACAGTCAATCAACCAATTTTGTCTGTTATGCTTTTCAGTTTTAAGGCTATTGCAAGCCATACAATCCATTTTCAATAGGTACTTCCGGGAATGACAAAATTATCTATCTGTTCATATAATATTGTTTTGCTTACAAGAATTAGAAAAATAAACTGCAAATGCATTATAAGTCAAATTAATATTACACATAAACTAACCGGTATTGTTTTTATTAGTATGGAAAGTCCGAAGGTGATATAGAAGGAAGAGTAAACGAGGGAAATTGTGTAAACTGTGCCTTGCACTCCTTCGTGAGTAGCCAAAACATCTCCAAAAGAGCAAGATTGGCTATCCAAAACGGAGAATCAGGAATGGATCCACAATGCTGGTCTCAACACTGTATTATGTAGCGAGACTTGGGTGTGGCAAAAGAATCAAGAAAGTAAGATTAATGCAGTAGAAA
Source organism: Yponomeuta cagnagella (assembly GCA_947310995.1). NCBI lineage: Eukaryota > Metazoa > Arthropoda > Insecta > Lepidoptera > Yponomeutidae > Yponomeuta > Yponomeuta cagnagella. Next base: position 18,550,878 of record OX371279.1, on the reverse strand, counting down.
TGAGGTGCTTGAGAAGTATGTCTGGTGTTACTTTGAATGACAGTACACGCAATAGTTTGCTTAGAGAACGTTGTGGACTGAAAGAGGATGTAGTGACAGGATTGAGAAAGGAATGTTGCGTTGGTTTGGACATGTGGAGAGAATGAAGCAAGAAAGACTGACGAAACTGATATATCGAGCGAATGTGGCGAAAGGGCCGGTAAGATACGTCCCAGGCGGATATACTTCGACCAAATAGGGGATGTATTAGCAAAGGGTAAGATAAAAAGTACCCGAATCCGTGCATGCAACGACTAAATTAATGTCTATGAAGCGAAAGTGATCTGTCCAGATCGTGGCAAGTGGCAGTCCCTGGTGTCTGCCTATCCCTTTGGGATACAAGCGTGAGTTTATGTATGTAGATTTTAATGAAAAATCACTATATTGCACTGAGTATCTACCTATTTTATTCCACCTGGAATTAGTTTAAGCAAACGATAAGATGCGCCGACGGGAGGCAGCGTGGTGAGGTAGAAAAGGTTTTAGGGGGTACTTCGTATTACAATCCAACGCGAACGAAGTCGCAGGCACAGCTAGTACCTTAATAATTCCTTCTTTTTATTCGAAAAAAATATATAATAATGACATGTTATGTAATCAATTGTAGTTATCTGTTTAATCGAGTTTTTAGACATAATAAAACAGGACCCAGTTGTCGTTCTTACGTGATTTCGAATATTGAATGAATCATGACACGAAGGCCTGTGCTCGGCAGGTGGGACGATATGTAATAAAAAGCTGATTAATGTTACGATAAAAATCGCTCTTTTCATGAAAAGCTTATAAGTGTCTAATTATTTAAAGAGAAAGATGTTTCTCAGCATCGTGGCAAGTGGCACACCCTGGTCTCTGCCTACCCCACCGGGATACTGACGTGAGTTTAATGTAATGTATGTGGGTCATTCTACAAAAATAAAAATCGAGAATCAGATTTTTTTTATTATTTCGACAGTATTTTTATTTTATTTTAATTTAATTTTAACTTACAATGTTACAAATCAAACGTGCCTAGTGCCCGAGATCAATTATTAAAAGGAAATGAGTTTTTGGCTTAGTTTTAAAATTCACTTGCACAGGATTGATCAACTCTTGCACAGAAATGACTAAATCCTCTCCGATGAATTGATGTAACTAAAAATTATCGAATTGTGATCCGAAAAAATAGTTAATCTTAAGGTATTCATCAAAAAAACAATCTTAGACGTTTTAAAAACCCAACATCCGCTAAACAAAGAAAATTAAAATTATATGGTGCACAGAAATGACGTTCATTCCTGTGACCTTTTTCTATTTATTTACTCATAAATTCTATGTAATCAGTCTTTTGATCAAGTCTTTTCTTAAAGTATTTCCTTTGAAAGTCTTTTGTTAAATAACTTCTTTTGACATAAGTGCGTAAAGTATACAACTCAATGGAGTAACGCTGCACAGAACATGACGTTCATATATTTGAATATTTTTTGCAAACAATTTTACAAATGTTTCATAAGAGTTGCCAAGGTTTCCTCATATTTAATTCCCATAAAATGAACACATTTTGTCATAATTAGCGGTAACGCTTTTTTACTTGTATCGTATAATGACCCATGTATGTAATTACATTTATAATGTATGTACGCATAGAAGACCTTAAAGAACTCACTGACTCCAAAACCTGGCTATATGGTTTCAGATAGGAACCATCGATTTGTTCCGAGCCGCGACGTCACGGGTCACAGTGGCCACATTGATAGCCAACCTCCGATCGGGGATCACCACATGAAGAAAAAGATGTAAGTATGTACATAAGCACCCTATATACTTCCCACTGTAGGGCACAAGCCTTCTGTCAGGGAGAGAGTACCTATGCGCTTAATCACCACGCGTGCCCACCGCGGATTGGCGATTTCGAACGCTGAGGAAAGTGAATACCTCAGACACTCAGATTTCCTCACGATGATTTCCTTCACAGTTAGCGAGTGTTAACTTTACAAATGTTCATAACCAAGAAGACAAAGTCGTAGGTACATGCCCGCACGGGGTCTCTCGCTTCCGAGTCCAATGTTCCACCCACTAGGCTACCAACGCTCCTTACTAATTATTTAAATTACATACATTACATGAACTCACGCCTATATCCCGGAGGGGTTAGGCAGAGACCAGGGTCTGCCGCTTGCCACGATCCCGACAAATCTCTTTCGCTTCATCAACATTCGTTAGTCGTCGATCGTCGTCTTACGTTCCTATCGCGGAATGGCAAATTATTTTATCACGAAAGGCGAAACTCGTTCGCCATCGATACCCTAAAAAAAATCATCGTCTGATATCGAAATAATTCTAGTTGTGTATTATAAAAAGTTTCCGTGTGGCGTCCGATTAAGAATAGCGTCACACCATTTCCTTCCGTGGATGTCGTAGAAGGCGACTAAAGAAATACATTACCAGGAGACGCGCAGCAGCGTCTTCCTGAGATTTCAAGCGTGGCGATTATGGCAAAACCCTTCACGGGTAGGAAAACCATGAAGGAGGCCTATGTCCTGCAGTGGGCGTCGAATGGATTATTATAAAAAGAAATTTAGCCTTATTGGCATTTTTAAACTAAAAATCAATTTCGTTTCGATTCTATTTCGAGCCAAACCCTGTCGGAATCCCGGCGTTTGCGATTGCGGTTAGTTAAGAATTTGGCAGTTAGACAATTGGAATTGTTCAGGGTTTGGTGTGCGTTATATAGGAGTAGATCGGCGGTTTTAGTGCAGAGCTCCTAAGCAGTTTACAACAGTACAAATCCGTTAGCTGACCAGGTGGTTTAATTTTAATTGAGAAAGGACAACTGTTAACATCATTTTATACCCCGCTATCGTATAAAATTATGTTGATAGTTGTCACTGTTTTTTTTTTTATGATGAAGTGCCAAATCGTAACACACACGTCAATAGATTGTTCATCATCATCATCATCAGCCAGTCAACGCCCACTGCAGGACACAGGCCTCCTTCATGGTTTTCCTAACCATGAAGGGTTTTGCCATAATCGCCACGCTTGGCAGGTGGGTTGGCGATCGCAGTATGCTGTTGAAATCTCAGGAAGACGCTGCTGCCCGTCTCCCGGTAATTGATTTCCTTAGTCGCCTTCTACGACATCCACGGAAGGAAATGGAGTGACGCAATTCTTAATCCGGCGCCACACGGCAATAGATTGTTAACGTAAAAGAAATTAGGGGTCAGTATTTTGCTCGGGTTGTCAAGTAAAATGTATGAGTAATACTTACCTTATCCGCGGTGGGCACGCGTAAGCATACCATAGTGGGACGTATATAAGCTGCTTATGAATACCTACGTATCTACACGTTATCAAGGGATACCTACAATGTCTCGGTGGCGTTTACTTAGAACCGATACCTACACATTAATTACAGATATTAAAATACGTTAAAAATACCTTCCAAATGAGTATTTTAATATCTAAAAACCGGCCCAGTGCGAGTCAGACTCGCGCACGAAGGGGTCCTTCCGGTCGACTTTGTCCACTTCCTAACTTGACCACTTCCTATCTAGAAAAACTCGGTTTTAATTAATTATCAGCCCTTGCAAATACAGTCCTCTAAACTATATATGTTTCATGATTTTGCGAAATATATTTAACTTCATACGTAAGTAATAGTCTATTACCCTTCAAAGTAGGTACCATCATAATAACAGTCGCATCAGTCACCATTTTATTAAAGAGTCATGGATTGTGGGGTATGTGAACATTAAGTTGACAAGCATTAAATAGTAAAAATATTGAAGGGTAGTTGTAAAAGGAAACGGAAACCCAAGGGGGGTTTGAAAATGGTTTCACGTCGCACGCTAGCGACGAGAGGCCATTACGTCCGCGAATATGGTGCCTATCGGATCTCACGAACAAACATCATATTAATTCAGAAGTGTTAAAAGAAGAAGTCCTCGCCCACAAGGTGCTGCAAACTCCAGTAAGCACTTTGAATTATTCACTGTTTCAATAATTTACCGAAGTAGAATTTTTTTACGATTCGTCTCTGCTATTCCTTTTTTTCCTTAATAAATGTAAAGTTCATTTAAAAGCTGATAATGATTTAAATTTAAACTTATAATCACGTAGCAAAAAAAAAACCCGTTAAGTAAAACCGTTGGTTTTAAAATTTGAATTTAAAATTGTTTGGCGTAGATGTTTTTTTTTTTCCTGAGAATTTTATTTCATTTCGGCAATTGCTGCACTTGATTCCATTCTTTTAGTGTCCTGTTAATAATGAAATAATTAAAATAGTGAAATAATTTTGTTCGATCAAGCGTGTGGTGGTTAACTTCTGTATTGACTGACGAAGAAGGCCGTAAAATTTTGTTTTATTTTACGTGAGAGGGCCGTCTGATTCTTATTTTATTTGACGTGAGAGGGCGTCCGTTTTTTTATGGCGTGAGAGGGCGTCTGTTTTTGTTTTTTGGCGAGTGTCAAAATTTTGGTTATTATGACGTGAGAGGGCGTCTGTTTTTTTTTATGACGTGAGAGAGCGTCTGTTTTATTTGACGTGAGCGTGCGTCTCGTTTTATTTTGACGTGAGAGAGCGTCACAAAATACGACGTGAGAGGGCGTCTGTTTTTGTTTTTTGGCGAGTGTCAAAATTTTGGTTAATATGACGTGAGAGGGCGTCTGTTTTTTTGTGACGTGAGAGAGCGTCTGTTTTATTTGACGTGAGCGGGCGTCTCGTTTTAATTTATTTGACGTGAGAGAGCGTCACAATACGACGTGAGAGAGCGTCTGTTATTTTGTCAGAATTCGGCTTATTGGAAAGTTCTAGGAAATTTTCATAATGAAGTAATGAAACTGAGTTATTTAATTGCGTCACCTTTATACGCCAACTAAATCAGAACCAAAGTAACCGAATGTCATGATTGTGATAGGCTACAGGCACGCAGAAAATAACAAAGTAACTTATTTATACAAACTCAATTATTTGAAACACTTAAAAAACGCCGATTTAAATGATCTGTGGTGGAGATTTCACAGGGAAAGATTGAATAAACGGAGTTTTGGATTGGTTTTAGAGGAATCTGGTTTTTTATAAATAATACCGTATGTTTATTTCTGAATACATAGAAGTTTTGCTTAAGATTGCCGTCTTGACAATAATGATATTGTAAAACAAAATTAATTGGTCAATTTTAAATAATTATTTACATTTTAATATAAAAAAGGAAACAATTGTCTTGACATAACGATTTACAAAGAAAGATATTCCGTATTTTGTTATAGCTATTAAATCCTTACTAGATCTCTGGGCGTGTTGTGTAGGGGCTCGTGCGCCGGAGGCTGCACGAAGTCGGATGGCCGAATGTCATGATTTTGCGAAATATATTTAACTTCATACGTAAGTAATAGTCTATTACCCTTCAAAGTAGCTACCATCATAATAACAGTCGCATCAGTCACCATTTTATTAAAGAGTCATGGATTGTGGGGTATGTGAACATTAAGTTGACAAGCATTAAATAGTAAAAATATTGAAGGGTAGTTGTAAAAGGAAACGGAAACCCAAGGGGGGTTTGAAAATGGTTTCACGTCGCACGCTAGCGACGAGAGGCCATTACGTCCGCGAATATGGTGCCTATCGGATCTCACGAACAAACATCATATTATATGTGTGCTACAATATGTAAAAAATCAAGTGTCCCTTTTTAATTTAAGAATAATACGGTTGTGGCTAGCAGTACTTGTTCACTGCGGAAAACCCCTTTAACTCCGATGAAACTAGGCTGTTCCGAAATCGTTTCAAAGATGGCACACTCATTCATTGTAGTTTCTTTACAATCATCGACGAAGGATCCTCCTGTAAAATTCACAACGATATAATCATGTTGTTGTTGTGCCGTACGGGCGATATGTCAGCCTTGCGATCCGCGTGCACCGACGGACAGCGAAAATAAACCGACAATTCAGCTAATAAGGCTCAAAAAGCCCAAGCACAGCCCCAGCCCTGCCCTACGATGACCCAATTTCTCCTTAATCCCCCTACACTTAAATCCCCTACCATTTTTAGCGTTCCGTACCCAAAGGGTAAGGGACCCTATCACTAAGACTCCGCTGTCCGCCCGTCCGTCTGTCCCCAGGCTGTAACTCATGAACCGTGATAGTTAGGCAGCTGAAATTTTCACAATGATGTATTTATGTTGTGCCGCTATAACAACAAATACTAAAAACAGAGTAAAATAAATATTTAAGGGGGCTCCCATACAACAAACGTGATTTTCTGGCCGTTTTTTGCTCGATATTAATAACGGCAACAGGTAGACGCTTGGAATATTCAAAATTTGTATTCATAATGGTACGGAACCCTTCGTGCGCGAGTCAGACACGCACTTGGCCAATTTTTCAGTAAAACAAAAGCGTAACTTCCATAGTCGAGAACTAATAAATTCGACGCTCACATAAAGGAATCGCGGCATAAAAATGTAATTCGCGGAGCTAACGAGTCCGGCGGGTGACATCGATCGGCTTCCCCTGCCTACCCTTAAATAATTCCTCTAAACATGAAACAACCACAGGCAGAAGGTCCGTGCCATTCTCAAAAACTGATAAAATGTCAGTCGGATTAATGCGTGCTGCACATGTTGTGCATTCCATCACAAGTAATAAGTATTTAATTTCATTTGGGATCCTTGGCCGGAATCCGACTCACACTTGAATGTTATTGTCTTTTATTATAATATAGGGGCTATACTAAAACCACTCTGAGCTGGTACGTATTTTCAAATTTATATGCATCACCGTTTTTATAAGTTTGTTACGTTAAAATCAACAATAACTTTCTTAATTCATGCCCTTCTAGTTCATACCCAATGAGGCTGCATTGGGTCTGTAAATAAAGTAATAAAGTAGGAAGTCTAGAAAACCTGCTTTTCCGATATTTTTTGGACATTTTTTGAGGTTTCGCACCTCAAAAGAAAAAAGGGGACCTTATAGGATCACTTTGTTGTCCGTCCGTCCGTCTGTCTGTCTGTCAAGACCCTTTATCTCGAGAACGCGTGGAGGTATCGAGTTGACATTAATACTCAGGTCTACAGTCCCTTGAAGCTGTGAAAATCAAACTTCTAAGTTAACAAAAAAAAAAAAAAAATGTATATTTCGACACTCTCAAGGGAATCAAAATTTATTGGGTACTTTACGTTGACCTAGAACAATGACATTTGGCAAATAATATTGTCCTATACCACAAGATGAAGAGCACTCTACACTCATCCTCGTCATTAAATTTTATGAATAAGTGACATTTCCCATTTCATGAATTGTAGTTTAAATTTTGTTTTTTTTTTTAATTAATCTTAAATTAAATATAAAGTAAATTGTACATATGCATATAATTTTAACGTTCTAATTTTTATAATTTTTAAATGTGATAATGTATAATGTAAATAATGTTTAATGTTTAATGCAATTAATTACGCAATAGTTTTAACTGTATTGTAATTACTTTTCTTGCAATAATAAATAAATAAATAGCGGCCACGATCCTCAGCATCGAGGCCGACTGATTGGATTGGGTACTACAGGTACAGGGAAAACTATACTAGAAATGTATAAATCATAAAAAAATTGTCTTTGAAGGTCGAGCTTCTCGGGCTTTTCCTCGAGAAACTGCGAGACGCGATTCCTGAACTATTTATAATATGTAATTACCTACAAATTTGTACGCAAGCCTCGGTGGGCGAGTTGCACTTGTCCGATTCTTTTGAAAATAACTACGTAGTTTTATAAGAATGGTGTTTTTTTACATCTAGGGGTAAGAAGGTTATAGGTGAGATTTACAAACGTTATGTTATGTTAAGGCACTCTGGCTTCTGAAAAATGGCTTTTAGTTCTCAATTCAGGACGCTTATACCTACAAAAATTATTATTCCAGAGGGTAGATAGAGCAAAATTGGTCACATGTCACTTGATATTGTAAGTATGTATGTATGGCAAGTACAATAAAGAATATTCTTATCTTATCTTATTTTATATTTTCATCGGTTTTAGAACACACCTACATTTTTAAAAGGCTAAATTATTTAATTATTAAATTGTATCTTATTACACTTACACACAAATATATTGCCCAAATATAAGCTATTGGTCACATTTCCAAAAATAAATGGCGAAAGAATCTTTCCAAACTTTTACAGTGATTTGGCACAGCTGACAGCAGGGCCGACTTACATAAAACTGCAATACGTAGTTTATTATGACAATTGGATGTACATTGCGTTGCGGAGCTTTACTACGTTCTAATCTGTGGGTTAACCAACTTTGCAATGTCAGTCGAATTGTCATAGTCTGGTCAGTATATCTATGAAAATATTATGTACGTTAGGAAAAATATCAGTGACTTTAAAACTGTAGGTAGCCAACACAATGTAAATACTAGAAATAGACATAAACTTTCGTTCCCAAAATTTAGGCTGGCAAAGATTAATACATCCTTTATGGGTCATTGTATACGTTCCTACAATAAGATCCCTGAGGATATAATAAGCTTGCCAGAAACGCGGTTCATAAAATGTGTGAAGCACACTTTGTGCCAAAAAAGCTACTATAACATTAAAGATTATTTAGATGACAATGATGTCTGGAATTAAAGCCAGTTCAATGCATGAGTTTTAGAACATTTATATAAATCCTGTAAATTAAGGACATGAAAAGACTAAGTTTGGAGTTTTTTTGTCCATTTTTTCTCCATTTGATCTAGATTTTGAAATGGACATCTAGTTTAACTTGTACCGTTCATTAAGTCGCAGTTTCTGTGCTACTTTGAATAAAAAAAAATTATTTTGATTTTGATAGTCAACGATGAATTGTAGTTCTATGAAACCGCCCCAGGTCGCCGCAGCAGGTGTTGTTGCAAATTCGCCCTAAACGTAATGTTAACGTTATTGAAATAAAGCAAAACCGGTAAACTGCTTCTTCAATATTGGTGATTAAACCACTTCCAATATAACCTCATCATCATCAACCCATTATGTCCCCACCGAGGGGCACGGGTCTCTTCCCTGAGGAAGGTATAGGCCATACTCCACCACGGGGGCCAAGTCCGGATTGGTGGAGGCTTGTAGACTAGTGGCTCGTCTACTGTCAGAAGTTGTCAAGCCGCCCTAAGGCCTCTGACTTGGCTTAACGACCTAATAAAATAAAATAAAGCCAATATAACCTAATAAAATAAAATTGTAAATTTGAAAGCTGTCTTTTAGTTTTCATGCATAAATAAATAAATGCAATCTTAAAATTCGATGGGGTCAATTTGTATAATAATGGAGAATAAACCTTCACTTATTGGAAATGTAGACACTAAATCCGCTAAAATAACCGTTTGCGTTATTTTAGCGGATGATGGAACGAAGTTGAGTCATTGAGTTTAACTGACACTTGCCACCAAACCCCGTTACCGCTTAGCTATGTGGGTGCAAAGGAAATGTCCCAAACATACTTCATACATATTTCGACCAAATTATTAGTTTAAGTATTAAATTATTGGCGAAAGGCAAGATGAAAAGTACCCGAAACCAGCGAGCGTGCATGGAACGACTAATGAATGTTGAAGGGGAAGAGGTCTATCAGGATCGTAGCAAGGGACGCACTCTGTTCTCTACCTACCCTTCCGGGATACAGGCGTGATTTTATGTTATGTAATATCATCATCATCATTCAGCCACAAGAAGTCCACTGCTGGACATAGGCCTCCTCCATGGATTTCCAAAAAGACCGGTTGGAAGCGGCCTGCATCCAGCGTCTTCCTGCCACTTGGATGAGGTCATCTGTCCATCTTGTGGCTGGTCGTCCTACGCTACGCTTGCCGATATGTGGTCTCCATTCGACAACTTTTCGGCCCCATCGGCCATCAGTTCTGCGTGCTATGTGCCTCGCCCACTGCCACTTAAACTTACTAATCTGCTGGGCTATGTCGACGACTTTCGTTCGTCTACGGATTTCATCATTTCTGATTCGATCTCGTAGAGAGATTCCGAGCATAGCCCTTTCCATAGCTCGTTGCGTGACCTTGAGCTTTCTTATGAGGCCCATAGTGAGAGACCACGTTTCAGTGCCATAAGTAATGGTAACATACACTGGTTGTATAAATTTGTCTTGAGCGATTGAGGTATATTAGACGAAAAGACTTTTCTAAGTTTCCCGAATGCTGCCCAGCAGAGTTATGTAATATAAAATGCAAGCAATTGACGAGCCAAGCTTCTGGATTACCATTTATGCTCTCGGCCCCTATCCGAAACCGTGTTATAATAAAACAAGCATAGAGGGCATTCCTAGGGAATTAGGGAAAGGGTTTATCCGGAATTAATGGACAAATAATATTGGGCATTTCGCGTGCGGTTATTACAGTGCCTTCCTTCCTTTGGATTGGCAGATAAGTGGTTCTCAAAGACAGATGTCTATACGTTAATCCACTGTTTAATTTGTGGTGAGCTCGGGCTTTAGTGAAGCAGTTAGCGATAGTTATCATAGTTCTACAAGAAGCTTTACTTCGGCTCTTGAATTCGTCTATCCGCGGTGGGCACGAATGGTGATTATGCCCAAACTCGCTCTTTCTCTCTGAGAGAAGCCCTATTCCCTGCCGTAGGACGTTTATAGGCTGGTTTTATAGGGAAGAGCGGGTGATCGTGCTCTTCCACTATAAAGGGAAATTTCCCGCCAGGCAGATCGTATGCCTGGGAACGGCCGGTCCGACTGATGTTCGTCAGACGGTATATTTATGGTATGTCATGTGAAACATTTTGCTTGCGCGATGCAGGAATGTTGGAACCTTAATGTAGTACACAATTTCGCCAATTCTGTCCTATCCTATCTGAAATGATAGATTCCTTGCACCTTGTCTTTCTTTCTTTACAATAATAATTAAGGTCAAGTCTCGTAACGTTTACCGTCGAAACGTTCCTCATACTTCATTTCCTTAAAATAACGACGCGATCGCGACACCCGAAAATAATGAACATTTCCCACACATGTAACTCCGAAACAGTGTATCGGAGCAAACGTGAAAGGGAGCGAGCCTTGTACTGGCACTTTAATGCTTGCCTTTGGACATATTTAAAACACAAACTTTTCCGTGCCCTGCCCCCGGGTCCCCCACAAAGTACCCACATTTCGGTAGTTAGCGCGGGGGCGAGATGGGAAAAAAGATCCCTTTAGAGTGGGGTAAAAAATGCGTAGTTTTTAGCTAATCTGCATGGGCCTCCCGCGCCGGGGGGGGGGGCGCGGGGGCCGGGTGGTTTTAGGAGTTTTAACACTGTACAAAAATGAGTGGGTGGCGGGAGAGGGGGCGCCACGTATGGAATTGTATTATGTGCGAATCTATTTATGTGTTTTACCCCCTCTCGCGTTAATATCGGTCGCCATGGCGACGAGCCTATTACTGCAGCGCATCTACTCGATTTTTCCCGCTTTTTCCGTTGTAATCAAATGAGGTGTGTGTATGTGTGTCGGAGGCGAGGGGGGCGGGTGTCACGCGTGTACTCAATTATCCGCAGTGAATCAATAGCGTTCACATGAGGGTAGTTGCTGGTGATGCTCCGTAATGCTGCTTTTTATCTGAATGTTTTTTTTTTTCGGTCAGGTTAGAAAGCGTCTTTATAACCGTTTTCAAAGGCATCATGAAAAGTAACGAAGTTGGCGTGCGCCTCATAACAATGGTTTTGTTACCTTTCGTCTGTTTCAACTTTTCGTTTTAAGTGTTGTGTTGTTCCGTGCGAGCACTTTTTCAGCAAAACTAAACTTTTCTCAAATTTCAGTGACAACAAACGCATTGTTTTGACCAGCTGGAACTTTCACAAACATTTGTCTCAATTCTGAAGCAAAGTGCCTCAGTGTTAATGTTAATGTAATTGACCTGGGACCAAGTTTCTTTAGCCCCATATTAATTTAGCACTTAATTGCCCAGAACTTCTTGAATTTTTTTGCCCAGAATTGCCTTTTCAGTTCCAGGTACCCTTTTTGCGTCTTTAACTACCTACCTCTACAAAACTATCTCTAGGCAATTCAATCGAGTTATTCTCAGACACAATTGGCGTGAACGAATTTTTAACGATACTTTCATTATTAAAATGCTGCAGAAATTGGTATGAAAATGCTACAGACATTGGGGACCAGGCCAATAGTGATTGTGATAATTGAATTTTAATTGTTTTGACTATTTTGATTATTGTTACTTTTCTTATTTTTTCTCATCTTATACCTAGTTTTTGAGGTTGAGCCGCAGCCCAGTGAGAGATTTTGGTAACTACTGAATATACGGATGGACGGTTTGATTCGGAGTGAGTTAAATATTTTGTGCAATGATTTTCAAATATTATTTTTCGGCTATGCCAATATTTGTTTTTATGGAACCTATTGCATCCCATTGCAGGGCACAGGCCTTCTCTCATATAAAGAGCCCATACTCTCTCTGAGAGAAGGCCTGTGCCCTACAGTGGGACGTATATAGGCTGCTTATGATGATATTACTATTAGAAACTATTTGTAATTCTTTCTCCTTGTTGTACAATAAAGTGTTCTGTATCTCTTGCTATCTAACCGTGACTGCGGTTCCCTGTAGAACAGCCTCCCTCTGCAGGTAAAATCATTGAGAGTTTTCAAAACAAAAGTGTATAATGATTAAATTTATTTACAGAATAATAATATTTGTTAACATGTACACTTTTCGCACATTATAATTAAAGATAATCTTAATTTTTAATTTTAGTACGTGGTTCTTAGGTATTCTTGTATCTATACATGTTTATGTAGGTACTATAATTATTTATGTATATTTTAGAAATGTTTATCGACTATTTATATAAGTATTACCCTGCTCCTCCTCGCCCCCCTACTTTAGTATTTAAATGTACAACCCACCCAGCCATTATCCACAAACGAAAGGTTGACTGGTATAAAATGTTATTTAGCATTAAGTACGTCTTTGCATCAAACATGTGTTTTGTGCAATAAAGAATCTTAATAATAATAATAATCTATCCATTACAAATTACATGGGTGTTGCTGCCTGAATTAAATAAATAATAATTCAATCAATCAATCAATCAGCCCGTCCCCGCCCTCTGGACATAGGCATAGTGGCGTGCCTTGGGGGAGCAAGGCCACTTTCTTCTTTCCTCGTTCATCCTCATCCAGCCACTGCCAGCAATCTGTCTCAGATCGTCGGTCCAGCGAGCTGGTGGGCGTCCTAAGCTGCGTTTGCCAGATCGTGGTCTCCACTCGAGAACCTTTGCCTTAATAATAATAATTGTTATTATTTTCTTACCACTCAAAAGTGCATTCTTTGAAAAACTACCTAATTTTTTCCAATTCTTGACTATGCATATCATGCATAACTCTTGTTAGCTATCAAAGCTAGACGTCGCAACATTTTTAGGGTTCCGTAGTCAACAAGGACCCTTATAGTTTCACCATCTGTCTGTTGGTCTGTCTTCTGTCCGACTGTCCGTCTGTCCGTTTTTCTGTCCGCGGCCTATCTCAGAGACGATTAGTACGAGAAAGCTAAAATCTGGCATACACATACATATTAATCACGCCGACAAAACAGTATAATAAAATCTTAAAAGAATTTTTTCTAGGGTACTACTCTACACCTAAATTAAGGATGCATTTTTTTCTCGCCTACACTATATTGTATAGTAGGCGGAAATGCAGTGTATCGTTGGATTGGTCGTTTAAAAATATTGTGGGTGTAGAAAGCTCATTTTTTTATTTAAAGTTCCGTTTGCGAAATATTAAGCTTTAAAGCGCAAATTTTTGTCCGAGTAGGGCGTCTCCCTCCTCTCCTGGCTAAACGGTTGATTGTAGAAACATGAAAAAAATCAGGGTAATAGCACATATAATGAACTTAAAAGGAAAACTATCACAGCTAAGTAGGCTTTACAAGTTAACGAGTAATACCCGACCAACTTATAAAAGGAAACATTTGTACAAAATCCATTAAAAATTAGGTTGATGAAGTTGTTACATCCGTAAAGCAGATAAAACCCTCTCTTTCTACGGAACCCTACACTGCGCATGGCTCAACACGCACTTGGCCCGTTTTAATTTTGGTGTAGGTTACAAGTACTTCGTGTGGCGTTCAACATTCTTTTTCATTTCACTGAATGATTTTGCTCATATTATCATGTTTTGTTTATTCTTCATGTGGAGAGGATGAAGAAAGAAAGATTGACGAAACAAATATATCGAGCGAATGTGGATGGAACTGGTGGGTGGTACCGGTTACCGGCCGGTAAGGGACGACCAAGGCGGACATACTTCGACCAAATAGGGTAAGAGATGCATTAGCAAAGGGCAAGATAAAAAGTAACCGAAACCGGCGTGCGTGCATGCAACGATTAATGAATGTTGAGGAAGCGAAAGTGATCCTTCAGGATTATGGTAACTGGCAGTCCCTGGTCTCTGCCTACCCCTCTGGGATACAGGCGTGAATTTATGTATGTATGTATGTATGTTTATTCCAACTGTGTTTAGTACATACGTTGGCATCACCATTATTACCATGTAAACAAGGTCAAGGAGATCTTGCAAAAAAAAAGATTTTAGGCTCATTTAAAACGTATGAAATAAAAAAAAAACAGTTTCTATCTTATAAGTTTTTCAACGTCCTTTATAGTATAAATACAACGTCCAATCGCTTCTTGGTTTGTCTTATCTCATCTCACCTCAGCACAGTACATCTCATCTCATTTCAATTTTTTTTAATCATACATAATGCCCGGGCATGACAATCTTCAGGTCGATGTTTGGGCAAGTTGATGCTTATACAATACCGGCTAAGCTAAAGTAAAACTAAGCAAAGTCCTTTTTAATAAGACCCTCTATCCGCATACCACAGAACTTACCTTAGAACTTGTTTACTTTAGTAAACCTCTACATATCTCCCCTTCTTTTTAAGTCCTGCCCCCAAGAGTTTCTAGCGCCACCCAATAGATGGCGGTGGTAACTTAAACGCCGCGTGTACGTACGTGCTGCCATCTGTTGTAAGTTTCTTAATCTAAAGAAGTACGGGGTGGTACGGGTAAGTTCTCGTTTATTTTGCAACTTTCATTGAATAATAGAGTTCACTACTGCTGCGAGTTTAATCCCACCAAAAGATAAATGTAAAAAAACTGGCCAACTTCTCGTCCCAAAAAATACTTGGTATATAAAAACTTGTCAAGTTTCTAGTCTTCGCGGAATTAGCAGTGTTAAATAAATAAGGAAAAATTGTGTAATTTTTAAATCTACTGATCATACTAGGCAAGTTTTCATTGTAAAACTACTAACCATCTTCTACTTGCCTATGTTTGGTCTGTAAATTTAAAAGTTGGTTAGTTTTGGTGGAATTTCATGACTTTTTGCTAAGAATTTTAATCTGATTAAGTGCATAATACCTTAGAAACGAGAATGGCCATTACAGTAAGAAAATATTTCAATTTTATTTTCTATTTATCACACCTCCTAACATAGCTTTTTTCTACCTACAGCGTATTACAGGGTAGCACTTAATACACCGTCTCAACTTACTACCCTGTATAGCACGTTCACCCTTTATATATAATTTTTATGATTTTAGTCATTGTCTTCATATTATTATGTCTAGGTCATAACAAGTTGTTGGCAACGAAATTTTTATTTCTTTCTTTATTTTGTTTTGCTGCTGACACTACGAGTACATGTTTTATTTATGGAAACAGGAATTCGAAAATTGAATTTATAGGGGTTTCCTTATAAAGTTTTCCTTTAATCATTACGCACTTAAAACGCCGTCTCAAATTATGACCCTGTATAACCCGGTCACCCAGTCATTCTAAGAATGCTACATTGCATATACTCTCGCCTGTATTCCTGTATTCCCGAGAAACCTCATTATTAACTTCATCATCAGCCATTTGGTTATTAAAACCATGAGGAGTTTGGCCATAATCGCCACGCTTGGCAGGCGGGTTAGCGATCGCAGTATGCGGTTGGAATCTCAGGAAGATGCGGCTGCCCGTCTTCTGGTAATTTATTACCTTAGTCGCCTTCTACGACATCCACGGAGGGAATTGGAGTGACGCTATTCTTAATCCGCACGGATACTATTAACTTAGTACCGGATAAACTTACTTGGTTTTTTGGCGGAAGAGTCCGACCAGGTTTCTCAGGTATCTCAGAGACCGAGAGCAACCGCCGAGGCGAGCTCCGTCTCTACTCACCATGATTAAGCTCTGCGAATTAGAGCAAAACCTGGTTGGCTCGACTCTTTCGATAAAAAACCGAGTAAGTTTATCCGGTATTAAGTTAGTAGTGCTTACGAAAGTTTTAGTCTCATAAAACTCTTTCGCTTTATCAACATTTCGGTTTTTAGGGTTCCGTACCCGAAGGGTGGCAAACGGGACCCTATTATTAAGACTTCACTGTCCGTCTGGCTGTATCTCATGAACCGTGATAGCTAGGCAGTTGAAATTTTACAGATGATGTATTTCTATTGCCGCTATAACAACAAATACTAAAAACAGAATAAAATAAATATTTAATGGGGGCTCCCATACAACAAACGAGATTTTTGGCGGTTTTTCTCGATCTTTGTGTCTAATGTTGTATAGATAATGGTACGGAACCCTTCGTGCTTTTTTTGTTTATCTTGTCTTTCACTGTTACATCCCCTATTTGGTCAACGTTGTCCACCTGGGACGTCCCTTTCCAGCCGTTCCATCCACTTCGCTCGATGTATTTCTTTCATCAATATCTCTTCCTTCATCATCTCCACGAAACGAAACATTCCGTTTTAAATTCTAGTCTCTACATCCTTTTCAACAACATTCTCTAATCACTAGCGTAATTAGATAATGTGGTTGCGTATCCTGTCATTTAAGGTGACACCATACCACACATACTTCTCAAGGACCTCATTTCTACTGCATTCATCCTAGTTTCTTTATTCTTTTTTCATAGCCAAGGTTTGTTCCCATACAAGTGTTAGGAGCAGGATTGCATTATTAATATCAAATATAACTCTTCCGGAGATATGTCGCCTGCTCACAAGAGATTGTCGGCCTCGCTGAGGGCTCACACCCTCAGCACAATGCTGAGTCCCCTTTGTGGCAACTTGGACACACCGCAGGCTGCACTCTGCTCATGACTTTGCCCTGTATTATGTTGTATTTATGTGACTTGTTTTTCCTTTGTACTTGCTTATGTTATGCTTATGTGTTCATCACAAGAAAAAAAGGCGTAACAAGTAACATAATTTAATTTGCCCCAATAAATGTCTTTCTTTCTTCTTTTTTTCTTTCTGTTCACACAATTTCCTTCAAAATTTACAGAAACCCTCAGAAAACATTTATCAAAAATTGTGCTAGCGAGACAACATGCTCCACGTTAGAACAGCCTTAATTGACATCGATCACGAATCACGATTCAGTCACGTACTTATGAATCTCAGCACGTTGCAATCTCCCTGCGTCGCAATCCTTCTTCGTCGCGTTTCTTAATAGGGCTTGATATATTTTGGTACCATAGAAATTAGCGACAATTTGAAATGAAACGAAGAGAGATGTGGTGCAAAGAGAGCACGCGGCATAAAGAGCACGCGGCATAAAGAGCACGCGGCATAAAGAGCACGCGGCATAAAGAAGTCGCGACGTAAAGAGAACGTGACATTATTCCATTACAATAAAACAAACCTTGTAATATTTCACAAATTATTTTAGATTTTATTTATAAAAGTAACATGAAACAAAGTAATCAGACACTTATTTAATAAAATTGAGAACATAGGTAATAATGATATAGCTAGGTAATAGTCATAATTATATATTGTTCATGGTTTTAACCATACAACCTTATTGTTTTAAATTTTCATAAAGAAATTTTTGGCACGTAAATTTTCGATTCAACATAGATATCAGGACGGCATAAAGTCAAAAACAGAAATGAGTGAAAGGATGGATTAAGATTAGGGTTTTTTTTTGTCAAAAGCATTTACAAAAAACGGTTGGTGATATAAAAAAATGGTTTTGAAAGTATACACTATCAATTCCTGGTTTTAAAATATTACGCCATAATTACAAAAAAGATATGAGCTAACTTTACACTAAATTCATGTAATTACAAACTTTTGACCGAATCTTATGTTCTACCTTTAGCGTTTACAAGTCTACACAATTATTTGGCCACCATGGCTCTGGGAAACAACTTTCAAAATCCAACCTGTAGGTAGGTAATTTTTACGATTTTATTATGTAACAGAATCTTAGAATTCCCTCTCGCTTACATATTCTAATTATTATTTTCAGTGATTGTAAAATAATTCGTTCAACTAGCTTGTACGGATGTTTTGGACATATTTTTGCTTTCTCAAAATCTACCATGTTTTTAAAGAAACTTTTGATATTCTCTCTATTAAAAACTTAAGCCAATTTATACCACTTTCTTAAATGTGACTTATGTAGCATTTAACTAAAGTTCGTCTCAAAATGGCCTTTTAAGCAACACTTAAGAAGTATGGCAAGTCGACCTTTCCATATTTATTGCAAAGTCGCCCTTAACATAACTGATTAGAGTGCACGTAAAGGTTAAGGTGCTGTTGACTGCACACAAAAATTAAAATATGTTTAACAAGTCCGTAATTTTATTTTCTTATGCCGTGACAGACCACACACTTGAAACTTTTAGAAAGATTGCAGTCTTTGAAATGTGAGTGCAAGAGGGAATGCTAAAGACGTACTTACATGCTCTTAAAAGTTATAAACTTCTCAGAACTTCAAACTTACTGTTTTTGAAATCCTCGTCAATCTTTGTTCTTTTAATGATATTCGAAATTGACCGAATCATTTATTACATAGAGTACACACTAGCACACTGTCTGACTTGGTAGCCCAGTGGGTACAACAATGGACACGGAAGCGGGAGACCCAGGTTCGATTCCCAGTGCGGGAATGTACCTATGACTTTGTTTATTTTCAAAGTTACGTACATCTGCGAATTTGTAGTAGCAATACCACACGCTAACTGTGAAGGAAAACATCGTGAGGAAACCCGCGGCTTTGTTGGCTCCGCAAGTATTGACATGTCTTACCTGTGGGCTAGGCCGACTAAACTGATAGGTATAGGTGCTGGGCAAGCCTACTCCATCTAAAAAACAATGTCCCAGGCACTGCAGCGTCCGAGTGATCCCTTCACCCATCTAGTGTGAGTGACGGTGCCACTGGACGCCGTATAAATCATCTCATTACGTAGATGCAAAGGCCAAAGGGGCTTTTTTTCTGTGGTTTCGTGTCAATAGACGGGTAGTTCACACCACAAAATTTTGCAATAGATGTATTATAAAAATGAAGCAAATACCTAGGTAGTTTTTAAAACTTTCACATTACATCTGCCCATAATAGAGGTCATTTCGGAAAAAAAACTGTCTACTCGGTAGACCATACTGCGTAGAAGGTGTCGCAATATCGGGAACACAAAGAAATAAATCTACTCACATCGTGGTAAGAATCACCTTTCATTAACAGTGATATATTTAAACACTGGATAGTACTCAGTATGCCTTCCTTGTTTCCTACTATAGCACTTCGTTCCCAAGCACACGCTAATAACTCCACATGCACATCTCACTTGCCGTCTTTGGTAACAAAGTAACAAACTATTTCACATTAAAACTTAGCCTACGATCATGAAAAATAAATCAACATAATATGAGCCATACAGAGTATTGTTGGGATATATGAAACTATACAAGGTTACGTATTGTTATTTACTTCGATAAAGATGCCGTGCATGATACAAAGCTGTTGCGGATTGATACACTTTATTTTGACACCCATAAACTACCGCTGATCGAACCTGATAATAACAGACGGTGATTTGGAGATGAAACTTGCAATTAGTGGGTCCGATTATGGATCTATCTAACATGCTGCGAAAAAAAACATAAATATGACAATGGAGCTAGGAGTATTTAGTTATTACTAAAACTTTAGCTACCTATAAAACCGACCTACATTATTTGCGGTAGAGAAGTTAGATGCGAATTTAAAATATAGTCAATCCAACCCCGTCTAAGATTAGCTGTAAAACATTTTACCAAAACTCTTTTTAATTAATTCTGTATAATAGTTACATACAAATTCAGAAAAATATCTTTGGATATTAAATACTCTATCCTTAACACTAGATCCGCCTTGAAAAGCTTTTTATTTAAACTTGCCTACATCACAAAATGCATATTACAAATTTTCGAAATCATCTAAAATTTTGCATTCCAGTCAAAAGATTCTTTTATTAACTACCATCTTCATCTGGTTTAACGTTAGGTTCACTTTCTTCAGTTATAGTGATCATCGGGGGTGGAAGGTCAGCCATGTTCTCTATAGGTGACGTGTCGTTGCTCAGTTTCTCAAACTTTGGAGAAATGGGTGGTAATATCGCCTCTTTTACTGACTCGTACATTTCCGTTCTTATTATAGGTAGCGAAGCTCTTTTACCTTTCAACATTTCTTTAGTTGGAGCTTCTTCTTCGTCTTCATCTGTTATTGTAATCATAACTGCATTTTTATCTATTATAGGTACTGGTGCTTTTTCTTCCAGCATTCTGTTGGGTAAACTGTCAGCTCGACTCAAAATCAAATGTTTCTTCGGACTCTCCAGTTTTTCCTCATATGGGACTGCTACACCATTTTCTAGCTTTTTCTCCATTTGATCGTGAATATGCTGAAGACTGACTTCTCTAGCTTGAACATCTGATAGTAATGGGCCGTCACTAGACCCCTCGATACAGTAACCTGGGCCTTGCAAGGCTTCATTGCCTATGATAGAATCTTGCTTGAATATAGCAGCTGTCACCACCGGCTTGTCGGGATCCGTCGGGGTTTTACACAAAAGCGGTTCTCTAGAGCTGTCATGGATTATTCCATCACCTATGTCTTCTTTTGGTATCTCATATCCAGCATAGACAGGATACCCAAAAGGACCTTGCTCGTAGCCGATCTGATTTCCATAGGAGTAGCTTGCATTTTGGGAGCCGATTGACGACATGCTTAAATCAGAGATTGATAGCCCTGTGTTGGATAAAGCTAATCCTTTAGCTTTTTCGCTCTCGCTTTGTTCTTCTAGTTCAGAGAAAGTGGTCACCCCTCCTGTCTCCAGCTCTTCAGGGACTCGGTGTATAAGGGCCTGGTTGGTAGAAATTTGAGGGTCGTGAGGAGGCGAGTTTTGAAGCGACTTGAGGCTTGGCCTGTAAGGCGCTGATTGTTGGACCTCAACGACAAAGATGCCATCGTTATCGGGCGAATATTTCATCTTAGTTTCACGGCCATTCTTGGTTATATCCTGGAATGCCAAAAAATAAAGCTTGTAAAGACATGAACGTACGAAAATAAAATGTTCTTTTTTATCTTATTAACTATTACTAACGGTGTTGTAATCTAAACTATGTAAACATTTATTCGGTTCAGATAACGACATCGTATTAATATGAAGCTTCCGTTTTCTGTCTGGACAAAAACAAAGACACTGTACATTACTGCAGCGGCCAGCAAAAGAGGCATTAATAGACGAACGTGTAAATGTGGGCCGAGGCGAAGCCGAGGCACACATACGTAAGTCCATCAATGCCTAGTTGTGGCCAAGGCTTCTATAGTACTTTTTTTAAATCATCATCATCAACCCATTATGTCCCCACCGAGGGGCACGGTTCTCATCCCTGAGGAAGGTATAGGCCATACTCCACCAAGGGCCAAGTCCGGATTGGTGGAGGCTTGTAGACTAGTGGCTCGTCTACTGTCAGAAGTTGTCAAGCCGCCCTAAGGCCTCTGACTTGGCTTAACGACTGCCATCTATCGACGGCAGCCGGCACCAACAGCTTAATGTGCCTTGCGAAGCACGGAACCGCTCGGAAAAATGCCACTAGCGTTAGGCATAGACGGCGACCCATCCATGCACTGAACGCACCCAGTGTTGCTTAACCTTCGTGATCGTTTAAGATCACTCTCAGGCAGCCGGGGCTGCGAGCGATTCCTAAATAATGCGGGAAAATTATTAGTATGGAGTACCTACTTTTACTTTTCAAAGTCAATGACGAAAAACAATAATTTTTCCCGTGTGTTCATTTTTTTTCAATAAACAGGGCCCTTATTATGGGCCCTGCCCTTCTTATGAAGCAGCGATATGTTTGGAAGGGTCCTCAACGTCGCGCTTGAGCCCGACAATTCACTTGAATCTAGCGACTAATCCGGTTCTTTTTTTTAATAGTTTCAAAATTCCCAAATGACAGTGGGATCACTGCAGGAAATTTCGAAAATATTCACAAAAAGAACCGTATTTATTCGAGTGAATTGTCGGGCTCAAGTGCAACGTTGGCGACCCTTCCGAAGAAATCGCTGCTTCATAATAAGGGCCCAGCTTTCTATTTGCAAGCCAGTTCGAAATTTAAATAAAACCTTTGATAAGTTACCTCCTTGGTTGCCATGTTTCGGAGTAAAAGATCGTTCCATTTTTAAATTACACGACAGATATGAGTTTACTATGTAATTTTTTTGGCCGCTAAAATACGACAGATATGGATTTTCATACAACTTTTGCCGGCCGCTGCTCGCATGTATTTGGCCTCGAAGAAGGTTTTCAAAATAATGCTTAAATTTCCACGCATGTTTGAGAAAAAACAACAAACACTTTTATTTGTTGAGAAGCATAATTTTGAACGGTAACTCACGTTTCTTTCCTCAGTTTCCACAATAAGGTGATTGTTCTTTAAAGTCATGGTGATGATGGAGCCATTAGAAGCTGGTGTGTCGCCGTCGGCGTCCAGGGTCTCGCCTCCAGTGCCGGTCGACTCGTTAGGATGTTTGATCTGGAAAAAGAAACAAGGTCGATTAGTGTTTACACGGTAGATAATACGGCTATTTAAGTCTATTTTCACATATTTTATCTTCTTTACGGAATTTATATGGTTTTGAAAGAGACTCGGTATGGGAAATATTCAGTATCTACGTACTACACAATAAAACACATTATTCAGATAATTGACCTAGTTAAAAACTGGGTTAAAAAGGCAAGGACACACTATAATAAAGTAACCAGGCAAGGATATCACATGCAAATGATTGAGGTGGCCTCATTTAATTTCTTAGACTAAATTCCTATCCGATGCTTTGAAATACGGCTTCAATTCATTAGATTTAGTTGTTACTCAAAGATCTAACGGATTGAAGCCATTGACGCCATTCTGTCTTCATTATTAATTTCCACTTTAACTCGAGAAGTAACTAAATCCGGCAAGTCCTGCGAGACAAAAAAATACCCTTGTGCATTTGTCGAGACGCATTTTCGGAGGTTGCTAATGACTGGCCTTTGACGAATCGTTCACCTTACACCCACATACTGGTACCTTGCACTAACCAGGCTTAGAAGAGCCCTAAGGTACTTATCCCTTCCTTGTTTTTATTCAACGCAGCGGGTCTGGCATAATTGGTGTTTTAGTTATTTATGGATAGACGGTTCTGTGTGTGCTTCTTAGGAAATCGGTTTCGGACTTTTGGGACCTGTTAATTTGGCCCTGTTGTGTGATGGTAGATTATTTTCCCAAGTTTTACTGGTACTTATTTCATCTACTATCCATTTATTAGATGTTATAATTTCAAAAACTTTCCTCATGTCCTTCTTGTGCCTCTTCACTAATGGAGGTCGGCTTTAAGCTCCCCATATTCTTCTCTACTGCTTGCTAAGCGAAACAGGTCTTCTACGCTGGATACATCCGTCCATTCCCTACTGTTTCTGAGCCACGACTTCTTTCTTTGACCAAGCGTCTCTTCCCTTCAATGTTGTCCATCATTATTACTTGTAGAAGTCAGTCCCTGTTGTGCCGAAGCACAAGACATGATTAACGAATCTTCTTCATCAGCCCTAATCACTCACACATCGTCAGCCTTTTCTTCTTTTGGTGCATTTCTGTCTAACGAAGGTTGGTAATCATATCTGCATATTTTTCTCTGTGACTCTCAAGACGGAGTCATTCTGTAGCACTCGTGATTCCAGTCTACTCTCGTAGGTGTCTCAACTATGATTTATTTGTTTAGCCTAGTCGTCTCTTAATTGCCTCTTCGCGGAAGCCAAACCCTGAAACTCTAATGAGTTTTCAAGTGGAAGGTTCGTGTGTGAATATTTTCGCTCATCTCCAAAAGAAGAGGAGCAAAAAGTAATCGGACGGCCAAATTCCGATCACTAATGAACCGTGACCAGGTGTTGCCGGCGCCGCGCTCGCGCAGCTAATTCGCGTGTAAGATTTTCTGTTTAATTCTTTATTAAAGAGGTAAGTATCTGAACTCACCAAAAAATATATAAAATCCCACTTAGTTCTTTATAACGCTCAAGTTTCGTATCAATCTCTTACAATGTCTACGTCTGTTTTTATTTTTCAGATGTAAAAGTCCTTGAAAACAATTCTCTTATCCTCAAATGACATTTGCCCTTGCCTGCCTCCTACTTTTATTGCCCGTGCGACAATCAAATTCAAATTCATTTATTTGCGTCATGTGAAACCTAGAATCGGTCAGAAGTACCCATCTTGCCTGTAGTGTCAAATAGGCCCCAGAGTCGCATCCTAAGTGGTGCGCCGGCGCAGGTTCAACGACCGGTCGTCGTCCGCACGGTTTTCGGCTCGCTGCAGAGTTTTTTTGCTCGCGCCAGGCCGCCTGCAGTTTTTAGATGCACCTACTTGCCGCGTATGACTATCTAACGTGCAGGACAGGGGTGGGATGGAGCAACCTGCGTTGTTTTCGTTCCCTGTTAAATTTAATCGCTTGATAGATTCAGCTCGAACCCACTCTTTTTCCGTTTAATGAGCTTAAGTCGCAACACATTCGGTCTCGCATTACCACTGAAGAGAATTGAATGCTAAAATCCAAAAGCGATAAAAGAATATTTTTGTAACTAAATTATTTTATTTCATTCATCTAAGTAATTTGTCCACTTCTAGATTCTTCATAGATAATCAAGATCCTTCTGATAGGTCTTACCAATTGAGACCATAGCTTCAGCTAGCTGATAGGCCCTCATGATACTATGTCTGACACTTTCTCTAGGAATTGATATATTTTGTAAGGATTAAGATAGCACGACTTAAACTACTCTCCGGTAATGTTTAGCCATCGCTCTGGACTTAAGACCGAGCTCCCATCTGGTATCCCTTTCCCTCGTACATTCGATAAAATTAAATGTTAATGTAAAATAATGAGCATGCTTGTGGCAAAATAATGGTCCAAGAACCTAGACGGTGAAACGACTGGAGCTAAGGAAATTTAAACACGTTTTAATTTTCATATCTTATTTTTTACCACAGAAATATGGCGTAAGAAGATCGTACGCTTGTTCTACAATTTTCTTCAGCAAAAACTAGTTGTAAGAAAACAGAAATATGTCTAAGATATTTGTTATTTTACTTTCTAGTTTCACCTGTATCCGATTTAATAAAGTGTACAAGAACCAGAGGCATTCGAGACGGGAGGCAGCTCTCTCGTTCAGGTTATGTCGACTCCACTCCATCCCTGTGCACGTGGGCCAATTCGGCAACTCAGTGCGTTGCACTATAGGAGCCAGTTTGACTAGATTTTTGGCTGCGGCCGGCGCGGGAGTTTTGCTCGCTTTGCAATTGCGATCCAGGCCCTCCCCCCGCGGCCCCCCGCTGGCTTAAATCACCTCAGGGAGTACTGGCGTGCGCGCATCATAAAACTGTTATTTTCGAGATCAAAGAAAAGTTATGAAGGGAGTTTTGTGTCTGCGATCTTTTATATCAACAATGCCTTCTAGAACATAACTAGATCACACCATTAGATCTGTTGGCACAGAGGAATATGGCTGTAAAATATAATTAGGGCCGTGTCATGTTTCGTAATAGGTACTATTTTTTTGGCCAATAAAACTGCTGAATTGCTCAGTAGTTTTATCGGACAAAAAAATTGTTTACATTATTTATTATAGACAAAGAAACGTTGTATTTAGCCGTCTATGACTGCTTGGATGTTTTAGCGTGACAAAGAATATCAGGGTATAAATTCTAGAGCTATTCTATTTCTATTTCTTTTTCAATCTATTTTGTTTTCTAGAAAAAACTTCATCATCATCATCAGCCATTTGACGCCCACTACAGGACATAGGCCTCCCTCATAGTTTTCATAACCATGAGAGGTTTTGCCATAATCGCCACGCTTGGCAGGCGGGTTGGCGATCGCACTATGCGGTTGGAATCTCAGGAAGACTCTGCTGCCCGTCTCCTGGTAATTTTTTTCTTTAGTCGCCTTCTACGACCTAGATAAAACTTACAGCCGCTAAATTTAAACTACATAAATTACAGGGTAACATCGAATTCGATATCAGTAAGTGGACATTCTAACTATGACATAGAAACATATGACACTAGCTTTAAAACAAAAATATTAAAAAAGAAACTAATTTGTCATACGCGGTAACAACGAAAGCTATATTAAACTAAATTCTAAAATATCTGTGTAGCCAATTAAGAAAAGCCCTCTTTACCGGTAACACCAACTCCTGAAAATAAATCCAGAACGAATCCAATTTCCTTTTAGGAAAATTCATTCCCACTCGATCCAGCGAACTTAGGTGCAGGGCAGGCACAAAGGATGTGTGTTGATTCACTGAAGCCCTATCAAAAACCCACGGGATATCACGAGCTTAGGAGATACGAAAGTTCAGTGTCACTCTTCCATTACGCTTTTTTTTGAGAAATGTTTCTAGTATTGTTTACTTAACGTTTTTCCTTGAGGCACATTATGGTATGTTTAAAGACTTCAACCACATACAACGCGATCGCCAACCCGCCTGCCAAGCGTGGCGATTATGGCAAAACCCCCTCATGGTTATGAAAACTATAAGGGAGGCCTATGTCCTGCAGTGGGCGTCAAATGGCTGATGATGAAAGACTTTTAAAAACCAAGAAAATTCAACGCGCAATATAATCAAACCATCGGGATCACAAACAAGCGTAGCGCTGGTTCTTACTTCCGCCCTTTGCTATAAAAACGCAGATAGTCACACGCATATATAGCGTGCTAACATGTTTTCTGTGGCTTGCGACGTGACGTGACGCTTTCGAAAATATTGTATGAATTGAATTGCAGTGTTTTCGCCCTTGCGCCTCTTCTGTCTGGTTTGCGCATCACGCGTCGATTGCTGCGAAGGACCAGCGATGGCGGGAATTTGTGAAAACTGTAAGTTATGGGCGTTGAAGCGCTCCCGCCCTTTATATCGCGAACAGAAATGCAGGGACAGCAGAACAAGATGCTGACTGATTTTGACGTTTATTGCAACGACAAAATGGTTTGATTTAGTCTGCAAGCCGCAGACGATACTGTGTAGCGTGTATACATCCATCACAGGGCAGAGAATTTCTCTCAGAGAGCGATTGGGCTTATGGTGTTATTTATAAAAACACGATTTTACTAAAACACTCCTTAAGTGCACTTTAAATAGTCTGTGTTAGACCAGCAAAAACAGCATTTGAAGAGTGTTATATGGAATTGTGTTTTTATCATTAAAACTGTAAATAATCACTCACGTCCACATGGACTCAAAATTTTAAGCGCGGAGGTATGTGAAGATAAGATAAGATTGAGATTTATTTGTGAAACATAGGCACAACAAAGTTGAGATGTTACAATTAGGAAAAGCAGATATCTCTATGTTTTTCACATAAGGCGTACACATTTTTCGTGCAAAAAGTAATTGAAAAAGCTACACTGAGCACATTAAGTTAGTATTTAAAAGTCAAATTATAATCTAATGGTGCTATTATTAAGGAGTAATTTCATATCGTGCATTTAAAAAAACAGAATAAATTATATTAAATGTCAGATTATGTACAATATATTGTAAGTATGTCAAGAATGTATTACATAACATAACATAAACTCACCCCTGTATCCCAGAGGGGTAGGCAGAGACCAGGGAGTGCCACTTGCTACGATCCTGACAGATCACTTTCGCTTCCTCAACATTCATTAGTCGTTGCACGGGTACTTTTTATCTTGCCTTTTGTTAATACATCCTCTATTTGGTCGAAGTATGTCCGTCTGGGTCGTCCCTTACCGGCCCTTCCATCCACATTCGCTCGATATATTTGTTTTGTCAATCTTTCTTCCTTCATCCTCTCCACAACAATGTATTAACAAACAAATAATAATGAACATTCAGATTTCCTCACTATGGTTCCTTGTTTCACAGTTAGCAAGTGGCATGTTACCTACTACTAGTCTATAGGACGATAAAAACGTATGTCGCTGTGTCGTGTTGCGGTGGCGTAGGGCCGATGGTTGGAATTTGTGAAAATTGTAAATTATGGACGTTAACCCGCGCTCGAGGCCCCTTGTATCGCGATTGAAAACGTAGAGACAGCAGAAAAAAAATAAGAGCAGACATTGACTGATTCTTCCTCTTCTTCATGTGCCACACAAGATATTGTTGCTACATAACCTACGACAGTTGTAGGCTGTGTAGACACGATGTTTGCGCGCCCTCCTCGGCTTTGCGCGCCCTCCTCGGCATCGAGGTGGGTCGCTCATGATGTCGGTTTAGGGGTCCTTAGGACCAAACCAGCCCCCAGGTGGTGTTTAGTGGGTAGGCGCACTTCCTGTGAGTCCCACATTGGCAGCACGGCCGGGCCCGTGCTGTTATGCATGAGCATTCACCACCTCCCTCCCCCGTGTCCTCCGGAGGGTGCCCTTTTTAGGGCTAAAAAAAAAAAAAAAAAAAAAAAACACGATGTCTTGGTCTCCGGTCCTCTTTCTCTCTGTTATCTTGCCTTGTATGATAAATTGAAGAACACTCCTCCTTTTTCGTGAACTAACAATCTGTCAATCTATTGTTAACAGTTTTCAGATATACATTTTTTTGTATGGACTTTGGCCAACAGAGGCCTAATTATGCACACCGAATCCTGTCGGATTCCTTACGTTTGCTATAGCAATTAGTATGGAATTTGACAGTTAGACGATTGGAATCGTTCAGGGTTTGGTGCGCGTAATACAGGGGCTGACTCTGTTATATTAACAGATTTTTATGTACTAGAAACAGGGAGTGAAGGTACTTTGTTTTATCCACAGTGTTACTCACTGATTCTGAGATAATTGTTACAACTTAAAAAGTACATTTGGTTTGTTGAATGTTAATTTAGTACAAGCCACATTCTTTGCCGAATCAACATGCTTAACTCTGGCCAAATTGAATTAGAAACTGTATAAGTACCATTCTAAATAGTCCGTAAGCATAAAACATAACATCTAAGCACTTGTTTATTTTCATTCGGAAAATATCAATGAAATCTTGACTCACACAAAGTAACAAAGCACGTTAAAACATTGTCAGTTATTTAATAAAATTTTACTAATACCTGTCGTACCTAATACCTAATTCCAATACGTCTTAATTAAGCCCGTACTCTCTCTCTCACTCTCTCTCTCTCTGAGAGAAGGCGCGTGTCCTGCAGTGGGACGTAATACTCTACATAAAAACCCCACATCTCAGAAGCTCTGAAGTAAATCGTTGTGTAACATTTATGATGCATCATCATCATCATCATCAGCCATTTGACGCCCACTGCAGGGCATAGGCTTTTATGATGCATAAAAAGTTCTTACCAAAGGTTCATAGCATTCACATTCACTATCTGTGGATATGTCAAAAAATGGTTTAGTTGCTGCAACTCCAAGACGATCAATTCTTTATTGTCTGTGATCAAGACTCCGGTCATTTTTTTGTTCAGATTCATATTATTTCTTTAAATTTGTAGTTTTTTTTTTATCCACAGGACGTTTATTTACACATAGACCTTATATAGCAGGAAACAAAATTCGAACAATAAAAGACCACGGCAAAGTTCCTTTGACAAGAAAAAAATAACAAGAAGGTTTTTTAAGACAGTCTGAAAAACCATTATAAACATATAACAGAATATTCATTATCATTATTATTAAGCTTTAATAACCTATTTCAGGCTAAAAATTCCACCCATGCCGTGACTTGAACCCGGATACTACAGAACCCGAAGACTCTGGCTAACCGTGCCAGCGCTCTCCCAACTGAGCTAATGGGCAAGTGCAGGCATCGGCGAAATTTCGAGCCTCTTTAGAAACTTCCCATTAGCTCAGTTGGGAGAGCGCTGGCACGGTCAGCCAGAGGTCGCGGGTTCAAGTCCCGGCATGGGTGGAATTTTTAGCTTCTAAATAGATTTTTAAAATTTTCCTCAGCAAGGGTTAGTGCAACAAAAAAAAAAGAATATAATTATTATTAAGCTGTTATTAAAATGGTTTAATTTGTAGCGTCGGCAATTATTTCGTAGATGGATGTATTTTTATTATAGGGGCTTATTTTATTGCGGGCGTAGTATTTTTTACAGTGCGAAAGAGCATTGTTTATTTGTTTTTTGGTAAAGGTGGGCAAAGTCCAGACCAGATTCTTAAATTATGTTGAACTCTGCTGCCAGAAATATATTTTTTCAATGTAGATGAGGGCGTCACTGTACAAATAGTGGCAAATTTTGTGTAAAAAACTTCTCTTTGGTTCCACTGATGACAAATCTACAGACAAGTAGGTAGATTTGTAAGCCCTCATTTTTTACGAGGATGACGTTTTTATCTCGGATGTCATAAAAACTGTCGTAAGCTTAATTCATAAATCTAATTTTCATAGCGCTTAATACTTTACCAGAATTCTCAGAAAACTACTTTCTGGGAGAATTATTTACGCACGCACGACATGTCATTGTATACTCACGTGAACAGAAGCCCAGACCTATCATAATAAGCCTCCTTTTGGCCGGCTACTCAATTCCTATTAAAATAATGTAGGAATCGGGTTTCCTCACTAAGATTTTCTGCACATTACTCAGTTAACATTAGCCAAATTCTTGACTTCACAACTGATTACATCTCTATGGTAACCAGGGAAGGATATCACATGGAAATACACCCGTTCTGAGACCATTTGTACAATTTTACGGTGGCCCCCAGTGGAAATCGAACCCACGACTTCCGGCAATAATAATATTTCCCCGTAGATCTATGCCACGTAGCGCAACTTGGCTCCTCCGCTTTGTGTATTATTCAGTCTCATACACCATGCCAATTTTTAATCCTCAGCTATTTTTAGGGTTCCATACGTCAAAAAAAACAAAACCCTTATTTCTATAAGGGTTTCGTCCCGTTCACTTCTATTCCCTTTGTTATCCCACTTCGTCTGTTAAGAACGAAAGAAAAAAGACATTTATCAAATTGTCACAGAAACACAGAGTATACAAGTAGGTGAACAAACAACATACATACGAGTACACGAAAGTCGACAAAACAATAAAGACACCAAAAATTACGAGAAGATAGAGAAGATTAAGTTGAAAGGAGAAAGGCAGCTGGCGTACAGCCTACTGAGAAAATGTTTTGAACTCATATTTACACAATTAATTAAGTTCATCATGACGGTATAAATCCAGTATTGAGACATTTTTTTAAGTTGGAGGAAAGAAAAACCGAAATTAAAAACGAAACGCTAATAGTATGGAGACACTATACGCAATCATTCTTAAACCAATATGGGGCTGCCAGGCTAAAAGGAATCGCTCGTAGCCCCGGCTGCCTGAGTGATCTTAAACGATCACGAAGGTTAAGCAACACAGGGCGCGTTCAGTGCATGGATGGGTCGCCGTCTATGCCTAACGCTAGTGGCATTTTTCCGAGCGGTTCCGTGCTTCGCAAGGCACGTTAAGCTGTTGGTGCCGGCTGCCGTCGATAGATGGCAGTCGTTAAGCCAAGTCAGAGGCCTTAGGGCGGCTTGACAACTTCTGACAGTAGACGAGCCACTAGTCTACAAGCCTCCACCAATCCGGACTTGGCCCCCGTGGTGGAGTATGGCCTACACCTTCCTCAGGGAAGAGACCCGTGCCCCTCGGTGGGGACATAATGAGTTGATGATGATGAGGCTAAAAGTAAAACTGGCAACACTAAGTGTCAAAGTCAGTCTAACTAATCTGTGAGTCACTAGAGAATCAACCGATCGAATTGTTTGATTTTGTTTGAGTTTCATTGGTTTGATTTGTTTTTAATTGTAAGTCTTGGTCCTGCATTTGATTCCAATCTGGTCCATAATTGCCTGAGTCAAGCCACGCTCCTCGGTATTTAGATGGTGGTTTGTGAATGCGAAAAGACTCCAGTGAATGACGCGAAAAGACGCTTGTATATTGTTTGTTTCCCCGAGTCGAGCCATTGTCGGGCTCAGGACAGTACACCGATTAAATGGTCTATTTTAACTCAAGCAAAAGATATGACTATTGTATGTCACACTTTGTATATGAAACCGAGTAGGATAGGGTAGGGTAGCAAACGTACAGCTTCCCAATGACCTCAATGAATCATTTAATTTGGGCAGAAGCGAAGTTGACACATAAATTTTAATTACATCACAAAAAATGCATAGCAAAGTTATAATTTCAGTCAGGTCGTATGGGAGTACAAACTTTTCCACTGAAAATCCGAAATCCCTCCTCCGCATTGGTAAGAAGCGTCACGTAAGATTACCCTCGTAAGCTGAGACACTGATAAAACATGAAATATCCAATATTACGCCGCGAAAACATCGCGCGAAAAATATAAAGTTGACATCAGCTTTTCATTGACTTTGCGGTACGACATTTTGATCTCACGTGATAAATGGCCGTCCCCATACGAGAATTGATCCCCAGCTCCGCAACTATAATGTTAACGTAGCCGTAGGGAATTTCTCGAGCGAAATCGATTTTTGGCAGCTTGAAAAATGTCCACAAATAAGGCACTTTTAATCCGACATCCGGCGCGCGCGCACTTTAAACGGAGTTACCCTTTACCCGGTTGCAGATACCAGAGTTCAATGCTTACTGCAGCAAATGTGTGGAACATACCTATATAGTTTTTTTTTTTTGTTGTACAACTAAAAGTAATGAAATAAATAGTAAATAAAAATCACTTTATTTGACGAAAAAACAATTACATCTTGTACTTACATTCTACAGGTTGTAAGCATACAATAGGCCACGAATCGTTGAGATACACTATTCATTATTGGTTAACCTTCTACACAATATAATTATATTATGAGCACTAGCGTTTAAACTAGGCCTAGCCTGTATCTTAAACGCTAGTTCCTTCGAGTGTTTTAACAAATTGGTTAAGTTGTTTGTCATTGGATGTTTATTTAAGTTGAATGTTTATTAAACTAAATGAGGGTAGTATCAATATAAATGGTTGCAATTGGTTAGACCATAGTAAGTGTGAAGTTTTTTAAGTCTTGTGGATGAGAAACTTTAATACGTGATATGAATCTAGAGTCGTTATTTATTTAGTTATGGAAACTAATATTTAGTATTAAAACATTTTATTTAAATTAAATTTTGAATAAATAATCATCATCTTCATCCATAATGGACAGGGGCTTCTTCATGTATTTGTTGGTATAATAAATGTCTTTCTTCATCTTCTTCTTCACCAGTCGCTTCTGCACTGCGCTGTTCTTCTCCAGGTCTTTCCAGCTGTCTTGTCGATGTCATCGCGCCAATTAGCTGATGGTCGGCATATACTTCTACGTCCGAACCTTGGATACCACTCTAGTAGTTTGTGACTCCATCTCTATTTCAAAGGAGCTACTCTCCCTCCTTCGATCTCGATGTTCTTTACGCGATTTTTGATAAAAATAAATTAATAAAATAATACTCGTACAAAAACGCCTTTATTTCACTTGCAAAAATCCTGAAAATCTGCAAACTATACAATTCCGCAGTTAGAATTGGAAGTATTTTTCGGAATGGTAGGTATTGTTTTTGAGGCAACGAAAATCCTACGCCCCAACACTCAGCCTCCAATTAAAGTTCGAGTCTTACTACAACAGCTTACTTGTTTTCAACAACAACCTACGACACTATAGTTGCTAATGAACAACAATAATTTAACATTTCAAGATATACCTGACACACTATAAGTTACAGATTTTACTGCCAAATAGGAACTTAGAAAGGGCTAAATGTGCTGTGGCTCCCTATTAAAAGTTCTTTGTGATGAGAAAAACTTATAGAAAATTATGCAGATGGCTTTATAATATCCTATTTTTGCAACGGCGCATTTGCACTGGGAACTCACAAGTTCTAAAATGTGACAGTTGTGTGAAATGTGAAAAATAGATGTTTGATTATATTAATGTAGGTCACGCGGTCACTACACGCAAATAAAGGGTCCCATAGATTTGGATTAAATTTGGCAAACAGACCAACAGACCTTGCCATGTATTATTGTAATAATAACTTCCACACAACACAATCACCCGTCCCGATCCCAAACTAAGATTGACCATTGCCATAGGAAACAGGCAAGGTCATCAGAAACCTGGACACACAGACTAAGGCCATTTGTATAAATCAAGTACAGCAGCCTCCAACGTAATCGTACTCACCACCGCTGGGTTTTACTGGGTAATTTAGTAAGTAGTCGAGCATGCTACTTAATTAAGTAAACATAAACATAACATAAACATTTACATTCAGGCACATACATTGTTTCTAGCCCCACACTAGGATACCCTGTGTCGTGGGAACCAGAAAAAACCCAGGTCTTGGATGTTTACAAACATGTATGATAAACAATGGTTATCTGGAAAAAATTACTTTTAGTAATAAGGCCGCCAATTGTGCTGTACTATATTATTGTTAAATTCTCCTATGTTATTCCTGGTGTACATACAATAAAGAATACTCTATCTATCTATCATGTAAACATCCAAGACCTGGGGTTTTTATTGTCCCCAGCTGGGACTCTAACCCGGGACCTCTCGCATGGTATGCAGATGCGCTACCGCTGCGCCACAGAGGTCGACGAGTCAATGTTATTAATTCAAAGCTAGTTTCTTACATTTAAATACCATCCTGCGCCCTCCACCACATTTGAAATGGTTAGATGACTACTAAGCCATCCCAAATCACAGCAAGCACGAATGTAAAACATCCGCCAGCGTCACTGCAAGCTAATCCCCGAATCAACATTGCCCAACCTCAATTCGGCGAAACTGCAACCAATCACCGCGGTTACTGAATGGTGAAACTGCACCGAAACACGGCGCGCTCTTCCCTAAGTGTAATTTTCCTGTGTCACTGCCATATGCTTGTGTCTTTATAAAAATACACTAATACTTTTGATCCGTGTTTTGATCGGAGCGCTAGGGCCAAAATGAGTGGCGCCAGTTGGTGGGTATAAGTCAGTCAGGTATGAGTCAGATAGATTAGATTAGAACTCTTTATTGCGCACATAATAAAAATTACATGAAGTAATAATATAATATAAGCAGCCTATATACGTCCCACTGTAGGGCACAGGCCTTCTCTCAGGGAGAGAGTACAGAAGTAAACAATAGGATAAACCCTGGCCTGCCTGGCCCATGAAGTAAACAATAGGATAAACCCTGGCCTGCAGAACGGACATGAGTGACCCCCGGCAGCGAAGACGAAGGCCAAGTTACATTCAGACCGAGACAATACATACGATGACGAGCAGGGCGCAGCTCAGAACGGCCCGGGGGCTGGCGCGCAAATTTTGTCTCTGTAAAGCTACCGCGTACCACGACACCGCCTATCGAGTAGTATCATCTTGTTTTATTTCACAACGTAAAGCATTGCAACCCTGACATTGGCAGAATTATTGGTTGCCATTAAGCCACAAAAAAAACGTAAAGCATTATCGTACGATAAAAAAGTTCGTCGCTGTGTCGTGTCCCGAGGGCTGAACGCGGAAGAGATCTGCACTTCCCTTGCCGCCTGGGTGAAACCTGAATTACCGTTAGAGTGCACAGAC
Organism: Yponomeuta cagnagella; assembly: GCA_947310995.1. Taxonomy (NCBI): domain Eukaryota; kingdom Metazoa; phylum Arthropoda; class Insecta; order Lepidoptera; family Yponomeutidae; genus Yponomeuta; species Yponomeuta cagnagella. The sequence goes on along the minus strand of OX371279.1, from coordinate 18,514,999 downwards.
GCACAAAGAGCTGGTAGGCACAAAGAGGCTGCAGTATTTAGGTTAACGCTACACCTCAAGGGCCTCCGAGACAATGCCCGAGACTCGAACTGAATCATTCGCCGTCGAATATTTGAAATACAATTTTTGCCCGACTAAGAAATGCTCAGCACTTCATAGTGTTTTCCCAAAGCATGTGATTCTGTCAAAAAAAATAATAACAATCGGCGTACATGCTGTAAACCTCACTTATTGGATAAACTCTATATTATATGATAAGAAAACCTGGGTCAAAGACTTGAACCTCTAATTTAAAGTGCCATGCACTTAAATCTACGTGGTTTCTTTCCATACAGAGTGTTCTAAGAAAATATCTGTCCAAGAACTGATAAGGGAAAATTGTATTCAAGTAGAGTTAACAGGCGAATTGACAGGCGCACGCGGCAGTTAAATGCCTGTTATTTCATCTACGATACCCAACTAGCTTTATGAGTTACCGTTACAAGAAATGAGGTTAGCTGGAGATAGAAAAGTTTAGACATATTTATATTCTTTTTGTTGCACTAAACCGTGCTGAGAACAATTTTAAAAACCTATTTGGGTGGAATTTTTAGCTAAATAGGTTTTCATACTATTTTCAGCCCAATGTGTAATCTAGGCCATTGTACATACGTAAAATGGCTGCGAAACGTTTTTTGTTGTATTAATAAACTGGTTTTAGGGTTCCGTACCAAAAGGGTTAGACAGTACAAATTTAATAATAGGGTCAAATACCCAAAGGGACCACCCTATTACCGTCCGTCCGTCTGTCACCAGGCTTTATCTCATGAACCGTGATAGTTAGACAGTTGAAATTTTCACAGATGATATATTTCTGTTACCGCTATAACTAATACTAAAAACAGAATAAAATAAGTATTTAAAGGGGGCTCCTATACAACAGACGTGACTTTTTTGTCGTTTTTCGCTCGATATTAATAACGGAACAGGTAGACGCTTGAAATATTCAAATGTTGTATAGATAATGGTACGGATCCCTTCGTGCACGAGTCCGACTCGCACTTGGCCGGTTTTCTTATTTACTACGCTAACTTTATTTTCTAAGTTATGTACTTTTGTAAAGGGAATTTGTATCTTCTTCTTCATTTTCGGTCGTAGGTGACTCTTAGCCTAGTAGTAACTCCATAGTAGTAATTAGTAATTCCTTACTCCTAGTAGTAATTCCTTAGTAGTAACTCTTAAGTTATAGTAGTAGTAGTAATTCCTTACTCCTAGTAGTAATTCCTTAGTAGTAACTCTTAGTAACTCCTAGGTGAGCATAGGGCTTCAACCACAGATTTCCACTTCTGACGATGGTGCCGGATTAAGAATAGCGTCACTCCATTTCCTTCCGTGGATGTCAATTATCAGGAGACGGGCAGCAGCGTCTTCCTGAGATTCTAACCGCATACTTACTGCGATCGCCAACCCGCCTGCCAAGCGTGGCGATTATGGCAAAACCCCTCATGGTTATGAAAACCAGAGGGAGGCCTATGTCCTGCAGTGGGCGTCAAGGGGCTGATGATGAAGCGTCTAGCTATTGCCGTTATGGTATCGAACAAAAAACGGCTAAAAAATCACGTCTGTTGTATGGGACTCCTTAAATATTTATTTTATTTGGTTTTTAGAATTTATTGTTATAGCGGCAACGACAGCGTTATAGGTATGGCGCGTTCGGCACTTTTTGAAACTTTTTGGCCAAGTGCGAGTTGGATTCGCACACGAAGGGTTCCGTACCATTATCTATACAACATTTGAATATTTGAAGCATCTACCTGTTGCTGTTATTATTATCGAGCAAAAAACGGTAAAAAAATCACGTTTGTTGTATCGGAACCCCCCTTAAATATATATTTTACTTCTTTTTTAGTATTTGATGTTATAGCGGCAACAGAAATACATTATCTGTGAAAATTTCAACAGTCTAATTATCACGGGCCTGGTGACAGACGGACGGACGGACTGACGGATAGCGGAGTCTTAGTAATAGGGTCCCTTACCGTTTGGGTACGGAACCCTAGTACAAACTACTCCAGGCTCTCTTTTCAAAAAGCCAGCAGTTGTCTGTCAGTCCAACATCTACTCGTATACCGTTTTTAGATTAGTATCCAAAAACATTGCTCCACAATTATTTGAACTGATTTTGATTGCGTGTAGTTGCGCCGCAGAGCTTGTTATTACATTTTTCAATTGATCATTCAAAACGTAGTTATGTACGTTTTTCTCAACTTTCCCCTGTCAGAGTGTGTTTTACAAGCAGTCTGCTATTTATTATGGGCACCGGTCGGTTTCTAATTAGCAGGTGTTCGTCGAGGCTGAGTCAATGCGGTGGGGACAGGTTCGCAACCTGGCGCATGTCGGTCGTATTTTATTCATTGCCAAACTCATAGCAGGAAAAAGCAAATAAAACAAATGAAATAAACAACCAGACTGCTGAGCATTAACTACTAAGCAATTGGAACCACTCTAGGTAGTAAGTACCTCGCACCGAGTCACAATGTTGTATTTCGGTTCCGTCTGCTTAGTAGTTCATCCCTTTTTCTCTCTCATACAAAACTCAAATTATAACAAATTATAATTTGAGTTTTGTATGAGTGGTTTTCTTTTATATTTCAAATTGATTGTAATGTAATTTGTTAACATCAGACAATTCTTTGAGGAACTTTGAAGCAACTTAGAACCGGGAACATGCGTCCATACGAGTTAAACATAATAATTGCTTCCTTTTTTCGACTAGGCTGATACCTGAGTGCTTATACTGAGTTTCGCAAAGTTGATCTAATGACTTAATCATCGCGTCAAGCGAGTAAACGTCAAACGCATCGAGAATCGAGTATTTGCGAGTATGAGTTACAATCAAGGATGTTTTAGCCAATCCTTGATTGTAACTCATACTCGCAAATACTCGATTCTCGATGCGTTTGACGTTGGTTACAATCGACGCCAAATACTCGATCGACGTTTGTTCACCGTGTGTAGCGAGCATATTATTAAATATATAGACAGCGTTCTGTTTTTATAAACCGACTAAATTTGGTAGTGTGATTTAAAGGAGAGGTGTATTGAAAATTAACTACATACTAAAATTATTCGAGATATATCCTTCAATGGCAAGTCAAGCGAAAAGCCATTTTACTAATTCACTTCAAAAATAAAATTGAATTAGTATCTTAAACTCGCAAAAAGCTCCAAACTGAGCGATAACGCTGTCACTTTCGAATGATTGTCGATGGTCACTACTCGATATCGAGCGCGATAGAACTGGGAATCGTACTTTAAAGTTTCTCCAAGTGACAACTAAGCGGCGCATTGTCACTCCTATACAAATTGCAAACGCTCTCGCTATCGAAAGTAAAATGGAAAAACTCAGTATAAGCACTCTGTTACCTCGACCTCACCGAGGAGCAACTAAACAAACTTGAGCATCTTCAAAACTTCCGCATCCAGTTCATATTTGGTCTGCGCAAATAGGACCACGTTTCTGAATGTCGTTCACAGCTCAAGTGGCTCCCAATCCGCCCCCGCCGGAATACGCATATACTCTCTCTTCTGTATTGCGTACTGTTTAATCCAGCAACTCCTTCCTAACTAAAAGAGTGCTTTGAGTTTCTCCACTCTTCTCATATCGTTACTCTTCGCTCTTCCCAGAACCTAAAAATCCCATCCCATCGCACCACTGTCTACGGCCGCTCCTTCACCGTGCAGGCAGAGCGATTATGGAATGCTTTACCGGTGGAGGTGCGGAAAGCCAAGTCCCTGCCCATTTTTAAGTACTTATAATACTGTTTCTATTACTTGTAATATTGTTCTACTATTATTTGTGTTTTACTTACGTCCTGTCAATATGTATATTCTGTTAGGTAGGCTTAACTTATTGCATTTATATAGGTATAATATTCATTTCATTTTTATTTGTGTAAATTATTTGTATGTGATAATTTAATAAAAGTATTCGGTTATTTGATATCCGTGTGGTGCCGGATTAAGAATAGCGTCACTCCATTTCCTTCCGTGGTTGTTGTAGAAGGCGACTAAGGAAATCAATTACCAGGAGACGGGCAGCAGCGTCTTCCTGAGATTCCAACCGCATACTGCGATCGCCAACCCGCCTGCCAAGCGTGGCGATTATGGCAAAACCCTCAAAAACAAAAACGCTGGCAAAAACGCCCAAAAAGATAAATAACAGTGGTTAATTTTTTTTTTCTCTACGATCAAACTTTTTATAATATGATACAAACTATAACGTCACAACTTGCACGTAACACCTTAATGTAATATATAAAGCGTTTATCAACATTCGAATTATCTCGTTATCTTTTTATGCATCTGCACCCTTTTTAAAAAATTTGAGAATTCAATGAAAAAACGAAATCTTGTATGTTTTTTATTACTAGAGTAACTTGATTTTTAATACCCCGAGAACGCAAAAAAAATATTTTTATGATTTTTATTTTTTTTCACTTCAATCTAAGTTTGACGCAAATCAGCCATTGGCTAACGTTGCTCTCAGCCTACTAAACAATAGATTTGCACAATTGTAAGTAGTCAATCTCATCCGTTTTATTAAGCGGTTTTAGTTTTTTTGTTCTAAACAGGCGAGAGGAATTCGCGGGGTTTGTTCCACGCTCTCATTATCCTCGCTCTAAGTACAGGGGAAGATAATATATCGTTACAAAGTAATTTGCTACAAGAGCGTATGAACGGAACGTCTTCTTAATAATGTCGCGAGAGGCCATGATGGAGTATTCCAGACGATGCGAAGCACATTCATCGCGTAACGTTGCAACGCCAATAAGTTTCACGACTGTCGTAACTAACTCCCCACCATAAGACTTAAGGAGGCGCTTCACTGTTTTTCTTTGTAAATATTGAAAACATACTTTTACAGGAATCTGATGGTAAAAAATCGTTCAATTCATGTTCCCTGGCTACTCATAGCACTCACAGGAAATTCTAGTTTCATCATCATCAGCCTATGCTTGTCCACTGCTGGACATAGGCCTCTCCTATTGCACGGCCCTGAGCACGATCCTCGGCTACTCTCATCCAGCTCGTGCCAGCCGCCCTGCGAAGATCATCGCTCCACCGAGTCTGACGACGTCCTACACTACGTTTACCGATCCGCGGTCTCCACTCAAGAACTCGTCTACCCCATCGGCTATCAGTTCTTCGGCTGATATGGCCGGCCCACTGCCACTTCAGCATGCTAATTCGGTGGGCTACGTCGGTGGCTTTGGTTCTCTGTCGGATCACCTCGTTTTGAATTCGATCTTTCAGAGAAACCCCGAGCATAGCCCTTTCCATAGCACGCTGAGCGACTTTAAATTTAATTCTAGTTTAAGAACCAGTAATCTTATTTGGTGTCTGTTTTACAATTAGGTATTTACATTTTATTTTTCATATTAAGTTAATTTTTTAATGTCTGAATAAAAAAATCAAATCTGTTCATAATTCTCTCCGTCCGTTGAAATAAGTTATAATTTTACCTTAGTACCTTTGTAATGTTTTAGCGCAAGAATTTTAGGACAATTAGGGTGCTGAAATGTCAAGAAAAAGAATGCACATTGCACATGTGATGATGATGAATTTCGTTAAAACAACAAACCAATTGATCGAATTACAATATTTTTTTACACAAAGGAAACATTCAATATTTTTAGGAAAAAACTCACTACATGTAGAAGGCCCTCAAGTCTAACGTAACCTTTCGCACACTAAGGTCGGTTCCAAATTCCGAGAATTTGCGCTTTCTGACCCTCGCCCGCTCCCCCACCCGCGGCTGCTACTCACTAACTGGGCACCTTTTGTAAAAAAGTGCCTCCAGTTTTATATTCTTTTTGTGGCACTAACCCGTGCTGAGGACAATTTTAGAAACCTATTTAGAGGCTAAAAATTCGACCCATGCAGGGACTTGAACCCGCGACCTCTAGCTAACCGTGCCAGCGCTCTCCCAACTGAGCTAATGGGCAAGTGCAGGCATCAGTGAAATTTTGAGCCTCTTTAAAAACTTTCTCTGTATTACGTACAGGCAGCAACATATGGCCAAAGCAATTTTCATCACTTGCAACTCACTTTGCAGTTAGGTTTTTGCATCGGAATGATATCGCTATACCTACATGATTATTTTCTTTTTGTTGCACTAACTTAGCGTTGCGCTGGGGGGTTAAGCCCTCAGCACTGGTTTTCAGTCAGTGCCTAAGGCAACTCGTAATTGTACTACAGAGTACGCGTCGTGACGCATTTGAAAGGAATTCAAATAGATAAAATCATTTACCTTTTTATTTTCTATGTAGCCTATATACTTCCACAAAGAGAGAGTACGGGCTTAATAACCACGCGTGCCCACCGCGGATTAAAAAAAAATTTAAAAAAATCGAAAAATATTTATTTAAAAAACCTAATTAGAGGCTAAAAATTCCACCCATGCTGGGACTTGAACTCGCGACCTCTGGCACGGTGAGCCAGAGGTCGCGGGCCTCTAGCCTCTAAATAGGTTTTTAAAATTGTCCTCAGCACGGGTTAGTGCAACAAAAAGAATATATAAATATTTATTTCATCACCTCAGACACTCAGGTTTCCTCACGTTGTTTTCCTTCAGCGTTAGCGAGTGGTATTGCTACTATAACATACAATAAAAATATGAATTACAAAATAACTTTCATAAGCAATGCGAGCAACCGTCAGCCCAGCGAGTGCCGATGGACATGCTACAGAGCGTTTTGCCGCGTTTCCATTCTATAACAATTTTGCCGCTCCTTCGTCCAGCGAGTTCCGAGTAGACCCCCAGTCGCAGGGCTTTCACTCATTAAAGGTACTCGCGCAATTTCTCTAACCAGAATTTATTTGGCACAGATAGCAGATAACGAGGTCGAACTGTTTTCAGTGTGAATACATTATGGCAGCATTTTGGTCGGCTTCATGGCTGAAGTTTAAAAGACTTCTGGAAAGTTTGACCAGTTTTCTGTACGTTTATTGTTCCATTATTTTTCAGACTCTTGACTAAGTTATTTCAAAAAAATTACTAAAGATATTCCACCTATACATAAAAATATACATAAACCTACGTCTGTAGCACGAAAGGGTAGGCGCTACTTACTATGATCCTAACAAACCCCCTACAGTAACAATAATAATAATTAATGAGACCACAGCGGTGGTAGCCTAGTGGGTAGAACATCGGACTCGGAAGCGAGAGACCCATGTTCGATCTCCAGTACGGGCATATACATAAGACTTGGTTTTCTAAGTTTGTGAAGTTATAGTAGCAATACTAACGCTAACGGTGAAGGAAAACATCAGCGCTTGAAATCGCCAATCCGCGGTGGGCACGCGTGGTGATTAAGCCCACACTCTCCCCCTGAGAGAAGGCCTTTGCCCTACAGTGGGACGTAATAAAAAAACCAGCCAAGCGCGAGTCGGACTCGCGCACGAAGGGTTCCGTACCATTATACAACATTTTAATAATGTATAGATAATGGTACGGAACCCTTCGTGCGTCTACCTGATGCCGTTAGTAATATCGACCAAAAAACGGCAAAAAAATCACGTCTGTTGTATAGGAGCCCCCCTTAGGTATTTATTTTATTTTAAAGTTAATTACTTATCTTTAAAGTGAATATACTACTAAATATTCTATGAATATTCCAAGCGCCTACCGTTGCCGTTATTAATATCGAAGCAAAAAACGGCAAAAAAAAATTACTGACCTCACTTAAATATTTATTTCATTCTTTTTGTAGTAGGTATTTGTTGTTATAGCGGCTACAGAAATACATCATCTGTGAAAATTTTAACTGTCTAGCTAGCACGGTTCACGAGATACAGCCTGGTGACAGACAGAAAGACGGAAACTCTAAAACAACATGACGCATAAAATTGCCCAAATACCAACTACAAAGGACACAAACCAAACCTAATTATTAGAAAACATATTGGCAGATGTCATTGCTTAAAAATAATCCGGCAAACCACGAAAATAACATACCTACCTTTTGAAACTTCCAAGGGTACTTATTAACATCGCTTTAGTTAGTTATCAGTAGGTATAATATGATGGAAAGAGTCCCGCCTCGTACAATAATACCATAACTGACGTCCATGATAGCTAAAACGAACATTTCGAACATCTACATCGCATTCTATAGCCCATAGCTGTCCTAAAAGTACTTTTAGTTTGCCAAAAACCGGCTTGCACACTTGCACATATCCACACACGGAAACATGGAACTTATAAATAAAAGTAACTAAAAAATGCGCGAGAGTTCACCCACACAAGCGCGCAAAGGGCAAGGGAGGGCCACGGCTCGTATTTTGGTAATACGTTGCAATGATTGGGGGAATACGCTAAGAACCAGTGCGCTTTTGAAAGTTACGAGAAAAGTAAAAACCAGAACTCAATAAACAGACATCTTAACATTTTTTTTAATGAAATAAATGTAAAATCTAAATGCAAAGGAAAGCTTTTAAGTACTTGTGACATAAAAAGATTTAACTTAATATTGGTTTTAGTCGGTTACTGGTGACCAAAAAATACATGTTTATAATTTCTGCCAAACTCCATAACAGTTTGAGGATGCTCTTAGTATCCAAAGGGTGCCAAACGGGACCCTGTTACTAAGACTTCACTGTCCGTCTGTCCATCTGTCTGTCTGTCTGTCGCCAGGCTGTATCTCATGAACCGTGATAGGCAGTTGAACGTTTCACAGATGATGTATTTCTGTTGCTGCTATAACAACAAATACTAAAAACAGAATAAAATAAATATTTAAAGGGCTCCCATACAACAAACGTTGTCTGAAGACAGCGCTCGCCATCTAGCGGCCATCTATGTAACCTTCACAGCGCCGATGTCATGTCGTTAAATGTCAATGTTAAACGCATCTTGTTGGTTTCTATTGATGGCAGCCTTCGTGCGCGAGACCTATTGCTTTTAAATATGAGGTACAATCTAAATATAAAAATTTAAATGTTTCAATTCCCTACAACCTACCCTCTTGTAAGTTCAAATTCATCCACCGCTAACATAGAGCACGATTGGGCATAAAGGCGACAACTATTTATTAGCAATTAATATAATTATGGCGATTTGTATGAAGATCGCACAAAATCTATCAGGAAATTGTAAATCAGTTTACTTGTACTGGTACCGGAAATTGGCTTATTGAAAGTGGTTATCTAATGACCACTTTCCATAGGAAAAAAATAAAAATTCCCAATATTATTATTCATACAGTCTTGAAACTTGACGCGGTCAAATTGTATGAAAACTGAAAATTGAGTGCTTCCTTTTCAGTTCTTACGTTTCTTCCAATCTCACGTTACCTTCATAAGCAGCCCATATACGTCCCATTGTAGGGCACAGGCCTTCTCTCAGAAAGAAAGTTTACCTACCTAAACATACGTAATTTTAAAGCTACTAAGTAACATGCTATTCTTAATCCGGCGCCACACGGAAAAGCGTCACTCCGTTTCCTTCCGTGGATGTCGTAGAATGCGACTAAGGAAACACATTACCAGGAGACGGGCAGCAGCGTCTTCCTGAGATTCCATCGCATACTGCGATCGCCAACCCGCCTGCCAAGCGTGGCGATTATGGCAAAACCCTTCATGGTTAGGAAAACCATGAGGGAGGCCTATGTCCTGCAGTGGGCGTCAAATGGCTGATAATGAATAATGATGAAGTAACATGCGTGTTACTTATTTAAAAAAAAAAAAATGTAATAATGAATGTGCATACCTTATTAAGGTATCATGTTTCTCAATTTTTTTGTACCACAACTCTCTGCACAGAAATTAGTAGCTTCGAAACTTTACATAGTTTGCATGCATATCTTAAATGGAAGCCCGTGGCCACGAAGACGGGGGCACTGAATCGCTTCATTAGTTTGATGCGAAACTCTAAAGCTGTCGTCTAGCGACTATCATGTTCCTCAGAACAGCCACTTCAAAGCCATGGCTGTGTAGATATCTAGGGAATTTAATTCACTTCGCCTGAATACTAATAGCAATACAGCTAAGCCCATCGGAGTCTATAAATTTTAATCAGAAAAGTTACAACAGAAACTCCTCGATAAACTGAAAAACCGATAGTCATTCGTAATAATGGGATACAATGTAAACCTAGTGGACGCAAACAGAGGTTTTATTTTTTAATCACTCGTGGTACTCAGTTAGTTATAACACTTAATTAGGGTCTTTATGGCACACTTTACTTTATGTAGAAGTGACCATGGTAACTGCAACTGCATCGCTTGGCTATCGAAACAGAGGTTGTGGGTTCGATACCCACTGGAGGGCGCCGTAGGTACTCTATTTCCACAAATGGCATCAGTCTGAGTGTTTCCACGTTTGTGATGTCTTTGCTTAGTCGCTATGGGTATCCAGGGGTAGTTTGAGATCAGGACAACTGAAGGTATTATTCCCGGCGAACTTCGTACCGCCACCGCCACAGATTCATTCCGTTTATACGATTGTTGTTACCATAGCAACGCAATAAATAAATATCTTAGGGTTTGGCTTGAACAAAGGTTACGGTAACAATAAAATATAATCCCACGGGAACGCATTACCGGAATATGAAGTATCCTATGTCTCAATTCAGATCTTTGTCTATCTGTATGCCGAGTTTCATGTAACTCCGTTCAGCCGTTATTGCGTGATTGAGTACCTAAAAAACATCCAAACATCTTCACGAACTTTCACACTTATAATATTAATAAGTAGGATTAGTAGGATTGTCGTCTGATGGAAAACTACATAACATTACATAAACTCACGCCTGTATTCCAGAGAGGTAGGCAGAGGTCGGGATGTGCCACTTGCCACGATCCTGACAAGCCTCTTTCGCTTCATCGACATTGATTAGTCGTTCCATGCACGCACGCCGGTTTCGGGTATTTTCTATCTTGACCCGTGCTAATATACATTTATTTATTTGTTACGCTTTTTATTATGTACCCTATATACATCTCACTGCAGGGCAGAGAGAGAGCTTTATTGCATAAAAACAAAAAAGGGTAAGATATTATTTATATACCCTACTTGGTAGAAGTTTAAAAAATCTAGCATCAATTTGAAAGCTCTTAGACGTGGGGCACATAGGAAGTACGTGGGACGAGGGCGCGGAAAAGTCGCGACGCTTTCATAGACTTCACGTCCTCGCCCTCGGGCTATGTCTATCGCTTGAGTATATCTTATATGAAAATGAATTGAAAGGACGCTGCCTCCCTTCAATGTGCCCAAACGCCTAAAAGTCATATGGAACTGGTGGTTGTAAATGCACCACATTTGTGCGTACGTCCTGTACTGTAACTAAGTAGAGGCTACTGTTGTGAGGGTGCACCGCGTGTGTGTTGGTTCTGAGGGTGTGTGCGCGGGGACGGGTGTTGCCAATCGGTATTCGTAAGTACTAGAGGATAGGAAGAATGTGTAGTTATGTACATTGCACCTTTTTGGGGGTCTACAGACTTTGACCTCGCCGGCAGGGTTTGCGAACCTTTTTCCAATTGTCTTCGCTTTTATGCTACTGGTCACTTCAACTATTGTTAACTACCTCGTTGGTCTAGCGGTTCGAAGATAAGTTCAATCATCATCATCATCATTCAGCCACAAGAAGTCCACTGCTGGACATAGGCCTCCTCCACGAATTTCCAAAAAGACCAGTTGGAAGCGGCCTGCATCCAGCGTCTTCCTGCCACTTGGATGAGGTCATCTGTCCATCTTGTGGCTGGTCGTCTAAAGCTGCGCTTGCCGATATGTGGTCTCCATTCGAGAACTTTTCGGCCCCATCGGCCATCAGTTCTGCGTGCTATGTGCCCCGCCCACTGCCACTTCAACTTACTAATCCGCTGGGCTATGTCGACGACTTTCGTTCGTCTACGGATCTCATCATTTCTGATTCAATCTCGTAGAGAGATTCCGAGCATAGCCCTATCAATCGCTAGCTTCAAAATTTCTATAGCGAATAGTCCGGAAACGTCAAACAGCCTTTGACAAGTGCTGGACAAGTGATCGAATTTTTCAGATTTTCGCTCATCCAAATAGGTGGCCATAGATTCTGGTATTCATTGTACATCCGAATAATATTATTAATGTACAAAGTGTGAGGGAATGAATATAGGTAACGAAGATAATCTAATTTTTATCGAAAAATCCTTTGAGGATCCTGCTGTTTGTGTGATTCCTTGAGAACAATCCTTACTAATATTATAAACGCGAAAGTTTGTATATATGGATGTTTGTGAACCTTTCACGCAAAAACGAGTAAACGGATCCGGATGAAATTTTGCACAGAGATAGATTATAGTCTGGATTAGCACATAGGCTATTTTTATCCCGGAAAAATACACATCAAAATTACCACGCGAACGAAGTCGCGGGCAACAGCTAGTATTAGATACTTTTAACAATAAAAAAACTTAGGCCTTTGCACCTACGTAATGACATGATTTATGCAGCGTCCAGTGGCACCTTCACTCACACTAGATGGGTGAAGGGACCACCCGGACGCTGCAGTACCTGGGACATTGTGTTTTGTGTTTTGTGTTTTGCGGCTTGGTTGGCCTCGCACGTATTGACTTGTCTTTCCTGTTTGCTAGGCCAACTAAGATGTCAGGATGGTATTGGTGCTGGACAAGCCTACTCCATCTTGACAATAAGACTTTATTTATTTTATTAATATTTTGTAATTCTAAAAATTAATTTTGGTTCTGTTCTTTATAATTTATAGTCACCTTACGTTGCTTCTTGCTAACAATAAGGCCAAACGTTGAACGCCGCTTTGTAGACTATATCATCACCACAATCCGGCTGACCGTGAAGTAGCCGCATTACATTACAGCGACGTGTGGCGAGCACATGTTTTTACATTTTTCAATCCGGCGCGCCTACTTGAGATACGGCGTGTTATACAATACGGCTGCAACATTTATATAAAACCGATTGAGGAATGATTCTGCTCATCGAACTGAACAAGTTTCGTTTCACTTTTTTGAATTCATGAAAATATATATATATATATATATATATATATATATATATATATATATTCACAACAAAAATTTCAGATGTCAGCGAAAAGTCTAAGCGAAAAACTTGAGGAAACCAAATGCATTACATTACATTTCATAAACTCACGCCTGTATTCCGGAGGGGTAGACAGAGACGAGGGTACTTGCCATGATCCTGACAGACCAATTTCGCTTCATCAACGTTCACTAGTCGTTGCATGCTGCACGCCGGTTTAATATATACCCTATTTGGTCGAAGTATGCGCCTGGGACGTCCCTTACCGGTCCTTCCCACATTCCCACATTCGCTCGATATATTTGTTTCGTCAATCTTTCTTCCTCAATCTATTATTATGTCCAAACCAATGCAACATTATCTCAATTCTATTCACTATATCCACTTTCCATTAAGGAAATCAATTACCAGGAGATAGGCAGCACCGTCTTCCTGAGATTTCAAGCGCATACTGCGTCGCCAACCCGCCTCCCAAGCGTGGCAAAACCCCTCATGGTTATGAAAACCACGAAGGAGGCCTATGTCCTGCAGTGGGCGTCAAATGGCTGATAATGATGATGATCCACTTTCAGTTCACGCCGGCTTCGAAACCGAATAGGAGCTCTAATAACAGGAACAAGTTTTTAGCCGCTGCAGAAATTGGATTAAGTTTCAACAATTGTGTATAAATTACAATAACTTGGAGGGCGCGAGGGCCACCGAATTAATTACCGGAGACACGAAAATTATAAGGAGTAGGTACCTAGATACAAACTGATTTATATTCGGGTCTGTTACTTGATACAGAACGGGAAGGTTCAGAAAGGTTTCAGTGCAAAGTCGACATCGGGGCCACGTAAAGGTAAAGGTGAGGCGGGGCAATTGCTTCTAATTGACATCATTAAACGTCTCCAAAAAAAATGAGGAGGTTCTCAGTTTGTTTATATACTTTTTATGAACATATCCAGCGATAATTCTTTACCCTTTGTCCAAATTCATTGATTCTGAAGGGGGTACCTCAGAGCTAGTCCCATACGAAATTGAAATAAGATTTATATTACAAATTTTACAAAAATATAACTGATACATTTTCTTTCATTCACAAATGTTCGTGGTAAAAAGGAACTATCTCAGCTTTACTGCTGTAACTGCATGAGTAGTTGAAGCGCTGGTCATCACCCCGCCCCTTTTAATAACTTTTTAAAAATATATTAAGTAGGTACGCGCCATTAAGAATATGCTAGTCTACTTATACAAAATTTAGTTATTATTTCTTTGAGTTTGGTCCAGATATGGGATCCGTGAGAAAATCATCAAATTTCTTCATTTGCAGCGGTATCTTCCACTTCACGGTATTTTGGACACAACCGCGATGATCAGCGCCACCTAGTATTAAAATTTGCGGACTACAGTTTCTGTTCAGTGCGTATTTTAAAGGCATTTTTTTGTCTTTATTAAGATAACATAAGAATATTCTTTATTGTACCACGAAAAACACAAACATAAAATATTAAAAAAAATACAGTACAATTGCCGGCCTTCTTGCTTATAGCAATTTCTTCCAGGCAACCGACGATGGAGAGTTGCTGAAGGAAAAGTGAGACGGGTAGTGTCTGTGCAAATATTGACTTTGTTATCATAATATTTCTTGTCGTATAATCTGTTTGTTAATGAACTGACAAATTAATTAGTTAACAAATTTTAAAAGGCTGAATTTGTAATTTCTTTATCGATGTTTATTCTCAATGATCTAGGTTCAAAGTTTCTGCGCTGTATTGAATTTAAAACATAACATAATATAAACTCACGCCTGTATCCCAGAGGGGTAGTTAGAGACCAGGGACTGCCACTTGTTACGATCCTGACAGATCACTTTTGCTTCCTCAACATTAATTAGTCTTTGCATGCACGCACGCCGGTTTCGGGTACTTTTTATCTTGCCCTTTGCTAATACATCCCCTATTTGGTCGAAGATGTCCGTCTGGGTCGTCCCTTACCGGCCCTTCCACCCACATTCGCTCGATATATTTGTTTCGTCAATTTTTCTTCCTTCATCCTCTCCACATGTCCAAACCAACGCAACATTCCTTTCTCAATTCTAGTCACTACATCCTCTTTCAGCCCACAACGTTATCTAATCACACTATTGCGTATCCTGTCATTCAAAGTAACACCAGACACTGTATACTTCTCAAGGACCTCATTTCTACTGCATTAAATTTAAAAAAACTGTAAGGGTTCCGTGCTCAACAAGGAATACGTGATCACTTTCACATTACTGAAAGTTGTTCTTTTGGGGCTCCGTGTTCCAGGCGACAGATGTAATTAATTCCATTGTTCTGGATGAGCCAACTTGCTCCGTCTGATATCTTGGTTTAGGGACTATATTATAAAAGAACATGTTATACCGTCGTTCCACCAATGACTGTGGGAGCAGTCTTATTCACAATAAACAATGGTTTACATAGCATAGTTACGTGTTAATTGCTCACTCACGCTTTCTATTATCATAGAAAGTATTTCACTACTATTAGTAACCATCCACCAGACAAAGTCACACCTAATGCTGCATACACCAACAGAACTAATGCAAAGTTAGTTTAGGACCAGGGCGCAAATCTCTAACCCCCGGTTTCTCGTCTACTGTTAACAGCTGTCAGTGTTTTTTTTTTGTATGCACTTTGGTCAATTGACAGCTGTTAACAGTAGATTAACAGCGTGTTAGTGTACGAGAAACTGGGGGTAAGAGTCATATTACTACGGCAATGGTTGTTTCATTGACACTATTGGTAGTCCAGTAACCAATCGCAATCCAATGGTACCTATATAACCCGTGCAACTTAACTCGGTGCCTCGCGAGTGATGCCTATTTAATTTGCGCGAGTTATAGCATTGGAATGACATTGTAACTGCTTAGTAAACTACGAAATAGAAGCCAATAGCAGCTATTGTAAGGTGAACAAGTACCTATGTTTTTAAGACCTAGACTCAGGACAATGATTGTGTTGCGTGGAAGTTTTTTTTATTGTGTCCCACTGCTGGGTAAAGGGTTTTCCTTCACTTTTCTTAGCAACCTCGCGCTATCACAAGAATGTTAGGTTCGTCCGTCCAATCCAAGTACTTACAAAAGAAAACGATATCAACTCAACAAAATCAGTTCACTCATCAGAGTTTAATCATACGAGCAAAGAGCAGGTGAAATTGGCATTTGAGCTCGCGCCCGCGTATAAAAACCTGAAACTCCCTCCTTAAGAGGCAGGTTCGGGTGTGATCCCCGCACGTGAAAGTTGAGACAGCGACAGGTCACGCGAAAAGGGCCCTTGATTAATTTGAGAAAAGTGTGACCGAAAACGATTTTCTCAAATCTTGTAAATGTGATTTGTATATTCAGAAAAACAAATAGAGAGTTTACGTGATCATTACTTTAAAAAATAAGTGACTTCTCTCTCTCTCTCCCTCTCTCTAGAACGTATAAAAGCTGCATTATTAATATGTATGTACAAAACCCAAACTTAAACTTTTAATACTGTGTTGACCCGTTAAATGTATAAATGTGGATGAGCAATGAAAGTCATTAAAAACATTGTACCTACCAGTCCAATTTAGTACGAAACTGTACGAAAATCCTCCTTCGCCGTACCTGTGCCTTAACTCTACATGGCGCATTTGCCAAAATTGGCCGTGGCGCAATAGTTCAACAACTCTACATCTCGTCTCTCTGTTCCTCGCTCTTTTGAGAAAGGGACGTCTATACAAGAGTAGCTTAAAAGTATATGGCTTCTCTAAAGTGCGATGGCTGCAAAAATGCAGTTTGGACCGAGTTTTATTGTTTTGTAGCTCGTTTTATGTTTGCTGTGTGACTCGGTAGATCTTTGTTAGGCGTGTGTTAAATCTCAAGTCAATGCACTTTGGCGATCCGCTGTTGAGTAGGTACATTCGTATTACAATTTATGTACACAAAAATCAAATACCTTAATGTCTTGAGACAAAAAATGAATAGAATCCCGTTTTCTGTTTATCTACATCTACCCATATTTCCCTAAACTAATAATTCTATCAACAGCATTTTCTTTCTTTATAGAAAGAAGGGTATGGTAGTAGCACACCGGTGGCACGGTGATCTCACATACGAGAGGTCGTGGGTTCGAATCCCAGCATGGCTTTGAATGGCTTTGTTTTATAATTTACGTATATTTGTGAATGTGTAGTAACTATGAAGGACAACATCGTGAGTAAACGCAAATGCCTGAAATATTCACATACTTTAGCGCTTCAATTGAAAAGGAGATTGCCTTGAAGCAAAAACTGTTCCTTGTCGCCTGTCCCAGATCGAGCCTACAATCATAGACACTACAAAAGTTTTATGCCGAACACTAGTTCTATTGAGAAACTCTATCAATTTCCGCTCGATACAATCAGAAGTTTGGCATGACGAAAGACTTGCCTCGATCCTTCCGGGGTGTCCATGTCAACGGGATGAAATAAACTTCTGGTTTTGTTGACCGGCCCGGCCGGGCAGCCGGGAAAGAGGATGGACCAAAATTATGAAAGTTCTATTGTTTTTAGAAAAGACAGAAGTAAAACAGAACTTAAGACATTATAAAAACCAGATACATCACAGTAACAAAATAAACACATAAGTGACATAATATGAACAACAACCGAAAAAGGAAACTAAATAGACAAAACAAATTCCCGTTTTTACCCTTTGGGTACGGAACCCTAAAAATAACATAGATTTAGCCTGTGAAGCTGGCACAAAGGCAGCTGATTCTGCGGTGTGCTGAGGGAGTGAGCCCTCCGCACTGATTTTCAGTGAGGGCCTACGGTATATACATGCATACATAAACTCAAGCATGTATCCCGTAGGGCTAAGCAGGGACCAGGGTTTTCCACTTGGTATAATACTGACATCGTCATCATCATCGTCATCAGCCATTTGAACCCCACTGCAGGACATAGGCCTCCTTCGTGGTTTTCATAACCATGAAGGGTTTTGCCATAATCGCCACGCTTGGCAGGCGGGTTGGCGATCGCAGTATGCGGTTGGAATCACAGGAAGACGCTGCTGCCCGTCTCCTGGCAATTGATTTCCTTAGTCGCCTTCTACGACTTCCACGGAAGGAAATGGAGTGACGCTATTCTTAATCCAGCGCCACACGGAACAATTCAAAAACGGTCATACACTTTAATACATTACGCACAAGCCGGTTTCAGGTAAAATTACCTATACTCGTTTTTTCGCAAAATGGACTGGAACTATCTTTCTGCCAGAGACAGAGGATCTGCAGGGGCTGGGGATAGAGAGGAGAAGAAGGCTCAAGGGGAGACCTTTGCCCAGCAGTGGGACACAGAATCTTAAAAAATATACTTATAACAAAATGGACTAGAAAGAAAGAAAAACCTTTGTCCCAATAGACAAATTAACACATCACAACTGGACTGAATATTACTTTCCTAGTTGCTTTCCTAAATTTTACAAGCTACTTTAAATTATTTACGTCTTTGAAAACGGAAAGTGAAGAGCTTAATGATCTTCAATTTCTCTATCTACTCGTAATCAGCCCATAAACCTGTATCCCTGATCTGAAGAAATTACTTGTAGTAGTAAAGTCGCCAATTATACTGTACTGTATATTTTTTTAAGTTTTTAATGTAATTCCTGGTGTAAAACAAAAAAATATTCCATCTATTTACCTACAAACTATAACCGGTCCTTCGTCAGCCTCATTCTGTTTCCCAGTCGCCTTCACAATGTCGTCGGCCCAGAGGGCTGGCAGTCTGCCCACCGACCATTGACCTATTCTTGGCCACCCAGTGTTTCCAAGCCGCCTTCACAATGTCGTCTGCCCACCGGGCTATCGGTCTGCCCACCGGGATGGCGATGGCGGTCTGCCCACCGACCATCGACCTATTCTCGGCCACCTGCCGCTGCCTTGGTCCACCGCCGTCTCCCACCTAACCAAATGCCCCAAGGTAGTAACCTTATGCCTTGTAAATTACTTAAAATTTTGGACTACAGTCACAAAATGGGACAATGCCCATTCCCGGCCGGGCCCCACCGGGCCCCAGGCTACCTCCGTCATATCATGATATTGCGGGCTCCAGCCCTGACGAACCCATAGATCCATTACCTATCGGGCCTCAGAGTCACCAGATGGGCGCTGCATAAAAAAAGTACTTAATCGCTGTATACCTATAACGCAGTGCCTAAATGTCGTTTCAAATAAGCGTTTGGTTTACATTGTCCATTTCGCGATACGACTGTTTTGCTATTGGTCTATATCTCATATTGTCCATTTCGCAATACGACTATTACGCTTTTCGTCTATATCTCACATTGTCCAAAGAAGTCACTTGTCTTTATAATACCTAGTTCTCTTTTGTTTTTATAATTCTGGAGAGGTGAATATAGGCTAATTTTGTTTAAGAAGCATGAGAATTATAATTTTAATTGTTTATATTTTTAAGTGTATTAAAGTTAAATCTTTTTTGCTATTTTATTTAAAAAGCACCCTTGGTATAAGGCATAACGTGACTTAGGCACACTGCGTTATAGTATACAGCGAGCAAGGAGGAATAATGTCTATCTCGCTCTTGAACCAATACTCAATAAGTCACAATACGCCCACATCTCGTTTGGTCTAGGCATAACGCGACTTAGGGCCACTGCGTCATAGGTCTACAGTGAGCAAAGGTTATTTTCCCTATTGAAGATCAACATTCAGGGCAAGTGATTGTGTTGTGTGGAAGTTATTATTATTATTAAATTGGGATAAAAATTGGAACTAAAGCATATAAAATACCTACCTCGCATTTAATATTCAAAACTAGTCCGGTACCTACACATGAAAAACCGCGCCAACAATAAATATATCCTGGGGCCCTGGGAGGTCAACTGTAATTATGTTTGCTATAAACATAATTTATTCTCAGACCTTTGTTCTAGAATAGGGCCTAACCGTATTATTATGACGAAAAATTCGCACACTATTATAAAGTGGAGCGCTGGCGACCCACACATGCCCATGAATAATTCAAGCAACACTGGCAACACTAACTCTTTTCGTTATTCATTCGAATAATCATATATGACCGAGTTGCCTACGACTGCGCTAGGAGTTATGACTCCAAAGGGACAATTACGTGGTATGGCGAATGCCTCCACGTTGTTACGTGTGAATATTTCATGCGAAGAGAGAGCGTATCCGATTTATTCGATTATATAAACGCCTGCAAATAAAGTGCGAGCAAAAAGTACGTGTTCAAATGTTTTTGCTTATTACTTTTATTCAGGAGCTCACAATAAACGGGATCACTTCTGGAATCGCAGGTGTAAGTAGATTTCGTTCTCTTAGGAGCCGAGAACGTGGCGGGAATCAATAAAGGAAAGTGCAAGATTGCACTCTAGCCTACCCGCGATACTGAATAAGAGCCACCAACACTCTGTTTAAAATTCTGAAGGGATGGTGCCGAGCTAAGTGGATATGAATAATATATGTATTTTTTCCAATGATAGTTTAAAAAGCTTGTCAATTGTGTTACCAATCGGAGCGAGTTCAGTATTACACGCCAAAATATTTTCGCACCGTCAGACCGCCATCTTGCGAGGTACCTAGATATTTTGACTTTCGGTTTGACGTTTTTGTATAAAACCAACCATAAATTATGCTGTCATTTAGTATCGCCCAATCAGCGTTCACGTCGTCACTCATGACGCACAGAATGGACCAATCACATAAAGAGTGATTTACTCTACAGCACATCTTGCGCTCATTTTATTGGTACAGACTGATCGAAAGGACAGTGGCCTTTTATGAGAGTGAGTTTTGTAGGAAGGAATACATACTTTATGGTTTTTTTTATTCATAGATTTTTCCTGAATGTCCTTTACAAAAGCTTTCGAACATTTTTAATTTTCTCTTCGTTATCGCATGACAGGCTTTCAAATCAATCAAGCTCTAAGTGTGAGTAGGTGAACCACTTCGGGTTTATTTTATTACCTCGTTATTTTTTTCACGTTCTTTTTTTTCGAAGAAATAAAAACCAACCACGTATTTCGTATATAAGACTACCCACGTCGCTTTTTTCTCACTCGACTGGTCATCTAGGACCTAAAATAAGTAAGTAGACAGAATAGAGGACAAGTTTCAAAATAGTCCTTTTGGCAGATAAGTTCTACGCTCGGCCATGCGTAAAGCATTACCCTAAACTTTCGTCCATAAAGGATACCCGTCTTATAAGCCACGCATTTTTTCGGCATGGATTGTACCGTAGAAGTTTTATTCATCCTAGCGCAACCAGCAACGTCCAACTATTTTATTAACCGACGTCAAAAAAGGAGAAGGTTCTCAATTCGTCGGAATCTTTTCTTTACTTATTTTTTTATTTTGTATGTATGTTTGGATTACTCGAAGATGCGTGGACCGATTTGTTTGAAAGGATAGACTTGACAGGTGGTCCCATAGTCACCAAGTCAGGATCTGATAATCGGATCCTGGAGAAATCGAGGAAACTCTTTAAATTTTAAAGGCACACTTGAAGCGATTTGGGTGTTTTTATAGTAACTCGTGCATTTGCTTTCCGAAAACACAATTTGCCGGAGTCGTAGTGATATTCAATCGTGACACAAAAAATCGTGAAATAAAATTAAAAAAAACTTGGTTTCATAACACTACAGCACTAAAAACACAGAATAGTAGATTGTTATACAAGGGTGGAAAGGAATCAATTCCCATACGAGGTATTTAGACGCCCGCGCGCAGCGAAGGCGGCTATAGTTCGGGTGGGAATTGGTGACTTTCACACGTGTTAAACAATCTACTTTTCATTTCGAACATAAGGAAAGTAAAAATAGCAGTTTTTCTAAAATATTTATTGATAAAAGTACAATATTCAATGGGTTAATATTTCAGAATCGCTTGAACTCATTTTTAATCAAATATTGGTCTTTAGAATCGAGAGATTTTGAATTTCGGTCCAGCTTATCCCGCTCTTTTTTAAATTTTAAAGATGGAACACACCGCATCACCGCCCTAGGCCGGGCCGTCCCGCTTACTAGTTATTTTTTAAATATTCACACTGGCTGTTTATACACTCACAAGACTGCAGCTTTTTTTTCTCGAATTATTTTTTTATGTAAAATTTTTCGGAGCCGACTATCTAACCAAATTTAATTCTATTTTTAAAATTCATTCCCGCCCTAGAGAGGGAAGCAATTACTATTAGTCTTTCCCGACCAAGGATGGGAAGCAGCGTCGTCGACCCGCTACTCGGATCAAACAAACAGCACTTTCCGAGGATGAGAAATGAAAATATTTGAAACGAATATGACCTTTAAACTTGACGCAGGTATTGTACAAATATATTTTGGAGTCGGTGCCCAAAATATATATATATATTTTTTTAATAGTGTTTACATGCATCCGATCGGTAACATAAAATGTAGACATCTTGATTTTTAATGCAGTAATTAACGCAATCTATTTTACTAGCAACAGCCAAAACGATACTACTACCCTCCGTACTAGTAAAAACTGTATGACGGCAAGGTAGGTTCTCGTTCTTGCAGAGACCAAGTAAGGTGGAGCTCTTTATCAAATCATGTTCCAAGTTAAGGTAGGTCTTCGTTAACTGGACTACTGATAGTGTCTTATACAGAGCAAGGAAATTGTTTAGAGTGAACAGATAATTTTACTTCTAAATTTTCTATTAAAAGAAAACATTTAACGGAAATGAATTAGATTTGATTAATAATAGTTGAACAATATTACAATAACTTAATTGTGATCTATAATTTACTATGACATGGACATGCATTTATTTATTTTATTTTATTATTTTTTTTTTTTTCTTATACAATATTACTTTTACCTTACTTCCAATTTGCCTCTGCCTTTAAGTGCATACATAAATCCCACATAGATATATAGATATGATTATATACAAAATAGTTAGAAATGAAATGTAAAATGTATATATTATATTACATAAAATTTTTAAAAATATGTTATTTATGTATATCATAAATATTGTCTTTTTATAATAATACACATAAACATATACAATACTTATTCATTTATATATTTTTTATAGTACCGTACATATTATTTATTTTATTACTCTTAGTATATTCTCAGTTGACTCATAATCCAAATCGCCCAGAAATTTAGCAAGAATCCTTTTACATTGAAATTTGGTACAATTATTTAAAGTCAACGATTTCCCGACCCTATTATACAAATAGGGCGCAAGGAACAAAGAAAAGTCCTGAGCAAAAGCAGTTTTACATGAAGGAACCTTATATGTAGCATGTTTCCTTCTCTGTGCTAAAACATCTAATCCTGGGAGAGAGTGTTGTCGAAGTAATATTTGTTTTATGAATAATTGACGTACAGTTAGAACTTGAAATTCCCGGTATAGGTCTCTTGTGGGGTATTGGTACGTCTTGAACATTGCTACTTTGATAATAGCTCTTTGAGCCCTCTCAGCTTTAATCAAAATAGTTTTTTTAGCTCCACCCCATGCAACTATCCCGTACGATAAAATCGATTGACACAGAGCATAGTAAGTTATTTTAATAGTAGGTTGATCATTGACATGCCTTATTCTTCTGAAAATGCAAATCAACTTTCGTACTCTAGAACTTAACAAATTTATCTGTTTTTTCCAATTTAGGTTTTTGTCTATTTCTACGCCTAGATACTTAATAGTGTCGGTTTGAGAAAGGACATAACAATTACACACGGAACCATTCTCACATGTATGGGCTTTTAGGTTGAGATCTATCTTCGGCTGGGTGTTGTTTCTTATGCTAAAAGTCATATACATTGTCTTCTTTAGATTAAGGGTAAGCACGTTTTTGTTAAGCCATGACATAATCTCTCGAAAGCCTGTTTCCGCTATCACCTTCACCTCATCCCAAGACCCACCATCAAATATGACTGCTGTATCATCAGCAAATGTTATAATTTTTGCATTATTAAGCTGCTTAGAACACAAGTTATTAATGTAAATTAAGAATAGGGTCGGCCCCAGAACCGAACCCTGTGGGACTCCAAAAGAAACGTCCATTTTGTCGCTAACGATAGAATGACCTTCTTCGTCGAGGACTCTAACAACCTGCTTCCTATTATTGAGATAGCTCGTAAGGAGGTCCAAGGCCACACCGCGAACGCCAACCAACTCCAATCTACGTATGAGTAAGGGGATAGAGACAGTATCAAATGCCTTGGCCAAATCAAGGAAAATGCTAAGACACTTTCTCTTCGAGTCAAGCATACCGACTACGTGTCTCACCAATGTATCAATAGCATCAGTAGTAGAAATACCTCCTCTAAAGCCATATTGGTTTTGCGAAAGTAAGTTATTGTTTTCGAGGTAATGAAGGAGTCTAAAGTTAATCAGTTTCTCCAAGATCTTGGCCAAAGTTGGTAATAGTGATATAGGTCTATAATTACTGATACTGTCCCTACCCCCAGACTTATACACCGGAATAATAATAGATTCTTTAAGGGAATCCGGAAAGACGCCTGAGGACAAACATAAATTGCAGAGGTATGCAATTGGTTTTGACAGACAGTCCACAGCTAACTTGAGAAAATTTGAGGAAATACCATCCCAACCTGTGGAAGACGTGGTTTTTAGGGACATGATGACTTTTTTTATTTCAAGTTCGTCAGTTGGTAGCATAGTCATAGAATTTAATGGTGTATTTTCATCAGGACTAATTTCGGAAAGTAGTTCAGCTTCTGTGGTATTTATATTTTTAAAAACCTCCTCGGCTAGCTTTTTCCCAACGTCTACAAAAAAGCCATTAATGTAATTCACAGAATCTTGGGGAGTTTCTTTAAAATTTAATATATCGGTGACGGGTGCTCTTGATTTGTTTATGTTACATATCTCCCTAATAGTATCCCAGGTTTTTTTTATATCTTGTTTGTTTTTGTTTAGCTCATCTCTTTCGTACTTTCTTTTGAGTTTATTTAATAAGTTGTTGCAAAAATTCCTATATCTTTTGTAAATTACCTGCCCTGTGATATCCTGCGGTTTCTTCCTGCACTTTAAATGTAGTTTGTCTCTGAATCTCATGCATCGAGTTAGACCCGGCGTAACCCATGGCTTCAAACAAGCTTTTCTATTGGGGACTCTGTGTACAGTAGTATATTTCCGAATAGTAGTCGAGACTGAAGTTAGAAACTTATGTGTTATCACGTTTGGGTCATTAGAGGAGAGAAATTCATCCCATTCTATGCTCTCTAGTTCCAGTAGAGCTTTTTGGTAGTCTGTTTTTTTACAGATACGCTGTTCCCTATTTTGACTTATTTGTTTTTTCTTCGCCGATATAATCAAACAGCTGTGGTCAGTCACCGTTGAATTACAAACCACTGTAGTTAGTGCGTTATTTAATTTAGCAAAACAGTGATCGATACAGTTTGGACCCCTAGTCGGAAATAAATGACCAGGAAGAAGTCCGTTTGTTGCAAGTAGATTCAGATATTCGCAGTACCTAGTATCAGTACTACCATCCTTAACATCAATATTAATGTCTCCTACAAGCAGTATGTTTGAAAACATTTTAAGGCTTTGGAGCAGTTTATCAAGGGAATTTAAAAAGCGTTCAATGTTTGCAAAAGATGGTGACCTGTATATACAAACTAAAACAAGACTCTTATCTATTTTAATGGTAAGGCAGTCAGCATCATCCAAATCCGGCTCATCAACCCTTACATTAAGATTATTTCGAGCATAAACGGTAACCCCACCATTTTGGTTAATGTGTTTTGCAGACGGATGTGGAGTAAAATTTGCAATGACTGGAAGAGCACCTACTTTAGAAAGCCAGCATTCAGTGAGTATAATAAAATCGTTGTCAATGTTGAGTCTGGATAAGAAAACTCTAAAGCTGTCTATATTATGTTCAATGCTTCTTATGTTCTGTACGACAAATTTAAAGGATTTTTCAGATTCTTCCAGAAGGGCTTTACACTTCTCAGCCTCACTCACCATAAAAGACTCACCAACTTTGACAGTATTGTCAAGGTCAGTGGCAACATTTTTTACTTTGTCTAAAGCCATAAGTAGAGCTCAAATCAACACAGAGATAACGTCTAGTATGGGGACTGAGACTGATATTAAGAGAGTGATTAATTGTTTGGATAAGTTCATCGCACGTTATTAAGCAAAGCTGAGAATTTAATGAATGAACTAAGAGCATAAGCAAAAGCAGGTTAGACAATAATATGTACATAAATATGTTATATATTTTTCTCAAATAGTATATATGTAGATATTTAATATATGTAGACATTTTCAAGGCAAGGCAACAAATTACGATTATAGTATTAAAACTAGTGCGACACTTAGAGACATAACACACGACGTGAAAGAAACATAGCTCACCATATAGTCAATCTTTGTTACCCTCGTGGCGCAGAGTCTCAACTTGTTGCTCAGAATGTATTCTAATAGCAGGTTGGCCATTTTCTCTACGTACCAGCACTCTACCACGCGATATCCAGGAGTATTGGTAGATCCCCGACTTAACCAATTCTCTTGTGGCTTTAAGTAATTTCTTTGTTTTCATGGTAAGTGCTTCTCCCACGTATATTGGGACTTTCACTTCATTGCACCCCAAGTGCGCACTGTGCAACTTGTTGGCATACTCCTTTTTGTGGAATACTTTTACGGCATTAAGGATTTCTTCTTTGTTCTTCTCGTCAGTAAATTCAACTACAATTGGCGCGTTATCTCTGCCCTTCCTAAAAACTTGCTTTATGTTATCGTTACTATGCGGAATGCCTACACTCACGCATAGTTTTTGAACAATTTCGATCAAATTTTCATTTGCAGATTTAGGCATATTTCTGATTTCTATAGTAGTTCTTAGCTTCAATCTTTGTAATTCATCGACTTGTTCATCCAGTGCATCAATTTTTTCTTGAACATTGGAGTGCCTAAACGTAAGGTTGTCTACCTTAGATTTTAGCTCCTTGTATTGTATTGTATTTGCTTCAAGCACCGCAGTCATACTTGTTTGTGCCTCAAGTATTTTAGCATTCTGAACTTTCAAGTCAGCAATTAGATCTTCATTCTTCCTACTAAAGTCATCTTGCATTGATTTTATCATTGCTTTTAGTTCTTCAAAGCAACCGCAATCAGGTTTTCTGCGTTTTCTTAAGTTGACGTTATGTGAAGACACATCCTCCATGGTCGTCAAATCTGGATTTGATTTTGACGGACTTAACTTTATAGGAGACCTAGCCATCATGATGACGCTTCTGACTTTTACCATACACTATGCAATTTGCGAATTTGTACCAATGTATGCGTGAGAATAAGAATGTACCTTACTCTTAATGCGCTGGTGAGTGTCCGAGGCTATGGTGACTGCTGCGTTGAATTGGTATTAGATTTTAAACTGTAGGCACTTGAAACAAGATCGAAACTCCCTTGCCCTAGACAATAATATACGACTCAAAACCAGACACGAGCTGCCACACGTCTATTCGAGACGACTACCGACGAACGAAAAAAGTGCTGTGCTGGTCATGTAACTTGGCACTTCTCCGGCACCGGAGCATATTCGTTTAAAATATTTCTGTGTTTTTAGTACTGTATTGTTTTGGTTTTCTAAACTTATCTAGCCCTGTATTTGTACTATTCCGGTACCTACATATTTTGTAGGTAAAAGGTAGTCGCGTCCGTCCGTAGTGTCAAGAGCTTCAATAGTAAGTATATTAAAATCGATTATAATAATTGGCATCCCTTTATATTCACAAAAAGAATCAGATTCAGGTAGCGTAAATCTATCTCATAGCAGCGCATTTCATAAAACTACAATTCATAGTTTATTATGACATTTATATGTACATAGCGTAGCCGATTCTTTCTACTTGTAAATCTGTGCGTTAAGCGACTTTGCAATGTACATTTTATTGTCGTAATAAACCATGCATTGGGGTTCTATGAGGTAGGCCCCAGGCGAGAGGTCCAGCAAAAAACCGGGCAAATTCTGGCCTAAAACTCACCGGATGGCTGTTCTCCTGCTTGTGGTCGCTGCTCTCCGAGTCGCTGACCTCCTCGACCTTCCTGCAGCAGCCGGGGCACCAGCGCCGGCACATGGATCTGGAAGACACATGGATCCTGTCAATTCAGACTAGTTGGTCTTGCGGTAACAAGCTCATTACTAACATAGGGGTCATGGATTCAATTCTCGCTATTCCAATAACAAATAATGCCGTGTCCGCAACTTCGTACCTACGCATAGATTAATATTTTATTTATTTATTTACAAAGTTTTTGTAACTTAACCTAACCTAACGTTTCTTTGTAAAATCGCCACCACAGATTATTTTAATCGGCGTTTTAAGGAATCGGATCTTTATAAATAAGGCTGAAAATCGTTACAGAACTTGGACAACCTATCATAAAGACATCTCTAACATTCATCATCATCAGCCATTTGACGCACACTGCGGGACATAGGCCTCCCTCATGGTGTTCCCAACCATGAAGGATTTTGCCATAATCGCCACGCTTGGCAGGCGGGTTGGCGATCGCAGTATGCAGTTAGAATCTCAGGTAGACGTAATGGATTTGCTTAGTCGCCTTCTACGACATCCACGGAAGGAAATGGAGTGACACTATTCTTAATTTGACGCCACAGGGTATATCTCTAACATTATCTTACATTAATTCATCAAACCTTTTATCCCATCCACAAACAAATCACAGCGAGGGGCAAGCAGGGAGCAAAACCAGCATCTTCATTCATATGAAATTTCTTAATACAAATTTTACCACCCCTTTAGGGATGGATTGTTCATAAATTTACTCTATAAGTACATTCAACCAATCAATCAATCAGCCCCGATACGTTCACTGCTGGACATAGGCCTCACCCAAGGTATGCCACTTTTTTCGTCCTCAACCATCCTCACATACTCATCCAATACACTTTATTTTCTTTTGTGTAAAGACTTCTCATTGAATTGAGACTTCCATACAGTATCATCATCATCATCATCATCATGGTTTCTAAGCTTGCCGACCTTGTGGCCAACATCCAGCGACTCTCCGCCACCGTAACGAGGTCGTCAGACCATCTGGTGGGGGGCCTACCTACGTCCATACAGTATCAAACTACTAGAATAAGACACTGTCTTGAAATTCAATATGTCTCGTTCGCTTAAATTACCCGGTTATAATTATTAAACTAATTAATCTAATTTGTGTCAACTCCCGTAGATGATATTATTATAAGTACCTAATTCTCTCTGTTAGCCTACGGGCTGTTATTAAAAGTAAGAGCCGTCACCCACGACGACTTCGTGCAGCGCAGTAGACGCGGTCTGTGACATTTCTGAGAAGCGATGCAAACGCGCTGCAGCACGGCATACTATGTTTTACTTCCGTTTCTATGAAAACAAAGTGTCCGCGCGGATGATAGCTCATATCTCTTAAAAGTACCATAACTGCCTGACTGACAAGCAACGCAACAGAACACTTATTCTCTCTGTTCCGTGGGCAACGCATAGCCTAATCCGGTGGCACTAGAAGCGTGAAATTTCGCCAAAGGGGTTCCATATACAACCTATCATAAATTCTTTCGGCTATTAAATTATTTTTGAAAATACATTCCCTAAGGGGGTTGAATAGGGGGAGGTTTGTATGAAAGTTCGACATTTATGAAGTTTGGTAGGTACTCGCACCAATTTATGTATTAGATTTAAGGTTATTTGAGAAATTGTGGTCAGAATGGAGTTTTTTTTCTCCAGAAATCAGAAATTATTGTCGAAATAGATTTCTGGAATATGGAAATTGGTGTAACGGTTTCCAAAAACCTATTTAGAGACTAAAAAAAGGTTACGGTTTCTGTTTATAAAAAAAAAACCATTGTTTCAGCCCCAAGCCCCAAGCTTGGGGCCCCAATAGCCCCAGCTCCCGAAAAGTGAATTCCATTTATGAAGAAGATTTAAACTAAACTAACCCTCATTAGATTAGTATAACACTTGTAACCTTTTTAGTAAATAAAGAATTTGTATTGTATAAAACTTTTTGTTTCTTTTCCGCCCTAAATTATTTAGTTTATTTTAAAATTCCTCACGAATGTGAAAAAGCAAACGGAGTTGCGAACAAAACCTAGTAATTCAATAAGGACATCCAACGTCAGTACCACGTATTGTTTTATGTCGTCATCATTATTACGTAGCCTTAATAAAATTGTGTATCACTGCTGGGCAAAGGGCTCCCCTATCTCGTAACTGATATGTATGTCCTGGATCATAAATTACATCAGATTTTGACTGGGTAATGTTGGCATCGTAATATTATGTAACACCTGTATATAGACTGTAACTCTATGTTATCAAATTAATTACTCAAAACCTTGTAATTACTCTACATTAACTCTCTGCCACAAGCCAATTAGTTTGTCATTCTGTAATTAAGTATATTTAGTCGCTAAGGGCCGGTTTCTGAATTGGGAATTTCGCTAAGTAAATGGTTAACTGTAGTGCTGTCTCAAAAAAAAAAACATTTTTTTTTATTCAAAGTAGCACAGAAACTGCGACTTAATGAACGTTACAAGTTAAACTAGGTGTCCATTTCAAAATCTAGATCAATTTGGAGAAAAAATGGACAAAAAAACTCCAAACTTAGTCTTTTCAAGTCCTTAATTTACAGGATTTATATAAATGTTCTAAAACTCATGCATTGAACTGGCTTTAATTACAGACATCATTGTCATCTAAATAATCTTTAATGTTATAGTAGCTTTTTTGGCACAAAGTGCGCTTCACACATTTTTTGAACCGCGTTTCTGGCAAGCTTATTATATCCTCAGGGATCTTATTGTAGATCCCATAAAGGATGTATTAACCTTTGCCAGCCTAAATTTTGGGAACGAAAGTTTATGTCTATTTCTAGTATTTACATTGTGTTGGCTACCTACAGTTTTAAAGTCACTGATATTTTTCCTAACATACATAATATTTTCATAGATATACTGACTAGCAACTGTTAGGATGTTAGTTTCTTTAAAGAAATCTCTTAACGAATCTCTATTGCCTAGCTTATATATGAATCTGATCGCTCTCTTCTGCAGGACGAAGATGGTCTCAATGTCTGCTGCCCGACCCCACAGTAGTATACCATAGGACATAATACTATGGAAGTAACTAAAATAAACAAGCCTAGCAGTTGCGACATCAGTTAGTTCCCGGATTCTTTTAACTGCGTATGCTGCAGAACTGAGCCTATTTGCCAATTTTCCTATATGAGGACCCCATTGAAGCTTTGCATCAATTGTGATACCCAGAAATACAGTTTCTTCTACAAGGTCTAGTTTATCATTCCCCAATATAACATTGCTGTCAACCATTTTGACATTTGGTAGTGTAAATTTTATACATTTTGTCTTTTTTGAATTTAATAATAAGTTATTAGAAGTAAACCAATATAGTACCTTAGAGAGAGCATTATTTGTACCCACAAGGTCATTTTCTTGTCTCTTAATCTTAAAAATAAGTGACGTGTCATCTGCAAACAATACTATCTCTGACATATTTTGAACCATAAACGGCAAATCATTTACATATACGAGGAAAAGGAACGGCCCCAAAATAGATCCCTGTGGCACTCCCATCTTAACCTCCGACCCGGATGATTTAGTCCTATTTATGTCAGCTTTTTGAACCCTCCCTTCTAAATATGATCTCATAAGTTTTAAGCTCCTCCCATTCACTCCGTAGTGTTTTAATTTTAAGAGAAGTGTTTTATGGTCTACGCAGTCAAATGCCTTCGACAAGTCACAGAAAACACCTATAGCATCCTTCCGATCCTCCAATGCACTAAATATATGTTTAACTAATGTGACACCAGCATCCGTCGTAGACCGCCCTTGCGTGAAACCGAATTGCTCACTATGAAAAAGTTGATAATTATTAAAGTGTGTAAGTAGTTGACCTAGAACTATTTTCTCGAATATTTTACTCAAAACGGGTAGAACCGAGACTGGTCTGAAATTTGTGGGATCTTGCCTGTCGCCACTTTTAAATAAAGGAACGAGCCTACTATATTTCATTAGGTCAGGGAATGTACCCTCATCTAAACATTTGTTAAAGATTCTGGCCAAATGGGGTGCTAGGACATCGATTACTGAGCTAACTATTATTACTGACATACCCCACAGGTCTTCAGTTTTTTTTAAGATTTAGCTTTTTAAACGCTTTATTCACGGTATGAGCTTCAATATAATCAAACGAAAAATCGTGATCGCAGGGAGGGACATTATCTTTCAAAATACTTTCTGCAAGATCAGGAGATGAATCTAAAGGAGCCGTAGTTATAATTGGAACATTTGTAAAGAATTGTTCAAAGTCTCTTCGGATTTCTCAGAAAAGAGTGCGACAGAATCTATCGCAGTATGTATTTATGGAGTTTTATGTAGGTCATATATATTCAAGCAAGCTTATACCTATATTTATGTAGATAGGTACATAGTCTATTTTATTTTATTCTATTAAACTTTTCAAAACTATCATATCTATATTATATTATATCATATCACATCGCATCGCATCACATCACATCGTATCGTATCGTATCGTATCGTATCGTATCGTATCGTATCGTATCGTATCGTATCGTATCGTATCGTATCGGGCTTTTCCTGCTTGCAGTGGCCATTATTCTATGTAGGACAATGATTTATTTATTAATGTTTTATTTATTCGTTTGGTCTGTTGTGTATTTAATTTTCTTTCTGTTGTTGAGCATATTATGTTACTAATCTGCTTATTTTTTTTTCTGTGATGTATCTTGTTGGTATAATAAATATCTTTATTCTTCTTCTTCTTCATTTAGTGGAAATTGCTATATTGTGCGCGCGCGTAAAGCAAATTTCATAAAATATGTAAACCCCGTTATTAAAACAAAAATCTGCGACGTTTTAATTGACGTATAACACAAATTGTAATAGGGATGTCTCAGGAATGGTTAATTATAGAGGAAATACTGTGTTAATAACTTGGTCGTGACTTTATCTGCTTTTGTAGGTTACTCCGTATTTTTCAGGGTGTGTAAACAAGACTTCAGTTTTCGCCAAAACGTTCCTGGTTTTGCTAAGGAAAGAAAAACATCGTGAAGAAACCCACGGCTTGATTGATTTTTCATGTGGATTAGGCTGACTATGCTCCGAGGATGGTAAAAGATGGTATAGAATGATTTAGGCAAGCCAACTCCATCTATAAAAACTGTCCAAGGCGTAATGACGTCAATTATGTTACTTGGCAAATATTTTATGGTGGTATTTTTTCTAATGTTTAAAAAAATATTATCATTACCCTTCAATGACCTGCTAACATTCCTATCTGCTAATAATACTACATACTTTTAGGAGTCAGAACTGCCTAATAGTTTCAGAGACAGGAATTGTATCGATCGCTCGCAAACAACACTATCCTAAGTATTTGGTATTTCGTCGCGATTTAAGATGTATCTCGAACAAATACCAACACAGCTATGCGAGATATTTGGTCTTCAATAAGATTTCCCAACCGTTCCGTCCTACGTGAGGGATATACCGCAAACGTGGCCAACCAAGACGGAGACGACGGGATGACCTAACAAACCCGTTTTCCGGAGTGGTAGGGGCTGACCAGGGCCGTTCTGTTGCATTATAGTACAAAAACAACTGCATAAACGCGCCGATTTCATTTTATTGCCGCTTCAAGTCTACACGCGCCCACGTATCAAATCTTCTAGGCGTCAATTATGTGAAAAAAAAAAACCAGCCAAGTGCTAGTCGGACTCGCGCACGAAGGGTTCGGTACCATTGTCTATACAACATTAGACAAAGATCGGATTTGAGAACGGCGCCATCTATAGAAACCAACAAGAAGTGTTTAACAATGACATTTAACGACATGACATCGGCGGTGTGGAGGTTACATAGGTGGCCGCTAGATGGCGAGCGCTGTCTTTAGACAACGTTTGTTGTGTGGGAGCCCTCTTAAACATTTATTTTATTCTGTTTTTAATATTAGGGGTTAAAGTATGAAATTGCCGTTTTATTGCAATAGGTTCTTTGAATTGACATAGAATCTTCATGGTTTGGTCATGACATGGTCAGACAAGAAAGATGGATACTGCGAAAATTCGAGTGATTATGAGGCATCCATTTTTCGAATTTTTTTATTTTATTGATTTGACGCAAGTGAGTCAATATTGTGGGTAAGGTTACGTTACGTTAAATCATGCCGCTAATTCCTGGGTAGTTTGACTAGGGTCGGCTTCCACTAAGTTCTTTAAGTCGAAATTTCCATCACGAAAGCGTTTAAACCAAAATAGCATTGTGCGTTCATTAGTAGACCCCTCTCCAAACGCAGTATTGATATTGCGGGCTGTTTCTGCCGCGTTAGTTCCGCGTCGGAACTCGTATTAAAAAATCACTCGAATTTTCGCAGTATCCATCTTTCTTGTCTAAATTGAATAACAAAAACAATTGAAAGTCGATATTCAAATGTGTCACATTTTTTTAAAAAAAGAACATCATAGAAACCATTTGAAAAAAGTTTCATTCGAAAACCTCAAACCATGAAGATTCTATGTCAATTCAAAGAACCTATTGCAATAAAACGGCAATTTCATACTTTAACCCCTATTATTTGTTGTTATAGCAGAAATACATCATCTGGGAAAATTTCAACTGCCTAGCTATCACGGTCATAAGGTACAGCCTGGTGACAGACAGACAGACAAACAGACAGACGGACAGACGGACAGTGAAGTCTTAGTTATAGGTTTCCGTTTGGCACCCTTCGGGTACGGAACCCTAAAAACACTTCATATCACCAGAATGTGTATCCATTGTACTACCCCTATAATAGAGAATCGAGGCCCAAGGATAAGGAGGAGTGGAAGGCGAAAGGGAAGGCCTATGCCCAGCAGTGAAATGGGCTACATAAGAGGTTTTCCCCAAGCTTCTTAAGTAACTCAGCAGCAGTATCAGAAGAAACCATTCCAAGTTTAAGTGCCGTAGTTGAGCAGTGTTCATTGTGGATTAAATTACCTTATCGCTGGCAGCTTGCCAGGGACTCTAGGCACGAAACAAATGCACCAAAAGGCCAGTTTTAATTCAGCTCCCTAAAAACCAGGCTAGTATTTTAGCGATGCGACGGTCTCGGTAAACAAAACTGAGCTTAAACTCCAACAGCAAAAATGTAGAACGCACTTGGTTTTTTCAGTGCTCCTCAAAATTCGTCAGCCATCAGTATTTTGTACTTTTATCTGATCTAAACTATCTTCATACCTACTACAGGCAATTCAGCAAACGTTTTCTTATTCCACTATAGGCCTGTCTACTCAAACTGGGAGTGAATTTAAATCCTGTTTCAGCCTGAACATTTGCTTTCCATGTGAAGTTAAACAATTACGTTGTAAATCAGTTTTTTAGCTTCTCAGTCAAAATGCAATGTGAGCCGAGACAAGTCTCAAATTTTCGAGAGCTTACAGAAGCCGACCAAGCTATGAGGAGGGGTGGGAGGTACATACATACATACGTATACACTGTAAAGACAGTAAGTGCTGTGCAAACGATCTGCGACTATGTTCACGTTCACGAGATCAGGAGGGTATAAATACTTCTTATTTCTACCTACCTACGATATTAAGCCTACTTCATCTGAAAATATGTTCCAGGCTCTATAGGATTTGAGTGATCTCTTTTCCTATATAGCAGTTGCCAATAGATGGTGTATAAAATATTTAACAAAGATGAATACAAATTAAAAAACAATGGTCATCACCAAGTGATTAAATAGCAGTAAAACATGACATAAATTCACACCCGTATAACAGAGGGATAGGTAGAGGGTCTACCAGGGTCTGCCACCTACAAAAAAATAACAAAATAAATTAGTTTAAAAATGTAACTTAAATAAAAATGAGTAATGCAAAATTATTTTCTCAAACGTCCTTGGAAATTTGAGCATTATTTTGACAATCTTCTTCGAGATAAATCGAAATTGCTGTACTGGCCAAATGCATGCGAACAGCGGCCGCCAAAAGTTGTATGAAAATCCATATCTGTCGTATTTTAGCGTCTTACATATAAAACGCTCAACTTATTACAGAACTGCACTTCTGGCTAGACCAATATTTGCTAAACGAAAAGTTTGCGAAAAATAAACCGTTATGAATCGGCTTGCCGGTGGAAAACCAATTTCACCGCGTCCGGGGGCAGGTTATGCCTTCATTCTGCGAGTTTATAGCATCAAACGACGTTGTTGTGCAACAGACTCCGCGTGCATTTTTAAGCGGATGTTAGTTTGGCGCCCGACGTGGGGCTATCGTCGTGAAAGCTCAATTTGCCGCAAATGAAGAGGACTGTAGGCTTACGTAGGAAGACGCGGGCACACGAATCTAGAAACCTGAGTGCAGATTGGTTGGACATTTGTTTAGACGGGAAGACGTACGGTGGATGAGGGTGGTTATAGAGTGGTGGCTGAGAAATGGCCGTCTCTCCAATGTGTCGATGACATTAAGAAGGTGGAATAAGAGAATAAGGGCGAGACTAGGAGGGGACCGGCGAGGTTGACGTTATAGTGAAGTGGCCTGTACCCAACAGTGGGCATGTTTCTTTGGCTACATAGATAGGATAGAAGCTTATTATGAAGATATGTGCTTCGCTGTTGCAGTCCAATTTGATGGAGTCTACTAGAGACTGGACACTATCGCGTCTAGGTTGTAGTCACCTGCATAAAGAAGCTGCCATATAAAAGGCCTTAGCTATTTAGGATATACCGCACTAGCGTTTGGTTAGTCCGTGAAATGTCCGCATTTATGGATTATATGAACGTCGTACTGAAGCTCGCGCACTTTCCATTGCGATATTGTCCCTTGATTTTAATAAAATCTCTCTGGGCTCGTTCAACTTTGATACGGGAAGTTTTGGCAGCGCCTCCTCATGTTGATTTACAGTAAGTTAAAGTTGATTCGGACCTCGGACTCAGAAGTGGGAGACCCAGGTTCGATCCCCGGTGCGGGCATGTCCCTATGACTTGGTTTTCTAAGTTATGTACATTTGTGAAGTTATAGTAGCAATACCACTCGCTAACGGTGAAGGAAAACATCGTGAGGAAACCTGAGTGTCTGAGCTATTCACATACCTCAGCGCTTGAAATCGCCAATACGCGGTGGGCACGCGTGGTGATTAAGCCCATACTCTCTCCCTGAGAGAAGGCCTGTGCCCTACAGTGGGACGTATATAGGCTGCTTATGAAAGTTGATTGGCATAGTGCAAAATAGATAGTATTTGTAACCTGATAATCGGATACCGATCAAAATTTCTTAAGAATGTTCTTAAGAACTAGTTTACGTATTCTGGTAGTTAATTGATTTATTTGAGGTAAGATATTAATCGTATATCAAGTCAAAACTATCTGATTCTAAGGGACTTACCACCCTGCCAGCTATCTCTACAAAATATGTTTATCCCTTTACTCTTTACGATTTTAGCCACGCTTTTCAATAAAACATACTCCCGTAAGTCATGTTACGTGACGTGAAGTCAGCCTATCTATGGTAGCTCGTATTGTGTAAGGCGTACGAGTCAGTATCGAATAAATCGGTGTATTGGCTACTGGGCGGCTTTGGTAGCGCATCGGTCGACCTCTTGCCTCGCATCAGAAAGGTTTTGGATTCGATACCGGCACACCAACTTTGTTTTCTATGTCACGTACATTTGACGACCCATTCTTATATCAGGCCCTAGATTCTCTTAATGTACCTGCTGTAGTACAATCAAAAATGGATGAACGTATCGATTTGGACACGTATCAACCTTTCTAGGCTTCAATGGTACGAAAAAACACATCACGTGCCCCGACCTTGTATGTGTTAATTTACTTTAATAATTAATGAACACTAAATAAATAAAGTTTATTTCAGGTTTCAAGACCCATTTTAACAATATAAAAACACATATAGTAGAATTGAAAGTCATAATCTGCACAGTTCAATCACCCCAGGAATGCCGATGACGTTTTATTTCGACTACAAAAATCCAATAAAAATGCGAATTAAATGCAAAACTAAGCTAGAAATGTTTTATATTCTCTTTGTTGCACTAACCCGTGTGCCCTGAGGACAATTTTAAAAACCTATTTAGAGGCTAAAAATTCCACTCATGCCGGGACTTGAACCCGCGATCTCTGACACGGTTAGGCAGAGGTCGCGGGTTCAAGTCCCGGCATGGGTGGAATTTGTAGCCTCTAAATAGGTTTTTAGTTTTTTTTTGTATCAGAATAATAGATAAATAACGTCATTAAATGTTGGAAGATGCAAACCTAAATACGCCAGTCGTAGCAGTGGATGTACGAGCAATGGACTAACAGATAAATTTCAATAAGAGAATCGAGGCCTAGTTCACCAACAAAAGTGTTACGCGACTACGTCCTCCGCTGCATGGAGTTGTCCGATTTAACTACTCCGACTGTCAAATATATACATATTTTGACATTTTGGAATCGTCAAAATGGTTCACCCAATAGACTGGACAGCTACGTGATAGAAGAGCTGCTCGGAGAACTTATCACCGCAAGTCATAACACAGTTAGGGACGAAACACACCAAGGCGGTGGCGATGGCGATTTATATACCCGTAAATCTTTTTAGCGGTTGAGTGAAGTTCGCCACTGTGCGCAATGATTAATTTTAGGTGTCAAAGGGGAGCTGCGCGGCGAGTCACTAGGGATATACCGCTGTTGAAAAAAATCTTATCGTACGTCACAATCTTCGCCAAGTGGTTCGGGAGATAGATCGTTGAAAGGAACAAAAGTACTGAGATAAAATAGAAGCGAGAGATGTTTATTCAGTAGGACACTCGGCCTCTATGGAAGTGGTAGAACCTCTGCCATCCCTTGTATTTAAAATACTTTGACTGCATAACATAGGCAGGTGCTATATCAATCTGTGAGCTCTTCTACATAGTAATAAGTCATGTTTTCCCGATTTAAAAACAACAATACGAGTACCACATCATGTTATACTCATGGCAGCCTTTAAAATAATTTTTTTTTCAGATTTGTAAAAACCAAACAAAATTGGGTAAACGTTAGTCAATTATTCTTGCATCTAATCGGAATTTATTAATCGGACGATCAAATACTTTCTACTTTGCCCATCACCACGCAGCACACTACGTCAATTACTCACACATATCTACACTCTAAAGACAGCAAGCGATGTGGAAACCATCTGTGACTATGTTCACTTTACCGCCAAAAAGATTTGTGCGGACTATACATACATCATGTTCTAGATCTAGGTTTCCGCACTTAGCCTCATAGTTGGGCCATTGTACGTAGCAAGTGCTGAGGTACGTATATGGCTCAGACACAAGGGTTTCCTCACGATGTTTTCCTTTACAGTTAGCGAGAGGTATTGCTATTATAAGTTCACAAATGTAAGTAACATAGAAAACAAAGTCGTATGTATATGCTGGAATTCGAACCCACGACCTCCCGAATGAGAAGCCGGCGTTGTACCGCTCAGCGACCGCCGCTTGCATTCGTCATTTATTGCAGTAGTATTTATATGGACGTACGTACGTATGAAAAGCCACCGCATTGGCTCCATTGATGAAAAGAAAAGTGGCTTGTCATATAAGCCGATCTTGACAAAGTCAATTCAAAGCCTTACGATGACGTGTTTGAACCCGTGACCGGCCGACCCCATCCGATCGGCAAATCCCTTCGAAATTACTTCGGGAAACGCCGAGTGGGCGACACGCGACCTCTTCTCGTAGTCTCCGACAGGAGATTTGTAAGTTCCATTTCTGACACTAGCGTAGAAGTAATCTTGTTGAAGTTGCATTTAAAACAGCTTAACCGACCACTAAAGTGCGGTGGTAGTGTAGTGGGTAGAACATTGGACTCGGAAGCGAGAGACCCAGGTTCGATTCCCAGTGCGGGCATGTACCTATGACTTTGTTTTCTAAGTTATGTATATTTGTCAAGTTATAGTAGCAATACCACTCGCTAACTTTGAAGTAAAACATCGTGAGGAAACATGAGTGTCTGAGCTAATCACATAACTCAGCGTTTGAAATAGCCAATCCGCGGTGAGCACGCGTGGTGATTAAGCCCATACTCTCTCCCTAAGAGAACCTGTGCCCTACAGTGGGACGTATATAGGCTGCTTATGTAACCGACTATTACATATGTCTCACTTTAGGGCCGAGGCCTTCTTCCAGAAAGAGTGAGAGAGAGTATGATCTGCTCACCACGCATGCCCATTGTGTAATTAGTAATTTTAACACTGAATCGCTGAATGGAGACTTTTCAAAAATTAATTATTAGTCGTACTGATGACCCACAGCTCACCTGCGTTTCATAGGTAAAGAACAAAACCCATCGGCTTAGGGTGTTCCGTACAAAATTCTGTCTCTTATTTTACCGTCTTTGCATTTCAAAAAACACCGAAACTGACGGACTTACATTTATAAAGCAAAGCCTAGGAACACCAGTTTCTTTATTGGCTACTTAAAAACAACGAACTTCCTTGCAAACTCGCATCGTGTATTTAAGTTTAAGAATCCTTGATTTGTCACTAGCATTATATTTTATAATTAGGTATTCTTCTGCAAAATTGCATGCTTTTAAGCCATGTTAAAACTGCTTAATTAATAGTGCCTTTACCCAGAGTTTTATCAAATTTTGCTATACATTTCTACATTTTGTTTTCCCGCGACGACGCGACTTTTCATTCGGTACGTTAATTGTCAAATTCAGACAGTCTCGCGGTTTGAAGACAAAAGTCGCGACTTAAAGTCAAATCCAGACATTGTACCGCCATAGAACGCGCTACTCGCAGTCGCTTTATCTATGCTGCATAGGTACTCGTAGTATGACGGCGTGAGTCACGCTGTTTGACAGAATTTGACAGTTAATGTACTAGACAGTCGCGACTTTTGGCGTTTAAAACGCTCGAGTAGCGTCGCTGTACTACCCAGGCCGGTGCACTATCATCATCA
The DNA here is from genome assembly GCA_947310995.1 of Yponomeuta cagnagella. Lineage (NCBI taxonomy): Eukaryota > Metazoa > Arthropoda > Insecta > Lepidoptera > Yponomeutidae > Yponomeuta > Yponomeuta cagnagella. Next base: position 18,473,943 of record OX371279.1, on the reverse strand, counting down.
GCCACCTGACGCCCACTGCAGGACATAGGCCTCCCTCGTGGCCTTCCTAACCATGAGGGGTTTTGCCATAATCGCCACGCTTGGCAGGCGGGTTGGCGATCGCAGTATGCGGTTGGAATCTCAGGAAGACGCTGCTGCCCGTCTCCTGGTAATTGACTTCCTTAGTCGCCTTCTACGACATCCAAGGAAGGAAATGGAGTGACGCTATTCTTAATCCAGCGCCACACGGAACAATTCAACAGTTACTTTTAATTTAACGCTCGAGTAGCGTCGCCGTATTACCCAGGCCGGTGCACTATAAAGAATAATATTGCCACCTTAACTTTATTTACACCATCTACATTAGACATACAATGTTTCATCATCATAAGCAGCCTAAATACATCCCTTTGCAGGGCACAGGCCTTCTTTCAGAGAGAGAGCCCATTCGCGGTGGGCACGCGTGATGATTAAGCCCATACTCTTTCTCTGTCTGAGAGAAGGTGCCCTGCACAATGTATAAGTTCATAATAATCATAATAATACTATCTAAACTTGTGTAGATACTGTACATTTTATAGCAGCACTGGACAACTGGAGTTAGGGTTGCCAACCCTACTATATAATATAATATCCTACTATATTAGGGGCTCAAATACTATATAAAAAATATATATATAGTAGGCGAAACTACTATAATTTGTGTAAAGTGGACCTCAAGCTTAATGTTTTTCTAAAGCTTGCTCTTCAAGTCTAAGTCCGTGAATCGCGCGGCACGACTGTCGCTATTTATTACTATATTTTTACCATTATTTTGCCATCTACTATATTTTTAGAGGTGATAGCTTCGAAAATTACAATCAACTATATTTGTTAGAAAAAAAGTTGGCAACCCTAACTGGAGTGGAACAAGCGGCAATTTAAACCTAATGCCCAGTTTACACTCGTAAAGTACACAAGTACGTAACTAAAATATAACCACTAACGAGCTCCTTAGTAACAAGTCGCAAGTAAACGATTAAGTGAACAGGTGAAATAGAATCGAGTAAATTTTTAGGGTTCCGTAGTCGACAAGGAACCCTTATAGTTTTTCCATGTCAGTCCGTCTGTCTGTCTCTCGGGGCTTAGCTCAGCGACGATTAGTACGAGAAAGCTGAAATTTGGCATAGACGTACAAATTAATTGTGCCAACAAAACGGTAGAATAAAATGTTATAAACATTTTTTTTAGGGAACCCCCTTTAGCCTTAACTTAGGGATCCCTTTTTTTCTCGCCTGCATCAAAGTGAAGGGTATCGTTGGATTGGTCGTTTAAAAATATTGTAGATGTAGGAAGATAATTTTTTGATTTACGTTTCCGCTTGCGAAATACTAAGCTTTAAAACGCAATTTTTTGTCCAATTAAGGCGTCCGTCCCATCTCCTGGCTAAATGGTTGATTGCAGAAACGTGAAAAAATTCAGGGTAATAAGTAGCACATATAATAAATTTAAAAGGAAAACGATCACGGCTAAGTTGGCTTTACAAGTTAACGAGTAATAGGCGACCAACTTATGTAGGGAAAACTTTGTATAAAATCCATTAAATATTACGTTGATGAAGTTGTTAGCTCTGTAAAGCAAATAAAACCCCCTCTTTCGACGGAACCCTGTACTGTGCGTAGCCCGACTCGCACTTGGCCGGTTTTTTTTCTGTTTACAAGCCTGACCCCCCGACAATTGTTAAAATTTAGATTATTATTTTTTTACTACTAAAGAGCTCTCTAATAACTGCTTACACGTAACAGGTATGCTGTATCAATCAATCAATCAATTAGCCTTTGTATCCTGAATTTTTCGTATCAGTTTGTGGACCGGAATTTATAGAATATATCTTAGTTCAGTGTGCCTCCTGGCAATGGCCTCCTCTAATGATTTTCACTGTTTCCTATCCTGTGCGACTCTCCTCCAGTTATTACCCGCTGTTAGTTTTATTTCGTCTTCCCATCTTTTACACTGTCTACCCCTTTTTCTTTTATCATCCCTGGGATACCAGTCCGGTACTCATCATCATCATCATTCAGCCACAAGAAGTCCACTGCTGGACATAGGCCTCCTCCATGGATTTCCAAAAAGACCGGTTGGAAGCGGCCTGCATCCAGCGTCTTCCTGCCACTTGGATGAGGTCATCTGTCCATCTTGTGGCTGGTCGTCCTACGCTGCGCTTGCCGATATGTGGTCTCCATTCGAGAACTTTTCGGCCCCATCGGCCATCAGTTCTGCGTGCTATGTGCCCCGCCCACTGCCACTTCAACTTACTAATCCGCTGGGCTATGTCGACGACTTTCGTTCGTCTACGAATCTCATCATTTCTGATTCGATCTCGTAGAGAAATTCCGAGCATAGCCCTTTCCATAGCTCGTTGCGTGACCTTGAGCTTTCTTATGAGGTCCATAGTTAGAGACCACGTTTCAGTGCCATAAGTCATCACTGGTAACACACACTGGTTGTATAATTTTGTCTTGAGCGATTGAGGTATGTTAGACGAAAAGACTTTTCTAAGTTTCCCGAATGCTGCCCAGCCGAGTTGGATTCGACGATTGACCTCTTTCACGAAGTTGGACCGGCCTAGTTGGACTGTTTGTCCTAAGTAGACGTATTCGTCTACAACTTCGAGAGTCGTGTTCCCCAATGTTATTGGGGTGGGCACAACACGGGCGTTCGACATTTCCTTCGTTTTGGCCATGTTCATTTTAAGGCCCACACGTTGGGAAACTCGACTGAGGTCTTCGAGCATTATGCCGAGGTCTTCCATCGTTTCTGCCATGACTACTATATCGTCGGCAAATCGAAGGTGCGTGATGTACTCGCCATTGATATTGATGCCGCGTCCCTGCCATTCCAGAAGCTTGAAGGCATCTTCCAGTGCGCTCGTGAACAGTTTCGGAGACATAACGTCTCCCTGTCTCACGCCTCTTCTCAATGGAATTGCCTCCGAATTCTGCTCCTGTACTCGGACCGACATGGTGGCGCTGTTGTACAAGCACTTCAGCACCTCGATATACCGATAGTCAATCCGGCAACGCTGGAGAGACTCGAGCACTGCCCATGTCTCGATCGAATCGAAGGCTTTCTCATAGTCCACAAACGCTAAGCAGAATGGCAAATTATACTCCTCAGTCTTCTGTATAATTTGCCGCAGCGTATGGATGTGGTCTATGGTACTAAAGCCCTTTCGGAAACCGGCTTGTTCGGGAGGCTGGAAGTCATCAAACCTGCGTTCGAGACGATTCGTGAGGACCCTCGAAAACAGCTTATAAACATGGCTCAGAAGCGAGATGGGTCGGTAGTTCTTCAATAGAGAGTTATCCCCTTTCTTGAAGAACAGCGTCACCACGCTTCTGTTCCATGCTTCTGGCGTTTTTCCTTCGACCACGACGGAATTGAAGAGCTTCTGAAGGACTTTAAGTACTGGTGTTCCACCCGCTTTCAGGAGCTCTGATGTGATTCCGTCCTCTCCTGGTGCCTTGTTATTCTTGAGCTGTTTCAGGGCCATCCTAATCTCGTACAGGCTGATGTCCGGGATGTCTTCGGTATAATGTCGGGTCAGTTTGGCTCTCGGATCTTTGTTCAAACTGCTAACAGGTTTTGCGACTGAGGTGTATAGCTGTCCGTAGAAACTCTCAATCTCCCTCAGCACCTCTGACCTGGTCGACGCTATACTGCCGTCCTCTCTCTTCAGCTTCGTCAGCTGGCTTTGCCCAATAGACAAGTCTTTTGCGAACACTTTGGAGCCCTTGTTCCGCTCTATAGTCTCTTTAATACGTTCGGTATTAAAGGACCGAATATCGTGCCGCATAGACTTTGAGATATGTCTATTGAGCTGCCTATATGACTTAGCATCCTCGGAGGACTGCAGTTGCAACGCGCGACGTTTAGCCATGAGGTCGAGAGTATAGTTTGAGAGCTTTTGTGGTCTACTCGTACGGTTGGGTCTATAAAACCTCGAGCCCACTGAACGGACAGTTTCTACAAACCTGTTATTGATCTCGTCCACCGATGCGGCGCTCTCCAGGCACTCAAAGCGATTTGACAATTCGAGTTGAAAGTTCTCGGGGTTCTGGATATGGGCACGAGTAGGTCGGAGCGTGGACTTCATGAGACGAGACCTCTCAAGTTTGACATTAATATTCAATGTGCCTCTTACTATTCGGTGATCGCTTCCGGTTTTCACCATGTTGATCACAGAGACGTCATTGAATATTTGTCTCTTGGAGGTCAGGATGAAGTCTATCTCGTTTCTCGTGGAACCATCGGGACTCAACCAGGTCCATTTCCTGTGAGGTGGCTTCTGAAAGAAAGAGTTCATCATAAAGAGTCCCTCTTTCTCCAGGAAGTCTGCCAACCTTTGTCCTCTCGGGTTCCGTTGCCCATAACCAAATTGCCCCACTCTCATCTCACCCTCGCTTCTTGTGCCCAGCTTCGCATTGAAGTCCCCCATAACCACATTAAAATAGGTCTCCGAGGTATGTATGGCCCTACTAATGTCCTCATACATCGCCTCTACCTCCTCATCGGAGTGTGACGAGGTCGGTGCGTATACCTGAATGACCTTCAGCGAATATCTCTTAGATATTCTGAGTATTAGGTACACCACCCTGCTCGACACACTGTTGATGGCCAAAATGTTATTTACGAGGGACTTGTGGACGAGAAACCCGACACCACCCTGGGACTGTTGCTCGCCCTCCCGGTAGTAGAGCAGGTTACCGGATTTCAGGGTTATCGTGTCCTCGCCCTCTCGACGGACTTCAGATAACCCTAGGATATCCCAGTGTAACCTACCCATTTCCTCTTCCAGCTCAATTAGCTTTTCGTCTGTCCTCAATGTGCGAATGTTGTGTGTTACCAGGGCCAGTCGTTTTCGTTTTTGGGGGTGGTACTATTTTGCTCTAATGTATTATAACCGATAGTTAAAATTTTGTCAGCAACTTACGCAAGTAGCTATAAAATTTTTAAGAACAAGTCAGCAAGTACGCACTTAAAATGTGTAAACTAGCTTGATTAAAACGGCTCTGTCTTCGTCAGAGCGATATCGGTCGGGATGAGCATTAATTACAAACTCGAAGTGGAATCATTTAGCGGAAGGATCCGCGGTGATCCATCTTGCTCCTTTCATTTGGTGAACACGCGATTTGCCTATATAAATAGCGCGGCAGTATAAATGATGCAATCATTGAAAGGTGTCGATGGGGATTTTATAGGTACCTACACCTATCGAATTAACGCGGCGTGAGTTTTTAGCGAGTCATAAAATTTGTTACATGACCTATTATGAGGTGAGTATTTTCAATTGTTGATCTCGATTATAAAAACTATTAAAGAAAACTATTATTATGGGATTTTATTATCAAATTTCAGTCCGTTGCAATAACAATTTTACTTCATAACTTTTAACCCAGGTACATTACATTAGACTGGGTACGAAATAAATTAGAAATTTAATTTGAGGTAACGCTTTGTTGAATGTTAGTGGGCAATGTTAGCTGCAACCTTCGGGTCGAGTATGTAGTGGAGAAAAGGGCAGTAAAAACACAATCTTTCTCAAATGGTTTACCTATCATTAGCGCAATCTATCCTGACCTATTGTATTAGGACTTGGGGTGGTGCTCCAAAAACCTTTCTCATGGAACTAGAAAGGGCTCAGAGAATGCTTCTTAAGGTTATATATTTTAAACCGAGACTTTATCGAACGGTGAATTTATACAATGAAACCAAAGTCTTAACGGTCAGACAACTTTACATACTGTGCACTGTAGTGCATAAGCATTCTCTGACAAACAATCAAAATCGTATAAAGAGTAGTAATGTCAGAAGGTTCTACACCGTGTGTGAAACTAAGCCAGTGAAAACGTCGTTTGCGCAACGATTTTACTATTTTCGTGCTGGTAGAATATACAATTCACTAAACAAGTGCCTCCACATATTTGATCTTACCAAACATGAACTAAAACAGAAATTAACAGCACACTTAAACAGTCTTAGCTATGATCAAACAGAAATGCTTCTGGAAATTGAGATCTAATACCTGCCTATTTTACTTGCATAATTACATATGCGTATAACTCTAGACTTTCTCAGCCACTTTCATTCCAGTATGATGTATACTAATCAAAATCTTCTTTCAGAAAAATACATTCCTCACATACATTCACACACCCTCTGCTTAGTGGCTGAAACCCGAACCCAAGACTCCGGTCGTAGGGCTGAGCAGAGACACACATACATATATACATACATACATCTTACCTTACTTTATAACATCTGTCATTTTTCTAACCGTAACGTAATAATACCGTGTACCTTATGCTGATGACGCTACGAATATGATACCAATCCTTTGTAATACGGGAGGCCTGGAAACCTAAGATACAGATCTTTTGATCTAGTTTAGGCTCCAGTCTTTCCACAAATAGTACATTCCTTTGCTCTGTATCATTTACCTATTCAATGTTGTTTTCGGGTGTGAATGTAATTTGTGGACAGAAAATAAACAAATATCTTATCTTATCTTATCTTATCTTATCTTAATGAAATTAAGTGTAATTACATTAGATACCTATCTAACAAGATAGACTGCAATCGACAACTTGCAATGTTAAGACATTAATCTTACAAAAGTAGGAAGACATGCTGCGGGCATACATACAGATATCTACAAAATGGTTTATTAAAACTGAGAACTCCGCCGTCGCTTTCGCTTTGCATTCATGAAAGTCGCGACGCGCTCGCTGGGGGTTCAATTAAAAAGTTTTCCGCTTCAGTACCACAATACTTATGAGCTGCTTCCATCAGGGGGCAGTCAACGTGAGGGACGAGTTTAAATTAATTCGAGCACGTACAAGCCCCTGAATGTTCGGTATCGTTGGAATATCCCATATGTCAGTGGAGACGGTTTGTCAAAGGTATGAAAAACTGTGGGCTACAGTACCGGTAGTCGACGAATATTCGCGATTTTGCGACAAATATGCCCGAATAGTTCGTCGTAATTCAGCTAGTTCGTCAATAAGTTTTTGCTCTAAAAACGCGACAAGTATCTTCGTCCGCTAATCTAGCCATATAACGAGTTGACTGCCAATTTGGGTAAGGATTTGCTTGTGTACTCTTACTATTCAGAATACAGATACCCTTGTTCTTCTTTGTAATGTAAAGCCCATATAAGATTTGTTCAACAAGAACAAAGTCGAGCCTGTAAAGCTAGTTTTTCATGTGAAGTTTATTGCCTCCACTAAGAATGCTTTTGATACGCACATTTTATAAATACTTTATGATTGTAAAAGAACTGGTATACTTTTGACAAATTTAGTCTACGGCGCGGCACAAATAAAGTTACGGACATTTTAGACATATTTAAATTTTGTTATAAGCAGACTCACTCGCTCACTTTTCTCACTTACTTCTTGATAAAAATCGCAAGAATTTCATGTCTTTTCTAAAAAATATTTTACATAAAAAAGTCTTTTTAAATTATTTATTTAAGAAATTTCACAAAATACATATAAAATCCTCACTGAAACCTGTAAGTATAAGTTTATTTGTCACTTTTTTTTAACAAGTTCGGTCAAAGTAACAAAGTTAGCTACTTCCGCTACAACTGCACTCACCTGATGCAGAGGAAGGCGAAGAGGACGGCGAGGAGCGGCAGCAGCGTCGCAAAGCATGCCAAGAACAGCGTCTGCACGTCCGTGAAGCCTGAGAACACAGACAAAACTGCGACAGCTCTCAAGGCAGTTGGCACACGTGACGCAACCAGGGGCTGACTTAACCGCGACAGCTCTTACGATAGTAGGCACACGGGTCGCAACCACGGGCTGACTTAACCGCGACAGCTCTTACGGTAGTAGGCACACGTGATGCAACCACGGGCTGACTTAACCGCGACAGCTCTTACGGTAGTAGGCACACGTGTCGCAACCACGGGCTGACTTAACCACGACAGCTCTTACGGTAGTAGGCACACGGGTCGCAACCACGGGCTGACCTAACCGCGACACCTCTTACGGTAGTAGGCACACGTGATGCAGCCACGGGCTGACTTAACCGCGACAGCTCTTACGCTAGTAGTTACACGTGACGTAACCACGGGCTGAGTTAACCGCGACAACTCTTACGGTAGTAGGCACACGTGACGTAACCACGGGCTGAGTTAACCGCGACAGCTTTTACGGTAGTAGGCACAAGTGACACAAGCCGTAAGAAGATGACAGCTCTTATGGAAGTTGTCACTAGGGTTGTTACCCAGGTTGACCCCTGACAGCTCTCAGGACTATACACGTAACAATAGCTTTTACGGCAGCAGGCATCAGGTTGATAGTCCAGCAGGCAATTCTCACGGCAGTAGGCACCAGTAACGTAAACCGGATTCACGCAATCGAGAAAGCTTGAAACACGTTACTACAAAAGCCTCAATTGACAAAACTAGTACAAACGTCACGATGTGGTAAAATTTTAGTTAAACATTGAACGGATCTAGCTTCGATTGTTAATTAATTCCCGACTTTGTACGTGTATCACAAGTTACTAAAAATACTAGGTAAGACTTTTAAGTTTAGAAGTGAGTTCGTTCGAGTCCTAAGTCGCGTGTCCACGATCTTAGTACGTTCGGAGAGAGTGACCTATCTTAACTACTCGGAATCTATTCGTATCGTGTACACCGGTGATCATAGTACAAAATTGGCGGTTTTCATCAGGTACTAAGATCGCCAGTAGGTGCACACGATACGTGTAGCATCTGAGTACTCATTTTAGCTCACTCAATCTTAGTGCACTAAGTCCGTGAAAACCCGGCTTTATCGCTGCTTGTCTCCTCAAAAATATGGACATAAGTGTTTATTGTGTGTTATAGGGATACCACTTATGTACTTAGTTAAGGTCTCTCCAGTCTCTGCTCGGTGTCGCTCAATAGTGGCTGAACTTGACCGAGAAACCGGAGGGTGTTATTTTTGGCCTCTGAATTAATTCTTAAGAGTCGTGTTCACAATGGCACGGCCGCCCGCCGCCGAGAGGAATAATGTAAGATAATTTCATTCGCCACTTTCAAAAGTATTTTTCATCAGTAAATATGTATTCTAAGGCGCGAGACACACAGATGAGACGTGGGGTGAGGGCGCGGTAAGATGTATGAAGTCACAGACCACAGTCCTTCTATATATTTTACCGCGCCCTCGCTCCACATCTCACTTGTGTCTCGCGCCTAAGACAACTATCGAGCTACACTGATTTAACATTGTAGTGGCTATAGCAAGTAGGAGAGGCGTGTCCTCCGAGACACAGGCTTTTCTAAATTATTTACTTATTTATTAATACATTTATTGCACTTAAACTATATGCCATGAGCATTTTCTTCCTAGTTCAGGAGCTTGCTTCCCTCCCAGCTTGAATCTACGTTCACGTTTATTTGTTCTGTGTTCACGTTATGTATCTCCACAATATGTAAGGTTTGGAAGACTGTATTTTTTATTGTCGATCTAATTTTTCAGGAGTCGTGATGCTGATACATTTAAATACATTTCGGGTTTATCGCGTGAATTAATTAAGTTGACTTAATAAATTCACCCCTTGAAGTTCGTTGCTGTTCGGCTTTATTTACACGCCACTTCACCTTAAAATTGACTTTGACTGAGATATAACTGCATACATAAAGTCATGCCTCAATCCCGGAGGGGTAGGTGTTTTGGTTTGCCACTTGCCACGACCCTGACAAACCGGTTTCGCTGAATAGTTTATTGATAAAACGCTCTTTTATCAATATCATTTATTTTCTTTACAATAGGCATCACATCTTATTATATATAAATCTTATTACCTCTTTGTTAAGGCATGTAAGCGAGAAAATAAAATAGTAGGCCTTAGTTGTCACACTGTTATTAAAAACACAATTAAAGAATGTTTTTTAAAATTAAATTAAAGGAAGTCCATGTCTACTCGATCTAATTCTGACTTATGCGATAACTAATGGCATTGACCTTTGGACTGGCTCTCGGAGAAAAATATCTCCAATTCCTATTGATCCTCACGTGAAAATCCTTTTCGGTAAAATTAACGAGTATCCGGAGCGTAAATTCTGCCATGCCGGGAACGGAAGGGTTGGAGACTCTTTCGAACCTCACGTTTTGCCTTTCCCAAGTTGGAACACGGACCCACAAGCGCTACCAAAGAAAGAAATGTTCTTATATTTAAGCGACAAATATAATATATTATAAATCTCAATTAACACAGAATTAGCTCTTTTTAGAACCAACAGCCTACGAGAGCCGTTTTTAGCAGATATGCCATCAAAACCTTGCTTCTAGACCCTACTTCGATACGCTGTAAAATCGACTTATATAAAACATTATTTTTCTTTCATTAGAGACGCGAATTATAGCCCTTTGTTACGCCTCCATCTCTCAACTTGGGTATCCGACATATATATTCTACGAGATACAAAATATTGACCTGAGTTCCAAAATGTAACTCCTAGATTGAGGCCATAACAAATAAGTTAAATATTGTGTTATGGCCCACAAAAGACCTCCGACACAGAAAAGACTTAATATAAAGTTTGTTCTTTAGATCTGTGTAACAGAAAAGATCTCCAATGAATTTTATATTTGAAACTGCCACTCCGTAGTGGGTTAGTGTACCCTGGATGTCATATATATGGGGATTTTTCTACACCTCATATATTTCTCTGGGACCCTTCCAAATTTTCAAATTCCGAATTTCAAATTCGCCTCATGTGCGCGACGTTTGATAGGATTTAGTACCTTTTTACCACTGCAGGGCACAGGCCTTCCCTCAGAGAGAGATTACAGGTCCATCGCGGATTGGCAGTTTCAAGCGCTGAAGTAGAATACTTCAGATACTCAGGTTTCCTGACGATGTTTTCCTTCACAGTTAGCGAGTAGTATTGCTAGTACTCTCTGAGAGAAGGCCTGTGCCCTACTGTGGGACTTATATAGGTTGCTTATAATATTGCTAGTACATCTTCACAAATCTACGTAACTTATACTTAAGATCTTATACAAAGAATTCTAAAATTCGGCTTGTTTGACGAGTTTGGTTCGCTAGGTTCGCACACCTTAATTATTCTGATAAAATATGCTTTTAAATTACATGGTCGTAGTGGGTCCAGTACCACTGGACGCCTACTTGGCATGCTGGTGCGAGAGCCAGCTTTCCGCACTGGCGAGTTACAAGCGAATGTGTGCCCTTTCACACGATAACAGTGTCCAATTCACGTAAATCACACACAATCTTTTCTCTTTGAGCAATATGAATAGGGTTTACGGTGAAGGAAGCTGAACAATGGTCGCTTTTGAAGCGTTTCTGGTTATATTTCTTTTGTGTAGTTTTTTATCTATGTGGGAGATATTGGTGGATATGTACTGGCCGGCTGTATCAACAAGCACAGTAATATAATACCTAACTGCAATGATTATTTTTATCGCGGTCCAAATTAGACTGAATCATTTATCACTCATCCATAAAAAGATTTTTTATAGTGTTAATCAGTCATCAGAATAAAATTAGCAAACAAATGAAAACACTTACTCGTGTCCGGCTCCATTTCGTCGTCCACGTCGTGACCAGTGACGTTAGTCAAATAGTTGGCGCTCTTATTCTCGCCCAAGTTTGAGTTCTTCCCAAGAGCCACCAGCTCTACATAATCCAACTTCCTCACTAGATCACTGGCATTCCTGTCCTTGTTGAGGTCGCCACTACTCAAACCATTGAGGACACTTGCATTGCCGTTCGTATCGTTTATCTTCCCCGATATCAAGAACTCGAACCTCGGCAGCTCTTCCCCATACTCAATGTCCGATCTGAATTGTATGTCCGTTAACGTTTCCTCACGACCCATTTCAGAGTCTATGATTTTTTCTAGCAGCGGACTCGATGTATTCAGTTGCTTTTCAAGAGCTACCGCGTCGTCAGTAGGTATTTCTAGGACCTTTGATGGTTCTTTCAGGTTATTTTTCGTCAGAATCAGGACGTCTCTGTCTTGTTCAGCGTTGACGATAGCTTCCATTTCAGTTTTTGAGTTCTGGTTTGTCTGTTCTTGAGTCTCAACGTCGCTGGCCACTCTTAGCGTATCTGAGTTTGGGTCCACGGGCAAGCGAAAATCGTCGTCGGTGCTGTTTCTTGAGAAGTCTAGCACGATGTCTGAGAAGGTGTTATTGTGGAGTGTTTCGTTATAAGGCCGCGCCTCCACAAATTCTGCTATCAGCAGCGCGTTGAGAACGAAAAACATTAACTTTATTTTAACGTTAGTCATTTTGTTTGATGCGCTGGGCGTTTTTAGGTAGTCCTTTTGAGTTTCATTCTTTTCGCTCAATTCTTGGAAGTTAAATTTCGTTTCTCAAGTTCCGCATCAGCTCGGGGCTTCGGTTAATTCATTATTGTTTCAGGACGCCGACCTGCGAACAAGGAGCGCGAAAACTATAAGATACTTAAGTAGACAGGCAAAAGCGCGTACTCAGAATTTTAAAGCTAAAGTGACTTTTTATCTACCTATCGAGTCCTCTGCTTGCATGTTAGAAGTTCATGAACTTCTCACATAATCTACTCTAAAATCAAAATTTGTACTGAAATATTATTTTATCGCTGAAAAAGGACTATTAATAAAGTCATGGATAACTATGTTTACGTTACAGGGTTGTCATATTATGTAGGTACACTTCTCAGTGGTGACCTTGAAAATAATAATATTAATAATATTGAAAACCATTGTTATTTTCAAGGTCAGGAATTAGGAGGTTAAGTAAACTTGTAATCTGTAATGTTAGTTTTAATTTTTTGACAAAATTCATTGTCTGAATAGAAATACAAATCGATGGTTGGGCCCAAGAATCGGACTTTTTGTCTTGTTCATGAAAGCACTAGGGACACTTTGCCGTTCATAACGACCTCCGAGTGAGTCGGGTTCCGGGGCCTTACGTCACGAATAATAGAGGGCCTCAATTGGGCCCTCAAAACAGTGTTTTTTTTATTTTTCACAATTAAAATTTTGTGTCTCTTTCACCTACTTTTTACTGTATATTTCGTTTAATTTACTCCTAGAAGTTGTGACGGTCTATGGCTTATATTCTTTAATAGCCCGATACGGGAAATATTTCCCTTTACTTAATTTGCCTAGACGCTGGGCCTGAGTGGTTCTATATGCCTTGGCTTCCGTATGCGGATGACTTTAAGCAGTGCCTAGGAGCTACACTTTCTGGAATGACTAAAATGTCCGATTCGGGAAAGGCAGGCTCTATTGCTGTCAAGAGCTGGATGAGAGTAGCCGAGGACCGTGCTTAGTGGCGTGCAATGGGAGAGGCCTATGTCCAGCAATTTATAAGCGTAGGCTGATGATGATGATGATGAGGCTCTATTGCTTAGGATACACAAAGGAAAACTCCGGGATCGAGTCGGTAATTGGTGTCTCTATTCGATAGATTAAGGTCAACTGAACATTATTAACTTAATTCCGGATTCACTTACTTGATTGTTTTTCGGAAGAGTCCGAGAAGGTTTCGCTCGGATTCGCAGAGCTTAATCATGACGAGCAGAGACGAAGCTCGCGTCGTGCTTAACTGAACATGATAAAGCAGCAATTTTTCTTTTTCAGTCTTGCAACCGGTGCGATTCTATTTATGAACAATTCAATAACTCGCTGTCTATGTTATGAATTTCTAGAGAATTCGTTGACGATTCGCTGATAATTTAGGGAAATTGTAAAAACTGCAACAAATTACTATGGAAAAGTCGTTATTCTTTATGTTCCTCAATTCTCGGAATCGATTCTACGATCCTTAAGACCGAACATGTTACAAACTTAGCTTAAAAGACCGCCATCTTCGGATTAAACGTTTGCTAAGCAGTGGTGTACACGAGCCCCGGTACATTTATTTTTTCACTCGAACCAATAACGGCAGTAAACCCAATCTCAAGGTCGTCCGCACCCGCGGCACCCGAGTGCTGCTCGAGATAACGGTTTTTTCCCGCCACAAAAACACCTAACAGCCGCCAAACACAAGACGTATCTTGACAAACGACGGTCGCTTACGTCCATTAAAAGGGAGGAAGAATAAAGATTAGTGTCGGCTCGCACGGGACTTGGAGAAAACTATACTTACGCTTGATTTCCATGTTTGTGATGCCCTTGCCTGGTTAACATAACCTAGAATAGGTTAGAACTAGGACAAGTGATTGTGTTGTATGGAAGTTATTATTATCAAAAAATATCAAAATTTACATATCATTATCTTAAAATATCAAAATATCAAACTTTTTCAAGATAGCAAATGTTTTTTTTTTTTTTTTTTTCATTTTTTTGTCTACTATACGGCTCATTACAGAGCACAGACCTCTCAGAGAGACTAATACTATGGGCGTAATTACCACCAAAAAACCAAAAATGGCACAAAAAAACAAAACTGGTAGAACTAAAGTTGTTATAAATGACAAACTCTAACCTAAATAATTCAGGAATAACCCTGTGTTAAAGAAAGCCTCGTTAGTTAACAAAATAAACCAGGCAGTAAATAAAGATAAAGATAAAAGACAAAAAATATTGCCTTATCAGAAAAAAAACTAACACTACACAGCGTAGCGCTCTTCACACGCACATGTCGACAAGCACTTATGTATGTTATGCCCAGCGGTGAAATACAACGCTCGGGAAAGTAAAACGCTGCCCGGTCCAAGCTGACCCCGCTAAAGTACCGAGTGAAGCAGTACCCTTATTTATGGCCTCTTGGAAACTCAAAAACTGTTTAAATGTTAAACAAATACTGCTAAAAACCAAATATAGCTAGCTTCACTTAGCTAATAGATTTTTCTTGGCACAATTCTTGGCTTTGTGTTAAGGCTTAACTTTTTATTTTAAACGTTACCCAACTCGTTCTATAACTCCTTATGTGGTTACATAACTACCAGTTATGCATCTCGACTCAGCACATCTGAACTGCACGCTCTCACAGATAACGCGCGATAGCGCCGCTTAGCCTCAGCACCGGTCGTTAAGCCCCCTCGAAGCCTCCTTGAGGCTGTATCTCAGCTGTATCGAGGGTTCCTCTATCCCATCAGTGAGATAGATGCATCCGTTACGACTTGAGGACCCACCACAAGTATTTTCTTAGCGAAGACGAATATAGAGATAAAATACATTGTAGCCTTTATGTGTAATTAAAACTGACTTTAAAAGCTCAAAAAGTCTGATCAAAACCAGACGCTCAGAAGTCCAGAAGTTTTTGCGTGATGCGCGAGTAAGTAAACAAACAGCGAAACAATTGACAATGTTTCCAATAGCAGGGATTGCAAGCTACTAAGCAATACATTTAACAAAGAAAAGTCTCCCCTTATCGTCAAGATGCTACTTACGAAGCCGGTGTTATTATTATTAATTAATCGACTATACTCTCAGAGCAATTTTTTTTTTGTTAACCCTCGTTAAAATGTAAGCGTAGTCGCGGAGGAAACATTGTTAATGGTTATATCATAAAGTGCTGAAGCCCTCCTAGCTCGGATTACAAGGCTACATTATTAACCAGCCAGACCGCGCAGCGACTGAAATGTGCTACGCCGTAGTGCTTCGTAGCGTTACGGCTACGGATAAATTTGCTACGACGGCTACGCCCGTGCAACGAGAAACCCAAAGCGAAGAGTAATTTGTGCAAAACAGAAGAAACAATGAAATGAGCACTGAGCAGGTATCTCGGTCTCGCTTTGACGAAAACATAAGCAGCCTATATACGTCCCACTATACGGCATAGGCCTTCTCTCAAAGAGAGAGTATGGGCTTGACGAAACTCCGACAGTTATGAATTTATTATGTATTAATTCTAATTTACAATGGAGCTATTAGCCTTAATTATAATGCATGTTCAGTTTTAAATATCTATAACGAATTGTCTAGTGTGCTTTAGACAGTCGTTTATTAAAGTAATTAATATTTTAAAACTGAAAAAGAGTCCCCAAGATACAAGCTCAGCCGAGTTTGGGGGTGTCGTTGAATTCTAGATTTTAAGTAAATTTCTTTCATATCTTAAAGTTCTCTTTCATAACTGTGTAATTTTAAATAAATATATTTTTACTTACTTATTAAGCAAATTTTCAGACAACAAACAACGTAATGCAAATTCATCGTTCCACAATTCACAATTGTTTTATAAACCTTGCATCTCATGAAGCAATTCTTTCTTATAACGTAATTTGGCAACAGATCATTAGTAAACTCCTTAACATAAATCGACAAAGTTCTACTAATATGATTTATCATTACAGTTCACGCAAGTCGGAAAATAGGGCGCGAGGGGTGCGGGGAAGCGGCCATTAAAAAACAAACCATGCTCGCAAAGGAACAGTAGGTTAGGTTGGGTTAGGCTTAGGCTCTCGCTAAGCAGAGCGCCCTATTTGTTACCAATACGTGCTTCTGACAAAACATAAATAAAAAATGAAAACCGACTTCGAAACACTACAGCACTAAAAAGGTAGAAATAAGAAAGAGGATGTAGTGATTACAATTGAGAAAGCAATGTTGTGCTGGTTTGGACATGTGGAGAGGATGAAAGAAGAAAGATTGACAAAACAAATACATCCAGCGATTATAATTGGAAGAACCGGTAAAGGACGTCTCTGGCGTATATACTTCGAACAAATGGGGGTATATTAGCAGAGGGCAAGATAAAAACGTACCCGAAACCGGTGTGCGTACGTGGAATGACTAATAAATGTTGATGATACGAAAAAGGTCTGTCAGGATCGTGGCAAGTGGCAAACCCTGGGCTCTGACTGCTTCTCCGGGATACAGGCGTGAGTTAATGTTATGTAAGGTGGTTATGAAGCGGAGCGGTAGAACGCCGGCTTCTGATTCGGGAGGTCGTGGGTTCAAATCCCGGCATGTTTTCTAAGTTTATACATACATTTGTGAAGTTGTATTAGCAAAACCACTCGCTAACCGTGGAGGAGAACATCGTGAGGAAACCTGAGTGTCTGTGGTGTTCACATACCACAGTGCTTGCAATTGCCAATGCGCGGTGAGCACGCGTCGTAATTAAGCCCATACTCTCTCTCTAACAGATATGAGCGACATTAAAAAATGTAGTTAACTTGACCGTAATTTTTTTACAGATTAAATAAGAAATGAAGGCTGGGTTCTCCAACATTACCTCTACATCAGGCGTTTTAAAATACACATAATTCTCTAATGGTTAGTATTTAAATTCTGAATAAAATATATATTACTTTTCAAGCTTCTATCTAGGGCTGTCGGTCATCATATTTACGATTTTTTAAACTTTATAGCATCACAAAAAAATCGCGAACTTGAGTCTAAATAATCACTAGATATGATTTTATTGGAGCTGTACTGAGTTTTGGATAATAAAAAATTGCCCAAAATGACTATCACTGAATGTGTTAATGACGTCGGACGTCAAAACTCTACTAATAGGATTGGTATTTCTATAATTTCAAAAATGCCCACTCTTCCGGCGACTATTCGCTCGCGCAGTGTAATAATTCCCATACAAATCCATGCGCTCGGAGAAGCCGGCCTTAATTTTCTAGGATAAACGGATATAATGTAATTTTATGCATAATTTCTGTACAGAGTACACTCGACAGCTGATCAACATTGTAAAGGTACAGACTTTGAACCGTCTTATTTCAAAGGCGTAGAGTTTAATTCAGATTGGCAGTGCAAAAGTCGATGTGATGCCGTCGACTATACCGAAGTAATGAGTCTGCCTAGACCGTACAAAATTGATCTTAAGTGAAGTTTAAAAAGTGAGAGCCGCGCGCAGGGTTTTTAATTTACCCGTAAGCCTCCAGGGAAATCTTCAGGGCTCCGCTGAAGGCCTGCGCGGGCGTGGCGTGAAATGGGGTGATAATTTTTATATGGCTTATAGGTGGAGCGTTTTAGCTAACTGAAATGAGGGTCGTTTATTTGATGGGAATTGAGGTGAAATTTAATGCAACTAATTGTACTGGTTTCCAAACTTTCATAGTTTGATCATAGTTGATGAAACTTTCATCAGCCATTTGACGCCCACTGCCTCCAACATGAAGGGTTTTGCCATAATCGCCACGCTTGGCAGGCGGGTTGGCGATCGCAGTATGCGGTTGGAATCCCAGGAAGACGCTGCTGCCGTCTCCTGGTAATGAGTTTCCTTAGTTGCCTTCTACGACATCCACGGAAGGAAATAGAGTGACGCTATTCTTAGTCCGGCACCACACGACGACCGACCACAAAACAAGCTTAATAATATAATTTATTCTAACCATTGAAGAAATCCGCACCAAGCGCTGGACTGATAAATTAAACATATCTTCGCCAGTTTATTAAATTGGTTACAATCCACTACCACCCCTCCATAGATATGAGTATTGTGCTCCTTAACAAAACTGTGTACAGAAAAACCGGCCAAGTGCGAGTAGGACTCGCGCACGTCTACCTGTTGCCGTTATTAATATCGAGCATATAACGTCAAAAAATTACGTTTGTTGTATGGGAGCCCCCATATTATTTATTCTGTATTTTATTCTGTTTTTAGTATTTGTGGTTATAGAGGCTACAGAAAAACATCATCGGTGAACATTGAACTGTCTAACTATCACGGTTCATGAGATACAGCCTGGTGACAGATGGACAGACGGACGCACAGCGGATTCTTAGTAATAGGTTCCCTTACCCTTTGGGTACGGAACTCTAAAAAGCATTTGAGTGATTGTATGATTTAAATGATTGTCATAAACTGAGTATACTTTTGATAAATGCTGTCTGAGGGTTTGATAGATAGTAAAATTGTTGACATTCAAGGCATATGTTTTTTATCGAGGACCGAGTTTTTTATTGAGAAAATTTGATTCCAAAATGAATTATTTTAAAATGTCCGTAATTTAATTATGCACCAAACTCTCAGACCAAACTTATCGAAAGCTTACTCATATTATTACAATATTAAAAAAAAATTGTGCGAGCGAGACAGCATGATCCATATAAGAACAGTCTTAACAGCTGTCTGTCGTCTTTTCTGTATTATGCTAATAGATTGTTATTGTACGAGAAACCGGAGGTTAATATCCGACGGGAGCTCACTTCTACCTGTGTTTACTACACCCGCTCTCTCTAATTATGTATTTGAGTATGTTCTATTTTATGTTCCCTCATATCTCCTTAACCAATGGTCAGATTACGACAAATAGGATCTCGATCGAGTGTCATAGTTTATATAAAATCAGCATAAATTCAATCTATATATATAAAAATCAATTGCTGTTCGTTTGTCTCGCTAAAACTCGAGAACGGCTGGGCCGATTTGGCAAATTTTTCTTTTTTTATATTTGTGGAAGTACAGGGAAGGTTTAAACGGTGAGAAGAAAAAAAATTATGTAGGTGATACGAAGTTCACGGGGTCATCTAGTAAAAAATATACTCTTAAAAGTCAAAAATTAAAAACTGACACAAAAAAAAACCAACAACCAGACCGCTGAGCATTATCTACTAAGCAGGCGGGATCCAAATTCTACAATGTAACTCATTGCCAATACCTAGGTTGGTCCCGCCTGCTTAGTAGTTAATGCTCAGCATTTTTTTCATCGCTTTCTCTACTACAATATTCTATCTGAACACGAAGTCTACAACCTTTGTCCTTTAGAATGTTCGTACTGTTCGCGACAAAAACATATTTCTAATTAAAATAAAGGCATTAAGTAAGCCACTGGCAACAGCCGTGTGGTTGTAACTGGGACTTTCGATTTAACGGATTTGGATGCGGATGCGGAGCTATTCGAATTGGACCTATTCGAGTTTTCCCTTCATCAAGTTAAAATGTTCGCTGTATGTTATTCACATAGGCATATATTTTTAATCTAAAGGCATAACTAAGTATATATTTTTATTAGAATCATATAGTTTAGATAAGTTAGTAAAATATTTATAAAACATTAGAAATTATTTTTCACATAATGTAGTTTATCATGCCTATAATCGATCTAAATTTTACCTTTTTTTCGATTCTGTCGTTCTATCCGTTCATTTACATAATGCAATTCAATTAGAACAATATATTACTCGTAATTATGTGCTCACAATTCAAAAGAAAAAGTTATTGTTATCTAGGTACTCTTGCATTTGCTAAAGTTGCAAACTTCTGTGCTCTGTATTGTCCAAGTTCTGGGCTTCAGTTCCAAACCGTGATCTGCATTTAAGATTACTTACAAAGTTTCAATATGACACTGCCTCTCTGTAACTCGCGTGTTTTTTTGACTGACGATCGATAGATTGACGGCAATTCGCCAATAAAATAATGTTGCTAAAAACTAAGTTTTAAAATTAGTACAGAATTGAAACGGATGCAGAAGCTCCGCATAATAAAAAGGGCCATCCCTAGCGCACTCGCCCTACGCGCGAATGGGCCATCATTTAGCTTGATTACCCTAATTCAGCAGGACGCTTCGGCAAGCTAAGCCACCCACCGGAACACAGGCGACAATCCTCCTTGCCCCTATAGAATTAAAAGATAATGACAAAGAAATTGTGTGGCAAAGAGAATTTTGTGTTTGCAGACTGAAGTGTAGTTATTAGGAGTATTTCGTCAGCTTTATAGGCATCGTTGTCGAATTTAGTTGTTGCCGGTCGGTGATTTTCTTTCGACGATATTGTTTTCATTAATTAACGAAAATGCTGGAGATGGAATTTAAATGGAGACAGTTGTAATCAGCCACACGTTACGCAAGTAATTAAGCCCAAACTGTCTCTCTGGTAATTTCAAGAGCTATGTGATTTACATTCCTGATGCTGACTGATAAGCTCTGTTTTGATAAGTTTATAACCCATTTCGTTCTTGCAGCCTATACACAATTACACATCCCACTGTAGGGCACAGGCCTTCTCTCAGAGAGAGAGTATGGGCTTAATCACCACGCATGCTAACCGCAGACTGGCGATTTCAAGCGCTGAGGTATGTGAATAGCTCAGACACTCAGGTTTCCTCACGATGTTTTCCGTCACAGTTAGCGAGTGGTATTGCTACTATAACTTCACAAACGTACGTAACTTAGAAAACAAAGTAATAGATAGGTACATGCCCGCACTGGGAATCGGACCTGGGTCTCTCGCTGCCGAGTCCAATGTTCTACCCACTAGGCTACCACCGAGCCCATAAATGTTTGGAATGGAAAAAATACTTGACCTCATAAATAGTGAAAATATTCAGCGTATTTGGCATGTAAGAACGAGAATATATTTAATGTATTTTGTTTTCTGGTGTGTACAATAAAGTGTTCTAATCTAATTTAATATATGAATTTACATTCCCATCAATCACTTCGCACATAGCAAAAGTAGGTCAGGTCAAGTTTGCCCAAAATCCTACTCCAATGCGTAACAACCTTCGAGACCTTTCGGCGAAGCCATTAAGGCTCGCTAGGACCTGTCAACTGAAGTTTTAAGCACGCTTCGTCGAGTGGAAATGAGCTCTAGCCTCTGTGGCTGTAGTTAAAGGCAGCTAGAATTTGGTAAACATGTGTGTAGATGCATGTTGTTTGGGTAACCGATATTTACAATACACAAAATCTCCGGTTCTACTCAAGAAATCAAGAAATCAAAAAATGTATTTCAAGGCAAAGAATTTACATTATGTTTTCTGAATGTCAATGTACTGTGTTAGCCGCTGCCATGGGCCGTTTTTGTAGTGGAGAAAATGGCAGTGGGAAAAAACTCCAGTCTGACCATCAAAGTCAAACTCAAAAATTGTATTCACTATAAAAACAAAATAAACATAAACATTTACATACAGGCACATACATTGCTTCTGGCCCCACACTAGGATACCCTGTGTCGTGGGAACCAGAAACAGCGGCGTCACAAACATGTAAACATCCAAGATCTAGGGTTTTTTTTTATCCCCAGCCGGGATTCGAACCCGGGACCTTTCGCATGGTAGGCAGATGCGCTACCGCTGCGCTACAGACTTAATTTTACTTAATGAACGTAAAAGCTGTTAGTTTCACAATTAATACATTATGCGGAGAAGAAGCTAACAAAGAAACTCCACATTTATTCTTTTCAAAACAGGTTTGCTTAATTAACAGAGTTTTCAACTTGAAGTTGCACTACACTAGATACAATCGTCCCCGTTAACATTATTTATATAACCGACCTCTTTTTCTTCCAAATAATCCTTAATATTGTAATAGGCTTTTTTGGACAGAGTATGCTTAACACATTTTTTAAACCGCGTCGCTCTGGTAACTCTAATTTATGTTGAGTAATTTTATTGTAGAACCGTATACAGTGCCCCATAAAGGATGTATTAACTTTTGTGAATCTAAAACGTGGGAATGACAATTTATGTTTATTCCTAGTATCAATATTATGATGGCTACCAACTTTCGAAACTTTTGGTATTTTTTCTAACATTAATGTATTGACTTGCAACTGTTAAAATGTTAGTTTCTTTTCTCAAATCATCTTAAATCTAATACATCAGTTGTTGCTTATATCATAAGATTCCATGATTGCCATCAATATCTTTAAATTTCAAAACATTAGTTAACATTAGTCACACGTCAATACTGACGTGTATACAACTTTTGCTATTGGGAAATATTAAAAATCTGGAAAAAATATTCAGCTGTTCCACACTGAGGTTCAACCTGCAGCATTCAAACGTATGGAATAGATACGTTATTATCACGTCACTGAAGCCGAATGAATTTAAATATACGTTTAAATTCATTCGGCGTCAGTGACCTGCAACTTTCTTATAATTTTTTTTCGTGTCACAGTTGTCGTTTCTGAGAAAACCTATAGATGATCAGTCAGTCACTCAGTCAGTGAGTATACCGGATTGCAGCTATATATATTAGTCAGAAATCAGAAATCAGAAATCAATAATTTATTTCAACGTAAAGAATTTACATTCTGTTTGCTGAATGTCAATGTACTATGTTACTATGTTAGCCGCTGCCTTCGGGCCGTATTTGTAGTGGAGAAAAAGGCAGCGGGAAAAAAAAACTCCACTCTGACCATCTTTTCTCAAATTATCTTAAACTTATACATCAAAGCCTATATGATATGATTCCGTGAAAGCCACTAATAACTTTAAAAGCCAAAATAACACTTCTTACAAAAGTAGGAAAAACAGTAATGCTGCGGCCAGACACACGAACAGCACCCGTTCACGAGCATAACGCAGGGGTCAGCCATCACCAGTCTCAACCATTTTAGAGGGAGATAGGTGACCCGGCCACCACGCCACCATTCGAATGACCTTTAGCAAACCTGCAGATTGAGTTCTTGTCAGCTATAAAATGTGTGCTATAGTTATTAATGTGCAATCACGTCGTCAGTAGTAATAATATAAGTAAGTAATATATAGAGATAGAGCGCTTCGCCAACAAACTGCTTCTCAGTTGGCGAAATTATGTACTAAGTATTAAGGTTTTTTCATCATCATCATTCAGCCACAAGAAGTCCACTGCTGGACATAGATAGGCCTCCTCCATGGATTTCCAAAAAGACCGATTGGAAGCGACTTTCATCCAGCGTCTTCCTGCCACTTGGATGAGGTCATCTGTCCATCTTGTGGCTGGTCGTCCTACGCTGCGCTTGCCGATATGTGGTCTCCATTCGAGAACTTTTCGGCCCCATCGGCCATCAGTTCTGCGTGCTATGTGCCCCGCCCACTGCCACTTCAACTTACTAATCCGCTGGGCTATGTTGACGACTTTCGTTCGTCTACGAATCTCATCATTTCTGATTTGATCTCGTAGAGAAATTCCGAGCATAGCCCTTTCCATAGCTCGTTGCGTGACCTTGAGCTTTCTTACGAGGCCCATAGTGGGAGACCACGTTTCAGTGCCATAAGTCATTACTGGTAACACACACTGGTTGGTTTTTTTTTTTATTTTGAATAAATAAACGTATAAAAAGGTCTAATCTGGATTACTTTGTGGGTAAACTTAACAATTGAATAATCTCGATACAATCGCGATATAATTATGTATTATGTAAAAATACTAAGTCATGTAATCCAGAGATCGGCTACATCATTTCCCTTCACAATCCACCCCGCCCGACAAACACCATTCGCACATGCCATTTTAATCACGACCTGGGGCCTAATTATGCACACCAAATCCTGAGCGATTCCAATCGTCTCACCGTCAAATTCCATACTAATTTGACAGTTAGACGATTGGAATCGCTCAGGATTTGTTGCGTGTAATGTAGGAGCTGAACCGGTAGTGAGTGTAGCGAGATGTTTCCGTCACCGACAAAGTGTTTAGAAATCGGTTATTCAGCTCACGGCACCGGCACAACCGACTTTTACGGCTGTAGGGTTGCCACGTGGCCCTTTTGGGCGTAAACACACATAAAGCAAACGTGTCGCGTCTTTTGAATGCGGATGAGGTGAGAAGCGCGGGCCGTTATTGAAATAAAGTCGCTGACTCTGGAATACGCGAAAAGAGTAACTACTGTTTTGCGTTTTTATTGCGCTTTTCCTAAACTTTATAAACTTTTCCTTTCGCCAAGCTTCAGACGGGAAGTTGCATTTATCTTTAAAAACCTATTTAGAGGCTAAAAATTCCACCCATGCCGGGACTTGAACCCGCGACCTCTAGCTCATCGTGCCAGCGCTCTCCCAACTGAGCTAATGGGCAAGTGCAAGCATCGATGAAATTTCAAGCCTCTTTACAAACTTCTCTGTATTACGTACAGGCAGCGATATCTGACCGAAGCAATTTACATCACTTGAGGTCGCGGGTTCAAGTCCCGGCATGGGTGGGATTTTTAGGCCCCTCGCCCACGGCGACTTTTTGTAGTGATGCTGTCGCGCGTTTCGTAAACGCGCAACAGCATCGCTACGAACGCGCCTTAGTCGCATTTCCAACGCGCTACAGAAGCGATGCCAACGCGCTACTAACGCACTACAGCATCGCGACTGTATCGATGCAAACGCGCGTCCGTGTTGGACGACATCGGGAGGAGAACGGAGGAAGGGTGGCGCGTGAGTAGTGCAACACAGACAGATCGAGAGTGCCGTTGTCCATCGGTCCAACTGAGTCTATCTTGCAACTGTAGCGATCGCAGGCATTTTTGTGCCGTTACTGAATCGCATTTGCATCGCGACAGAAGCGCGACGGTATCGCGTTTGCATCGCGACTAAATCGTGTTTACGGTAGGCGAGGGCACACAGCTAGCGATCGCAACGCGACTGTATCGATGCGAACGCGCGACAGCACCGCTACTGCATCGCCACAAAAAGTCACCGTGGGCGAGGGTCCTTAGCCTCTAAATAGGTTTTTAAAAATTGTCCTCAGCATGGGTTAGTGCAACAAAAAGAATATAATTACATTTATCTATCGACTCACCTTTGATAAGCGAAGCTAATTAGCACAATATAGCCCTAAGAGACATAAGTATCCCACTAAAAAAAAAACTCAAAGTCATCAGGGGAAACAAGGATGAAGAACTGCTTTTCGCTAGAGAAACAACAAAAGAAGCAAAAACAAAAGTCATTGCAATGAGAATGATGGCTGTTTTATTTTTATTCCTCGCGTGCGGGTGGCAGCCCTGTCATGTCGCAGTCGCCACCAGGGATGGCGCTGCTTTGTTTCAGCATTCAATTTCTAAGTAAACTCATTTTCGAATAAGATTAGATAGGCACTACATTATGGCGCTGTTCATTTAAGACAATTTTAACCACTTTCTGACCCTCTACGCCCACTTAATACAAAATAACCCATTTCAAGCTCATAACAGGAACCCTATAGCACGAGATGTGATGCAAACGTTTTGTTTTAAAAGCAACCGAGCCAACAGAGGGTATTGAACAGATTTTTTTATTTTTTATGTAAACACAAAATTAACACTATACCCTATAGAAATAACTTCAACACAATACAATAACTTGTCCTGGTTGCAAACTAAGATCATCATCATCAGCCATTTGACGCCCACTGCAGGACTTGCAAAACTAAGATACCCTGTGCTATACTAATCAGGCAAGGACATCACAAACGTGGAAATACACGCAGATCTAGACCATTTGTACAAATCAAGTATCGCGACCTCTGTTTTGGTAGTCAAGCGTGTTAACCACCAGACCAGCGCAAACAAACTTGGTCATATTTTGGCCCTCCGTCGTTTCCTGTTTAATTCCTTCCGCCCTTTGCCCTAAATTACGTAAGTTTATTGGCCGATAAATGACGAAAAGTTAGAAGAGTTTGGAGTCACTTTCTGATTGCTAAAGTATCTCCAATTCGCGTTCTTTTGTGAAAACTTTTATTTGTGATACGTAGTGAAAGAAAACGTCTTCTCGCCGATGTACAAACAAGTTAGGTACAATCAATAATATTATTGGGTACAACACAGACAACTTTAATTAAGTTTTAATCTTTTTTTATGGTTCCGTATCTTAAAAGGGAAAAACGGAACCCTTATCACTTTGTTGTTCGTCCGTCCGTCTGTCAGTCTGTCTGTCAAGATCTTTTATCTCCGGAACGCGTGGAGGTATCGAGTTGAAGTTATAATGAAGTCTACAGTCCCTTGAAGCTGTGAAAAAATCAAACTTCAAGTTAACGTAAAAAAAAGATACGGACGTTTATGCCGTAAAAAACGTGTATTTTGACACTCAAGGGAATCAATATTTATAGGATAATTTGGAAGTAATATCGTCTTATACTACAAATAAGGGAAAAATCTGAAAACTTTATATTTGTAATCAAATCATAAAAAGTTTGTCTTTGAAGTTCGGGAAAAGCTCGGAAAAAACTGCGAGACTCGATTCCTGAACTACTACTTATAACATATACCTAAGTAAAGTGGGTAGACACACCCACCCTCGGTGGGCGAGCCCAACTCGCACTTGTCCGTTTTTTTTTTATTAGGTTCTGTTTTTTCCGGGTTTTTGGGGCTCGATTTTCTTTCGTTTCTAAAGAAGGGCTTAGTGAAAGCGAAACTTCGATTTGTGTGATGAAGAATAACAGAAAATGAAATTAAATTAAGGTAGAATAACACCAACCTATGTCGAAATATATGCCTGCGTCTAGGCACAAAATCAAGATAAAATTAAAGCTAAGAAAAAAGGTGTACAGTGACATGTGACAGTGGGGATGGCAACACGAAACTATTTACAGAGGGCGCCACTGAGACTTACCCCGACAATGTTTGTGATGTTTTAAGTGTTGTGTATTTTTGGATTTTTTATGAAAATTCAACAGAAAAACGTCATGTAATGCTGTTAACTTAAAAAAGGGAAAGTCGTAGTTTAAACAGAAACTAAAAAAGCAGTTTTATAAACCACAGAAGAAAGGCAGACTGTAATACAAAGGTAACCTCAAAAGATATTTTTGAACATTTATTGTAAAAATAATCGCATATTATTTTATTAAATACCTCTTTACTTGCTGATTTATTTATTTCATACTATAAAATGTTTAATTAACTTAGAAATTTACTCAGAAACATCGAAAATTGTTGTAAAATTATTGGCACTATGTACCTTATAATCATCATCAGCCATTTGACGCCCACTGTAGGACATTCTCATCTG
This sequence comes from Yponomeuta cagnagella, assembly GCA_947310995.1. Classification (NCBI taxonomy): domain Eukaryota; kingdom Metazoa; phylum Arthropoda; class Insecta; order Lepidoptera; family Yponomeutidae; genus Yponomeuta; species Yponomeuta cagnagella. Next base: position 18,446,398 of record OX371279.1, on the reverse strand, counting down.
CAACTCAAATCTGCCAACAAACTATTATTTAGTTTGGCGGAAATGAGACTATTTAGAAATGTATGCACCTTTTACAGAATAAACAATTATTTATTTATTTATATTTTACATAGGCCAACCTAACCTAACCGTGAGGGGTTTTGCCATAATCGCCACGCTTGGCAGGCGGGTTGGCGATTGCAGTATGCGGTTGGAATCTCAGGAAGACGCTGCTGCCCGTCTCCTGGTAATTGATATCCTTAGTCGCCTTCTACGACATCCACGGTAGGAAATGGAGCGACGCTATTCTTAATCCGGCGCCACACGGTACCTTATAAACTTACATTAAGGCCGACTTGCACCACTTTCTAAATGTCACTTAAGTCGCCATTTAAATCGACTTTTGTGTGAAGAATTTTAGTTAAATGCTGTTTAAGCCACATTTAAGAAAGTGGTGCAAGTTGACCTTACTCTGTTAATTGCAAGTTTAAGTTGTGTCGATTTTTGTCCTTTTTGGAACGATGACAAATAACTTATTTGCGGTTTGTATTGAAGAGTTCCCACACACTACGGGACCGCATACCACCTGCACACTTTCCAATTGATATTCATAATCGCAATTTATTAAATGGTTTAATATGCGTATACGAAATCACTAGCTTTTCTGGGTTGACTAGTCAACTGTGATGTCACTAGCGACGCCATGACACGGGCGAGCTTTTCGGTGGGAACTTTAAATCAAAAAACTGAAATGTCTTTTTTACTACTAAACCTTAACTGTGGCCTAAAATATGAAATTAATTGTAAATAATTTACGTTAAATTATGGAACAGTTTTTAAAAATTTGTCATCATGCCTTTAAAAAAAAAGTAAAAAAGATTTATTTTCTATTTCTCCTTCGGCAAATTCTCCGATATGAGGTTGTGTGGAAGAAATTGCTATTAGCAATAAGGCCGCCAATTGTATCTTTTCTTTTGTCATTGCCGTTTCTGTAACATTCTTTCGGGTATGAAAATTAGTAAATTAGAAGAAAATGAAGTCGTAATAGTATCGATGTCTTACACGTGTGACAGAATCATTTTTTTATAATGTTTCGGTGAAAAAAAAATCGTATTTTTTGACATGTGACATTTTGCAATATGAACGACGATATTCTGAGGGACCTAAAATTAATCTTTATGGTAATTAAGTTTCACTAATAATTAATCGCAATAAATTAAGCCCGTTAAATTTATTCATTGGTGTTTCTACCGAGTTGCCCAAGTGACCCAATTAGAAATTCAGTAACAAGCTCACCTTCAGGCGACATTGTGCCAGAGCCCCGATTTAGATAACGCTGTATCGCGGTGAAATGAGGTATTATTGTATCAAACGTGTTGCTAGCGAATGAGGTCAACCGAGGTGACCGAGGGCTGCAAGCCAATAGTGGTTTATTTTATTTTATTTTATCTGGGTTACAAAACAGATCACAACCATTAAACGATATAAAAGTAATAATATGACATGAGTACTAAGTTGTGGTCCAAAGCATGCACACACAACATCGCCACATGTAATTTTGAGTATCTTAATAAAGTATTAAATTTTAGGGATAAGCATTTTTTATAAAACCATACAACTCGATGAATTCAGGATTTTGGCTGAGCATCTCTTAAATTTAGCATAATGCACGCTGAAGATATCAACTTCCGAGCTACTTCGTTGTAGAGTCCACACATTTTCACTATCGGATTGTAGTATGATGTGTTTCTCAGCATGACCGTCAAATGTCCGCATTTATAGGAAGAATAAATAAACTATCATTGAAAATTATTGGACTACTCCAATATGCATTGGGACTCTGCGTATGGACTATCATTTTTCAGGCCCCCCTCCCCTGCAAAATAATCTAGAGATACGCCGATGTAAAGAGAGCTTGCAAGAAATCTAAACAATTTACAGTTTGTTTGTCGAATGCCAATGTTATGTTAGCCGCTGCCTTCCGGTCGATTCAGAGATGTAGATAAAAAGAGATAGACAAGAAAGATCTTGGATCGATGCGCAATCGATCTGTGAACATAGTCACAGATCGTTTGCGCATCGCTTACTGTCTTTACAGTGTATGGGAGAGTAATGGGTATTGACGTAGTGTGATGCGTAGTAAGTAAATAACTATTAGTCAATTACTAAAGTAGTCAATTGCTCACACATACACTGTAAAGACAGTAAGCGATGTGCAAACGATCTCTGCCTATGTTCACATTACCGCAAAAAAGATCTGTGCGGACTACACCTCTATGTACTTATTGTAGTCTCAAAACACACTATTATCGTGATTTCGGGCGAGTTTTTCACCATTACCGCCGGGGCGGAAGCTTAGCAATCTCGGACCTTACATTATGTACGCGAAGTGTTTGTTTCTGCTCGTAGATTACACGGAAATGTGTTGGCCTTCGTGTTTTGCGAGCAACCGGCCTTACACTACGTGCCGGTGCGGTATCTTGCGTGCGTGTGACGTCATTACTTTTAGCGTTCCGTATCTCAAAGGGTAAAACTGGTAGCCTTAATGTTTTTTCCTACTTTTGTAAGAAGTGTTATTTTGGCTTTTAAAGTTATTGGTGGCTATCACAGAATCATATCATATAGGCTTTGATGTATAAGTTTAAGATGATTAGATGGTCAGAGTGGAGTTTTTTTTTCCCGCTGCCTTTTTCTCCACTACAAATACGGCCCGAAGGCAGCGGCTAACATAGTAACATAGTACATTGACATTCAGTAAACAGAATGTAAATTCTTTACGTTAAAATAAATTATTGATTTCTGATTTCTAAGCGCTTCACACACGGCAGCTATAATGTATATTAATGTACATTACATCGCGGGATGTATAGCTTAGATTAAAGTATCACACACACAACAGGTAATGTATTATATCTTTCCCTTCATTTCATTGATATAAGTCTCACTTTCCAGCTGCTAAGGTATAAATGTATATTTTCGTATCGCTCTGTATCTTAAGATACGAAGATGTAAAATTTATAGATTTACATTATAGCATTATATGGTCTCCTGACGGCTTCTAGGGAAAGATGTAAATAATGAGATGTTTCTTGCTATAATATACATCTTCGAAGTCCTTAGGCTAACTCCGTTACCCGTCGGGTCTGTCCTATTTTTATTTTCTTCATTTCACTCACTTTATGTTTAGTTTACTGTGTTTAGTTTACGTAAATCTATCGAGTAGAACCTCAAGGCGATTTAGGACCAGTCGAACTTTTTCCTTTACTGGGCTATCCGTCTATCACAACCTTGCCTACGCAACGGGTAAAGAGATATTAATTTTTTTTATTTAATAGGTAAGAGCCACTGGGTTCCGGCCCACTCCCACGTCAGCATGCTAATTCGGTGGGCTATGTCGGTGACTTTGGTTTTCTGTCGGATCACCTCGTGGGCCGGCCACATCATCCGAAGAACTGATAACCGATAGGGTAGACGAGTTCTTGAGTGAGACCACGGATCGGTAAACGTTGTGTAGGACGTCCTCAGACTCGGTGGAGCGATGATCTTCGCAGGGCGGCTGGCAAGAGCTGTATGAGAGAAGCCGAGGACCGTGCTCAGTGACGTGCAATAGGAGAGGCCTCTGTGCAGCAGTGGACAAGCATAGGCTGATGATGATGATGATGATGATGACTGGGTTCCGTAAAATGACACCGACGTCGCGGCAGACCAAGGCGAAGATGGCGGGACGACCTAAACGCATTCTTGCCGGGATGGTGCGAGGTGGCTGGTAACAGGGAGAGATGGAAAGCAGGAGGGCAGGCCTTTGCCCAGCAGTGAGATACAAAAGAGGCCAAGTAAAAAAAATAGGCAAGCCAACGGCCTTATAAAAATTAGCTCCTTATCACATACTACTTGATCCTCGAAAATATAAAGCTAAAGATAATAAGATAAAGATCATCCTTTATTCATATCATTACCTACTTTTGCTTGACCTGTATGTTGTATTTAGCGCGAGATAGCTTGTTTAGTGTAGATGGGACTGCCAGAGCAATAAAAAGTGCTAATGTTACCATTTGTCGTAGGGCGCTTTTAGGCTAAGCTATGGGAGTTACGCCGTTCCACATTCGTGCTCAGATTTCTTTGCTTCTTTTTTATATAGAAAACAAGTAATTTTTTCTCCTAATGGTATAGAAAGCGGCCTTACTCAATGATAGTTAAAAACATAGATGTCTCCAGCGCTAAAAAAAAACCCCACGTTCATGTTATGCCAGGCGGGCGGGGCTTGCCAATAGTGCCAGCCAATTGCAACGAGTTCATTATTACCCGGCAAAATATCTAGGCACTTGCCACCGTCAGACCTGGTATATTGTGGACGAGTTATACATCAATGAAGCCATTGAAGGCTTGTCGTTATTGTCAGAAAAATATTCCTATGAGGATGGTGTTATGCAAGCATGTTCGAACTGCAAGAAAGTTATTATGAGTAAAACTGATCGTGAAACCAGTGTAGCTATAGACCCTCTAGTGTTATAAACGGTGTCCAGGTCAGGCCTTAAGTACTTAATAACACTGTTAGTGAGATACGTACGTTTCATGTGCAATTCATTTCTCGTTGAGTATATTAAAGCAAAGTACTCGTACCGCTAGACGCGATAGTACCGCGTAACTCAGTGTGCAGTTTGAAGCTAAAGAATGAATGAATAATTTTTTGCCACAAAAAACATGCTTACGTTACAATAATAGTAAATAAAAGAAGTGTGCATCTGACAATGCAGCGTTTCAGCGTTCAATTCAGCGTTTTCTGTTTCTATTTGAAACAGCGTGGTTTTCAAATAGCACCTCTACACCAAATGAAGAAAACGTGTCACGCGGGTAGGACTTACTACTAAAGAAAAACTTAAAACTGCTAATTAAAAATAAAAAAATTGACACATTTGTTCCAATTAAGAAAATTATAGGAGAATATTTTCGTACTTATTAATTACAATAGCAGGTAACAAAAAATTATAAAACACTTCATTACAATCTTTAAATGCAATTTTAGTTATTATGCGAGATAGACATTAACGTCATTCACGAATACTTACAAAAATAATGACAGGACTACTTATTGTCCTGTTGTTTATCAGTGCGGCGAAATTTGGTTTAAAAGAGATCGCAGTCATTGATTGGCCCAAAGGTGGAAGTAAATTTTTCCATATATATGTGGCTGCATATTTAAAGCCACCACTACAGCCTGTCGTTATGTGCCCTATTATTAACTTATCCTCGACTGCGTGTATTTTAAGTGTTGTAAGTTTTGGCCCACGTAAACATGTCGAATACTGGTCTCTGTCGGTGTACTTACCTTATGGACTAGGCAGGCTAGGTGTAAGTTACAACGTGCCTTCATGTTTGAAATTATTTCTTTATCAGAAAAGGCGTAATGTGCGCCCGCTTTGGTACATCAAAACAAAAACAAATGCAAGCATTTTGGACGCGCTGTATGGCACGTTCAGTTTTAGCAAATATACGCGGTCCATAGACGAAGTTTTTAAATTTGAAAAGGGAATCACCACACATTGTTTTCAATCAGTTAAATAGGATTTAATTTTAAGCCACGCACAAGCTACCATAATAATACAGTTTTTCCAGTACAAGTTCCGTATTCAGGCAATCAAATGCTCGGGATCAATCCACAATTACGAGAATACTGCCTTCCCCAGCATCGGAAGATGTTATTATATCATCAGTTACTTGCGTTAGGGTCCCAGTGCCATGTCTGCTTCAATAGTAAAGTAAAGTAAAGTATCGTTTATTCACTCAGAACACAATTCATGTACATGGGTAAATAAACTTACAGAGTTTATATAGAGAGTTTCAGTGCATTCCATGTGCTGCCCGTCTGGGCGTATGAGTATTCATGCAAGCATGCAATAATTATGTATTTGTATGTCAAATCAAATTATGAAATTGTTGTGATTAAATGTCAAAATTAAAATTAAAGTAGACATTAAATTGTTTTATCCTCCAAAAAGTCAATAATTCTGTAGTAACATTTATCAATCAGTAACTTAAATAAACTACTTTTGAATAAATTTAAATGCATGTCCTTAATATCGTTTGGCACCTCATTATATATCATTGGAGCCATAAATAAAACACCTTTTCTCATCAATGCGGTCCTGCATCGTGGTAAAAGCAGCCTGTGCCGATGTTGCGTGCGAAGACCTTTGTCACGTATTGTGGAGATTGCAACAAAATATTTCGGATTCGTCTTTACAAAGACTGCTATCTCAAAAATATAAAGCGAGGGCAAAGTAAGTAGGATGAGTTTCTTAAAAAATGATAACGTCAATGACAGAGCAAAATCCGTCTAACCGCTAGCACTCCACACCCTATGAAGAATATAAGTGCACCGTCTCTCTGTAATAACTGAGGATAATCCTCGTATCGCTTATGGCCGACAGCCGCCGCCATATTATTTAATCTGCAGCAGGGTCAAGACCCAATATTAGTAAAGATGACGGCGTAGACGTGTATTCATATATAAATAGGGCAGCCTATGTTCGTCCCACCAATCGTAGGGGACAGACCTTCTCTCATGGAGAGAGTATGGATTTAAATATCCACGCCTGCCCCTTAAGGCGCTGATAATAGCCATTTGAGATATTAACCCTTACAATTTTTTTTAGCATGCGGCTTGTACATCATCGTCATCATCGGCCTACGCTTGTCCACTGCTAGACATAGGTCTCTCCTATTGCACGCCACTGAGCACGGTCCTCGGCTGCGCCCTGAGAAGATCATCGCTGGACCGAGTCTGAGGACGTCCTACACTACGTTTACCGATCTGCGGTCTCCACTCAAGAACAAGTCTGCCCCTGTACCCCCCGTTATCAGTTCTTCGGGTGATATAGCCGGCCCACTGCCAATTCCGGATGCTAATTCGGTGGGCTATGTCGATGACTTTGGTTCTCTGTCAGATCGCCTCGTTTCGAATTCGAGAAACCCCAGAATAGCCCTTTCCATAGCACGCTGAGCGACTTTGCACCGTTTGACATGACGGGTAGGACGCACTGATTGAAGACTTTCGTCTTTAGACTCTGTGGGATTGGCGATATGAAGACTCGACGTAGTTTCCCATATGCCCAGCCCAGCTGTATTCTTCTATGGGCCTCTTTCTGGAAGTTGTTTTACCCAACTGCATGGTTTGCCCAACAACCGGTTTGTATATCGTAGTGAAAAAAATTATGTTATTCTTGAGAATATTTCTTAATGCATCGTCCTCTCAAAAAAAAACATTATAATCGAAATCTCACAATAAAAAAATGCCAAATTTACCCCTTGAGGCTGGGTTCTGGGCGGCTCTGAGAGTTGTCTTGTTCAAATGTGGAAATAAACTAAAGCCCGGTACAAGAACGTTTTTTATTTGACCTATTCACCCATTTCGTTTATATTTTTTAGCTTCACATATTTTTAACCTACATAACAAACAATCTAATTTGATTCTACGTAAACTGAATATAGATAACAAAAAAAAAAAATTTTTCTTATTTTTAGTGACCAGCGTAAGGCTTTTTGTAAATTTTATTATTATTATTAAAATTATTTATTGCACCAAGTAAATGTTGCACAATAGGCGGACTTAATACTAATTGGTATTTTATTCTAGCCAACCAATGGGTACATGCGTAGGCCAAGACCATGGTTTGCCCTTCCATGATCTTGACCTGTTTCGCTTCATCAACAGTCGCTGCATGCGTGCATGTTTCGTATTTCGGTTTTTTTTTGTAAATAATGTTATTAATGATCAATGGAAAACTTACCCAAAAAAATTTATGCATATAAAAATTCTGTAAAATGTTGTCTCTGTCTGATATATGTCTGTCTCACTCTGTTTCTTTGTGCGCTCATCACGCAAAAATCACTGGACGGAATGAAGTAAAACTCACCAGATTATAGCTTTGGTTCCCATGTAACATGTAGGTTACATATTATCATGCTTAAGTCTATGAGACGCTACGGGAGTCACCATAAGCTGTGAGGTCATTGAACAGTGGTTTTACCATAATGACGGATACAATTAACCAGGTTATGAAGAACCAGTCAGTGTACGGACTACCCGACGGAAATATCTTTATCTGTCACCGTGGGAATAACCATATTGCGATGTGCCTAAATAATTCCGCCGGGTTACACCGTGTGCAAAACTCATAAAACATGAAAAATGTTTCAATATTGTTTGTATTTATTAGAAAACATTGTTATTTTAATTTCGTTTTTTTAGCAACGGACAGATAGGGGTGAAATTTTTACGTTTCGGAACTGTGACCGGAACTTTTTTATTTTACTAGTATTGTTATGTTGGCTGTGTTAATGTCCGTATTGACATAAGGACGAAAACGTCTTAGCACAATGGACTTCAGTGGTGGTGCGGACTGTACGTTTGAAGACCTTTGCTTACCCTTTACGGGAAACGAACAAAACTGCGTGTACAAGATGGCGATCGAATCATCGTTTACGACATAAAAACTCAAAACGATCTTTAAAATGCGCATCAAATTATGTCAATTTCTTCCCTTTTGACTGTTACAGAATAAAACGATCTTGCGACGATATCGCGCCGGGCGCAATACCGCATTAAAACTATATGATTGTGCATGCAAATAATTAATAAGTTTGGGTGACTCAGTCTAACCTATTCTATCGTTCTAGCCTGAATATTCATGTTGGGCATAAGCCTCCACAAAGCACGCCACGTCTTCCTGTTCTCAGCCATCCTCATCCAGCCGCTGGCAACAATTTGCCTTTGATCGATGATCCTGTGAGCTGATGGGCGCCCTATGCTGCGTTTGTCAATATTTCGCCAACATTTTTTTGCCGTTTTTTGCTCGATATTAATAACGGCAACAGGTAGACGCTTGAAATATTCAAACGTTGCATAGATAATGGTATGGAACCCTTTGTGCGCGAGTCCAACTCGCACTTGGCCGGGTTTTTTTTTTAATTTCCTGTATCCCAGAGGGGTTGGCAAAAATCATGCTTTTCGTAATAACAAATAAATTTCCGCTAAAGACAAAAAGTAAATAATGATTTGTGTTGGTACACTGAGTTTAGGTTTGTTATTGACCTAACTGTTGACAATAACAAAACTTATCACACGAAAACGGCAACTACCCGGTCCATTACCTCACTGACGTCACAAGCTATGATAGAATGATTGCTCCCGCAATTTGCCACTCAAAGGAGAGCTGGAAAATGTGCAGCTGAAATCAAAACAACGTTTGCGATCGTGACATCGGATGGTTGATCCACGGAAGGGCGAATTTGCGAAAAAAATATTTTGGTCTCATTGGAGAGGCCAAGTGAAAAGGTGGATAGTAAAGTAGATAATAAAGTTTTTTTCTCATTAGAGAAACCATGTGAGGTGAATAATCGTGACAATTTTTGTTTTTTACAACAATACTTTTCTTAAAAATCGGCTGAAATGTAATTCTAGTAACGTGGTACAAAAACGCTATATACAAACTTGGGTATGGCAAAAGAATCAAGAAAGTAGGATTAATGCAGTAGAAATCAGGTCCTTGAGAAGAATGTGTGGTTAAGGATGAGACAGACCAACGCGGTGGCGGTCCATACATATGTAAATCATTTACCGCAGTAGTATATTGTATGGAAAATTAATAAATACGCTGAGAATATAAGGTGTACAAAAATAGGTACTTACTGATATATTCAAGCATCAAATACTATGTGATATGGATCTCATTTATTTGTTTATTACTTTGATACAATAATAATAACTTCCACTCGCTTTAAGACTTTTTCTCGATTTAGGGTCCCGTTTGCAAGAAAAGTCAAAAAATTAAGGGCATCCCTCTTTCTCCGGATCCCTACACTGCGCGTGGCCCGACACGCACTTGACCGGTTTTTCTCAAGTAATCTTGATACATCAGACTGTGCACCATCTGTCTGTCCCACTCCAACCATTGCTTCCATCGTGCTACGCAATTCGGCGCGTGTCAAATCTGCTCAGCCGCTCGTGCAATTTGAAGTGACAGCCTGCCTGTGTCATCTGCGAGCGCAACCATTGTATATTTAATTTAGCCACCCGATCTCAGCCATACAGCCAGAGGCAGAGTAGCCGTATTGGACGCCCTAGGCCACGTACTAGCTGCCCCGTCCTTTATTTACTGAGCTACATCATATGATATTCCTTGCATTTTCTGTATATTTTCCCGTTAACCAGATAATCTTATTGCTTTTCGTTGTTATCTAGTTTGACCAAATAGGGGATCTATTAGCAAAGGGCAAGATAAAAAGTAGCGAAACCGGCGTGCCTGCATTCAACGGCTAATGAATGTTGATGAAGCCAATGTGATCTGTCAGGATTGTGGCAAGTGGCAGTCCCTGGTCTCTGCCTACCCCTCTGGGATACAGGCGTTTTATGTATGTATTTATCTAATTTGAATCATCCCTCGCGAGTGTTTTTTTTTCCACTATTGGCCGCTTTTAATATAGGACCATTCTGGGCCCTGTTGGTCTTAAGGAAAGCCAGCCTCTCCATCCTTTCGCTATCACTCACTCACATCCTATCACTAGGATACCCTGTGTCGTGGGAACCAGTAACAACGACATCACAAACATGTAAACATCCAAGACCTGGATTTTTTTTTCCCATCCGGGATTCGAACCCGGGACCTCTCGCATGGTATGCAAATGCACTACCGATGCGCCACGAGGTCGTCGATGACAATATGATAAAACGTGTTTATTTCATTAACAAGCCCCTTGAACATAAGTAAAAGCAACATCAACAAAAAATTATGTGAAAAGCAATTTATTATGCTATTATTTGAGCATAATAAATTGCTTTTTAATTCAATTGACTTTGAGAGTGGAAAGGAACAGAAGTTGGAAAGGAAGTTTTTTGCTCGATATTAATAACGGCAACAGGTAGACGCTTGAAATATTCAGCGAATATTTAGTTCTATATTCGCTTCAAAAATAAATAAATAAAATATAATAAATAATTAAGCGGGGCTCCCATACAACAAACGTGATTTTGTGCCGTTTTTTCTCGATCTTTGTGTTTGTATAGATAATGATACGGAACCCTTCGTGCGCGAGTCCGACTCGTACTTGGCCGGTTTTTTTTTATGTAGCGTCAAATTTCCAAACAAATATTGTTTGGTTTTATTTTCTAAAATAAACGCAGGATTGGAATGAAACTTTGTGACATAATTCGTTAGTAACTAACGACTTCATCAAATATATTTTCAACCGTACTTAGCCATGATAGTTGTCCTTTTAAGTTCATTTATATATGCTACTGCTCTGAATTTTTTCACGTTTTTACAATCCCCATAGGGGGATGCTCTTCCCTAACAAGAATTTACGCTTTAAAGCTTAGTATTTCTTAAGCGGGTTGTTTTCATACACTCACAATACTTTAAGTGACCAATCCAACGATACGCTACAGCATGGTACAGACGAGAAAAAAAATGCATCCATAATTGAGGACGAGAGGACGGTAAAAATTTTTTTTACCGATTTTATTCTACCGTTTTGTCTGCGTAACTAATATGGTATATCTATGCCAAATTTCAGCTTTCTAGTACTTGTCGGCTCTGTGCTAGGCCGTGGACAGACAGACGGACACAGACAGACAGACAGACGGATGGACATGGCGAACCTATAAGGGTTCCTTGTTGCCTACGGAATCCTAAAAACTGGGGAAAATTGCGAAAGGCTCGCTTTTTAACCGACTTCGAAAAAGAAGGAGGTTCTTCAATTTTAAGCGTACGGTTTTTTTTATATTTACAGTACCCACATAAAACCATTTACAAACCTCGGTATGTATTGTCATTGTAATATTTAAAAATCTCGTGTCGCAGTGTTTGTTATCGAACTCCTCTGAAACATCATTATCATCATCAGCCATTTGACGCCCACTGCAGGACATAGGCCTCCCTCATGGTTTTCCCGGTTTTTCCGGCTTCACCGATTTTTTTTAGGATTGTTTTAATGTTGATTTGGTAGGTCTGAAAATAGGTCGTAGGCTAATTAATATGGCAAAACAAAGTTTGCCGGGTCAGCTAGTATATTTATGGAATTGTATTACATACTTCGAATTTTGGAAAGAAAAACCAAACTACGTTCGTTTGGAGATTTGACGCTGCTACGCTCTCTTAAGCCATGCAAATTGAACTAGAAATGGATTTAGCTAACGCGAACCCTGCTAGCTTATTCTAGGAACATGAACGAAAATAATAAACTTGATTTACAGAAACAGTTGGCTGACATAGTTTGAATAATTCATGGAGTACAGTAACTTTTTCTTCTTGAAACTTTCAATGTAGGCTTATTATGATCTATCGTAAATATACCAAAAGTAGAAACTGCATAAATAAGCTGTTGATTAGTGGGTAGGTATATTTGATTTCTTACCTTTTACAAAATTCGGACGTCACAAAGAATCCCCATTTTGACTCCGGCTGCTGCTAAAAACGCACAAAAACAGCTCACTTGTCTTGTCAGAACAAAAATCCCATTCACACACTGGCCGTTCATAAAAAAATAGATTAGTAGTTCTATTTTCAAAAAGGTTTCGGTTTAAAACCCTTTCGCGATTTGTGTTTTTTGTTGTATTTTAGTGGAGTTTTCGTTATCAGTTAGTTTTAGCACAGCGGAGAGGTCTTTTCTGGTGTCCCGGGAGTTCCGGCGCGCTCCAGAGGCAGACTCGCAGCCCGTGCCCCGGTCGAAGCTGCGTAGTCTGCGCCGCCCCTCTTGCGTAACTATTGTTGCAAATTACTTTACAAACGATCCCGGATTTGCGAAAACTAGACTTCTATAAGTACTTGTTTGTGTTGTTTCAGATTGAACTGGGGTCAGTAAGTGGTATTTAATTACTTATTGAATACTTATATTACGAAGTAAATTTTACACTGTTGTAGAGATTACTGAATCTACAAAACTTAGACTGGCTAAACTTATCAAGTTAAAATTAGTTTTACTTTTCTTCGGCTTAAGATTTATTAGGTTGTACCTACCTCGCAAAAACGGTCTCTTAAAAATCTAAACACAAATGGTGTTTCCTGTGACATCAAGTTTCACCCTACGCAGCTTCAACCGGCCGCAGCTTTCGGGAAAACGTGCGACTACGCCTGCGCGCTTGGGAAAACGGGGGACAAGGACGGAGTTACTTGCCCCTATTAAATAGAAAGAGACGAAGCTACCGAAGTGAGTGCATATTATTATCAGGGTGATATTCGAATGTCCGAGCGTTTGTAACAAATTAATGTTGATTTATGTTTTAGGCCTCGGTTTAATATTTAAGTGGGTCTCAACAGGTAGGCTCATAGGCGGGCCAGAAATCATTCTACATAATAATATAATCTTATTATTGAACTAAGGCAAAACCTGAAAACTAATACTTGTTAGGGGTGCAAATAATTTAGTACATACAGTATGGGGTTCAAATTCCACCATTTACCGATGAGTGTTTTCCAAGTTACGGACAATTATTGTAAATTTTATTAAAATGAGCAATACCATTGGCCTTATAATGTAGCCTATATACGGCCTTCTCTCAGAGAGAGGCTTCATCACCACGCGTGCGCATCGCGGATTGGCAATTTCAAGCGCTGAGGTATGTGAACACCTCAGACACTCGGGTTTCCTCACAATGTATACTTCACGCCTACGTGAAGAAAAACATCGTAGGGAAACCTGAGTGTCCGAGGTGTTCACATACCTTAGCGCTTGAAATCGCCTGTTCGCGATGGGTTCGCGTGGTGATAAAGCCCGCCCGTTGATGAAGTGACAGAGGTCTGTCAGGATCGTGGCAGGTGGCAAACCTTTGCCTGCCCCTCCAGGATACAGACGTGAGTTTGTGTAATGTAATGTACTAAGCCCATACTTTCTCTCTTTGCCAGAAGGTCTTTGCCCTGCACTGGGACGTATATCTATTGTATTTTTTGCTAAAAAAGTAGTTTTGTTTCCGAAAAATCGTTTCGTGACGACGTTTTCACTTTATTTTACTTCATGTTGCTCATATATTGTTAGCAGACTTGATTGATGACTTCCCAATGACTCGTATCTCTCGAAAATTTATTTTTTTCTTATCTGCGTCATGCCTGAAAGGTATTGTACGTTATTTTATTTTACTTCTCCTTCTTCTTTCAGTGCCTCTCCCCTCCTGGAGGTTGGCCGTCAGCTCTGCATATTCCCCTCTTCAAAAGAATCAGGCATTACTTTGCGGAAATCCATAATCAGTTGTGTCGGTGGTGGTGTGTTTGTTTCTTGTTTCTGCTTGAAAAAGTGGGAGGGAGGGCGGTGCATTAACTAACCGCATAGTGCTTGTATGATTTTGGCGGAATTTAGCAAAGTAATTTTCACATTTTCATGCTACAATTCAAAAGCTTTCGTTGAGACTGAGATCTTGCATACCGAGGCGCTGACACAACAGACTCTTCTACTTTTGGAGCAATAAATCGCTTACATTGTCTTAGGCCTTAAACGGATACTGGCTTTTTACGGTGCGGATACTGGAAAATGGCTTTTTTCCAAGATTCACGTGCTGTCGAAGATTTGAAAATTTGTAATTGGAAGTATTTTTACTATAGGGGGTTTATTACGTTAGAGGCTTAACAATTCTTTTAACTGTTCGCTCTGACAAAGTAGCATTATTTATTTTGTACTCTGTTCCATTAGTCAAACTCCTAGGGAACCAAATACTCACATATCATAATGCGCGCGGCTAGAGATAAGCCAAACAATAAGCGAAGACCGTCCGCTATTGAAGTGGCTATTGAAGGTCACGGGCAGTATTGGTTACTCATGGTCGCACATGAACGATTTTCTTTGGGAGCTCGTTTCGTGGAATGGAGTAAGTATAGTTCCATTAAATGCCTCTAAATGGGTCCCATCCATATTTTGAAGCTGAAACTTGCTGCTGTCGCCTTAGGTATGCCTACTTAGTTACTACAATAATTGTTTTAACATAAACATAAACATTTACATACAGGCACATACATTGCTTCTGGCCCCACACTAGGATACCCTGTGTTGTGGGAACCAGAAACAACGACATGCGACATCACAAACATGTAAACATCCAAGACCTGAGGTTTTTTTTGTCCCCAGCCGGGATTCGAACCCGGGACCTCTCGCATGGTATGCAGATGCACTATCGCTGCGCCACGAGGTCGTCGTTTATACTATTTAGATTAAAAAGTTACCTAAATATATATATTCTTATTAATTAATTAATATTAATATTCTTTGTGCATTCCTCTCCATCCAAAGGTTGTCTGGAAGAGATCGCTCTAAGCGATAAGACCGCCAATTGTATACCACTACTTAGATATAAGAAACTATTTGTAATATCTTTCACCTGGTTGTGCAAGAAAGTGTTCTCTATCTATCTATCTATATATATTTTGGAATGTAATATTTTTAATATTCTTCATATTTTTGCCGAATGTAATTTTTGCCGAGTGTAGTTAACTTACAGTTAATGCTTTCAAAAAGCCGCCTGTCCCCTCATTCTACCGAGACCACGGCACTTGCAAAAGTACCGAAACGTCGGAAAATCTAAAAATGTAAAAGGAATAGTACATTACTTCAGAGGGAAGAAAGTGACAGTTCCATACCGAGATTATGGCATTTGCGCCACGAGCTTGCGAGGGGCGCAAACCATTTGAGGTATGGAACTGTACTTTATCCTGAGGTATGTATAGTGCTTTTTATTACACCTACGAGGAAAATTATAGACATAAATGCATAGAAATGTTTATATTTAGTTAAAAGTACAATTATTAAAAGTGCACAGCTATTATAAGATAAATGCTAAATCAATCGAAGTTTTTGCGAAAATGCGCGGGCTGTTCCTTTTTTTATTCGCCCATTTCTGGAGTAGGCTAAGATCATAAGGTCATGCAGCCACTTCTTCCGTGATTCCGCGCGTTTTATATACAAAAATAATTTCGTTTTTAATTTTTCTGTATGCACCAAGGAGGTTGGTAACTGGTAAAAAAAAACTGTATGTGGCCAGTAACAATTTACTTGAAATTTAATTAGTAGACAGTTAAAGTCTCTTTGCAGTATGACTGCTGACAAATTAAAAAAAAAACCGGGTATGTAATGGAATTTCATACATACTTCCCACCCTTGGGTCGGAAGGATTTTCATACAAACTTCCATACCTTGGGATGAAAGGATTTGAAGAGCGGGATAAAGGCGTTTCTTCCCTCTAATTGGTATAATTAGTATGTATTTTCAGAGCAGGTGTGATAAAAAGAAATAAACGAGTAAATATCCGTACAAATTCAGTTTTTATTACAATATCTTGACCAAGATATCCTAAGCATATTTTGACATAATAATATTATGTGCAGTCTGTCTGTTTCCGCCCCGCCCTTTGCATTTTTCAATGCTCTACATTCAAACGCACTCGATCCATATTGCATGGGCGTGTAGGTGCAGAGATGTAGTGCAAACACCCTGTGAAAGGCACTCCCATTTCATCGAAGCATATAAATAAAATCAACTTCCCGGGCCACCATCCTTACACTACTGTGCAGTCGATAGCAGTGCAACTTTATCCTTTAACGCGCGAGACACACAGATGGGACGTGGGCCGAGGACGCGGTAAGATGTATAGAGTCACGGACCAAGGGCGACCGCAGAGCAAAGACTGCGGTTTGTGACTCTATACATCTTACAGCGCCCTCGCTCCACGTCTTATCTGTGATTCTCGCGCCTAAGGGGGTGCCCCCTTTAATTTGGAAACAGCATGCCGTATGGCAATTAAACTGTATCAATATCCTCTAAGAAAACCCATCGATGTTTGATCGTGCTGAGAATTATGAAAAAAAACTAATAGAATAAAAACCGGCTAAGTGCTCCGGGTCCTAAGGGTTCCGTAGAAAGATGGCTTTATCTGCATTGCAGAACTATCAACTTCATCGACGTAATTTTCAATGGATTTTGTACGAAGTTTTCCTTTTATAAGTTGGTCGCCTACCCTAATTTTTTTCATGTTTCTACGATCAACCGCACAGGAGAGGGGGGGGGGGGGGACCTACTCGGACAAAAATTTGCACTTTAAAACTTAATATTTCGCAAACGGAACCCTAAATCAAAAAAATATCTTCCTACACCCACAATATTTTTAATCGACCAATCCAACGATATCCCACACCATGGTTTAGGCGAGAAAATAAAATTGCATCCCTAATTTAGTTGTAGGGGGGTACTCTATAATATTTTTGTTATGATTTTATTCTACCGTTTTATCGGCGTGATTAATATGTATGTCTATGCCAAATTTCAGCTTTCTCGTACTAATCGTCTCTGAGCTAGGCCGCGGACAGACAGGCGGACATGGCGAACTTTTATTTTAATCCTTTATTCTCAAGTCGAACCACAATCAAACCCTGATTTGCATCATTATCCTTAAAGGTTTGTTGCGATGCGGCATGTCGTTTGTAGATTAAAACCAAACTACGTTTGTATGGGAATCGCCTCGTGAGGGACCCTGTTAAATTATGAAGAAGACATGTTATCTTAAACACCCCTGTGTGTTTCAGGAATTGCACATTTTAGATACTGCATTGTACTTGATAAATATAACCCGACCATTATTAAGATCGGCGGAGGGAAGCTTCCAGACGGGAACAACTGGACGTAACTCTCTTGATCCAATGTGAACAGGTATCAATCGCCGCAACCACTCGGTGGCCACTCGCAATTGATTCAATCTCAGACTAATGACGCGGAGATACAGCGCGTTTAACACGTTGACTGCTCCACCTCTATACTACGCGCATCAAATCCTGAAGGATTGCCAATGGCTTAACTTTCATTTCACCATAGACAAATTTAAATTTAAATTGAAGAGTTTACTTTTAACGAAATCTTATTATAGTGTCTTCGAATATTTAAATGACAAATTTTGACATTGTTTACTTTTTATTATGATTAATATAATTTTTCTAATTATAATCAATTAATACATATTATTGACTTGTAATTTTGCTAATATAATTGTTTCCTTAAAACATTTTGTACGCCTTATTGGCTAAACATAGCGCACATTGGATTTATAAGACCATGCATGTATTGTATACCTATGTTTGACAAATAAAGTATCTGTATCTGTATCTGGTAATTGAGTTAGAAAACGTCAGGATTCCGTCAGGATTTAGTGCGCGCAAGGGGGTGTACGCCCGATTTCCAGCACTCTTGGCATGAAAAAATATGGACTTACTAGCTGTCCCGGCGAACTTCGTACCGCCACAGAATCCGTTTATGCGATTCTTGCACAACGCCATCTATTTTTAATCTGTACGCCAAGTTTCATGTAAATCCGTTTAGCCGTTATTGCGTGACGGAGTAACAAACATCCAAACATTCACCCGTCGTACCCCCTAACTTCGCCTATTTATGTGTTTGTTAACATCTAAAAATCTATACTTAGGAGGGTTCTCAAACAATAATAATTAATAAAAATCGGCCAAATGCAAGTCGGACTCACGCACGAAGGGTTCCTTGCCATTATCTATAGAACATTTGAATATTTCAAGCGTCTTCCTGTTGTTATTAATATCGAGCAAAAAACGGCAAAAAAAATCACGTTTTTTGTATGGGGGCCCCCCTTAAATATTTATTTTGTTCTGATTTTAGTATTTGTTGTTATAGCTGCAACAAAATACATCGTCTGTAAAAATTCAAACTGTGTAACTATCACGGTTCATGAGATACAGCCTAGTGACAGACGGACGAACGGACAGAAGGTACCTTACACTTTGGGTACGAAACCCAACCCTAAAAAACGATTCTATCCATTTGTGGCTATGCTAACAGAGCATTGAAGATATGAATTTCGTACGTAAATAACTAATGGTTACAAATGTTCTCGGCAAAGATTGGCTAGTGTTCCCTAACCTCGCCTGAATGTGTTTTCAACAAAACCCTAAAAACTAACTGTATCGTTGTTATTAGATCAGCTAAAACCATGTGAGACAAGAAGACAACTGTCTTTATGCAATCCCTAATCCCATCCAATGTCTGGTTTATTTTCCAAAATACAACGTTTGCAAATGTTGGCGATGTCACAAAAAATGCCACGTCTGTCTCACTGCCACAGAAAGGAAAAAACTTCTCGAAAAAAACACTTATGGATCCCCTGATCCCAATCGGCCACCCAGACGGCTCAATACCAGTGCCAATCCATGTGTTGCGCTCAAGTAAATTTTCCTACCCAGACTAGCTGAACCTTACCCTATGCTCTTGTAATAAAACCCAATTGCAAAACCATGAAAAGTTTTACTGCGATATACGGCGTTCGTTTGTAAACTAAAACCAAACTACGCTGAAGCACACTCTTAACTAGGTACTCAGTCATTGAATAGGCATTTCCCACTGGAATCCCCTACTCAGTTCAGTGCAACCGAATTTGCGCTCAAAAGCCTGTTTGTGAATAAAATCTCATGCCAAGAATTAAAATAGGTAACATAAGGGGTGTGGCGTAAAGGACGGATAATCTAAAAACCGTTGCTACAGTATCATAATTTGAACACCACGACTGATTTTGCTTCACTTTTATAATTTTCCATTTATTTTTTTTAATTTACCATACGAATTGACTGTTTCAAGATAGTATTAAAAATAAAACAAAAATATTGGACTTTTCTTTCTTTTTCCAACAAGGGAATGGTTTGATTATAGGTACTATCTACAGTGAAGAAGCTGTTAGGTTATCATTGTTCTACGCCACACCCTGTATACATAAGAATTAGTTACGGGAACTACTGCGAATAAAAGGTTTGGTGCCCTGGCAAATTTTGGAAAACCATTGATCTGTGTGTGACACTGAGCGTGGAAACTTCGAAATCACGCTCTAGGTAGGAATTACTTCCAAATGCCTTATAAAATATCTTACTATATTAAAAACAAACTAAATGCGAAAGTTTGGATGGCTGGACGTTTGTTAATCTACCACGCCAGAACGGCTGAACGGAACTGGATGAAATGTGACACAGTGATAGATTATAGCCTGGAAAGGATTATTGTTTTCGCTACAAGTTATTCCGTCCAAAGGAAAACTATCACGGCTAAGTAGGCTTTACAAGTTAAACATCATTTTCAATGGTACAAAATCCATTGAAAATTGCGTTGATGAAGTTGTTAGTTCGGTAAAGCAGATAAAACCCCTCTTTCTACGGAACCCTACACTGCGCGTGGCCCGACACGCTCTTGGCCGGTTTTTAAATATTACGCAGTAGGTAAATGACGTTTAAAGTTCGTTTCTATCCAACGACAGGGTATTAGTAGGACATCAATTTCAAGGATGGTTGATTATTTGATTATTTTGCATGTGCCTTTCGAATTACTTAAAAAATGTAACAGTTTTTGGAGATTAACGGCCACATTAATAATCGATTCCTCTAAAGCCAATCTAAAACTCTGTTTATTTAATCTGTGGCTACATCTTTTCCTTGGAAAATCTCCACCACGGACTATTTTAATCGGGATTTTTGAAGTGTTTTAAGGAATCGAGTTTTTAAAAATAACACCGTTAATCTGTCCAGCCAAGTCCTTTTGATTCATAAAAAATACCTACGCATCGGGAACATTTTGCTTCCTCTTCGCTAATACATGTTAGCGATGCATCCCAAAGGGTTACTTCAAAACTGCACGTCTGACATGCATCTGATCTATTACTTTAGGTTAGGTAGACCACATAGTTTTAGCTAACCATTGTCCCCGCTGTCACGTCCGTTCCTTGACCTGACCTTGTACGGATCAAGTCGTATTGGCAAATTGCTCCGCTAGCACAATGATTGGACACCGTCCACACTTGGCCTTTGCCCATCCTATTCATTGACAACAGTTTCGAACCATTGAAATACCTGTATGCCTGTTCGACAACGAAATTGATGGCATTCGTTGTAGTTCACAGCAATTTCTTGTTTTTATCATTATTTTAAAATAAATAATGCGGTATTTGACGCGATCAACAATAAATTATTTCATATGCGCGATTAAAACAAAAATGTGTATCTCTTTCAGTCAATTACTAGTTATTACAATTTTTAAATACATTAAACATAAAAAGAGTGCTCTGAAATGTGACGTCATAAGCCAGTATTTTCATACAAAATTCCGTTTTAAAAGTAACTCATTTGATATTTTGTCAAATACCCAATTGTCGAAGGTCACTGCTAAGGTTACCTTACGATAGGATTTTTCCGTTTTTATCCGGAATCATCTTCCTCAGGAATTAAAATAAATGAGATTAAAAAAAAAAGTCTTCCTCAGGAATACTTTGAATTTGTCGAATACGAACCACTTTCAATTAATATCAGAAAAACTTGAAAATCGCGAAAAAATATAAGCTGTACCAAAGTTACCACCGGCATTAAAATGTATGGAGCAGCTGACATTTTTCGCGATTTGGAAGTTTTCCCATAGCAATATATACATCAGTTATCAGTTACCAGAAGACGGGCAGCAGCGTCCTCCTGAGATTCCAACTGCATACTGCGATCGCCAACCCGCCTGCCAAGCGTGGCGATTATGGCAAAACCCCTCACGGTTATGAAAACCACGAAGGAGCCCTATGTCCTGCAGTGGGCGTCAAATGGCTGATGATGATGATGATGATGAATATATACATAGTAACTATAACATACTTTATTGCACACGAAACATTGAACAGGACATTACAAAAGAAGCATGTAAAAAATACTAAAATTCTTCATACAAAATTCGATTTCAATGGCGACTTTGAGTGACGACTGGGTGGTGCGGGTAGGGCCGCTATATTAAGAACTGTAAAAGACTGATTGTAAACCAAAGTTATAGGAGGTTAACGCCAACAAGCTGCACCGGAGTTTGGCAAAATTTGTAAAAAAAATAAATTAAAGGTCTTTATCTACACTAATGTTGTAACATTCTACTTATGTTTTCAATACTTGACTTATAATTACTACTGTTATAGCGCAGACAACAAAACACTCAATTTAAGCAATTTCACATGATGGTATAATATTCACATCGATATCGTAAAATCTCATTATAACATCAATAAAACGCGACCAACTTGATTGCAGGGCCAATCAGGTTGGTCGCGTTTTATTGAAGCGCGCAGCTGCGCTCTCATTGGTTAAATTTTAATGGCGGCAAAATCACTGTGATTATACACGTACGCGTGAATTTAATTTAATAAATTAAAAGTTAATTTTACTCTTGTTGTTTGATTAATTGCATTAGTGAAGATAAAGTAGTGTATGCAACTGCATATAACACGGGTATTAAAACACTCGTTACTATTATGAAACTCGCTGCGCTCGTTTCATAAACTCACACTCGTGTTTTAATACCCTTCATTATATGACAGTTGCATAAACTACTATTATTAAATACTCGTAATAATAATAAAAAATGTACAAAGGCGAGCTTATAAGCCATTCTGTAACCATTTTTTAAGCCATTCTGTAACTCGCGAACTGTTGAGGTACCTACATAAGTAGTAACTGGATACTTTGATAGCCTCCTCCGCTCGAATGTCACGATGATACAATGAGTTCACTTTTTTCGACGAATCCATCTTCACTTTATTGATATTTTTCTCACCGAATACGTGTTTCCGTAAAATTACCTTGCTCCAATGACTGCGGCACTATGATGTAACTTTACTGTGAATAAGTACTTTTTACTATAGTACTCATGGACAGAATAATGAATAGTAAATATGCCCTCTTTTGGGTCAATTTGGAGGCCATCTCGATTAAAATTCATACGATGCGTTCGTTATATAAAATATGACCCGAATTTATACACAACACCGATATTAAGCGGTGGTAGCGCAGCGGTATAACGCCGGCCTCACATTCGGGAGGTCGTGAGTTCGAATCCCGAATATAGGCTGCTGCACAATGATCTACCGGCAACGTTAATTTCCAGTAGATCCAATATACAGAACACGACGAACCGACTTCAAGAAAGGAGGAGGTTATCAATTTGACGCCAATGATTTTTTTCGCTAAGTTCTCACATAACTCCGTCGAATCTTAACCGATTTCGGCAATTCTTTTTCTTTCGAATAGACATAACGTCCCATTGGTCCCTTTTTACGACTTTTAGAGATGGAGAACGGAACTCTTCAATGTACAGCAGTAAATAAGAAACATACTTCTAATTTAAAGCTATTCTTTTATATTATTTATAACTTTTTAGTGCTGTAGTGTTTTGAAGTCGGTTTTATTTTTTATTTAATTAAGGTCAAAACCTGTGACTTTCAGTACAATTATCAAATTCTAACGTTTTAACGCCGTTCCAAAACGCATGACTCGCGCCGTCATACTCTACCTATGCATCATGGTTTCAGTGAGTATTTTTTTTCTTTAGAGAACGATTTTTCTCGCTTCCCATGCCGTCTCGATCCATTACCTTGTTTCCCGTGACACCACACCGCTCAATCAATTACAATTTTTCCTACATAGGTACTTTAGCGCTTAAAATTGCCAATCCGCTTTGGGCACGCGTGGTGCATGCTAATACTATGTCTCTTTCTCTCTCTCTCTCCTTCTCTCTGAGAGAAGGCCTGCCCCTATATTACGCGAAAAATAACCTAAGCGAATCCAATCGTCTTACTTTGCTGTCAAATTCCATACAAATTGTTATCACAAACGTAAGGATTCCGATAGGATTTGTGGGCGTAATTAGACCCCTGTGCTTTGGGAACTATAATATATCCCGAATTTTCCCGTTATTTACTAATAAATACTGCTGATATTCCAAATTTCAAATCTCTAGTTCAATTAGAAGTAGGTAGGTATCCTAGACTTTTGAGGATCCATCAGTGAGTGAGTCAGTGAGAAACGAAAATTGCAATTTTTTGACCCGCCCCATCTTCTAAAGAGCATGAAATTTAGAGTTATCTTAGATTTAGAGTTAGAGGTAACCTTAACCGCTCCGCAAAATGTTAGTCATGTGACATAACGAGCTTCAAAGATAGAGGGGGCGTCGAAAAGTGCTCGAATCGCTTCCTGTAAATATGAGAGAACTTGGCCTGGCGCACTCTGTGCGCCTTGATATTACTAGCTGACCTGGCAAACGTTGTTTTACCATATTAATTAGCCTGCGACCTATTCTCAGACCTACCAATCATACACAAAAAATTTCATAAAAATCGGTGAAAACGGCTTCGTAGTTCGATAACCAATACTGTTACACGAGATTTGAATATATTTTAGGCACTCTACACGGCTTTATGGCAAGCCAATATGTTCCACCTCCGGAGCGGGTGAGATTAGCCGTTTAGCTATACAGTCAAGTTGGGTTAGTAATAGAAAGACTAACGGTAAAAACTGGCACTTGGTTTTTACCGTTAGTCTTTCTATTACCTTAGAAGTTTTTATGTGTGCAATTTTCCAAAGACAATATTTATTCAAAGTTGCAAGGAAATTCAATGTTACCCAACTTGACTGTAATAAAATTAATTAAATAAATTTTCTCTCAATGCCCGGTGCCATTCAACAAGCTAAGTGCAGCAACTAAAATATGCCATTTGCCCGCACCCAAACCAAAAGTGTAGATCTTTTACAAACTTGTCATTATGTCAAAACCAAGTAAGTTTATCCGGTGTTAAGTTGATCATTTGTAATGCTTACGAATTCCGTGTGGTGCCGGATTAAGAATAGCGTCACTA
This sequence comes from Yponomeuta cagnagella, assembly GCA_947310995.1. Taxonomy (NCBI): domain Eukaryota; kingdom Metazoa; phylum Arthropoda; class Insecta; order Lepidoptera; family Yponomeutidae; genus Yponomeuta; species Yponomeuta cagnagella. The sequence continues at coordinate 18,421,737 of OX371279.1, read as the reverse complement.
CATTTCATTCCGTGGATGTCGTAGAAGGCGATTAAGGAAGTAAATTACCAGGAGTCGGGCAGCAGTGTCTTCCTGAGATTCCAACCGCATACTGCAATCGCGAACCCGCCTGCCAAGCGTGGCAATTATTGCAAAACCCTTCGTGGTTAGGGAAAACCACGAGGGAGGCCGTTGTCCAGCAGTGGGCGTAAAATGGCTGACGATGAGTGCTTACGAAAGTTTTAGTTCGAAAATTGTCATTATGACATTTCTTTAAAACACTCCTAAAAGGTCTGTTGAGTGTTGATTAAAGTGGAACACTCAGTAGAGTAGTCCAGCATTCGCCTCACACATAAGCAACTATATTTACCAATAACGCATTTTTTACTACGTTGGTACTTCATATTCAAATTTATTATGTAACAATTTATTAATTATTGACTTGATTCCGGAATCGCTTGCTCGATTTTTCGTTGGGGGGGTCCGATCTGGTCTGGTTCTAATAAGACTCCGGACTCTTTCGGCGGAGGGTCGAGTGGGTGGGTCCGGAATTTGGCTAATGATGTGGTATATGCAAGAGTTTTAGTTCGAAATTTTACTAGTTCTTGATTGAAAAATCTGGAAATGTAGTGAAAATGTTATATAAATTATTGTGACCTTGATATGTAATAAAACGTATACAACTCCCAGTAACTGTTGCTAACCTTTTACAATAAAAATAAAAATGTGACTAAGAACTAGTTCGGTATTTAAACCTTCGAAACAAATTTGAAATTGTATTAATTTGTAGAAATCCGTTACAGGTTTTAAAATTTAGTTACTTTATAAAATTACTATTACTTACGTTAAAATTAAGCTGTTGATTTCCTAAATAAACTTAAAATTAAATAAAATTAAATAAAAGTAGGTGGTTAGGCCTTTCCCTTAAGCACAGACTTTTTAAACTGCCTCTGAGGAGTATTACAAGGAATCGTGTCTTTATAAATGAGTCTGTGTCTGGCCGCAGCATTAATGTTTTTCCTACTTTTGTAAGAAGTGTTATTTTGGCTTTTAAAGTTATTGGTGGCTATCACGGAACTATATCATATAGGCTTTGATGTATAAGTTTAAGATGATTTGAGAAAAGATGGTCAGAGTGGAGTTTTTTTTTTCCCGCTGCCTTTTTCTCCACTACAAATACGGCCCGAAGGCAGCGGCTAACATAGTAATATAGTACATTAACATTCAGCAAACAGAATGTAAATTCTTTACGTAGAAATAAATTATTGATTTCTGATTTCTGTAAACGTCTGTTTAGTGAAGTTAGTTGCGGTGGGAAGTGTAGTCCAGAGTAGAGATTTTTTATCTGGCAGGCAGAGCTTACCTACCACAGAGCGAAGCCAGCTTCTAGGCAGAAGACCTACAGAGTACCTAATAGATGGCATTCGCCCGTGGCACGCCGCCCCGCAGGCACCTAGATCAATAGTTAGAAGGAAGGCTGGGAATTAAACGCTTGTTTGAAGTTAAGTCGACCGCTAGGGACTCTAACTAGCACGGCCTGTCTTCTTTGGGAAGCAAAGAGAGGGATGGAATTCAGAAATTTAAATAAGTATTTTTCTTGTAGTAGCCATTTGTATCTTTTCTTTTGTGATTGCTGTTTCTGTAACATTTTTTCCGGTATACAATAAAGAATATTCTTATCTTATCTTATCTTAACCTCTATGTGAAAACCGAGGGCCCAACTTTACAGACCATAACACGCTTATTTGATTTTCACAAAGTCTGATTCCAACTTTCACAATTCTTTGGAAATGTTCACGAAATCTTAAGCACATTTTCAAAGAGATTTAAAAAAGTGGCCCTCCCACCATACGTACTCGTATATAATAAATTGGTCTACTGGCTGTTGCCAGCGACTTTGTTCGCCTGAAAATATCCGGGATAAAAATTTATATTCCTTTTCCAGACTAACAATCTGATTGGATCTGTGTGCCAATTTTTATGCATATTCGTTCAGCCTTTTTGACGTGATTGAGTAAGAAACATCAATCCAAACTTTCACATTGTTTATAGTATTAGTAGGCCCGATAAGATACAATATGTGTCTTTACTGTGTGCTCTTCAATATCTGGATACAATGAAATTGTTCGTGTACAATCAACGTCAACGTACTCTACTCAGTTATGTCACCGGACTCACGGGTATTTTAGCAACAGCATAAAGCCGAACTCTTCTCGACTGTACTTCGTTAACCTTTGGCAATTTCTATCTATTTACGTTGGTTCCATGGCCTGAAAGGCTCAGCAGAGAGCGATATTAATAACGTTACCTGTTTCCATTGGCACTCGGAAACTTTTGCTTTTAGGCAAATGTTTTCGTGCTTTGGTCAATATCCCATCCGGTTTAAATACACAAAAAGCTCAACGTTGAGTTTGTTTGTTTGTTCATGCAAAAGCTGAAGCCACAATGAAATCCGATTAATTGAAACGTTCACATGTTTATTAAATAAGATTTATTGAACCACGATTGTGAAACTTTACAAAATATCAAAATAAGTACATAGGTAGGTATGTTTACGTTGACATCTATGTTAAATTAATACAAATGTACAGTCCATAAAAAAAACAGTTGCTTTAGGATTTCCTGTACTAAGAAATTTACTTAATAAAATTTACATAATATTAGGTGATAATTTAACCAAAATCACTTATTGGTTAAGCATACAAAATCCAGATAGCATAGATATCTGTGAATGCGGCATAATCTACAAGTGAGGTATGAATACTGATGAATACAATTTCACGTATTGTGAGACAACGATAAAGGTAGAGAAATTATTGACGTACACATTATTGCCTCATTCTGTTATGATAGAAGTGAATAAAACTTGTGATTTGGACATATTTGTTTTTATTACACTGATGCGTCAAAGACGAGACGTGTTTGGGCGGGCGAACTTGAAGCGGCAATGGAATAAAAACATCCTTTGAAGACAGTGGCTTAAATCGATAATCGTTTCACGCACAGAATTTAGGGCCCGTTTAGCACAAACGATAAAACTCTAAAACATTATGACCGATTTTTGGCGAATTCACTCACACAAACTTATTGAGGTAAGACCATGTTTTTTATCGTTCTTTAAAATTCAAAAACATTTCACTTCTTTAATCTAATATTAATAATAATAATCTTGTAATATTTCGCTATACGTATTTGTTACTTCACATAGCATTATATTTCAAATTCTCTTATTTATGTACATCCATCTACAGACTATATTCTTCCTGCAATCCACTCCATCCAAAGTTTGTCTGGAAGAGATCGCTCTGAGCGATAAGACCGCCAATTGTATACCACTACTTAGATATAAGAAACTATTCTTAATATCTTTCACCTGGTTCTGCAATGAAGTGTTCTCTATCTATCTATCTAATAATAACTTGTACAAACAATCACTTGTTCTCACTTGTCCAATATTGATATGAGAATTTGAAACATTTCTATAATTTAGACACATAGATGGTGCTGGTGGGATTTTAGCTCTTTTTTTTCTTTTTTCATCTGGTACGGTTCTTTAATTTTTATTACGGTGTGTTAAATTACCATCCGTAAACGGCTACTAACAGTTCATACAAAATCTTGTTAAACTTGTTAGGCAAACACTGGGCGTAATGACTTATTTTACTTTAACCGCTGAAAATCTATTTCAAAGGTGCTCCCATTAGTTGACAGTAAGTACAAATTTTAATACATCAGTTAGAATATAAAAATAAAACGGTTACCTGTTCGGAAGGTATTTAGTTGCAATTAAGTACCGTAAGAAAAATAATATTAGCTAAGTCAATCACAAGAAGACAAAGAGTGTCTCTCCCTCTCTTTGTTTGACCTTCACCTGTCTCTTTCTGTCTTTTAATAATAATAACAATAAAGCCGTCTCTTGTTTGGAAATGAATATTAAATGTATTTATTATCGGTTCAGAATTACAGAAGGAAAATATTTATTAAAACTAATTAGTTACTACACACAATAGACTATTTTAAAGTAAGAAAATGCGTATTACCCTGCATGCATCACAAAAGAAAAATAGATACATACATTAAAGAAATGAGAACAAATCGACGTTGCCTTGTCGACAGTTGATCACTTAACTTGTATATTTGCAGACAAAAATATACTAACTTTTGCTCGCGACTTCGTCCGCATGGAATGAGTAATTTCCGGTATGAAAATTATCCTATGTCCTTTCCTGGGATTCAAACTATCGCCATACCAAATTTCTAGCTTTGACCAAGACCAAGTTATTGCGTGATTGAGTAACAAACATCCAACAAACTTTCACATTTATAATATTATATTCTTTTCACCTCACTAGCTCGTAAAAGCTCTGTTTATCATTGTGGAAAATCGCACTTTATCCGCTAGCGTGGAAAGTGTTTTTAAAATTCGAATATTTTTATTCAATAAAGGTTTCGTACAATAAATTACATATATATAGAACCTCATAGGTTTCGTAATAGTTTATATTCTCTGCAGCCAGTCCATTGATGATTGAAATGCAAATACTTATTTCATGTCATACGCCAGCCTCATTTAAAGAATCGCACTGGCCGGCAAGAAAATTTGATTTAAAAAAAAAACTTTAAAATTTTCTTCTCTTTATTGAATTCACTTTACTTCCATTATTTTGGTTTGTTTTTTGATAAAATCGAAAGAAATCATAAAATATGAGCGAAGCTAGCAGCGACGAATTTAATATTTATTAAAACTGTTTTTCTTGCACCTAACATTTTCCTCGCTTTAGTGAGGTGAAAAGTTGTATGTTTCGCTCGTGGCTCAATCCTATAGAATCCTTCGCTTGCTCAGGTTTCAATACAAGGTACTCGCGCCAAAAATTAACTTTGCAGCCTTGCATAACAAATAACTATTTTGTTGCACTAACCCGTGCTGAGGACAATTTTAAAAACCTATTTAGAGGCTAAAAATTCCACCCATGCCGGGACTTCACTTGGCACGGTTAGCCAGAGGTCGCGGGTTCAAGTCCCGGCATGGGTGGAATGTTGAGCCTCTATATAGGTTTTAAAATTTATAATATTAGTAGGATAGGTAAATCTTTAATAGTGTAAACTTCGTCGAGCTGCCGACAGCGCATACGTAAGCCTACCTACCAAGCCCACATGTTCGTTCTTGTTGGCCGTTCTTATCGCAGAGTCTCTGCCTCTTCCCTCTTTCCACATCCCTCTCTCACTCCACGACTCCCCCCCTCTCTCCTCCCCTACCTCGAAAGAGAGAGCTGTACGGTGCAACTGCACATCTTTTGTGCAGTCAGCATTTCCATTAATATACCTAACTAGCGCAGAAACCGACTTCAACCCCTATATTACGCGCACCAAATTCTGAATGATTCCAATCGACTAACTGTCAAATTCCATACTAATTACTATCGCAAACGTCAGTATTCTGACACGATTTAGTGTGCATAATTAGGCCTTAGTTCGGAACTGCCCATCAGCCGCGCTGCGCGTAGTCATTAGCATTTTCATCAAATCATTTCTATTATTATTAAGTAGCAGTTTAATATAGTGATAGTTTATATGGGAAACTACGTCGAGTCTTCACATCGCCAATCCCACAGAGTCTCAAGACGAAAGTTTCCAATCAGTGCGTCGTACCCATCGTGACATACGGTGCCGATACGTGGACACTCACGGTGGGGCTGGTCCACAAATTTAAAGTCGCTCAGCGTGCTATGGAAAGGGCTATGCTCGGGGTTTCTCTGAAAGATCGACAAATGAATGTTGAGGGAGCGAAAGTGATCTGTCAGGATCGTGGCAAGTGGCAGTCCCTGATCTCTGCCTACCCCTCTGGGATACAAGCGTGAGTCATGTATGTATGAATCAGCCAACAAGGCCCATACAATAAATACCTTAGCCTAATTATAAATACAGGTTAAAGAAAAACAGCTATCCTATTCCACCTCTAGTTCTTTCTCCATCTTTCTCGTTCTCTTTCTCTCTTTTTCTCTTGTCCTGTCATACCTTTTGTCATCCCCCTCTCTAAAGCGGTTGCCACATTTGACTCAACATCATCCTACACCAAAATCATCAGAAATTAGTCAATAGTAACTCTACTCAACTTATACGAATCTCCGACCACGGCTGCCGTGCTATATCTTTGGAAGAAGTGAGTCTTACTTTCCACCCCTGTCTCTCCCGTCGTCCCCATATAGGCAGTTTAGTCAATAGTACTCGTAACTCTACTTAACTGATACGAATCTCCGACCACGGCTGCCGTGCTATATCTTTGGAAGAAGTGAGTCTTACTTTCCACCCCCGTCTCCCCCGTCGGTCGTCCCCATATAGGGAGTTTAGTCAATAGTAACTCTACTCAACTTATACGAATCTCCGACCACGGCTGCCGTGCTCTATCTTTGGAAGAAGTGAGTTTTACTTTCCACCCCCGTCTCCCCCGTCGGTCGTCCCCATATAGGCAGTTTAGTCAATAGTAACTCTACTCAACTTATACGAATCTCCGACCACGGCTGCCGTGCTATATCTTTGGAAGAAGTGAGTCTTACTTTCCACCCCAGTCTCCCCCGTCGTCCCCATATAGGCAGTCACCACATCGTTGGTCTTTCTACCCGCTTGGCGTCCCAGCGTGATGTTATACCTTGACACGTCTAGACCCTGCCTTTTGGAGCCGAAACTTCTGCCTAGGGACTTGGATCTCTTGGCTTGGAACTTATCTCTGGGTAACTTTTTCTCGTCGTATATAGGATTGATGATTCCGGTGTAGTTTTCGTTGAGATAGGTGGCGCTGCTGGTGTAGATGGTCGTCTGGTTAATGTTGAGCTTTGTCTGCATCATTTCTAGGTTCTTCAGGTGGTTTTCGAGGTCTTGGAGTCGCTTCGGGGGCTCGTAGTCTATGTAGCTCTTCTGGGACATCTGATAACAAATTGTCATTTTTTAATAACTCGCGATACTGATAAAAGCCCGCCCATGTGCGAGTCGGACTCGCGTACGTAGAGTTCTGTACCATTATTTATACAACATTAGACACAAAGATCGAGAAAAAAGCGCAAAAAATCACGATTGCTGTATGAGCCCCCTTAAATATTTCATCACCATCATCATCAGCCATTTGAAGCCCACTGCAGGACATAGGCCTCCCTCATGGTTTTCTTAACCGTGAAAGGTTTTGCCATAATCGCCACGCTTGGCAGGCGGGTTGGCGATCGCAGTTTGGCCCGTTTGGCACCCTTCGGGTACGGAACCCTAAAAACCGGCCAAGTGTGAGTCGGACTCACGCACGAAGGGTTCCGTACCATTATCTATACAACATTAGACAAAGATCGAGACAAGATAGATTACGTACATTGAGAACAGCGCCATCTATAGAAACCAACAAGAAGCGTTTAACATTGACATTTACGACATGACATCGGCGCTGTGAAGGTTACATAGATGGCCGCTAGACGGCGAGCGCTGTCTTTAGACAACGTTTATTGTATGGGAGCCCCCCTTAAATACATATTTTATTCTGTTTTTAGTATTTGTTATAGCGGCAACAGAAATACATAAGCAGTACGCAGTCGGGTAAAAAAGTCACCGGCGGCCGCTGGCATTAAAACGGCATACAAATATAATCACTCTGAATTTAAAGCGCGTAATAAGCCCACGAGAGAAGAAAACCTCTTCTCCGGGTTATTAACAACTCCTGCGTGACAAAACACCGGAATTTAGATTGATGATTATTTTGAATTCTTTATGTAATTTAGATTGACACAGCAAATGTGTGGCTGCCATAGTGTCTTCACAAATCACATATATTTCTAACAGTTAGAAGCAGTCATTAGGTACATTTTATTTACCACAAATATTACAACAATAATAAATATTAAGCGATTTTCATTGACATGTTGTGGTAAAAAGGAATGGGCTCAGCTTTATTGCCGTGACTATAATTATTAGCAATAAAGTTACCAAATGTTCCTTTTGTTTTTTTCATTGTCATATCTATTTCTGTGTTTTTCTTGAGTGCAATACGGAGTATAATATCTTATCTTATTAAGCTCTCAGGCGGTACAAAAGTTTACCCAGTAAACAGCATCAGGGAATAGTTCCCAGAACATACCACTAATTAGTAAGTACTGTACGGGTTCTCCAGTGATCAGTAGTAGTAGTCAGTCGTGTGTAACGTTGATCGATGGCCCTACAACTTCATAATATAACTTTAACGTCATACTACGAGTTGGAAGTAGACTCGCGCGAAGTATGTCTTTGAAGGGAATATCAAATCTCATATCTTTTCATATCTTAATCATATCTTTCAAATCATGTTTTATGTGTCCTATATGCGGTAGGGCCCGCCGCTACCGAGTCGGACTTTTTAGCAGTCCAAAAAAAATGTTTATCTCTTAGGTAACGGACGCACATTTTTTCCCCGTCTCATTTTTCCTTCAGCAACTTTCCGTCATAGGGTTGTCTGGAAGAAATTGCTTTTAGCAATAAGGCCGCCAATTGTACTGTGTATTTTCCAAATTTTTTATTTCATGTGCTCTAGTGTACAATAAAGAATATTCTTATCTTATGAGGATGACGATATTTTCAATCTACAGCTTCTCTGCACTCTGTCAAGTCTCTGTCTCACACTTATCTCCTACTTTATATCCAGCTCATGCGGCTCCCTGAGTTACTGAGTTTAAAGAGTTGATGAGCTGACCAAAGGCATCAGATATTAGCCGAACAAACCACGAGATTGCTTACGCAAAGTTCATAGGGAGTCCCATACAAAGTTTGTGCGTGAGGGAGCGAGATTGGTGTGATATCTGTGGAATACAACACGGACACAATTGAAGATGCTTGATATGTATCATACTATCTCGCTCCCAAGTTCCCCGTCAAGTAGGAAGGTTCCCTATGGACGTAATAATCTACTTTTTCTCAGTGTATCGATGCAACGAGGTTCGCCTTCGTAGTGAAAGGATTTGCCAATCAGTATGAGAAGCTCACTGATTTTTGTCCAAGATTCGCTAGACGTACCTACCTACATACCTCAATAATGCGTCGTTCGAGATGGCTCTTTCTATGTGCCCCCAGAGAGCGGGGTGTTATTTAAAGGAGGGGTTATACACACTGAAATCTCGGTGGTTTGGAAGCCGCAGTTATGTAATTAGTAATTAAAAATTACATCTATTTAGACAATTACTTTTAGCCGAAAATAAAAAAAATTGTTTGGAAATCCTGCTTCGAGTTGATAATGTTATTTAAAAAAATGGAACTATTAGTACTGCCTCTCCGACTATCAGAACAATAACCAGCAACACGCACGCACCGTTCTGGCTGGCTACTAAGTGTTCTAAATTTCTAATAGATTCGAGAAAACATAAACATTTACATACAGGCACATACATTGCTTCTGGCCCCACACTAGGATACCCTGTGTCGTGGGAACCAGAAACAACGACTTCACAAACATGTAAACATCCAAGACCTGGGGTTTTTTTTTGTCGCCAGCCGGGATTCAAACCTGGGACCTCTCGCATGGTATGCAGATGCACTACCGCTGCGCCATGAGGTCGTCATTGTGTAAACTGAGTGTAATAAAATCCCCAGATACATCCGTATGGTTTCTGCAGCACATGCTGTTACATTACTGGACAATATATATATATATATATATATATATATTTTAAAGGGTTTCCGCATACCAATAAGTTTTATTACAAAGAAAACTTTAGTAAGGTTCCATGCGCTGAATTGTATGGCCTGGGGTAGGTGTATAGGTATACGCGCCGTAATTAAAACACACTACTTAGTAACTTGGTCATATTGTCGACATTACATTCCATGATTTTCCGCCTATTTGTACGAAGAGAGGACAGGAAAGGCGAAGGGGGCCCGGGGTCGCAGGGAAAACAAAAGCTAACGGGCATTAACCCGTGTTTGTCTACGTAGGATGTTTGGGGAACCTATCAACCAGAACAAATATTTAGGAGTGCGTGGCCGGTACGGAATGAACCTCCGGGGTTTGTCAAAAGGGTCAGGACGACCAGCCACAAGATGGACAGATGGCCTCATCCAAGTGGCAGGAAGACGCTGGATGCAAGCCGCTTCCAACCGATCTTTTTCGAAATCTATGGAGGAGGCTTAGGTATGTCCAGCAGTGGACTTCTTGTGGCTGAATGATGATGATGATTTGCTGGTACATTTTTGTCACCTGTGCTTATTGCCCAAAAAATATTACTGCCAGTGAACGCTGTTTGTTGGCTTTCTGTAGCTTTGTGTGTAAATTTAATGTGTTAGTGATAATGATAAGCTATGCATTTTCCCAATAAAATAAATATATAAGGTGTTTTGTAAATATCGCAAAATCTGAAAACTGTTTCTTCGGTATCGATAGTTATACAGCATAAGTTCGCGCCGGTTACAGGTACTTTTTATCATGTCTTTCGCTAATACCCTGTTTGATCGTATATGTCCGCCTGAGGCCTCCTTACCGGCTGTTCCACCCTCATCATAGAGTCACATTATCCAAATCAAGTCTGAATAATAAACAGGGCCCATTAAAAGTCTCTTTAAATATTAGCTTTAATCTATATATATAAAAATGAATTGCTGTTCGTTAGTCTCACTAAAACTCGAGAACGGCTGAACGGATTTATCTTATCTTAGTCTTGAAATGTTCGTGGAGGTCTAGGGAAAGTTTAAAAGGCGAGAAAAAATCGAATAATTTCCGGGAAAACCCTAAAAACAGCCCTTTTCTATTTCCCATACAAACGTTTTCTGTGGCGTTACGAAGTTCGCCGGGACAGCTAGTCGTTGATATATATTGCCTTAAAGCCAAGTGTCCATTAGCTTCTTTTATTTTTAGGGTTCCGTAGTCAACAACGAACCCTTAAAGTTTCGCCATGTCCGTCCGTCAGTCTGTCTGTTCGCGGCTTAGCATAGAGACGATAAGCACTGAAAGAAAAAAATATTTGGAATTTATTTTCAATATTATAGTACTTAAACATTGTAACTATTATGTAGTGTTGCTAAGATAGGTATGCAGTGGTGGATTGGAATGTGTTTAATTCTGAAAGCCATTTATCCATTTCAACTCACTTGTTCTTCTTCTACCGCTCCATGGTTGTCTGGTATCATTAAAATGTGGTATTTAATAAATATTAATTTGTTACGGTAATCTAAAGATGTGTATTTGTATTTTACTGGCGTAACTATCCACGTAAGAAGTTCAAAATTTGTAATGATCTTTGTTCCAACTAAGGAAACTCCCAGGTCTGTTTAAATGTCTTATTCTCTCATTTCATTATTGTTTGTGACTGTCTGTTTCTTAATAGTAAAATAAATAAATATATAGAAAGCTGAATACTACTTATAGATATATGCCTCGTCGCCGGCGGCGGTAGCTCACCTGGTCGCCGGCGGCGGTAGCTCACCTGGTCGCCGGCGGCGGTAGCTCACCTGGTCGCCGGCGGCGGTAGCTCACCTGGTCGCCGGCGGCGGTAGCTCACCTGGTCGCCGGCGGCGGTAGCTCACCTGGTCGCCGGCGGCGGTAGCTCACCTGGTCGCCGGCGGCGGTAGCTCACCTGGTCGCCGGCGGCGGTAGCTCACCTGGTCGCCGGCGGCGGTAGCTCACCTGGTCGCCGGCGGCAGCGCGCGGCAGCGGCGGCGGCTGCGGCGCCTCGTCGCCGGACACGTCGTCGGGCGCGCGCGGCCGGTAGCTCTGCGCCGGCGCACCTCGCCCCGCCTCCGCTTCTGGTAGCACCCACGCGCTGGTGGACAATTGTAGATTAAATTAAAATGTACATAACAGACACATAAAATCACGCCTTTATCCCGGAGAGGTAGGCAGAGACCGACGCCGCCGACTCAATTTAACGTAAAAGAAAACATTTTTCAGTGTTATAATACTTAGGGCCAGTTTCTGAATTGAGAATCTCGCTAAGTAAATAATTCTGTAATGCTGTCTCTACGAATTTCTCAGAAAAGAGCGTGGTAGAACGTTACTTTAGTATTTACTAAGTGAAATTCTCAATTCAGAAACCGGCCCTTAGTATAACATTGATCCTAGATTATAGTTTCCAACCAACAGAACCTTGTAGTATTTTTATATTATATTATATATGTATATTAATAGAAGTATACAGGGTTACCTCTAAAATACGCAATGCCTGAAAAACTTCTGTTCTTGCAGATTCGTCTCAGATAAATAAACGAAAAACGCGATCCAAAATTGTCGCAGTCAGCGATGAATTCGTGTTGTAAATAAAGAAGAACATACAATGCTATGATTGTCATGGAGACCCAGTAATCTGATTTTTTTTTTTTTTTTTTGGGAAATTTGAACTTTTTGGTGTTTTTCTAAATTTAACCCACATTGTTTTTATTTACTACATACATCCCTGTACAGTAGAGTAAGGGTCGTCATATCATTAATCACCATAAAAACCGCCTCTGCCCATACAAATAGTTTTGGTCAAGGCTTACAAATAAACATAAACATTTACGTACAGGCACATACATTGCTTCTGGCCCCACACTAGGATACCCTGTGTCGTGGGAACCAGAAACAACGACATCACAAACACGTAAACATCCAAGACCTGGGGTTTTTTTTTGGCCCCCAGCCGGGATTCGAACCCGGGACCTCTCGCATGGTAGGCAAATGCGCTACCGCTGCGCCACGGAGGTCGTCTAAAATATTTCTTACTCTTACTCCTCCACTTAATATGTGGCTTACTTGGAAGGTCGCTCGCTGCTCCTAGACCTGGCAGCCCGCGCCAGTCTGTGCAACGCAAATAGGGCTCCTTCACTTGAGTCCCCCAGCCACGAACATAACTCTTGGAGAATCTGCAACACAAGAACAAAAGATTAGGATTCAATGAAGTGTCATCAGTTACACACTGAAGCTGCTTTTACGTAACTTGAATATGAAAGAAAGTTTGGATAATGGCTAATCGGGATACTATTGCCCAGCTGGAGTGGAATGATGTGAGCGAGACTTCTTGAATATAGGTATAATATCCAAAAACAGAGTTTTAAAGAGAAAAATTGAAGGATCGATGCACACACGATTGCGGTCAAAAAAATGAGTAATCAAAAAGGTATATTGCGAAAAGTTGCGGCGACCCGCAACTGCGTCACACGCTGGAAAGCTTATGTGTGGGTGCGTATTTACGAACGCACACAGATGCTAGGCGTTAACATGTTCCCGGGCCAGAAGAGACGTGTCCTGCTGGTCCAGTACTGGGAGTGGACAGAGTCGGTTGTAGGCGCGGCGCACCGTTCCCGAAGTTGTCGTGACGTCGGCCACTCGTGAGATGCCGTCGGTGCCTGGATAAAGGCGGCTTACACGCCCAAGCAGCCAGCGATTGGGGGGAAGGCGCTCATCCTTGATGAGCACCATGTCATCTAGGTGTAAGTCTACACCGTCCTTTCGCCATTTTTGCCTTCTCTGAAGCTCTGAAATATATTCTGTATAGAATCTGCGCCAGAAATGGGCTTTAAGTTGCTGTATTCTTAAGTATCTGGACATAGTTGTCATTCTGACAACATCCTGAACCTGAGGGGAAGGCAATACTGTTATTGTTCGTCCAATCAGAAAATGCGATGGTGTTAAAGCGGAGAGATCACGTGGATCTGAAGAAATAGGTGTGATGGGGCGAGAGTTGAGAATTCCTTCTATTTCAATAAGAACTGTGTTCATTTCTTCATAAGTGAGATTCGTCTGAGAAACTACTCTTTTTAAGTGGTGTTTTACTGATTTAACGGAACTCTCAGCCATTCCATTGAAGTGAGGACTATAAGCTGGAGAAAATTTGAAATTAATTTGCAATTCCGAAGCATAGGAACCGATGTACGATGAATTTACTTTTAAAAATCTTTTTAACTCGTTACAAGCCCCTACAAAAGAAGTACCGTTATCCGAGAAGATGTTGACAGGTTTACCTCTACGACTAATGAATCTATGTAGAGCAGAAAGAAATGTATCTTTACTCAGATCAGTAACAAGCTCCATATGGATTGCTCTCACTGTCAGGCAAACAAATATACAAAGGTACGCTTTTATTAATCTTGAGCCTCTACCTTTTCGGTTCAGTATCATTATGGGGCCGGCGTAGTCTACAGCAGTGTTTGAGAATGGATAGTCAGCATGAAGGCGCTGCTCTGGCAAATTGCCCATAATCGGCTGTAGTGTTTTACCTGAATAGCGACAGCAAGTGACGCAACTATTAACCGTCTGTCTGGCTAAGTTGCGGCCGGCTAGAACCCAGTATTTATGTCGTGAAATAGCTAATAATAATTGTGGACCCGGATGTAGTAGAATTTTGTGATATTGCCTGAAAATTAGTTTTGAAATATGATGTTTTGCATGTATCATTATTGGGTGTTTTGTGTCGTAATCGTAATGTGAATTTGATATCCTGCCCCCTACGCGGATTAAACCGTCTTCATGAAGAAATGGATTAAGACTGAGATGCTTGTTTTTAGGCGGGAGTGGTTTTTTGTTTTTCAGTAATGAATATTCAAGTGGGAATGACTCTTGTTGCGCTAATCTACACAGCGCATTGTGTGATGAAATTAATTCGTGTATTTGTAAATATCCTGTCATTTTATTATGTTTGTGTTGACAATTATGTTTAAATCGAAAGATGTATGCTGTTATGCGTTGCAGTTTACTGAACTCAGAGAATCGAAGAACATATTCGTTAGTTTTAAAATTTGAAGATAGATGACATTGTATCTTGACTTCTGACAAGTCAGAACTTTTGTAATTAGGCTGTGATGGCCAATGGGTGTCTGGATTTAGTAAATAATCGGGCCCAGTCCACCAGAGGGAGGAATTTTGGAGTTTGCTTACCTCCATGCCTCTCGAACCAATATCTGCAGGGTTAAAGCTTGTAGGGACATACTGCCAATGCTCCTTATCTGTGATTTCAGTAATTGAATTGATTCTGTTTGACACAAAGGACTTGAGTTTGGTTAATTTTGAAGATTTGATCCATCCCAGCACGATGGTTGAGTCTGACCAGAATGTTGTCTTGTGTATGGTTAATCTTAAGCTGGATTTCACCTTATGAGCTAGATTAGCTGCCAATAGTGCACCACACAGTTCCAAGCGCGGAATTGTTAAATTCTTAAGTGGCGCAACTCGGCATTTTGCTGTAACCAGACGAACTGTGACCTGATTATCTTTAGATATGGATCTTAAATAGACGCAGGCAGCGTAGGCGTGTGCGGATGCGTCACTAAAGGCATGCATCTCTATGGTGACATAAGCATCGATAATTATATGTCGTGGAATTTTAATATTGTTAATACTTGTTAATGTGTTTAGAAAGTTATGCCAAATTGTTTGAAGCTCGGTGGGTATTGTTTCATCCCATGATAATTTTAATGACCACAACTTTTGAATCAGCAATTTTGCTGGCAATGTACAGGGACCAATAAGGCCAAGTGGGTCAAAAATTTGTGAAAATATTGATAAGACAATTCGCTTGCTTATGTGCTCGCTTTGTGTGAGATTTATCGAATAAGATAAGTAGTCTCCTTTACAGGACCAAAGAAGACCTAATGTTTTCGAATATTCGTTTTTGCTGAGGTCAAGAAAATCTTCTGGGTTATTTTCATCAATTATGGTTTGTATTATGTGTTTATTGTTGGAGTGCCACTTCCTTAAGTGGAGTTGACCACTCTCTAATTGTGTTTTGACACCCTTACATATGGCTATAAGGTTTTCTTCAGAAT
Organism: Yponomeuta cagnagella; assembly: GCA_947310995.1. Classification (NCBI taxonomy): domain Eukaryota; kingdom Metazoa; phylum Arthropoda; class Insecta; order Lepidoptera; family Yponomeutidae; genus Yponomeuta; species Yponomeuta cagnagella. The sequence continues at coordinate 18,406,029 of OX371279.1, read as the reverse complement.
CGTGTCCAGTGATTAGGTCGTCCACATAAAAGTCGTGAACTATTACGTCAGAGACAGACTTATCAGGACAATCTTTACCCAGTTGCTGAAGACACCTTGTGGCAAGGTAAGGTGCGGATGCCGTACCATACGTAACGGTGTTTAGATAATATTGCTTAAGTTCTTCCACAGGGCTGAACCGCCACAATATTTGTTGATAGACGCGTTGTGTTTTATTTATGTTTATCATGCGGTACATTTTTTCTACGTCGGCAGTGACCACTATTTTATGCTGTCGAAATCGAATTAATATGCTCACTAGGTCATCCTGAACTGTAGGACCAACCTTCTGTATGTCATTAAATGACAACCCAGATGTAGTGACTGCCGATGCATCAAAAACAACCCTTAACTTCGTAGTTAAGCTTGTTTCACGCAAAACTCCGTGATGCGGAAGTATGTATTGATGAATGTCATTTTCAGGGTTTACATTCAGTGTCATATGACCTAATGATATGTATTCCATTATGAACTCGGAATATTGTTGTTTGAAAGTTGGATCACGTTTGAAACGAGCTTCGAGGGACAAAAATCTAGACAAAGCTCTCTGATACGAACTACCGAGATTTTCTGGACTTTGTTTTAATGGGATAGTTACCAAAAATCGGCCATCTGCTTCTCGTTCCGTAGTAGCAGAAAAGATTTGTTCACACTCTTGTTCTTCCTTAGACATTGGCGTATGTGACTTGATAGCTTCAAGGTCGATGAGCCTCTCGACTTGATTATGTAAGTCATAATCATTATGCGTTTGAATTACAGATGCGTGATTGCAGTGGACTGTATTTTTATGATTGTTGTGTGTGTTTTTGTTTGATTGATATGCTCCTGATAGTAACCAACCTAGCTTTGTTTCGCATAAAGTCGGTTTATGTTTGCCTAGGGTAATTTTGTTCGGACAAAGGACGGTCCAGAAGATATCAGCTCCCAGGAGCATATCAATTTGTGATGGTGTATGGAATGTTGGATCTGCTAATGTAATGCAGTTTGGAATGTTTAAATCTGAGCAATTAATGACCTTGCTCGGGATAAATTGAGTTATCTGAGGAACGATAAGACAATTTGTTTCCGTAGTGAATGTGTTTGTTAGTGACGATATAGTGACATCACAGTTTTGTGTTATGAATGATGATTGACCGTTGATACCTTCAACTGCCGTTGATGTTGAAATCTTTCGCAGGTTTAACTTATCGGATAGGGTTTGGGTAACGAAGCTGGACGTGCTTCCGTTGTCCAATAACGCCCTTATTTTATGTTTGTTACCTTCACAATCTGTGACTTGAATTAACGCTGTGGAAAGTAAAACACAGTCGTTGCTGAGAGAGGAAAGAACAATATTGTTCGATGATTGTTGAACTTCATTGGACGATTGAACTGGATGATGTGTGGCTGGTAGCACAACACTGTTTGTTGACATTGATGTCGATGGTAAGTCAATTGTACGTGACACACTCGATTCTTGGTTGATGTGCAGTAATGTATTGTGCTGTCCAGAGCACAATCTGCACGGACCCAACCTGCATTTTTGTTCACTATGACCCTTACGCAGACAGTTGAGGCACAATTTTAATTCAGTAGCCTTTTGTATGCGAGCTTTGACAGGAAGTGATTTGAATCTATAGCACTGATAAATAGCATGCTTGTTCTTGCATAAGGGACATATGTATGTGTTTGTGGGTGTTGTCAATGTGTTAGCGATGAATGTTTTTGGTCTGTTAGGTGTCACATCACTGTATCTGCGTTTTATTTGTGATTCATCTACGGTTTCCAATAAAGTGGACCGGTTTTTGAGAAAATCTATGAATTCGGCCAAAGTGGGCAATTCTTTTAATACATTACGGTGTGTTTCCCATTCGCGACTCGTGTTATAATCCAATTTTTTGCAAATTATGTAGATAACCAAAATGTCCCAGTGTTCAGTGGGTAATTTAAGTGTTTTAAGTGCCCTGAGGTTTTTATTGATTGTGTCAATTATGTGACGCAAAGCTTTGGATGACTCTTTCGTTAATGCTTCGATATTGAAGATGGATTGAATATGATTGTTTATTAGTAATCGGTTGTTATGATATCGATCACAAAGAAGAGACCACGCAATGTCATAATTTTCGGCTGAAAAGTCAAGCGACTGAATTACGATTGCAGCAGAGTCCTTCAAAGCAGCGCGAAGGTAATGGAATTTGTTTATTTTCGGTATGGAATTATCGGAGTGTATGAGTGATGTATACGTGTCATGAAACTCTAACCAGTCTTGATACTGTCCCGAAAAGGTAGGTAAATGAATGGTAGGTAATTTGATTGCCGGTCGACCTTTGTTAGCGCAGCAGACAGTGGAGCCCGCTACTGATCCTTCGCCTCCGCCGTTACTGCTAGCGCGGTCATCAGCAGACTCGAACCTGGTCAACACCTCTCGAGCAGCGGCAAGTGCACCGAAATATTCGCTCTCGAAATTCTGACGCTCCTTGTACTGCAAATCTGGAATTTCGGAGAGAGTTTCTATGTCACTTTGTATGTTGTCATAATCAGAATAAAGATCCTCCATTTTTGAAAGGCGAAAATTGATTTCGTTGGTTTGAAGATTGGTTATAGTTTCAACCTTTTGAAGCGGTTCTAAGAACGATTTAAATAATGTAACTTTCGCTTTTAAGCTACCTCTTTTCTTCACCAATTCTTTGTAATCCATTATGAAACTTGTTTTATAGGTTACCTATTTAAATTGTACTGCGGAAAAAAGTTTAAATGAGCCTGAAAATACTAAAATTGGTGATACTTAAATGGTATGGCTGAATTGAATTAAGTTGAGGGTAAGTTGCACGGCGTCCCACGTAACTAGTTGCTGCGCGGGCGGGTCAGCGCAACGGAATCGCACTGGAATGTAATGTTATGAAAATAATTTAAAAACTTGTTATATCAAGTGAACACAGCTCTCATGAAAACAATTCCACTCTAAAGAAATCCTTTTGTTTACTTCGGAAAACAAGAATAGAGTGACAGGCAAATAAAGTTGCAATAAAGTTGTAGTTATTCCTATCTACCTGTGAAGTGATTGCGTAACAATGCAAATAAGGAAATTTTATTACTAAGGGAATGCAACGTTCATAAAGGATTTTTGTGATAGTTCGTTGACCTAGTTATGTAACTGTCTATGAATAGAAGATTGATAGGTACTTAATTAAATCGATGAAATAGGCAAAATAAAGTGAATTTATATTTGTAGGTAAGAATGATTTGCAGAAGATAGCAATGGAAATTGCGAAGAGAAATGGATGAATGATTGGAACGAACTCACAGTAATGTAGCCTCTCAGGTTGATGTTCGACAGCTAATGTTTATGGCGCTGACGGGATCCTGTGAATAGCTTCTGCGATGAATTCCAAGGGTGTCGATAATGCGTACGACGACGTAGGTAGGTATTGTGATCTTCGCCGATGACGATTGCGAAGATTTGATTCTTGTTGTGACCGTGGTATGCTTCGTAATGTGAACTGCTTCGGATTATGTCTTCGTCTAAGCAAATCCACTCTAATGACAGCCTTTGAACAGTGGAATCCCTTGTTCTGCCTGTTGCCGCGTGGCGATGATTCGATGATCCGGCTCGAAGGCCAAAACTATGGCTAATCGGGATACTATTGCCCAGCTGGAGTGGAATGATGTGAGCGAGACTTCTTGAATATAGGTATAATATCCAAAAACAGAGTTTTAAAGAGAAAAATTGAAGGATCGATGCACACACGATTGCGGTCAAAAAAATGAGTAATCAAAAAGGTATATTGCGAAAAGTTGCGGCGACCCGCAACTGCGTCACACGCTGGAAAGCTTATGTGTGGGTGCGTATTTACGAACGCACACAGATGCTAGGCGTTAACAGATAATAAGCGACCCAAGTCTAACGTTCCATTTTATGCAGGCTGAAAAATTTCACAAAAAAATCTCATAGTACCGCTCTGCTGCAGCCTGGGAAGGTCTCTCACAGTTATATCGTCGCTTAGCAAACAAGGACAAACAGAAGACAAACATTTTTTTAAATTTCGTAACCAGTATCTGCGGCATTCCATAGAAAAAATATTTGAGCGGTGTTACAATTTCGATTGAACCTTATAAATTGATGGATTCGCGCTTAAAATCTGCACCCAATAGCATTGTTGAAACCGTCAAATTTCGACTTGAGCGGTTTTGTTTGCTAAGCGACACTATGGAGGTGGATTCCCGCAGTGAGTCATTCTGAAATATTCAGGGACTGTATGCCGCTGCAGCAAATCATCCATAACATGGCAGGAGCAGAGTTGGCTTTTGTGCTATTGCCCAAGAGTTTGCCCAAAGATTGCCCGTTTTACGTCCAAGGCAAGCGCAGAAAAACCCGGCACGTTAGGCCGTTAGAACGTGTCTTCTATGTCTGACGTGCGGATCTTTTAAACTGGTGATGTTTTTCTTATCGTGTCGGCGATAAAACTGTTCAGACCTTACTAGCCTAGGGCTTAGCTACGCGCACTCGAGCGTCTGTAGTATCCAGAAGGTCAATGCGAGAAGATAGTCGGTCACGAGGGACATACAGTAAGGTGTAGGTTCCTTACACTGTAAGGAGTAGAGAAACTTCGCAACAACAATGATTCAGATCCTATTGATGTTGAAAAAACTCATCATTCTTCGGGACACTTACAGTAAACTTCCCACGCTGCAGCAGAGCGGTCATCAGGTCGCCCAACGTCAGATGCAGGTGGTCCCCCGCAGTGAGGCGCGCCAACACGGTGAGAGGCTGCGTCTGCCGTAACAGCCAGTCGTCCGTCGAGCTCCAGGATGCGTCTTCTATGTCTGACGTGCCGGACTCCTCCACTGCGATGGAAAAGGGAGAGATTTTGGATATGATAATTTGGCCTTCTACGTTATTGTTAGTCTGTTTTATTTTAAATAAGGCTGTTAGTCAGCCATTTGACGCCCACTGCAGGACATAGGTCGTCCTCATGGTTTTCCAAGCTCCCCGGTCTTGTGCCGCCCGTATCCAGCAACTCCCCGCCACCGTAACCAAGTCTTTAAAATGAAATTAGATAAATTAATATGGCCTGACATTATTTACTCTTGTATGATACATGGCACAAACAGCCATATATCTGGCGCATAATCTGACCGAATGGAGAACGTTGGTGGCGGAAGCTGGCCCATAGTCACGTCCCTCAATCATGAGGACACGATCAAAAAGAAGAAAGATACATGGTACACAACTTAATAAGTTGAGAGTGGAATAGATTTGAGTGATGTCGTGGCTAGGACCAAATATTGCACCAGCAAAACTGGACCCGAAACTTGATTTCAACTAAGTTCAATAGTAAATTGATGCTACTTGTAACATTAATAACGACAAGTTTAACAATATATACCTAACTTATCTATTTCCACAACACACACACACACACGTGTATACGTATACTTACCACATAAAGCATCTTTCACACCATTAATGAAGTCCAATGTCTCAAGGAGGCTCGGTCTGGTCATAGCCTCTTTGCTCCTAACAGTAGACCCGGCCGACCTTGGCCGTTGTTTCAGCTCTTTAATGCTCTCCACTGGTTCCGTATAAACTAGACTTTTCAACGTGTGACATTTTCTTCTAAGGGTTGTTTTGTCAGTTTGGTTGGTGATGGAAATCTCTGGGAAGGTGTAGCTGGCACCAGGTGCTCGGCGTCGTCTTGACCTCCTACGGACAACTTTGGGAGGGGTTTCGGAGAGATCCTGGGTCGAGGAGGAGGGAATTATGTCAGGTTTGGGAGTGTTCCTCCAGAATTGACCAGCCTTTAGGCTGGCTAGGATTTCGTCTATGCTGCCGTGACGAGGTATCTCTTTTGGTCTGAGGCTGGAAGGAAGCGAGTGCTGTGCCTTATTAGTGTGAATTATTTTTGTTGGGTGATATCGACAAGCCTAGACAGAGGTGTGTAAAATTATTCATGTACAACATGTTCTAACTCTGAAGCTTCCATGTCAATTATACTTTCATTTGCCTTGAAAATAAGTTTTTCAAAAATTGTAAAACAAAACAAATCTAGTTCAAAATTTTGTAAGTGCAAAGTGCTAAAATTCGAGTTTTCTTCTTAGCGTATCTATGTCAAATGAGGTTCGCCATCGTATTCCAGTCAGCGACACAGACTCGCTGTTTTTGCCCAGGATGCGACAAACGTACATTATGGCTCAAAGCATCTTTAATGCAGGTACCCAAATGTCAGCCACTAGCCGTCTTTCATAGACATTTTTTATTCCATTGTCGCTTCAAGTAGCCTTGCACGATTTATTTAAAAAGCTATTAAGTTTACAAAAAAACATCCAAACTGACCGTCTCTCCCCCACTAGGGCTGTAGTGAAGGCATTCAAAACACATCTTCTGGCCAACCGCAGCTTGGCCTCGGCCTTGTCGCGTCGGTTGAGGGTCAAAGTTCGGGCTGACAAGTGTTCCCACTTGGAAGCCAGCTTCATCGGATAGGATACCGCCATGCCGTCACCCGTGGGGAATACTATACGGAGTTCTGTGGGTAAAAGGTCGCATATTGATAAAACTTTTTCGTTTACATCTACGACTGTGATCTACGAGTAGAATGAGTGATAAGCGATATTTACAAGGTTCAGCGATGTTTTGTGTGGGCGGGAAAAAATGTTCGAGACTTGTCGGGACAATTCGTATTTGACACGATCAACAATAAATTATTTCATATGCTCGATTAAAACAAAAATTACAAAATATCTCGGAAAATGTATCTCTTTTAGTCAATTACTAGTTATTAAAATTTTTAAATAGATTAAACATAAAAAGAGTGCTCTGAAATGTGACGTCGTAAGCCAGTATTTTCATAGAAAATTCCGTTTTAAAAGTAACTCATTTGATATTTTGTCGAGTTATTAAAATTTTTAAATAGATTAAACATAAAAAGAGTGCTCTGAAATGTGACGTCGTAAGCCAGTATTTTCATACAAAATTCCGTTTTAAAAGTAACTCATTTGATATTTTGTCAAATACCCAATTCACTTGAGTCTTGACCTGTCCGCGATGGCCCTGATAAAGTGCGGCGCTTGGAGAAACTGTTACGAAAATATATCATTGTGCAACCAAAACAATTACACCGTAAAGAGAATCTGAAACCCTGAAGCATACTCATACTCGTATAAAGGTGGTAATGCATCGGTAAAACGCTTGCCTCATATCCAAGAGGATCTGGGTTCTTGTAAAAAAATGGAAAATTCAACAAAAATAATTCAAAAGTCCTAGAACAAAAGTTGTTCTAAATTATGGACTGTGTCCGACATATTTCCGGAATTGCGCATTTTAGAAATAAGCCTGTATATCTGCACAAGAGCCAAGAGCCGATTTAAAATATGCATTCCATTTGTTGTGGAACCAATTTTTAGTTTCACCAGTGAATCAAGATCCAAGACTAATGCCCGAAACCGTTTCAGAAGAAATTGACATTTGTCAACGTATTCAACAGAAACGAGTGCAGAACGTAAAAATAGAGTCGCGAAGTGTGCCAGTGGAAGCTACCTACTTAAAAGTATTGGAACTAGGCGAGTCCGCCTCGCTGGGCCGGCTAGCCCTAGGCTAAATGGGGAGGGGGCTACTAAAATGAGGTTAAGTCATCTTGACTGACACCTGTAGTATTTTTTATTATTTCTAGGTACGCGTTTTTATAGAAAACTTTGCATGGCTCGAAGCTCTAGTAAATATTTTCTTGCCAAAACTTCTTATAAAATGCTGTCTCAATTTCAATGAAATCTTTCTCCCTCGTTAAGCTGGTTGTTTTATTATCTATCAGCGTGGAGTTTTGAGGTTCTGATTCTGTGAGGCTCTGACTGGATATCATGTTTGTTTTAACTATCCCTACGTAGCACTCTATTATCTGGGTGGTCCAGTTGATTGACTACTTATGAATGCAATAAACAACTCTAATGGAATATTATTAAATAATGTTGCTGCTTCAAAAGTCTTTCTGGCAAAGCAAAATCCACCAATAAAATCCATTAAAGTGTAGGTAGGTTTAAGCATTTAGGATATTAAAGTGTGCGCATATTACATGCGCGCACGGGCATTTTTATGCCCATTGACTATAAGTGTTCTGTCAAATGTCAAACAACCTCTCTGGATAGAATACCTTTTCTTGACGCTCAAAAGCGCCGTAAGAAACGTTCCACCACCGTTTGATTAGATTCCCGCCTGACACACTTTCAGCCGAGAGACTTACAAATGCCTGCAATCCCACCTCGATTCTCATTCCAACTCGCACGATACGAGTATTACAAGTAGTTACAGGGAACTAAGTTTCTTACTCTCTTGCCAGACAAGTTTTAGACTATGTGACTCTTTGGAACTCTTTGGAAGTAAGAGTCGCTTAAGGTGGATCAGATTAGCAGCAGCTTCATGCTGAGACGCATCTTTTTCTGTTTCCTTTGCCCGGCGGATTCAGCAATCATTTAACTGTCTAACTTACAGTTCTCTGTGTGGTTAATTAAATTTACGAGTGATTCTATTGAATTATTGCCTGTAGGGACATTTAACACAAAAAACAAACATTTTCGTCCTGCGAATATCACGGATTAGGGAAAAAAGTCTTTTAACCCGAGAGCATGATTTGAGAAAAGATGGTCAGAGTGGAGTTTTTTTTTCCGCTGCCTTTTTCTTCACTGCAAATACGGCGCGAAGGCAGCGGCTAACATAGTAACCTAGTACATTGACATTCAGCAAACAGAATGTAAATTCTTTATGTTGAAATAAATTATTGATTTCTGATTTCTGAATAACATAACTCAATGATTTTATGGAAAACAATTGGAAGCGAAAGTGATCTGTCAGCATCGTGGCAAGTGGCAGTCTCTGGTCCCTGTCTACCCCTCTGGGATACAGGCTTGGGTTGGTAGGTAAAGTTGGGGGGTTTATGTTATGTTATGTCAATTTATTTTTGATTGATGGATCCTTTTTTTTAAATAAAGAAGTAACCTGGGGTGGAAGTAGAACCGAAGCAAACCAGTTCTAAGGTAGTTTAACGAACGTTTCTGAATCACCGGCTGAATCTCATCTCGTTTTTGGCTCCCATTGTGCAAACTTGGCAGATTGACTAACGTTGACTTTAAAAAAATAGCTACTTCCTTTCAGAGTAGCTGCAGCCAAATATTGTCAAAATGCTGAAGAGAGCACTAGAACTTATGGAAGCTCACTTAGCCAAGAATCTCCATTCTTGTCAATAAGATATAAATCGCACCTTCGGTAGTACAAGGGCACAACTTACAAAAAATGGTAAAATGAGTTAAGTATGCAGAAATGCCTTAAAACACTCCTCTATCTGGTGGGATAAAGACTCCCATCAGATTCAGTTAAAAAGTAGCTTTTTAAATGGATTTAATGGGAGTCTGTATCCCACCAGATAGAGAAGTGTTTTTAAGGCATTTCTGCATACTTAACTCATTTTACCATTTTTTGTAAGTTGTGCCCTTGTACTACCGAAGGTGCGAAATGTTCAAGGGTCGATAGACACATTTTTTCACTGCTTGCCATCCTTTCCAAAGGCAAGCCACTTCTTTCTGTCCTCGGCTATCCTCATACCGCCTTCACCGGGCGTCGGTCCAACGGGCATGTTTGTCAATTCGTGGCGTCCACGCGAGCATATTTTTACGTCATCGGTTCTTCCGCAGATAGATAGATAGATAGATAAAAAATATATTCACATTTGCACACACACATGTACAGGAACAACACAAAAGATAAGCACAATGTACATATAGCATACAAAGAAAAAATCATGATCAAAATCATCAGCCATTTGACGCCCACTGCAGGACATAGGCCTCCTTCGTGGTTTTCATAACCATGAGGGGTTTTGCCATAATCGCCACGCTTGGCAGGCGGGTTGGCGATCGCAGTATGCGGTTAGAATCTCAGGACGCTGCTGTCCGTCTCCTGGTAATTGATTTCCTTAGTCGCCTTCTACGACATCCACGGAAGGAAACAGAGTGACGCTATTCTTAATCTAGCGCCACACGGATGAAAAAATAACAATGCGCAAAAAGAACAAAACAATATACACATGAAAAAAATTAAACAACAGAGAATTGTGGGTGCGGCAAATGTAAAAAAGGTTCTGACTCAGCATGTGCTGGAGTGGGCGACTACCTCAGCACTGTTATTATGTCAGTACCCGATTGTAAGACAGTAACTTGCAGGGCTTGGAGAAAAATTGGTGGCATCGATTCGGAAATGTATAGAAAAAGAAATAATATAAAATTCATAGTAATCATCATCACCCCCTTGACGTCCACTGCAGGACACAGGCCTCCCTCATGGTTTTCATAACCATGTGTCGCAAAGAAGAGTGACCAACTAGCTTACTGCCAAACTATTTCATGTCATGCCATAAACTATTTCAATCACTCTAGTTCTTTGGTAAACTGTCTCTCATATCTGTCTCTCTCATAACAGTATCTCGATAGTCAAGTTTAAATAAATATGGAAAAACATTTACTTTGTGATTCAGCTTATTGTTTGGTTCTTCTTTACACTCACTGTTTTCTTAGCAAATAACTGAAATTGGCTGATATTTGTCAGGAAACTTGTACAACTATGAAGTAAAAAGAAGAAGACAAGGCCGGAAAGGTGGCGTAAGAAGTTTGTCTCTATACTTAGTGGTATTAGCTCCTTGTGTCTAAGTTAGCACCCCAACCGGCGCAGACTGCTGATACAGAATAAGGAACTATACAACGGCCGCTTGCAACCATCAAACGTAGTTAAGGAGCTCCAGGGAGTATCACTAGCGCCACCCAAGCAAAAAGATCATATCTTTTTAACAGATTGAATTTGCAGAAAGTGTCTGTATAATCTCTCAATCATATTAATAGTGATTTTTTTGAAAAAGCAGCAAATAATGGAAATAATGGAAGAATGCATAAGTATAACCTATGTTTAATTTTTAACATTTATTGAGTCACAGCTACTCTAAAAAATCGGTAAATAATATATCTATAAACAAACTCAATTACTAAGAAAATACCTTGTAACCACGCCTTGTCAGGATAGATGTCGTAATTTTTTTGACTACTGCCGGCTAGAAATATATTTTAAGCAACTAACAACATCATAGAAATGTTTGAAGTCTTCGATTGAAAAGTGAATAGACTCTTAGGTAACAGCCATGATGAAAATAGTATTTTTGGCCGCTTGGAACTATCATTTATGTGTCTTGGTATAGGTAACTGGGAGGACCTTAACAGCCATATTAAAATTGCATATCTGTGGTCCTTTACCTACATTTTGAGTTAAAGGGGGATCCAAAGTCGCACCGACATAATTTATGTAACCGACAGAGTCATACGGTTAGTGTGTCGCCCTTTTCAACTTGAACTTGGCTTCTAAGTCTCCATGGTCAAAGCGGAAACTCCTGTCGGCAAGCAGAATGGATGCATATGGCCTTTCATCACCTTCTGTGCTACGTCGTCCCATAAACTTATAAGCCATGTCATACTCTCGCAACTTGATAGGACTTTGCATTCCGAGACACGAGCGCGAGGAGCTGAGTGAGCAGATTGGTAAGGAGCCGCGCAATTTCAAACTCGATGTCTTGCAAGTCTGTCTCACTGTTTCGCTACAGAACAAAACAAAAGTGCGCTCTTGGTGCGGGTGCGTTATAGCGAAGAGACATGGTGCCCAAGAAGACACCATCTGCAAAATATAACTATATGTCAGCATCGCGAGTCATGAAAAATACTGATATAGCCCGAGTAGCCAACAAACAGTTGAGTATGGGACAAAACCGTGAAAGGTAGCGCAAACACAAAGATCCCTTTACCCAGCAACTTGTCTCAACGAGTTGATAATGATGTGATGTGAGTGAATAAACTGTGACGTACAATTTGTATCAAGCATCTGCCCGCCGCTGGACTATACAAAAATGCATAGAGTCGAGAGCGGTGTAAGTGGTGTAACCCTCACTAAAACGCCCTTCGCGAATTCATACAGAGGTCAGTCTCCACCTTAGAAAATCTCATATTTGTTCGCGTAAACCGGTACGGACTCAAAGGCATTGTACCCAGGTTTCGGCAGGTTAAGTGATTTACTATTATTTTATCAATCAGCCCGTCTAGTGCTGGAGATAAGCCTCCCCCAAGGCACGCCACTTCTTTCCGACCTCGGCTTGCCTCTGGTCGCCGTATTAAGTTTATAAAAAATAAGAACCCCACCCTGCTCGTCCCATCAGTCACTTCTGAGATAACTGCGCCTGTTAGGACAAGCTGCATACCGTAGATAACACACATCATTTGTGTAATCAGAGTCGAAGGCACGTTAGGTTCATATTTACTAATAGCACTTTATTCTGTCGCCTTCAAACCGGTTTACCTTCTGGGAGGCACCAGCTATTATTCAATCCCCCGACTATTCTAATATGACCTGCACCCGCCCGCGACCTATTTAGCCAACCCGTTTAGCGGCGGAAAGTTTCAGGAGGCGTGGAGTTCTCGCAAGTTTGCCGGCTGGCGCTCCCAGGCTATGCAATGCAAATAGGTCATTTTGCGATAGTATGCGCTCAGCTTTGTGACTTTTGGGCTGAAGCTGAACTTTACGTAATTTATTTGTGATGATTTATGCAGTGTTCGGAAACACCGCCCCTTTCATAACTATTACTTTCGTGTATAGACAAGTGCAGCTTCTTTCTAAAATCAGGGTCTTTATGTTGTTCTTTAAAGTAAGAAGTAAACTTTACTTATACATCACTAATTCTAAGATCTAAGCTTTTACAAATGTCATTCTGGATTCACTTAGGTACTTGTTATCGGACGAGTCCATCCAGGCTTTGCTCTGATCCGCAATGCTTAATCAGAGAGTAAAGACGATGCCCGACCCGAGCGCGCTCTCAGCGATATTGACAAAATCACAAATGAATCCGAAATAATATTTACAAAGTGCTTACGAAAGTTTTTTCTTTGAAGATAAAGCCACTTACCAACATGTCTTGTCCGGTCGACAAAGTCTACCATCGCCTTCGCCCAAGCCAGTTTCTTAGCTGCATCCAATAACCCCATACAAGGATCTACGTTTCCATCATGTACTCCAGTACAGTACTCTCTCAGACCTTCGTATTCTTTGTTGCACTTCTTTGAGTCGAAGTCTTCTAGGAAGCAAGAATTTTCCAGTGAACTGACGTAAAGGCTATCTAAATAAGGTTTCAAGACTGGTCCTAAGTATTTCTTGTCCTCTTTTGCGCCTTTGTATAGCCACTTCAGGATGTTTTTTATTACGTTATGGTCTGAGGACAGATCCTCTCTTCTTAGCTCAGGATCCCTTCTGACAGCATCTATGAGACAAGCTGATGAAGCGTCGTAATAGTCCTTCAACTTGTTCCACTTCTTCGATCTGTACGTAAATACGTTTCTGTCGAATTCACCAGACTTGGGTTGGGAGAAACTGTTCTGAAGGTATAAGTCTCTAGCCTGGTCCAGCATGATGGCCAGGATGTGGATGAGGTCTTCTACGGGTTCTTGGTCGATTGAAGTGGCTTGGATTAGGTTAGCCCGGAAATTGCTATGGTTATCCTGGAAGATAGAGCTTAGGTGATAAAATCGCACACGATATAGCTGAAGTAAGTTGTTTTCTACTATCTGCTAAGATACTTGTTCGGAAAATAGGGGCAGGTTTTCTCCCCTGCATATGCCCTGAGGAATTGCAGAGGAGTGTAGTTCTTTAATCAGTGCGTCCAGCCAGTTATGACCTGCGAAAGCGAAACGTGGACACTGTCTGTTCCCCGCCTTCGCTTTCTTCGTCGTGTTTTCTCAGAATCGGAATAGCACAAGCTTCAAGTACTACTCACCACAATGATCCTAGATTTAAGAAGCAGTAGCTCACTGGCTAGTCTCCAGATGTACTTGTGTTGGCGGCGGCTGTAGATTGGAGCGCTCCCACCGGAAGCCTTCGCTTCCTTCATCAGGTTCTCCCAGCGCTTAAACAGCACCACTTCTAGGGACTCCGATGGCGTGGGCGGGATTTCCTCGGCTGTAGATAAACTTGAGCTTAAGTTTTAACTAATATAAAAATGGTACCCCAAATTATAGTAAGAATTTAAGTTAATGAGTAAAATCCCTCCACGGGTTTCGGATAGTGCAATAAATCACCGCTGTGTAATTTAGAAATATCGCCATCTGGAAGTTGGAGTACATAAACAAATTTGTATGTGATATTGGTATGTCCTACAGTACCCCCCATTTTCAAACATTTTTGCCTGCGACCCTACGTTCCAGCAAATCTGTCGCGGTCGACAAGATACAAAGGTTTCTTAGAGAAAATAGAAACGTAATGTGTTGTTTCAACTTTAATCTCTCCTCGAGCACTCTCGGTTCCCGATATAAAGTAGAGCACTCACAATCCTACCTCGAGCACTCTTAGCGCCCGACTTATAGTGGAGCACTCAAAATCCAACCTCGAGCATACCCGGCGCACGACCTAAAGATGGAACACTCACAATCCAACCTCGAGCACTTCCGGCGCTCGACCTTAAGATGGACCATTCACAATCCAACCTCAAGCACTCCCGGCGCCCGACCTAAAGAAGGAGCACTCACAATCCAACCTCGAGCACTTCCGGCGCCCGACCTACAGATGGAGCACTCACAATCCTACCTCGAGCACTCCCGCCGCCAGACCTAAAGATGGAGCACTCACAATCCAACCTCGACAACACCCGGCGCCCGACCTAAAGAAGGAGCACTCACAATCCAACCTCGAGCACTTCCGGCGCCCGACCTACAGATGGAGCACTCACAATCCTACCTCGAGCACTCCCGCCGCCAGACCTAAAGATGGAGCACTCACAATCCAACCTCGAGCACTCCCGCCGCCCAACTTAAAAATGGCGCACTTACAATGCAACCTCGAGCACTCCCGGCGCCGGACCTAAAGTGGAGCACTCGCAATCGTACCTCGAGCATTCTCGGCGCCCGACCTAAAGATGGAGCACTCGCAATACTACCTCGAGCACTCCCGCCGCCAGACCTATAGTGGAGCACTCACAATCATACCTCGAGCAGTCTCGGCGTACAGATGCAGCAGCAAGTGGCGCAGGCAGGCGCCGTCGGCCGCCCAGTCGGCGTCGGAGGCCCGCGCGCCGCGCCGCGTCACGCTCGCGCGGTCCAGCGCAAACACGTAGCCGGCCGGCACTTGCCGCTGGCACGTCGATATTAGCCTGGAGGCCGTCGAACACTTGAAGGGAGGTGGATGATACTCGCAAGCAGCCTGTATACGTCCCACTGTAGGGCACAGGCCTTCTCTTAGAGAGAGAGTATGGGCTTAATCACCACGCGTGCCCACCGCGGATTGGCGATTTCCAGCGCTGAGGTATGTGAATAGCTCAGGCACTCAGGTTTCACCGTTAGCGAGCGGCATTGCTACTTTAACTTCACAGTTTAAAGTATTGATTGTGTGAGCCTAGTTGCGTGAAGTAAATGGCTTTATAAAGCCCTATACTTACTCGTCAATGACAAGCAGAAAGTGATGTGCAGCGTGCGTGGAGATGCAGCCGCGCGCCGCGGCTTGCTGGTACAGGCCGCAGCGGTCGGCGCGCCGCCGGAGGACGCACGACGCGGCGTAGCGGCTTAGCACTCGCAGAGAACCCTGGGGAAGACATTGCTGGAGTTTATGCAATCCAGTTCAAGTTGGGCGTAAATGAGTTGTCGACATTTGTGAAGTTATAGTAGTAATACCACTCGCTAACGGTAAAACACCTGAGTGTCTGAGCTATTCACATACCTCAGCGCTCGAAATCGCCAATCCGCGGTGGGCACGCGTGGTGATTAAGCCCATACTCTACCCCTGAGAGAAGGCCTGTGCCCTACAGTGGGACGTGTATAGGCTGCTTATGTATGAGATCTGGACCAAAAAAGCACTGGATAGGGTATTAGTAAGCAAAAACAGACGCTACACTCAACCACAACGGAAAAAATTTGTTGCACTATCTGTTAATGTTTTCTCCAAAACTTAGGTCAGCTGGTAGATAATGCAAAGTAGCATTAAGCTCGCCTTTGCACAAAACTATGTGTTAATAACGATAATAGGAATTGTGCAGACATAATCTCCAGTCTTTTTACATAACTCCACTGATTTGAAGATTCTCATCTCTCGCAGTAAGCAGCAGACAGTTGAGACCGCCAGTAATGCAGCCGACAATACTCTGGTCGAAGAATTTAATGTCCAACATGTCGGGGAACAGATTTGGTTGTGGACAATTGGACATCCCATGCCTGTTAGAATGAGGAATATTTTAAGTTACTAGATCTGATCCGTAAGTTCACTGGTATACCAGGGGTGGCTTTCACTTCCCACTTGCCTTTTCAGCATCGGATGGTTATAGGATGTTCTTTGCATTAGAATGAATTACTGAATTACCCTAAATCTCCGTTGAACTTATCTGAACAACCACGTCCCATTATGACAAGCAGCTGGAAATTAAGAGCGCCGGCGATGAGGCCTACAGTACTATGATCAGAGCAGTGTGCATTCGGCACAGCTTCTAAGCCAGGATTGAACTTAACTGCCCCCTAACCACTGAACTTAAGGGTCAGATCTAGTAACTTAAAATATTTCTTCATCTTTTTAGTGAGCGACCAGAAAAGCTTCTACGACTGCCATTTTGAACTTCTCCCCAGAGACACCGGCCAAGTAACATACTAAGAAGCTTAAAATATTCCATAGCTCCAGATAAGTGTGCGATCAGTATAGTCAGTACAGAGAGAAAGATTAGGAGATGGAAATCCCAAAATTGAAACCCTAATTGGGTGTAAGGAAAATATAAATATATCACACGGAGAATAAAGCCTAAGTAGAGATATCACTGCAACCTTTGCCCCAAATCACCACCGATCTTACCTGAACAACTCCATCCCTCATGGTAAGTAGCAAGGAGTTGAGTGCGCCAGCGATGCGACCCAGGGTACTTTGGTCCGAGTAGTGGGAGTCCAAAATAGCTTCTAAACCAGGGTGCCACAGCTGCCACGTGGCGCCGCGCTCCAGGCACACTACGGAGGACGGCGGGCCGACTGCCACTGCGTGGAAACCCTGGGGATAGCATAACATAACATGGTATAACAAAAACTCATCCCTGTATACCGGAGGGTTAGGCAAAGACTAGGGTCTGCCACTTGCCACGATCCATACATATCCCTTTCGCCTCATCCACATTAAAAAATAATGGGGATAGCCTTGTTCTATTGAGTCTATTGACTCCCTAATTGGACTAGCGGTAAAACGGTTGACTATAATACCAGAGGTCCTGGGTGCGATTCCGGCTGGGGGCCGATGTACTTTAATTTGTACACATTTGTACAAATTACTCTGCCTCTGTCTGGGTGTTTCATTATGTTTGTGATGTCCTTGTCTGGTTACCATATCACAGGGTATTCTAGTTATCCTAGTCTCTCACTCTCCCTCTCATCCTATCGTTCCGTGACTCTGAGCTACTGTCTGGTCATCGTAAGAATGCTGTTGACGTTTCATTTGACATTTGCATTTAGTGTATTCGCTGGGCGTGCGAATTCAAAACCAAGAAGAGTTAAATTTGTAACAGTTTCCAGTTTTGTTATATGGGAAGTTAATATTTATGGGGTTTTTTTATGGGGGTGGAAGGACATTACTTTAGTTTTCTTGTAGTTTATTTTTAGATCGTGTTCTGAGCCAGTTTGTTGTTTTATCTAGTGTCTTAGTAAGTGTTTCGTTTGTATTACTGATGTTTTGGCATAAGTTAAGTAGGGATATATCATCAGCAAATAGTACGCATCGTTCCTCCATGATTTAAGGCAAGTCATTGATGTAGATTAGAAACAAAAGACCACCTATTACACTTCCTTGAGGCATTGAGGCATTTGTTAAAAATTCTGTTTCTGGTCGGATATTTAATTTCGCTAGTTGCATAGTTAAAATGTTCAATTTCTAGCGCTTGTTCCCTATCCTTTGGTATGATTTTAGCTAATTACAGGTTATTCCACGAATTCCTATTCCATTTACTTTTTTTGTATTTTGCATTGCACTTTATCATAAGCTTTGGTCATGTCTAGTAATATCCCAATTGAATATTTTTTTTTATCTAGTATATCAAGTGTCTCTTGAATATATTTATAATTTAAGTAGGTAACTGTTGTATATGCATAGCTATAGATAGGTAGGTGGCTGTGCCACCTAGTCTTGCTTACGAACCAATAAACGATGAGTGTGTCAATACTTGCCGTTTCACTTACACGCCTCCTTCGGATGTAACAGTAACCATAATGGTTATGGAAGGAGGCCTATATCCTGCAGTGGGCGGCAAATGGCTGATGATGATGATGATGATGATGAACCATAATCGACTACCGCAGTTAGTGACAATCATTTTCGAAGCTGCCTAGGTACCAAGAGAGCGAAGTTTTCATTTTCACTGGTACTTAAGGTTTTATTGAAATTCTATACTTATTTGCATTTATAAGTAGGTATGCAATTATGCATTCAGTTGTACTGAACTCTCGTGAAATAAAAACCAAAGAAAACTCTTTGGCGAACTTGTAAAAAATGGTTTATTGTCATTGAAGAGGCCATGTTAAAAGATAAATAATCGTGGTAAGATATAAGCTGTTGAAAAGTAATTTTAGTGACGTGTTACGAAAACGCGTCATACAAATCGGGCTTATTAGAAAAAGTTAATGAAAAAACGAGTTTTTTATTTTTAGAATAACTTGGTAGTGAGGGTTTTATTTTTGTGTGAGCTTTTTCCTCTTTGGTATAAATACAATTTCACTCCGATGTAACTTTGAGGCAAGCTCCCCAATAAAGCAGCATTGAACTAAATCTACAGCCTGTAAACTATTACTTTTATGTGTAACTGTATATCACTTCACTTTATTGCTGCTATCCAGGGTAATTTCCACGAACACCTATGGCTTAAGAAACCCGGCATTTCTCTTAAGAGAGTGACACTTCAAATTTAAGTAACCACAATATTTTTCAAATCCTCATGCGAAGGATTTCAAACACACATACATTCACAAACTCACTATCCTAACAGACCTTTTTCGCTTCATCATTATTCATTAGTGGCTACATGTACGCACGCATACTTAATAAATACTATAAAGAATTTTAGTGCCTACTATCTTTTTAAGACTCTATAGGTACTAGGTGTGATTGGAGAACGTTGTGGACTGAAAGAGGATGTAGTGACTAGAATTGAGAAAGGAATGTTGCGTTGGTTTGGACATGTGGAGAGGATGAAGGAAGAAAGATTGACGAAACAAATATATCGAGCGAATGCGGGTGGAAGGGCCAGTAAGGGACGACACAGACGGACATACTTCGACCAAATAATTGCAAAGGGCAAGATAAAAAGTACCCGAAACCGGCGTGCGTGCATGCAACGACTAATGAATGTTGAGGAAGCGAAAGTGATCTGTCATGACCGTAGCAAGTGGTAGTCCCTTGTCTCTGCCTACCCCTCTGAGATACCGGCGTGAGTTTATGTTATGTTAGGTACTCAATTATTTCTATGCATGCAGTGTTTACTCCAGTCATATGAGCGCAGTCACACGTGCAATCTGGTGCAACTCATTCTGCAAGGCAAAATCCAGGGACGAAGGAGACCTGGCCGCAGGAAAACTTCGTGGCTCCAAAATCTTGCAGTGTGATTTAACACGAGAAATGTAGAACTCTTCCGAGCCGCAACATCACGGGACAAAGTAGCCACAATGACAGCCGACCTCCGATAGGAGATGGCACCAAAAGAATAAGAATAATTCAGTGTCTATCTGTAATAACACACCTTCTTCTTATGGTATTTCAGCCACGAGCAGTCGCCGAATGTTGCTAAGTCTAGAATATTCTAGAAAGAAATCTTTCTATCTACTCCACACTTACACCTATCACCAAAGGCGAAGTTACAGGTAATGGGTTCAGACATGAAAGGGGATGTTTGCGCAAGTTCCTGGCAGTAAATTGGCTGCCAAATAACGCACGGTGGCGGTAAAACTTGATTAATTGTGGCGCATGCATGTGGAAAATCCGCAAGCTCTGCATTTGCAATGAAAACTGCATGGAGATGCATGCCAGTAACTTGCTATGCATCACTTCAAAACTAACAATAAGGTAACTACCAGGGCCGCGTTTCATAAAACTACAATTCATAGTTTATTATGACAAATAGCGGTGGTAGCCAAGTGGGTAGAACATTGGACTCGGAAGCGAGAGATCCAGGTTCGATTCCCAGTGTGAGCACCTATGACTTGTCTTCTCAGTTATGTATATTTGTGAAGTTATAGTAGCAATACCACTCGCAGACGGTGAACGAAAACATCGTGAGGAAGCCTGAGTGTCTGAGCTATTCACATCCCTCAGCGCTTGAAATCGCCAATCCGCGGTGGGCACGCGTGGTGATTAGGCCCGTACTCTCTCCCTGAGAGAAGGCCTGTGCCCTACCAGTATATGGTATATGGACGTATATGGGCTGCTTATGTAAGACAAAAAAATAAATAACTTCCACACAACACAATCACTTGTCCTGATCCCAATCTAGGATACCCTGTGCTATGGTAACCAGGCAAGGACATCACAAACATGGAAATGAACCCAGACTGAGGCCATTTGTACAAATGTACAGCGGTTTTGTAATGTGGATATTGCGTAGCCTATTAGTGTAATGGAGAACTTGCCCACAAAATTATTTAATTTCATCGGAGAGACATATTATATGTCTACGACTAAAACTTTTTATAGATATAACTATTACCGCCTGCGCCACAGTGTATTGCAGCAAGATCATGGAGTGCGTGAGCGGCAGGCGGGCACAGGCCGCGACGGCCTCCTCTGCCTTTACTCCTGCATAAGTTTGGCCTCGGCCTGTCACTTACCGCCTGAGCCGCAGTATATTGAAGCGGGATTGCATGGGGCATGGCAGCGGCACTAGGGTGCAGGCCGCGGTGGCCCCATCGGCCTTGATGCCCATTATGAGTTTGGCCGCGGTCTATCACTTACCGCCTGTGCCGCAGTGTAGTGCAGCAAGGCCATGGGGTGTGTGAGCGGGAGGCGGGCGCAGGCCGCGGTGGCCCCGGCGGCCTTGATGCCCAGCATGAGTTTGGCCTCGGCCTGCGCGGCGCCGACCCGCACCATCACCCAAGCGGCTCCTTCCACGATGGCGAGCCGCTGTTCCGCCTGCAGCGGTGGCTGGGATGCTAGTGAGAAAACACCTTTATCTCAAGGGCGTCTCGATATTGATATTTAATACAATGATATTATTTGTACGGCAACGGTTGTATCATTGACACTATTGGTAGTCTACTAACAAATCGATTTCCAATAGTTATAACCCGTGCAACGTTCCGTGTGGCGCCGGATTAAGAATAGCGTCACTCCATTTCCTTCTGTGGATGTCGTAGAAGGCGACTACGGAAATCAATTACCACGAGACGGGCAGCAGCGTCTTCCTGAGATTCCAACTGCATACTGCGATCGCCAACCTGCCTGCCAAGCGTGGTTATGAAAACCATGAGGGAGGCCTATGTCCTGCAGTGGGAGTCGGGTGGCTGATTTTGAAACCCCTGCAAATTCACACGGCACCCCGTGCTCCTTCGCAAGAGATGCCTATTTAATTTGCGCGGGTTATACCATTGGAATTACATTGTACTGTTATTCCTTAGTAGACCACGAAATCGCGGCAAATAACAGGTATTGATATCATTCTATTGAGCAAGCATGTGTGTTTATTTGACTCTAGACTTGACTGACTTCCAGGTCTGACTGGCAGGAATCCGCATAGGACTGAGGGTAGTGGAGTGGCCTGTGGAGTTCTTGTATCAGAGGCCAAGAAGTTAGGCCTGAATGGAGTGCCTAGATGGTCTGATGATACGTCACCACGGGTTCGATTCTTCTTCTTCAGTTAAGGAACACGTGTCGTGAAATTCCATCAAATGCGTGAAATTAGATTTAATTGAGATTAAACTTCTTTCCCAGATCATTCTGTGATTTTTTTAATTTTGAAGTGCATAAAAGAGCAGTAAGAGCTATTTACAACTTAAGCAGTAGGGAATCGCTAAGGGAGCGTTTCAAAGAGATAGGAATTCTTACACTGGCTTGCCAATATATATTCGATAATATAATGTATGTCCGTAAAAATATAACAATGTTCAGATAAAATAGAGACGTCCGTAACGTAAACACTAGAAATAGAAATAAGCTTGCTTATTCTAAATTTCGTTTAGCCAAAGTAAAAACATCGTTTGTATGATATTGCGTTCGTTTTTACAACAGAATGCCAGAACATGTTCCGTCCTTGTCTAAAAATAAATTTAAAACATTAATTAAAAAGTCGCTACGTAAAAAAAGCCTATTATAGAATAGACGAGGATAATAACGATGTAAGCCCTTGATAGTAAACCAACTCCACTGCGATTTACTTGTTTTAAAAAAAGTGTACTGACGACGTGATTGCATATTAATAACTATATCACACATTTTATAGCTGACAAGAACTCAACCTGCAGGTTTGCTAAAGGTCATTTGAATGGTGGCGTGATGGCCGGGTCACCTGTCTCCCTCTAAAATGGTTAAGACTGGTGATGGCTGACCCCTGCGTTATGCTCGTGAACGGGCGCTGTTCATGTGTCTGGCCGCAGCATTAATGTTTTTCCTACTTTTGTAAGAAGTGTTATTTTCGCTTTTAAAGTTATTAGTGAATCATATCATATAATAGGGGTTAAAGTATGAAATTGCCGTTTTATTGCAATAGGTTCTTTGAATTGACATAGAATCTTCATGGTTTGAGGTTTTCGAATGAAACTTTTTTTAAATGGTTTCTATGATGTTCTTTTTTTAAAAAATGTGAAACATTTGAATATCGACTTTCAATGGTTTTTGTTATTCAATTTAGACAAGAAAGATGGATACTGCGAAAATTCGAGTGATTTTTGAATACGAGTTCCGACGCGGAACTAACGCGGCAGAAACAGCCCGCAATATCAATGCTGCGTTTGGAAAGGGGTCTACTAATGAACGCACCGTGCGATTTTGGTTTAAACGCTTTCGTGATGGAAATTTCGACTTAAAGAACGAGCCACGAGGAAGACCGCCCACACAGGTGAATAACGATGAATTAAGAGAGATAGTGGAAGCCGACCCTAGTCAAACTACCCAGGAATTAGCGGCATGCTTTAACGTTACCTTACCCACAATATTGACTCACTTGCGTCAAATCAATAAAATAAAAAAATACGAAAAATGGGTGCCTCATAATCACTCGAATTTTCGCAGCATCCATCTTTCTTGTCTAAATTGAATAACAAAAACAATTGAAAGTCGATATTCAAATGTTTCACATTTTTTAAAAAAAGAACATCATAGAAACCATTTGAAAAAAGTTTCATTCGAAAACCTCAAACCATGAAGATTCTATGTCAATTCAAAGAACCTATTGCAATAAAACGGCAATTTCATACTTTAACCCCTAATATATGTATTAAGTTTAAGATGATTTGAGGAAAGACGGTCAGAGTGGAGTTTTTTTCCCGATGCCTTTTTCTCCACTACAAATACGGCCCGAAGCTAACATAGCGGCTAACATAGTGACATAGTCCATTGACATTCAGCAAACATAATGTAAATTCTCTACGTTGAAATAAATTTATTTATCATTTCTGATCTTATTTTACGTGGAGTTATTTTGCGGTGAATTTCAGTGTAGAGCAAGCCAGAATCAGGTTTAAATTCATGAAAGTGGTTTTGCCCGTAATTACTTAAATTGGAACGGACTCGCTAGTTCTAAAGTTCGCACTGTAGTTTAAAACTGAAATAGAAAGCTCACACCTCTTCAATAGCCCGCAATAAAAAGCTTTATACAATTGAACAACAATTAAAAGTCAATGACCAATTTATTCTGGAGTTAATCAATTTCTTGTAGCTCACACACGCCAAACGGAGAGCAGAACTTTTATGCTGGAAAAATGGATTCCTCGCCTTTACATAATTTGCAAGGTAGTCTAATATTATAATGAAAGAGCCAATTTTGGGGTTCCATTTTAGATATAGTGATCAGGAAGTTGAGTCTCTAATTTTAGATACGCTGATCAGGAAATTGAGTCTCTAATTTTAGATACGGTTAATTTTAGATATACTATAGTGATCAGGAAGTTGAGTCTCTAATTTTAGATATGGTGATCAGGAAGTTGAGTCTCTAATTTTAGATATGGTGATCAGGAAATTGAGTCTCTAATTTTAGATAATATGGTGATCAGGAAGTTGAGTCTCTAATTTTAGAAAAGTTCTCGAATGGAGACCACACATCGGCAAGCGCAGCGTAGGACGACCAGCCACAAGATGGACAGATGACCTAATCCAAGTGGCAGGAAGGCGCTGGATACAGGCCGCTTTCAACCGATCTTTTTGGGAATCCATGGAGGAGGCCTATGTCCAGCAGTGGACTTCTTGTGGCTGAATGATGATGATGATGATCAAGAAGTTGAGTCTCTAATTTTAGATATGGTGATCAGGAAATTGAGTCTCTAAAATGCATAAATAGTTGTTCAATAGAGTCATATTAGTACGGTAAAGGACGTTTTATTGAGTCTAGCAACAAATCGCATTCCAATAGTTATTAACACGTGTAACTTAACTCGGCCCCTCGCGCGGTTCGATCTTCTTTGCGAGAGATGCCTATTTAATTTGCGCAGGTTATGCCATTGGCGTTCCGTTTGGCACCGGATTAAGAATAGCGTCACTCCATTTCCTTCCGTGGATGTCGTAGAAAGTGACTAAGGAAATACATTAGCAGGAGACGGGCAGCAGCGTCTTCCTGAGATTCCAACCGCGTACTGCGATCGCCAGCCCGGTTGCCAAGCGTGGCGATTATGGCAAAACCCTTCATGGTTATGAAAACCACAGAGGAGGCCTGTGACCTGCAGTGGGCGTCAAATGCCTGATGATGATGATAACATTGGAATGGCATTGTACCATGGCTTAATGTACTACCAAATAGAGGAAAATAACAGCTATTGTCGTGCGTGTATCATTCTATTGAAAAAGTGCGTGTGTATTAGACTCTAGGGCCTCAGCGATAGAAATAGTCTATCCGCAGTGATTAAGCCTGGGCCTCGATTCTCGATTCTGTTAGTGCATTATAGTACAATGACAGATACACGGTCGGGTCACTTGACGTGTTGTTCATATCACTGAAGCGTAGAAAGTTTAATACGTATTGCACGTAGCAACAATAAAATTAAATCGATGCGTTCATGTAGTTCTCATTGTACTACAATGAATTAACGGAATCTAGGCCTTGTACTCTATCTGATAGGCCTGTACCGTGCCGAGGGACTGTGCGTTTGCAGTGGGTTGCGTAATATGTTATTATAGGACCCTCACCCATCACATCGCTGCCTTGTTCATACGTCATTATGCGGGCGGGACTCGCTACAGGGTAAATCACCAAATAAAACGTCCTATTTAACCTAAATTGAATTACGGGCTGGGCCTCACTTTGGAGACTTTGGACGGATAATTAATACATTAAATTATAGGGACAATTGTGTGTTGCATTAAGTTCACCTTTTGCGTAATAAATAATTAATAATAATACATTTAGGGGCACAAAGATTCTTACCTGTACCTAGAGTAGATTTTTTTTTTGCTGTATTTCCTGTGTAAAACATGTGACTCGGTAATCGGTTGCAATTAGTCGAGGTAGCTATTTCTTTCGACGCAATCTATTCCTTCTTCGCTTAAACACAGCTAAATGCGAAAGTGAATACCACCATTAAGATTCGAACTCAGCGTAGTGTTTAACCGTTTAGTTTTAACGATAAAGGTCGGGTTTGTAATGTTGAATCTACATAAACGCGGGTGGCGGCCGTTGATTTAACGTGAAACGTCTCAAGTAAACGTTGATCTGCGCAATGTGTTACGTGGCACCGGCGCCATCTAGCGGCACGAGTCAAGAGGATGTATTAATGTCTAATTTTCTCTAGTCGATACATAAATTAATGGCACACGATACGTAGTTACAGAGTTACAGCCCTCGTTGAGGCGAAATGTTTTCGTTGCATGCGGTTTTAGCAAGTGACCACCTACTACCGAAGTGAAAGACGTTTCACGTCAAAATCTGATTAATCTGTAGAATTCCAAAGGACCCTATCGGGCCACCATAACAATGGTTTTTAATTGTTCTGTTCTCAAGGTCATAACCGAACAGGTTAAGTATACTTGCCTCTCTCCAAGTAGCAGTACTGGTAAGGCTTGGCCTGGAGCGCGGCGCGTGCGCACAGGACGCGCGGGCCGCCGCCGCCGCGCGCATGCGCGCATCTCGCAATTAGCTCCACCCAGCGCGCTAGGATCTTGTCCCTGGAAATAACACACGCTCGTTATTTTAATTAGCAGCCTTATGTGCCACTGCATGGTACAGACCTTCCCTCGGAGAGAGAACATTTGGCTTAATCACCAAGCGTGGCCTCCGCGGATTGGTGAACTTAAATTCTCTCACGATGTTTTCCTTTATATATCGAGCGAATGTAAGTAGAAGGACTGGTAGGGACGTCCCAGGCGGACTTACTTAAATAGGGGATATGTTAGCGAAGGGCAAGACAAAAAGTGACCTAAACCGATGTGCGCACGCAGCGTCTAATGAATGTTGAAGAAGCGAGAGGTTTGTCAGTTGTTGACGGCATGCGTCAGTAAATATACCAACGAGCTGGAAACCTTTCAGTTCCTTGGCATACCTGAACAATACATCAATACGAGTCTACCGAACGTGCACATCTTCGGCATGCGGCAACGTATCCTGTTCGAAGCAGCGATCCGGATATGCGTCTATCTTTCATATCGTGACAATTATGCCTATCTTGCCAGAGGTCGTGGGTCCGATTCCCGCTAAAGGCCAACGTATTTTAATTTGTACAAAACAGTCTCGGTGTCCTAGTATCCTACCACAGGTTCTCCTAGTTTGGGATCACGACAAATGATTATGATGTGTGGATGTTACCTATGTTATATCAGGGCGGTCACTTCATCAATGCAATGTTGGTAGGTGATGCCAGCATAACCATCTTGCACAGACGTGAAAGCCTAACTTTTCTTACCTACACAAATATCCAGTCGGTGTGAGGAACTCCTCCCACTTGTCGGCCTGCCGGCCCGTCAGGCGGACCTTCCCGTAGCCCGGCGGGCCCTCCTGCAAGCAACACTCCAGGCTCGCAGCCGTGAGAGGCGGGAAGGCGTCCAGCGTCACTAGGTACTCCAGGGAGCGGGAGCGCATCTAGTGAAGTTGGTAGCTGGTTAGTTGGTTGAATGATGCTGAGCAGTGTGAGGATCCGTGGGTCCGTGAACCCAGAGGTTCCGTGGATACGGATGGCGAAGGACCATGAGAGGTAGCATAAGGAAAACTCTGGACAAGTGCGTGTAGGATTCGTGCCCTCAGGGTTCATAACAGAATTACAAACTAAACTTTGCTATGGAAAAGATTGTACACCAAGGCAACACAACTGTAAAGATAGATTTTTGTTTTAATATCTTGACTATCCTTAGGTCTTAGTATTCTCAGTGAAAGAATATGACCACCCCGACCTTGATTGTCTGAAGAACCGACTAAGGGAAACCCAGGAGGTGAGCAGCGCATCCCGTGAACTAGAGTAAACTGCGATCACCAACCCGCCTGCCCAGCGTGGTGCAGTGGCGTGAAAACATTGACTGATGACATTGACATTGAGATCTAAGTTTTTAAAATTGTCCTCAGCACGGGTTAGTGCAACAAAAAGAATATAACCCTGTATCGTAAAAAGATGTTTGTAAATTGTAACTCAATTATTCGAACTCACTTTTTTCCCTCTGTGCAGAGCAATAAGGTGGCAGCAACGGAACCTGGGGTCTCTCTGCCCAGCGCCGTCGACTATCCGCTGCACCAGGCTCTCCACCGTATTCTCCAGATCTTCCGACATGCGACCTGTCGATAGGAATCCCCCCAAGTAAGCACATCCGTAATTTGTAGACATCCTGCCCCCAGTACGATCAAAACGTTCCCGGACGTTGAGGCCACAAATAAATATCGGTAGGTACATTATGGACATCCATAACAAATTTTGCTTACTATCAGCCGTGATCGTAGGGCCGATATCTTCCTAAGTACGCTTAACGTCTTAGACTAAATCTGTGTTGATGAACATCGTTATTACCGATACAGCATCGTCCACTCGCTCCGGTCACAGCCAAGCACCGTATCAGCAAATCTACGATACTCTTTCCTAATTAATGCTACCCAATTGCTGAGGCTTTAGCTAATGAGCGAAGAGCAAATCCTTGTTTTGCCGTGAGTGGAACATAGTTACGGATTTAGCACTTATGACGAGCCCCTAGTACGCAGAACAATTCTCCTAGGTATTTCATATCCCGTAATGAAAATGCTAGTTCTACGTAGTTATCATGGTGATCAAATTACCAGTGTTAAGTGTGATGGACAGAGACATTGTTCCCATAGCGTGCAGTGTCATACTTGACCTCTATTTAGTGCGTGCAACCTCCAATAAAAGAGTATCTAGGTACTTTTTTAAATAGAATAATTGATGCAATAGTGATAATCGCCTTTCCGTTGGAGATTTTATCGATTCTTTTTCCTACCAACTTGAAGACAGATTTAAAGCTTGACGAATAAATTTAACAAATTACTTTGACTTAGCATGGATGTACATCGGGTCTCTTTACCGGGGACGCGGGATGTGCCCTGAAATTCTTCGGACTTAAGTCCAACTTAATTTAAAAAATTGCTCTTCCGTCCATCGCAAAGTCATCCCAACTGCGGGGATTTTTGTCGGGTATTACCTCAGAGCATTAAGATATCTGTGGTTATTACCTATACTTACCCAATTAATTGCGTCACCAATTACAACACAAGCAGATGTTGAGCAAGTGCAGTTGGGTGCTCGAGAAGTGCAGCTGCGTCTGCAGCGTCGAGGTTGGTTATTCAATAAATATTGCCCATCCAAGTTGGTTGGTCCAATCTGGTGCAAGTTGTCGACGTAGGCGTGGAGCGAGCGGCTTTGAGCTCTTGAATAGCGAAGCTTCGTTTTAATGGCGAAGGTTGGTTAATAAATAATTACCCATCTGGTCCTGCTGGTACAAGTTATCGACGTAGGCGTTGAGCGAATGCAGCTGGGTAGTCGAAAAGCGAAGCCCAGTAGCTGGCAATCGCAGCTCTCCTCCCGGCGTCTCCAGCATCGAGGCTGACGAGCCCATTTCTGTGAATATGTATACTTATATGTCATTCAGACCGTACTCGTCGACTGCTGGACATAGGCCTCTTCAATAATACTTACAATAATTTACAGCGTGAGAGTCCACAGCTATGATTTACGTTTGCCACGAAACTAATGTCCATAGAATTGCTTACACAAATTAAAATAATTAGGGTGTGTTATTACCTACTCGGATTTCGATGAATAGCATCGGCCACGGTCGCCTGTGCGCATGAGCGCATGCGCATAATGGCCGCACTTCCGCCGGAAGAGGGACAGTGTGGGCGCCATTTTGATTTTGCCTTAACCTGTGCAGTGCTCCCGCGCTGCCCGCGCCAATCCATGGTCAGGTGCGCCCTGACCATGGATTCGTTATGCAATTGATTTATTTGAACCTAGTTGGTTGGAGCTTTACCATAGTTATGTATGTCTTTTTGTAAGGAAACTTCATTGAAATAGTACTGTATCCTCACCTGATAGTAGGTACCTACTTATGATCCATAACTTTGATTGACTTCATAAAAATAATAGATATTAGGTATATGAAAATGGCATATTTCTTGCAGCATTTTTTTTAATGTGTGTGGCAGGAAGTTGGTAGGTAATTACGTGATAAGATAAGAATATTCTTTATTGATAATTACTCTAAAAGTTGGACGTGGTCTTCTTAGAACCTCCTGGGCCGAGTTTCATAAAACTACAATTGGTAGTTTATTATGACAATTCGAGGTACATTGCGTAGCTGAGTCTACTTGTTAATCTGTGGGTTAATCGACTTTGCAATGTAGGTACATCGAATTGTCATAGTAAACCATTAATTGTAGTTCTATGAAACAGGCCCCTGATGTTCTACGGAGCAGATGCTAATATTAGGTCTCTCCTTCAATAGAACACGCAATGCGCAAAACTGTTGATGTTTGATGAGGTAATGAGGCATTTAACGCGAAAATTCAATCAACCCATTGTCAACTCAAATAGAAAACAATACTTCTTCCACAATAGCCGTGAATAAAAGTATTTAGTGAAGTAAAATTACTGAACCAAGTGGTTTATTTTCATAAACCATTTGTAGATTTCTTACAATAATATCCTTGTTGTCAATATACCGCTTTATTACGTAGCAGGTATTACTCTATTTTGATGGCATATAACATACTATTTAATTCGAGCATCGAAACACAAACTAGAATAGGAATAGTATGACTGCCTCGATGATCTAGCGGTAACAGGCTTGACTGTCAAGAAAGAATTCGCGGGGTCTATTCCCGCTGGAAGCCGCAGGGAATCGAATGTATGTATGTTTGACAGTTTTTTATTCCATCATAATTTCTAAACGCCCGTTTCAGAAGTGGTGGCCGTGTGGTATAGATAGTTAGAATCCTTATAAATGGAGAACACTTGATTGCACAACCAGAAGAAATATCAATGCTTATATCTGTAATTGTATACAATTGGCGGTCTTATCGCTTAGAGCTATCTCTTCCAGACAACCTTTGGATGAAGTATATCTCAAATAAGAAACTGGCAGTTGTGTAATCGTCGTCGTGTGCTTTTGTAATCTATCAGTAGCGTTTTAATCTGTGTAGAAAAAAAATCCTTATTACTTATTGAGCCCTACAAATCCATGTAGGCTGATCATCAAGGTGATCAGCCTACATGGATTTGTAGGGCTCAATAAGTAATAAGGATTTTTTTTTTGGACGTGTTTAGCATTAGACGTGATCCATTCAATGATGACATGTCATTCGTTGTCATTGTCAGTAGGTAAGAGGCGGAAGGCCGAAGTGCGCTCGACCGTGACGCGATAGATTTTATAGAAAAAAAATGTGGTATCATCGCATGTTAGAAAAACATGTAAATTATAGTTGTAACTATAAAGTATCGTCGTGAGTAAATTATGGAACTAATTATGGAGCCAACTACAGAGTGCGCGGTAGCGTCAAAAATTCTATACAAATATCGAATTGGAAAGAAACTTTAAATATACCAGGTACAACATACACACACGTGTTGAAAAATTGGTAGGCACTTGTAAAGGTTGTCTAAACCGTATTAGATATGCATTTGGGCCACTGACATAAATGAAATAACGCATTGTACCTATCTCTAAAATGCGCAATTGATAAGAAACCCCAATTAGATTTTGTGTTTCACCACTTTCGTTCCATGAGTTTTTTTCTCAGTTTTACGAGTATCTGTATTTTTCTAAATAGGGGGTGTATTCATCGGGCTAAACGAGCTCTATATTTAGCCTCCGGTTTACCGGAGATTTATCATTGTCCTATTAAGAAGATGGTTCATTCTGTTCAAGACATAATAATAATTATGTTTTTAAGCACGTAGATATCTATCAGGCAGCTCCACTGCATATCAGAAACAAAGCATAACCAAATAAAAGGAAAAAAAATATTAATTAAAAAAAACTTCCAAATGCGTAGAACAAGTTGTAGGTAAATGGTTGAAGTGTTTCGGAAATTGTGCATTTTTGAGGAAACCAGGTATGAGCGAATGCAAAAGCCAAATCTACTCCTGCCCTGCCTACACTAGCAGTATTTGATAATATGTAGGATCCTATAAGATGTGATAAACATTTCGAGTTTTACAGGACTTATTTTGATACTGATCGACCTGCAATGAGTCTCTTCAGATTTATTGTACCTTCCTACCGGAAAGGCAGTTATTTCAGATTTTCGTGTCGATAAAAAGATCGATGTGGTGTCGTTTGTACAGTCAACAGCACTACCTTTACGTACGTGCTGATCAGCCATTTTACGGATGATTGCTATGTAAATACAAAGGTTGATCAGCGGTCGACTGCATCGAATAGCTAAGGTATGCTTAGGTTAGCTGGTAGATAATGCTAAGTAGCATTAAGCTCGCCCATGTGCAAAACTGTTTAAATGCAATAAAGGAGAATCTCATTGGTGAGGTCGTGAAAAATTAAAAGTAAGAAGTGTAAGATATTTATGCCGACTTGCACCACTTTCTTAAATATGGCTTAAAAAAGTTCAAAAAACAGCATTTATCTAAAATTCTTTATACAAAAGTCGATTTAAATGGCGACTTAAGTGACATTTAGAAAGTGTAATATAATGTAATTCAAGTTATTTTTCGAACTTTTTTTCGAATTCTTCGTTGTTTTATCTCAACACATCAAGTTACCAGACTACAAGTTCAAGTTACTTACAAGATAGTAAGAAAGTTAGTACCTAATTAATTACAAGTTCTGGTAATTAAGGGTAACCACACTTACTTAATTAACTTCGATCACCGCATCCAAAGACAGCAAAAAGGACGACCAAAATTAACGACAACAAAAAAATCAAAATCAACCACAAATTTTGTTTTTTCTTCACTTTTTTCTTTTTTTCCGCCAACAGAGACCGCCAAACACGTGAAACGGCCAGCATTTACACCAACAAATGCGGGCTTAACAAACAGCCTATGTAGAGTCGGCTGCATCATAAAGCACCTTATCCATTTCGTTTAACTATCGTATTTATGGCACATGTCATAAGAGCTATGTGGATTGGCTAGTTCATGTGGCACCACACATCAATAGTCGTTGGCGATAATCGCTTAGTTCAACTCGGTAATTCTCATTCATTGTCTGGTACACGTACATTGGTTTGTTTGTGATTTATGATGCGGCAACTGGAAATGCGGTGATAGGTATAAAACGAAGAGAAAAGAGTACTTGCACATTATTATTATTATTAATAATACGTTTGTTGCACATAAGTAAAAAAATATCTTCTATATTAGTAGATTTTACAACAAGTGCACAAAACCAACCATTTTTGGTTCTGTGATATCGCTGTACCTACATGATTATATTCTTTTTGTTGCACTAACCCGTGCTGAGGACAATATCATTCCGATGTAAAAACCTAACTGCAAAGTGGGTTTTGTAAAGAGGCTCGAAATTTCATCGATGCTTGCTTGCCCGTTAGCTCAGTTGGGAGAGCGCTGGCACGGTGAGCCAGAGGTCGAGGGTTTAAGTCCCGGCATGGGTGGAATTTTTAGCCTCTAAATAGGTTTTTAAAATAGTCACAGATCGTTTGCGCTTCGCTTAACTGTCGTTATGCTGTCCCAAACTCTAAAGGATGCACCGTGATATTATTATGGTAACTAGACAAAAATATCACAAACACGAAAAAGCCACACTCAAGTCATTTGTACAAACTTAATAACGGCGGCGGCGGCAGCCCCCAGTGGGAATCGAACCCATGACTTCTGCTATGGTAGTCCAACGTGTTACCGCTAAACCAATGGGGTAGTCAATTTATGCAAAAACCATTCGAAGCGGCACTGTGAAGACTGACTACTTCGGAACGATAAGCTGCCGACAGTCGACAGCAGGACAACCTTTACATTTTTTGTTACAAAGACGCCCGTAACGTAATTGAATACAGTGCACGCGTGTAAAGGTGAATGTGCTGTCAACTGTACTAACAGAGCATGAGTTCCGTTTCCTAATAGTTTCGTCGGGGCTATCTTATCTGGAACTTCTGTTATCTGCCAAAATAAATTAGCTGTTTAGTGTGTAGGTGGAGGTTACCTATTAAAAATCAATTAGGTAGATAGAATTGCTACCGTCCCACTTTGAAAATAGAGACGCCACTTATTTTGCTCGGAAATAACTTGAATAATATTAAATGCACAGTTATAAAGCGGTAGAACGCTGGCTTCTCATTCAGGAGGACGTGGGTTCAAATCCTGGCATGTGGCAAAGACTGTTTTCTATGTTACGTACATTTGTGAAGTTATAGTAGCAATCCCACTCGCTAACGGCAAAAGAAAACATCGGGAGGAAACCTGAGTGTCTGAGGTGTTCACACACCTCAGCGCTTGAAATTGCCAATCCGCGGCGGGCACGTGTGGTGCTTAAGCCCGTACTCTCTCTCTTTCTCTCTGAGAGAAGGCCTGTGCCCTCCAGTGGGATGAATATAGGCTACATAAAAAGAAGTTATATATTTAAACGGGTCTAATCGCAATTATTTATTAGGTAAAATTTTATTACCTTAATAAGAGAGTAACTTGAGGGTAGACCACCTACCCTCGCTGCAATAATTGACTCATTCGCTCGCCACTTCAGTCTAACCGTGAACATTGCAGCTGCAACGTTGCCGAAACATCGGGAATTAAGGGGAATTATTTTACCTAATAAATAATCGCGATTAGACAAGTTTAAATATATTTATAGCTATGTATGATGATCGCAAAATTAAACGACTTCGAGTACGCATGGACGTATTTCGGGTCTCACTCATTGACTTACAATTCTTTGGTATTTCACCAATCCCCCAATCCGGACTTGGCCCCCGTGGTGGAGTATGGCCTATACCTTCCTCAGGGAAGAGACCCGTGCCCCTCGGTGGGGACATAATGGGTTGATGATGATGATTTAGTTTAGTCGAATTAACAAATATAATTGAATCTTGATTAGTTTTAAATTGTAATAAGATATATTTATTTTAATAATAAAAAAAAAAATATGCATGTATTCTTATATTGCTGAGCGCTATCGTGCTATATTCTAGTAATTATGAACTGCCTATTTGTGGATGTCTGTTATTGGCCTTGTGAACTGTTTCTTTATTATTGTAATCAAATTATTTGTTTTCGCTGTTGATATCCTTAATAAAATAAAATAAATAAATAAATAAAAAAAACCGTCCAAGTGCGAGTCGGACTCGCGCACGAAGGGTTCCGTACCATTATCTATACAACATTAGACAAAGATCGAATTTGAGAACAGCGCCATCTATAGAAACCAACAAGATGCGTTTAACATTGACATTTGCCGCTAGATGGCGAGCGCTGTCTTTAGACAACGTTTGTTGTATGGGAGCCCCCTTAAATATTTATTTTATTCTGTTGTTAGTATTTGTTGTTATAGCGGCAACAGAAATACATCATCTGTGAAAATTTCAACTGCCTAGCTATCACGGTTCATGAGATACAGCCTGGTGACAGACAGAGACCCAGACGTACAGACAGACAGACGGTCAATGAAGTCTTAGTAATAGGGTCCCGTTTGTTCAGGTAGGAAGCCCTAAAAAGTGACCATCGTAAACTCATCCCGCCCGACTGCGCGGATTTTTGTTCTAGTTATCTGTTGAGCAATAAGTATACCTAATAAAATACATACAAATTTCATACAACTATCATACAACTTTTACTAGGGATAGGGCAAATTTCTAAATCGCGAAACATTATCAGCTGTTCCATACTAAAGTTTCTGTCTACTGATATTAATTCGCGATTCCGAAGTCTTCCCAATACCCAGGTTTACCCAATACAAGGTTTTTTGTACTAACATCCCCTTTTCCGATGTGTGTGGTTTTTATTTTTTGCAC
Organism: Yponomeuta cagnagella; assembly: GCA_947310995.1. Taxonomy (NCBI): domain Eukaryota; kingdom Metazoa; phylum Arthropoda; class Insecta; order Lepidoptera; family Yponomeutidae; genus Yponomeuta; species Yponomeuta cagnagella. Next base: position 18,370,408 of record OX371279.1, on the reverse strand, counting down.
CATGTAGGTATATCGTCTGAAAGATTTTGATGTGCTTTAACCAATTATGCCTTAACTAACAAAGCTAGTAGCTTAACCAGTACCTGCATTTTGAAATCGTTCAATATCTTGATTGCTAAAAAAAACACACAGAAACAAAGTTGTTGCACAGAAACAAGTGCATTGTATGGCCAAGGTCATGAAAGCAGTTTCTTCGGCTATCGCACCTTAAGTAATCAGCTTGCATACCTAACTACTTTATTCAACTAGCTAGTAAATACATTTTTCATTACTCATACTCTGAAAGGGGGTCATTGTTCATCCAGGCACCGTGCTGAAAGTGGTACATGCCTGCTCTAAAGCAGAAAAGTATTTAAAAAAAAATATATATGAATCGTAGTTTATATTGAACAACGCAATGGTAGTAACCTATACAGCCATAAAACGATTAATTCTTCATTTATTAGTTTTGTTGACATTTAAATTCTTTTTGATGTTTCATCATCATCATCATCATTCAGCCACAAGAAGTCCACTGCTGGACATAGGCCTCCTCCATGGATTTCCAAAAAGACCGGTTGGAAGCGGCCTGCATCCAGCGTCTTCCTGCCACTTGGATGAGGTCATCTGTCCATCTTGTGGCTGGTCGTCCTACGCTGCGCTTGCCGATATGTGGTCTCCATTCGAGAACTTTTCGGCCCCATCGGCCATCAGTTCTGCGCGCTATGTGCCCCGCCCACTGCCACTTCGACTTACTAATCCGCTGGGCTATGTCGACGACTTTCGTTCGTCTACGAATCTCATCATTTCTGATTTGATCTCGTAGAGAAATTCCGAGCATAGCCCTTTCCATAGCTCGTTGCGTGACCTTGAGCTTTCTTATGAGGCCCATAGTTAGAGACCACGTTTCAGTGCCATAAGTCATCACTGGTAACACACACTGGTTGTATAATTTTGTCTTGAGCGATTGAGGTATGTTAGACGAAAAGACTTTTCTAAGTTTCCCGAATGCTGCCCAGCCGAGTTGGATTCGACGATTGACCTCTTTCACGAAGTTGGACCGGCCTAGTTGGACTGTTTGTCCTAAGTAGACGTATTCGTCTACAACTTCGAGAGTCGTGTTCCCCAATGTTATTGGGGTGGGCACAACACGGGCGTTCGACATGACCTTCGTTTTGTCCATGTTCATTCTAAGGCCCACACGTTGGGAAACTCGACTGAGGTCTTCGAGCATTATGCCGAGGTCTTCCATCGTTTCTGCCATGACTACTATATCGTCGGCAAATCGAAGGTGCGTGATGTACTCGCCATTGATATTGATGCCGCGTCCCTGCCATTCCAGAAGCTTGAAGGCATCTTCCAGTGCGTTCGTGAACAGTTTCGGAGAGATAACGTCTCCCTGTCTCACGCCTCTTCTCAATGGAATTGCCTCCGAATTCTGCTCCTGTACTCGGACCGACATGGTGGCGCTGTTGTACAAGCACTTCAGCACCTCGATATACCGATAGTCAATCCGGCAACGCTGGAGAGACTCGAGCACTGCCCATGTCTCGATCGAATCGAAGGCTTTCTCATAGTCCACAAACGCTAAGCAGAATGGCAAATTATACTCCTCAGTCTTCTGTATAATTTGCCGCAGCGTATGGATGTGGTCTATGGTACTAAAGCCCTTTCGGAAACCGGCTTGTTCGGGAGGCTGGAAGTCATCAAACCTGCGTTCGAGACGATTCGTGAGGACCCTCGAAAACAGCTTATAAACATGGCTCAGAAGCGAGATGGGTCGGTAGTTCTTCAATAGAGAGTTATCCCCTTTCTTGAAGAACAGCGTCACCACGCCTCTGTTCCATGCTTCTGGCGTTTTTCCTTCGACCACGACGGAATTGAAGAGCTTCTGAAGGACTTTAAGTACTGGTGTTCCACCCGCTTTCAGGAGCTCTGATGTGATTCCGTCCTCTCCTGGTGCCTTGTTATTCTTGAGCTGTTTCAGGGCCATCCTAATCTCGTACAGGCTGATGTCCGGGATGTCTTCGGTATAATGTCGGGTCAGTTTGGCTCTCGGATCTTTGTTCAAACTGCTAACAGGTTTTGCGACTGAGGTGTATAGCTGTCCGTAGAAACTCTCAATCTCCCTCAGCACCTCTGACCTGGTCGACGCTATACTGGCGTCCTCTCTCTTCAGCTTCGTCAGCTGGCTTTGCCCAATAGACAAGTCTTTTGCGAATACTTTGGAGCCCTTGTTCCGCTCTATAGTCTCTTTAATACGTTCGGTATTAAAGGACCGAATATCGTGCCGCATAGACTTTGAGATATGTCTATTGAGCTGCCTATATGACTTAGCATCCTCGGAGGACTGCAGTTGCAACGCGCGACGTTTAGCCATGAGGTCGAGAGTATAGTTTGAGAGCTTTTGTGGTCTACTCGTACGGTTGGGTCTATAGAACCTCGAGCCCACTGAACGGACAGTTTCTACAAACCTGTTATTGATCTCGTCCACCGATGCGGCGCTCTCCAGGCACTCAAAGCGATTTGACAATTCGAGTTGAAAGTTCTCAGGGTTCTGCCCATATGGGCACGAGTAGGTCGGAGCGTGGACTTCATGAGACGAGACCTCTCAAGTTTGACATTAATATTCAATGTGCCTCTTAGATATTCTGAGTATTAGGTACACCACCCTGCTCGACACACTGTTGATGGCCAAAATGTTATTTACGAGGGACTTGTGGACGAGAAACCCGACACCACCCTGGGACTGTTGCTCGCCCTCCCGGTAGTAGAGCAGGTTACCGGATTTCAGGGTTATCGTGTTCTCGCCCTCTCGACGGACTTCAGATAACCCTAGGATATCCCAGTGTAACCTACCCATTTCCTCTTCCAGCTCAATTAGCTTTTCGTCTGTCCTTAATGTGCGAATGTTGTGTGTTACCAGGGCCAGTCGTTTTCGTTTTTGGGGGTGGTAGCCAGATCTCTGCCGGAGATTCTTAGCACCCCCTGCTCCGCCGTTACCGTGGCCGCTACCGTAGCCGGGAATAGCGGAGCCGCCGGGGACTGGGGGCCTGGTTTTTTTGTGTATTGCCATGAGGGTATTTGCCTTACTCGCCACGCTTGGCATGCGGGTTGGCGAGCGCAGTATATCGCATTTTCGCAGAAGGCGCTGCTGCCCACCTTCTGGTAATGTGTCCCTTAGCCGGTTTTTACGGCACCCGCGGGAAGGGATGGGGGGGTACTATTCTAGAGCCGGCACCCCGCGGCTGATTTTGATGTTTATAATTAATATAATGTACTTTATGTATTTATTAGTCACTTTCAAGGCGAGATGTGATTTGCGAAATAAATTAAAATATTGTTTAAGACACAGATAAAACCACCAAATACGCAAATTCAAAATGGCCGTCTTTCGCGGTCGCGCGCCATCTTGCGAATTGTGATGTACGGCTAGCACAAGTTGGCGCGCGAGCTATCTCGCCGCGAGCTAGATCATCCGTCTGTTTCGGCGTGATTTCCTTAAGTTTTATATTTTAAACTTGTTTTTGATTTTAACTGGCTTGTGTTTACTTTCCTCGTATTCGTAATGAAAAGCAGAGTGTTTTACTCGGGTGATAGCACCCATTTCTGCCTCGAACTATTGGCGCTCTCACTTAGTTCGAGCGCCAAAACATCTCGTCAGGAATGGGTGCCTTTCAGCCCTCGGTTAACAATCTACTATTTCTGGTCTGTCTTTCCCCACTATAGGGAAATCCGAAACAGATGATGATACCTTTATCTGTGCCTTTATCTACTCATAATCTTGGATCGAAGCGAAATTCGAACACAACACAATTCGTGCAGCGAACCGTTAGCGCGGAATAAATTAAAACTGGCGCTTAGCACCCTTGGCTTATCGGTCGGTCACGCAACGCAATTTTAAATCAAGGTGGATCTAATTTACTTCGCATTAGAGTTGGGAATAGAACGAATAACTGACCGTGGATCACGCACCTTAACTTTAAATCAGAATCACTCTTAGCAGAAGCCGTTTAAGGTTGAAAACGGAACTGTGTAAGAGCGGTTGGCAAGGTTTGCACAGTTGCAATTTTATCTCGCTCAATCTTTCGTGGTTTTATTAATGTTTACAACTCCATTTTATCGTGTTATGGACCCTGATAGCTGCGGAAACAGTTCAAAGTTGGAATGCTGCGAAGGAAAACATCGTGATCAAATCTAAAAAAAAGTACTTAGCTGTCAAAAGTAAGTGTAAACTTGTGGGGACTCTCCACAAAGGTTTTTATTTTATTTTATGTTTTTTTGAAATTTTGAGTCTGAGTTGTTCGTTTTTTTTTGTGTTTTTTCCTTTTAGTGACATTGTAAAATATAGCTCGGACTGCAAACATCAATTTTGTGTTTATTTTAATATATTTTATTATTTTTCGTCGAAAACCCAACTGCGGACGCACCGGCCCGCATATTTGGTGACCCTGACGCGCGCTCAAAATTGCTACTAAGGACGACGAAGCAGCGGGCAGCAGCTACTCAACCGCCGCCGTTGACAAGATCGATCTAAACTCATAAACGGTCTATCATAAATTTATCATCATCATCATCAGCCCACCTCTGTCCACTGGTGGGTAGTATAATGTAAACCAGGGTTCAAAAAATATATACTTACTGGACAAACCGCGACTTGGACTAACTGCATGTAGGACGAACGGCTAACAAATCCCAGCTACGGGCTCTCACAATTTAAACGAGACTTCATCATCAGCCATTTGACGCCCACTGCAGGACATAGGCCTCCCTCATTGTTTTCATAACCATGAGGGGTTTTGCCATAATCGCCACGCTTGGCAGGCGGGTTGGAAATCGCAGAATGCGGTTGGAATCTCAGGAAGACGAAGTAATGTATTTCCTTAGTCGCCTTCTACGGTACGACACCCACGGAAAGAAACGCAGTGACACTATTCTTAATCCGGCGCCACACGGAACTAAACTTAGTTATATATTATTCAAAGGGTCTAATAATCGCGATTGTTTATTATTAGGCAAACTTTACAATGAGCAACGCGAGTCATTAATAGTAGATTGCGAGTTCTAGAGTAGAATCCCGAGTGTAACGAGAGTAAAGTAGAATCATGCCACTCATTTTTAGGGTTCCGTACCTCAAAAGGAAAAAACGGAACCCTTATAGGATCACTTTGTTGTCCGTCTGTCCGTCCGTCCGTCCGTCTGTCAAGACCCTTTTTCTCAGGAACGCGTGGAGGTATGAAGCTGAAATTTATATCAATTACTCAGGTCTACTGTCCCTTGAAGCTGTGAAAAAATCAAACTTCTAAGCCAACGCAATCAAAAGATACAGCCGTTTATGCCGCAAATTTTCGACACTTGCAAGGGAATCAAAACCTACAGGGTGCTTCCCGTGAACTCAGAATCTTGAAATTTGGTACGAAGCAACGTCTTATAGCATAGATAAAGGAAAAATTACGAAAACGATAAATTTTTAGTTACATCACATATATATTTTTTTAATAATTTTAAACTTACTACCCATTTCCTCATAAACGCGTAGAGGTATTAAATTGAAATTCATACCAAATACTCAGGTCTATAATACCTTTAAGCTGTAACAAAATCTAACTTCTATGTCAACGCAATCAAAAGAAACAGCAATTTAAGCTGCATATTTTGAAACTCGCAAGTACTCGCAAGGGAATCAAAACCTAAAGGGTACTTCCAGTCGACCTAGAATCTTGAAATTTGGCATGAAGCAACGTTTTATAGCACACATAAAGGAAAAATTCCGAAAACCTTAAATTTTTAGTTACATTACAAAATATATATTTTTTAATAAATATAAACTTATTACTTTTTTCCTCATGAACGCGTAGAGCTATCAAGTTTAAATTCATATCAAATACTTAGATCTAATTGCCTTTAACCCGTGAAAAAATGTTGTTGACATTGCAGGTTTGTACGGAACCCTCGGTGCGCGAGTCCGACTCGCACTTGGCTGGTTTTTTTTATAATAACTTAGTAAAATCCGAATTTGAGCATGTAAACAATTACGAACAAAGGCAAAGGAAACTATTTCGCGGATCTTTTATTTTTTCACAAACTTTTTTTTTAATTTGGCTCGCGCGCTCTTTCTTTATCATTCAGCCAGTTACTTATTCATACAATATTTGTATAAACAAGTAATTGATCTCTGGTGATTGGAACTTTTACTAGATATTCCACATACCAAATTCAAATCACTTTTCATCCCCAGGGATCGAAGAGCTATTTGGGTCCCTGTTTACGAGGACTAAACTCGCTCTTTTTGAATAGATGTGATAAAAAAAATAATTGAAGTAGTTTGATGCGTAGTAAATTACTATTAGTCGATTACTAAAGTAGACAATTACTCACACATACACTGTAAAGACAGTAAGCGATGTGCAAACGATCTGCGACTATGTTCACGTTACCGCCAAAAAGATTTGTGCGGACTATAGTTAAATTGAAGAATCGGTTTTCGGGTTTTGCGTTATTTGAGTACATTGTAATGCGTTATTGTATTATACAGGGTGCTAAATACCTATTATCCCTGGATACTAAATCTTACCTAAGGCCTTGGAAAACAATGAAAAACCGGCCAAGTGCGAGTCGGACTCCTGCACGAAGGGTTCCTTACCAACAAGAAGCGTTTTACATTGACATTTAACGGCATGACATCGGCGCTGTGAAGGATACATACATGGCCGCTAGATGGCGAGCGTTGTCTTTAGACAACGGTTGTCGTAGGGGAGCCCCCCTTAAATATTAATTTTATTGTTTTTAGTATTTGTTGTTATAGCGGCACCAGAAATACATCATCTGTGAAGATTTCACCTGCCTAGCTATCACGGTTCATGATACAGCCTAGTCACAGACAGACAGACGGACAGACAGACAGACGGACAGTAAAGTCTCAGTAATAGGGTCCTGTTTGTCACCATTCGGGTACGGAACCCTAAGAATTCAAAGAAGATCTTTATGTTGGATTTAAGGCCTTGGAATATACATAATTTTATCAGTGTTCTTTTTGAAGTAGTTACTCAAGTTTATGACAAACCGCGTTACTTTATTAAGTTACTTTATACAACATTATTAATAAAAAAATTGAACTGGAGAACTATTCTACATTGCTGTCCCTATTCGGTCAGTCCATTCAGTCTTTCCTTTAAACATAAAAAGTAGTTGTATTTTTCTTAATTTAGTAAAAATGGTAAAACCTAATTTTTACTTTATGAAATTGGTGATTTGTGAATTGGTGTGAAAGTTATAGTTTTAGTCTTATTTATTAAAAAAAGTCGATTCCACTAAAACCTCTTAACATGGAGTTAAAGCTGGTTTATTCCTGCTGTAAAACGGTTTTAACTCCAACCTCTCTATAAATAAGACTGATAGTTATTTAGCCCCTGTGGAGGATATGAAAGGATAGTAATTTAAAAGAGGTGTTGTAAATTTAATATAATCTTTATTTTCTATATACAGAGGGTTCGTTAGCCGTTCACAATTCTGCAAGGACAGCCACATTTTTCTGACATTAGGTATTAAAATTATTTATTTACAAATCTTAAAATCTGCTTAAAATATGACCTTAGTAGAACGAAACAATAACGTAATTTTTTTAAATAAAGATTTTACGGCTTATTACAAGTAGGTAGTTTGTTTTGGTATTTAAAATTAACTTTTACTAACAATCGTTACAAAATCCACTAAAACACTCTTTGATTCATCATAACATTAGATGACTGAAACTGATACTTGTCATATTAATATTGCATTAGCACAAACTTACATCTAACTTATTGCGAATAAGGTAGGAAATGTAGTTCATTGTTTCCTTACTTTAAAACCCTCTTTTAAAATCAATATTTTTTGTTAATTACCGAACTTTAAATAGCGACAGCGCCGAGAAATTAATTTTACCTCACGAAGGCTGGTTGGTCTTGTGTGTGTATATGTCGATTCATTCAACAAAAATTCCAGTTCAATATGAATTTGAGTTATGATTTTTTTGTTTGGGTGTAAACAAACAATTTTTTGAGACTATCCAAGTCAAAAAAAAATCGTAGGAATTAATTACCTAATTGCTTCCCGTATTTTAATGATTTCTTTCAAAGGTTTGTTTACATCTAGACAAAAGATGAATGGAATGAAATATGAATGCAGATGCACGTGCCTGTGGTTTATCAACTAAAATCTTGTAGTGATGAGTTCCCTAAGGAGTGTGCCAAGGGTGAGTATAAACGAAGCCAGTGCGTTGGCGCCAGTCCAACAGACAAGCCACTGCTGGCCGTTAACGAGGCCTGATTTTTCTTTTGTTGTGATGTGCAGTTTGATAAAATATTACAAAACTCTATATAGATGAACAAATTTTAAAGTTTCGTCCTCACTTATTTTTTTGCAGAAATCTCAACAAAAGCAATCTTCTGCACTCCACGATTGTAGAGCTGGCGCGGGGACTGCGGGGCACGCGGGCGGAGCTCAGGCTTGCAAAATATACGAGCGCTCTACTCACGGCAGCACTGGAAGCTAGCGCAAGCGTGGCTTAAAACTGTAGGCCAACACCGAGCCAGCGCTGGCTCCAGCGCTGGCCTCGTGTAAACCTAGCTGCACGAACAGTGGCACCTCCGGTAATGACAATACAAAGTGTGAAAATCAATTCTGTCGAGCTGTTCACCTGGAGCAAAAGACGAACAGAGTACGTATATAAGCCACGCCTTACTCCCAGCGGCTGCGCTTGCCGCCGCGCCGCTCGCGCCGGTCGGCGGGGGGGCCGGCGGCGGCGGGCTCGTTGACGGCGGGCTCGTTGACGGCGGGCTCGTTGACGCCGGCCTGGACCGCCGACGCGCGCGTCTGTTCCCACGAGTGGTCCGTCGACGCCGTGAACTGGCAAAGGGGGGGATCTCGTTAACAGACTTACACACGCAGACCAGTTAGGGAGGCTCTACCGACAATCTCGAAACGCTTCATACGTAGCCTGCTGCGTCTGACGATATACAATCTGCGTAAAGCCACTGCTTCACGCATATTGCATATCCTCAGACGCAACCCACTACTCACTGACTACTGGACCATAGGACTGACAGACTTCCTTAATTTTTCTGTAGCCTTAGATGACGACGTAAAAAGAAAGAGAGGTAAAGATAGATAGAGAGAGAGCGAGAGAAATGGAAAAAGAGAAAGGGATACGGAGACGGCAAGAAAGAGAGAGAGAGAGAGAGAAGTAAGGAGTGATAGAGAGGGAGGGACAGTGATATGCAAAAATAGAGGATGCAGAGAACAGATACCTACAGAAAAGAGAGAAGAGGCAAAGTGGGGATACAAAAAAGAGAGACAGGAAGAATCACACTAAGTGCAGCAACAGCAAAGTTGCACCGCGACTTGAACGCCTGCTTGAGGGAGGCCCGTCCGTCTGTAGCGGAGCCGTTCGCTGGCGCCCGAACTGGGCTCGCCCATGTGGGTGGGGAGGCCGGGCCGCTCCTCGTAACTGCGTAAAGGCATGATATTGACAAACAAGTGTACCTGGTTGTACTGCGACTTGAAGGCCTGCTTGAGGGACGCCAGCCTGTCCGTAGCGGGCCCGCGCGGGGCGCCGCTGCCGCCCTCGCTGGCGCCCGAACTGGGCTCGTCCGTGGGGGCGGGGAGGCCGGGCCGCTCCTTGTAACTGTTGACATTCTTTTGTATAGCTGGTGTCATGGTCTCCCTTTTATTATATCATCATCATCATCATCAGCAATTTGACGCCCACTCCAGGACATAGGACTCCTTCATGGCTTTCATAGGGGTTTTGCCATAATCGCCACGCTTGGCAGGCGGGTTGGCGATCGCAGTATGCTGTCGGAATCTCAGGGAGACGCTGCTGCCCGTCTCCTGGTAATTGATTTCCTTAGTCGCCTTCTACGACATCCACGGAAGGAAATGGAGTGACGCTATTCTTAATCCGACGCCACACGGAACTATTATTATATATGATGTGCAATAAAGAGTTCTAATCTAATCAGAAAACAGAAATCTAACATTTATTTCAACGTATAGAATTTACATTCTGTTCGTTGAATGTCTATAGAATGTTAGTCGCTGCCTTCGGGTCGAATCTGTAGCAGAGAAAAGGCAGTGGACAATACTCCACTCTTACCATATTTTCTTCTCCTTTGTCTTTGTCGAAATTTCGCCGATGCCTGCACTTGCCCATTAGCTCAGTTGGGAGAGTGCTGGCACGGTTAGCCAGAGTTCAAATCCCGGTATAGGTGGAATTTTTAGCCTCTAAATAGGTTTTTAAAGCTGTCCTTAGCACGGATTAGTGCAACAAAGAATATAGTAATGTAACGTAATTTAATGTAGTGTAATGTAATGTAATGTTGTCATACCCAAGCCCGCAGCCGCCGATGTTGAGGTTCTTCCCTTTGCCTTTCTTAAACCGCGACTTTCGGAACCACGAGGATTGCATCGCCAGCTGCATCAGCTCCTCAGGGACATCCTGCGGGAAGCGGCTGGTTACACTTGTTCTCTTGAGGAAGGGTTTACAAAGATTTGCCGTCAAAATCAAATACCAATGGAATTCCGCTAGAAACGATGCTTATAACCGATCGTAGACGACCGGGCTAAGATGACAGATAGTTTGTCTACGCTGTGTCTCTTACTAGCCTACAAAACTTTACAATTACCATCTTGCTTTGGAAATTGCTTTTAGGAATAAGGCCGCCGATTGCACTTCGATTTATTAAATTTCTGTGTACAAAAAAGAATATTATATGTATCTATCTTGCTTAGAAGTAGATCAAAGTCGAGTCTGCCATGTTACAAGGACTTGGAAACAATGCTGTCTTGTTCTCTTATGAGTACAAAGAAACCAAGAAGGTGTCTGGCCTCTTCAAACGGCTTATCTTCATTATAGAGTGCCTCTCCATCACTGGAGGTAAGCAGTCAGCTCTTTGCTCTTTGTTCATTGCAATTCTGACCAATTCTTCCGCGGTGTTGACAGCGGTCCACTCCATGTTGCACAACCATAACACCCTTCTTGTTCCCGGCCTTCTCTTTCCTTCCACCTACCGACGGCATATGACGGGACGTAATTAATTTAAAAACCCGACGGAATACTTTAGTTGGTTTGGTCGTAGCAGTAAGAGATTTTTATGAGCGGCATTTGTTAGAAACACTCAAGACTTTTGTATTAACCCTAAAAACCAGCGATACACAAGCGACGTGCAACTCAAGGACTACTGATAAACACCTAATCGCGGTCTTTAGCTCTGTCCAAGTGTCCGGCCGAAGCGACGCGTGTGCTTGTCGAGTGTGATTCAAGAAGACATCACAGAAAACAAGATCACAGCTCCCTCCAAGTTCCTCACCAGGTGTCCGGCAAATTCCCAGTCCTTGATCTGGTCTAGTAGAGTATTAGCTATGCCCGCCACAACCGGCGCCGCCCGTCCGGCCAAAGCGGTGGGTGTGCGTGTCGAATGTGATTATAGAGGACATAGCAGAAAGCAGGGACCGCTTGCGATGCCTGTCCACTCGACCCAGTGCGTGTATGGTCTCTGCGGTCGCTACTGTAGCTTAAGAATACCAAGAAGACAAGGCGACTGACCTGCATAGCTCCCTCCAGGTTCCTAACGAGGTGGCCGGCAAACTCCCGGTCCTTGGCCCGGTCCAGCAGAGTATAAGCGGTGCCGGCCACACCGGCGCGGCCCGTGCGGCCGACCCGGTGCGTGTGTGTATCGGCGTCGCGTGCCACCGTGTAGTTGATCACTGTGCGGATGTGGGGGATGTCCAGGCCGCGGGCTGGTGATCAAGAGGACGCAGTATTTTTTTGCGCTGAGTAAGCGACCAACCGAATTGTATACAGACACATGCTTCTCTAATAAACGGCTCAGACTCTAGGAGAGACTCTATTGGTACTACAACAGTGACCTTTGAAAAGAATAAATGTGGAGTTTCTTTGTTAGCTTCTTCTCCGCATAATCTATTAATTGTGAAACTAACAGCTTTGACATTCATTAAGTAAACATTTTATTTTTATACTGAATAAAATTTTTGACTTGACGTTGACTTTTGGTTTACATCCCGTCTCATTGCCCGTGCACCACTCGCACCCCTCCAAACCGCATCATAATACACGCTCGTAATTTTCCAACATTTAGCGGATGTAGTCGCTATTGTTTATTCATACAAAAACTCACGCGGGTATCGCAGAGGGGTAGGCAGAGACCAGGGGCTGCCACATGCCACGATCCTGACAGATCACTTTCGCTTCCTCAACATTTATAAGTCGTTGCATGCACGCACGCCGGTTTCAGGTACTTTTTATATTGCGCTCTGTTAATTTGATATTAACACATAAATCATCGCGATTACCCCGGTTAAATCTATAACTGCATGAGCATCGCGAGTGATTAAAAATAATAAAATAAAAAGACAAAGTATGTATTGCAGGTTGCAAGACAGAACATTAACAAAATCTTTTGATGAGACCATATGTTTCGTTTTGGATATGCAGAAAAAAAACACACTGAGCCAATCGACATCTGACAGATGTTTTCTACGAATGGGAAACTATAATTATAAAAATATCTCTCTTCGACTCACCAGCAACGTCGGTAGCGACCAGTATGCTGGTCTCCTGCCGCTTGAAGGCCGTGATGACCTTGTTCCTCTCCGCCTGCTCCATATCTCCGTGGAGGAGAAGCGCGTCGAACTCCTGCACCCCGAGGTTGGCCGCCGTCTGCTCCGCTTCGAGCTATTGGGAGAGAGAAGGTACGTGACATAGTCCATAAACTGAAGAAATATTCCGTTTTTAACACGCTTTTATTACCTTAACTTGTATGGAACTGGTAAAGCGAATGCACAAAATCTAGTGTCGCACTGTCGATTTGAAACTTTGCACATGTAATATAACCTGAGTATGTGAGGTATTCGCATACCTCAGCGCTTGAAATTGCCATTCCGCGGTAGGCCATCTGGTAATTAAACCCGCACTCAATCTTTGAAAGAAGGCATGGGCCCTACAGTTGGACGTGTACAGGCTACCTAAAAAAAATGTATGCGATTCGGATGTGAGTGAAAATGTTCACTTTCGCCATTACGCCATATATCCCAATATGTATGCACTACATGGTGGAGCGATGATCTTCGCAGGGCGGCTGGCAAGAGTTGGATGAGAGTAGCCGAGGACCGTGCTCAGTGGCGTGCCATAGGAGAGGCCTATGTCCAGCAGTGGACAAGCGTAGGCCGATGATTATGATGATGATGCACTACATAGTTGGGCTTTAACCACACTGAATTGCCAGCGACGCGACGCGCAGTTTTAATAACAAGTCATTAAAAACTTTATGTCATCTGATAACGCTTGATAGAATGAACGGCGCGGCGAAGGGCCTCGCGGCTTTGATATATTATGTTGATTTGGATATAGCATCATATTGATAATGCCGATAAGCCGAACGACTTCTCTTGCCAAATGTAGATCGTAGACTGGCGTTGCTTCCGGACGCTGCCCATGCAGTGTGGTTTGAGCCTTAAGCACTGTTGATTAGGTGGTGCTGTTGAGGTACCATTTTGTCACTTTAATCGCTTGTAGCCCCGGCTGCCTGAGTGATCTTAAACGATCACGAAGGTTAAGCAACACAGGGCGCGTTCAGTGCATGGATGGGTCGCCGTCTATGCCTAACGCTAGTGGCATTTTTCCGAGCGGTTCCGTGCTTCGCAAGGCACGTTAAGCTGTTGGTGCCGGCTGCCGTCGATAGATGGCAGTCGTTAAGCCAAGTCAGAGCCCTTAGGGCGGCTTGACAACTTCTGACAGTAGACGAGCCACTAGTCTACAAGCCTCCACCAATCCGGACTTGGCCCCCGTGGTGGAGTATGGCCTACACCTTCCTCAGGGAAGAGACCCGTGCCCCTCGGTGGGGACATAATTGGTTGATGATGATGATGATGAATGAAAATCAAAAACATAACGAATGCTGACGAAACGAAAGAGATTTGTTTTTTTTTTTGTCATGTGGACCTTTGATTACGATTGTAGGACTAGTTTTTTACCTTCTTTGTGACGAATATTAGTACACTGCCAGCGGACAGGAACTCGACCAGATTCTTCAGGAGCCAATCCCATTTATGCTCGGCTCTGTTAAATATTCTGTAAGACAGAAAAAATAAATAAACTGTAAGGATTAGAAGAATAATGACAGAGAGAGAGAGAGCGACAGTTTTTTTTAGGTCAGAGTTTACATCCGATGAAATAACAGAACTACAGTCTATAAGAAGCTGATCCTAGGGGTACCAAAGAAAAAAATAGAATTGAAGTTCTCCAGTAAATAATAAACAACCCTGGAACTGCTGGTAAGTCTCATCATGTCCTGATAAAGTACAATATAAGGTTTGTGAATTTTCTACAGTCTGTGTCCAGTAGTGCATAGGCCTTCTCTCAGAAAGAGCGAGAGTCTGGGCTTAATCATCATACGCGCGCTCAGTACACGCGTTATCGTCAGAATGTATTCAAATGTATTCAAAAATTCTTCAAACAGTGCCCGAATCTTTGAAGCCATGTCCGGCGCCGGCTCAACATCGCACAAGGCTATTCTACTAATATCCACCGCTCCGAGGACCGTCGGTCTGGAGGCGGGGAGCACTCACTGCACGCGCTGGCGCACGAGCGCGCTGGCCTCGCCGGCGGCGCCGTGCTGCACGCGCACGGGGTCGTGCAGCGCGTCGCGCGCCAGGCGCTCCACGCGGCGCGGGAACGTCGCCGAGAACAGCAGCGCCTGCCGCTCCGGCCGCACGTGAGCGCAGATCGACCGCACCTGCGGCTCTGGGGAGCGGTCGCCGCTCAGATTACTAAAAGTCTTCATAAAAGCGGCTGTGTTGGGTTACACGGCCGTTGGTTTTACGTCAAACGTATAAACGTTGACTGGTAGAAATTGCTTATAGCATTAAGTCCGCCACGTTGCCATTATATTCTTTACTTATGTGCAATAAACGTATTAATAATTATAATAATATAAGTAAGCGTTAACTTTTAGCTCAAACTGCGCGACGTGTTACGCGGGAAGTTTTCTTCGCATGCGGTTTTAGCAAGTGACTCCTTACTACCGAACCAAACGTAGTTTCACGTCAAAAAAGCTGTACTAGCGCCACCAGTAGAAGTGGTGTGGTCCAGTAACCAATTCCCCGGGAACAAAAGCAAACCAGCTAAATTATTCTTAATCATTTGTAGAAAATAATGAAAATAATATTGTTTTAATGTCGGAAATCGTTTAACAAGACATTAAAAAACAAAAGTTCCTCACAAACTCACCAAATCCCATGTCGAACATGCGATCCGCTTCATCCAGCACTAGATACGTGACGCGCTGCAGGTTGGTCGCTTTGCACTTGATCAGGTCGATGACTCGTCCGGGCGTGCCCACTATGATCTCGGCCCCTCCGCCTGGAGACACCAGAATATGTTTTGTAGCTAGCCTCGTTTATGTCCCACTGCTGGGCAAAGCCATGCCGCATGAATGTCCACTACTGCAGTCGCGATTAGTGTAATAGTATCATCATCATCAACCCATTATATCCCCACCGAGGGGCACGGGTCTCTTCTCTGAGGAAGGTATAGGCCATACTCCACCACGGGGGCCAAGTCCGGATTAGTGGAGGCTTGTAGACTAGTGGCTCGTCTACTGTCAGAAGTTGTCAAGCCGCCCTAAGGCCTCTGACTTGGCTTAACGACTGCCATCTATCGACGGCAGCCGGCACCAACAGCTTAACGTGCCTTGCGAAGCACGGAACCGCTCGGAAAAATGCCACTAGCGTTAGGCATAGACGGCGACCCATCCATGCACTGAACGCGCCCTGTGTTGCTTAACCTTCGTGATCGTTTAAGATCACCCAGGCAGCCGGGGCTACGAGCGATTCTTCAATGCATAATAGTATAAAATATCATAAATACAAAAGAACCACATACTTCTAATTCGTTGTAAGTGTCTCGAACTTATGATGGACAAAAATAAACACTAAATGCAGAACGCTCTTTTTTACTCTATGTACTGCAAAATCATAATTATATTCTTTTTATTGCACTAACCCGTGCTGAGGACAATTTTAAAAACCTATTTAGAGGCTAAAAATTCCACCCATGCCGGGACTTCAACCCGCGACCTCTGGCTAACCGTGCCAGCGCTGCAAGTGATGTAAATTGCTTCGGCCAGATGTCGCTGCCTGTACGTAATACAGAGACGTTTGCAAAGAGGCTCGAAATTTTAACTGCACCACGGCACGCACTCCGTAGTACAATTATGGGTTACCGTAGGCACTGACTGAAAATCAGCGCTGAGGGATCACTTCCTCAGCACAACGCTGAGTCAGCTGCCTTTTGTGGCAATGTAGATACACCACAGGCTACATCTATAGTCCTGTTTTATTTATTCGTTTTGTCTGTTGTGTATTTAGTTTTCCTTCTGTGTTGTGCATATTATGTTACTTATGTGCTTATTTTGTTTCTGTGATGTATCTTGTTGGTATAATAAATGTCTTTCTTCTTCTTCTTCTTCTTCTTAAATTTCACTGATGCCTGCACTTGCCCATTAGCTCAATTGGGAGAGCGCTGGCACGGTTAGCCAGAGGTCGCGGGTTCAAGTCCCGGCATGGGTGGAATTTTTAGCCTGCAAATAGCAATTTTTTTGCAAAATCATACTTTTTTTTATAAAAAGTGAACATTCAAAAAGAATCTAAGGCCAGGAAACTATTTCGCTAAAAACAGCTGTTTAGAAAAATGCATTGTCATTCTAAGCTCTAGGCTGTAGTTTCTAAAAATTGCTATTACCATTATTGTCATTTTTTATAAACTTTTTACTAAAACGTATAATTTATAAAAGAAGAAAGGACTATTTCAAGCCGTGCGTTACGAAAATAGCTCAGACACTCACCTGAATG
Source organism: Yponomeuta cagnagella (assembly GCA_947310995.1). Taxonomy (NCBI): domain Eukaryota; kingdom Metazoa; phylum Arthropoda; class Insecta; order Lepidoptera; family Yponomeutidae; genus Yponomeuta; species Yponomeuta cagnagella. The sequence goes on along the minus strand of OX371279.1, from coordinate 18,353,521 downwards.
AAGGAAAACTCAGTGAGGAAACTATTTCTCACGATGAAAAAAAAACGCCTTCAAAATACGCACAGAAAATAAACTTCGCTTATTTTAACACTAAGGAGCGCTGGAAGTATTCTTTATCGCAGGATGATTACGTCCTTAATGCTGTGAAGAATTTGGATATTGATGAGTTTGATCATTTTTTCAAAGACCTCGACAACAGATCTTGACCAAATTTATATGGGGACCACCTCTGAGGTGCCCCCTTTCTAACAATAAAAATCAATAAAATTGGACTACGTGGTATTTACATTATCACTGCGATAATTATCGCTGAACATACATAACAGATACATAAATACATAATATATAATAAGAGCTGACCTGGCAAACGTTGTTTTGCCAACGTTAGCCTACGTCCTCACCTATTCTCATACCTACCAAATACACAAGAAATTTCATAAGAATTAGTGAAGCCGTTTCGGAAGAGTTCGATAAGAAACACTGTGACACGAGATTTTTATATATTAATAAAATACATAAATCGGTCGAAAATAAGCCTCACCCTCCAATGCTTTGCTCTGTTCCCACTTGGATCCTCCTCCGTAGCAGCACACGCATCTGATGTTGTACACTTTGCCGAACCGTTTCGCTTCCATGTAGATCTGCGGGATAAATGAACCGCTTACTGCAGAAAGGAAACATGTACACAAAACAAAACATTTCAGGAGACACAATAAAGGTAACATCTGTAGGACATGTTCCTTTTCACCTCACTAGCTCGTAAAAGCTCTGTTTATCATTCGAAATCTGCGTGGAAAATCGCACTTTATCCGCTAGCGTGGAAAGTGTTTTTAAAATTCGAATATTTTTATTCAATATAGGTTTCGTACAATAAATTACATATATATAGAACCTCATTGGTTTCGTAATAGTTTATATTCTCTGCAGCCAGTCCATTGATGATTGAAATGCAAATACTTATTTCATGTCATGCGCCAGCCTCATTTAAAGAATCGCACTGGCCGGCAAGAAAATTTTATTTAAAAAAAAAACTTTAAAATTTTCTTCTCTTTATTGAATTCACTTTACTTCCATTATTTTGGTTTGTTTTTTGATAAAATCGAAAGAAATCATAAAATATGAGCGAAGCTAGCAGCGACGAAGATATAAATTAACAGTAATTTAATATTTATTATATTTATTTCTTGCACCTAACATTTTCCTCGCTTTAGTGAGGTGAAAAGTTGTGTGTTGCGCTCGGCAGCAAAGTTATTTAGCGTCTCGTACCTTTGAAACCCTCGCTACGCTCAGGATTCTATATTTGAACCACTCGCTTCGCTCGTGGCTCAATCCTAGAATCCTTCGCTTGCTCAGGTTTCAATACAAGGTACTCGCGCCAAAAATTAACTTTGCAGCCTTGCATAACAAATAACTATTTTTGCTGTAAAGAAAACTCATAGCATGACGTCACACTATTAATTTTAGCGACAGTTGTTTATTTTTTACAGTACATCGTAATTACCCTCTTAAAAGATATTTTTGACAGAAACTCAACTTCGTCGCTGTGCGCACATGTTTCCTTTCTGTAGTAAGCGGTTCAAATGTGATTAGTGTGAGAAAAAAGATATGTTTCTTCCCCATTAGCGAGTGCTATTGTTACTCTTAAATTCACAAATGTAACTTAAAAATTACAGTCACTGTAACATGTCGGGATCGGATCCAAGGACGTAACACATGTGACGTCTATCTAGTGTGATACTAGCGCAGTTTTGTATGCTAACTAAAACTTAACTTTCCTTTGTTTGATGAGCAGTAATGAAAGCAAGTGTTTCAAATACATTATCTGCCGATCAAGCTTGTAAGCTTACTGCAAGTTCAAAGCAGACTTACAAGGTAGCCCGCGCCAAACAAAATACTATAATTCCCGACAAATAACTTGAAGCAATTACTTTGACTTCGCATTTAACCGAACGTATTTCGGATCTCATTGGCCGGGGACGCGGGATGTGACTTAGAATTCTTCGAACTTTAGTTCAAGTAAAATTAAAAAATTATAAAGAAACGTTGTCTATCGCAAACTCATTTCTACTGCGCGGATTTTCGTTCAAGTTATCTGACCACTCAAAATATCTGGGGGCAACTTGACACAAGATTCGCTACTTTACCTGCTGCGCCAATTCTCTGGTCGGCGCCAAGATGAGGCCAATGGGTCCATCGCCTGGCGCCAACTCCTTCTGGTCCATAATATGGACTAGCAGCGGCCAGAGGAACGCCGCCGTCTTACCTGAACCCGTCCGCGCGATACCTGGGAAGGGAAACTAATTTTAATCCTCACCTGAACTATGCAAGTGTGCATTGCATTCTTGTTAATGTTGGAATTAATATGTTAGCGATAAAACGTCGTCACATCCTTCGGATAAGAAGATTCATTGTTAAAACTTTTCAGCATACTTTTCGCTCGCCCTCGTTTTCAGTAAATGAATATATTTATTCATTCATTTGTTTGTTAATTTCGTTCATTCATTATTTCACTCATTCATTCATTCGTTCGTTCGTTTGTTCATTCATTCATTTATCCATTCGTCCAAAAATACGAAACCACAGTTTTGAAACTAGTTTCGAAAATAGCCTTTTTTTCTCTATTCGAAACTAATACATCAGACAAAAAAATATCTAAATGAATAAATGGAGAAAGAATTAACAGAGCAAAGGCATACACCAAGCAGTTGGCTATATGAGATGTATATGATACGAAAAAAACTCTGATATTGAAACCTCACCGATGATATCGCGTCCAGCGAGCGCCGCCGGAATTCCGGCGGCCTGTACGGGTGTAGGCTGCGTGTATTCCGACTTCCTTATTGCTTTCATTAGCTGGTCGTCGAAGCCGAAGTGGGCGAAACTAGTAACTGGCTTGGGAGGGTCCGGACCTGATATCTGATGAGAAATTAAGTAATTTTTACTACTTATAGCAAGTAGTAAGTTAAACTACTGTCTAATATACGTGCATTTTAACATGAAAACATCGAGGGGAAACCCGCCGCTTGGTTGGCTCGTCTTTCCTGTGGGCAAGGCCGACTAAACTGTCAGGATGGTGATATAGGTGCTGGGCAAGCCTACTCCATCTAAAAAACAATGTCCCAGGCACTGCAGCGTCCGTGTAGTCCCTTCACCCATCTAGTGTGAGCGAAAGTGCCACTGGACGCTGCATAAATCATCTCATTATCTAGATGCAAAGGCCAAAGTTTAACATGAAAGCCTCAATAAAATCTCAGATGCTGTTTTGAAAGGCACAATTTTCTTATATGCAACGCGTCGTCTTACAAGTACCATCCACCTCACATTCAAGAAGAAATCGAACCCACGACTTCCGTCTTGGTAGTTTTACCGCTAGACCAACGAGGCAATTTCTTTCCTACCTTAACACCGAGGTTCTTCTTCAACTCCTCAACCTGCTGGGGCGTCAGATTCTCTATGTCCTCGTGCGGCGTATAGAAGTTCTTCTCGAAGGGTTCATACGTGATCTCCGAGTGGTCTATGGGGGGCAGGGGATCAATAAACCGCTTCTTGGGCGGCGCTATGGGGTTTCCGTCCTCGTCATACTCGATTTCCAGGTCTGATCCGTCATCAGCGTTATTCAGCGGGTTGTCTTCCATGTATCTGTTGGAGAAAAAGGTGCTTTAAGGATAGAGCCTCATGCTTTGTAGGAAATCCGTACCGTCCACGCAAAACACGCGAGGGCTCCCAACCTTCGGGACACGACCCGGCGACAATCCATGTCATCGCACGATAGCGTAGCGCCAAGTTGCTTTACGTCATCTATCTAATCAGCCCATAAACAGAGCCCACTGTTGGGCATAGGCCTCTTCTCTTTCACTTCAACCCATCCGGTCTCTTGCCAGTCTCGTCCAATGTTTCCCGGACGCTTTCACAATGTCGTCGGCCGACCGTTTACGTAGTTAAAATAAATCAAGAGAGCACTAACCGATACTACGAAAAGAGCCTGTATCGTCGATCTTTTTCATTCACTCATGCAACGCAAATGCTCACCTGTAATAGGACTCGTCGTCGTCCAACTCGTCGAAGACCCCACGTCTTACCCCACGAGCTCTTTTTACTTGCCGCCACGTGCTGGCCACCAGATCCTCGCTACCACATCCAAAGTTTTAGTTCGACTGGAGATTTCTGCACTTAGCCTCATAGTTGGGCCGTTTTACGTAGCAAATGCTGAGGTATGTAAATACCTCAGACGCTAGGGTTTCCTCACGATGTTTTCCTTCACGATTAGCGAGTGGTATTGCTACTATAACTTCACAAACTTAGAAAACAAACTCATTGGTACATGCCGGGATTCGAACCCACGACCTCCCGAATGAGAAGCCGGCGTTCTACCGCTCCGCTATCACAGCTCTAGTTTTATGCTAAGCAACCCGTCAACTCGCAAGAACCCGTATTTTCAACTCTCAAAAAGCAGAACTCCATGTCCCCATTGACACAAAAGCGGAATCATCCACAACCAGACGATGAATGCTCACTTGTAGTAGGACTCCTCATCGTCCAGCTCGTCGATGTCACCGCGGGTGCCGCGCGCGCTCTCCTTGCCCGCGGCCGCGTGCTCCTTGCTGGCCACCAGGTCCTTGGCGGCCTGCTGCTCCAGCCCCGCCATGAACGCGTCCAGTGGGTCTTCCTCGTCATCAGAGTTGCTGGTTTTCTGTTGGGTGAAGTTTTGATGGTATTTGTGGGATATTGGTATGTTTTTGGAGCGCTTGCAGGCTGCTGTTATGTCTGGCATTCTGTCTTGCTCGCACATACTAACATTTTTATAGAAGATAAACATGTACACTAAAGAATGCCCTAATCTAATCTATTTTGGTATCAAGAATTACAGCCTACGAAAAGTTTCTGTTTAGCAAGTCAAGGTTTGTGGATTCCTATCATGTCCATGATTATGATCTTGGACATGATAGCCTTAAAATGAAATTGATCTCTACTCTCCACAAATCACAGCTTATTCTTAGTTCCTTTAAGCTAGTATTAGATGGGACCCAAATTCAACATTGTGACATAATTGTACCTAGGTTGGTCCCAGTGCTTAGTAATCATTGATCAGCAGTTGCTTCTTTTTCTTTGTTTTTTATTTGTGTTTTTTAACATCAAATATTTTTAAAATCTGTAAAGTTATGTTGAATTACCTTGGAACCAGATGGTCCTTCATAGGAGGGACTCCCAGGAGCTGGTATGTAGGCGAGGGCTGGAGTTGCAGTCTCTTCATCGTCATCAAAATATCTGAAAGTCATTCAATTAAAATTAATACAAATATGTTTACTTTCTCAATCCACAAACCAAGTGCAGTTTGTATAGGTACATATGGTAGATGCGATGGTAGAAAGACTGAAGGCTATAAAAGATCAGTGATGTGTATTTTATTTTAGTTTTCAATTTTTTGAACTTCTGTTCTGAAATTAAAGGCATTAGCTGACTAATACTTTCAACAATATTTTCTGTACAGAATGTAACAAAATCCTCATATATCCCCCCAATCAATACAAACTACTTTTACTGTGGGGAAAATTGTAAGAAATTTAAAACTTGAATGGAACAATTGTCTGAGGACAACGGGTTAGTGCAACAAAAAGAATATAATTGTATGGAACCGTTGATATTTTTAAGACCTCTCAATTGTGATTTTGTTACACTCTGTATGTAAAATTATTTATATTCAATAAAGTTTTAAATTTCAAACATCAATATCCATAAAAACTCTTTTTTTGTAATTTTTTTATCTAGAACAATTTAAATTTTGTCTGGAATGGACAGAAATGTTTAATTTGCAATGTTTTAAATTTCTACACTAAATTAAAAAAATACTTTTGACTGAATAAAATTGTTGAGCATTAAAAGAGTCTATTCTATATTATAGGTAGGTACTATGATAGTCTCTAGTCTAATATACTAGTACAACAAAATAGATAAAAAAATTACAGACATTCGAGTAGCACTCTGGGACATAAAATCAGTGCAACAAACTCACTCATCTTCAGTCTTTGACCGCTTTTTGCCCAGTGTACCCCAGTTGCCCGTCATAGCGTTTTGGGTGATGGAGCTCATAGTCGAATATCCCTGTTTGGACAGGCCGGCCGTCGGCGGGGGTACGGCATGCATCGTGGACGGCGGCGGAGGCACCGCGTGAAGCGACACGTTCGAGGGGTTCCGCTTAGGCATGGTGAAGCCCGCGAACCCAAAACCTTTGCCGCCACTCATCTTGGTCGCTCTTGTCTACGCTGGCGCAGATTCAAACTGTTTTCATATCACTGCGAGGTTATCTGATGAAACTCTCGTTTGGAGTTTGCGCGTATACACGACAACGATGTTTGTATGTCGGAGATGATAATTAATTCATCATAAAACGGGTAGGAGCGGCGAAGACCCTAAATAAATGTCGCGAAACTAGCTCACCGATTTCGCTTGACAAGAAACGCCAAACCCATGTACTCTGTGGCCAACCAAACCAAACAGTTTCTTTTCCTAATTTCTTTCTGTAAGTGCAAAGTGTTGCCGTTCGAAAATTCTTTGAGTGATTCATTCATTCAATTTTTTACCGTAGGATAACGGTTTTCACACAGTGATTTCATTCGTTCGACGATTGTGAAAAATTAGGGTTAACTTCAATGGTACCGTAACCAACTAAAACTTTTTACAAAAGTTAATCTTTCATACTTTGCCAATAGATAGGTTTATTAGGGTTCCGTACCCGAACGGTGCCAAACGGGACCCTATTACTGAGACTTCACTGTTCGTCTGTCTGGCTGTCTGTCACCAGGCTGTATCTTATAGCTAGGCAGTTGAAATTTTCACAGATAATGATATGATTTTTGCCGCTATAACAACATCCTAAAAACAGAATGAAACAAAATTTAAGGGGGGCTCCGATACAACAAACGTAATTTTTTTGCCGTTTTTCGCTCGATATTAATAACGGCAACAGGTAGCCAATTGAAAAATTCACAGAACATTTAGTTCTATATTCGCTTCAAAAATAAATAATTAATTTAACATAAAATAAATATTTAATGAATGCACAAGATGGACAGATGACCTCATCTAAGTGGCAGGAAGACGCTGGATGCAAGCCGCTTCCAACCGGTCTTTTTGGAAATCTATGGAGGGTAACTTAGGCCTATGTTCAGCAGTGGACTTCTTGTACCTGAATGATGATGATGAAATATTTAATGGGCCCCCATGCAACAAACGTGATTTTTGGCCGTTTTTTCTCGATCTTTGTCTAATGTTGTTTAAATAATGGTACGGAATCCTTCATGCGCGTCCTGGCCGGTTTTTACTTAAATACCTAATGTAAAGTATTTTCTACGGTTAACACGAGCACTAAACGAGCAAATATCCTGCAAATTCAGTTTTTATTATACCTAATGCAAGTTCTCTGTCGTTGATTTCATTGAATGATTTTTCTGAGTCAAGTTTAATTAAAATCAGCTGACTTCACAGGAGCAAGGGCGCTATTATGTAAATCCTCCACTGTATGGAGTTGTCTGATTTAGCCTACTCCAAACTGTCAAATACATTTACATATTGACACTTCCGAGTCGTCAAAATGGATAGTATAACGACGGTAGTCGCGCGTTTTAAATGTCAAAAGTCGCGACTCTCCAGTACATGTACTCTCCATAATTGTCAAATAAATCTGACATTTTAGCGCCACAAAACGCGTGACTCTTGCCATCTGTGAAGTAGGCATGGCATACTAACTCTATGGTTCAGTTGGTTACCATGGATACTGAGAAGATATTTAAAATAACATGTGTGTCAACTTTTCATCTGTCTCTATAAAAAATTGTCTTACGAATTTCTATTATAAATAAAACACATTATTATTATTTATTACTCCTGCTTTATTCCTGCAATATAAATTGGTATCTTATGAGATCCACAAATATATATAAAATTCAAATACCACTCTTGAATTTTACATGCGACAGTAAACAATCCAAAAGCTGGAATAACTCTCACCGCTTACAAACAAGAAGATGGTCTCTACTACATCAAACCAAGTAAGCACGAGTGCAACAACCTGGCCAATGATAAAGATGACACAGGTCCGACTTCCTCAAAGAAAATGGACTCATCAAACATCTATAACTGGCACAGAAAACTTGGGCACATGAACGCCAACGATTTAAAACTTGCACTTCAGAATCAAAATCTTCTTGGATTGAACTTCGATGCATCAGAAACATTACCAGAATGTGAAACTTGCATACTAGCTAAAATGCACCGAGTACCAGCTCCACGTGAGAAAACAACTCAACGAACATCTGAGCTCCTAGAAATCGTTCACACTGACGTTTGTGGACCTATCAAAACGCCCACACAAAGCGGAAACAAATTCTTTGTCACCTTCATTGATGACTACAGTCGCTACAGTCGAGTGTACATGCTGAAAAATAAGGGCGATGTCTTAGAAAAATTCAAAGAGTTCAAACAGATGGCAGAAACTCACACAGGGAAGAAAATTAAAGCCCTACAATCGGATAATGGTACCGAATATGTCAATAAAGACTTTGACGCTTACCTGAAACGCTACGGGATACAACGAAGGCTTAGTGCGCCTTATACTCCACACCAAAATGGAGTAGCTGAAAGAAAGAACCGCACTCTTATCGAGAAAGCAAGAGCCTTACTCATTGATGCGAAGGCACCATTAAAATACTGGGGTGAAGCCATTATGACTGCAAACTATCTATCTAACCGGAGTTTGAATAGTGCCATCGAGAACAAAACGCCATATGAAGCGTGGGTTGGCAGAAAGCCGTGCATCAACCACCTTTATATCTTTGGCTCCAAAACGTTTGTTTTGATCAAGGGCAGTAATGGTCACAAATTCGCACCGAAAGCAATTCCCGGCATGTTTATCGGATACTCAGAAACCTCAAAAGCGTTTAAAATTCTTCTACCTTCCAAAAATAAAGTGGTCACATCAAAAGATATTCGAGTGATGAAATCCATGTTTTACAAAGAAACACACAAAAATGATATCACCGATTTTTTCAACGATGAACCTCCAAAATCTTTGACATCAAAACCGAAACGTAAACAAGTAACAATACACTTTGATGATATTGAAGATGGAGACGATACACCACTTGACAGCATTAGTGAAATTGGCAACGAAAATCTCGACGACACATTACAACAAAATTTGGTCCACAGCACTGAAGACGTTGAACTAGTGGAACCACTGGAACCAGCTCACAATGAAAGCGACTACGAATCCTTTTCTAGTTCCAACCATGTCGATGATGACGAACCTGTCAATGTTGATGCTGAGGAAACAATAACAAGATATTTAAGAGACAGGTCAAGAATCTCAGCTCCTAAGCGATACGACGATTTTTTAATGGCAGCTGCTGAAGAGATTGAAAACCTGCACAAACCGAAAGAACCTCAAACTTTCCAGGAAGCGATGGAATCTCCTGATAAACACAAATGGCAGGAGGCCATGAAAAACGAGATGACCTCATTAAAGGAAAACCATACCTGGGACCTGGTCGAAGTACCTATAGGACGCAAAGCCCTTCCTAGCAAATGGGTGTACAAAATAAAAATGAACCCCGATGGTTCTGTTGACAGGTATAAGGCCAGATTGGTTATCAAGGGCTATTCACAGATACCTGGAATTGACTATGACAGAACGTTCAGTCCAGTGGTGCGACTGAGCACTGTGCGATCTCTACTAGCAGTAGCTGTTCGCGAAAACTTAGAATTGACTCAATTTGACGTAACCACTGCCTTCCTTAATGGCGTAGTAAAGGAAGAAATCTACATGAAACAGCCCGAAGGCTATAAAGATGGGACGAAACGGGTCTGTAAGTTAAAACGCAGTCTGTATGGCCTAAAGCAGGCACCACGCTGCTGGAACACATGCATTGCAGAATTCCTTTTAAAATCTGGATTTAAACAGAGCGAGGCGGATCCATGCTTATTCGTCCGAACAAAGGACCGATCAAAAGTCATTGTAGCTCTCTATGTCGACGATGGGCTTGTAGCACACAACTCGACCTCCGCAGGCGAAGAATTTTTAAATGAACTTAGAGCAAGATTCAGAATTACAACCAAACCTGCGTCGTACTTTCTCGGAATGGAAATTAACGTGCAAAGGGACAGCACCATCACCTTGTGCCAAAAGGCATACACAAAGAAAGTCCTAGAAAAATATGGAATGTCCAAATGCAAGTCAGCACCGTCGCCCATCATTAAGGATAGTGAAACGAGAATGGAAGATACCAATACAAACTTCCCTTATAGGCAAGCTGTGGGTGCTTTGGCTTATTTATCAGTAGGTACAAGACCTGACATCTCGTACGCTGTTGGTGTCGCATCAAGGAACCTCGCAGCGCCTACAAAAGAAGATGTCATGCTAATCAAGCGCGTCTTTCGATATTTAAAAGGGACCCTTGATAATGGTCTGACATTCACAAAGAAGTCACCGCCACACCTGGTTTGCTACAGCGACGCAGATCATGGAGGAGACCAGACCACTGGAAGATCGACATCTGGTATAGTGTGCCTATTCTCTGGTGGCGCCATAAGTTGGAGAAGTCAAAAACAGGCAACTGTGTCTATATCTTCAACTGAAGCGGAGATAATAGCAGCAAGTGAATCTGCACAAGAGATTTTATGGCTGAATCGATTATTCAATGACATGACAAAAGTAGAAAAACCCGTCTTGAACTTAGACAACAAGTCACCGGTTTATCTAGCACACAACCCGAAGTACGAGTACCACAAGCGTACAAAGCACATCAAGCTAAAACACTTCTTCGTTCGGGAATGTGTCTGTAATGGAGATTTCAATGTCAATCAAGTTCCGTCAGAAAGTCAATTGGCTGACATGCTAACAAAACCTCTGTTCGGGCCCAGACTACAAGATTTAAGTTCCAGAATGGGACTGAAGAATTTATCTTTAAATTCTTAAAAACTTCCGAGGATGTGAAGTAGGCATGGCATACTAACTCTATGGTTCAGTTGGTTACCATGGATACTGAGAAGATATTTAAAATAACATGTGTGTCAACTTTTCATCTGTCTCTATAAAAAAAATTGTCTTACGAATTTCTATTATAAATAAAACACATTATTATTATTTATTACTCCTGCTTTATTCCTGCAATATAAATTGGTATCTTATGAGATCCACAAATATATATATATTTCAAATACCACTCTTGAATTTTACACCATCGTACTGCCCATGCCGATGGAATGGACAGTTAGTTGTACTGTGGTTAAGTGTGAGAAGGGCAGAACCCTCAATACAACGCCAACGCACTTGACCGTAACTTTTTTTACTTTGTTGTTGTGTTCACAGATTAAAAAGGTTGTGTTGTCCGTCTGTCGTCAGACCGTCCTTGTCAAATCCGAACCCGAAGTTGTTGTTTACGAAAATATTTTTGTAAATTCATTGTGAAACACGTAGAACCATGGAATTTAAACTCTGCATACTGCTCTTCACGCTCTTGGCGGCGACCAACGTAGAAGCGGCGCAAGGGTATGATTTCGGCGATTTCTTTGCGACCGTACTCGGTCTTGGGATCGCGGTCATCGGAATTCTAGCCTGCTTAGGCAACTACGCGCGGCAGAAGGCCCGAAACGAGTTTATATAATGTGAGTTGACACCTATTAGCTGCTGAATTTGCATGAATATCGCGCGTTCCAGTATGTAGAAAGACTAATCTAGGGCATACTCCTTTTTGTTTTTTCTGACCTGTGATTTAACAGATTTTGAGACACACGTGTTACGTATTTTGAAAGATGCGCCTTCTATACCCTCAACCGACCAATCTTGAGGCTAATCATAATCATCCTTTTAATGCAACCTTAACCATGCTTTTATTTCAGAGCTACTCCCATCATGTTACGGATTCAGCCTCTACTAAAGAATGTCAACATGCAAAGGTGATGCACCAAACATTTTGTAATAAGTTACTGAACTACTGAGAATACGAAAACTGTTCTTCAACGGCCAAAAAATAATAATAATTACCTGCTTATGGTCACTGTTGTGTAATGTATTATTTTGTTCATCAACTTCGGTATTTTTTGTTAAGTATTTTATTTTTGTTTATAGAGGTTCAGTAGCCCAATCCTTCGAAATAAATCTGCTTTTTTTTGAGGATGACTAATTTTTTTTGTAAAAGCTTGTTTTTAGAAGTATCCATTTTATCAGACAGGGCCTACGTCATGGACAAGGGAAAGGGAAAATGTAGGAACTAACATCAAAATGCTCTTTCACTTTACAAGTCCACTAAAGTGATGTATACCTGCTTAAAGCTGCTGGTGCATTAATAAATAATGTTAATAATGATGTTAAGATGTTGGCTCTCATCTGTACCTAGGTAGGACCACAAATTCCACATTGCTAGTTAAACCTTAAAAAGAACTAAATTCATTCTCATAGACAACATGCCCCAAAGTGGATCTTGGCTTCTTAAATCGAAAGATGCCATATCTTCCTGTCCTGCACATCCAATCATCCCCCACAACATATTTCCATCAATCCTGGGACTTTCAACTGGCTGACACCTAAAGAGCATTGTTGCTTAACTAATATCTTTAAAATTGGAAGCAAGTAGGTATGTAAATAATTTATTAATTACAGTGAAACATTCAGCTTGCACCACCACATAAGATACGATTCATTACAGATATACAATGATCTAAAATGAAATAAGAAAACTCTAGTTATTGCTTCATTCCTCTATTTGTGTCTCTAACACAGCAATTTCATTGAGAACATCCTGCTTTTTGGAGACTTTCTCTTTCTGATCGTTGTCAAGGGCTTTTAGGAGACCGGCTTTTAGTTTTTCCTCCAGGGTTTCAATGTCTCTGAGCTTTTTCCTGAGATTCTTGAGCCGTTTTGCGGGCTCTACTTGACTAGGGACTGGAAGACTTGGGGCGGGCGCAGGGGTAGACTTAGCATACGAGGGAGGCAGCTCAAATGGAGGCTCGGTGATCTCACATTTGGCAAGTTTCTCAGCTGCTTCCTCGGCTCCTGCAAAAGTTAAAAGTTCTATTTTAATATTGATAAAAATTTTGCCATTGTTATTTATGATGTATACAGTTTTGTGACATTCTTTTTCACTATTAAAAAGTATAAAGGCGAACTTAATGCTAATAGCATTATTTTCTTCGTTGTTCTAGAGATAACACACTTGACTTCCAAAACAGAGGTTATGGGTTTGATTCTTGCTGTAAGCTTCCTTACTTATTTTGCACAAATGGCCTTAGTGTGGATGTCCTTACATGGTTCCCATAGCACAATTTAGGCTAGTTTGAGTCCCTCATTGTATTGTGTGGAAGTTATTATTAGGAATTTTTTAAAACAAGCAATTCTTATTAGTGTGTGTTTCCGGTTTCAAAATAATGTGCTGAGAACTATTGCACATGCAACCTGGTTCACAAGGGCAGAAGAGCTGCACGAGTATCTAGAGATGTGCACTGTGACAGAAGAAGTAGCCCACATGACCAAAACCTACAGATATAGGATAGCCAAACAAGAAAACAGACTCGCCTCGAGCCCTCTGGTATCACTCCCCACAAGACGCTTAAAAAGCAAACAAACCAACGGCAAACCGGCAATACAAGGGGACGCCTGCCACGCCAATCTTCATAGAAAGAGTAAACTGCTTTTGGTCACAAGATAATTGTGTTAGTAATTTTTTAAAACAACAAATTTTTACTAGTCAGTGTTTGTGTTATCTGTACTAATAAATTATAAAGAGGTAAAAACTTCGTAAATTTGTATGTAAGGGGTAAGCTGTAAAAGTACTTGTCCAATTTCAAGAATTCTTTCACTAGTATTTTGAATGGACCTTTAGTATGGACAAATGGACATAGGATAGGCTAAGCCATTAACTACGCGAACATAGTCGCAGGCACTGCTAATATACCTACTATAATTAAATTTCCTGGTTCTGTTACATTTGATGTATAAATGTAAGGATTTCTACATTTTTCCACAAGCCAGGTGCACAGAGTTATATAGGACCACAATTTATTAATTCACATACTAGTAGTTTAAATGATTTCTAATTCTCACAAAAGATAAGATAAGAATATTCTTTATTGCACACAAGAAGCGAGACATAAAATATGAAAGTTACAATGAAAAAGTACAATGGGCGGCCTTATTATTATTATTACTGTTTGATACACAGGAGCTTAGAGCTGATGTGTGGATATCTTATCGCTGCAATTGAACATTTGTACATTTCTTAGGTCTAACCTTTGAGGGTAGAAAGAGAACTTTTTATAACACACCAGTAATCATAGGCCACCTACCCTCACGGTATTTATTGAGAACTCACCACTTCAATCTACCACAGTTACTGCATGCTGCTGAAATTTCGAGAATCAAAGTAATAAATCTTAGCTTATAAACAAATCACAATAAGACATGTGAAATATGTAACTATGAAAACACAAAGCCTAAATTTAAATATCGGCACAAACCCGTCTTCTTTTTCTTCTTCTTTTTAGCCTTATCCACATTGATGACCATTCCAGGAATAGGTTGGATCACACCAGTCTGGTTTTTCTTAGGTTTCTGGGCTTCAGCAGCTATCTCCGGTGGCAGGCCCACAGGGAGCCCTGTCTGTCGTGATTTGAACTGTTTGCCCTTGCTCTCGTACAAAGGAACCTCCTCCTGAGGCACATAGCCCTCCCTCACGCGTCGAGGCTTCCGCCATGTCCCATCAGGGCGCTGCGTAGCCGGAATGAATTTGCAGCCTAAAAAAAAGTAGTTACTGAATTTTACACGCTGCGATTAGGTGAAAAAGTGTAGGCGCGCGTACACAAAAACGGTCCAATTAACAAGGCATTATGATTTACGCATTCGTGAGCCCGACTTTCACAAACTATTCGTGTTACTAATAAAAAAGGTAAGGCGTATCTCAGGCCAGTACAAGCTAATTTGGATGGTGAGTAAAGCTTTCCTCTTGTGTTGTATTGAAAATTACAAAGATAGAAGGAAACATTCGTTGAGACAGTGTTTCTTCAACGCACAAAGACGCGAACCCTTAGAACTGATTGCATGACTTACCGTCAGCATCGAGTTCGTATGCTGCTGTAGCCATATCTGGACATCAAAATGTGCTCGGATATTAGTTAGCTGAGTAAAGAATCCATAAAATCACAATAAACAGGCTATTTCCGTGATCAATGTTCCAAAGTTATTTTGACAGTGCATCACAGCAGATGACATTTAATGACATTTTGATGAACGAATGAGTAAGACAGATTAAAAATTACCTACCTAAAGCTGTGTCAAGATCTATTCACACTACACCCGTACGGGGGCGTGCAAGCGCGACGATATCAATCCAAAATAATCCACATTATTTATACACTTTCACGGTTCATCATCAACAGCTATTTGACGCCCACTGCAAGACATAGGCCTCCCTCACGGTTTTCCAAGCTTCCCGGTCTTGTGCCTCCCGCATCCAGCGATCCCGTAAGTCGTTAGACCATGGTGACGGTTCACGGTTCCGCGGCTGGCGGCGGCCCACTGTTATGTAGAGAACCCAATCGTTCTTTACCGGTTAAAGTACAACTCTACATTTTGTACACAAAAAGGGCTAATCTGTTTAGTCTGTGAATTTAACTTTGCCTCAGACTAGTGATGTGAACGGATTACAATTTTTAGAATCGGTATTTTCCAATTTTACAGAACAACCAGATTTTTAGGTACTTTAGGGTTTTCTTCTTTTAATCAAAAGATAATTTATAAAAAGTCATGAAAACGCGTTATTAAAACTTATAAAAGTCTCTTTTGTAATAAAATCATAGTTTTGGTGCAAAACAGGCCAATTGCATAATATTGTAATCTGCTCAACCTTTTAAATAATATAAGGCTTCTAAATAATATAAAATAATAGCGGCTAACATGGTACATTGACATTCAGCAAACAGAATGTAAATTCTTTACGTTCAAATAAATTATTGATTTCTGATACCGGCTTCTAAAAAAAAAAAACCGGTTTTCATATGACTGGTTCATCGCTAGTGCATGAGCTAGTATCTCTGTATAGTCTGTGGTACTTACTAATCAAAACTTTTTCTTTTGTCGCACATTTTTTAAAATTTTACAATAATAAAAGTAATTACTAATTACAGGATAACTATTTAATCAAAATGCCTAAACGCCGTCGTCTATTAAATTCACCGAGAAAAACACCAAAACACAACAGCAGTCATGAAATGAGTCCCATCAAACGTACGTTATTTTACTGGATTTTTTGTCTATTTCCAAAGAATTCGTGGTTACAAAATAAATCACTTACAGCCCCCGTCGACAGAGTGGTGAGAACTGCCCGCGGTAGGCTCATGGGAGCCTTGCTCGAGGTATTGGAAGCTGACGATTCCGACGACGATAAGTAAGCAAAGTGGAGTTTTCTAATAAAAACGTTCCGTTTTATAATATCCGGCAGATAACTTGGGACAAAACCAGTGCAGTTAGGATGAGTTTTTGGTGGACTTACGTGTCCAGTGACTAAACTAAAATCTGAGGAATTCCAAGTCACCCAATGAGACCTGAAATACATTCATATTATGCAAAAGTCATTTGTTTAAGTTGTTTGTCGCAACTTAACACAACACAAGGCTAGAGGCGAGTCTGTTTTTATGTTTGGCAAACATGTGGACTACTTCTTGACATTGCTTATCTCTAGATACTCATGCAGCTCCTCTGCACTTGTGAACCTGTGTGCAGGCCAATTGGTCTCAATATGGCAATTTCCTGATTTGATTTTTTTTCTTATCCGGTGCTTGGCTTAACAATAATGCCAAATTTGTTTTATTAATGGTACCCTTTGCTCAGGTACATCCCCCCACGCAGCCGTGCCAAGGAAAACCAGGAGCAGAAACCGACATCTCAGAGACAATCATATGTGCTGAAGCTGTTTGACCGAAGTGTTGACCTGTCCCAGTTCCAAGACGACTCACCGCTTTATCCCATCTGCAGGGCCTGGATCACCAACCAGCCTAAGGCCAATTATAAGGATTTTGGGTGAAAAAGCTCTTGCTCTTTTCATTATAGTCATAGATTGTGATTAGTTCAACAGTTGTCAGAATCGCCAAAACCAACAGTTCTGGAATCTGTTATCATTGAATTTAAAACTCAATGCTTTTATTTACACAAGTATGTCAAATGGCTTATATTTTTTGTAACTATCTGTTACACGCCCGCCATGGCCCTTAACTTCACTCAATTTATTAAAGATATAAAAAAATAAATAATTTATAGAACAAACCTGATACAAATTGTGCGGTCGGGTCTGTGACCGTACATGAAAAATGATAAAACTTTATTTTAGGAGAATAATAAACTGTATTGTAATTAAAGTCTTAGTCTAACACGATTCAGACAATATTTCTTGATTACTGAATGCTTCCGGTGTGCTTGCTAACCGAGAATACACTGACTGTACGGAACACAAATTAAAAATAAGGCAAGGCTGACATGCCTCGCCCTTCACGAACCCCTTGAGACGTGCGGCGCGGCACTACTAACTAGCTACCACTATTTATTGGAATTCAATCATGACACGAAAAAAACGACCAAGTGCGAGTCGGACTCGCGAATGAAGGGTTCCGTACCATTATCTATATAACATTAGACACAAAGATCGAGAAAAAACCAAAAACGTTTGTTATATGGGAGCACCCCTTAATATTTATTTTATTTTAATTTAATTATTTATTTTTGAAGCGAATATAGAATATTCAGACAGACAGACGGACAGTGAAGTCTTAGTAATAGGGTCCCGTCTGGCACACTTACCCTAATAATAAGTTAAGACAACAATACCAATGCATGGCTACACTAACGACAGGAGGAAAGAGGAGCCAGAAGCGGCGGACTTCGCGATCAAGCTGCCGGCGGCCGAGGGGCGCCCCGTGTCGCGCATCCCGGAGCTGTTACCCGAGCAGGCTGCAAGGAGCAAGGACAACATCAACTTGACCTACGTAAGATAAGGCCTGAGACACAAAAAGGACGTGTGGCGAGGGCCCGGAAATGACGCGTCGTCTTTCCAATTCACTTTCATACAAAATGGACGGTTTGAGGCAGCGAACTTTACACAACGAGTCGCGTCTTTTCCACGCCCTCGCCCCTAGTCCCTTCTGTGTGGTCAGGGCCTAAGAGAATATTCTTTATTGTACACCGAAAAACATTACAGATATTTTTATGTAAGTGGTGAAATTTTGTCTGACCGACAGACGAACGGACGGCCGGCCAACGTAGGCAACCTATAACTATAGTATAGGTGGTTCCCCGGTATAGTCCGCCTATAGCATCAAACTAAATGATGATCGTGTCAAATACCGTATTCGAAAATTATATTATAATATAATACTCGTAATAATGTACATTCGGTTTTGTTACGTGTGACCTTGTAACGTAGGTATAGAGATCGAGCCGCTGTCGACTGTAGGTACCTAGCCAATAACTCAGGGATACCTATTTTTTTAACGACAATGTAGCAAAACAGGGCGTCCTTCCTAGTAGGTTACGCGTTCGCCTTTAGTTCGGATCCTTCGGGAACAGAACCCTAAAAAGACTATATTGTTATTATTATATACCTATTTAAATATAATATATTTCTATTTAGCCTATACATCCCACTGGGCGCAAGCCTTCTCTGAAAGAGAGTATGGGCTCAATTACCGTGCATACTCAACTGCCCACCGCGGATTGGCAATTTCAATTTCAAATTCCCGATTCTAGAAAGGCCCGAGGCGGCGCGGATTAAAGAGAGAGGTTCCATCCAAAATATTTGAAAAGAAATAAATCTACGTACGGCTCGCTTAGTGGCGTTCACCTTCAGACTTCGACCAGCTATGCTGAAGCATGAAGGATTCACTTGCTACTATAAACCCTCCGACATTTCCCCGTCGTCACCAGGAAGACACGGCGCTACCGTCGCGCGAGCATCTGCTGGAGTCGCACCTGACTCGCTGGACCAACGTGCGACGCGCGTGGCTCGAGCAGTCCGCGCGCGTCGAGGCGCGCTACGAAGCGACGCAGAAGAGTCTCAACAGCATGTACCTAAAGTGAGTACCTACCTAACTTTGGAGCTTGGAGGGTCGCGGGAGAAGCTCTACCATGAAGAGTGATGCAGCTACACTCGCGATCTGTATTTTATTTTATTTGCTGGGGTTACAACAGAATGAGTTACACATAAAAAAACCGGCCAAGTGCGTGTCGGACTGGCGCACGAAGGGTTCCGTACCATTATCAATACAAGATTTAAAAAATAATAATATTAAAATGATTGTTGTAGTGGTTTTTTGCTGCTGCTATAGGAGCCTAGGACTCCACACCTCCAATTGATAAAAATCCGTATTTCATAGTGCGATGCATGCTCCATGTTTTTTTTTTTATTTATTTAATTAATAAAGACCTTTACATTTTTTTTACAAGTTTCGCCAAACTGCCTTGCAGTTTATTGGCGTTACGCTCCTATAATTTATGGTTTACAATCAGTCTTTTACAGCTCTTAATATTTTAAGTATTTTAACTTGGCGGCCCTACCCGCACCACCCAGACGTCGCCATTGAAATCGAATTTTGTATGAGGAATTTTAGTTTTAGTTAAATACTATTCAAGCCATGCCTAAGAGAGTGGTGCAAGTCAGCCTTAGTATATAATGTACTTATTTACTTTCTTGCATACAAAAAAAAAGTACTTATATCTATCTTAAATTAACTAGATTGGCTAAACGAGTCCTGAGCACAGTATTCAAGACTCTTTCAGCCAATATTTACCTACTTCAACATAATTTCCTTCAATTTATCTTTTAAAGTGCTTATTCTTACTTTATTCTGGTCTAAAAAAAAACAAATATTTATTAAACAATTTGGGAATGTAATATTCTCTAGTTCTTTCGCCGTAGTAGTTTTTAGATGATGGTTGTAGCAACTGGCCTCTTTTAGCAGATCTGGTGCAGTGTTTATGAGCTAAGGGGGTTTTGTATTCTTTAGAATAATATGCTTCTAGTACAATCATATAATCAACCTCACAGTGAACAGGGAGAACTTTACACACATTAAACAGTTTATCATGTACGTTCTGCTATAAGTTTCTAAGTTAAGTCTAAGTTTCTAAAGTCTATGTTTTGTATCAGCAGAAAACTAGCACTGTTGTTATAGGTGAAAACCTGTAATTTGCTCACTAACTAGTTATATAAGTCGCATATACTGTTTATTAGCTGTTGGTTTTCCATAGATGATAAAATAATACTAATAACAATAGACACAAAGATCGAGAAACAAACCCCAAAAAATCACGTTTGTTGTATGGGAGCCCTTTAAATATTTATTTTATTTTCATTAAATTATTTATTTGTGAATATTTCACGCGTCTACCTGTTGCCGTCACAAAAAACGGCAAAAAAATACGCTTGTTGTATGAGAGCCCCCCTTAAATATTTATTTTATTCTGTTTTTAGTATTTGTTATTATAGTGGCAACAGAAATAAACATAAACATTTACATACAGGCACTGTAACGGATGGACTGCCTTTCAGCAATAAAGCCATCAGACGAGGTTTTCATGTGACAGGCAAACGACGGTGCGGCGATGGATTTTGCTCAATAAAAAATATAAAATTAATTAGCTGGAACAAAACTGAAAAAAATATGGCCGCGGAGAGAGTCGCAGATTTCACATTTTATATAATCGATAATACGCATGTGCAAAGGTCCTGCTGCACCGACGTGCGTGAGGTCAGGCTTTATTATGCTTAAACAATTGGCCAACAGATGGCGTTACACGTATGAAAGATTTAAACTAAGTAGTAATTAAAAATATGAATTACACAAAACAATACTTTATCGTCTACAGGCACATACATTGCTTCTGGCCGCACACTAGGATACCCTGTATCGTGGGAACAAGAAACAGCGACATCACAAACATGTAAACATCATCTGTGAAGATTTCAACTGCGTAGCTATCACGGTTCATGAGATACAGCCTGGTGACAGACAGACAGACATACGGACAGTGAAGTCTTAGTAATAGGGTCCCGTTTGGCACCCTTCGGGTACGGAACCCTAAAAATGATCTTATAATAAAATACACAAGTGAATAAGGTAATTTTTGTGATTGCAATTTACAAAGAGCAATTATTTGTGAGAAGCCCGGCCCCATTTCATAGAACTACTGTATAAGGCCACATAAGATTCTCAAGTGAGTTGGTAAACCCATTCTATTTATGCCCATTTATTTCACTCTGTCCGTTCATACTGGTGTTGAGTCTGAGCGTATCGACGACGCGCTGCGAGCGGCTAGGGCCGATTGCTGTGAACACAAGCGTCGACACGCGAAACAAAGGCCGTAGTCGAGTGATCGTCGTGGCATGAATTCGCATGAATACACGTCCATTGATAGATACATAGATAACCATTTATTTAACGACACAATACTCAAAATAAGACAAACATTTTATACATAATACAACAGAAATGCTAAAAATAAGAACATAATATAATATAACGGGCAACTATTGCTGCAACTTCGCTTTAATTGTGGAGAATTTGACGCTTCTACTCTGCACCACTATAAGCTGACCCTTTGAGGGTGTTATCGGGCGCTAGTTTAGCAGGGCGTGCTATTCTAAGTCGTACTGTACAGTGCCCGTGTGTTGGCTTTCGTATCGAAGATAGTGGTACGTCGCGCTTACTAAACTATAGCACTTGTATATGACAACCTTCAATGCCCTGTTAAGGCTGGCCACATACATTCGTTTGCTTCGTGTGCTCAAACCACAGCAATTTCAAATAAAGTTGGCATGTCATCCCTACAAATTCTAAAGATTTTCTTTCATTCGTTTGCCTGCCCAGCTCCTGTTTGTAGTAAAAAAAAACCTAATGTGTGTTATAATTGTACGGAATTCCCGGATGGGATTCATGTTATCATTTGGGTTTCCGTAGCAAGATAACTGTTTTTAATAAGTCCATTTTACTTTTCAGTGGTGGCGGAACCAGCGTCTCTTAGGCGGAAACTAGTTTTTAAGATATAATTGTAACATTTGTATCTGATTTACCAAACTTAGCAATCATTTTCAATCAATCAATGTATGAACATCGATAATCTTTATAAGTTTTACCTCATGACCTTTTTTTAGTAGATTTATGTGATATCGTAATCGAGTTGATTGTGTGATTTTGATCAATATTTAGCTGGTAAGTGAAAAGCATTGTTTTAGTATCTTTCATTTTATTCCTATAAATAAACAAGATTGTACGCTTATTTACGCGTGTTTTCTCTTCTTGGATTGATTGGGGCAGTCCGCCTTCTTGTGTCCCTTTTCATTGCAGAGGTAGCAAGACTGAAACCAAAGTAGATAAGATTAAAATCAACCTGTAAGATTAAAAAAAACCTATTTAGAGGCTAAAAATTCCACCCATGCCGGGACTTGAACCCGCGACCTCTGGCTAACCGTGCCAGAGGTCGCGGGTTCGAGTCCCGGCATGTAGGTTTTTAAAATTTTCCTCAGCACGGTTTAGTGCAACAAAAAGAATATAATAAACTTGCTTTTATTCAAAATAACAAAGTACTGCGACTTCATGAATATTACGAATTTTCAATTTGAACAAAGTATCCATTTCAAAATATACATTATTTTGTGGAAAAAACTGTCAATTTTTACTGGACGATTTGTTAGAAGAACATACCTAGTTGACGGTTGCTCTAAAATGCGCAATTCCTAAAACTTGTCAGTTAGAGTTAAGTTTTTCAATAATTTTTGTTCCATGGCATTTAATTATGTTCGAAATATAACTGTACAGTACACTTATAATTTTACTTTAGGCTAGTCATAACAAGCGTCCGAGGCGCGCGCTCAGAACGCTGCGTTTCGGGCGCCCTTTAAAATTGCATGAATTTATAAACAAGGAATCACACCAAGCAGGGCGCGCGTCGTACAAATTCCAAAAATTTTAGGACGCCCGATACGCAGCGTTCTGAGCGCGCGCCTCGGACGCTTGTTATGACTAGCCCCTTTCCAATGTCACAGCCTCCAGTAAACAATTGTTCTACATAAAAGAAGTAAGTCCATTAACAAACAAATAGTATTAAGACATCGGTACTACAAAGCAGAAAAACCGTAAAATTCCGAAAAAAGTAAACAAAAAATCAAAATGTAGCCTATAAAAATTGTATTACTGATGTTCCTGTATATCAACAGAACGAATATCTAACATGGAAGGCGGAAAAAAATCAATAGATTACTCACCTGAGTCTCCACAACAGCCCCACAAACATGGTCCTTCTGCTGGCAACACCTCTCACAGGTTTTACAGTGGAAGAACGTCGGCTTCACGCATCGCTTACAGACATAGCAATGCTTGTACGTCATCCCGTTTTTACTCGTACACTCATTACACTTGCTGCAGTGATTGTTGGTGACCGATACGTGGAACTTGCATTTCTCGCAAAGCTTGTAATCTTTATCGCCCGTGAGGTCTATGGAAGCGAGAGGCAAGTTCGTGAAGAGGCGAACGGGTGAGCCGTTCTTGCGTCCCTTGTTGGTTTTATTTTGAAACTTTGAGTGGTTTTCGTATGTCACCTGAAAAATGTGTAAATATTCAAATGCATTCAACTACAGCAAGGTTGATTATAGCTCTTCAGTATTGTTTCATCACATAAATGGCAATATCATAGTCCCTGTGACGACAACCCCTCGCTCCCCTGTCAATCTCCACTTTTCGGCGGCGTTAGTAATTTAATCGAACTCAATCGAACACTGGTCTGCTTACCGATCGTTTGCCCAACCACGGCCACCACTCGGACCGTTCACTGTCCAGCCTGACCAAATGTGCTAAACAATGCGCTATTTAACATCCGTACGCCACCTTGTTTGTCACATGCGTGAATGATTGGGTAAGTGTTCTGCCGCATCGCGCCTTTACAAGTTTTAAGGGGTAAGTTTGCAGTTTGCTATTTCAGAATATTCCAATTTCTTCTCACCTGATAATCGTGCATCTTGATTTTCGGCTCCATGTTCTTGATATAGGACTCTGAGAAGTACGGGAAGGCCCACACAACCGGCAAGAGAGAGCCTTCAAAGGTTGGAACAACAGATTTGTAGCTTTCTGTGATGTCCCTTAAAGTCTGGATGAGGGGCTCCACACGCCCGCCGAACGGAGGGTCCATTACCACACAGAGGCCAGTTTTACTGAAAAGATTCAATTCAAAATATACAAATTAATTTATTGCGAAAGTATGTTTCTGTTAGGTACCGAGCTCTTTATATGACAAGTGAACTTTTTTAGTGATATATATTCTGAAGTCATATATATATATATATATATATATATATATATATATATATATATATATATATATATATATATATATAATTATATGACTTCAGAAAAAGAGGAGGTTTTTGTCTATGTTTTCGCACAACTCCGTAAAATATTAACCGATTTCGACAATATTTTTTGTTCGAATAGATATAATGTCCCATTGCCATTTTAATTTGGTGAAGATCTGATAAAGACTTTCAGAGATGGAAAACGGAACTCTTCAATGGACAACAGTAAATAAGGTCTAATGGAGCCCAACCTTTAGTAGTATCCATATGTTTAATAAAATAGCGTATTCCCAAGGTAATTTGGTGATCTTCTGGTAAAGACCTTCGGAGATGGAAATTGAGAACCTCCATTTTTAATGCAACAAACTAAGTAGGGTAAATTATGGTTATAAGGAACTTGTTTATTTTCCTCCCGGTGCGGGAGAAAAATAAACAAGTTCCCACTAAAAATTTAAAAATAAAAAAAATTTTTAAAAATTAGAAACCGACTTCGAAACACTACAGTTTACACTAAATTATTTAAATTATTTGTAACTTTTTAGTGCTGTAGTGTTTCGAAGTCGGTTTTTATTTTACACTAGCTGTCCCGGCGAACTTCGTAACGCCACAGAAAACGTTTGTATGGGAAATAGAAAAGGGCTGTTTTTAGGGTTTTCCCGGAAATTATTCGATTTTTTTTTTGGCTCTTAAACCTTCCCTAGACCTCCACGAACATTTCAAGACTAAGATAAGATAAATCCGTTCAGCCGTTCTCGAGTTTTAGTGAGACTAACGAACAGCAATTGATTTATATATATATATATATATAGATTTAAAATTTTTGTTGCTTTTGAAACAGTAGCAACGTGGTAGCAAGACTACCTTACAATATACAAATTAGATAGATGTCTTTTAACTGCTAACGCTGACTCCTACTGCAACATTACTATTTTGCTATATTTATGTTGCAATAGGAGTTTAATTTCTACTATGTTAGCGAAATACGGGCTATTTTTATAATAACATTATGTCTTCAGTTAATATCTTCCTATGTTCAATTTATATTCTGAGGAAAAGACTGGAATTTGAACTTGTAGGTAACCTCTAGTTATCAGTCTGTTTCTATATGCATATATCGAGATTTTTTTTTTTTTTCTCTTCCAACTTATCTTTAAGCCTTGACCAAATTGTCTCTTCTTTCTCAATTAATTCATATCTTACCTAGAATCCTTAAGGAACTTCCTCAGCAGTTTCTCATCTTCCCGGCCATTGAACAGAAAGTTGTTGAACATGTTGTAGTAAATGTACTTGTTGGGAGGCTGGAACTGCGCGTGACGCCGGTCATAGTCCAGGAGGAGCGAGGCGAGGTCCGCGCGGGACGATATGGCTTCGTGGACAGATGGGGTGCCAATGCACAAGACATTGCTGAAAATATTAGGTAATTAATATCATCAGCACGACAACCGATGACGTCGACCAAATTGGAATAATATAATTTGCTAATAGAGGGTGTAATAGGGATGGGAAAAGAGAAAAGACAAATTTATGTTGATGAATTTTCGGACTAAAACGTTCGTAAGTACGAATTTAGAGTACCTTCCTGGTATTCCGTCCCGGACAGGGAAAGGTGGTAAGCAGGAGGAGAGGCGTTTGTCCAACGGAGGGACTCAAAACAATAGATAATAACTAAAAAATCTGTAGTAAGTAGAATGACTTGGATTTCGGTCATGTAATATACTCATCTAATATAATATGGTCATCTAATATAATACACAGTGTTTGTAATCGAACTCCTCAGAAGCGGCTTCACCGATTTTTATTATATTTTTTGTGTAATTTTGGTAGGTCTGAGCTAATTTATATGGCAAAACAACGTTTGCCATTGCCGGGGGCCGTTCAAGTATTATGTCAGCAGATTTATAACATTATTAACCCCCCCCTTCCCCTCTTCAACAAAAGTAAGCAAAGCTCCCATGCTTGCGTAAACATAGGTGTATGCATTTTCTTTTGATGTATTCTGCTTTTTTATTGCTTTGTGAGCAGCAGTTATAAGTCTAGAAATAAAATAGTCTTAGAATAAACGACTTTAACGCAGATAATATTAAATGTATAACTTTAACATAATTTGGCACACAATTAACATAATTTTTGGTATAACTTACATCATCATCACAAGTTTTGTTAACGTTTTTTATCCTACTAATATTATAAATGTGAAAGTTTGTGAACATGTTTGGATGTTTGCTACTGATTCATGCAGTAACGGCTGAACGGTTTTAGATGAAATTCTGTGTGGAGGTAGTTCGAGTCCCGGGGAAGGACATAGGATACTTTTTATCCCGGAAGTTACTCATTCCATGCGAACGAAGTCGCGGGCAAAAGCTAGTTGTGCATTAAAGTGTAACAAACAAACAAACAAACTGCTGCTGCTCATGAAGCAATAAAAAAACCAGAATACATGAAAAGAAAAATGCACACACCAATGTTTACATAAGCATGGGAGGGGAGAGTAAAAGCTTTGCTTATACTTGAAGCCCCAAAGTGCAGGTGATAATGGTCTACTATTACACAATATTTAAGTGGTTTTATACAGCAGTTTCCTCTTACCCAATATTATTTTTCTTCAAACAATTAAGTATTGCAGCCACACTCTTCTTAGTGAATAGATACTGAGCTTCAACTGTATCATTTTCCAATGCCGGTAGCCATGTGGAGGCATGTCCTAGCTGCTCATCCGTGAGTGGTGTGACTACCCTGTGGTCCTTCTGATGCTTCTTAGTGTGTGTTACTATGTAAAGCTCTTCACAAGTACAACAGTAGGCTCTGTTCGATGGATGTTGAGATTTTACCTGAAATAACAGCCAAATATGTTAATTTAGGTACTCATTTATTACCCAATTCTTTACAGTCACATCAATTTCAAAAAGTAAAAGTTTAGATTAGATTAGAACACTTTATTGTACACACCAGAAAACAAGATACATTAAAAGGCTTACATGTCTAAGTTACATGCCGTATACAATTGGCAGTCTTATCGCTAAAAGCGATCTCTTTCAGACAACCTTGGATGGATAGAAGTGAAAGATGAAGAGAGTGGGTAGGTAGGTGTACATGAAATATATGGGAAGAAAATGTACATAAACTAATCGACTTACAACTAATATTCATAATTATTTAATAAAATACTCAAACTAACCATAGAATACAAAGATACATAATTATAATATACTAATACATACATTTCACACATAAACATGCTTAAGATTTGTTTTCCTGGTTAATTTCGTGTGCTTACAAGTTACAAAACCATAAAAATATGTATGGACTCATAAGAGCAAAGAATGTTTTAGTCCAACAATTGTATGTCCGATGTCGCTTGCCCTGCCAGTGAGACCCCAAATATGGCCATGCAAATTCAAAGACATTTGGTCAAGTTATTCGTCACTTTATTTTAACGTTAATTATTTACATTCTATTTGCTGAGAGTCAAAGTAAATTATGGCGTCTTTTCAAAAGTAAGCTTATTAGATTATTGAGGGCAAGATCTGCTACAGGTCTCTTCTTTTATCCTTTTATTCCTTCGAGCAGATCGAGAATTACGTAAATGTTTTAGTACCCACTCCCTACAACAGTAACATAGCTACAAAACAGAAAAGCCTGTGTGGTGTGAGCATGCCTTTTGCATTTTTCGTCTGTTCACACCATGCAGGCAGCCTGCTTCCCCCACTACTACACATATTTTCGGACCCCCAATTAAAAGTTAAAGAAAAAGTTCATTAGTTGTTGACTAAGCACTATTGTCGCGGTACAACTGTTCTCTCGGCCGTTAGCAAAAGTCGCCATTACGTCGACACGCTACACCTTCGACCTCTCGTTATTCCACGTGCCCAGTGCCACCACAGAACTAAATCCCAAGAAGGCTGAAAGGCAACCAGGTTCCAGTCACGTCGGGCTATCAGTGTAAGCTATCGACGGTGGGCGGTCGTGGAAGGTGAATCGCCGAGGAGCCGGAAGCGGCTCCCACTAGAGGTACGCTGACCTCTAGCCCTCCTTGCACCACGGGTCTGATGAGTCTTTCTGCCATTCCTTTGTCCCATTTTTGAGCGCTCAAACAATCGCAACCTATAAGTCGTCAACATACAGTCCACTCCATAATCGCGGAACCCCGGGAACACAAAACAAACCTCATTGAAAACTTTCAGCAGCGCGCCTTTGTTAACCTTTGGGATGAGTTTATCGTACTTCTCGTTGCGTTTCTTCTCGCCTTCTCTTTCCCAGTCTTCCTCTGAGATGTGCAGACTGCAATCCTTCTTGTTTCTGCATACGGAACAAGCGTAGAACCGACCTTTCGCAGTTGAAAACAACAGTGTCGGGCCATGCAGGCATTTTGGATGTGAACTCACGTCTTCCGGTACGACTTCGACTGGTGCGGTCTTAGTGACTATTTGGCTAGATTCTAATTTTCTCTTTTTACCCATCTTAGGAAGCAATGAGTGCTATCTTCTTGGTCTTCGAAAGAAAAAACACGTGTCGGTTCGTCGTCTCGTCGTGTTTACAATTTCGACCACAGACTACTCAGCGATTGACAGCGGAGCGGACCACAGAGCAGGAAATGCAGTAGTAGAGACATAAGTGATTACTCGAAGTGTGCAAGGACACAGCCGATTCCGTGCTTTGTCTTAAACTGAGCAGTGGCGGCTATTCACCAAACCGTTCGAGTACGTACAAAGGCTTAATAAAAAAAATGCAAAGTTCGAGTGCCGTCGTTAGACGCAACATTTATTTGGAAGTCTGACCTTAATATTTTTAGCACAAAAGAAAAATAATTTGTCTTGTCTGTAGATCAAAGATTAAAAAGAAAAAAAGACAAGTCTTCCCGTTCTGTACCACAGAGAATATAATCACTTGTTCTGTACAATATTTCGTGGATGTTCGGCGTGCGCAGATTTTTCTTTTTTCGATATATTTTAAAATTCACACCACAAATAGATATTTAAAATGAACGGCATAGTGAGAACAGCGCATCGAGTAATACAGAGCTGCGTCAAAAGCCCGAGCTTAACTGGTGCGCTCATGCACCGGTCGCAGGGCCCCGTCAAACGTGACTTCACTCGGGGAATATGGCACATGAGCTGCTCCAAGCGGCTGGACGGCGTGTCGGCTTCCGCGCAACTCCTCCACAAGCATTCCAATACATGCAGTTGCGGGTGCGGCCTCAAAGCGCTGCACACAAAAGGTGAGAGAATACCCCCTGCCGAAAATTTTGAGGTTATGTCCGATTGCACCACGTTGAGGCAGATTTCCATTTCACCTTATTCCTAACACCGATTGTTGCTTTTAGCAGATGAGGAAGGCCAAGTCCGTGAACCTAAGCCCGTCGGTGAGTCCTCCCATTCCTTTCCTGAATTCCTACTATCCATCATCCATTGCGGTCATGTGGTATATTTTAGTTCCCTGCTTACAACCGCCACATTGAGATCTCTGACGCATGAAGATGCTCAGTGCTAATTGCAGGGTAAAGCAATTTCATTTGAAATGCAGAAACTAGATGTTCATTAGCTAGTTTCTTTACAGAACTTGATACACTGTTAGACTCCACTCCATGTGGGGGATGGTTTCACTTTAATACCTTTAAGTTAGATTTCAAAACTACTTTTGAGTTAGAATTACTTTAGTTAAATTTTGGCTTATAGACACCTCAGTCCTTTCTTTCTAAAAATTCCATTGCTGAAGTTGTTAAAAGGAAAACTTACAAGACTCCACAATGCATTTGGCAGGTGAACGGGAGCTGGTGGAATTCCTGACAGAGGAGATTGTTGCGGAGCGCAAGGCGCAGAAGGTCAAAACCTTACCAACTGAGCTGGACGGCTTTGCCATCAAAGGCTCTGGTGCTGAAGTGGTGCTCACCAAGCAGTTAAATGATGAAGTGTAAGTGTGCACTCACTAAGGCAATAGAAGTATTGTTAATGCACTTCTGCCAATAGCTAGGAAAAAATAAGAGAGTAAACAACAATAAGATTAGCAAGAGCTTTATGATGTTATTTCTGACACACTTGCAGATAATTTCTGGTCCAATTTTGCTGACTTAATTACAAGTGTATCTACAATTTAGCTATCTATCGGGAATATTCATAATGTGTAGAGTTAACTAAAGTTTAAATGAGTAGAGTTTATGAAAGTTTAACTTTGAAAATTAACGAGAGCAGCAATAATTGGCACCCCATATCATAAAAAATTCAAATTTGTTCCAAAATTGGTTTCTAATAGACCATTTCCTTTTTAACAACTTCTCTTGTTCCCCGCCTCATGACTGGGCCTTAATGTATGTGTAATGTTTTATGTTAATGTCGCTATGCTTAAAAGCTTCTCAAGACTTAAAGTTTCCCTCATTAAAAAGAATGATGTCCCCACGTTTTCCGCCACACTTGGCTTGTCCCTTCAGTGGAATGACCGAGTGCCAAACATGGGGTAGAGAAAAGCCCAGCATATTATGATAGGACAGGCCGATGCTTGTTTTATTGAACACCTTTGCAACATTTGTCCCAATCATCATGCCTTATTTTCTACAATTTTAGCAGTAACCACCTTATTTATTTAATAGAAACAGTCAGTGGATGATTCAAACAATATTAAGAGGCGAGTTCACTGCTTGCATGTTTGCATGCATAAAAGTATATAGATGTGCATGAACATTTCTAGAATGTTTGTGCAGAATTTGTTACTGTTTGCTTGAGTGAGTTGGCCAAAATAAACATTTGTGTCCTACACTGCATTACCGTGCCACACGGCTCAGCACACTGGTGGAATCATACCTTTATGGAGACATTGCTTGAATAATCTTTTCTCGTTTTTTGAAGGCTGCCAACAACCTAATCCATCGAATATGTAATCTTTATAACGATATGTCTAATACCGAAAATGCCCCTGATGGCTATCACGAGTTGCTGTAACTTCTAAAAGTAAATTACAACTAATTTGCTATTTAAAGAGCTAAAGTGAGATCCATAAATAAAGTATTACGTTTGGAGTACCACAGTAGCATTTTGGGGCCCACACTCTTCCTTGCATAGCTTAACAATATCTCCAGTCTTGAAAAAAACAAAACCCAGCTTTTCTGCTACGCAGACGATACGGCTCTAATAATCCATGAAAACACCTGGGAAGCTGTTCTTGCAAGGGCCGAAGATGAGATGAGAAACATGTTCAAATGGCTAAATAAAAATCTCTTAACATTGACAAAACGAAATACGTCTGCTTCCATAAAACTCAAGCATCGAAGCCAACACTATCACCGAACATTAATATACACAATTGCACAACTCAGAATTACCCCCCTAAATCATGCCGAACAATAAAAAGGACATCTTCTATGAGGTATTTGGGAATTACAATAGAAGAAAACCTAAATTTTAAAAACCATATCCATAACCATATCAGGGAAAGTAAGAAAAGTGATCAATATAATGAAAATCCTTAGAAACTCAGCAGACATCGCGCTTCTGAAATATATATACTTTGCTATATGTCAATCCCTTATTAACTACTGCATTTCTGTCTGGGGTGGATCATGCAAAACGTT
The DNA here is from genome assembly GCA_947310995.1 of Yponomeuta cagnagella. Classification (NCBI taxonomy): domain Eukaryota; kingdom Metazoa; phylum Arthropoda; class Insecta; order Lepidoptera; family Yponomeutidae; genus Yponomeuta; species Yponomeuta cagnagella. Next base: position 18,321,586 of record OX371279.1, on the reverse strand, counting down.
CATGATAGAGCTGGAAAGAGCCCAGAGATCGGTTCTCAAAGTGATGTCCAAAAAACCAAGAAGGTACAGCACACATGACCTTTATAAAGAAGTAAAAGTCCTTAGCGTTAGACAACTTTTTATTCTCAGTGCTGCGCTGAAAATTCAAAAATCCCTGCCAACCTTATCAGGCATAGAATATACTTTCAGAATACCAGTACCTTACGTGAAAACTACTTATGCTCAAAGACTCGGGAAGTTCCTTCACCCATTCCTTAAAATTCTGCGATTTAAATGACAAAACAAAACATGAAGCAAAAACAATAATAAAGAGATAGCTACTCACTCAATCATACCATTACACCAAACAACTACTAATTAAATGATCAACATGACACACATCCTATATGAAATATTATATATAAATAATTACAAATACCTAATTATTATTATTATTATTAGTATAATTATTTATCATTTTATTTATAAAAGCGTGTAATACCATTTCAACATCTTCATGGTTTTAAGTTATAATTATTAATGTTTTATTATTATTATTATTTTTATTTTATTTTTTTTTCTCTTCTTCCGATTAACTGAGAAATTGGAATAGCTTTAATTTAGCTTAGTTTTTATTTGTATTTTTAATATTTACTCAGACACTGTCTACCACAGAGGAACCTTTTAATATTAGTAATCCACAAACGGGAGCCCACAATACAGGATTTGCCTAGTGTGGAGCCCACCAGAAATAACATCTGCCAATCGTTGTTACAAATAAATAAAATTTTACTTTACTTTATTTAAGGTTGAAATATATAAAAAAAAAAAAAAAAATATTTGCACAAAGATGAATAGTGTTACAACTTAAGAAACATACAAACTGGTGCTGGACAAACCTACTCCATCTAAAAAAAATGTCCCAGGCACTGCAGCGTCCGAGTGGTCCCTTCACCCATGTAGTGTGACGAAAGTGCCATTGGAAGTTGCATAAATCATCTCATTACGTAGATGCAAAGGCCAAAAATTAAAGTTTGAGAAACAAAAAGTTTTTTGTTCAGTTTACATCTACATACTATAACAATAAAACAAGTCAAAATACTTTTTGGTAATTAGCTCGCCTTTGTGCAGATTTATTTCTTGTGCAATAAAGAATTTTGAAATCAAATCAAGTCAAATAAATGTGTTGAATTATATTGCCCACTTCTTGACTCTGTTAAGTATGAAAAACAAAATTCACATGTAAACAATTCTTGTCAGGCCTTTCCCTCGCTCTGCCACTCTAAATTTAGTCGGCCTGTTTCAGCATCAACATCACATTCAATGTCAACCACACGGTGGACTCTGACGACTTCGGCGAGGGCGAAGCGCAGCCCGAGAAGCAGGAGTTCGCCGAGATGCGCTCCAAGCCCCAGTTCGAAGTGGACGTGGTCCGTGGAGACACTACCCTTGGATTCACCTGCTCCTTCCTGCAGGAACCTCCAGCGACTAACGCTGATGAGTACAGTGAGTACTGCTCCTATACTACGCGCACCAAATCCTAAACGATTCCGATGGTCTAACTCTCAAATTAGTATGGAATTTGATAGTTAAGCTTCGGTCACACATAGCGACTAATCGCTGCGAGTGCACTCGCTGCGAATAATAGTCGCAGCGACGATTCGCGAGTAGGCATTCGCAGCAATTAGTCTCTGTGTGTGACCGAAGCTTTATGCGATTAGAATCGCTCGATGGCACGAGTCACGCGTTCTGTGGCGCTACAATGTCAGAATTTGACAATTAATGTACTGGAAAGTCGTGACTTTCGACGTTTAAAACGTGCGACTAGCACCATTATACTACCCCTGCTGGAATTGGTCTCTGAACTCCACTTGTTGTTTCATTCCTCAATTACAATATGGTTGAAATTAATGTTAATTTAATAATACACTTTAGGGTTGTGGGTTCATTTCTCAGCGGAGGCCACCATTTTTGCTTTGTACAAAAGGCTTCAGACTGGGTGTATTGCCATGTTTGTGATGTCCTTGCCTGGTTACCATAGCACAGGGTATTCTTGTTTGGGACCAGGACAAGTGATTGTGTTGTGTGACAAGTGATTTTTATAGTATGGTCAATTGAAAAAACCATTTGAGCACCTATTTGTTTCTCGCTTACACATATTGCGGACCATATGGTGTAAGCGAGCGGCAGATATTTGCTCAATCGATGCACACAGTGCATGGGAAATCACAAGGACCTCTATCCTGGAAGCCTAAGTATGTTACCTACTTTTTCTATCCCTGTTATATTCCGCCACACTCGATACTCCGCACGATGGAGTTGCTCGAGCGCCAACGACAGGGTACAGCGACGCACGTGAAAAATGGAATCGTTCTCATTGATAGAATGGTTTTATAAGGACATTTGCAACAAATTATACTTGGTAGATAAGAAAAAACCGGCTAAGTGCGAGTTGGACTCGCGCACGAAGGGTTCGGTACCATTATCTATACAACATAGACAAAGATCGAATTTGAGAACAGCGCCATCTATAGAAACCAACAAGAAGAGTTTAACATTGACATTTAACAACATGACATCGGCGCTGTAAAGGTTATATGGATGGCCGCTAGATGGGGAGCGCTGTCTTTAGACAACATTTGTTGTATGGGAGACCAAAGCTTATTTGTATATTATTGACTTGTATCATTTCATTGACTCTTTTACAACTAACATACAGTTCTTAAGCTTGGGTAAATAGCAATATAACATTTTTTTTATTGTAGAAAAAATATGCTTTTGACAATACAATTTGACAAAATAGTTTGACTACGTGGAAGAACTCGGAGTTTCTTTGTTAGCTTCTTTTCCACGTAATCTATTAATTCTGAAACTAACAACTTTGATGCTCATTAAGTAAAATGTTTACTTTCTTATTTATAAAAACTAGATTTCTTAAACACGTCAAAAACGCCGATTAAAATAATCCGTGGTGGCGACTTTACAAGGAAAAGATCTAGCCACAGATTAAATAAACAGAGTTTTAGATTGGTTTTTAGAGGAATCGTGCCTTTATAAATAAGGCCGGCAATTAATAAAATATTTGATTAATTACGGGAGTCGCGTCGCGCGAATTCAAAATTTGAGCCAGCCAGACGTAATGTAGCCTTAAGTGGGATAACACTTGTTTTGTTCATGTTCAGACGACATCTTTGGCATCGACGAGCTGACTCTGTACAAAGGCGAGTGGAACGACAAAGTCTACGCTGTCGCCGGCGACGTCCTAGACGGGGTAAGGGTCTCATGCTACTCTCTCTTGTGTCTTTATTCTTTGAATTCTATTTAAACCCCTTTAAAAAATTTGCTAATCTAAATTCGCAACAAGTTCATTCTCACCAAATTGTGTTTACAAAAAAAAAACCTTTCCAATACGCATAAATTCTCATGGGTAAGCGTTTATGAAAAAAAATAAAAATTGATAAATAAATTGGTGAGGATTTATCTTGGGAAGGATTTTATTCATTTCGAGCTTTTATGTGTTTTGGTGGGAAATTAATAAATTTTATTCCATTTTCTTTGTACTAGGTCGACAAAATATTTTACTCCCTTCTTTTTTAAAAAAACGAAAAAAGTAGTCTGCTAAGGCTCTGAAGTAAGAAAACCAAAAAATATATATGAATAAAAATACATGAAAATAAAAAAAAAAATGTAAATAAATATACTTGTAATAGAGATCTACTCTTAAGTATAGCGTCACTCCATTTCCTCCCGTGGATGTCGTAGAAGCCGATTAAGGAAATAAATTACCAGGAGACCGGGCATCAGCGTCTTTCTGAGATTCCAACCGCATACTGCGATCGCCAACCCGCCTGCCAAGCGTGGCGATTATGGCAAAACCCCTCATGATTATGAAAATCATGAGGGAGGCCTATGTCCTGCAGTAGGCGTCAAATGGCTGATGATGATGATGATGCAAGGGCGTGGCAAGACACGGCGTTATCCAAATTGCATTTGGCAGTAAATGTACCGGCGGCGACGGTGGTAGCCTAGTGGGTAGAACATTGGACTCGGTAGCGAGAGACTCAGGTTCGATTCCCAATGCGGGCATTGTACCTATGACTTTGTTCTAAGTTATGTACATTTGTGAAGTTATAGTAGCAATACCACTCGCTAACTGTGAAGGAAAACATCGTGAGGAAACCTGGGTGTCTGAGCTATTCACATACCTCAGCGCTTGAAATCGGTGGACACGCGTGGTGATTAAGCCCATATTCTCTCCTTGAGAGAAGGCCTGTGCCCTACAGTGGGACGTTATAGGCTGCTTATGTGTGTACATGCGGCAGCTTTACACAGGTTAATAATTTCCCCGATTATTTCGCCACACTAGGCACTATGCAACAAGTAGTGACCAAGTGCCAAGTTCGGGGAAAAGTAACTGCACCAAGGTGAAGTTGAATCTCTCATTTGTATGAGGATTATTCACTGACTTGCTACAAGATTTACTCATAGGTGTGGTTTTCAGATGAGGGTTGGCATTATTGTTTGAAATCACCTGTGTTGAACGTCGTTTTTAAGAACAGAATTCTTTATCACACTCTAAAAATTCAGCTATGATGCTGCCCATACCGGATGTTATTGTTACTGCATTTTAGGAGTATTTTAAAGACATCGCGTTTTTTTAAATAACTTTAACATACGTACATAACATTACATTAGAAACTATTTGTAATGTTTCTAATGCTTTGTAATGCTCTTCTTCTGGTTATGCAATAGTGCTCTCTCTCTATCTGCATTCTGTTTTAAACATCCCAACACACTAGACTTAGTTCGTTACGCGTTATCGCGTCAAAATGAGCGTCATACGACAATATTCTCTGCCATAATGATGTCGCTTGTTACGTCGTTAAGATATTATTATGTACCGTCTTTTACTCTCATTCTTCACTAACAACTCACGTCTCGTCCGCAGTACCTCTACGATCTGCTAATGAACTTGTTGGAGGAGAAAGGCATCAGCAACGACTTCGTCCAGAAGCTGTCCGACCTCAGCACCGCCTATGAACACGCTCAGTACATCAACTTGCTAGAGACCGTCTCCAAATTCACAATCGGCAAGTAAAGCCCGATCCTTGGTGTCAGCAGGAAGACTGAGACCTGCGGAAGCGGGATTTCTGTCTATTGTTGATGTTTGAACCACATTATGAGTTACAAGCAGCTGTCAAAGGTCTCCATGAAATTGTATGAATTAAATTTCGGTGCTACTCATGTGTAGAGTAACTTCGATATTTTTGTTTGCTATAGTAGACAATCCGTTGATGGGTATACTGTTACAAATTAGCTGATCTACCATACAACTTATATTAAAATACCAGTAGACCATACAGACAATGTCTTCTGCTGTGAATTGTCATATAAAAAACAGTCCAAGTTTTTCGGGCAACTTTTTCAATTTTTGTCAGACTATTACGAATTATAAAATTTCATTTTTATAGACTAATCTGTAGAATTCTAAATGACCCGATCGGACCACCATAGCAATGGTTTTTAATTGTTCTTTTCGAGGTCATAATAACTGTCGGTAGGTGTATGTGTCGACAATCTATTATAAAAAACGGGCAGTAATTTGTTTAATCGTTCAAATATCTAGCGTGGAAGATATCCCGTGGAAGGTTGGTCAAGTTAGCCCTGCAGAAAGATAGCCTAGTTGTCGAAACCCTGTTTTGAAGTCATACTGTAGTTTGACAGAAAGAGGTATATACCTATGCTATAAACAGCTTTAAAGGAATTAGTTGAGTTACAGACACATGTGGTGTGTTTTGTTTTATGATTGTTAGTGTTATGTTAGTCTCTATGTTATAATGTATGTCGCAATAGAACAATTTAAATTCACTGTGTGTTTCTGTCATTATTTTTATGCCCCGTAATAGTGCTTTATTTATTTTATTTTTACCACAATCATTACCGGAGAAGTACATTATAAATTATAGTAGGTACTCGTACCTATTAGGAAAATAGTGCCTAAACGTTTTATAAGGATTACAATTGAATATTCAAAGTGCTACAGGAAAGTACAGAATTGGACTTTAACTGTCAATCTGAATTCGGCTCTAAAAACGCAAAGGTTTACCAGCTTTTGATGGCAGTAACTTACGAGTTTCTTCGTTAGTATCTTCTCCACATACCATGGGTTTTTTTTATAGTTAGCATATTATTATCAATTAACAATAATTGTGACTTCTCTAACGGACTACCCGAACGTCGCTCTTATGCCACCTTTGCTCATATTATACAAGGTTATTTATAAAGTGCAATTTCTGAGACGTCGATTAGAGCTTGGTTAAATTAGAATAGAAATAGAGAAAATCGCTGTTTTTCTTCTTTGCAGTGGCGTTGCTTGTTACATAATGCTTAAAACCATGTGCCACATAATGGAATAATATAGAATAGAATCGCTCGTAGCCCCGGCTGCCTGAGTGATCTTAAACGATCACGAAGGTTAAGCAACACAGGGCGCGTTCAGTGCATAGATGGGTCGCGTCTATGCCTAACGCTAGTGGCATTTTTCCGAGCGGTTCCGTGCTTCGCAAGGCACGTTAAGCTGTTGGTGCCGGCTGCCGTCGATAGATGGCAGTCGTTAAGCCAAGTCAGAGGCCTTAGGGCGGCTTGACAACTTCTGACAGTTGACGAGCCACTAGTCTACAAGCCTCCACCAATCCGGACTTGGCCCCCGTGGTGGAGTATGGCCTATACCTTCCTCAGGGAAGAGACCCGTGCCCCTCGGTGGGGACATAATGGGTTGATGATGATGATGTAGGACGATGATTTTCTGAAGGCTGCGACATTCGTTAATTATTTTTTTAAAGAATTAACCCTGTATTGCGCGCCCATCTTGTTTTTTTCAATGTCTCGCATCTCGTAACGTACCAGCGTCGTGTGCATTGATGTATTACTTAGGGCATTGAATAATTCAATGTTTAGGGTAATTTGGTCAGGCTGGTTCCTGAAAAATCGAATTCTGTTACAGCAAATCCCCATGCGTAAAGGTCAAAGGCATGCAGTGTATTTTAACAGTAATAGTAAGATTTTTTTTATTTAGTTATATAGCATAACACCAGATATGACAAAGAATGTTAGGTACCTTGTCGACCGGACAAGCCGGAGCGTGATGACTAAATAGAAGTATCCAGATCAGTAAGTACTGAGTCCACTGCATGAGCAGACAGTATAGGTTCAAACGCTTTGGTGTAATTACTGTTACAGATACGGTAAGAGCAGGCTCTAACCAAGAAAGTATTTGAGGTTAAACTAAAGTTTGTAACGTTGCGCCCGGCCGCTGTAGTATGGATAGTCCGTAAAATTAAAATGTAATAGTTGATGTGCTGTGTCAACCTAAGTGCGTAGAGTAGAATCAAGAATAACATCCCTGAGTAGAATAGTACAGACTTGCTTAAACTCGTACGTGATCTCCATGTTGCTGTAAATTATTCAATTAAAAATTCATCAGTTACAGAATTGTATCTGGCTTAGGACAAGACGGTAAGTTAGTATATACGTTGTAATCTATGACGAAGTACCCTATGTAGGTATGTGAGATAGACGTATGAATCTTAATACTATGGGGGTACTATAGGCGTACGATGGAATTGCCCGAAAGCGTCGTGAATTTCAATGTAGAATAAATGACTTAGCGGTATCTCCGACCAAGAACTCTTTCAACATTTTAAGCTTATTTGCCTTGTGAGTGACCTAAAAATAATTATTGCGCAAATAAAACTAGGTATGATAAACGCGAAAGGAAAGTAAATACCCTCTATGAGACCTACAATCAGATGCGTGAACTTTATCAGACAGCAAAAACACTCAGATTATGCGCGCCACACACATTCGCAACGCAATATAAAAGCGTTTAGTCGTTATATTTTCTCTTAATTACATATTTTAAATAGCCCGCGTGCGCGTCTCTGCCACTTGTCAAAACTTTTTTAAACTTATTTTTTGATCAGCTGTTTTTATCAAAATCAGTTGTCTCCCTCAAGCTTGTATGTTAGTAGAAGTCAAAATCTTGAGAGTGAAAGAGATAAAGCTTCTTCACAACTTTAGTCTTTACTCTTGAACTTCATAGCGCTTACCCATACCCACCAATAGCAACCAATTTCATTGATTTCCTGTCAAAACTGACCAATAGCAATCGGTTGAAGGGGGAGAACTTCGCGCAAGTCGTTATCAGTCGCTGTCACCGATCGAAATGAAGCGAGTTTTGTATTATATCGCCAAAATGGCTGCCGCCTCGCAATCGCGTACGGTGAAGAAAACACCAGAAAATTTGTACGATTTGTGTTTGTCGAATGTAGTGACCAATTTGCAAAGTAAAAAGTGCAACAAAGATGAATTGCAAGGGCTCCCGGACAGCATCCTCATGGATATCTACTGCAGGGTAAGTGCTCTGCTTCATCCTCCCTGATAATAAAAACAGTGCTGCGGCCGAGATACCGTTACAATCTTGAGTACCTATTTGTAGCAATTTCATGTCTGAGCTGAATGTATTATCAGCGGGCTAGCTAGTGATCGATTGGCGGCGCTGCACCGAATTTATGTGGTGTAATTTGCCCATGTTTGCAGAGTTGGCTATTACCATTAGTAGGTATCTAGTCACTTTCACTGGCATGCTCACTCGTCGTTCGATAGTTCTTTGTTATGAAATCAATCGAGAAATAAATTTTCCATCGCCGGACTTGATTTATTTTGCACATTTGTTTTGTAACCAGATTATGCAACAATGTGATAAAATGTGTCTGAGGTCCTGTAGGTTCTTTTCCTTTGTCTCATCTGTCAATGCCAAGACTTACCTACGTGTAGTTTCGCATGCAAAGACAAAACAAGCAAATGGAACCAGGCTAGCATGAGTCAGGTTAGGTTACATTCAAATAGGTATAATGAGCCTGAGATCTTGTTAGCAATATGCAATCATGTTTACAAAATTTGTACATGTATGTTTTTGCAATGGTGACTTTTCTCATTTTCTACATTTGTTACATAGTATTCTTGTTGGATTCTTTTAAACATCCAAGGTAGTCTGAAGTCATTGTCATCGATAAATAACAAGGCAAGCTGGGTAAACCCACTCCTAATTTTCTAATGTCTTCCTAATCAGATGGGGCCCTGGCTGTATTAAAATAAATCGAAATAATTGGGTCCCTCAGGTTCCTAAAAAAAAACCGGCCAAGTGCGTGTTGGGCCACGCGCAATGTAGGGTTCTGTAGGTTTTTTATCTGCTTTACAGAACTAACAACTTCATCATAATTTTCAATAGATTTTGTATGCAGTTTTCCTTTTATAAGTTGGTCGTCTATTACTCGTTAACTAGTAAAGCCTACTTATCTGTTATAATTTTCCTTTTAAGTTCATTATATTATGTGCTACTGAACTGAATTTTTTCAAATTTCTACACTCAACCGTTTAGCTGGGAGAGGGGGGGAACACCCTACTCTGACAAAAATTTGCACTAATTTTGCAAACAGAAATGTTAAAATGGTCTTATATTTTCTTAACAATATTTTTCAACGACCAATCCAACGATACCCCACAACGAAAAAAAGTTATCCTTATTGAATGAAAAATAAAGAAAATTAAAAAGTTTATTAAATTTATTAATAATAAAATTAAGTTTATTATTAGTTTTTTTAGTTAAAATCTATGGAGCCTTCCTTGCTACTTTATTATTTTTCACTTAATAAGCAGTTTTTGCTTTTATATTAATTTTGGTGTAAAAATACTTGGTGTTGGGTACAAATAAACTTTTTCATTTAGATTCAATGGCTCTGTATGTGAGAACTAATTCAGACTCAGACAATTGACACCACACCTTTCACACAATCTCCTAGTTTTTTTGTAAAAAGAACAGGGCCTTACTCTCCATTATGGCAAATAAGTAAAGTGAAAATGTAAATAAATAGAATATGCTTTGTACCCTACCAATCTTTAACTCTTTACTTAATAATCTTTTAAATTCGTAAATCTCCTAGCTCTTTACACAAATTGGTACATTACAGTACTGTGTATTGCAAATCTCAGTGCTTTTGCTTTTCATGTATACCGGCTATTTGTTTTCTAAGTTACGTACATTTGTGAAGTTGTAGTAGCAACTACAACTTCACAAATGTACCCTAGTGTCCCTAGTGTCTGAGGTATTTACATTTTACATACCTTAGCGCTCGCTACGTACAATGGCCTAACTATGAGGCTAAGTTCGGAAATCTCAGGTCTAACTAGAACTCTCGGGTATTTTTATTCTTACAAAAAAATGTGTAGGAATACCTATGTGGGCAGGGCGCACTAATGGTTGTTTAAATTAATGAATTATAAAAGTACTTAACTTTGTTTACTACATTGGAAGGTTAATTCTTCATAAAATACATAGATCTTACTTTTAGACACACTACAGTAACCAAAATGTCACAGCCATGCCATGTCCACTTACCAAAATATTATTTATTTTATTTATTGTACAAATTATGTTCTACTGTAATCACGATTTATATATTAGTCAAATATACGCTCCTATTCATTTTGTGAATGTTGCATCTAACATTATACATATTTATTGTTTTGCCTTGTTAAAAAGTATAAAATATAGTGCTTGTAAAGTTTGTCTGAAGTTTTTTTATAACAACCATGGCACGACGTAAAAATCCTTCCTAAGCTAGTAAAAAATTTTATTTTTATTAAATTTTATTGACTGCCTCGTTGGTCCAGCCGTTAAGGAGCTTAGCTACCAAAACATAGGTCGAGGGCTCGATTCCCACTGGGTGCCGCCGCCGTACATTTGTACAAATGGCCTCAGTCTGGGTGTACTTTCGTGTTTGTAACGTCCTTGCCTGATTACCATAGCACAGGGTATCCTAGTTTGGGACCATCTCAAGTGAATGTATTGTGTGGAAGTTATTTATTTATTATTTTATTTATTCACTACAAAAATAAAATATTTACTTAATGAACGTCAAAGCTGTTAGTTTCACAATTGTAGATTTCATTCAATGAATTTGCCCTTGATGGGTCCACAATGGAGTTATTGATTCTTGTCAATTGACCACTGGCATGCTGCTTATGAAAAGTTTAACCTAGTTTTTTTTGTACTTCTTGACCGAAGCAACAATACATTGATGTGTTTTTTGGTTTAGATATGATAGCTCATGGACTGGGAGAGTGTCTGGCATATCTTAAAGTTGTTGTAGTTAGGTCTAATATGTCTGCCCTGTGACCTTACAGCTCATACTCAATTAGGTCAGTCCCTTTAAGCCTCAGGTGCCTAGTCTTCCGGTTTGGAACATGCCATTCCCAGCATACTCTTTCTTTTTCCAGCGAGCACTTCACAGTACATACTAACGACACCACATCATAAGCGTATACTGTGTTAACGTGATGCAACCTCTTTCTGTAGTGTGGTTTCTCTGTAGGATTGGGGAAACTGTTTCCACATGGCGAGACCGCGTCTCGCGAACGACACCGTCCTCCCCACAGAATAGACTTTTCTCAGCCCATGGTTACCTCCCCAATTATGTTTGTGTTGCAGTCTCGCTACTTTTTATACGAGTACGTCGCGAACAAGGTCGCGGATACATCATCATCATCATCATCAACCCATTATGTCCCCACCAAGGGGCACGGGTCTCTTCCCTGAGGAAGGTACATACTATGTATTATTTTATTGGATAACTCTCCTCCTTTACGGGTTTGGTCTACCCACTGACCGCCGTTGGATTCTCGGCCGGCCACCCGTTACTTCCCTGGTCCACCTTCTGTGTTTCATTATTATGCAGGCTATACAAGTCATTGTATCGTGACAAGTGGCAGTCCCTGGTCTCTGCCTGTCATACAGGCGTGAGTTTATGTATATTGTACACGACCCACTGCAGAGCACAGGATTTTCCTCACCGAGTATGGACCGAATCACTATTGGCTGACCAGCACTAATTGGCAATTTCGAGCGCTGAGGTATGTGAACACCTTAGGCAATGTTGTTGCTACTAAACATTCACAAATCTACTTAACTTAGACAACAAAGCCATTGGTACAAGCGGACACACCGGACTTGAAGCCCACGACCTCATAGATTTGTGGCAAGCGTTCTACAGACCGCGCTACCACTCCACATTAATTATGTTGTAACTTTTTTTATGATGAATACATTTTTTTAAATGTATCGTTTCATACAACGCATATGAAGTCGCCTCGTTATTTGATATGAAAAATAGCGAACAGTAAACATGAAATCATTACAAACACTAGGTAGGCGGATGTACCCACGTATAACCATTAGCATTTCTATTTACATCTATCACGCCGGGGAGCGCTGCGAACACCTGTGTCTCAGCTATGTACACATTAATGTTTAGATTTGAGAAGGAGAAGAAGAGTCATTTATTCAGAACTCGGATTCTAGAACAAGACATATCACAGAAACGAGGCGGACAGATAGACAGATGTCCTCATCCAAGTGGCGGGAAGACGCTTGATGCAAGCCGCTTCCAACCGGTCTTTTTGGAAATCCATGGAGGAGGCCTATGTCCAACAGTGGACTTCTTGTGGCTGAATTATGGTGATGATATCACAGAAACGAAATAAACTGATAACTGACATAACAACAACGGAAGAAGAGTGAATACACTACAGACAAAACAAATTATGTTAACCTATGGTGTGACCTAAGGTGCCACAAAAGGCAGCTGTCTCAGCGTCATGCTAAGGGAGTGAGCCCTTAGCGCTGATTTTCAGTCAGTGCCTGCGGCAATTCATAATTGTACTACGGAATGCGCATCGTGGCGCATTTTTTTTGCTTTAAGTTGCTAAGTGGCCCGTAATATAGCAGAATAGAGTGCACGGATGTAAAAGTTATGTGCTGTCTGACCACTCCCGTCCGTCCACCGAAATAATGCTAATGTTGTTCCCTGCATACACATATAAAAGTGACAACAAATACACTTTGAGTAGTGCAGAAAAATATAAAATAGATTATGTCCTACGGGGCACATAGCACGCAGAACTGATGGCCGATGGGGCCGAAAAGTTCTCGAATGGAGACCACATATCGGCAAGCGCAGCGTAGGACGACCAGCCACAAGATGGACAGATGACCTCATCCAAGTGGCAGGAAGACGCTGGATGCAAGCCGCTTCCAACCGGTCTTTTTGGAAATCCATGGCAGGATTGATGTCTATGTTCAGCAGTGGACTTCTTGTGGCTGAATGATGATGTCCTACCCAGCAACAAAAAGTTTCATCAACTGTCGGATAACGCCCGACAAATAACTTGACCAAATGACTGCTTTGGGTCAAGTTGCGTCTAATTGGCGACAGACGCGGGATGCTTTAGTCAAATCAACGACTAATAAAAATAAAAAAAATGGTTTTACGTAGACATCGCAAACTTGCGATGATTATTGTTCAATTTACGAAGCAGGTTTACCACTTTGATATTATCCGAAAGCGCAATTAGGTGCGTAAATTCGGCCTTTTGACGAATATTATCTAAGCTTCCTGGTTTTCTAAAAACGACGCGATATGAAATGTGAAAGCTACTCGTATATTACGATACTTATGCCACAGAAACGTGTGGCGAGGCTTGGTTAAATTATTTCAAATCATTTGAATATTGTTTATCACGTGATATCTCGTAATAGAAGCGCAGATGACCACGCATTAGCATAGGCGTGATATGGTACAGAAAATGGAGATATACTATCTCTGTCTTAGGAGCTTGTTTACTTGTCGACAAAACAACTTTTACTATAAGTTTATAAGGCTCCGACTTCATGCGGAAATAGAAATCTCAACTGCACAATAATTTTCGCAGTTAAGTTTGAATTTTAAAGTCAACATAAATAACATGACCCCAGCACATCATCTCAGGGAGAAGGCAATGGCTGAAAACCAGCGCTGCCCGGGACTGATCCGGGTCAGCAGCAGCTGAGCCACTACCCTTTGCCTTATTTTATGTCGTCACTACTTAAGCCTTACTTTGTTTTAAGTTATTTTTTTTCTGATGATGCAATAAATTGTTTTTTATCTTTATCTTATCTTAACAGTAAGTATCAATACATTTTATGGATGTGTGTTGGTTAGCCTTTCCGTCTTAGACATTTTGCCATTTCTTATTGTTTTATTTATTTGCTCCGCCAAAAGGATAATATTGAATGAATGCAAACGTTTAAAACCGTTTCTTCTAGTTAAAACGCCTCCAATAAACATTAGTTTAAAATTATTTTTTTGTACCTATAAGAATAATTTATTTCCAAATACCTTACAGTGTTGATACAATCTAATACTAAAACTAGTTTATGAATAAACATTAGCTTCTGTTGCTGTGCTAGGCTTGACACCCGTTCTCGCAAGCAGCGCCAAATGGCCAATTCCCCAGTGAAATGAGTCAGTTTCTAGTTACAGTTGAGATCATAGCTTTACTTTATTGCGTAGAAAATAAATTTAGATAGGTAGATAAATAATTTATTCACATAAGACACACACACGTATATAAAGCAAAGTAATACAAATCAATTCAAAAGTCACAATACGAAGAAAGAATATAACAAAACAATAACATACAGAAAAAAGCAAAAACACACTGGAAATTAGCCAGATACGGTACGACAGGGGTACAAAAGTGACCAACGTAGGTGTGGCAAATTTGAATGGGCTCCGACTCAGCATGTGCTGAAAGTCCAGGAAGAACTTCAGCGCTGATATTCTGCCGGTACCTTCTAGCGGCATGCAGCGCCAGGAGAGCCGAGGTGAGGTGGTCGAATTGTTATCAGACCGGATTAAAATTTATCAAAAGAATAACAAAAACAAAATGTAGAATATAAAAAAGTTATTTACAAAATTCCGTGTGGCGCCGGATTAAGAATACCGTCACTCCATTTCTTTCCGTGGATGTCGTAGAAGGCGACTAAGGAAATAAATTACCAGGAGACGGGCAGCAGCGTCTTCCTGAGATTCCAACCGCGTACTGCGATCGCCAACCCGCCTGCTAAGCGTGGCGATTATGGTAAACCCCTTCATAGTTAAAAACCATGAGGGAGGCCTATGTCCTGCAGTGGGCGTCAAATGGCTGATGATGATGATTTATAAAATTTGCATATAAAAACAGTACTACTACTTAGATATAAGAAACTATTTGTAATATCTTTCACCTGGTTGTGCAGTAAAGTGTTCTCTATCTATCTGTCTATTTTGATAAATTAAACCTGTGAGTGTGTGACATCTCTGCCGTGTCAAGACAAAATACTGTAATTTAAAAACAGGCATTTTCCAGAAAACGCAAAAAACACTTTGTTACGAAAATTACGCATAAATACGTCAAATATAAACAGATAACTTTGAAATTTTTATGTGTTTAATAATAGTACACATAATTATGCCGTAACAAGAAATAAAAAAAGTAAATATGTTATTTATTGAATTTACAGCATAAAACGTGTTATGTTATGACGTAAAGGCCCAGCTAAGCAGAATAATTGATTCCACAAAATATTGCAACTACATATTATGTAGTGTTTTGTGTAAAGAGTTGGTAAAGGAAGAGGTAGGCTGCACTACGGAACAGAAAAAAACAGTGGAAGTGGCATACGCCTGAATTACAATCGGAACCGCTGTCGCCAGTACTCACACTATCACATGGTTAACTACAAAGAAATCTTGGCCGTGGCGTTTTACTTAAGATGAAATTATAAACCCCGGCATCTTGACATATTTTAAACCTTATGACAGGGCCACGCTGTCGAAATTACGTTGTATTTGTCTGTTACTTACGATGTCTGAAAACAAAATCCAAAAATTGCATAGAAAGTGCTGTCATCTAGTGACAAGTAGCCGAACTACGACGCATCAACAAAACAAGTAGTTCGGCCGCCCGGCAACAGATGTCCATCGATTGCACTAGTGATGTGCGTAGTGCGTAGCTTATGACATCGATAATAACTTTTACTATCATAATATCTGTGATTATGAATTTAAGCGAAAGTAAGACATTAATAGTATAGGATTTTCATTGTTTTTATCCTTATCTAAGATTTTAGTATTATTTACACAAAGGAGATTATTGTACTAGCTTGTACAGTAATCTCCTTTGTTCATATATCCATACTAATCCATATACATACTGTAAATGCAAGCAAGTGTGTCTGTGTTTCTGTACCGATCTGAACCGATTTAGATAGATAGGGGGATAGGATGATTTCTGGGATAAAAACTATCCTATGGCCTTCCCGGGACCACTCAAACTATCTCCATACCAAATTTCATCGCAATCAATTCAGCGGTTTAAGCTTGAAGAGGTAACATACATACAGACACATTATAGCATTTGTAATATTATATAAATCGTCCCCGGGAAGCACATAGGATAGTTTTAACCCGGATATAATTCCCTAAGGAGGTGAAATGGGGGGGTGAATCGCGGGCAAAAGCTAGTATATATCTATCCATACTAATATTACAAATGCAATAGTTAAAGGATCAACTTTACTAAGAAAAAAAAGGAACCAACCAACCAGTTTTTTATATAATCAATTAGTAACAAACAACGAAAAATATACAAAGCTTAAAATATATCTTTACTGTCCTTTACTGTAGGTACTTGTCTTTGCTGGCATCCAATTTTGTCTCCCTGTCGCATCGATCCATTTTTCCTTCTGAAAAGGATCTTTAGGAAATCTGAAAATCTGTGGGAATATATTTCAGTGTTTTATTCGAAGATTCGGAAATGATCATGACGTACACTTTTTACAAGAAGTTACGCGTACTATTACATGTAGGTACGTGGAAATAATATCATAAGTCAGCCTAGAATCAATTTAAAATTATTATTACATTCATTTTAATTTTTAACTCGATAACTAGGAAACAATAGTAAAACCACTCAAACTCTGCACGAAACGAATATCGATAACTTTGTCGACAACACCATCTCACTATTTTCGAGAGTTTAATGTACGATAGAGTAGCGAACATTCTAGAATCGCTCCATTTAATGACAAAGACAGAAAAAGACCTTATTGCATTCACACAGAGTTCATTTTTGTATTTTGCATTGCTGTAAAATGCCTAACGGAATTGAAAATTGAGAAACTTATCAAAATTAAATGAAATGCTACTTACCGATGATACGAAATGCCACCATGGGTGATGTTTTTGGTGCGGCTATCGTTTTTGCACTCCAAAATGGAGCAATAAGGCATATTTACAGCGCAATCCTTTTTTTTCCGATATGGTTGACACAACCAGCTTAAACAACACTCTGCGGCGAACTGGGCTAGGTTGCGCGGAACTCCGCGTAATAGTGGCACACGCGACACGCCTACTTTACACTTCTACTGTTTTTGTTGTTCTGTGGGCTGCACGTTGTGAGATTGTTACGACAAAACACTGCATCTACAATTATGTACCTGACATAAAAAAAAAACACTGAGTATCTATAGAACCAGTATTTTGTCAAAACCGGTCTCTATAAAATTGGGAATACAGTCTTAATTACCATGGTTAATTTCCGTATTATTAAAACTTTTTCAATATTTTTTGATGGCATACCATGTACCAAAGGGCGAAGAATCGAATTATTCATGTTACCGTAAAACACTATCTATAGATACAGTGTTTTGTTATACCACGGCAGATCTGTGCCTGCAACTAGGTACTGATGTGCAGTTAACCGGGAATATTTATTAATTTTCCATCCAGTTTGTTACCATTACTAGTAACATACATAACATAACATAAGCAGCCTATATACGTCCCACTGTAGGGCACAGGCCTTCTCTCAGGGAGAGAGTGTGGGCTTAATCGCCACGCGTGCCCACCGCGGATTGTCGATTTCAAGGTATGTGTGAATAGCTCAGACACTCAGGTTTCCTCGCGATGTTTTCCTTCACCGTTAGCGAGTGGTATTGCTACTATAACTTCACAAATGTACATAACTTATAAAACCAAGTCATAGGTATATGCCCGCACTGGGGATCGAACCTGGGTCTCTCGCTTCCGAGTCCGATGTTCTACCCACTAGGCTACCACCGCTATGTTACCAGTAACATTTCCAGAAATTATAATAGAAAAATTTGGCACAGATAATTTGAAGAATATTCCCAAAATATATTACTAGAATCAGTGAAACTAGTCGCTTGCCAGTTTTGCTTACTGATTGGACTGTAAATTAATGTTTATATTAATATAGATACTAGATAGATAGATAGATAGATCATTTATTTACATAAGTCACACACACGTATACAAAGCATAAACACAACTAATTACAAGAAACAGCACAAAGAAAACATATTACAAAGCAGAAGCACACATGCAGAGCAAAAACATTTAGATTTTAAGTACATGGTACGGTAATGTATCAATTGGTGAAAAGAGACAACGTAGGTGTGGCAAATGTAAATGGGCTCCGACTCAGCATGTGCTGAAAGTTTGGGACAAACTTCAGCGCTGATATTCTGCCGGTACCCGGTGTGAGCGGCATGCAGCGCCAAGAGGTGAGGTAATCAAAGTGGTAGACCGGCGTAAAATATATTTGTAATGTCAGAATAAGTATATAATGTCATGCTGGTATTATTAATAGTGATATAAATTGTATTATTAAATAGAATAAAGTGTAGTATTCAAATTAATATTCCATATAGATCCAGATATAAGAAGATAAGACTAGTCTGTATAAACTTTGTGCACTCAAAGTCACAGATTATGAAATAAATTTTAAATACTAATAGATAAGTAATTAAATATGAACTATAGATATGTCATTATTTTAACTTTTACTGAGGCAAGGAATACTCTGGAAGATCAGTGGAAAAAATTGGTCACTTTCTAGCCCCCTTACATTTCCTCTCCTCTTCGGTTCATATATCTCTCTAGTTAGACCCGACCAGAGTTACAGGTGGGATCACCTGCCTGAGTTGAAGAAGAAGAAGAAAAAAGACATTTATTATACCAACAAGATCACAGAAACAAAATAAGCAGATAAGTAACATAATATGCACAACAACAGAAAGAAAACTAAATATACAACAGAGAAAACGAATAAATAAAATAGGACCATAGATGTAGCCTGTGGTGTTAGATACACCATTTGAATTCTAGATCATAAGCGTCATCGAGATAATGGACTTGACTTGCTAATTTTGTTGCATAACAAAATACCTTAATCTTATTTAACCAAGGCTAAACCAAATATAGTCTGCTAAACTAGTCTAGACCAAGCGACGCAAATTATCCTTGCATATTAAAATAGATTTGGCCAATAAACTGTCAACCGCACGCATAACTCTGGTTTTCTAAAAATAAATAAAGAAATCGATGTTTGATTGACCTTTGGGTTGGTGGGTAAAGTTGAGGGCGGGTTGTAGGCATTAGGGTGTATGCATGGGGGCACTATAGGAGGCCTATTGGACGCAAAAATAAAAATGAAAAAAATGGTAGGACATTTATGCAAAAAAAAAAATATTTTTTTTTGTTCTTGCATTGTGTCCGGGCGATCTTTGGGAGCAAAAAAAGTCCCGTAACTTGGTACCTTAATACACTCCGTTTTCGAGTTCTGAATAAAAAACTAAAACCCTTGTGTAGCCTTGGGGGGTGATTTTTTTTTTATTTCTTTTTGGCTGGGAACGGGTGAGGGAGGTTTTAGGGAGCAATATTATATTATTAAATTTGAATAGCGAATGACGTCACTTTAAGGAGCACGCGAGTAAACATAGAATAGAACCGAACATATTACTTTATAATCTATGACATAGGTAACAATCTCTTTATAGTCTGTGGTAGTAACAAACAGCCGGTACTTTCTGATCATTTGTATTTCGTTTAAATTCTGAGTGAAATAACACGCAGAATGGCGTGGAACAAGGGTTTACTAAGACAGACAGTGGTATTCTGCCTAAAATAGATGTGTTGATGTTGGGAGAATTTTTAGCATCAAGTAAGGACTTGTTCAGCAGAGGTGGGAATTTCTTTTTTAATACAGTTGCTCAAAAAGTGGCGCATTGCAGGGACGTATAGCGTTCGGGATGTGGGCTATTACATAGGTACTCGAGCTTTTTCTTTACCTTTTCTCAACTCGTGCGTTCTCTTTCCCAACTGTCAAAGTAATGTATATTAAAAAGAAAAAAACGAACCACGAAGTTTTTCTACAAAAATTCATAGAATTTTTTATGATATATGCAAATATTTCTAAAAAGAAGCTACTAATTTGTTTCAATATCAGATTTAATGATTTGATTCAATGAGTTAGGTTAGGTTCATTTCATATCATTAAATTTAATTTTCATTTCATATTAATAAAAAAAAATCTACTGAAGACTTGGCTGTATGGGCATAGTTCCCTTTGCCTGCCCAGAATGGGTGAAGAAAAAATAAATCGATCTCTGCTTATTAAATATTCTAAAGGAATATATGGTTGGCGCCATTTTCCAAAAATCGTCATTGCAACTTGTTCCGACTGTCAACCCCTTTTTGTGTTCTGTGGTCAACCCTCACCTTCGGCTTTGCCTCGGCTCGGGTAGACATTTGTCGGAACTCTTTGCAATGACAGGCTTTCCGCACTCGTAATGAAATATACTATTTTGAACTCGATTTTCAATGAAAGTAGGCTGGCACCTCTTTCTGCACTACGAATTTTTTACTTAATTGATAGTTTAACAGTACGCGTTTAATTGTTCTAAATAATTTTATTTTCCTCGTAGGTATAATATAAAGCACTACGTATCACTCAGGAGAAAGTTCTATTTCTGTTCTCGAGTATTTTAAGCCCGACGCGCAGCGGAGGATCGTTTTATCCCCTCAGTGTACAATGTTCTATTGTGATTAGGGATTACTTGAGTAATTAATGTTCTGTGGTCAAACTGAATATTTCACATTCCACCATACTACCACCGCTCGTCTGTGTGTATAATTATTATGTAGAGAGGTGTGTTCCTTTGACCGACTGATAGACGCCGCCCGGTCACATAACGGTGGTCGAGTGTAAACGTAGAGGTGGTCAGGTCCGAGACTACTTTACCGCATTTCACTTTTCCTGAGTTTGTAGTCGCAGTAGGCGACTGCGCCGCCCAAGAGTTAGTTCGGCTCTTATACGTACCATTTCCAGCAGTATAAGGAATAAGCGCTGATGGAATTGATTGGATTCAGTCTACCTTGATAGCGTTATATATTATTCTTAAAGAGCCTCCAAAGGCTCTTTAAAAATAATAGAATTCACTATCAAGGAATGTCCTGAGGTACCTGAGCTTTAACAGTTGATTCCTCGACTCGAGTGAGAAGTTTACTGGAGTGGAGGAACTGTTTGACGTATTATAATACCGTGCGACCCCATGCGACGAAGAGTGGAGTCGAGGAAGACTTTGAGGAACGTTTTGGAATACGGGTGTAATGGCCAGTTTCTGAATTGGAAATTTCGCTAAGTAAATAGTTAACTGTAGTGCTGTGTCTTCGAATTTCTCAGAAAACATGGAATTGACATAATGCGGCCCAGGCCACTCATTACATCGTGCGTGATCGATTATAAAATTTGCTGATAAATTGTAGCCTTTGAAAATACATTTTATTGTATTACTAGCTTTTGCCTCCGCTTGGAATGAGTAATTTCCGGGATGGAAAGTATCCTATGTCCTTCCCCGGGACTCAAATTATCTCCATAGCAAATTTCATCTAAATCCGTTCAGCCCTTATTGTGTGATTAACAAACATCCAAATATCTTCAAAAACTCATTTATTTTATTATATTTTAATTCTTTATTGCACTAATTACATTGTAAGGGTACAAGGGCGTGCTTAACTCTTTGTGAAAATCTCCAGGGTTGTTGCCTGACGAATGTCCAAAGGCAGGCTGTTCCACAAGCGAATCGCAGTCACTGTAAAAGAATTAGAATATCCCGCCGAATTATGCTCTGGGGTGCGGAGATGAAGAATCCGGGACGACCGCATAGCGCGGGCGTCACTGTGGAGATGAACAAAGCGTTCCCTGAGATAGGAAGGGGAGCAAGTGTTATTCAACACATTATAGAGAGTGGACAAGATAGGAGCATTCCTGCGGAAACGGATATTGAGCCACTTGAGCTTGAGCGAAATTGGGAGACGTGATCATACTTACGCAATCCGAAAATATATCGAATGCATAAGTTGCGAAGTCGATCGAGTTTGCTTAATAGCTCCTCACCAAGGTCAGGATCCGTGTGGTGCCGGATTAAGAATAGCGTCACTCCATTTCCTTCCGTGGATGTCGTAGAAGGCGACTAAGGAAATCAGTTACCAGGAGACGGGCAGCAGCGTCTTCCTGAGATTCCAGCCACATGCTGCGATCACCAACCCGCCTGCCAAGCGCGGCGATTGCGGCAAAACCCCGCGTGGTCATGAAAACCACGAAGGAGGCCTATGTCCTGCAGTCGGCGTCAAATGGCTGATGATGAAGGTCAAGATAGCATACGTCAGCACAATCGATATGGGGAGTAGCAATGAATTGACAAGCGTAAGTTTCGCTGAGAATGGAAGAAACTTCTGTAAACGCTTAAGGGAGTGCATTGAGGCAAATACTTTCCTACTTATCTCTAGAGATGGGTAATGGCCCAGGTTATAATCCACTGATGAGTTATAATCCAGTTTTGACCCAGTTATGCACCCGTTATAACCCATTATGGCGGTTCATAATGATTTCGTTCAATAGTAATACGGAATACGTCGAATAATGTGCAAGGCGTTGTAGTTGTAATCTGAATGTATCGTTATGAAATTGTGCACGCAAAAATATACAGGAAATTCTCCACACAATAGAATATTAGGGATTTCACTTCTATGTTTAGTTTTTATCTCTTGCGCTCGCACTATACTAAGGGCCAGTGTCCTAAATGGAGTTTAAGTCGAGATTTTGACAGTTCGTCCATGCATTATCGGTCAAATGCTCGACTTAAACTCTAGTTTGCGAGATCTGCAAGTGGCCCTAAGTACCTAAGTACATTTAAACCTAAGCATTGCAGGCAATGCATCTCATAAAGTATATCAAGCAAGCCACACTTTTATGATCCTTTGCGCCGGAAATCCCCGGGCGTGAGCGAGTGGGACTACGACATCATCGATCTCGCTCGCACTTGCGCCGTGTAAAATGCGTACGGCACAGCCAGCACTCACTCCAGTACTTTGTTGTTTAGAGTGCGCACGAGCGTTTTTTGGTATAATATTTATTGTTTCGTGTTTTTTTTTATCGAACCGGCATTGTTTATTGTTACTGTGATCGCTGCTTACCGAATGACCTTGGCCTGAATACTGACTGAACTTCCAACGCGATATTTAATGCACTTTTTCATCGTGTAAAGAAGTCAGTCACTCACTGCAGTTCCTGATGAAGTGATGATGCATGCCTGTGTTGAATGCATTTGGCGTTTTACTTAAATATTTCTGGATTATTTATAAAGTATAGATGCAGAGTCATTATTAGGACTACATTATCTGAAAATATTTCATTCACGGGGACTGCAGCGTGTCACTTAGTCCAAATCTTACAACGTGTCACTTAGGTTAAATCTTAAATTTTTAGGGTTCCGCAGTCCGACAAGGAACCCTTATAGTTTTGCCATGTCCGTCTGTCTGTCCGTCCTAGCGCAAAGACCGGTGGTACTAGAAAGCTGTAATTTGGTATGTGTTTATCACGTCGACAAAGTTAAATAATAAAATGTCAGAATTTTTTTTCCGTACCTCCCATAACATGAAAAGGGGGGGCTGATTTTTTTCTTCTCTACCCCATCGTGTGGGGCATCGTTTATTAAAGAGTTTACTAAGATTAGGCATTACAATTAAGGCATTCATTTACGAAATATTTAGCTTTTACCTGTGTCCCCCCCTCTAAAATCTAAACCTTTGCATTTAAAAATCTGAAAAAAATCACGATAGTAACAAATAGGTTAACGAGTAATGGTCGATTACATTAGTGGGATTACATTGTGATTATGTTAGGTAATAGGTAATAAATCTTTGTAATAACTAGATGTATGTTGAACTCTAAGCTACGCGTGGCCCGATACGCTTTTATTTGTACTTTTATTCACAGAAAACATAGTATTTTGAAAGTGTATGCAGTTCATTAAAACTTAAAAATACTTCAGTGGTGCAAAAATAAATCACTATGGCACTATAATGTCAAGCAAAACTCCCGATTACCCAAAGCATATTTTTTTAGTTGTAATTTGTTCTTGTTAAATCGTATCGCTCCTGTCTTTCATTTTGACCCACCAAAAAGTAGTTAATGGGATAAAACTGGTCGATAACGTTATAACCCGTATTAAAACTGGTTTATAACTACTGGGTTATAATCCACTACCCATCTCTACAGTTATCTCAGCCACATCCACAACCCACGAAAGATCGCTCTGGATGTGCAGACCAGGATTTTTTACCTTGCTGCAGTAGGGGAGAGCAATACCATTAAAGAGCACCTTGGGAAGAGAGGTCAAATCTAGTCTGGCGATGAGGGCCTTGCTACCGACAAACATGACCTGAGTTTTAGAGGGGTTTACCAGAAGACCATACCTGACGGTCCACTGTCGAAACATAACATAACAGAAGCAGCCTATATACGTCCCACTGTAGGGCACAGGCCTTCTCTCAGGGAGAGAGTATGGGCTTAATCACCACGCGTGCCCACCCCGGATTGGCGATTTCAAGCGCTGAGGTATGTGAATAGCTCAGACACTCAGGTTTCCTCACGATGTTTTCCTTCACAGTTAGCGAGTGGTATTGCTATTATAACTTCACAAATGTCGAATCTCATACTCATGGTAATTCTCTAATGTACAGACATTACATTAACAGAAATTTAATATATCGAAATATAGTACAATGGGCGGACTCATTACTAAAAGCAATTTCTTCCAGGCATCAGTGTTGCGACCACCTTTTTATAAATCGGATTTTTGGGGCTGGGGCTGGAGACGGATTATTGCCGAGCATGACTTCAGCGGAATGCCGAGATTGCCTTATGTTGAGGCACATGATTTCACACGACGATGTGATTGTAAGACACATGGTTGTGTTATGATACAACGGCCAACTCTATTTTGTACTTGCCGGATTCGTCCCCTTTGTTTTCGCAACTTTTGACATTTGTAACCTACGGATGAAAGTTAAGCACTATAAACCTTTTTTTTATTAATTTCTTTTAAGCGTGTTTTTTTCCGTGACGTCGTAACCCGGTAGTGTGCAGATATATCTATTAAATTAAATAATATCTCGCTGTTGTTAATCATTTTTTGACCTGTTTACTTAAAATCTGGTTGTATCTCGTTAGAGCTGCAATTACAAACAAGTACACCTTGTGCCACCACAGAAGACATTGTGGCACCACCACTGATACTACTAGGCTAGGCTAAACAAAAAAGTTGTCTTCTTGAATGGCAAAACTCATAACAGAAACTCGTATATTATATAGTTTTTGTTGCACTAACCCGTGCTGAGGACAATTTTAAAAACCTATTTAGAGCCTAAAAATTCCACCCATGCCGGGACTTGAACCCGCGACCTCTGGCTAACCGTGCCAGCGCTGCAAGTGATGTAGATTGCTTCGGCCAGATGTCGCTGCCTGTACGTAATACAGAGACGTTTGTAAAGAGGCTCGAAATTTCACTGATGCCTGCACTTGCCCATTAGCTCAATTGGGAGAGCGCTGGCATGGTTAGCCAGAGGTCGCGGGTTCAAGTCCCGGCATGGGTGGAATTTTTAGGCTCTAAATAGGTTTTTAAAAACTCGTATAGTATGTTTACACAGGCTCGCGACCTAGGAGAGTTTAAGTAGCGATAATTGCATTCGAGAGGCGAAACTCAGGGCATTTAATTTTGTTTCCACTAGGCGACCATATTATTGCCTAGAATAAATCGCCACTCGCGTGCCAGAAACACTCCTTGTGTAACAGCCAGCCCCTTTAGAGAATAACACGATCTTGCGAAGATGTCGCGCCGGGCGCGATATCGCATCAAAACTATGTATGATTGTGCGAACAAATTATATTACATACGAAGTTTTAATCAATATGTTTTTTTTATTTAAAAAATGTCAACAGTGTTTCAATTGTCAAAAATTACATTTAAAAAAAAGTCAATCAATTAGACTTAATAAGAAGTAAAAACAATGTCAAAAATATAAAAAACAAAGTAAGAATAAAGGAAACAAAAAACACACACACACATAAATACAGTCAATTAAATAAACCGCCCCGAGACATGTCCGACCCAAAGGTACCCATGACACTGGCAGCGTTACGAGGGATATCCTTTGCATCAAAAATGCCCCTGAGCGGTAGTCAAAGCCACGGTTCCTGAGACGATACCCTATCTCCTTAACAAAAACTTTCCCCTGGGTACCCCAAACTCCAGTGGTTTCTACGGCGAGTGGCACAAACAGATAGCTGCTCAATATGTTTGGTTGGCTCAGTCCAATCTAATCTATCGTTCTAGCGCGAATATTCATGTTGGGCATAAGCCTCCCCAAAGCACGCCCATCTTTCTGTATTCTGTTCTCGGCAATCCTCATCCACCCGCTACCAGAAATTGTCCAGTGAGCTGACGGGCGTCTAACGCTGCTTCGGCAATATTTCGCAAATAACGGGTAACGGCTTGGTGAGCTAGAATAATATTAAATTTAATGGTTGTATACGAAAGGTCTCAAGGAAAATTAAGAACGGAGATAGACCATGACCTTGATTAAGGGGTAAGGGCGCTTCATATTCTAATCCAACGTGTACGAAGTCGCAGGCACAGCTAGTTTCACATAACTAGGTATAACTGTACAAATGTCACATTCGTCATGATGTTTCTGCTACAATAGCATAGTTTATGTACCTGAGTGAAGAGTTAAGTAAATATTTGCTTTGCTAATAATACCCCACATTTATATTGAGTAACGGTAGATCATTCTGTAATTTGAAGCGGCAGTTAACTCGAAAATGCAGGTTCCGTTATTTACCGTAAAGGACTGGGTAGGTAGTTGTTGTACCTACTGCCGAAGATGTTAATGTTCGGTATGAGTAGTCAAATAACGGTAGAGTTGAATAGTAACGTTTTACATTTTTTATTGAACACTCATTGTGTAGCTTGGAATCTGAAGGAAGCGACCTGCAGGAGGCATTTGAGTTGAGATGTAGTGCTATCGAAGGATGTTGAGAATACTTGAGAATAAGATCAAAAATAAATTCCAAATTCGGAAGTCCATAGAGTTTGGAAGTCCGAAGACGCGCCAATCGCTCCCCATAACTTATGTTGAACATAAAAAAGGAGAAAGTTAGATCGAGGGCGTACGCTGCGACACGATAGGTACCGACTTCTCCTAGTTATTATAATGGTCAAGATTGAGGGGAATAGGTCTGTTAGGAAAAGAAGGAAGTCGTGCCTTAGAAACATCAGGGAATGGACCGATGAAGCCGGCGATGAAGACTTGTATCGCTTGCTAATAAATCAAGAGGAATGCGGAAAGCTGACTGCCAACCTGTCTTAATTAAAAAAACCCTTCATAAATAGAGAGGCACAGGAAGAAGAAGATTGAATACTCCTAGAAATTGTGACCCGTAAGTCTACAGGCCCTTAGAAGAGTATAGATGCTAACATCAGCAATGTAAACCACAGGCCTTCTCTCACAGTATCACCCGTGTCCACTGCGGATTGGCGATTTCAAAACACCTCAAACACTCTGGATTCTTTACAATGTTTTCTTTCACCGTTAGCGAGTGCTGTAGCTACTTACTACAAACAGGTCTATAGGTCTGTTTGCCCTTCATCATCTAGAAATGCATAGGCTCACAGTACTTTCGCTTTCAAGGTGAATTTCACGAGTTACAGTGTTAAGGCGAAGCTCTACTCGCGGATATTTGTAAACAAATAGCTTGATATTTGTAATCGTTACCAAAAAGATACGATTCTACTCATAGCCAATTTATTTAAAGGTTAGACTTGCCGGTGCAGCATCTTCCACGTAAGAACGTTATTTCTGTGTTCTGATAATATTCGACAGCAATAACGTTTAATGTTTTTAATTTAACGTAATAGATCTGGAGTAGACTGATCTGAGGCCTAATTTACTTGCACCATATCCCGTATTGAGTCTAGACGTTTGACATAGCAATTCAGATGGTATTTGACAGACAGTATGAGTGTTACAGTGAGCGGGGCACATAGCTCTGAGAACTGATGGCCGTTGGGGCGCAAAAGTTCTGACCTGGCGACCGCGGACCGGACGACGCAGCGTGGCAAGGCCCCCCACCAGATTAGATGGTTCGACGACCTGGTTATGGTGGCGGGGAGTCGCTGGATGCGGGCGGCACAAAACCGGGAAGCTTGAAAGACCATGAGGGAGGCCATGTCCTGCAGTGGGCGTCAAATGGCTGATGATGATGATGTTACAGGAGATGAGCTCAGCACCTGTGCAGGAGCGTGTGTGGGAATATGCTCACCTGTGCAGTTTTTTGAACCTGCGCAGGCGACCGGCGCAGGTGATACCGTACGGTGTAAGGGCGACTTGCGCCACGCCAAGACACTGGAGAAGTAAGTAAATGGACAAATACTTTCCAGGGATAAAGTAATAAATTGCTGATTAACAGGATTGTCAGTCACACAAGGTTGTAAACTGTATGGAGAAAGGCATATTTTTCCGAAGTAAATAAATCAATCACAGTCTTTTTCTTTATTATTGCAAGTAATTTTAGGTACCTATGTGTTCTCGTACATTCTGAGGCTCTGATTTTAATTCATACAACAACATTGCTATAAGTTTTCCTATTCAATAACCAATGGTTATACCACTTTGTTTGCTTCTTTTTCACTGCTTTTTGTCTCTTTTTTTTCATCGAAATTAACACAAGGCCTAAAAATGCCAGTGCGTCATCGATGCCGCTTACACCGGAAAGTTCCCATACAAGCTATTACCCACCTGCGGTTTACCTGCGCAGGCAAACCTGCACAGGTAACACCTCTGGTATACCGTTGCGTGTATGGCTTACATAGAGTACTGAAAAGCAGTAGGCAACGGTAAACAAGTGCTCTGTATTCCCAAAATTTGCAGCACAAAAATGTCTGATGACTACTATAATAATAATCGATAATAATGACTCTATTAATCTCAGAATTCTGCTAAAATAAGCTCGCTATGTAGACTTTTATATTTTGTATTTTATGTATGCCTTTTATGTGTGCAATACAATATATACGGTAAGTAGATACTATGAAACGTTTTACTAGCTAGTCGTTTTGCCACTCTAGACATTGTCACCTAACAGATGTT
Source organism: Yponomeuta cagnagella (assembly GCA_947310995.1). Lineage (NCBI taxonomy): Eukaryota > Metazoa > Arthropoda > Insecta > Lepidoptera > Yponomeutidae > Yponomeuta > Yponomeuta cagnagella. Next base: position 18,292,334 of record OX371279.1, on the reverse strand, counting down.
TTAACTTGTGGACGTTCTGCAAACAATAACATTTTCTCTTATAGACCTTCTGACTCGGTGGGAAAATAAGAGAGACTGATGCGCTTGTCGATTTTCGGTCTTTCAGTGATCTAAAGATTTTCTTGAATGACTTGATGTCAGTATGATCAGCGCTTTTTCGAAGGCAATTTTGTCCACAAGTTTCAGATCTGAAAAGTGCAGTCTATTCATGGCTACATAATTATTCAGGATCAGTAATACCGGGAAATGTCGGTATTAACCCGGTATTCAATCAGCTCGTTCTCGTCCACTGCTGGACAGGACTCTCCCAAGACACGCCACTTCGTTCTGTCGGCTATAATCATCCAGTCATTGCCAGCAATCTGTCTTAGATCTTCGGTCCGGCGAGCTGGTGGGCGTCCTACGCTGCGTTTGCCACTAAGATAGTAAGGTGCCCTTAACGTCAAGTCGCTGGGGGCGACGATTCGCTTTCACTCACGGCTTACGTAAATCATTTGCAACCTTTAATCGGCTGCTTAGAGACAACGTCGTTCTGTCCTTGTCGTGCACTGCGATGAGTGAAAGGGATAAAGTGTTTGTGTGTATTAGATAATTAGACAAATCGAAGATGACAAGAAATCTATGGAATAGTGGGTGGAAATGTTTTAGGTATTAGGGGACGTTCGTGATTTACTTTACATACTCCGCGTTTTACAAATTGTGAAGTCACACTTTTAACTTCGCGATTGAAATGCGCAACTGTTGCACGACACTGCGATAAGCGTTTTTATCTTCCTATCGTCTAGCGCCATCTCGTGAAAGTGAGTGCAATCAAAATAGATCGGGTATTTTATATCTAATAAAAAAAAAATACATATCTTACTAACATAGACTAAGCTCGTACTAACAACTGTATGGATTTGTTTATCTGAAATAAACGTATATAATAATAATAATAATAAAGTTTTATGTAGTTCCTTCGTCAGATTTATGCTGATTCCTAGCCTATGACACCCGCGCAAAGGTGACAAATCAATTGATATCTTATTTGGCAAAATCTGATGATTGGTTAAGGAGTCATGAGGGAACACGGAATCGGACATACGCAGGTACTTGAGAGCCAAACACATTACCCTCCTTTTGGGCTCCGCCGCAGTCGGGTAAAAAGTGTAGTCATCAGTAAGTTCATTGCAAAATGAAGAGAAAGTCAATCAAATGATTGCCTCCAATATTCATAAGCTACATCGTCGCGTGAGAGTCCTCTATTCTATAATGTGTACATTAATGTAAGCTCTAGTAGGCATCAGTAGATTCTAGTAGAGATTAACCTCAGTCATAAAACAAAGTTTCAACCTCCAGGTCTATTTTTGTTTACATATACTTTTTATTTTTTCCTGTTTGACTGTTTGTGTCCTAAATAAAATAAAATAAGTAAATTCAAAAGAAAAAACCCTTCCAAGCGCGAGTCGGACTCGCGCATGAAGGGTTCCGTACCATTATCTATACAACATTTGAATATTTCAAGCGTCCACCTATTGCCGTTATTAATATCGAGCAAAAAACTGCAAAAACATCACGTTTGTTGTATGGGAGCCCCCTTAAAAATTTATTTTATTCTGTTTTTAGTATTTGTTGTTGTAGCGGCATCAATACATCATCTGTGAAAATTTCAACTGTCTAACTATAATGGTTCATGAGATACAGCCTGGTGACAGACTGACGGACAGCAGAGTCTTAGTAATAGGGTCCCTTACCCTATGGGTACGGAACCCTAAAAACGTAACATATATACAGTTGCTGAGTGCATACTGTACTCGCTTTATGCCCCATGTAACAGTCGAGCTGTTATCTATACCTTGTACCAGATGAACTACTAAATGTAAACAAATATAACACGATTATTTAAAGAAAGTTATTGGGAATTCCGTCGGAATAAGAATAACGTCACTGCGTTTCCTTCCGTAGATGTCGTAGAAGGCGACTAAGGAAATCAATTACCAGGAGACGGGCAGCAGCGTCTTCCTGAGATTCCAACCGCATACTGCGATCGCCAACCCGTCTGCCAAGCGTGGCGATTATGGCAAAACCCCTCAGGGGTATGAAAACTGTGAAGGAGGCCTATGTCCTGCAGTGGGCGTCGAGTGGCGGATGATGATGATGATGATGATTGGGAAATTATTAGCCTCTCACTCCCACAACATAGATGGTAGTAGTAGCATAGCGCGAGCGAGAGTTGAAATAGTTGTTCAGTAACAAATAACAATAAGTATTCGTTTTTATTCAGATTTGTTCGCGCTGTAAAGGATTTCTTTGTTAAATATATACTATCAAAGTTAAGACATTTACAGTAGGGGTTGATACCATTGTTGAATTAATTAATTAGATAAATCAGCAGTGGCTGTAAACGTACTTACGACTCTTACGTCGTCCCTGTCACAGTATATCTTCGTAAGTGCTATCAGATTTTGTAAAGTACCACTGAAAACATGATATCAAATTGAAACCGGCCAAGCGCGTGTCGGGCCATGCGCAGTGTAGGGTTCCGTAGAAAGAGGGAGTTTTATCTGCTTTACAGAACTAACAACTTCATCAACGTAATTTTCGATGGATTTTGAACGAAGTTTTCGTTTTATAAGTTGGTCGCCTATTACTTGTTAACTTGTAAAGCCTACTTAACCTTGATAGTTTTCCTTTTACTAACTTGAAAGTGTCTACAATTAACCGTCTAGCTAGGAGAGGGGGGGACGCTCTTCTCGGACAAAAACTTGCGCTTTAAAGCTTAATATTTTGCAAACGGAACACTAAATAAAAAAAAATCCTACACCTACAATATTTTTAACACCAATCCCAAGGTTAGCCTGAGGTCGCGCGGGTGCAAGTCCCGGCATGGGTGGAATTTTTAGCCACTGGATAGGTTTTTAAAATTGTCCTCAGCACGGCTTAGTGCAACAAAAAGAATATAAGACCGTTAATGTTTAACTGTGTTGAATAAGACGTGGGAGTTGTGTGACAACCATTTTTTCAACAACTTTTGACGCCCACTGCAGGACATAGGCCTCCTTCGTGGTTTTCATAACCATGAGGGATTTTGCCATAATCGCCACGCTTGGCAGGCGGGTAGGCGATCGCAGTATGCGGTTGGAATCTCAGGAAGACGCTGCTGCCCGTCTCCTGGTAATGTATTTCCTTAGTCGCCTTCTACGACATCCACAGCAGGAAATGGAGTGACGCTATTTTTAATCCGGCGCCAGACGGAAGCCCACACTCCTAGGCTTAGCAAATATTATTATGATAGCCTTCTTCGAGCGTTCCCGTTGATACCCTTCGAGTAAGGTACGTAATCAACGACGATAAATACCTACGTTTTTTTAACATCGAAACTTCTTAACTAGTGTATGAGGGATTGAGGGCATTAGGGGAGGGGGCATCTAAAACGCTCAATCCGGGAGTGAAGGCTTTACTTTAGTGTACTTAATAAGTTACCGCAGGCCCACTACCCTATACCGGTCCGCTAGGAATCAATTAGTTGACTCCATGAACGTGTGTGAGAGGTGTATAAAAACGACGGCACAGTCGGCCAACAAAATAAAAGCAATGCAGAAGTTGCTGTCTTAGCGAAATGTTCGCGAAAAACAGTTCTCTTTGATTCGAGTTGGTGGAAGTGATCGCAAAGACCTGGGGCGAGTCTCTGAAATGCATAGTTGTACAATAGAGTAATGTTAGTTCGGTCCAAAATACCTCAGTGTCTCAACCACCAGGGCCTGCCCTGGGAATTTCGTACGAAACAGCGCCAAGTAGGGAAAATGCGACGTTTGCAAATAAAATTTCACGGTGATTGCTGGCAACGTTGCGAACCAAGTGAACATGTTTGGAAACCTCTTTTTTTTGCTTTGTGCATCACACTGATAAAAAGATACGCATAAGTTTACGAGTTGGGGCAAAAACTAGAAGAGAAGGGGCTCTGGATTCAATTTCACAACCTCGACGCAAAAATTTTGTTTGCGCCCTTGGTGAATAATCTACTATTAGGAAATAAAAATCGCTTTGAAACCCCGGATTCAAGCTGAATTTATCGTTACTATATTATTAAAGTTAAAGCTCAAAAACATCTATCTTTTGGTACGTCAAGTGTAGTCAAATTATTTTTATTATTTCCCAGGTTTTTTCCGCATAGCTAGAAAGATGATTTTTGGATGTAACGGCGTTTTAGCTTGTGGACTCCTCAAAACTTCATTTGTGACGAAATCTAACTTCCCAAGTTGAAGCTTTAGTGCCAAAAATTTATAGGAGACCACGGAAGTAGTACTAAGTGACCCTGTTTCTTCGATATTCCAAAAATACGCCATAGCCCCTGTTGACCTTGCATGCCGGGTTTCGAACCCACGACCTCCCTCCCGCAGGAACTCCTGTTATAAACCGGCTTAAACTACGCCTTAACAGTGTTTTAGTGGAATCGACTTTTAATAAATGAGACTATCTTTATCAAGCACACTCATATTTGTCTTTTTAATTGGTTTTAGCCTTTGTTTTTTATGTCTAGGAAAATAATGCCAACGAATAACTATTATATATCGACTGAGGCGAAGACCGATATCGACCTTCTATAGACTTCTTTTGTACCATGGGCGCAAACTATGCTAGAGGGCCACCGGGTTACGGCCTCGGTTGTCCTGGAATCCGTCTCGAGACTCTCGAGACGTGCTTGGGAGAAAACTTGGAAGAACTGGGCCTAGATTCTGTTAATGCATTGTAGTAACATGACAACTGCATGAACATGGCGATTTCCTTTCATGGCTGCTTTAAGTCTTCGCGGACACACGTACCAAACCTTCTAGGCGTCAATGGTATGAAAAAACACGTCACGTGACCCGACAGTGTACCTGTCATTATACTACAATGCATTAACAGAATCGAGGCCCTGTTCGGAATCGCGTGGGAATGGTGGGGTTGACACGTAGGGTTCGGTGTGCGAAGGGAAGGGTGCCCACCACGGGACCGTTTTTCTAACCCTACGCTATCTAATAAAATTATTTGCATGATATGGTGGTCGGACAAGTATTTGGCTCTACACATTTTACCTTTCTAGGCATGCGAAGATATTCTAACATTGTAAATATTATGACGTCACATTACAATAATGTCAAAATCACTTAAGTGAAATCAGCGATAAAATTGTATAACGAGGAAATGGTATATAGGAAAACAAGATTCTCTTTCTCTATGGCCCGGTTTCATAGAACTACAATTGGTGGTTCTATGAAACGGGCCACATAGCAAAGTCGATTCACCCGCAGATTAACAAAACAACTGCTACGCAATGTAACTCAATATCATAATAAACTATGAATTGTAGTTTCGTGAAACTCTGCCCTGGTTGTGCAATAAAGATTCCACTGCGAAAGTTTTTTTTTTGCTTTTCATTTATTAGTAAAACCGTTAATAATACAGGTGTCAAACGTGGTGCGCTTAGTGCGGTACCCCAAAATAATCCATAAGCAAATTGAACGTGCCTAAACAATAACTGTCGAATATTTGTTTAATATTTGTTTTTTTTGTTCAAAAGGCACTTTAAAAACATCTCTCTTTTTTATTTTACATCTGTACTTAAAAGTAATAGTCAAAGATAGATTGCATTTTTAATTAGGTACTTATCACGGCTTTCAAACCACTTAGATATCAGCGTGTATATCATAGTACGGCTGGCAACCCTACTTGAAGAGTCCCATTCTATATTATTGTGTTGTGACAACAGGAAGTAATGCTTGTTTGTCGCCGGACAATAACAGCAACAGAACTACGACGTAACCTCTCCCTGACTGCATTTAGATAACTACGTATTTGTTAAATTACCGATAATGTAATTGTCTCCAGCCTCGTAGGTAATCATCCCGTTTGGTTAGACGTATAAACAAATTAGGTATAATCAATTAGGTAGTTAGTGTTCACATTAGTAAATATTGACTAAAGTAATTTACTCGCACATTAACATTGAGCTAGTTTAACCAAAAAGTGGTGGTAGCCTAGTGGGTAGAACATCGGACTCGGAAGCGAGAGACCCAGGTTCGATTACCAGTGCGGGCACGTACCTATGGCTTTGTTTTCTAAGCTATGTACATTTGTGAAGTTATAGTAGCAATACCACTCTCTAACTGTGAAGGAAACCTGCAGTTTTAACCGGTGGTAGCCTAGTGGGTAGAACGTTGGAATCGGAAGCGAGACCCAGTGTCGATACCCAGTGCCGGGAAGTACCTACGACTTTGTTTTCTAAGCTATGTACATTTGTGAAGTTATAGTAGCAATACCACTCTCTAACTATGAACGAAACCTGAGTGTCTGAACTATTGACGTGCCTCAGCACTTGAAAATCCGCGGTGGGCACGCGTGGTGATTAAGCCCATACTCTCTCACTGAGAGAAGACCTGTGCCCTACTGTGGGACCAAAAAATTAAAATAAGTGAAGCGTTTATTATTAATCAGTTATCTTCGTAGATAGCTCTGGGATTCCCTACAATTCGACAAAACTACGTCTAGAATATGTAACCAAGTTTTGGTTGAAAACATTGACGACCGACCCAAAAGTTATGAATACTGGACAACAAAACAAACTAATTCATTAATGAAATTGTGCTGGTGCCAAAATATTAATATTGTTAATACGCAATGGACTGCATTGGCTGAAAATTAGACAACGGTAACGGTGTTCGGTATTCAAAAAAATGCTGAAAATTTTCAATGAATGTCAAAGTCCGAGAATTAATAGATTATTTTTTGTGGAGAAGAAGCTAACAAAGGAACTCCACATTTATTGTTTGCAAAAAACCTTTTAACTGAATTAACAGATTTTTTTCAACTTACTGTTCATACTGATGAATGTTTTGAACACTTGACCCAGTAGTCCTCTAGTTGCCTGTTATTATTATTGTACTTTGTCTTCTAAATATCATATCTATTATTAGTAGGTAATGTTTGTTATAGAAGCTATTGAAAATTACGTTGATGAAGTTGTTAGTTACATATGTAAAGCAGATAAAACCGCCTCTTTATACGGAACCCTACACTGCGCGTGGCCCGACACGCACATGGCCGGCTTTTTGCACTACAGAGTGAACCTCTAATATCCTAACGCCGTTGATTTCCCAGGCATGTTTCCCGTGGAAAAACACAGAGAATGCGTTGGAAGGGCGTCAGATTATTAACACCAGGTATACCTGAGTAGGGTTGTCTGGAAGATCGTGTTCGAATCAAGAATGAGTAGATCCGCAGAAGAACCCGAGTTACTGATATAGATCGAAGAATTCACTCCGGGCTCGTATTCACACCAGAATTGCTCAGTTGAAGTGGCAGTGGGCGGGGCACATGGCTCGGAGAACTGATGGCCGTTGGGGCGAAAAAGTTCTGATCTGTCCGCGGACCGTACGACGCAGCGTGGGCAGGCCCCCCACCAGATGGTCTGACGACCTGGTTACGGTGGCGGGGAGTCGCTGGATGCGGGCGGCACAAGACCGGGAAGCTTGAAAAACCATGTGGGAGACCTATGTCCTGCAATGGGCGTCAAATGGCTGATGATGATGATAATGATCTGCTGTCGACTGTATGCATGTAATAGCTGATGTGCTATCGATAGCACATCAACTTTTACTGTATGTTACAAAAACAGGAATACGTTTATTGTAGCATGAATTACGTTACAAAAACAGGAATACGTTTATTGTAGCATTAAGTACGTTACAAAAACACGAATACGTAAGTCTGTACACTCCCCGCCACATCAATCTCTCGTTATGATTTGTTTACCCGACACTGAAGTACTCGGTAGAATTTTCCAGGTATTCCGAGCTCGAATTAACATGGTGTTGTTATTAGACACAATTACCGCTGACGCACGGAAAGGTTCTGTACCCCTGACCTGACCACGATTGGCGTTTGACCTCAATTGCCTATCAAGAAACATCGGAATCTACCTTCTAGATTTGTTTTATCCCAAGCAAAACTCTATCAGCCTACGCTAAGTTTGGCGGAATTATTTGCAGTCTTCAGTCTTTTAATCCTTTCACTTTATCTGACAAAAAAAATTAGAGCAAATGCGATTCGTTCAAGCAATAAACAAATACAAAGTTATCCTAAGATAAGTGCAATTATTTAAATATCACACACACCATATTGTTGTGATGTTTTTAGCTACTTTGGCCTTTGCATCTACGTAATGAGATGATTTATACAGCGTCCAGTGGCACCATCACTCACACTAGATGGGTGAAGGGACCGCTCGGACGCTACAGTGCCTGGGAGATTGTTTTTTTTTTTTAGATGGCTTGCCCAGCACCTATAACATCCTGACAGCTTAGTCGGCCTAGCCCACAGGAAAGACAAGTCAATACGTGCGGAGCCAACCAAGCCGCGGATTTCCTCACAATGTTTTCCTTCACAGTTAGCCTGTGTATTGCTACTACAAATTTCCAGATCTACGTAACTTTGAAAATAAGCAAAGTTATAGGTACATGCCCGCACTGGGTATCGAACCTGGGTCTCCCGCTTCCGAGTCCATTGTTCTACCCACTGGGCTACCACAGTTTTTTGAGCTCCTTATGACTTATGAAACACTCTATGAAGTCGCTTTACGCTATATTAATTCTTTATATTTTGTATATCCTCTTTCCGCTTCTGTCTCACTTATTGAGGTAGTTAGCAACAAGTCGTAAGAGCAGCGCCGTTCAAAAATATTCAATTAGCGTAAAGCGTAATAAATGTATTTTATCCACTGTTTCTCCGTTACAACCTTGCTTGAAATGGTCACCTATGTTTAATTCGTGACGTTGGTTGAGTCGCATTTGCTGCGCTATAATGAATAAAAATATTTTAATTTCATTATGATAAACGGTATCACGTTGTATTGTAGAGGCTGCTTGTGTTGTGTTCATGTCCTATATCAGTGGTTCCCAAAACCCAATCTTGCTAACCCGAATACTTTGATTTAAAATCTGTTTCCTGTGACTTTGGCCCAAAGGAACAGGTTTTAAACCACAGTGATCCAACTTTTCACTGCATAAAAATACTGAAACCTGTACAAATTTGTAGGTACTTACATATAAGTAGTTCAGGAATTGAGTCTCGCAGTTTTTTCCGAGCTTTTCCCGAACTTCAAAGACAATTCTTTT